>CM039620.1:25326770-27726770 GCA_022457165.1 Juglans mandshurica | reverse complement strand
CTGGAAAACAAATGGGAAAAGCTAAGATTATCGGAGGAAGAATCACTGAATATTGTTTTTGGGAATGAAAATGTGGAAAATCTTAGTGGAAAGGAAGATCTTAGTTTAGTTGGGAAGGTTTGGGCAGAGAGAAATATAAACAAGTTCGTAGTCGAAACAACAATGGCTAAAATTTGGAGAATAAGTCAGAAAGCTACGTTTCAGTAGGTGGGGGATAATATTTTTGTAATGGTTTTTGCAAATCATGCAGATAAGAAACGTATATTGGAGGGGAGACCTTGGCTCCTTAACAACCAAGTGTTTATGATAAAGCTGTTTGATGGTCTCACCCCACCATCGAAAATGAACTTCAGGAAGGAATGCTTCTGGATACAAATGCATGAGTTGCCATTAGATTGCATGAACAAGGAAAGAGGAGAGATCAAAGGAGGTACTATTGGCAGAGTAATGGAAGTGGATACACAAGAGGACGGCTGTGGATGGGGACCATATCGTAGGGTGTTGATAGAAATAGAGTTGGAGAAGCCTTTGGCGAGAGGGAGATCCATTACTGTCAAAGGTAAGAAATACTGGTCTCACTTTAAGTATGAAAAACTACCTCATATATGCTTCAGTTGTGGGTGTATACTACATGGAGAACAAGGCTGTTCAGGAAAGGGAGAGGGGGAGGATCAATTTGGGGCTTGGCTGAGGGCAATTACAAGAGGAAAAAAGAGAGAGGGTGAGAGGTATCATTTCGGTATCAATAAGAAACAGACAGATTTTAAAAGGGGAAATGGGGGGAGAAGAGAAAGGAAGGAGAAATAGTAAAGGAAGGGGTAGCAGTACAAGAGCCTGAAAGAGTAGAAGAGGTTTCAAAGGGAGGGCATGAAAAAAGGGTGGAGGATATGTGCGAGGGTGAGAAAGGAGGGAAGTTTCAAGAGGTGGGGGATGAAGAAGAGAGCAGTGTGGGGGTGGGAAGAGAGATGCAGGAGGAAGGGGGTGTTAAGGAGCCACATATTGGGAGGTATGCAAAAGGGGTCTGGAAAGAAGAGCTAGAGAGAAGGGAAATGTTAGTAACTTGACATAGAAGGGGGTATTGGAAAAAAGAAGATTAAGAGATGAAGTTGAAGAAGAGGAAGGGGAAAGTCTAGTAAAAAAGCTAGAGCTAATAGTCATGATGAGATGCTCGAAAAGATGACTTTACAAGTAGTGGTTACTAAGCAGCCCCACCAATCATCATGAAAACCTTAAGTTGGAACTATCGAGAACTTGGGAACCCTCGGACAGTTCAAGACCTTTGCCATATGGTGAAGGACAAGAGGCCCAATGTAGTGTTTATTATGGAGACCAAATTGAGGAGTGGTAAGTGTGATAGGATCAAAAGAAGATTGCAATGTGAAAGTTGTTTTGTTGTTGAACCCATGGGAAGAAATGGGGGTTTAATGCTTCTGTGGGACTATTCAATGAAGGTTGAGATTCTGAATTATTCTCAAAGGCACATAAGTGCTTGGATTACAAATGAGGATGGTAATAAGGACAAATGGTTATTAACAAGTTTTTATGGGCAACCCGAGACATGTAAGAGAGAAGAATCCTGGCAACTATTGAGTTCTTTGAAACCAAATATCAGTTGTGGTTGGTGTGTGATGGGGGACTTCAACGAAATTTTGACCCAAGATGAAAATGGGAAGGAAGACAAAAACCAGAGAAATAAATGGAAAGATTTAGAGAAGTGCTGGAGGGAGGTGGTTTGTTTGATCTAGGATGGAAAGGGGACAAATTCACATGGAGTAATAAGCATGAGGATGAGACCTTTACCAAAGAAAGGTTAGACAGAGTTGTGGTGAATTCAGTTTGGAAGGAGATTTTCAATGAAGGGAGTGTGGAAGTGCTAGTAAACAGAAGCTCTGATCATAGACCCATTCTGCTTAATATGAATCAGCCAGTAACTCAAGTATGGAAGGTGAAGAGGATGTTTAGATATGAAGCTCAATGGGCCCTCGAGGAAGAGTGTGAGGAGTTGATCAAAAGGGTATGGTCCAGGGTTCAAGCAAATAGGGATGATGCAAAGAGTATGAATAGAAGGTTGGGAGAGGTTAAGGGAGCCTTACTGAGTTGGAATAAAAAGTTAATTGGGGAAAAGAGGGAGTCTATTAGAGAAAAAACTGAGAAGTTGAAAATGTTACAAGAAAATGAGGGTAGCCATAACATAAAAGACATTAAAAGAATACAAAGAGAGATTGGGGGGCTGCTTGAGAAAGAGGATTTAAAATGGAGACAAAGAGCAAAGTTGAACTGGTATCAGTTGGGCGACAAAAATACTAAGTTTTTTCACAGTTGTGCTAATCAAAGAAGGAGGAAGAATTTTATTAAAGAATTGTTTGATGTAGAGAATAGAAGGCTATCAAGTCCATCTGAGGTGGAAGGGGAGTTTAACTCTTATTTTCAAAAGTTGTTTACTTCCTCAGGACCTACTAAGGCTGATATAGCTGAATGTCTGAAAGATCTGGAACCTCGAGTAACAACAGAGATGAATGAAGCATTGAGCAGGGTTTTCACAAGAGCTGAGGTTGAGGAAGCTCTACACAATGACACTTTTGAAATCACCTGGTCCTGACGGGTTTGGAACATGTTTTTATCAAAAACATTGGCATATTATTGGAGATGATGTATGAAAAACTATCATGTCTTGGCTTAATGGTAACTCTTTAAACCAGGTTAATAATTACACTTATATTGCTCTCATACCTAAAGTGAAAGAGCCTAGATTAGCTAGTGACTTTAGGCCCATAAGCTTATGCAACATAGCTTATAAAATTATGTCAAAAGTCCTAGCTAATAGGCTTAAAAAAGTTTTGAACAGCTTGGTCTCCCCCAATCAAAGTGCCTTCATTCCAGGGAGATTGATCACAGATAACATTATGGTGGCATATGAGCTATTGCACACCATGAAGACTAGGAAGAAGGGTAGAGTTGGGAGTATGGCAATCAAGCTTGATATGTCAAAGGCCTATGACAGAATAGAATGGGATTACTTGGAGGAAGTCTTGAGGAAGCTAGGACTGTGTAAGAAGTGGGTTGATCTGGTTATGAATTGTGTCAAAATAGTGAGTTACTCAACACTAATTAATGGAAAACCAGGGAAAAGAATTGTTCCTCGTAGAGGATTGAGACAAGGTGACCTTTTGTCTCCTTACCTTTTCATTCTCTGTGCGGAAGGTCTAAGTTCTCTACTTAACAACTCAGATGCCAAAGGAGAAACAAGGGGAGGAATTCGAGTGAATCACTTGTTGTTTGCAGATGATTGCCTCTTGTTTGGAAGGGCAAAGGAGGATGAATGGGTTAGAATTCAAAATCTGCTTATGAAATATGAAAGGGCCTCTGGACAGTTTCTCAATAAAGACAAAACAACAGTGTTTTTTAGCTCAAATTCAAGAGAGGCAGTCAAAGGGAGGATTAAAGAATTGGGAGGAGCAGTGATGAGAGGAAGCTTTGAAAAGTACTTAGGCTTACCACCTATGGTGGGAAGGTCTAAGTATAACACTTTTAGAAGTATAAAAGAAAGGGTTTGGAAGAAAATCAATAATTGGAAAAATATCTTTTTGTCTGCAGCTGGAAAAGAAGTTTTGATTAAGGCAGTTCTTCAAGCCATTCCAACCTATACTATGAGTGTTTTTAAACTCCCTAAAAGTTTGTGTAATGAGCTTAATATGATGCTTGCTATGTTTTGGTGGGGAAAAAACCAAAAAGCTAACAGCATCCATTGGTGTAGTTGGGAGAAGATGGGGAAGCAGAAAGATAGAGGGGGTCTCGGGTTCAGGGATCTTGATTGTTTTAACCAAGCATTACTTGCCAAACAGGGGTGGAGGTTTATTCAAAATCCAAATAGCCTGGTTGCCAAGATTTTTAAAGAAAAATATTTCAGATCAATCAATTTCCTAGAAGCAAAAATGGGATATAGTCCATCTTTTATCTGGCTCAGTGTTTGGAATGCAGTGGGCTTGTTGAAAGAGGGACTGAGATGGAGGGTGGGTAATGGAAAAAATATCAAAATCTAGGGTCAAAAATGGATACCTACTCCTGTTTCCTTCAGTATTCAATCTCCAATGTCAATTTTGGATAAGGAGGCAAGAGTTTGTGATCTTATGAAAGATAGTGGAGAGTGGAATGAGAAGTTAATTGATAGTATCTTTAACAAGAAAGAAGCTGTATTAATATGCAGTATTCCCTTAAGTAAAATGAATATGGAAGACAAGCTGATATGGAGTCACGATGAAAAATGTCAATTTTCAGTGAAGAGTGCTTATTTGGTAGAAGCTAATAAAAAAAGGGTTGTCATAGGGAAGCATCAAGAGGAGGAGAAGTGGACAAAAGATGAAGTAGTATTTGGGATCTGAAGGTCCCAGGGAAGGTTAAACTTTTCATGTGGAGAGCAGGAAACGAATTACTAGCCACTAGAAGGAACCTGCTACTAAGGAAAATTATTGATGACTCTATCTGTCCTATTTGTAAACAGGAAGAGGAAACGGTTTGGCATGTTTTATGGCAGTGCCCAGCTGCTAGTGATGTTTGGTCTGGTTTCAGCATTACAGTCCAAAAGTGGAGTAAGGATGAATGAGATTTGATGTCTCTATGGGAGAAGCTACTTGGAAAGGTGGATAAAACTGAGTTGAGTGAGATAGCTACTGTAATGAGATGCCTTTGGCTGAGAAGAAATGAATTTTGTTATGAATGGTCGTTCAAAAGTCCTAGTCAAATGCTAAGAACAGCAAAGGAAGAACTTCATGAGTTTAAAATGGCGCAGCAGAAGCTGCTAGTTAACAGTCAAGGCAACAATCTAGAGAGAAGGAATCAAGCATGGAAGAGACCAAAAGAGAACTATGTTAAGGTCAATTGGGATGCAGCAATGGATCTAAAAGGAAGGAAGGCAGGCATAGGAGTCATAATTAGAGATGAAGAAGGGGAACCGCTGGTTGCAGTTGAAGGCCAACAGAGCTATGTTGATAACCCAGCAGTTGCTGAAATTCATGCTTTGTGGAAGGCAATGGAAATATGTAGGGATTTGAAGATGGAGAGAGTGATTTTTGAAGGAGATGCTCAACTGATAGTCAAGGTAGTGAATAGCCAGGAAGAAAATAGGTCGGTATATGGGAGCATTGTTGAAGCTGCTAAGAGTTTACTGGACCTGTGGAAAGGCTGGAATGTCGAGTTCGTGTACAGAAATGCAAATGAGGTAGCACATACTTTAGCAAAGGAAGCTTTACATCAGGATACAGAGTTAGTTTGGATAGAAGAAATACCAAATTGTATTAGGATTATCATTGAGAAAGAGAGAACTTGTAATGAGTGATCTTGCTTGATTATAGTAATGAATACAAAATTTCAGTTTCAAAAAAAAAATGAGTACACACATGATACGTATACCTACCAACATCTTTGTTACTAACAATATTTTTGCTATAATTTGATAACTAGATCAACTGAGCAAAGAGGAAAGTACATGTAAAGACAATCAATTTGGAGTTGCACTCTTTTATCTCTCTCTCTTTTTTAAATGACAATCAATAGAAGTATGTCTATCTCCTTCATAAATCCTTTACTGATTTCACACATACCTTTGTATTGATATGCCAACAGTACATTTTTGTAACTGTGAGATATATTGGCAGCTAGCACTAACATTGAATTATGCATCTACATATTTGTATAATATGACCTTTAAATTAGGTTGTATTGGATTATGCATATTCAAAAATTTACATAACTATGAACAGTATTTCTACAAATTTGAAGATGCATTGTTCACTCTCTAAATTTTATTTTATTACTTTTTTCTCTCTCCTCCCCCTCTCTCTCTCTCCACTAACGGATAGAACTTCAGGAAAAAAAACTTTAGTGGGTACTAAATGATTGAATTTGCAGATGTGCTAATTGCAAAATATAAAAAAATAATAATTTTAGGAAAAAAAATAAGTAATAATAAAATAATAATAATAATTTTTTATTATTTGGCTCAAATATGCATAATCCAATATCAGAGTTTTTCTTGATATGCAAAATTAATTTTCAAAATACGTGATTTATGCATATAGAGAAATCAATACTAGTGCTTTTAGAATGATAGAATGGTTTTCGAATGGGGTACACCTTAATCATCAATCACCACAAACCATTACTCAATCTAATATGCACAATTGTGGGCTTAAATAAAGTCCTCAAATCACAACTATCAAATGTGCCTAATGCATGCACTGCTGCCACTTGATGCAAAATCATCACTCTCACCACTGCCATCAAACCCCAAACTCTATAAACTGATTTTGGAAATAATTGAACACCTTAAACAAGGATACCCAACATTTGCTGACTAGTGTCAAGAGGGATTTCCACTTACCCAAACATTTTATAAATTCTGGGGTAGTAATCGCTAAAAACTTGCTGATTCCTTGGGAATGTTGGACCCATTTGAAGGGGAGAGAGCTTAGAAAAATGAATATTTCGACAGAAAACTAGAGAATGGTGACACAATCGGATAATTTGGGAGCAGCACGAACCGTGAGATTCAAATGGGAAAAAAAAGAACACCTTGATCTCAAGCCGTTGCAAGCTATTTAGGAAGATAGCAACCTAAATCAGCCACGACAAATTGTACTCATTATTCAGGCCAGCCACATAAAATATATGGAGCCCATCATTGCCCACATAGCCATTGGAGACAGAGACACCCTTATATGAGGGTGCATGAACTCAACAATTGAGCATATAAAAATTATGAATATTCTACAGACAAACCCATTAGAAAAATGTAGTCAATCATAATTTATCAAAATTACCATTTCAAACAAACAACAAAACTGACAGGAGATTCATTTCAGCATAATCCTCGGTCAAAACTGTATGCAACTCCCACTAAAATTTCAGTACTTAACGGGAGCAAGGATGTCTAGATGGGAGCCAAGCTTCTCCTCTGCAGCGTTCTCAGCCTTCACCCCAAGTTTGTTCAGCTGCTTCTTCATATCATATGCAACCTGAGCCCTCTCTTTCCTCTTTTTCTCCAGCTCCTGAGAGAAAATCGCAGTCAGAAAACTTTTTCGCTCATGATGCTAGTTAGAAAATCAACAATTGAAAGCCTGCATGATCATGTTACCAAACAATTATCACCTCACCTAAGTAAATACCAGAGGATTACAAATCTTACTTCCACTATCCTAAATTTTACCTTTTCAGAAATCATGGGGTATTTGAAAAATCATTGCTTACAAATGGTCAACATTTATCTGAGCAACAATTTTATGAGCATTTGAATATTAAAGGCCATCAGTTCACATCTAAGAACACAGCCGTAATAAATTACCCACACTTCAGTATCAGACAATAAAAATACAGGCAAAAAGGAAGGCATATGTGATATACAAGACGAATAAGTAGCCTGGTGATTGAAACTTGCACTGGGACAAGTGAAGCAAGAAGAAAACCATCGGTCCAGTGCAAAATGTTAAATCCCCAGCAGTAAGGAAAACATAAAAAAGCAAGAGATCACTGTCCATTCAGGGAATGACATACTACTAAGAACTAATAATAATAATAGAGAGTAAGGTGAAGCAGAATGATTGAAAAGCGGAGAAGCAGACATCTTACCCTGATTGTGTCGTAGTGATTCCATCCAACCTCGGATGAGAGGCAGCCCAACAAGCAGTACTTGTGCCCCTTCTGAAGCCTCAACACCCTGCACATCCGTTGCAGACCAAACCAGTCAGTACCCATACGAATCAGAAACCCACAAGCCACAAAAATACCAAAGCAAAAACAATTCCAAGTAATAAAATTTTACTTGGAATTGTTATTTTTTTATATTCATAAAAAAATAAAATTTAAGAAGGAAAACTAACTTTAAAGCATCGGGTATAACCATCCTCTTGGTCTTATCGTACGGAGGAGGAATACCCTCGTATGCCTTCAACCGGGCAAGCGCCGCTGCCCCACGCTTCGTCTTGTGGGGAATCATCCTGCATAAATATAACCGGTTCCCCAAAAAAAAAAAACACACACATTTTTCGTTAAATAAGTCACAAAGATTCAGGACATTCTCATTTTCCCAGAAACAAGGAGGAAAAACTCAAAGAAAAGAAATGACCAAGTTAGTGAGTGAGCGAGTGGGACTGACCCGCGGACGGTGCGCCAGAAGATCTTGGCAGGGGCACGGAAGTGGATGGGGCCGTGAGAGGGCTTGGTGTTCATGCGCTTGCGGAGGAACCTCATGTACTTCATCTTCTGGCGGACCAGTCCTCCGGAGATGCATATCTCCTCGCACCTCACCACCACAACCTTCTGCCCGTTCAGCAGCTCCTTCGCCACGATCGAAGCCAAGCGCCCCAGCATGTGGTGCCTTGCGTCCAAAACCACCCTCTTCGCGCATATCCCAGAACCCGACACCATTGTCCTTCACTGTCAGCGTCTCTCTCTCTCTCTCTCTCTCTCAGAGAGAGACTGAAAGGTGCGAACTAGGGTTTCTGGGTCGGGTGTGTAGAGCTGGTAACTGGCCCTGTTCCGTGAATTCAGTCCACGTAAAACGCTGAGCCCGGTCTTAAGCCCGGCCTTCTTCATATTGGGCTACTCAATTTTTGTCTACTAAACTTTATTTATTTATTTATTTATCCAAAGATAAATTTGTCATACAATCATTTATAATAATACACTTTCATATTACAATTAAATATAAAAAATTTCATAATTATATTTTCTAATATTTATTTTATTTTTTAACACTAAACACTTTTTTCTTCTACAAATCACGTGACGATTAAATCCATAATTTTTCTGTCATTTTTATTATTAAAAATAAAGGATATCCCTATAAATCTAGAACACACAAATTAATCATCTCATTTCACCAATCACCATCAGATTTAATATCTAAATCCCTTGCTTTTCATTTGAGCCTAAACATTTATTAATTGAAAATCCCTTACTTTAGTTCTATTGTTTTATTATATGTTTCAAAGGCAACAACTTTCATATGTTAATTTATATTCGCTATTTTCTTTCAATTTTTTTTAAAAAAAATTAACAATAATAAAATTTTTTGAAGAAAGTTCTCATAATTCCAAATTTGCATATGTTAATGTTATATACAATTTTAAGGTGTACAAGTCACGCACACTTCTTTTATAAAAAAAAAAAAAATGAATTCTATTATTA
Source organism: Juglans mandshurica (assembly GCA_022457165.1). Lineage (NCBI taxonomy): Eukaryota > Viridiplantae > Streptophyta > Magnoliopsida > Fagales > Juglandaceae > Juglans > Juglans mandshurica. Next base: position 27,717,590 of record CM039620.1, on the reverse strand, counting down.
AAAAATGATTTTTTCATGTGGATCTCAAATTTATCTAATTTTTTAAAAAGAAATATACAAAACTTGCATATACTATGACTGTAAATTGGGAAAACATATTCTCACTCAATATATTAAATTACGAAATTGACACCAATATACTATTTCAAGGATGAGATCCGAGTTCTAATCCTCCATTATCGTTGCCTAAAAAACCATTGGCTTAACAACAACTTTGACAATGCCAAGTCCTTGGCCTTGAACTGTCAAAATGCCCAAATGACATGTTGGCATGGACTGCATTCTGCAGAAGCAGCAGCCAATTTTTCTGAGCCACCCACTTTTTATCAAGGAAAATATTGAGCCACCGCTAGTGGGGAGTTATTGCTGGCTTTATTATGTATTTTTTAATATGTATTTTTTAATGAAGTATTTTTTAATTTATTTTATAATTAAGGAAATGTTTTTTAATAATATTATAAATTTATTTTATTTTTTAAAATATTTAAAAGTATTAAAAAAATTTCTATAAAAAATAACTGTATAAAAAATACATGCTAGAGCCAGCAGTGACCAATACTCTTTTATCAATTCTCTTCCTCAGAATTCAACACAAAGTCCAACATCGAAAAAAATATATACAGGTGGGAAAGTTAAGGTGGTTGAATTGGACTGTCGAACAATCCTTTCGTATTCAATGTGAAATGAGTGTTTGCTTGATGAATAATGCAGTAATCAAATTATAAAACAAAAACTATGATGCTATCATACTCAAAAAGAAACCATATTACTCATCTATCAATAATCTCTCAAACTTGTACTTGAATTTAATGATTTTGAATGAAGATAAAAATATATAAAAGATAAATTGTATAATATTTATTAAATATTTAATTTTTTAAATGAATTATACTAAAATTAATAAATATTAGATGACCCACTTAATATATATGTCTCGGTTTTATTTAAGAGAAGTGTTACAATTATAAAAATAAAATTTTATAAAAATAAATTTATAAATTAATATGACTTCCTATACTATGTTAGATTTATTTTATAATAAAAATAATTTTATAATCTAATATTGAACATCAAATTAAATCATTGTAGAAAGGTTTCTTTATAGTTAAATTATTTTTCTTTATTTAATATAATGAGTAAGATTTGTCGCTTTTACTGTACTTTTCCGTCTGTTGGAGGCATTTTATTTTCAATGAAGGTGTGCGGTCTGAAAGAAATGCAGTATCATTTTACTATTATAATTTATGAACCGCAACAACTTCCAAGCGGAGTAGGTTTTGACAATCCATCCGACCCTTACCAACCCACTATCCGAACCAAATCTGCTATCGTCTTCACCAACCTATCTCTCTGTTTTTCCTTTGAAATCCACCCAAAACTTTGCCTTTGGAGATCAAAGGCTTACTACACGAGCTGTGCTCTGTTTCAAAGCCTTCGAATAGATAAAGGGCTTTAGTAGTCTTGACCTCCTTGGAGCAATGGGTGGAGAACGCAAGATTTACACTCTAGCTGATGTTTCTGAGCACAACGACCCCAAAGATTGCTGGCTTGTCATTGATGGCAAGGTATGTTGTATCTTTCTGTGTGACCAGGACTTGATTCAATTTGGACTAAAACCATCGTAGGTTTGTGTTTTTGCTTTGACGGGTTTTGTAATTTTTTTCCTGCGGTGTCTGTGGGAATGTAAGATATACTGGGAATCGGGTCGGGGAGATTTTAATCGTTTGCATCTGGGTTTGGATGCTATCTATTTGTGTGTAGGGAAAGTTCTTTTTTTGTCCGTTTAATTCTCAGTCTTCTCTTCTTTCTGTTTGTTTGATTGTTCTGGGTAGAGATCCTTAATAAATCTTGACCTTTTTGCTTGTGGGATTCGACTATGTAACTGGGGCAAGATATGAATCTGAGGCCAGGATCTGTATAAGAAAATACTATTACATATGATTTGCATGCAAATGTTGGGACCTAAACTTGACTGGTCCGACATGCAAGATCAACAGGATTAAAAAATGAGATTGTTTGCCACGTTCCTATTGTTTCGTTGTAGAGGGGCCCTCAGTTTCAATGTTGAGGATTGGCTAGATGGATTGCATGATGCATTTTCCTTTGCTTCGAGTTATGAAAGTTTAACAATTACTTTCAACTAAATGGTTTAAATTTTTTCATTGTCACCTAGAGAGATTTTTTTTACTACTCTTTAATTCATTTTGTCTCACTAAGTTGTATACTGAGGTGACAAAATATGAATAATATTACTGAAAATCTGATTTACAGTTTAGAAACTCTGCCATAAGTTTTCATTAGAAATATAATATGTTTGTCTCTAATCGTTTTATATCTCTCATATAACAAACTCTTTGTTTTGTATGACGTTTTCGATGTTTTCCCATTTTCTCAACTTGGTCATTAAAGGAGCTTGTATCTGTTGAATTTGTACTGTGCCTCAAATTAATTCGAAGGAAGTTTTGGTATGTTGTTTTTGGTGCTACCTGATATTTTTAAGGGATTACTCTTCTCTCGTAGGACGTCTTGATCACAAAGCAGTTATACGCTTCATATCTGGGATTGGAATTGGAATGAGAGGAGGATTTACTTTGATTGTTCACCAAAGCACAAGTTTCTTAGGGTGGAAAGAAAGGAAAACCTCTTTAGAGTATATAAGCATGACTTTGAAGATTTCGTAGGAATTAACAAGCCAAACAATAACTTTTTTTTTTTGTAAGCGATAATGATGAATAATATTACATTGATACTATTACCTCTATTTTTAGGAGGATTGAAACTTAAAACCTTAGTTATTTATTCTTAATAGCAGAACAAAGATTCATGGATGGGAACGGTTCAATTAATTCGTATTTTTTGAATTCAAGTATGTTTCATTGACTAACATTTAGCTAGAAGTGATAGGGGGAAGTACATTATCAAGTAGGGGTATACAGTTAATTTCAGAAAGCATGAGAAATTGCCTCAAAATGGGGAAAAGACTACAAAATATGTGGTATAGTTAGTATAATCAGATGAAACTTCCTAGACTCAAAATGGCGTCCACTTACAGAAAAGTGAAGTGAAAATACAAATAATTTAGAAGATATAGGAATTGTTTACCGATTTATGCTAAAATGCTCATGTGCGTGTCTAAGAAAACTTCCTTTGAGCGTTTGAGCACTTCACTAGGCTCAAGCTTCAAGGGCCGGGAATAATTATGTGCAGGTGAGTGAACATTAATATTGGTAATCTTTATCGTGCTTGGCTTTCATTCAACTTGACGAGTCACATTGTGGTCTTCCAATTGCAATATCCTTGAATATACCGAATGCTAATGTCCTGGAAGCCTGAAACAGGTATTTAATGTGACAAAATTCTTGGAGGATCATCCTGGTGGTGACGACGTTTTGTTGTCGGCAACAGGTATGATAGTTAGCTTCAGTGTTTTGGCATATATTTAATTTTGCATCTGCAAATATCTGCTGTTACCACCAATGGGATGTATGGTTCTTAGGGTAGGAGGCTACTTGGGCTCTTGCCTATTCTGATTATTAATAAAAAAAAATTGTTTACCCAAAAAAAAAATGGTTTGCAGGAAAGGATGCAACTGATGATTTTGAGGATGTTGGACACAGTAGCAGTGCAAGAGCAATGATGGACGAGTTCTATGTAGGAGATATCGATTCGTCGAGCATCCCCTCCAAGGTCAAATACACTCCTCCCAAACAGCCTCACTACAATCAGGATAAGACGCCAGAGTTCATAATCAAGCTACTCCAGTTTCTGGTTCCCCTTCTAATCTTGGGTTTGGCAGTTGGCCTTCGCTTCTATGCCAAGTCCACATAATTTTTACCACAAGGGAAATTTAGAATGAAATTTACAATAAGTTTGTAAGGGCAGTGTATGAACCCTTTTTATTTGTGTTTGGAACGGTTAATATTAAGGCAATGGTGCTTGACTGCTTTCTGGCAATGCCAATGACTACGTGTTTGTTTTCCAGTTTTCCTCCTTGAGTGTAATTTCCTGTGAAGTCTCAGGTATGTTCTTCTGTCCCCGAGATGCCACTGGTAAAAGTACCTAGGTCTTCTGGTTTGAAGATATTGCGAAGTTTATCTCACCAGGAGCCCCTTCATCCTCATACATATATATGCTTTGTTTCAATTAGAAGGCCATCCGTGTATGCAGCAAGCTATTTTGTCGTGAACAAGGCCGTTGGTAATATGTCATCTCTTTCAGCTGACATGAGCTCAAGCATCTTCAGGACATACTCTAGTCCTTTCAATGACCAAGTATTCCCAATTAGGGGTGCTACCCACCCCCTACGGGGCGGGGCCATCCCTTCCCTGCACCCCGCCCCGGTGGGCGGGGTGTGGGGCGGATTGGGAATCCGTCCTGCCTCATGTCTACTTAAAAAGTAGACTACATTCCACTAGGTTTAAAAATTATCTCTAGGTCTAAAAGTGATTAAAAATATATTTTTAGACCCAAATTGTAAATTTAAATTTTGTAAATGTGACTATAATTTAAAAACTATGTAATTTTTAAATTTGCTAATCTATATTTTGTGTAAGTTGTAGTATATTAATTTTTAAACTATGTAATTTTTAAATTTGCTAGTGTATACTTTGTAAACAAGTCTTACAAATTGTAATATATATTTATATACACAATTTGTAAAATATAATATATATTTATGTTTATATATCTTCCTATATCTTAAAAACATCTATAACATGAACAGTAATAAACAGTGATTAGTTTTCACGTTAACATCTCTACATGCTTTGTTTCTCTTGCCCTCGTTGATACTCTCTCTCTCTCTCTCTCTCTCTACTCTGTTTCTGTCGCACTCATGGTCATTCTCTTCTCCTCTCTTTCTGATTTTATTGGTACTAAATGATAATAGAATTTTGTTAACATACTATTATAAAATACTAATCTTTTATCATTAAATAAAAAATAGAATTTTGTTAAATATTTTTAAGACAATAAAATCATATAAATAATTAGAGTTTTTAATATAATTTAAATCTCATAATATTTTTAATTAATTAAAATCATTTAGATTTTTATCTAGTGTTCCCTTAGTCATTGAGTAGTGTGGTTAAATTCTATAATTCATATATTTTGTTAATAAAACTATTGCTAGAATATCTAAAATCTTTTAATTTTTATATTACTTATATTACTGTAACATTTTGTTATCATTATGATGTTTGTTAAAATTTATTTTTTTACTCCTGTATATTAAATTATTGACTAATTAATTTTATTTAAAAAAACGTATTATTTTTACATTTTGTGGATATTAATCACAGGAAAACGTGCATTGCACATCACTCACTGTTAGTATATACATATATATATATATATATATAAAACATGTAAGTGGGGGCAGGGCAGGGCAGGGTTGGGCCCTCCCCACCCCCGCTAGGGGCGCTAGATGCAAGGCAGGGGCCCTTGCATGGGCGGAGTGGGATTGCCCACCCTGCCATGTGGGGGCGGGGCAACGGGGTGCGGGGCTTCGCTGCCTACCCCTATTCCCAATTGTTGTTATTATGGAGAATATGAGATTTTAGAGATGTATTTGTATTGACGAGTCTTGCTTCCAAGGGCCAAGAGTTCTGTTTTGGCCTTGGACGACATGAAGAGCATATAGGCAAGCTAGTCTCCACCATGATGCTCATGTCATGGACTTGTTTTAAACAGTCTCGTTTGTTTTCACAATTTTTCTTAACTCATTTCATCTAATCATTACAATTTTTTTGAGTTTTCACACAAAATAAAATAAACAATTCAATTTTTTTAAATCCCAAAAGAAAAATAATATTTTAATAATATTTTATTCTACTTTTAATTTTAATCTCAACTAATTTCATATGCGAAAACAAACGAAATTATATGGAAAGATGAAACTTATTATATTCTAACACTTCCCTTGCAGGTGTGCTTTACATAAATAAGGACGTGTGGAGTTAGTTCAAAGCCTAAGACTTAGCCCTAATAACATATTAAATCTTTATTTATCTCAAAAACATGGGTATATTCTTTCAGGGTGTTTAAATGTTACAAAACATGACTACATTCGCATGCATAGCTGTGTGATGATGCGCATTGTTGGTATTCTAAATGATCAAGCTTTTTGGTCAAGGATTTTACAATTGCATTGGATATTTAAGAAATCCAGAGGGTCAAATAACTTTTATCCAAATGAAACATGAAGAGATTGCAAAAGCCTGTTTAAAGGAACTTCGTCTTGTTTATCCATACAAGATAAAAGACAAAGTAGAGTGCATGAATCACATTGTAGAAAGGAAGGGAAGTTGTATCCTAGGTCGTTTATTACAGCTGTCATTGTTAAACTATTGTGCATAAATCCCATCGATATATTATTTCTATTGCCATGTAGGTATTAATTAGTTGGATTTTTAGGCTGTTTTTGGTGATATTCAAATAGCAAACCCAATCCATTCATTAAATAAATAAAATCCGCTTAAGATTAGTTTGATTTGACCATACAATATACATCTTGGACAACATTTTTTTCTATCACATGAGGTATACCATACCAGTATATAGAATCACAATACTTGGATATAGAAATATTTTAGCTATGAAAAGATTCTATAAAAATATATCCACAAACTGATATAGCTTGATGTGGTACGTTAGATTATTAAGCTACTTTTATTATAAAGTAATTCTAACGTATTATATGAAGGCACGATAGAACTCTTAGGACTCACTTGTGGAACCTAAACCCCTGGGGAGATTAGCACAACAACCCACTGCCATGACCTCCCACTTAAATCGCAGTTTGATCACATGGAGAATCGAACCTATGACAAGAGCCTCATGCACACAATTTCGCCCTTACCACTTGGGTTACCCGCAGGTGGGTAATGATACCTGTTGTTATTGCTACGTAAATACACAAAATCATAAGATTTTGATGATGAAGAGTGCAACATGAATAGTTGAATCACAAAATCAAAATATAAGGCTGCTGTCTATTCCAGTTCCAACATCAGATGGCCATAGTGTTCTAGCTACTTGTAGTCAATAGCTGGCTTTTTATGTAGTTTCAATTGTTTTCAGTATTTGGAGACCTAGAAGATGAACTAACCCAAAAACATATCTGTCAAGACAACCAAAAAGAGTTAGGCATTTGGGGGAGTTACAAACCACTGATTTTCATCCCAAAACCCTCTGGAAAACCACTTCAATGAATGGCTGTTCTGAAAGGCTAATCAATCCCCAGTCCTTGCTTTGAAATGTTATCATGTAACAGAATCTAAAGAAAACACATGTTGAAAATGGGTCCTAAGACAGTAAAGCTACGTACAGCATGTTCTCAACTTCTTCCCCATTAAATATCTCTTGGTGATTTATCCATGCATCTATGACGAGGAAAGAATTAGGGACGAATACCTGTAATCTTTGGGATATGCTCCAGGACCAGGAGCATCATTATTTAAAGCTGCAAGATGGAAACGTATCTTCATACCTGTTAACATGAGACATCAAGTTTGTTCCATTCTGTGGCCTAAAGAATCATATTTTTTTCATCCATCCATATAACATAAAAAAATAATTAAAAAAATAATAATAATTAAAAAAAAAAAAAGAAGACAAGAATAAAAGCCTGTGGCCAAACTGCATGCACATAAACAACAGTATTTTGCCAAAAAAAAATACAAAGGATCTTATTCCTTGAAAGAAAAAAGGGATCTTTTGAGATAACTCCTGATCTATCTGTAGAATTAAACAAAGTTATCAAAGTAGAAGGAACCTTGAAATAAGCCATCACAGTTTCCAAAGACTCTTCCATTGGAATTGCCGTCTTTTTTGTCAATGAGGGAAAGAAGGGACATTATTAAAGAGGAAGACATGGGCTACCTCAAATCCTCTTTTCCTTGAATTCTATATAGTCAGTCCTATCTGCTGAACAAAGAAAGAGAGACAATGGGAGCTCTAACAAGGGAGAAAGGAGTACTCAAACTGGTGCACCCAGGTAGGTATGTGGAGATTCATACACAGCCTATAACTGCTGCAGAAGTCCTGAAGAAGAACCCCAGGCACTCCGTTACTCGGACTGACGTGTTTGAGTGTCCATGGATTGTGGTTAAACCTGAGGCAGTTTTGGTTCCTGGTAAAGTGTTCTTGATTGTTCCCAATCATACTGTCTACAACTTGCTAAAAGCCAAAGGGCACCACTGGCAACCTGGTTCTTCAGGACAAATGCAGTCTTCCGAAAGATATGTCAACCAACAAGGTCATACACTATCTCAACTGATCAGGTCAGATGCTGGGACAACACCCAAGTACCAAAACCACAACCAGAGCCAATCTTCATTAATCAGTTCAGATGCTGGGACAACACCCAAGCACCAAAGATGCAGCTTCAGCCTTAAGGGCAAAGGGCACCGCCTCCAACCTTGTTCACGACATATGCAGCCTTCTGAAAATCGTGTCAACCAACAAAGTCATACACAATCTTCACCGCTCAAATTATATGCTGGGACAACACCCAAGCACCAAAATCACAACCAGAGCCTTAAGCATCAGCTTAAGAACATCTATCGCAACAACGTAAGCTCTAGGGAAGAAGATTTTGATGAGGAACCAAAAGAAAATTCCAAATTAGAGTATTGCTCTCCGGTGATTGGTAACAACAAGAGAACTCAACAAAAACTCAAGCGGCAGCTACTTGAAGATTCAACTACAGAGATTAGATTTTTGCATGCTAATGAAAACTATTATAGCAGTAATAAAATCAGTACAAAATTGGCCAAAACAGAAGATCTTCATCTAGAGTCTGAATGTGGCACTAGCAAACAGGTTACCACGTTGAAACCTTGTCTCAGGAAACCAGACAGCTTTCGTAAGTTCCTTCATTTAAGGGTAGATTTTGACTTGCCAATCAATGATGAGTTACAGGAGACGAGACTCTCAGTGTGTGCAACAGAAATTGCAGACTTCTTGGATTGGTGATGTCTCGGGGATCTTTTAAACCTTGTTTCTGTGTAGCTTGATTAGGGACCTATAGGATTCTGTGACAGCTCAGCTAGAATGTCTCTACTATGAATTATTCATTTGATGAATATGTCAACTGACATGAAGCAATTAACGTATGATGTAGTTGTGCTCCTTGTAACTCTCCGTTTTTGTTTGTTCTTTTTGAAATTGAGAGAAGGTTTGATGTTTTCTATTCATGGTTCCTTGGGTTCCAAAGAAGAAAAAAGACAAACAAAACCAGGAATTAGGATTTTATAGGAACTGGAGCAATGTGCCTGAATTGTTTTGAGGTTGTATTTGGGTGAGACCTGCTTCAGTGCTGTCTAGGACAAATGAAAACGGCGAATTTTAGAAAACTAATCAAAGTAAATCTCTATTCCTATTTTTTCCTTAACGATTTTAAGGATTTCAAGAGCTTAAAGACTTGAGACTCAGCTGGTGAAAAAAAAAGGACCGAATGCATGTACTAATCTAAACTTTGTGAGTCAAACACAATTGTGTTTCCTTCACCCACTCTCTTGGCGAACTAACAAAGCATCAATATCTGCTACTATTTTCTCGCATATAATTAGCTCAAGTATCGCTTACTCCTCAACATCATAGACAATGAAATTCATTTCTGACCGATTCTCAACAGTTATATTTAAGGTGTACTTTCTACTAACACCTCCCACATCCCATATTGAGAAAATTAAAGGTACTAGCATCATTATTACTAATGTCATTAAAAACAGAAATTATACTGACTAAAAGATATCATTGAAGAATGGACAGGCTAGCAGCACAAAAGGCTTCACTTTTAACAACTTCTACGACAAACTTACAACAGTAATTGCAAAAAGCAAGATTCTTTGAGAGCTTTTAAAAACTTCAATGGGTCAGGCATAGGCAAAATGGCAATTCTTGGCCTATCATCTATCAACATATTCAGGATCCGGATATCTACAGGATTGAGAATTATATAAAATATACAGTAAATTATTTAACCCCGAAAAACAAGAAGGAATTAAGGAAGCCAAGCTAGTTTTACTTCTGTAATTGGGGTAGAATTTCAGGTATAACTTGGAAAAGGTATTATTGAAAAATGAAACTCTGGAAGAAGATGATGCAAATTTTAAGAGAAAAGAAAAGGGCTGAAAATAGTCAACTCTAAATTCATTTCAGTTGGGATTATTCCGAAAATTAGGGGTAGGCAGTGGGGCCCTGCCCCCGTTCGCCCCTCCCCCGCATGGTGGGGTGGGCAACCCCGCCCCGCCCATGCGGGGGTGGTATGGCCCCAGCGGGGCCCCGCCCCGCACCCAAATTGTTTTTTATATAAATAAATATATATATATTTATACTATACATATTTATAAATATTTATTATTTTTACTATATATAAATATAGTAATATGTATTAAATAGAATTTTTACTTAATACTTTGTGTAAGTTGTAGTGTAGTAGGTTGACCCGTTTATAGATTGCCAAGGCAATACAAGAGTCTCACATTGCTTAAGTGTGAGACTTGTATTGTGAAGATAATCTATAAAAAGGTCACCCTACTACACTACAACTTACACAAAATATGCACTAGCAAATTTAAAAATTAGATAGTTTTAAAATTAAAGTCATATTGAAGTGGGCGAGGGGCGGGGCAGACTGGGCGAATTGGGAGTCTGCCCCCACCCCCCGGCATCGGGGCGGGGAGGTGGCTACCCCGCATTGTATGGTGCGGGTAGCACCCTTACCGAAAATAATAAATCATTCTAAAATTACTACAGTACTAACAAATATTTACTTATGAGAGAAAATGATATAACATTAAGGCTTTGTAAAGCCTAAAGGTTTGTGTAGCTTGTTACCAAACAGTTAATCATTCGTCATGAATTTAATTGTTTAGAAAAATAAAAACAATGAACATATTTATGCATGTCCACATCAAAGATTATTTTTATACATGTATAAATATCAAAGTTGTAATTTCCACAGCTCCTCACTTGCAATCAAGAAGATCCCCTTACTCTTGCTACCTTGAGCACCAGAACTCATTTACAACGTGGCCAAAAAGAAAAAATAAATGTTATAAAGTAGAAAGCCCACCACAAATATGATATGCAAATGCTCAACAAATACAGGGGATTGAGAAAAAAAAAAAAAAAAAAAGTTCCCAGTCATTTTAATTACCTAATCTGTGCTTGCACACATTCTCTCAATAACCTTGGAGTCAGTTCTATGTGAATGCTTTGATGGAGAACTTGATCCCCTTGAATAACTATGTCCAAAGAAGCTCAGTTTACCAATTTTCTTTGAGAACGAACTCATAAATTTACGAGAGTTTGACTTCTCCATATCCCTCTTCATACAAACATGTTCTTTCTCAAGATCATTTAGTCTCATTCGCAACCGCGCTAGCTCAAGTTTTAGCTCACGGTTTTCCCGTCTAAGTGATGCATAGTTGTCTCGTGGAGACATTGCTGCACTTAGTGCCCCACTGCTGATCCGCCATGACTGGTGCACTGGCTTGTGATCATCTTCTCCATGAGAACAGCTCAAGGCATTTCGGAGCCTTATTTGCTCAAAGTAGAGCACTTGTACAATAGATTGGAGAGGGAGGCGCTCATTTTGTGCAGCATGTGCACCAGCTTCTTGAGAAAGTTTTTGGAAATCAATCAATTTGCATAGCTTCTTCCGGTCCAACTCTGGTAAACCTTGATGTGCCTGAATAAGAAAGATTATTTCAAGTGAAGGATCAGCTTGACCATCAAGTAAGAATAAAATTAGTTTTTCTCTCTTTCATTCTTGAAATTAATCTTGACTGTGTCATGTTAATCTTAGGAGTGGTTGGGTAAGTGCTTCATGACAAGAATTAAGACCAACCTCCATCCAGTCTGATTTATGTGGGACAATATTTCTCTAGCAGTTCCATGTGAGAAAACAGTACTCATAAGCAAGTTCTCAATGGAATCTGCGAGTGCCCTACAACACAATATTCCAGAAAAAATTGAAACGAAAGACTAGTAATACGTACTTTCAGGTAAATATCAATGGCTCGATACAACCCATCATGAATGGTACGTGCATGTGCTGGTAAAGTATCTGCAATAACCATGAACTTAGCAAGCTTGAGATTTGCATCAGGAGCAATTTCCGCAAGGTAATTATCTACTAATTTTGCAACTTTGAACAAGGCAGATTGGGAAGGTGAATGGGGACTATCAGATTCGAAAACAGAGGCATCTTCCATATCATCTTCACTATCATCTTGCTGTGAGAAATTTACCAAAATCCTGTGAACTGTATCAACATCAAATAAGGTATCACCTGCATTCCTAAAAGAAGGTATCAGAAGATCGTCAAGAGTAGCAATATCCAGCTGGGATCCAATTCTCCTCTCCAGATCAAGCCTACAAGCAACAGAGCAATCAAGCATCACTGCGCTTCGCAAAAGCCCAAAAAGGAAAGTGATTGGAACAGCAAGTTTCTCAACAGGCAAGAGGCTGACAATTGTCTCAACCACAACTTTTTCATGTCCAGTTGAACCAGAAAGCAAATCAACTTTCACCTGGCTAGATGGATTCCACAAGCTGGATTTCTTTGTTAACTCTTTCTGGGCATAACCCACAAGTGATGCCCCAATACTCTCAGGACGGACCCCGCGACACTTCATTGCTGTCATGACTCTTTGATACAAATCAATCCGAAGAACAGAGAGATCTTCTATCCACCAGTCCCCCTCACACTTGGCTTGCCTGTTCATATGAAGCCTCCCTGAGCTGCTGTACTCTAAGCGTGAGAAGCTTGAGGCAATTTGCTCTGCACAAGCCTTGGAGGCTATTGCATCTATGCAGCGGCTAACTATTCTAAGCTCATCTGCAAGAGGGAGTAGATTCTCACACTGTTGCAAAACTTCAACACACATTTCAAGGTTCTTGCAAACAATAATCTCAAGATATTCTTCAGCACGGGAACCAAGATTATCTTTTGAAAACTCTTCAGTCATTTCAAGGTAATCAGAAACACAGCACAGCTGTGCAACATTCATAGACGTAATTTCAAAGTTGATTCCGTAGCAGAATTTTGCTGCCAACTCAAACGCCTCTGCACCTCCTGGTAAATTAAGAAGCTCCACCGTTGAGATATCAGAGTCCCTATGTTCTGCAACTAACTTTCTGATTCGGCCACTTCGAGAGACAAGTGGGAACTGCATTGCATTTAAGAATTAAGACTATCGGTACCATGAAAACTAGGAAAATTAGCATCACTGTTATGAATAAAGCAAGTTCTTATAATTAAAGCAATGATTTTCCAGACCTTTCTTCTTTTTAGATTTCCTTTAGTGGCTGGGAGGTCTGTGGCAAATTGCTACAAAGATAAGGTTATGGTCACTCGCCCTATTTACTTTTAATATTATATTCATTGCGCTTAAGTTGTTGTGTCTTGTGCACAACAATTTCCATTGAGTCAATTATTTTTAAGATAGTTAAGTAGGTAGAAAATGATAGGAGAAATGCTTCACTCAAGAACCTCTTCTAATTAGTAGAGTAACTATGGAATCTATGATACTAGTCAGGCAAATGAGCAAGAGCATCACAAATCCAAGAGGGTGTGCTTTAGGTAAGCATGATTTTAATATGTGGGTTCGGGAATAAACAAAATTGAGAATAACCTAAATCCAAATTTTGTGGTATATTTATGTTGAAAAAAAAGGAGCAATTTTTTTAAAAAAAATTATCATATTTGAAACTCTAGTATCATGCATCTCCAGATTAGAAAATGGTCATGCTAGACTTTATGTGTATGTTGGTTGAAAAGAATGCAAGTAGCAAAAAAATATGGACAGATGAAATAGTTGCAAACGTCTCAATTACCCATTGACAATCCGAACTAGAGAAAGCGATTTTTTCTTCTTTTTTTTCCAATGACATACAAATGATTTTCCTCTCAATTTGACTCTTCTTCTTTTCCCATTTAATTCACACTCCCAGAAAACTTGGGTTTCAGTTAATGTGACCTTGTTTCTTTGGGCAAATATGAACCCAAGACCATGTCTGAACCCGTCCCACATTGTGCAAGTTGAGCTATAACCCAAGGGCAGATGTTAAACCTACCATATTATTAAGAATTATCTAAAAGAAAAGACAAACTAGAATAAAACATCTTAAACACAGTATGCCTATATTTCCATCTAGTTTACTCATTCTGAATGCTTGCAAAAGATAAAACTGCATATGGCAGTGAAATTGTATAGAACAGAGGAAGCACCATAAGCTAAGTAAAAGGAGCTTCATTCATCACAAGAGACATCATCTCAATCAGAACATAATGAACAATTTATAATGAAGCAACATAGAGTAGTTACCTTATGTAATGGAAATGTTCCTCCGCTCACTTCTATGGTAATATCACTTGGAACATCCCGAAAAATCCTACACAGGTTATGAGCTAATTATTTACCCAAAAACGATGGAATCCACAGGAAAAATGAACATGTAATGTTCAAGGTTAAGTTGACAATGCTTGAATCCTGCTTCAAAACTAGCTAATAGCAAACACAACCTTTTCTTATGGATAGGTGTGAAGATGCAGATGCTGTGTAATTCCAATTCTAATTTTAGGGATCAGCACTAGCTCTAAGCCTATGGATTTACATCAGAAAACTTAAAAGAGTTAGTGAAAATACTCTATTGATTTAACTCATAAAGAAAACCGGATCATCTAGAGCTTCAGTACCATGATACTATGTATTGAAATATAGCCACACAATCTAGAAGGATAAAAGACACAAAAATAAGCAACATAGATCAATAAGCATTAGAAAGAATTGCATGCTAGTTAGAATATTATGCAAGGGTTGAAAGCTGTCAGTAACATAAAATTTAGAACAAGGAACAACAAAGATTTATAAAGGCCAATCATGGTAAAACCTTTTATGAATGCAGTTTTGTAAAGACACCCATAAATATGAAAATAAATCCTATAACGAAGGCACATGAAGCATATATTGTGTTAGATGTACTATGTGTGTGTATCTTCTAGATCAATCACTTCTTCACTTTGGATCTCTATGTTAGAGTCTTAATTTTGATTTTTCTAAACCCCTAGGGATTGGTTCAAGTGGTAAGGGCCTTGGTCTTTGAGGTAAGCTCTCTCCAGGTCTAAGGTTCAAACCCTTGGGTGCAAATAATTTCTAAGGAGTCATCGGACTGAAGGAATCTCCCCTTGAATTATCCAAGGTGCACTTGCGGAAAACTCCTTACCGAGCTCTTGGGTTGTGCACCCCTAGGATTAGTTGGAACTTTGTTCCGGACACTCAGTGCCAACAACAAAAAAAATTAGGGGCAATGACAGGAAATGGAAATATGCCAAAAAAATCAAAATCAGAAATGCCATCTTTTAGAGTGGATTTTTTTCTGGGTAAGTATCACCAACAGAGGAAAACTCAAAGTGGTGCAGCAAAATTATTTAACAGTAAACTGAAAGGAAATTCTAACTTTTTAGAAAACAACTCAGTTAATTAAGATTGAAATTGGTGCAATGGAATAATGATTATGTATTAATAGATTTAGTTATAGATTAAACAAAGACAAAGCATTCATAAGGTTTTCATAATAGGTTTAAAAGGAGTGCTTTGAAGCAAGGCACTAATAGAACACTCCAACACGCATATAGTTTATTTTGACTCTCCATGGGCGTTTTGTTTTCAGGTTAGGTTCAAACTTAAGGCTTGAAGAACAAATTTCTGCTATCCCAACATAACCATGCGTATAGATTGACCAGTTAGTCAAAAGAAACACATGGTCAAAACTAAAACTATGAGAGAAAATATTATCTGCTAGCTTTTATGTGAGGAGTTGATCTCCTACAAAAGAATCTTAACCTTTGGCACTGCAACATTCCTGTATGATTTTTCAGGCTTGTGCTTTGCTTTTTCCTCTGGGTACAAGTTTGGGTTATTTTTAGCATACTGTGCTCTCTTACATACATAACTTTTCTTTTTTGGACTGAAAGCAAAGTTATTCAGCAGGTACTGCTGAATGCTCATTTTTCCGTGTTCTCATTCTTCTTCCATGGTTTTTCTCTTTTGGTTGACTAAATCTCTCATGCACTGCAGTAGTGCTCTCACATTAAAATCAGATAAATATTGTAACTACACTCTACAATCATATATTAGAATGCAGTCATATTACATTTTTTGAACTTTTTAATGCAGAAGGATTACCCCTCACGCTTTAAGGCCAATTTTGACCTCATGAACTAATGCTAAATTGAAATTTACACAAGTGAAATATAAAACCATACCATCATAATAGAGTTCAAATAGACCATTCAGCATATCACTCTTCAACATATTTTAAAAATGAATGTGTGCGTATAAAATATTTATTTGATTTTCAGTAACTAAAAATGTGAAACCAAAGTGAGTTAATCATCAAAGCATAGAAAGACTGTCGAAATGTATCACTCATTGCGACGATAAAACCAAAAAACAAAAAACTCCCCAATAAACGTGAACATCAATAAGAAGAACAAATTACAAGATCAACGCATACAAGGTATCAAATTATGTGGGGAAAATCCCATATGAAGTACAAATAAAAATATGATAAATGGAGTGAATTACAACATTCAAACTTAGAAAAAATAAAAAAAACAAACCATTCATTGCATGGCTGCCGTGCGCACTTGGCCAACGACAGCTGCTGCTGCTGCTGCCTTTGCTGGTGGTGGTGGTGCTGAAGAATCTGCTGCTTGTCGTTACGGTCCATGGAGAGCAATAAAACTCAGGAGAGAAAAATGGAATATCAGGGAAGAGAGAAAAAGAGGATAGTAGTGGTGGTGGTGGTGGTGGGGTTGAGGTAGTGAACTGGGGAGAGAGACAAAGACAGATACCCAGTTGGATATGTTCCTGTTGGGGAACTTCTTCTTTGGCCATTTTCGTCAAACAATTGGTGTTCAAAGCCATAGATTGCTATTGTCCAAAGCCGATGGGCCTCTCTTGTGGGTCATACTCTTTTTTTCCTCCTCATCATTTATTTTTTAAGCTTTGCTATCACGCTCAAAATCATTAATAATCTATCTTCCACTCCAACATCCACTATTTTTCTTCCTGACTTGAATTCCTAAATTCTTTTCTACAAAGTATTTTTGGTAAAGATTCTGGCTTTTATGTAAGCAGGAAATAGGCCACAAAGGCAGGAGTTTGTGTATGTTTACAGCAAAGTCGAGATGATTCATTACGAACAAGGGAAAAATTAAAAAAAGCGGGAACAAAAAAAGCAAGTTATTCGCTTTTGACAACTTTGACTTATCTCACCTTTAACGGTGAAAGGTGAAATATTCTCTTTGTCGTTTGCTTTGTGAACCCTTTACTTTCTTCTATTTACGTCTATGTCCAACGAGTTCACAAGATTTTAAGTACAGGTAAATATATATTGTGTGTATCTATCTATATATATATAATCTCTAATATCAGTAAATCGAAATTTGTTCTTTTTTCCTTTAGGCTTCGTTTGGAACATTAACTACTCTCAACTCATCATTACAACTTTTTCAAATCCCAACACAAAATATAATAAACAATTCAACTTTTTCAAATCCCAAAATAATAATAATATTAAAAAATAATATTCTAACAATATTTTATATTCTCAACTCAATTCAACTCAACTTACTTTAACATTCAAACTCACCCTAATCCTTTTAGACGAATTGATATCCTCAAAAAATTCAAAAAATATCGATTATGATTGCTTTTAGCGCAGATTTAAATATAAGAAAATAGATTTTGTGTGAGTTTCATTATATAGAAAAAGTGACCGTCCCCGTTTAAGAACTGCTCATATAAGCGTATATAGTTATGTTTAAAAAAAATTAAAATTATAATAATATATTTTCTAAAATGATTTGTTTTTCCTTTTATCCACATTCATTAATGGCACATGCAGTCTCTCACTTAGGACTGCAAATACAATTTCTCATAAAAATATAATATTATTGCTTATTTTAGACAAATTTATTTTAATCCTAGAAAAATAAATAAATAAATAAAAAGGGTTCATAAACAGTAAGAAATCTTGCTTCTTATCCCTTTTCAACTTATTCATACAATAATAAAAATAAGTGGCTGGTCTTTCCAACAATTCATACTAGTAAAATATGGTCATTCTTGAGTCCATGCTAAAAAGTATTGATCTTGGGGAATTTTTCTAAGCTTTGAGAATTTCAAATGAAGGATTGAGCCTTTGGTAAGTTATTAGGTTGCATTTAGATATTGGAGTATTATTAGGTATTCTATGAATAGTATTGAAAAAGTAATAATAAAATATTAAATAGTAATGAATAGTAGTAAAAAATATGTGAAAATTGATAATAAAATAATAAATAGTAATGTGATATTCTAAAAATATCAGTACCCAAACTAGGGTATAGGGGAAAAGAAAATAATTAAAATTTCTCTGGTATTTGATTATTGCATTGGTGGAGCAAAGGTGAAGGCCACTCAACACTCGCGTTAGAGTAATGAAAGCATACTCAAGTAAAAGTCCTCACAAAGGAAATTCAACAATGGAAGATAATTTTAAAAATAATTTGCCATACTACTATAAATCAATAAAACAAGACTTTTTATATATTTTTTAAGATAAATATTTTAGTCACAAAGTGATTTCATTAAAGTAAATCTACAGACTATCATAGTATAATGTGCTACGTTAAATTGTAAAATTAATTTATTATAAAGTAAATTTAACGTATCATATGAAGTTGTGTCAGTTTATAGATTAACTTTTGTAGAATCTCTTTATAACTGTATCTAGGGGTGTAACCGGTCCGGTCCGGTCCGGTCCGGTTTTGGATAAAATCTAGGACCGAACCGGTATGTACCGGTTTTGTATTTTTCAAAACCGATTACGCACCGGTTACTCTCCTAAACCGGTACTTCCGGTTTTACCAGTTTCCGGTCCAGTCCGGTCCGGTTTTCCAGTTTTTTAAAAATATAAATTTCACAATTTGTCATTAAAAATTTGTTTATAAAAAAAAATTGATTTTAAAAAAACTGTTTTATACTTTTATTAATATATTAGACTATATAATAGTATTAATATTAGACTATTGGTATAGTTATAAGTTATATATTAGTATTAGTTATAAACTTTTAGTGATTTAGTATTAATATTTTATGTAATAATTTATAAATTATAATAAGAAATTATTTCATATATGAATATATATGTTATATATAAAATTTCACATAAAAATTTATAATTATACATTATATATAAAACTTATACATATTAATATTTAATATATATAATATATTTTGTATAAAACTTATATATAAAAATATTATTATTTATTTTTTTTAATCAACCGGTCCGGTTCGGTCCGGTCCAAAAAATTCCGGAACCGGAACCGGACCGGAACCGGCCGTTTTTTACGTTTTAAAAACCGGTTCCGGACCGGACCGGTTCAAAACCGGTAAAACCGGTCCGGTTCGGTCCGATTTTCCGGTTTTCCGATTTGAGTTTACACCCCTAACTGTATCACTAATTCTCTTTTTGAATGATTGTTGCTCTTTAATAATATGATTGGCATGTCATGGAAATAGATTTTCATTTTGTTATTTTCAATATTTGAAAAAACGTCATTTGCCTCAAATACCAATAATATCAATGGTATTATCAAAAAATAAAAAACTTGAAAGCTCTATTTTCTAGGTATAATCTAGCAACTCGATCCAATATTCTCAAAAAGTGAAAAAATTACTTTAGATATTGCAAAATTTCACTTTCCACGTGAGAGGAAGCAAACAAAGAAAAGGTCAAAAAGAAAACACACTCAAACCATGGATGGGGAGAGATGTGGGCCACTTTTTGTTAATATTATGATATATGATTTCCCACCTCCTTCAGTGGGTCATCTTAGGATTATTAATTGGACCCACTCCCCATATTATTGCCTTAATTTGATATGATATCTTCCACCACCACCACCTCCTCCTCCACTATTCCTTTTCTTGTAGATGGCTACAAAATATTTTCTTCTACAAGTCAATGTCTTCAAAAGACAGTGTGTGGCATCAGCATGCATGGGCATAGACATAAATATGCATGGATGTCAGGACCTTAGGTTATGAAACAATGGCCATAGTGTGATCTTACAAAAAAAAAACAAAAATTGGAGTGGTTTTCAAAAATTTGGATTGTTTCAATAATTCTTTTGTTACATACACGTGGTATGTACCTTCTTGATTTTGGATTTTCTTTTTCTTTCCTTTTTACTGTTTACATGAGGGAAAATAATATACTTACAATCGGTTTTCATAATTATACAACAATATTTCAAATAATGGGCATTTTTACAAAATAATTTATAAAAATAACATCGTTTTATAAAAAATACTCTCAATTTAAAACATGGTTGCACAAAGGGTTATACTTGTAAAAGTTGGTAATTCATGTTCGAAAGTTGTGTTCGTGTCGTGTCAATTTTTTTCAAATGGGGTGCATAGGACTTGCATACTATATGATTGCAAATATCACTTCTCAATATTTTATTATCAATATCTAAACCAATAATATATAAGAAAATTTCATAAAATAAAATTACTTATTAACAAAAAAGCTCAATAGTTTGAGAAATTAAGTAGTCAAATACTAATATTAATATTACATCCCAATAGCATAAAAAATGCATATAAAACTAACATTTATAAACTTCAAAAATAAACATTTATATCAATTACAGGTTAACCCGCATTTGACCTGTTTATTAATTATATCTTTTCAAGTCAACCTGTTTTGACCTAATCTCATTTATATTAAATTTAAAATCACTAATTTCGTGTTGTATTCATGTTCAATTCACGTATCGTTTCATGTATTGCCACTACGATAAATATATCATCACTCTTACATAAATGTATAATTTTCTTTCTAAGCAATAACTTGTAGTGGTGTGATTGCTGAGAACTAAATTAGATGTGGCATTTTCAAGGGGAAATTGTCAATTAGAATGAAAAGGACGAAGGAGACATGCTTTTCTTCGTTAGTTGAAGTGGCACATCTTAAAAATAAAGATAAAGGTTTGGCTGTACGTACATAGATAAGGCTATCCACAGCTTCTAAAATTAAAATTAAAATTAAAATTGTGATGTTTATAAATTGACGTGCAAACAAACCAATTATTAAAGAATTTACTACATGAACACTCATAGAAATTAGAATCAAAACATACTCGTACATACGTTTTTTCAAGTCCTCCCTCATCTGCAGATGCTGATGTGTCTGCTGTTATGACTTATGATCGGTTGAGAAATGATATTTAAAGTGCAGTCTTTGCATATTTAAAAATAGATAAATTTAAATTTACGTGAAAAAATTATTTTTA
The DNA here is from genome assembly GCA_022457165.1 of Juglans mandshurica. Taxonomy (NCBI): domain Eukaryota; kingdom Viridiplantae; phylum Streptophyta; class Magnoliopsida; order Fagales; family Juglandaceae; genus Juglans; species Juglans mandshurica. The sequence continues at coordinate 27,696,223 of CM039620.1, read as the reverse complement.
TTATTAGTAATTTTTTTAAAATATATATATATAGACGGAAACTGCACACTCCAGATTCGTATATGGCATTGCCCATGACAGCATGATTGACATCGTAATCGTTTTAAAAGCATGCCTATGGATACTAAGAAACGTAATGAAATTACAAAAAGGGGTCCTTCTATTGACACCAGAATGAGTACCAAAAGCTAATTAACACATGATGGGGGAAGCAAATTCTTTGCCCTGCGGTACTGGAGATATAATCGGGTTAGTGCAATCATTCAATCTTACGGCCTTTAGGTCAATTGGTACCTCCATTTTCCTGAAAGTAATGCTACATACAATCGTAGAGTGCACAAGCATCGTACAGTCGCTTTAAAAAAGAGGGATCTATTATTAAAAAATTAATTTTTTTCATATATTCATTTTTTTTAAAATAATTATGCGGCGCTTGCGCACTCACGATTGCAACTATCATTTCTCTTTTCCGACTATGATGAGAAAGCGTGAGCCATCTATCCGGCCGGACTTGGCATTCTTTGATCAATTGCTTAGAAAAATTAAAGTTGTATATTGTTGGTGACTTTTGGTGATGGCGTGCTTGTAATGCTTATTTAGGGCTTGCTTAATGATACATGACTGAGATCTACGTCTACGAATCTTGAGTATAAATCCACTATAAATAGAGATTGATACATTACTTGGAATTTTCTCCGATGAGTACTGATTTAGGGGCTCTTTACTTCTGTTTCTCCTCCCTCTGAAGTCGATTCCATGAACTCTTGGTGAGCTTTATTCTTGCATTAATTTTATCCCCAACATATGTTAATCATTTCCTATGGAACAAAATGGCATGTACATTCGTATGGTTGATGTTAAAAGTATTTTAAATAATTATCCGATTTAAATGTTATACATATAAAATTACTTAAAATATCCCATATTAATATAAAGTTTATCATAAAAATTACTAGTGATTACAGTAATATTAGGTCCGATCAATGATTTGGGTTTTTATGCCTGTAATGGGACTATTTTTTTTTTTAACCTTCATAAACAGTGGGATGTTGCTGTGTAATTGATATGGTTGATGCACGAGGCATTCTTCGAGAATTGCCCTTTTTTTCTCCGTCCTGAATTCATTTAAAAGAGTAAAATTTATTATTACAAAATTAATTTTTTTTACGTAAATTTTATATTTATTTATTTTAAAGAAAATGTTCGGTGCTTGTATATGTTAGAATTGTAAATATCATTTTTCTTTATAAATTATACATAATTTTATATATAATAATATTATATATATCGAGTAATAGTTCTAATTTATCGGTATTTTTTAATTTAAATTTTATGTTTTAAATTTTTATGATTTTTAATAATTGATATATGAATAAATATGGTTATATAAATAAAATTATAAATATAAATATTATTTTCCTTCTTCAATATAATAATAAAAAAAAAAAAGGCAAAACAAAAATTGGAAGTGTGTATGATAGATAGGTGATAACTGATAAGACATGATAAAGTAACCTATGACTTAGGTCTTGGGGATTCAACTTTCGCTTTCAATATCTGTAAAAGAACCATGGGTTTGTAATTTTGTATGCAACCATCAATAATAGCAGATATTTGTATTTTTATTATTACGTCACAATAGATGAAAAATAAATAATAATAAAATACTATACAAGAAAAGGAAACAGCCCATAAAACCTAAGGGAGATGTTTTCGAGCCGATTAATTTGACTGATGATTTGTACCCATTTTTTTAATGGTTAAGTAGATATTATTGAATTATGTATTTTTTAAAATTTTTTAAAATGTTAAAACAATATTTAAAAGAAAAAAATTGTAATGAGAAATCTGTAAATAGTAGATAATTTGTAAATAGTAATGAGATAATTTGTAAATAGTAGTATAGTTAAGTAGATATTATCGAATGAAAAATCTATAAATAGTAATGAGATAATTTATGAATACTGAATAGCAGTGAAATGGTTTGAATAAAGATTTTTATAAAATTTTAGAAAATAAGAAATAAAAAAGTTGAGTTTTTTTTTTTTTTTTTTTTTGGAAGTTTAAAAAAATTGTAATGATTAGGTAATGATTAAATAAAAATTTAAAAAATTTGAAAATTAAAAATTAAAAAATATTTATGTTTAAATAGTGTTTAGATGTTGAGAAAAGATAAGATGAAAGGTTTATAAAACCAAACCAACCTAAAGGAAATTGTCAAAATATTCCTTGGATTTCTATAAATAAAAACAAGAAGAAGGTGGCATTGGATTTTTTTTCCTTTTCTGAAAAGTAAAAATCCTATTAATTATCGTGTCTAAAAGACATGGTAGTCCACCAAGGTATTGGTCGGCAAGACATGCCCTCTAATTATGTTTCAGAAAATAATATTATAAGTACTACAAGTTTTATAATATAGATTTTAGAAATTAATTTGTCAAAAGTTAAAATAAAAAAATAGATCAAATTGATCATTTGAGAATTCTGATGGATGGACTTTAAGACCACTATAAGGGATCGCAGGGTGCCACCCTAGACCTGGACCAGGAGAGCCCAACAAGTTACTCAAGGCCTAAACACCTCTTGACCCAATAGGGCTCAAGTTAGTTTGTTAAGGGGAACGCCTGCCCACTTATCTTGGGACCGTTAGAATATTCACTCATTCAAAACAAGTGGATAGCCGGAAGGAACCGGGATTCAAATTTCAAATAGTGAGCAAAAAAGTTAGTTTATGTGATCTTAAGAAGACAAGTCCTCTATTTAAAGGATCCAGGTACGCTAATGAAAGTTTCTGGAACAATTGACTCTAAGAATACTCATATTGTTATTGACTTAAGCATCGGAGTGGTCCTTTTCAACCCGTCAAGCCCTCTTACTCTTTGGTTGCAGGAGATCGAGAGTATGTAGCAGTGAAATACGTCCTCAACAGTTGGCGCTGTTTGTGGGATCTTTAACTATCTTGCAATCAGTGTACTTTTCACATACTCACCACCACTCGATCTCAGGCAACTAGAAATCAGGAAGAGATGTCGCAGAATATGAAAGGAAGGCTTGCGGAAATGGAAGAAGTAGTGAGAAGGCTCACCACTGAGGTCGACTCGTTACGAAAGGAGAATGAAGTTCTCAAGGCAAAGAATGGGCCCTCAGGAGAAGACACGACGCCTAGTCAGGCTAATAAGGTAGAGATGGAGGCTCACAGTGCGGGCGCGGGTAAAGCCCTTCAGGAGACAAAGAAGATGCATCATGATCTGCGTAGTGTAATGGATAAATACGAGGAAATGGCCAAGAAGATAGGAACCTCATCTTCAGTTGATCAGCTGCTGACTAGCACCAACTTACCATACACGTCGGAGATTATGGCGGTACCACTACCACCGAAATTCAAGGTCCCGTCGATAGACATGTATGATAGTTCCAAGGATCCTGTGGAGCACTTGGAGACTTTTAAAACCCACATGACTCTCCATGGATTCTCAGGAGAGATTGCATGTAGGGTTTTTCCTTTGACGTTAAAGGGAGCAGTCCGGGGGTGGTTCGGAGCACTGCAACCAGGCTCCATTGAGAATTTTGAGGAACTAGGCAGGCAGTTCATCACTTAGTTTATGGCCAGTCGACGGTGGAGACGGCCAGCAGCGTACTTATTAACGGTAAAGCAGAGGGAGGATGAGAGTTTAAAAACATATTTGGCACGATTCAATAGGGAAAGGATGACTGCTGACGACCACGGCGAGAAAATCATGTTGGCAGCGCTACTTGGGAGAATTTGGGCAAGCAGTCCTTTCATGACTTAATTGGTAAGGAAAACCCCATCCACTTTATGTGATTTTATGGATCGGGTTGATGACTTTGTGAATGTCGAGGATACGTTGATCGCCCTCACCGACAGGCCAGGGCGAAAGGAGGAGAGTACATCAAATGAAGGCCCGAGAAAGCAGTCTAAGGCCAAGAAAGAATCAATACGAGAGAAAACGAGAAACACTCATGGGGCGATACAATAGTAGCCATGTACACTATTCTAGTGTGCAAGACCACGACAAGGCGAAGGAAACTAAGCTTGATGAAGACTACAGGTGGCAGACTCAAAGGTACTATACGTACCACAGGGTGAATGGTCACCGGACTGAGGATTGTCACACGCTCAAACAAAAAATTGAAGAGATGAAAGGTAGCAAGGAACTAGAACGTATTGTTGCCGAAAATGCCTCTCCCCCACGGCGTTCAGACGATAAGAGGTAGGAGCATAAACCTAGATGAAGAGAGAGCCAAAGGATGGAAGAATCACCTAAAAGGGCGAGGAGATCGCAGAAACCAAGAAATCATCGACCCAGGCAAGATACAGATCAGCGGAATCTGCCTTTGGGGGAGATTCGTACCATAGCTGGGGGTTGTGCAGGAGGTGGCCCAACCTTATCGGGAAGAAAGGCCTATGCAAGATGGGCAATGTATGAGGAAATATACAGCGTGGAGAGGCCTGTCAAGCAGGTGCGGGTGCAGACCTCACCCCCAATTTCTTTTGGCGATGAGGACTCTCGAGATGGTATACCCACACGATGATGCATTAGTGGTAACAATGCTCGTAGCAAATTATACGATGAAAAGGATATTGATAGATAATGGAAGTTCGGCAGACATCCTATTCTGGGATGATTTCACGAAGATGGGGTTAAGTATGAGTCAACTTCGCCCAACACCAACCACATTAAAGGGGTTCATGGGAGATGCAGTTCAACCCATGGGGTCCATTACACCACCTGTGTTGGTGTGAACTGATCCTTACCTCACCACCACCCTGATTGAGTTCTTAGTGGTAAGAACACAATCGGCGTATAATGCCATTATAGGTCGACCAACATCAAACGTCTTGAGAGCGATCACGTCCACCTGCTATCTAAAAATGAAGTTTCCCACGAAAGCGGGAATTGGCGAAGTGCGTGGCGAACATGTATTTTCCCGAGAGTATTATGTGCAGGAACTAAGGAAATGAGAGCGGGATGTAAAAACAGTAGAGCCGCGGGAATACAGCGATGAGACCTCCCGCCGCCTCCACCTGAAGTCTTCATGACAGAGGCAGAAACAAGGGATGAGGAAACGCTGAGACAAGGAGAAGTTAATGAGCCATTGGAACTCGTTCCCTTTGACCCAACCCAGCTAGATAACGGCCATGAGAGGATCAAAACTACAATGGCGAAAGAGGAAAGAACCCGGCTAATACAGCTCCTCTTGGAGCACAAAGACATCTTTGCATGGAATTATCAAGACATGCCAGGAATGAGCAAGGAGGTGATAGAGCACCGACTGAATGTTAACCTGGACATAAGGCCTGTTAAGCAAAAGAAGAGAAATTTCAGCATTGAGAAGTACCAAGCAATAGCAGAAGAAGTGGATCGATTGTTGGTAGCAGGATTTATCAGGGAAACTCAGTACCCTGATTGGTTGTCAAACGTTGTGTTGGTAAAGAAGTTCAATGGCAAGTGGCGAATGTGCGTAGATTTCACAGACCTCAACAAAGAGTGCCTAAAAAATAGTTTCCCACTCCCCTAGATAGATCTAATAGTCGATGCCATGGCGGGTCACAAGGTATTGAGTTTCATGGACGCTTACTCCGGGTATAACCAAATCAAAATGGGTCGTGCTGACTGGGATAAGACAACCTTCATAACCGACCGGGGCATGTACTATTACACGGTCATGCCTTTCGAACTGAAGAATGTAGGAGCAACCTACCAAAAGCTGGCTAACAAAATGTTTAAGAATCAGATAGGCCAGAACATGGAAGTGTATGTGGACAACCTTTTGGTGAAGAGCATGGAGTTTGGGCATCACATGGAAGATTTGAAGGAAGCTTTTAGTGTGTTGCAGCAGTACAAAATGAAGCTCAACCTAATCAAGTGCACTTCGAGGTTCAGTCGGACAAGTTCTTGGGCTTCATGGTGTCTGAGAGGGGCATCAAGGTGAATCCCGAGAAACTCAGGGCAATCATCGAGATGAAGCCGCCTACGACTCTTAATAAAGTCCAAAAACTGGCAGGGAGAATAGAGGCCCTCAGTAGGTTTCCTCTCAACGGACAAGTGCATGCCCTTTTTCCAGGTATTGAAGAAGGCTTAAGAATGGGATGCGCGATGTGAGGAAGCGTTTGCGCAGCTGAAAGAATACATAACCCACCCACCGCTACTTAGTCAAACTAAGCAGGGGGAACACTTGTTGCTGTATCTGACCGCCACCCCAGATGCGGTTTTCGCCACTCTAGTCAGAGATGAGCGCAATGAGCAAAGGCCGGTGTATTATGTTAGCAAAGCCTTGAGAGGGGCCGAGAAGATATACCCAAAGATAAAGTTGATCGCCTTCACCCTTGTGACATCGGCATGACGATTACGCCCTTATTTCCAAGCCCATCTCATAAGGGTCATCACTTCCACACCCTTGCAGAAGATGCTTCAAAGGCCTGACAATTCGGGGTGATTGGTGAAATGGTCAGTCGAGTGGAGTGAGTATGGCATCAGTTATGTTTCCAGAATTGATGTCAAGGGACAAGTCCTAGCCGATTTTGTTGTGGACTGACGAACTTCCTCAAGGAGGAACCATGGCAAGTGCAGGTTGATGGCTCATCCTATTGAGCAGGAGGGGGCGTGGGCATCCACATGATAACAGACGACGGCGCGGAGTATTTCGTGCTGTCCGATTGAACTTCAAGGTGACGTACAATGAAGCGGAGTACGAGGCGGTACTCATGGAATTGGTCGTAGCTGAAATGTCAGGTGGAAAGATGGTAGTAATGAAAGCAGACTCCTAGGTGGTGGTTGGCCAAATCACAGGAGAATATTCGGCGAAGGGACCGAAGCTAATAAGGTACCTCCGTCATGTCCAGGGGAAATCCCTTCAATTCCAATATTTTCGGATCGAACGAATTCTCATAGGGGACAACTGGAAGGCGAATCGGTTAGCACGAGCGACATCGACAGGGTAGGAGCATATGTTGCCATGGGAAGTAACTCTCAAGACAGTAGACACGGCAGCAATAGGGAAGGAAGTTTTTGAGATTGAAGGAAACTTGCCACGATGGGTAGATAACATCATCAGGTACTTGAAGTATGGGGAGCTACCCACTTCCTAGGAGGAGGAGAAGAAAGTTAGAGCAGGGTAGCTCGGTTCACCTTGATAAATAGAACATTGTATAAGCGGGGTTTCTCGAGCCCATTGCTAAGATGCATATCAAAGGAGGAGGCCAAATATGTGATGAGGGAGATACATGAAGACGTTTGTGGGAACCATTCAGGAGGAAGGTCATTGGCGACAAAAGTCATGAGAGCAGGCTACTATTGGCCCAACACCCTACGGGACTCAAAGGAGTTTGTGAGAAAGTGTGCCCAGTGCCAATGGGTGTCCGAGCATGCCCCTTGAAGAACTGAAGTCGATAACGGACCCATGGTCGTTTGCCCAATGGGGGATAGATTTGGTCGGTCATATGCCCCTGAGCAAAGGAGGAACCAAGTTCATCGTCGTCGTCGACTATTTCACAGTGGACAGAAGCCAAGACAATAGCGACAATGACTGCTCAAAGTGTGACGAAATTCATATGGAAGACAATCGTGTGCAGATTCGAGATACCGCAAAGCATCATCTCCGACAATGACAAGCAGTTTGATTCAGAACATTATCGTGTGTGGTGTTCAGAACTCGGAATCAAAGTCAAATACTCATCTCTCGGACACCCACAGGCAAACAGACAAGTCGAAGCAACTGACAAGGCCATAGTAGGGATATTAGAGAAGAAGGTAGGCAAAAAGAAGGGGGCGAGGGTGGACGAACTCCCCGAGATCTTATGGGCATACAAGACAACACCTAAAACGTCAATAGGAGAAACTCCTTTCACCCTGGCATATGGAACCGAGGCAATGATACCTGTAGAAGTGGGAATAACAAGCCATAGGAAGCTCCACTTCGATGCTGATGAAAATGGAAGGAAATTAGAAGAACATCTAGACTTGCTAGAAGAAAGAAGAGGGAGTGCCGAGACAAGGGTGGTTGCATACAAGAGAAAGACGGAGCAGTATTTCAACAAGGGAGTAAGACCGAGGTCCTTCAAGGTTGGCGACCTAGTGTTAAAAGAAACTGGGGTGACCACTGCAGAAGAAGGAAAGTTGGGTCCAAGATGGGAGAGGCCATACGTAGTCATAAGCACTAGTCACATGGTAAGGGATACAGTAGGGCATGAATTATCTCACCAGTAAAATGTTGAACGTTTGAGGAAGTTTTATATTTAAAATATTGTTATGCCTAAGACATTTTTTATGAAATATTATTCTTACCGAAGGATTTTTATTTTCGGTAAGCTCAGTTCTTCATATCGTATTCTTGTTTTTTTAGAACCCTCGAAGCACGACTCGCAAGAGTTAAGCGATCGAGCAACTCTCCCGTTACACTCCATTCACCAAGTTTACGCGGTCGAACAATTCTCCCGCCACACCTTCTCGCCAAGGCTACACGGTAAAGGAACCCTCCCGTTACACTCAGGACACGCGGTCGAGCAACTCTCCCGCAACACTTTTTTGCCAAAGTTAAGCGGTCGATCAACTCTCCAGCTACACTGCACTCGCCAAGGTTACGCGATCAAGCAACTCTCCCGCCACACCTTTTCTCCAAAGTTAAGTGGTCGAGCAACTCTCCTGCCACATCCCACTCGCCAAGATTACGCGGTCGAGCAACTCTCCTGCCAAACATTCTTGCCAAAGTTAAGTGGTCGAGCAACTCTCCTGCTACACTCCACTCGCCAAGGTTTTGTAGTCAAGCAACTCTCCTACCACACCTTCTCGCCAAAGTTAAGCGGTCGAACAACTCTCCCGCCACACTCCACTCGCCAAGGTTATGCAGTTGAGCAACTATCCCGCTACACTCTACTGGCCAAGGTTACGCGGTCGAGCAACTCTCCTACTACACCTTCTCGCCAATGTTACACGGTCGAGGAACTCCCCAGCCACTCGCTAGACCACACAACTGAATTTCAGATAAGTTAATCTCGTCTTTACTTTTGGTTTCTTTGTTCTTGTTTAACTTAGCTCCACATGACTAAGACTAGAACCAGTTACGTTCACACTCCTAAATCAATTAGTGTCATCCTTAGGAACAAAACAAAGGTAAAAATTCTTCGCTTGCAAACATTCATCTTATTTAAAATAAACCATGGTTCAAAATACACAATTACTAAGGGGCAGCTGCTCGAAATTTAACAACATCAAGAAATGCTAAAATAAAGCATCAAAGTAGATAAGGAGGGGGAAAGGCATCCGGCATAACGTCTTGCCCTATAGAATCAAAGTAATGGTAGGTGGCAGGACTAGCTCTTATCTTTCTCCACTTCAAGTTACGGAGATCTGTTCCAGGATGTGCAAGTAGAAGCTTCCGTAGTTACTTAATCCCGAGCTTGAAACCAAGGCCAAAACCACGGTCTCAGATTGCGCGGGCAGAGTTAATTTGAGGAATAAAGCGATTAATCTGCTCCTGCGAGTGGCCCAGCTCCTGATATAGCTTGGATACTTTCGATTAAGAGGCAGCCAAATTGGTCTTTCAAGTCTCTCATCTCTTATTCAGTGTCAAGAAATGGCGATCGTGCTCCTTAAGAGAGTCCTTAGAGGCGGCCAAATCCTACTCTGCCTTAGCTTTCTCGCCCTAAATTATGCTTAGCTGGACATTGGTTTCTCAGCATTTTTCCTCGAAGGCAGCCAGACACGTAATGTAGTCAGCTTTTGCCACCCACAATTCCTTTGCTTCTTTTTCCACCTCACTTAGGTAGGCAGCCAGACTATCTCATTCAGCTTCCCTATCAGTGGCGTTAGCCTTGTCCAGCACAACCTCTCTCAATACGCTCGCCAACTGGGATTGGCTAGAGGCAATTTGATCTCGAAAGTTAGTTTCAACTCGAGAAAGCTCTCCAACCAGCTTTTCTTTCTCCTCCCGGATAGAGACAATAGCCCCGTGGGCTTTACCAATGAATGAGCACATGGAGTCATTTTCCTCCTCGAGCTCCATACAGTCTTCCACCAATACAACAACGAACTTGTCAATTCCCTGTAAAAACCCAGTCAGGACAAAGAAAATAACAGCCTAGTGAAAAGTTAAACTAAAAGGAGAATGAAACTCATTGGCGAAAGGATGTTGCATAAGTTAAGGACAGTGGAACGAAATGCCTCGTCGCGGCTCGATCTGAAGGCTTAAGAAGAGTCATCAAGCCGAGAAGAGGAAGCACCGCGTCGAGCACGTGGAATCTTAAACGAGTATAGGGAGGCAACGGGAAACTAGTCGCCTGAGCTGACATTCCAGCTATTTGGTTGACTTGGGGAGCGGCGACACCCTCCTGAAATGGAGACCTACTGGGAGGGCCAATTTGACGATCGCTGACAGGAAAAGTTGGAGAAAGTTCCCCACCCCCTCTCGAGGAAGTGCTGAAAGGCGAGGAAGTAATCGACACCCTGCTCCCACTAACGAAAGATAGGTTTGGGAAGACAAAGGGTGACTAACGAGTGTCTCCACCCGAAACAGTCGACGCAGCAGGAGACGGCTCACCAGCATCTCCAGGATAAAACGAGTCACCAAACTCATCTAGTAAGGAAGGAAGGTCTCCCACGGGAGGTGGATTGAGGAAGTCTGGGTTCATAACAGAGATAAGATCATCCCCCTCTTGAGGAGGGAATCTTCGAGATCGACTGCTCGCTTAGAAGTCTCGACCTCTTTTAAAGAAGGAGCCTCTGACCTCAAGGCCTTCTCAGCTTCCAGAATGAAGTCCAGTTTGATGTCCACCTGGTACATGATGTCATCTAATGAATTGGACCAGGGTACTGGAGGGTCCCTCGACCCCTCCCCTTTGCTCGTTGGAAGGGGAGGGAGAACACCCTTGGAAAAGCTGGACGCGTCCAATGACTTCACCACGAGGCAAGCTTTCTTTTTCTTTCCCCCTGCCTCCAAGGGTGGTTCCCTTTTTTAAGTTTCCCACCAACGAGGGAGCACTAAGAATTTTGCCACCAAGCACATGAGCTCGACTTGGTACCATCAAGAATCTATCAATGTTGGTAAGCGTTAGACCAATTGGACCTAAGGTTAGCCATCACCCAAGATTGAACCAAGCATATGCAAGCTTCCTCTCGGGGAGACAACAAAACCTCAAGGTCACGTTCCCGATGTGTGGCTTCATCCGTCGAAAATTCACACCCCCTTCCCAAAACAAAGAAAAATTTCTTTGACTAATCCTTTGCGTGGAAATATTTACGCTCAAGCTGCACCAATTTGTTATGAGATCTAAAGCTACAAAGATTCCCATCTAAACGCCTAAACCCATGAAGGGAGAGGAATTCCTGAGCGATAAGGTCGAGATAATCATCACCAGTGGGCTCCAGGACCCGCTGCCATAGAACACAATAGGCCATCAAAATACGCCAGGCATTAGGCACCAATTGGGCCGGCTCAAGACCTAAGACATCACGAACAGGCCGCAAGAAGGTCAGACGAAGCCCCATTGAAAACATAGCCAGATAAAGGACAACAGAGATGGCCATACCTCTAATGTCAACGGCTCCCTGCTGTTGGCTGAGAGCGACAGCCCCACCGAATAGGGGATATTGAAGTGATCCATTGCGCCGTCCTGTTCGCGACGTGAGAGGTTGAAAACCTAGCGATGGCCCTTAAAGATGGAATGGGAAACGTCTCCTTCAACATTAGGGTTAGTCGTGGCGCCTTCACGATGGGCAGAAGGCTCGCGGGGTCGCGAAGAACCACCACCCTGAGAGGGGCATGCACCTTGGTCCTTACCAGAAGCCATGGAAACGCCAAGAACAGAGGAAAGTAATGCATGAAGAAGGAGGCGAAAGCTAGAAGGCATGAAGGGTTTTGGATGCAAAAGAATACGAAACTTGCGCAGTAAGATAGAAGTGAGGGAAAAGAAAAACAAACAACGAGGAACAACAAATACTGGCGGTAGTTGATAAGGGGGAATGTGTATCAGCTTCTAATAGACATCTTGGGGGAATAACGAAGCAGAACCACAAACGTCTCCCCAAAAAATGAATTGCGCTTGGCAGGGACTCGCGGGGTAACTAGAGGGGGCTTCGGCCCAACTCGCAAGGCCCAACACCTCGTGGTTTAAAAAGCCCCATTGCATGGCACATGATGAAACTTCGCAGGGTAATTGGAGGGGCACAAATTAATTTAACTGAGAGGGCTCAAAGACACTTAATATAAAAGTCTCATCACACCATATGTAATGAGACTTTGCGGTGTAACTAGAAGGGCTTTAATACCAGCATAAGGGATTGTGGGGAGCCACCCTAGGCCTGGACCACGAGGGCCCAACAAGTCACTCAAGGCTTAAACACCCCTGACCCAATAAGGCTCAAGTCAATTCGTTAAAGGGAACGTCCGCCCACTTATCCCAGGACCGTTAGGATATTCACTCATTCAAAATAAGTGGATAGTCCGAAGGAACCAGAATTCAAATTTCAATAGTGGGCAAGACAGTTAATCTAGGTGATCTTAAGAAGACAAGCCCTCTATTTAAAGGATCTAGTACGCTAATGAAAGTCTCTGGAACAATTGGCTCTAAGAATACTCATATAATTACTGACGTAGGTATCAGAGAGGTCCTCTTCAACCCCCCAATGCCTCTTACTCTTTGGTTGCAGGAGATCAGAAGTGTGTAGCAGTGAAACACGTCATCAACGCCTGGTATGGCAGAATTTGGAGATATCTTGATAAATGCAGTTGGCGAATTCATATTTGCCTTTTCGGATATGGAACGAATACTATGGCTTAGTTGATGACACTAAAACAAGGCCTCTAATTTTTTCTGTTGCTAGATTTTTTGGGTGCAATATTTGAAAATGATTAAGCAATCATTGTTTAATGGTTTCTTACTTTCTAACAAGTTTCATCTTTTTATATTCAACATTCATACAGTAATTGCTGATCAAAATGCAAAAGAATATGCAGTAGGTGTTTCAAGTTTCAACCACTTATTCTTTGACTATTCAATTGCCATTGTTGGCTTTGGGAAAATATAGAGTGGATGTTTTGAGATTACATCGGTTTAGGCACTATAATTATTAGGACTATTCATTCGGGTTCTAGCCTGGGAATCCGGGTATACCCAGACTGAAACCCGAGTTGGAATCCAGACTGGGTTAGCCTAGGTCAGACTTGGGCCGAAACCCAGGTTTACGGCCCGATACCTTTTTTTTTTAATGTTTTGATTAGCATAACGCACATATACAATTAGCATGACAAATGATCATCCGGTCATTTTGTAGGAGCAATTTTTTGTATAACTTATAGATGAACCATTTGTGTTTAAAGCAAAGACAAGAGCTGATCACCACATTTATTTGGTATACTAGTAAGGGTGGTACGTGCTAGGCACGTATGTCCCTTGCACATAGCGCCCGGTTGGTGGGAAAAAAAAAGATATATTTTCAGATAAGCAGATTACAATAATAATTTGTCTAAATTGTGTGAAATATTAAAAAGTTGGCGAAATTTAGGGACAAAAACGTAAAAACACGAATAAAACAAAAGGGAACCGATGGAAAAAATTGGGAAATAAAGAAAAAAAATGGGCAACAACGTAAATATGCAAATAAAACAGAGGGACAAAAAGGGAAAGAAAAAGTGGTAAAAAAATTACTAATCATTGGACTGAGGGACACAACTGTAAAATCTGAATAAAACAAAAGCAAACCGAGGGACAAAAAGAGTAAAGAAACAAAAAGGAGGGGCAAAAATATAATTATGTGAACAGATCAAAGCAAAGCAGAGGGATAAAAAGGGAAAACCACTAAAATAGAAGGGCAAAAATGGGAAAAAATGTAGTAAAAAATCTACTATTCATTCATGGATAGCCTCTTTTATTCATAGAATAGATATATTTAAAGTTTAACATATGCTATTTTTCAGTATAACATGTTTACAAGCACGCAACACTTAACACCCACGAAACCAAGCAAATTAAATACAACAAGCACCACGCAAAATAGTTCTCAAAATATGAGGCTGATATCTACGTGATGTTTTTATTACATGTATAGCGAAGCGATCGATACATCAACCTAATAGTTTTTTCAATTGTATTTGTGCATTAGGCTAATTGTTTTTTCAAAACATTCCAACTAAACCAAAAATAAAAAAAGGTTTATCGAGTGTATCTGGGTTTTGGCCCGGATTTGTTTTAGACCGGAAAAAAATAGGTCCGAATGAACAATCCTAATAATTAGATGGTTGTAACTTTTAACTTTATTCTTTTATGTGTAGATTTTGATTGTAATGAGTATAATATAGAGAGAGTTTTTCTTAAAGTTTGGTTTTAGTATTTTTGTAATTCCCAAGTTTTTTTTATAAAATATATTCTTCGGCCGAAAATGAAGATTTTGAATAAAATTGAGAGAACCATCAATTTTTTTTTTTAAAAAAAAAAGGGGGTCAAATCAATATTTATTACACTGTTGAGATGTCACGCGTAAGTTTGTTTTCCTAACATGTAACATGGGGAGGATGGCAAAGCACGAGCATTGTCTATGGTATCAATATCCAGGTTTTCAGTGTTCCTACTTCATATAAAAAATAGGATAGAAATTCAAATTTCTAAGAATTTGGTTTAGGGTTGGACCGAAACGATAGTCTTATTGGTCGGTCTTGAAATATAATTTTTTTGGATTAGATTGGATCGAAACCGACCCAATATATATATAAATTTTATATCTATATAATATATTATTTTATATAGTAATTATATAAGTTAATTATGTAATTTTTATGGAAGGGATCACTATTGACTATATATAAAATGTTAAAAAGATCACTTAATTTTAATTTTACTAATTTAATTAATTTTTGTATTAGTTTTTTTGTCAAAAAAAAAAACAAAGAAAAAAAATATTTATAGACCAAATCAGATTGAATGGACCAATCACACCGATAGCTAATAATCCGATCAGGTAAAAATGATGGACCAAAATTTTCGATCCGTGACTCTTCTGGCCGAACAAATTACACCCCTAATTTTGGTTGCTTAGCCAAACATAGCAACAAATATGGGCTGGGCCGGGCTCTCTTTCCATTTCTTAAAGTTGGGCCCAGGTCTGGCTGGGCTAGTATAACCACACGATGGTCGTCTTGAATCTTTATAGTCTCCGACTCTCCAGGATTACGAAGAGATTCACACTCCATATGCAATTAATCTCATTTCATTTTATATTAATATTTAAATATAAATATTTTTTAACTTTTTTTTACAATTTTTTCTAATCATTACAATTTTACAATTTTTTCAAATTTTCATATAAAACATACAAAACAATTCAAGATTTTTCTTAAAATAAAAAATTATATTCAAAAAATATTTTAATTTTATAATATTTTTTTTAATTTTTTTTATTTTAGTTTTATAAAATATAATAAAAATTTAAATTTAAATTATTTTATTATTATTAATAAACCATCTCACTGCTCAATCTTATCTTTCTTACTATCAAACGAGGCCTCAGTTACTTAAACTTGGTGGGTCGGGTCGTCCAAGAGTGGACAAACGAGAGCATCGGCTCCGAACGGACCCATGAATCTGTCCTCCTGGTTCCGGCGATCCCTTTCAAGCACCGGCCAAGAGACCAAAAACCCAAATCCTCCGCAACAAAAACAACAACAGCAACAAGAAGAGCTACTCCTCGGAGTCACCGAGCAACTGATTGATTTCCTCAAGTCCCTCACTGTCGACACCTTCAAGAATTTCCCTCTACAGGGTAATTCCCGAGAAAATCCACCTTGTTTATGATCTATTCAACTACTGTATTTTATAAAGCTGAACACTTGGTTTAGGTTCATTTCTCATTTGTTGTTAATGTAAACAGTAAGGTTGCAATTTTTACTCTCTTTTTTTTCTTTTTTCTTTTTCAGCAACCAAACTTGAATTTTTTATTCATTCTAATTCTTTTAGGCACTGTTTCTTTGCTGGAAACTGTTGAAAAAAAGGGATGAGACTTGCATTAAACTCGAATGGGATTATTGCAACTTTAACCTACATTGGAATGATCTAATTATTTGTAATTTTATTGAACGGAATTGCATATTTGATTGAGTTTGGTGCAGATGATGAAGGAGCTGCTTGTGGTGATGGTAACCTTACAACTTCGGGCAATGTCCGAAGGGATCTCTCCGAATGGCAGCAGCGGCATGCTCTTCTAGTGATCTCGAAAGTCAAGGTTGAATTCTGATTCTTTGAATTGGGTTTAAATGAATTTGTTACGTTCTTTGAAATTCACAATGTTGAAATTTATTTACCGTGTTTTATTTGAGAACTTGGTATATGGTGTCTTTCTATGTTCAGTCAAAGGGATTGCTTGTTGGGTTTACATGTCCCATAAACGAACTTCGGCGATTTCCAATATATATTGGAGGTTTTTATCTAACAACTCTGTGGCGTTATGGATTTGCAGTTTATAGTGGTTGGTAAATCTTGTTAATATCAAAACATATGAAAGGGAAATAACCATACTAAACCTTGAACTTTTGGTGGGTACATGTTTGCTATAAAAAGATAAAGAGAGAGAATATAACATTATTGTTGTTGATGCAATTTTCCAACGAGGCCATAGACCAATAGTATGGTCAAATAGCCCAAGGTGATGGCTTTGACGTTGACCCGGTGCTCAAATGCTCATCCATAAATTAAATAATAAATAAAGCACATAAAATGTAAGTAAAGATAGAGACAGAGTTTATATGGTTCGGCATAAAAGCCTACGTCCATGGGTCGTTTGAGGATAAATTCCACTATGTTTGATGATTTTACAAATTTACAGTTTCTCATGACCTCACATAGCTCTCAAAACAATGGAAAAAATAGGTTTTAGGAGAGGCTGAAGAAGCTTGTTGAGATCTGGAGAGAGAGAGTCCCAAGAGAGTGTAGAGATGTCACATTTGTAGAGATCCCCTTATTTTATAGAGGTCTTCTTCCTTCTTTGGAGTAGTTGAGTCCTACTTGCTTTATGTCGTCACTTTCACCTTTTTATATGTCTAATCAACCTCTTTTGTTTTTATCTCTTCATTTTATTTCTGGCAATGGGCTGGACCCTAGTTAATTTTATATCTAACCATTGTTATAGAAACTTAATTGCTATGGAGACCAATAAATGTACTGGCAAGAAAGAGTGATTTAATTGAAGTTGATAAAGTGAAAAGAGGCAAAAGGTCTAAAATAACATGAGTGGAGAAAGATATAATAGAATGAGAATATGATCTTGGATAGGATAGAATGGTGAAAAGGAGAATATGAGGATCCATAAAGCTCCTGTCAATCGTATATGATTATTTCAATGTCCAAATGGTTTGCTCTAACATGTTGGATAAAGATTATTTGATTTATATTCATTAAGACATGAAAAATGCAATACATGTAGATATTACACGAAAACATTGTGGTTGGAATCAAGATGACCTGAATTATGATTTCATGTTCAGAAGAAAATAGGGTCATGTTTCAACTTTGAGAGGTGCTTTCTTTCTTGGCGTCTTTGTGTTGTAGTTCTCCAAGCTTTCTTGACATTTTAAGTATTGTTTATATATTACATTTTCAATAGAAGGGGGATTCAAATCTGAAACTAAGAATAATATGAATTGCTTTGCTTTTAGTTGCGTTGTTTCTCCAGGTAGATATTGCATTCGTTGGATATGGAAAATTTCATATTTTAAGAATCGTAGAAACTATGTCAAAAGTGATCCTGCTTTTTGGCTTTATGAGTCTTCTTATTTCTCAGGAAATTTCCCAACTTAGATACATGCTATGCCCTCGTCACTTGAAGGAGCGACGGTTTTGGAGAATATATTTTAAGCTTGTCAAGAATTATGTGGCTGAGTAAGTTTCCAAGTTTGTGATTGATAAGTATTAGAATTTAGAAACATATTGTAATCTGGACTTGATTCTTCAACCCAATCCTTTGGCTAATGTGGTTGAGTGTTACGTTGTCTTACTCATTGAATTGTTTTCTATGAACTGTACTTGAATGGCATACCTGAAGTGTTGCATATTTGTTCTTAAAAGAAAGAAAGAAAAAAGAGAAAGAAACATGGTTTGATAAAACACAGGTTGTTTATTCTTTTGTGGCACATCACCTAAAATCTGAATGACAGTCAGTTAACATCTCAATTTCCCTATGTAGATACCTTTAGAAGTTACTTACTTGAAGAAAAAAAAATGATAGCTTTAGAAGTTCCATAATTCTTCTTCTTGGTAATACCCTCCAATGGCTTTAACAGCAGAACTGGGACCTTTTGTTTTGTTCTTTCAAATTTAGAAGGCTTGGGAGTTGGGGCATTTATGTTGTAGAATAGTTTTTCTAATGGTGGCTTCTCTTAGAATCAAGCAGGGCCTATGGAAGCTCATTGCAAGTGTACTTGGTGTAGAATACACTGTAGTTGACTGCATGAAGGGTGCGATTAAGGATTATTCTGTACTTAAACAATCCTGGCCTCAGATGCCTTCTGACAATGGAGTGAATTAGCATCTGAGGAAAATGATGTATAGAAACTTGTGAAAGAGATGAAAGTATGAAAGTGTCAGGCCCTGATGCTGTTCCTTTTTCGTCTTACCAAGTTTGGATGCTGAAGGTGTATTCTCGTTGGTAGTCAATGTTTTCAAGAACCTTTATAAGTCAGTATTAAACTTTTAACCTTAAGAAGCTAAAAGGAAGTTCTTTTGGCCTAAACTTAGATCCCACTTTATTCATTTTGTTAATCTAAGAGGTCCCAAGAAACAAAAGAAGAAATAGTCACCTGGCATTGGAAGCATGCCTATTATAGAAGCCCGATGCTGAAGTCTAGTGTTTTGTGTCCTGAGAGTGGATATCATTGTCACCGTTGTCATTTTTAGAAGTTTTTCCTCACCACCATTGCCCATGGCCTTCACTCCATGGCAACATCTACCAGCCCTTTTAGTTACTTGTTTTTGTCTGCACTGCTATAAGGCAATCTGACACTGAATTTCGCTTGGCAACCCAGCCACAACCATCCTTAACACTTCTTCCACAACTGACAATAATCAATACAACAACTATTTCAACTCTAAATTTGGCTCCATCTTTAGGAATCAAATGATACATTTGAGCAGTGGACCACTGCTGTATTTTGGGTTTTCGTGTTGGTTTACATTATCTGCAGGAGTTTTCGTGTCATTTTCATGTTCCTAACCAACCGCATGAGTTAATGCAAATTGCATTTAGTGAGCCCAACATTATTATCTTTGTCCCTTTTACAGGACAGGTTTCTTTAATTTTTAGAGCTAGATAGCTCCCACACCCAATTGCTGTGTAGAAAAATAAGTCACTTTCTGAGTATCTTCAGTAAAGATAGAAGTGATCTATTGTTTCTCAACAACATTGGACACTGTACACTTGGCAGTAATTTTATTGAAGCCCAAGCTTGGATTAGACAATGAAACTGCTTTCACATATTAGTTCTGCTTGTTTGTGAACCCTGTACTTCGTATGGCACCGCCATGAAGATCTTATACCTAATGAGCAGTTGGGACAAAGAAATGAATAATTTGTTATGTGTTAAGCTCGTAACTTGTCTGACATAGTTATGCTCTGGACGGTCTTTATTCAACCAGATCGTGGTTATAGTGTGTCTGTCATATTCTTATCCAAAAAAGCATAAAGTCCATCATTCTGTCATCACAATTGACTCGGCTAGAAGCTTCTAAGTTCAGCTGGGCCATGAATAATTTGATAACTGAAACTACTGAATAGACGTGTGAAATGCTTTTATTTCAGTAATAATACGTGTTTGTGATATTCTTGAGATAATTTCCATGCTTTTGTTCTTGTTGATGGAATTTGATGACTGCATCCTTGGCCACCATAAACTTCTCCCCACCCCCAACCCCTTTTTCCTTTATTAGAAGTGCATTGAAGGGTTGACATGAAAGAAATTTTTGGGGACATAATAGTGAATAATGTTAGTTCTTTTGATAGTCATTTTCCTCCACTTGAATGCTCTCTCTCTCTCTCTCATAATGATATGTGACGCATGTGATTATCAGATATGAGCTGCGTGCAGTTCAAGTAGCAAAACTAAAAAGTATGGCAATGGAGAATGAGAGATCTTCAGATAACAGCACCTATGAAGTTGAAATGGCAGAGGCAAAGCATGCCGAGAGTTTAGCACCCTCCATAGAATGACAATATGCATTTGCTTTTCAGGAGCATTGGCCATTGTGAATGCAGACGTGGGTAGTTGTTTTACTTATAAAGGAATGCCTCGTGCATTTCTCACGCGGATTGTATGATGATCTGCTCAAGGCAACTTTGTTTTAGTATTTCGCACTTAGTTTGTTGGCCTTTTTTTTTTATAAAAAAAAAAAAAAAAAAAATCCCATTAGATGATTTTACTGTAACTAGAGAGTATGAAGTGAAGATTTCAAAATCCAAAGCTTTTTGGAATGGAATCTTGAAGATGGCTTTTGTAATGGATACAAACAACTTTTGTTCATAAGGGTTCCCTCATCAGATTCCTTTCATCTTTTTAGTTATTGGTAGATTCTTTTACCGAGATGAACTGTTAGATGAATTCTTGTCCAAATGTCCTTGCTTTGAACTTTGGAAGCACTTGTTGTGAGATATTGCATCTTTTTAGTTAGGTGGGGTTTGGATAGGGAGATGAGATGAGATGATTTTAGATGAAAGTTGAATAAAATATTGTTAGAATATTTTTTTTAATATTATTTTTGTTTTGGTATTTGAAAAAGTTAAATTGTTTATTGAATTTTATATTGAAATTTGTGAAAATTGTAATAATGAGATGATATGAGATGAGAAGGGTAGAGATGGTTTTGGTATCCAAATTGAGCTATCGGTCATTCGAGAAAAGGGAAATTGAATTTCTATCCGTTGATGTCTTTAAATTCAAAAATTTCGTAGTTGATTTTATTCTTAAAATTCAGAAGAATGAATGAATCAACGAGCTTGTGTCCACTTTTAGAACAGCAATATTCAACTTCCGAAAGATCTACAATCCAGTTGTTGAATACAGTATCCTCATCTCAAATGGAAAATGTTGATCCTGTGATTATATTTTGCCCCAGGTAGTGCTAGAGTTAGCTTTCCTAGCACGAAAATAAAAGAAAAGAAGTGGTAGATCTAAGTAAAAGAAACGATGTTGTACAGTTCTTGTAACACATTATCCTAATCTATTCATAATGTTACAATTTTTGTGCATGGAAGGTTGCTACACTTGGTGTCAGCAATGGAGAAAAAAAAGACAGTACAAACCATCCAAACCCAAAATCCGATCGGAATTTTTCGGGTGATAAGCTCTTAGGCCAACAATCCGGCTCGGGTCTTAACCCGACACTTTTGGGTCGGGTTGCACCCTGCCCCATGCATGGAAATTGCAGTTCCCCATGATAGATGGATGACATGTTGCAGTGTGAATTAAAGAAAACAAAATTAAACATGAAGCTTATGTATGTGAACATGTGTCTTCTTCATCTCCCTTTCAATCTCATGTTCATAGTAGGCTACACAAAACATAAACTCTCTTCTCCCATGAATATTAAGCCTGACATCGGTGACTGAAGGCTGTTGCAAGCAATCCAAATTGGTCCAAGTCCTGCAAGTGCTGGTTTTTGTATTATTTATGTAGTTTTCATTTCACACCTTTGGGTTTATATACTTTAATGATAGTTTATTGCAATACTCAGTTTGATTCATTCTCTGCTCTGCAACAGCAATCATTCTCTGCTGTAAGCTTTACATAAATTGTGTGGCTGGCAGCCTCCTACACAAATTCACATGGGTGGAAACTGCAACTTGGTTAAGTTGTGCATACTGAAGGACAAAATGAAAGCAGATGAGTATATATTGTAATTTGTAATCTATTATATATTGAAGTGAGCTAGTTAGGATGGATATTAATTAATTGGGACCATCTTGGCGTTCTGTAGTACTGTACTGTGTACTGTATGGCAATCTTCAAAGGTAGGACCATCAAAATTGGGATCAATTCACAGGTAATGGTATTACACTCCAACCTATCATCATTACAGACATTTTTAAGCACTCTCTTCCACTACTTTAAGGGCTGTAGTTTCTTCCTATGGAATGCTAACACTACAACACACGACCATATATAGGATTCATACCCGACCTCTCCCCTATTGACTGGAATCTGGATTCATGGCACGAATATTCCATCATCATCGTACCATGTCATTGGTGTGGAAGGTGTGCTATCTACATCCTCTTGCAAATGTAATTTTTCTTTTTGCTCCACGCATGGACAACATGTTATCTTAATCATGAAAACTCACAAGGTCTAGATACAGTCTTTGGATATACAAGTCTCGCACACTCATTTTGAAAAAAAGTGAGATGCACCATTAAAAAATATATATATTTTTTTTTTATGTGGATCACAGATTTACCCTCCTTTTTTCAGCCCCACCCTAAAACTATAGATATAATTGTTCTTGCATGAACATAGCTATGAAGTATGACAAATATATGAACACATCATAGCGGGGAAGGGGGGAAAGGGACTTTTCACTGTTATGCTGTAAAAGATGGAAGGTACACTTCTGAACATAAGACAAAGATTCAAGGACAAAGATGATGCTCCGTGAAAACTAGCCAAGGGAGACCTGCTAATTGTATTTTATGAAGTTTAGAAAATTGAATAGAGAGAGAAGAAGAAGAAGAAGAAGAGTAGTTGGAACTCAGATCCTGACTCTTCATATATGAGGAGCTGTATCATATACTACGGGATGCAAAGTATATATATATGTATCATATATGACTCTTCATACATGGATTTGAAGGCTAAATCCATGTATCGTAATGATTATTGCATGCACTCCAAAAACTCAAGGATTCAGTAAAGCATAGTCTGAGTGGATAAGACCCACTCTCAAAGTCTGCAAAACCTCCAAACCGGAGTTCTCACTTGTCATGTAAACAGTAATCTGAGGTAGCATGTGAACAATATTGTTTTCCGTGAAAGGGAGTGCGTGTCAAGTAAGAACTCGTTTTCTAAAGCCTGTCTACCTCATAAAAACTACTGTATCTTACGAGAAGGTCTTCCATTTGGAAGGTTAGATTCACAGTATTTCTAACCTTCCAATTTCAAAGTAATAGTAAGTCATTTTCTATTATTTTAAACTTTGTTCGTTTCATGATTACGTTGTAGCTTTTCTTAAAAGATGCTGTTCTTAAAAGGAAGATTGGATAATTGAAAAGTACAATAATTGGGGTGAAATCCGCATCATCTTTAAGTGTGATTTCACCCTGGTGTGACAATTACTATGATTTTTGTCTTTAACAACTATATATATTATCCAGAAGTTCAAATCTAAGCTTCGACTTATCTCCTCAGCAATCAAATTCAAAAACAAAAACCCAGAAAAAAAAAATGTACAAAAACAGAAGAAAAAACTGTAAATCAGCATCCATAGACAGGGAAATGATTGGATAGGTTTCCATAGATACTTAAGAGGGGTAAAAAGAAAGAAGTCTTAACCTTGCCTTGCATCATTGCATGGCTAAAAGAAGGAAGGAAATGGTAACCAAGCCCAACATAATTTTACTCCCGCTTTGTAAGGCTTTTTTTTTTTAATTATTTCTTGAATGACAAAATAAAGAGAAATGATTTGTACAAATTTTAAATATACAAGTTCTATACAAATCATTGTAAAAAAATAGACCCACTTTAAAAAAATGTTAAAAAAACTATTTTTTATTAATAAGATTTATTATTTTATAAAAAATTTATATAGAACTTATCTATTAAAAGACTTATATCATTACTCCAAGATAAAAAGGCAAAATGATGCCGTTAGTTTTACCAGCTGGCCCTACAACTTGGGTCCTCCAAAAGAGGATGATGAAATTATTTGCTTGAAAAGAAAAGAGAAAGGCCTTGGGGACATCATCAAATCTATGTTGAAACATAATGTTGCAGTCGGTGATGTAATCAGTGCAGAAAGGTACAGTGACCCATGTGAATGGGGGGAGGCCAAGGAGATTACCTCTCTCTCTCTCTGTCTCTCTCTCCACCACAAGGCATTCATGCATACCCAATAAATGCACCCTTGACAAAGTTACAAACTGAGGCACAGCTTTAAGTACCAACGAATTCATAAGCGGGGAAGGGTAAAGATTAACGAAAACTCCATGTCAGAAGAACCTGAAACTGTGCAGCAAGCAACATGCTAAACAATCCAAAAATGCTTGCTTGAGCAACCTCACCATGAACAGCGCCATTAAAACCAGGCGTGACATGCACAAAGGACCCAATTGCAATGCCTATTTAACCGCCAGACCTGATGTTAAAATTGAAAATAATACTTCTAAGAAAATGGGGGAAATTCTCATTGTGATCTTTGCATTTGGGGCTGATCAGCTGGATGTAAAATGGTCAGACATCATCATTACAAAGAACCTTAAAAGAGTTTAATGCAAAATCTACTTTCAAAAATTTGGTATCACTGGTCAACACAACCAACCAGTCAATTAGGTCAACACCAACTTTATCATTCCTCAGGATCAACATGTTGAAGCATCCGAGGCAGAAAACTTTCTCGCATTAGATTTACCTACTAATAGGAAGTGCAGGTCAGGACATATTCCACTTAAATAAATGCAGGGTACGAAGATAGGAAAAAGAATATAAAAAATATACTTGTATCCGTGAATTTTAAAATTATCACGTAATTATTTAAAAAATAAATAAATAAAATATAAAATTCACATAAAAAAAAATTAATTTTTTTAATAATAAACTCTACTCTTTTTCAAAATGATTAAGCGATAACATTTACGTACTTCACGATTGTATGTAAAATTACTTAAAATAATATGATAAAAGAGAAGAGAGTTGATTTATTTCCAAAGAGCAAGGTTTATCCTTAACTAAATATACACAACAGAAAAATCTAGAAAGGAAAACAGGAAATGAAATCTAGTAATAAGATATAACCCCCTAAATATTACAATTGATGAAACTATCGGAACTCTAAAACTACCCTACCCAATCTTCTCTCCAATGAATCCCCAGATCAGGGGATTTCAGTCCCTTTTTTTTTACTTTTCAGTTGGTTAGTGTGTAACTCATAGGGTCTATAACGTTACAGATCCATTAAATCAGAAGCCTTAGCCCTACTTTCCTTTCAATGCACTTAGGAGGGTGATGAAAATGAAATACAGCCCTGCTCATCCCCGCACTACAAATATGCTCAGCCAGAAATCAATTGATAATTTGCAGGGAATATCAACTCTAATTAGATGAACTTTGCGCCGGGAATAATCTGCACCCATTCGTATCGTCCTGGAAGCGGCAAATCGTTCATCACATCGAAGTTGTACCTGTAAAAGCCAGAAATTAAAATCAGGCAAGGCTTTTACTAGCAGAGTGTAATGGTCATCGTTGTTATTCTAGAAATAATAACCACCTGCACTGCTGTTAAAGTTAAACATGTACTGTTAAAATGAAAACTAAAAGAAGCTCTGAATAAACTTACTTCTCGATGAATATTCTCTGTTGTCGCTGCTCAGCATGGACAAAGAACTCCTCCATCTCTTGTGCTGTTGGGATGTTTCTTCGCATGTCATTCCGAACTCTCTGGTTAGTTTCAGTACAAACTGTTCGCCGCCTGGTGGTTGAACCAGGGGTTCCCAGGGAATCCGAGGCCCCTATCAAGCTACAAGGCGTGCTCTCCCTGGTGCTCCTATATACACACACCAAAACATTTTACAACAGTGCTTATACAGCCAAAAGACTGTTAAAAAAAATGTTCACACTTTATAAAAACTCACACTTAAATGGGCTTCTTCACATCAGAACTTTCAAAACAATAACAAAGGCAAAAATCATTTCCTTATGCGTGAGGCAAAGATACCCACCTAACGAAGTAACAGGTTTTTAAAATGATAAACACCGAATTGGAGCAGCCGTATTAAAGTTAAAAGAGATCTGCAGCATCTTGTCACCTACTAGAGGCCACCCAAACAGAGAATCCCTCATACATGTTTCAGTCAGAAACTTGGCCCCATGAACACGATTTGTCATTGCTAACACAAATGAGGCAAAAAAATTTATTGCTTGCAGTACTGCAAAAATTAATTTCACCATCTTTTTCCATTATCAGTGAAGGAGCTCCAAATTCTTAGCAAGGAGATTTTGCAACAAGGGCAACCATTGAAGCTTATATAATGAAGATGGAGTTATTTTCATTGCTTGATGCTTTAAATTCTATATGTCAAAATTGAAGAACAGTAATTATATGGATCAAAGTTTTCAGAATAACCATAAAAAGAGCAATAAACCAGAAGGTACCCCCAACAGGCTTTAGGAACCGTAAATAATACAATGATACTGACTTGGAAACTTTTTTATCATTTCGCTTTCTTGGTAATCTTGTAGAGCAGTAAGCCTTAAGAGGATTTGATGGAATTTCAAATATGCAATTAATAAAGTCTGCCGAGATACCCAGGTCGCAGTTATACAATAAAGAACCTCTTGTAAGTAAAAAATTACACTATATTTTTTATGAAAGTGATTTATCAAGGTATCCGTTTTTTTCAGAAAAAATAACACATTGATATCTTCGATGAAAGTGAAAAACGCGGCGGAAACCCTCCAGGGAAAAGAAAGTAATTTTTTTCATTATCTTTTAATTTTTCTTATATTATATCAAAGACGCGAATACTTCATAGCACTGGGTTGCTTTATTCTCCGTACCCCATTTTGCTGGTGGGCCGGTGGCAGCCAAAAAGAAACCATGAAGGAAACAAAAAGGATTGCGTGTAATAAATAATTTACACAGAGAGAGTATACAGGTTGAGGTTATGATTGCCAGTAACCACCCAAAAATTTGAAAAATAATTAGAGAAATTGGAATCACCAGAGTGGCAGGGAAATGTGCTTTCTCCCTCTTTTTTTTTTACTTTGAAGTTGCATAAGCGGAACAAATTAAATCCATTTCCAAAGAAAATATAAAACCCTTTCATGCAAAGCTAGAAAAGAAATAAGATGTATATTTTTTACCGTAAAAACCCAATCTTTTTCCTTTTAACTTAAGGGGTGTAATGAAAGGAGGTTCATTTTCAAAAACAAAAACAACAAAACGAAAGCCCCCACAAAGAAATCTTTAGCACTAAAGTGAAAAAAAGATGAAAGAAAAGCTTCATTAAATTTTTCTTAAAGAACAAAGAAAAACCGACACCGAGAACCCCAAAAGAAACGCTCATCATGAGATTAACCCAAAAGGCCAAGCAACTGGCCGGGCATGGAACCCATACGCTGAAATTCACACTAAACGTAGCTACACTGCAAATTCCATCCCCAAGTGAAAACTTTAAAAAAGAAAATAGAATCAAGAAAAATAGATGGAAAATAATCATTAAACGCGAAAACACCAAAACCCATTTCAGAAAAACACAGAAATGATCAAAGTTTACCTGTCCCTGCCATCAAGCTCCAAATTATTTTCTCCAAACGAAGCCTCGACCCCCAAATCATTACTCTCCTCTGCTTCATTCCCCTTGCAAAATGCACCAAAGCATCCCTGCTCATACTCCTCCACCAACCCCGAGTCCACCTGCCCCACCCTCGGTCTCGAATTGGGCCTGGGGCTAGGGCTCTCCCTGCAGCACTCTCTTGGCTGTTGCGGTTGCTGCGGCTGTTGTTTTATGAGTAAAGGAGGCTTCTGGAGGCGGCGGCTGCGTAGCTGTAGGTAGGACAGAGATGAGGCATCTTGGTTCGGTGCAACCACGGGTGAGGGAGTGGTTTTCTGGAGCCGTTGGAGGGCCAAAGCCTTGGCTCTAGTACAGACACCAATGGAGGCCGCTTGGGGAGGGTGCGCGAGCTCCATAAGCAGCGCGACGTCACCACCTGTGATCTTCGATTTCTTCATGTACTTTCCCATTACCTTTAAACTGGTTCTGCAGTGTGTGAGGGCAAGAGTTTCTTTTAAGATTTCATGCAGAGAGAGCGACCAAATCTTCTTGTACTGTGTGGAGAGAGAAGGGGGGAGGGGAGAGTGTGGAGCCGTAGAGGTGGTTGAGACTTTGAGAAGGAGATAAACAAACAAAAAGGTTTTTAGGGTTGGGGGTTTAGGGAACAGCACTTCATTTATATTCTGCACATATTCTTCTGAGTGGTCCTTCCTTTCACTATTTGGAAAATAAAATAATAATAAAGAAATAATAATTACCTACTTATTATTAATTGTATGTCCTAATTTTTCTTTTCTTTTTTTTTTTCCTTTCTCAAATAAAATTATAAAAGGTATTTGGTGTTATTCTTAAAAAATACTTTATTATAAAATAATTATAAAATTAAGCTTATAATATAATTTAATTTGAAAAGATTGATTATATAATTTTTTTTTATCATAAAGTTTATCTGCTATATCATAATTAGTCATTTTAATTTATAAAGTTATTTAACATATCTTTACAAATATAATTTAAAGGTTCATGAATACATTTTATTTGCTCACCCTGTTGGTTTATAAAAGCTACTTACTACACACAAACATGAAGAAGACCTGAAGCAGGAGAAATTTCTAATATTTTCAATTCGCCCAAAACGCACCGTTTCAGCCCGCTCGGATGAAGAAGGAAAAAAAACAAAATGCATTGCGGACTCCAAAACGCAGAGTTTCATTAAGAGTTTTTGTGTGTCCTTTGGCTTTGGAGGTGCAATCCAGTTATGGCTGGCAATTTTATGATTGGAAGAGCTTCGAGAGAAGCCAATCCACATTATAAACATTTTTCCTGCATTAATTTGCTATTTTGAGCTTCCAAATTTTTGACCAGATTGACTTCTCGTTGAAGCTACTCTAGATGATTGTCCCTTTACTCAGTCTCGCAATCTCTTATATAGAAATGATATTTGTAATTGTATATATGCAAGCCTCATCCAGTCATTTTGAAAAAAGTAAATAAATATGAAATTCATATGAAAGGAAATTAATTTTTTAATAATAGACTCTACTCTTTTTCAAAACGACTGCACGGTACTTATGCAGTTTACGACTATATGTAACATTACTCTTTCTAAAATAGAGCACAATTAATGGACTGATTTTTATAGGCTTAAATATATTTTTTTCACCTTCTTGGAGACAATAAAAAAGATAACTGATATAGATACAAGAAATTATATAAAATAAATCTATAAACTAATATGATTTTATGAAATTTATTAAATTTATTTTATAATAAAAATAATTTTAAAATCTTATGTATCACATCAAATCATATGATTTACTTTTATATACGTGTGACTAAAGTATTTTTCAATAAAAAAATGCATGCTATTATGCGACCAAAATTCAGGATTTTAATTCGCTTGCTTTTAATGCATTTTACTGTGTGACGGCAAAATATATTTTTAGGAAAATGCTTTCTCCCACGTAGGTGCTGGTGACCACGATTGTATTTTTTTTTATTTAATTGTTAAGTAATTATTTGAAAATGAGTTTCTAATTTTTATTTTTTTAAAAAAATATATTTAATGAATTTAAAACAATATTAAAAAAAAAGAGACAAAAAAACAAAAATATATTTGCCTATTCGGTGATTGTTTCGGTGTACTCCCTCTGTGGAGTAGCACCGTCCATACTTTTATGGGTCGTTTTCGTGCATTGGAGTATGGTCATTTTCCCGCCAAGTCAAAAAGTCTGAACGAAATGGTCAGAAATGCCTTGAGCTCTCGGGAAACGTGTGATGGCAACCCATTTTCTTTCTTTGTTTTCTTTTTTCCTTTATTTTTTTTAAGTATAAATCTATGATCTACAAAAATGATTTCTACAAATTTTGTCCCAAGTCTTTATCAAAAAAGTGTATTCCAACTTAAAAAATGGAAAAAAATTATTTTTTATAACAAAGATGTTGCACGAGATTTATCTATTTAATATTTATATATATTATTTATTATATTAAAAAATAAAGAAATAATCTAGTCATAAAGAGATTACATAAAAATAATCTCATAAGTTGACATGATTTGATGTGATTCGTCAAATTATAAAATTATTTTTATTGTAAAATAGATCTAACAAAATCAGATAAAATTATTTTATACATGCACATTACTCTTAAAAGAATCTTTTCACTTTACTTAATTTTTGAAGTGACGTCGTTTTCCTATATGGCCGGGATTCCCCCATGCAGACGTAAAAAGGATGTTTCAGGCACAGAATAAGTGGAGAGAGATATCGTAATTGAGGATAAGAAAATGCATGCACGGACCCCGCCCCCATGCAATTTCTACCCTTCTTTTTATTTCCTAGTTTTTGTTTGTTAAAAGCTGATCAATTCGAGCATCTCGATCGAGTCACTGTTTTGATTGATTGCTGGGTTCATTTCAAGCATCATCAAGTACTACAATATTAAGATCAGTGAAGGAAGGAGAAATAAGAACATATAATATATGAATATTGTTATAATATCATGTGTGGATTATGGTACATTAATCCTCAAAGTGTATTGATTTTCATTGGAGCAATTAACCAAATGATCTCATATATATGTATATATGAACCCAGTTTTGATTTGAGGAGGTTAACTTTGGATCTAAAGAAGTTTGATATGCTATGAATTATTAAGAGTTGATTTGGATTCAGAGATGAAATAACATGATTTTAGATTAAAGATAAAAGTTGAAAAAAATATTATTATAATATTATTTTTTAATATTATTATTATTTTAAAATTTAAAAAAGTTAGATTGAGATTTGAAAAAATTGAATTGTTTATTATATTTTATGTAAAAATTTTAATAATAAAATAAGAATAAATACTTTTCAAATCTAAATGAGATCTAAAACTATTGGGATGAAAGCTAATTTAGAGTTTGATAATGGAGAGTGGTACAAGAAGAAAAAGAAAATGTATATTTGAAGAGAAAAGATATTTACAATTGTGAATTGTGTAACCATCGCGTAATTGCTTTGCCGCCGTGTAATCGCTTTGAAAAAAATTAATAAAACATAGGATCCACATAAAAAAAATTAATTTTTTAATAATGGATTCTGCTCTTTTTTAAAACGATTACGTGGCGATTGCACACTTTACTGTTGTATGTAAAATTACTCATATTTTAATGGTATATATAGAGCTTGCATTAGTTTGAACAAGGTTAGGATTGGGTAATGAGATAATTTTCGATTCGTAAAAAATAATAAAAAATATTTAATAATAATAAATAAATAAATAAATAAAGATAAATAGTATATATATATATATGTAATAGTTTTTATTAATTAATTTATATTTCACTTTTTTCTGCATCAACCAAATCATTACTAACTTTAACATCTCAGCTCCTTGAAATGCTCAAACACTGTTTGAAGATTAAACAAACAGTAATGCCCTTTATTGATGAGCAATACTATAATATTCCAAACTTTTCCCTATTTTAGGGCTTTTACAGTACAAATTTATGCTGCATAAAGCTCAATTATCGATAAACCATTACATCAACCTCAATTAATTCTCTAAACCGTACCATTCCTAATTTCCAAGCAGAATCTTTCTTTCTTTCTTTTTTTTCTCCCAAAATCTCCCGCCAAAACCTGTTGAGTCTCATTTGTTCAGGTTTACCAACTGGCTGGTTTCTTCATTTTCAAAATTTGATAAAACATATATTTATAAATTCAGAATTTTTCTATTAATAATTTATATTGAATTACTCAAAATAATAATATTTTTAATCTATTTTTTTCATATTTTACAATTACATTAACTATATATTAATTAATAATAATATTTCTTTCTTCATATATTTCAAAGTTAAATACAATAATAAAAATAAAAGGATGTTTAGGAAAAGTAAAAATCATGAGAAATGAAAATTGAAAAGTAAAGCAGTTGAGATAATCTTTTCAATAATATTACTTTTAAAGATGAACAGTACATCTTTAAATTTGAAGATATATTTAAAATTACTATAACTCATAGTTCAAGTTTTTACTTTTTGAAGAAGTCAATATAGATCATCCTATCTACATTTTTTCAAATTTTTTAAAATGCATTGGCTTTTGGCTTTTGAATAAGCCAATGCCAGTGCCCTAAGGCCTCGTTTAGATATAAGAATAGTTTCATCTCATCATTATAAAATTTTCAAATTTTCATACAAAATATAATAAATAATGCAAAAATTTCAAATCATCCCAAAATAATAATAATATTAAAAAATAATATTCTAACAATATTTTATTTAACTTTTAACTTTCATCTAAAACATATCATCCCATCTCACTATCCAAACAGTGCCTAATTCAGAATTTTATCTATTTTTTCTTTATTGTGGTCTGGTCACTAAGATTAGAGATACTTGTTTATTGTGTTTTATTATAGAACAACATGTTTTATATACAAGCCATGGATTCAAATCTTATCCTTTTTTTTAAAAAAAAGTTGGGTTTACATCAATCATTTTGACGTTGTATTTCTTTATTTATTTGAGTCTATTCATAATATTTAAAATAAAAAAAAAAACAAATCTCCAAGAAGAAGAATAAGGAGGATCCCATGCAAAAATAATATCATATGGGAGTTTAATCCTCAATTAATGCCATGATCTCCAATTGAAGAGGATAGAATGCTCACGACGATTTTGAATCTGTGACTGTGAGAAATCAAATCATGTTAGAAGTGTTTTAATGTTCTTCTTCTTCTTCCCTCGGAACCCAAAACTTTAACAAACTTTGAGGGAATCTCCTGAGAACCCAAAACCAAATGTACTCTATATACATGTAATTAACAAATGCTTGAACAACCCTAACACGTGCACTACTTTATACATGGTGGCACGAATTTCACTGCACCCTCTCTTCTCTCTCTAGTTTAATTTCCCTAGGTTGCTAAAGATCCATGCAAATGCCCGCTGTGTATGACTCCCTCAATCATGACTCTCTCTATCTTTTGCTCGGAGATCTGCACTCAAAATGTAAATCAGAACTCATCTTATGCAGTGGGAGTTTGGTTTCTCCTGAAAGGTAAAGAAAAACAGCCACGGATATACTTTAGTTTTACATAAAAAAAAAAAAGAGATTTATTATTAAAAATCTTTTTTTTAATGTTATTCATAAATTTATTTAATTTTTTTTAAAATGAGTGTACGAAATGTATACATTCTATACTACAAATACGTACATGTTTTGTTAAATAAATTGGATAAAATAATTTAATAATTTATTTATTGATTTTTAAGTTTAATCTTTCTCTAATATGCAATACATTTAGAAGATACAAGCGCATTGTTTTGAGATTATATAACATTTTAAATCTTTCGAATTAAAGTTTTAAGATATTTGATGTGTTATCCTGTCTTACAATTGAATTGTAACATTTAAATATGTATTATTTGGAAAAGGGAAAGTGATACTCAAAGTTGCACTCACTCAATAATCTTTTTTAACATTTTGAAATTCTCTTAAATTTGAAATGATGTTTTTATTAGACAAACTCATTAAGATAATTATCAAATATAGGTATTGGACATAAGACAAACTCATTTCGCTGAATTTTTAGTTTTTAATTTTTTTTTATTTGTTGGGGTCGGAAAGGGGTTGAGTAACGCGTTAAAATAACGCGTGTATTACACCTTCCAATGACAATGAAAGAAAGAGGCCTCTGACAGCATGCTGACATAATGCAGGTTTGGTGTCAGAAGAGCCAATAGAAAATCGCGTGTATCACACATAGTTTCTGGTAACGTGTCTGCCATTGTTTTGTATTCTGTCACGTGTAATCTCTATTTGGATTCAAAATCTATCTCAACTCATCTCATCTCATCATTATAATTTTTTTAAATTTTTACATAAAATATAATAAATAATTCAATTTTTTTAAATCTCAAAACAATTTTTTTAAATTTTAACACCAAATATAATAAATAATTTAATTTTTATTTTATTATTTACAAACCATTTTAATCCATCTCAATTATCTCTCGATCAAAACTTCTCCTTATTTGCTACTCGCATACTTAGGTCGCTCGATCCTAGTTATCGCAGCTAAATTTTTAAATATTATTGCTTCATTTATTTAAAACTTTATTTACCGCCACATATTTATAGTTAATTAATATATAATTTATTATTTGTATCATTTTAGCTTAATAATTAAATATGTATGTATTTTCTTATTAAAAATTATGGGTATATTTAAATAGAAGAGTAAAAATGATAAATCACATACTGCTGCTGGTGGTTAGGTAGAAGTGTATAGTATAAAGTTTTTTTATAACATTTATCTTTAAATAATAGATATGCTTTAAGCATTAACTTGAAAATATAAGTTTTCAATGCACATTGTATAGAGACCCAATACTAATTACTAAACAACATTTACACCTCTCTGACCATTTATGTTGTAACTCAATTGAAAACTTTGTTTCGTTTGGTTATATAGATGAGATGAGATAGTTGAAAGTTGAAAATTGAATTAAATATTTTTAGAATATATTTTTTTAATATTATTTTTTTTTAAGATTTAAAAAAATTAATTAATTATTTTATTTTATGTGGGAGTTTGAGAAAATTATAATAATTAGATAAAATAAAATAAGATAATTTGTATAACTAAACGAAGTCTTGTTTCAACAAATATGAAAACAGCAATTCGCCAGCCTGGGCTTTTGAGTTTGGGTTTGATGGACTTGAGCTGGGCATTGGGTTGCCACACAATGATTGAAGATTCCTAGACCTCAACTCAAAGTCTCGGACGAAGGCTAACAAATCTTATCTTTAAAATTTGAAAAAATATAGATAAAATGATCTACATTGACTTTTTTAAAAAGTAAGAACTTGAACTATGAGCTACAGAAATTTTAATTTGAAGATATCCTGTTCATTTTCAAAAGTAATATTTTATTGTAAAAATTACCTCAACTGCTTTGTTTTCAATTTTCATTTACCACCATTTTCACTTTTCCCAAATGCCCTTTCACTTTTATTTTTGTGTTCAATTTTGAAATATGTGAAGAAAGAAATATTATTATTAATTAACATGTAGTTAATGTAATTACAAAATATGAAAAAAAAAAATTTAAAAATATTATTATTAAAATTTTTGACTAATCCAATATGAGGTTATGGCTAGAAAGGTTTTAAGTTTATGGAAAACAAGAAACATGTACTTTTCATCAAATTTTAAAGCTAACTTTGTTGAAGCCAATGCTAATGCTATAAGAAAGAAGAATCCATTGACAGTTGTGAGCATTCATCAATGTGTAGATGATGAAAGAAAGAAAACACAAAAACAGAAATTGGTGTTCGTTCCCATTCCAGCCTGCATCAGAATTTAGAAATCTTTTAAAGAAGTTTTTGACATATCATAAGAAGAGTCGACATAAATTTACAGTCACATAACCAATTTTAAACCTCGATTATTAAGTATAATTGACAAAAAAAAAAAAATACTTTATTTATTCAGAGGTGATATGGGTATGAAAAACTACTTCTCAAAGCTTGAACTTTTCGATCATCCAACAACTTAATAACCGAGTGACCTCAAAGAACAACTTTGAGATTTATGTGATTGTTTTGTTTTACAGATAACATTTTACAAGTATCTATCTAGTTAGTAACTTCAAATACTCATACAGGCTGAATTGTTCTAATCGTTTCTTAATGCAGACACCATTTTTAAGTGTGTCGAAATCTTTCAACTTATTCCTCGAGCAGACATTTCTATGATATTAACAAGAACACATGATTTATCCTCATTGCTCATCGCACACAAACCAACACATCTTTCACTTTTAGAAGTAAACCAACATATTAATATCAAGCAACGATTGAATAGCTGTATGAGTCGTCCACTTCAACCCGTGGGAAATATATAAACCTGGAAACCCTCATAATGCACATGACCACAGACACCTGTTTCCAAACACTGATGGGAAGGAAAATACCAGGACTTTTGACACACCAAGAACAGCTACAATCTGGACAACATAGACACACCAAAAACGTTATAAAACAATAAGATAACTTCAAAGGTCATGCATGCTTGCTTTTGGTAACCATGCAACCAACTAGAAAAAGGTTATGCGGGATTCGAATTTTTATATACCGTACCTTGAATGGTGGAAGCCTGGTTTTGCCGGAGTAGGAGAAACGTCCAGAACCCTAGACACGACGCGCATGGCTTCAGCTTGGTGTAGAGTTAGGAGGTTGATTGGGAACCAGTTTGATCCTCTCCACCATCGGTGGAGGCAACATTAGCAGCTGAACTGCTGTCAGCATTCTCCTGAGCATCACTGGGCAAGGCAGGAGGTGCAGATCCATTTTCCGAATCCTCTGAGGCATAAGTATCAACTAAAAAAGCAGTAGAATTGTCTCCCAACTGTACAGTAACCAGCCTCAACAAACTACCAAAATTGGGCCTTACAAGCTCAAACTTGTGTTCTGGGGTATGCTGCTGATTAAAACGCCCAGGAAGCTTGGAACAGGTATTATAACAATCACCACAAAGGTCAAAACCAATTTTCTCCACACAATCTTTGCATTTGTATCTGTCCCCAATGATGGGTACGATCTGTGCAGACATTGAAGTGAAACATTTATCATTCTTTGGCAGAGCATACCGCTCACTTGCAGGATGTGAAAACACAATACAACAGGCAGCTGATCAATATTGCAACTAAAAGGGAGAAAGACCTTTTACTTCTATATATAAATGAGAAAAACACCACATCAATATGCTCTGTATCATCACTGACAATACATGTTTGGCCATGCTGCACCCTTGAAATAGCACCAACATACATTCATATCACTTAATACAAGTATTTAAGTTTTAGCATTTTCACGTCTACAAAGTATTGTTGACAATTCAATTATTATGAATCAACTTGAATACCCAAACAATGCAGACATAATCCTGTTTGGGGGCATCATTGCATCCAAAATTATCAAACAATCAAGTTATAACATATAGTTTCACCAAAGAGTTCCGCTTTGCACCAGTCCGTCTATTGTTGAGGCTTTAACAGCCTCCAATACAATTCCACCATGTCAGTAATTCCACACAAGTCAGACGATTGATAAAATAGAAATATTTCTGCAGAAACTCAACCACGCCTTCACTTTAAGCCAGTCGAACCTCAGCCTCAACCTCGGCATCACAGAAATCAGCTCTTGTTGTCGTCGCCCACCGCCGCACGTCTCCAGTTCCGTCACCCTCCAATAATTTTGCCGTAGCCCACCATCTCCCCTGGATTATCATGCCAGCTATTTTTTTCTACTCGATCATGCTGTTTGCTTCTCTAGAAAAAAATTCTTCCACAGAAAGGATCAGAACCAGTGTTTTAAATTTCGTACCGTACCGGCTGGTACGGCCGAAATTTTTCGTTTCGGATGTCCAGCCGGTACAGGTACTATATCTATTCCGTACTGGCTAAAATACCGGCCATACCGGACTAAATTTCGGCCTGTACCGGCCTATATTTCGGCCGGTATCGGCCGATATTTTGGCCTGTGTTTTTTTTTTTTCATTTTTTCAAACTACAAACTTATTTTTTAACCCCTAATTCAGACTAGACTATTTATAATTTTTATATATATGTATTTATATATAATTTATTTATATATAGACTATTATTTTAGAATATAATTTATATATATATTTATATATATAATTTATTTATATATCGACTATCCTGAAACATTATCCCGAAACGGTACCGGTACCGAAATATTTCGTTCCAGTGCCTTGACCGGTACGACGTCCAGTACGGTATTCAAAACATTGATCAGAACAGCTAATTTAGTCCATAAAGCTACAAAAGTTCCACCCATTGCTCTATTATCTGTATGTTCCCGTTGAGAAAATAAACATGGTACTTTTTTTTTTGTTCTGCTCATAGCTAATAGATCCAAATCCCCTCATAATCCCATGTTCCTAACCCTCTCGTGCTCAGAATAGTTTGAAAAACGAACTTCCAAACAGCAACAGAAGACCACTTGATCAGAATCATGTGTATTTTAATACTCAATCGATGCAGATGGAAAATCATGTGCAAAAAGGCACGGGCAGCAAAACAAAATCCATCCCCATCCAATCGTTCCCTAATCAATCAAATTTAAAATTTTGAAAGAAAAAAAATCTACTTGAGCAGATTGGCAGTGGACGTGTGAGGCTTCCTCACCGGCAAGCATACCAGCAGTAGTGGACTTGTGAGGCTTCCTTTTTGGGAGAGGAGGAGGCTTTGGTGGAAGAGGGAGGGAGGGAGGAAGGGTTTTTCACGAAGGACATCCTTTCACAGTTATCAGGTGTGGACCAGGTATATGGGATTTGAAATAGAGGAACTACGTGGCAAAATTTCACTGGATGACTGTTATTTGAGGAAAAACAGATCGACCGGCTATAAGATTTCCTCTTGTCCAAAACATGGAAGGAACAACCAATATCAGCATATTTTGGACAGAAGAAAATAAACATGGACAACATTGTAGAAGTGCCAAAATGCATCAACAATAAATCGGACAAACATCTAATTGATGAAGAAAGAGTCCAGTACCAAATATGCCTACTTAAATAAAGCAATCAGTGCAAATGCATGAAATGGAAGACTAGGGGAATATACCCCACAAGAATCACAACCGACTCCAATATGTGCGTTCGAGCAAGGTTCAGCCAGCCATGGTGGATTATTTCCTTGTTTGTGGGATTCAGTTGAACCTGAAGCACACGGTAGCATAGTAAGTGGCAAGAGTAAAGTATTCAGGACGTGTCATATGTCATACAAGCAACATAGGACATCGAATATGCTTAAATTTGGGGTAAATTAAAGTAGAAAAAATAATATACCAAGTACATTTATCCATAACAGTGTATAATAATCAAAAGACCATTAGCAAATTAAGCAGGATATTATGTCAGAGAGGTATCCAATCATGAAAAAGCTTTTAACAATATGCTTCAACAAACTTTAAAATAAAAAATGCATTATTCCCCCACTGCAACAGTAAGTCTAGTATAAGAATAACCCCTGGAATTGAGATTTAGATAATCATTTCATAATATCAGATTTACTCGAGTATAACTTCAGCTTTATCTCAAGGACAGATTGTAATGACTTGCTACACCAAGGTTCAGAAACCTATAGGAGCAGAAACCATTACAAGCAGTAAACATACCCATATATAATTGATATAATAAATATTTTTTTCCAACTTTATTTAAGTTGGAACTTGGGGTTTTCTATACAAAACAAAATGAGAAATGCCCATATTAGTGTCGAACATTAACACCACAAAAACTATGTCAAATGTTTACATCCAATGGGATCAAAGAGTGAAAAAACTCACCATATCTTAATACTACCAAAGACAGACAGCCAAGCTAACACTGGAGGGATAGAATCATAGAATTTTATCTGTGGAGTTTGTAAGGTTCATATAACAAAATAATTATGATTTGTCTAGAATATCCACCAAGTTTTAGAAGGTTGACCAGTATAGTATTGACCACATGAACGATTAATAGTTTTAGCTTATGCATTAATGGTGAAAAGTGTAAAATGATAATGGAAAACAGGTATTATACGAATTTAGGAAACATGATGTGACCTATATGGCCTTACCAAACTAAAAATAGATATTGAGTATCACAACGGTACAACCCAAGATGTTTTTAAGAAGCAATTCCTATTATATATATGTCAACAATTAAGCATTCAGACATATAGATGGTTGGACACATACGCTCAAAATCAACTTGCTTGAGCTGAACAGCATCTCTTCTCAGCACATATTCTTTTGGAAAATTTTGCTCCAAGTAATGATCTAGCTCCAAACAAACTTTTGGAAATCCTCTTGGATGCAAGGTTTGACAAACCTGACATTTAAGCATCTCACCAGCTGGGATGATGATACAACCTTCACAATATACTGCACAATATAGAAAATGAAAATAAGAACAATTGCATATCAACTAAAAGTATTTAGACAAGAGATAACCTGATCAGATATAGGAAAGGCCAACTATGTGAACAGTTTACCATGGCCACAGTTAAGAACCACAGGACGAAATAGTAGTTGTTTGCATGCCAAACACAGCACATCAGAAACCAAAACCTGCTTGCTAGTATTTTCTTTGAGAGAAACATTCCCAATTACTTCAGAATTCCCATTACGGATCTCTATTAAAGCGCACACACCATCATCTTGAACCTGTGAATCAGAGTTCAATAGCTCCAAATTTGCATAAGGCTCCCCCTTCCTGGTGGATAAAGAGCCTGAAGGTGACTTTGACTCGAGCACATCAGAAACCGAAACCTGCTTGTTAGTTTTTTTTTTTAGAGAAACATTCCCAATTACTTCAGAATTCCCATTACAGATCTCTATTAAAGCACACACACCATCATCTTGAACCTGTGAATCAGAATTCAATAGCTCCAAATTTGCATAAGGTTCCCTTTTCCTGGTGGATAAAGAGTCTGAAGGTGACTTTGACTCGAAATCCATGATAGATAAAGAGACTGGATCACCCCCATGATTATATGCTTGAGAATTAAATTGTGGTGAAAAGATGCCTGTCTCCTTTTCCTCTTCTGCAACATGAATAGGAAACAACTTTAATAATCAGGAACTATGATAGAAGGTACCAGTTTAAGAACAAAGATACAAGAACTTTTTACTACCACAAACAAAAGAAATTACCATAGCATTTATCATGATAGTAAACTAACACAGTATAAACAGCTAGAAAATGTACTCAATCCTTCTCCTTTAATCTTTTTCCTTCTCCAAAGGCAACTGGACAAAGAAGTTGGTCATACTCAAGAGAAACTTGAATGCATTTCCTGGATTCAAGCTTCTAATAGAACTTACAAGCTAAGCTTGGAGCCATAACAAGCTTTAAGAGGAGATAGCCATATTGAAGAGAAGAGGTG
The DNA here is from genome assembly GCA_022457165.1 of Juglans mandshurica. Taxonomy (NCBI): domain Eukaryota; kingdom Viridiplantae; phylum Streptophyta; class Magnoliopsida; order Fagales; family Juglandaceae; genus Juglans; species Juglans mandshurica. The sequence continues at coordinate 27,655,291 of CM039620.1, read as the reverse complement.
ATAAAATATAGTCACCTATAAGTTTTAAAAAAATTATTTAGTCCTAATTATATCCAATAACTAGAGGAAGACAGATTTTTCAGCTGACACCATCTAATGTCAAAACTCTGCCGACACATTCTAATATGCATTGACATGTTGCAAAAATCCATGTTAAACTACAAGTTAATAGCACGCCATGTATTGATATAAGGAGTAAGGCTCTCTTTCTCAAGTGATTTGTGTATGCCTCATACTACGCTTTTGATATTGCAAAAGGCTACGCGCACAGTGGCGGACCTACGTTTACCATGCCCCTCCCCCCCCCCCAAAAAAAAAAGTTTTTTGACAATTTAAAATATCTCCTAGATTTTATTCATAATTTTATAAATATAGAAAATGCCCCCCACCCCCCCCCCCCCCCCAAAAAAAAAGAAAAAAAAAAGAAAAAGAAAATTATAATCCCCATATGCTCTTCAGAATTTTCTAAAATTTCAATATACTTAGAAATGCCTCTCACCAATTTTTTTCCTATAAGTTCCAAATTTCTTTTATAATTTCTATATATTATCTATTTTCAAGGATATGGCCTCACCAAAATTAAATTAAAACTAAGTTTACGAGAAATAATAAACTTATTAATATGGATCCCAAAGTTTTTTGTTATACAATATTAGGCTTCTTAATATGAAATGCAAAGTGAAAATACAAGAAAAATCATTTAAGGTTGATGATCTATATGATAAATAGTTGAGAGGTTTTATCCTCTAGACTTCATTGAGCAAGAAAAAAATTATTTAAGATAACATTGTATGGTTAATGGGACATGAAAATATTTAGATTTTATACGAAACTTGATAAACTAGCTTATATACTAGAATGAAAGATGACACTCTAAAAGATCACTTGATAGTTTTTACAAAGAAAACAAATTCTAAATATTTCATTACAAAAATAATAATGGATGAATATTATTCAATGAAACATTATCGTCAGAAATTTGAAACATATATTGTTGTGTTTTATAATTTTATTTCTACGTGTATGTAGCAAATTATTGAGATTTGAATTTATATATAGTTCTGATTTTAAGATTTATATTCTCATTTTATATTACATAAATGTGTCACACTGTAGAAAAGTTGCCCCCCCAAGAAAATTTGTTGGTTCCGCCACTGTGTGCGTGCCTCATTGTTTCAGTACAAAATATGGATTTTAAAGCATCTTTTTCATGATTTATTCGTTACTTATTATACTTCTAATTACTTTGCGTTTATAGATTCTGCTAGTGCTAGAGGAATTTGATTTAAGCTAAAATTCGGAGACATATCTGGACTGATTCTTTCTCGAAGCGAGGGCGGTGTGTACTAAGTGAAGGTATTGAGCCCTCATTGTCCGGTAGTTTGGGGCCCCTTTGACTTTAGATAACAAATATACACTCATGCAAACTGAGGGAAATTGCACCCACTCCTTATGACCTTAAAATGGATGACTGACAGATGTAAATTGTTTCAACAATCATAACTAGATAGGGTCTACTTATGACTTCATAACAAGTACAAGTAAATGAGATCAAATTACCTTTGCCATCTAATCAAAGGTTATCAAACAGGCATATTTCAGGGCATAATACTATTACCTTAAAAAATATTTTCAACTAATAAATGAAATCCTCAACAAAAAACTAAATGCCACTCCTTCATTAATAGCAAGTCCTTATCAAATTACACTGTTATTGACTACATATAATTTTACCAGAGGATTAGTCCCAGCAGTTGATGATTCTAAATCTATTCGCAAGCCATATATATAAAGAGAAAGTGAAGGCAATTTTAAAAAAATAGTTATCCTGTAAAGGACAAACAAAATATTGATGAAAAGTTAAAACCATTATAAAATCATTTTATAACTACATATTTATACTCAATAACAAGAATTTGTCTTCATCCTGGATGATTTATAGCAATATTATATAGCTTCCGTCGTATATGTCATGCAATCAATAGGTCTCTGCATGTGTGATTTTATATAGGCACATAATATGAGTATTTCAAATGCAAAATAAAAAGCTTACCTAGAATTTGATTTTCTCTTCTCTTATAGGCAATAGGATACTCCTTCAAGAGCAAAAGGTGAAGCATCTGACAGATGGTAGGAAAGTGATTATATGGGTGCCTACAAATTGGACAATGAGACTCATGTAGGATATCCATTGATTTATGGACACACCAGAAGCATGAGATGTGACCACAAGCTGCCCACAAGGAAAATGATATAAATTAGTTGAAGAATAAAATATTTTCGAAAATTCATGCCTTTCAAGGAGTTAGTAAATCCTTACACAGCACTACGGGCTTGTACAACAGCTCTCTGCAATATAAATTGCACTCTATTAGTAAGGTTTCCATTCAAAAGAAAATCAACAACAAAGACACAGATAAAAAGTACAAACAAGAACAGAAATAGCTACCGATAAAAGTTAATCATCTTTTGTTGTTTTCGTTAATCGTATGCTATACCGCACATGATTGATAAATCGCTATGTTTGCAGGTATTTAGGTCTCGAGCCATTTACAAAAAAAATTTCTGCCAATTGTGCCATATGTACCGTGTACGATATCATACGTAGGAGGCCAAATTTGCACTTCAAAATCGACTATTGCCTTGCAAAAGGTTTGCACCAAAATATGTCACCACGAGTTCTTATTGAAGCTAGGAAATGAAAAGCTACGTACTCTAGAACGTGGAACTAAATTGGGAACATATTTTGAGTAAATAGCAACTCAATGCCTTTTGCTGATGGTCCTAAGAAGTTGTGAGATGAGGTCTTAGATTCAAATTCTATACATCTTTACATATCACAAGTAAATTTGTGAATAAGCAGAGGTTTTTCTTTTCCTTTTTCTGTATTGTTCAAAACTTTCTTTTTTTCGGGGGAGGGAGGGTAAAGAAACTTACAGGCAAACGCAGCAGAGAAAAGACTCGGAGATTTTCTCCGAATCGACGTTATCGTGCGTGTTCGGATCTTCCATTGAAAATTGCAGTGTCCAATGAATTCGAAGTCGAATTATTTGAGAGAAACCTAAGAAGATGGAAGGGAGAGACAGAGGCTGAAGACGAAGATGCGTCCAGGTAATTTGGGTTGGAAAAATCTATTCATAGTCCGGTTTATTCATCACACGCCACACGAAATCCACCTGGCAAACCGGTCCACCTTCTTCCTCCGGTCCAATTCGACTCTCTCCCTTCCCGAAACAGATTTCCCACGTTTGGGTAACCAACATACCTCAATACTTTTCAAGTATTCTTGTACTATTAAAAATGTTCCACATACCAAACGCAATGAACTATCTTTATATCAAAGTCTTTCCAAAAATCACTATAATATTTATCACTATTAAATATAAATAAAAAACAATATTTATCACTATTAAATATAAATAAAAAATAAAATCACTATTATATATAAATAAAAAATAAAATCACTATTATATTTATCACTATTATATATAAATAAAAGTTAAAATCAATAATATTTATCACTATTATATATAAATAAAAAATAAAATCACTATAATATTTATCACTATTAAATATAAATAAAAAATAAAATCACTATAATATTTATCACTATTAAATCTAAATAAAAAATAAAATCACTATTATATTTATCCATATTATATATAAATAAAAGTTAAAATCAATAATATTTATCACTATTATATATAAATAAAAAATAAAATCACTATAATATTTATCACTATTATATATAAATAAAAAATAAAATCACTATAATATTTATCACTATTAAATATAAATAAAAAATAAAACCACTATAATATTTATCACTATTATATATAAATAAAAGTTAAAATCAATAATATTTATCACTATTAAATATAAATAAAAAATAAAATCACTATAATATTTATCACTATTAAATCTAAATAAAAAACAAAATCACTATTATATTTATCCCTATTATATATAAATAAAAGTTAAAATCAATAATATTTATCACTATTATATATAAATAAAAAATAAAATCACTATAATATTTATCACTATTATATATAAATAAAAAATAAAATCACTATAATATTCATCACTATTAAATATAAATAAAAAATAAAATCACTATAATATATAAATAAAACATAAAATCACTATAATATATAAATAAAAAATAAAATTACTATAATATTTATCACTATTATATATAAATAAAAAATGAAATCAATATAATATATAAATAAAAAATAACATTACTATAATATTTATCACTATTATATATATAAAAATAAAATCATTATAATATTTATCACTATTATATATAAATTAAAAATAAAATCATTATAATATTTATCATTATTATATATAAAAATAAAATAAAATCACTACAATATTTATTAATATTAAAAAATCTCTATAATAAAATCACTATAATATTTATTACTAAAAATAAAATCATTATAATATTTATGGGACCCACACATTTTTCAACTACTTATCCAAAAGTCAACAACTCAACATATTTCATACATCTAAACAACTCAAAATACTCTCAATGGGACCCGCAAACTCACTGTAATCTCTACTCATAACTATTCACAAACATTCTCAACACTTCTCAGATATTCTCACTACCCAAACATACCCTTACCCTCCCCGACACTCCCTCTCTCGCCTCTCCCTCCCTGAATCAACTCAGAAACCAACTTCTTCCTCTCTCAATCCTCTCCCTCCCTGAATCTCGAGACTACCACAACCTCCATTCAGAAATCCCTCTCTCAAGACCTTGACTACCATTACCACGACGTCAACTCGACGGAGCTCGACTCCCAAAGCCGCGATGATGGACTAAGCTCGACTCTCAGAAAAATCACAGATCTCGACCCCGAGAGAAGCTTCCTGTCGGTGTTCTTCACAAAGGCGATTTGGGTAATTTTTTTTGCTTTTGCAAAAGCTAGACCTGCATTTTTATCACCGAGCGTGTTTCTTCATCACAGCGACGCCGAGTTCAATTTTTTTGCTGAAGCTTTCAATTTTTTTTACCTCTACTTTCGAATGTATATATTCATTCTTGTTCTGTTGGTATATTAAGGCTTTGATTTCATTGGATTACATAGGTGTGTCAGTTTTGCTTTGAGGTTGTTGCGAAAGATACTGCCATCCATGGAGATGAAATTGTGTGAATCGAAATCTGTGTGTGTCTGAGATAGTCTATATAGGAAGAACATACTCGAGCCCCTTTTTGAATTTCAGACGAATATGCAGATTTGTTTTCGATTTCAGACAAATATTTTGAGATAGTCCAAATATTTTCTCTCAATGAATGAATTTTGGACCTCTTGAATATGCGGATTTCTTATTTGCTACTTCTTTTTTTCGATTTTGGTTTCAGGAATATATTTCAAGCCTTCCTGTTCAAGTATTTCACATAATACTTACTGCAAAACTAGGCTAGTGGTTCAGTTGGCCAAGAAAAACTTTTGTTAGAAACCTGCTTGTGATTGTGAATGTAATGAGGATGCTGGATGTTGAAGAAGATTGATGCAAGAAGATGTAGCAGAGTGCACGGAAGGTGTTTGATAAAATGGCTAGAAGAAATTGTATTGTCATGAGAGTACTTCGAGGGCTCTCAAACCTCCTTACAGGAATTCTCTTACAATAATATTCTCGATAATGCTCTCATTTCCTCTAATTTCCCCTTCTTATTCTTACATTTCTCTCACTTGTAACTAATTCTTACAATTGATAAACTAACCATGACTGACTTCCCAATTAAATGACAAACTCAACACTTGAAGTAACTAACAGACTTAATACCCAGATTTGTCTCAAAACGTATCGTTTAGCTTAAACCCAAACGCTACGTTGCACACAGGTTCTCACTCCCAGTAATTCCCCAACGCACCATTTGAAGTCTTTAAACTATCTCACACAAAACGCACGCACCCAATCTCGACTTAAACACCAAAACGCACGCACACTGTCTTTGCCTTCAGGACCCGCAACGCACCGTTTCCCCCTTTTTCTTGACGTCGTCGTTCTGAGTTCTTCACTTAAGCACTTCACACTTCAAGCCACTTCACTTCACACTTCGAGTTCAATTTCCAGAATCCCTTCACTATTCTCCTCTTCACTTCTTTGTTCTAGGGTTCATGCTCTTGTCTGAATTCTAGCCGCCGGGTCCATGACAAACTCCCTTTTATCACAGCACCTTGTCCACAAGGTGTGGGTAAAGGCCTTGCAGACGCCACAGTAATTCCAAGTATTTTCTTCAGTAGGCAAACCCAACCACTTCACGAGGACCTCGGTAACTGCTCTTTTCCCTTGTTTCTTCATACGTCTTTCTGGTTCTGGTCTTAACTCCCCTATGTGATCTGTAGGTGGTAGTGATGGAAAAACTGGAACTTGGGAGCCGATTTTTTTCTTCAAGCATGAGACATGAAATGTCGGGTGAACTTTGGAAGACTCCGGAAGCCTTAGTCTGTAAGCCACTGCACCTATCTTAGCTTCAATTTGAAAAGGCCCATAAAATTTGGGAGCTAATTTCAGGTTGTGTCGGATAGCTAGGGTTTTTTGTCTGTATGGTTGTAGCTACAAATAGACCCAATCTCCTACATCAAACTGCCTCTCAGTCCTTTTTTTTATCAGCAAAGTGCTTCATTCAGTTATTGGCTTCACTCAAATTGTTCTTAAGTAACTGTATCACTTGATCCCTATCCCTTAAAACTTGGTCTGCTGTGCTATTAGTGCTTGTTCCTGGAACATAAGATAGCAAGGTAGGGGGAGGGTGCCCATACACAACTTCGAAATGGATCATTTTTGTTGATGTGTGATAAGTGGTGATATACCACCACTCCGCCCATAGATAGCCAAACTGACCAGGACTTGGGTTTTACCCCTACATAACATCTTATGTAGCATTCCAAACCCTTGTTAAGTGCCTCGGTCTAGCCATCGGTTTGAGGATGATAGGCCGAGCTGTAGTCAAGAGAGGAGCCTTGGGAGTGAAATAAAGCCTGCCAAAAGGAACTCAAGAAAATAAGGTCCCTATCCGACACCATGGACCTAGGAAACCCATGCAGCTTAAAGATATTTTTCATAAACACATCTGCGACTACTTGAGTCGTGTAAGGGTGGGACAAAGCTATAAAATGGCCATACTTCGAAAAACGGTCCACCACAACAAAAATAACACCGAATCCCTTAGAATTAGGCAAACCATTAATAAAATCAAGGGATATGTCGGTCCATGGCTGATTGGGAATGGGTAAGGGTTGCAACAACCCTACTGGACAAGTTGTTTCATATTTAACAACTTGACAAGTCTCACATTCTTTCACCAGCTGTTTGATGTCCTTCTTCATCCCTTTCCAAAACAAATCACGGTTGGCCCTGTGATATGTTTTTAAATACTCGGAGTGACCTGCCTGAGGGTTGTTGTGAATGTACTGCAGAACTTTTAGTTTAAAATTTGAATCCAGGTTCAAAACCAACCTTCATTTCTTAACAATCAACCCTTGTTGTAAGGAAAACCCTTTAGGAATGTTCTGATTTTGGTGCAGGTTTTTAAGTGACTCGGCTAACTCCGTAGATAGATAGCTTTTCTTCAACTCCTCAATTCAAAGAGGCGTAGGAGATGAAATCATAGTTGAGCAAACAGCCTCTTGGTCATCCCCCTCCCTTCTTGAAAGGGCATCCGCCACCTTGTTTTCCTTACCCTTTTTGTATTCAATAGAAAAGCCATACCCCATTAGCTTTGTAATCCATTTCTGTTGCGTCTCAATCCCTACACGTTGTTCTAGCAAGAACTTAAGGGCTTGCTGGTCAGTTTTATTGATAAAAGGCTGCCCAAAGAGGTAGTGCCTCCACTTTTGTACCGCTGTCACAAGAGCTAATAATTCCTTCTCGCACGTCGAAAGTAGCAAGGCCTTGCCCTTAAGGGCCTGACTCAGGAAATAAATGGGTTGTCCCAACTGCATTAACATTGCCCCTATCCCATTCCGCTTGCATTACACTCAATTACAAATGGCTTGCTAAAATCAGGAAGTTTAAGGACCGGTGGGTGGGACATGGTTTGCTTTAAGGTTGTAAAAGCCTTTTTGGCCTCTGGGTTCCAAGAAAAATTGTTTTTCTTGAGTAATGAGGTAAGTGGAGCAGCTATGAGACCATAAGTCCGGATGAATTTCTGGTAATATCCTGTGAGCCCTAGGAATCCTCGTAAGGCCTTCACATTTTTAGGCTCGGGCCACTCTACCATAGAAACAATATTAGAAGGATCAACCATCACTTCTTTATCATTAATAATGTGGCCCAAATAGTCAACTTCATTAACCGCAAATCGACACTTGGACTTTTTTGCAAACAGACAGTGCTGTTTCAGCGTGTTTAAAACCTCTCTTAGGTGACCCACATGCTCTTCCATTGACTTGTTATATACTAGGATGTCATCAAAGAATACAAGCACAAATTTCCTCAAAAAAGGTTTAAAAACATCATTCATGAGCCCTTAGAATGTGGCGGGTGCGTTAGAAAGGCCAAAAGGCATAACCAAAAATTCGTAATGTCCCTCATGAGTATAGAATGTTGTTTTCGGGACGTCACTAGGCGCTACTCTCACTTGGTGATAGCCCGAACATAAATCGAGTTTAGAAAAGATCACTGACCCAAATAGCTCATCCAGCAGCTCGTCTATAACTGGAATAGGAAACTTTGCCTTTATTGTTTCCTTATTAAGTGCCCTATAGTCCACGCAAAGCCGCCAACTACCATCGGCCTTACGAACCATCAAAACAGGGGACGAAAATGGACTAGAACTAGGCCTAACCACCCCCGACATCAACAATTCAGTCACAATCTTCTCAATCTCAGTTTTTTGGTAATATGGGTATCGGTAAGGTCTATTGGAAATTGGTTGTGTGCCCTCCTTGAGGACTATACGGTGGTCATGGCTACGCGGTGGTAGTAGCCCTTGGGGTTCACTGAATACCCCCTCAAACTCCTCTAACAGATCAAAAATTTGCCCGTCCACACTTTCACACTTTTCTTTTGTTACCTCCTCACACATAAAATGCCCTTCTCGGTAGTCATAGTCGCCTTAAGCAACTTATCACTGTCCTCTACTACCGATGAGTTTAACTTTAACCCATTGAATTCAATAGTTTTGCCATCCAACACAAAATTCATAAGGGATTTCGAAAAATCCCAAGTGATAGGGCCCAATGTTTCCAACCATTAGATGCCCAGCATATGTCACAACCAGCAATGTCCAATAAATGAAGAGGTGGGTTTAGCAAATTACCTTGGACCTTTAAAGGGGCTGTTCTGCAGATTCCTTCACTACTCAGGCCTTGCCCATTGGCTACGTGCACCCTCAAATTAATTGAGTAATCCATTGGCAGTTTTAATCTTGAGACCACAGCCGTGTCGATAAAGTTGTGTGAACTGCCCGAATCCAACAATATAACCACTTGTTCGCCAAAAATACTTCCAACTACACGCATAGTTTTTGATGTGGGGGTTCCAGCAATAGCAGCCAAGGAGTTTTCAGGCTGTTCTTTGCTGCTGGACAGTGTTTCCAGATGGGTTTTTTCATCATTCTCATCACTAGGCAACTCCTTCTCCTCAACACTCTCATCCTCACTTCCTTGTAACAAATATATTTTTAGACTTTTACATTTATGCAACGGGTTCCACTTCTCGTCACAATGGTAGCATAAGCCCTTGCGACGTTTTTCATCCATTTGTGTTGAATAAACTTGTTTAGTACCCCCCGTTGGATTTTTTCATTTGTGATAAGTCTCATCCGAGTATGAGCTTTGGAAGGAATTACCCCCTCCCATGGCATTTTATCTTTCTCCCGTAGACTTAGTGAATTTTTTTGTACTACAATGATACTCCTCTTGCATTTTTGTTAACCCATATGCTGTATTTAAATGTACAGGGTTTAACATACGGGTCGGAATGCGAACCTCATCTTTCAAGCCACTGAGAAAGCAACTCAGCTTGTGAGAGTCGGAGAGACCTCTCACTCGATTGGACAATGCCTCGAACTGGCTCATGTAAGTAGCCACAGTATCAAACTGTTTCAACCTCGTCAATGCCTCCATTGGATCGTCATACGTCGTAGGACCAAAGTGAAGGAGTAACGCCTTGGAAAACATCTCCCAATCCCGAAATAATCCACCAGTTTCAGCTTCTTGGAACCATACAAGGGCCTCGCCTTCCATGTGGTAAGAAGCCATCAACAAACAATGAGGTAGTGGGGTTTGGGGGAAATCAAAGTAGTGGTTGGCTTTAAAAAGCCAAGCAGTTGGATTGACCCTTGAAAATGAGGAAATTCCAGTTTGACACCCCTGGGATTGAATCTTCTTGGGTCTTGGTTTTCAAATTCCAGTTGGAATTGGTTGTGTGCGGGTGGAGGTGGAGGTGGAGGATTGTTTTGTTGGGTGAAATAGGTTCGTAGCATGTCCTTGATCTCCTGAACATCAGTCTTAACCTCACTGATCTCCTGTTTAGTTTGGTCCATCTGAGCTTGTAGGGCATCAACTTGTTGCTGCTGTTGGTTTTTTGATCGAGTGTTTTCAGCCATGGTAGTCTATGGTATGGTAAGGTTAATGCTCTAGGTCGAAGGCGTGGATTTTGTGGCTGTTTGGATGGGATTTTGTGGGTGTTTATGTCTTATTTTGGTGGCTGTTTGGATGGGATTTTGTGGTTGTTTGGGTCTGATTTGGTGGCTGTTATTATGAAATCTTGTGGGTGTTTGGGTCTTATTTTGGTGGCTGTTTGGATGAGATTTTGTGGTTGTTTGGGTATGATTTTGGTGGTTGTTTGTATGAAATTTTGTGGGTGTTTGGGTCTTATTTTGGTGGTTGTTTGGATGAGATTTTGTGGTTGTTTGGATGATTTTGGTGGCTGTTTGTATGAAATTTTGTGGGTGTTTGGGTCTGATTTTGGTGGCTGTTTGAATGGAATTTTGGTAGGATCAGTTGGCTACTGGTACCACTTGTTAGAAACCTACTTGTGATTGTGAATGTAATGAGGATGGATGCTGGATGTTGAAGAAGATTGATGCAAGAAGATGAAACAGAGTGCACGGAAGGTGTTTGATAAAATGGCTAGAAGAAATTGTATTGTCACGGGAGTACTTTGAGGGCTCCCAAACCTCCTTACAAGAATTCTCTTACAATAATATTCTCGATGATGCTCTCATTTCCTCTGATTTTCCCTATTATTCTTACATTTCTCTCACTTGTAAGTAACTCTTACAATTGATAAACTAACCATGACTGACTTCCCAATTAAAATGATAGACTCAACACTTAAAGTAACTAACAGACTCAATACCTGATTTGTCTCAAAACGCATCGTTTAGCTTAAACCCAAACGTTGTGTTGCACACAGGTTCTCACTCCCAGTAATTCCCCAACGCAACGTTTGAAGGCTTTAAACTCAAACGGTGCGTTTAAAAATTATTAAACGCCTCACACATAAAGTAAAACGCATGCACACCATGCCCAAATTAAAACGCACGCACACTGCCCAGATCTCACACAAAACGCACGCACCCAGTCTCAACTTAAACACCAAAACACACGCATACTGTCTTTGCCTTCAGGACCAGCAACGCACCGTTTCCCCCTTTTTCTTGACATCGTCGTTCTGAGTTCTTCACTTAAGCACTTCGCACTTCAAGCCACTTCACTTCACACTTCACACTTCGAGTTCGATTTCCAGAATCCCTTCACTATTCTCGTCTTTGCTTCTCTGTTCTAGGGTTCATGCTCTTGTCTGAATTCCAGCCGCCGGGTCCATGACAACTTTCAACTGGGGCAAAGTCCATACTGAACAAGAAAGATTGATGATGTGTATGGGGGAGTAGTTGTAATCCAGAAGGATTACCAGCTAACCCAAATTCCTTTCATGCCTTCCTATCTCATTGGAAAAAGATGGTAACTTTCCTACCTATATTCTGCTGGAGGAGGAAGAACGTAGGGGAAATTCAAAAACGAATGATTTGGATATTTTTTCTCCAAATGCATGTTTAGCAAAAAAAAAAAAAAAAGAAAAGAAAGCCAGATCACGCTTCGTGTGGTGGATGTGGGGAATTAGGCAGATGTGTAGAAGCGAACGAGATTCACAGTTCCAGGATGATGTGTGTCAGGCAACTATTGACGACCGGTTTGTTTATTCATAAAGTTTAGCTGTCAAAATGATATAAAAACAATTATTTTTACAATTTTTTATATAATTATATTTTAAATAAGAAATAATTTGTAAAAGTAATTTACAAAAATAAGTTATAATACCACTTTTTATAAAATTTTAATTTTAAAATATAGTGATATAAAAAGTTATAAAAATAGTTATGCGTATATAATTTTGAGAGAATACTACCGGGACTATCCTTAAAACTTCTTAGCATAACAGGTTGAGCAACGATTTTTTCTTAGCTTACTTATCTATATACCTGTCTAACACAATTATTATAAACAGCTTTCACATTCTTTTTAAATTTTTGTTACCATTTTGATCTTATAATAAATACGTAGCGGTATGTTTACACCAAACACAAGAAGTTATTTATCGACAAATTATATAATATAATTATTGTAAAAACCTTTCACATTTGTTGGTAGGAAAGAATATTTGCTTTTAAAATTTTTATGATTATTTTTGTCTCACAATAAATAGCATACTAGCTTATAATCAGTACAACTTTTATTACTTATATCTGGATTGCTAAGAATATTAAGTTATTTCAAAAGAATAAATAATTATCAAAATCAATCATCACTATAAAAATTACCAAAATTTGGTAATATACACCATCATTTAATAAACAATTCTAATAGGTAGAGCCGACTATTGCCTTTCTATCTCTCCCTCTCTTTGATCGTAGAAATTCTTTTTGGTCATAATCTCCCGTTGGTTTCTAAGAGGAATCACTGTCGTCGTCTCCGAGCACCAAAGCGGCATAGGTTTTTTATTGAGCGGGACTTTTTTAGGTATGGGTTTAAAGATTCCAAGTGTTTGGTTGGCGAGAAAATGTGGGAAAGTTTGATGTTTGTTTTGAAAGGAGGATTCTGGATTTGAAATGCATTTGTATTATTTTCTGCAGTGATTTTTAGTCCGCAGTAATTCATTTTTCCGTGGGTACGTAGCAGAAACAATAAGATTTTGGATGTTTGGTTGGTGAGAAAACGTGAGAAAGTCTAACGTTTGTTTTGAAAGGAGGATTTTGGACTTGAAATGCATTTTTATACATTTTATGGAACGATTTTTAGTACAAACTTGATTTTTGTTTAGAAAGTTAAAATTTTTTGCCTTAAAATCCAACGATTCATGAATGAGAAAACTCTAAGCCAATTGATAGAAGCTTTTAGAGAGGAAAAATGAAGCAGAGAAAAAACAAGAAAGAAAAAGAAGTGTAGAAGGAGGCATCCTATGAAGCAGATCAAACTGGTGAGTCAGAAAAAGTATGTGCATCTACTGGTGCAACCTTGTCAGATGGATTTTTAACTTCCATTTTGGTTTTACACGAGGCAGGTGGGATTTCATCTATTAATATTGCTATGAAAAAATAGGAGGGAGAAGATTCCTCTTACAAAGAAAAATTTGTCATACCTTTTCCATTTGGTTACTATGAAAAAGACAGGAAAGAAAAGATTGAGATTGTTTTGGAATTCGAGAAGTTCTGGGCATCAGCCCATTGCCGCAGCACACCGTGCTGTTTTTTTTTTTTTTTTTTTTTTTCATCCAATGCACTTAGAGTGTGGAGGCTGATATAAATAGTAGAGTGTGATTTATATTTTCTCTATTCATTTTTCTTTGTTTTCTTTTTCTTTTTCTACCCAAATGTACTGTTCTATTTCATCCACGTCAGGGCATTAAACGATCTGTTTCACTAAACCGACGTGTGGATGGTTAGTGTGCGGCGATTGCAGTTCACAGATTGCAAATACATTTTTTCATTAATAAATAATGAGTAATGTTACATATAATCGTGGAGTGCGCAAATATCGTGCAGTCGTTTTGAAAAAGAGTGTAGTCCATTATTAAAAATTATTATTTTTTCATGTGGGTCTCGTATTTATTCACTTTTTTCAAAGTGATTGCACGACGTTTGCACACTCACGACTGCAACTATCACTTCTCATAAATAATCATTAACATTGTTGGAGTAAAATGAGCGAGGGTATAAACTGTAAAGGGCACTATGAGCCATGTAGGATTGAAGGCCTATATGTAAGGCAGCAAAAGAGAAAGGAAGAAAGGTAGTGTTAATGCATAAATTTGCACAACATGTCGAAACGGAAGAAAAAATTATCCCCAATACATGATAATGATTCAGGTGTCAATACAGTGCTCTACGAGTTTATCTATGAAATAAATAATTAATAAGCATATAAAAATAAAATAAATAATTTATATAAACCCCAAATAAACAAGTCTAATCTAAGACCTTATAAAAAAGTGGACTTTACCTTACAAAATTATAAAAAAAAAAACTATCTTTTATTAGTGGGACCCACTTTTTTTACAAAGGACTTGTATGGGGCTTGTTTATTTAAGACTTATACCTAGCATTACTCTAAAAATAAATAGAGAGGCATAGAGATTTACGTGGTTTGACGTTCTTAACCTTCGAGGAGTGGGGTGTTACATGGAGTCTGTGCCTAGAGAATTCATAAAGATCTCCTCCTTTTATAGAAGTTTTTTTCCTTTTATATGGTGCTATTTTAATGCGAAAAATATCGTATCGATGCCCGAATCATCATCGTGGGCTGGGGAAAATTTTTCTTCTGCTCCAGCATGTTGTGCGAATTTATGCATTAACAAGAAGAGTTGTCAACTATAAGGTCTGATTGGGCATAAAGCAAAGATGAGACATAAAATTGAAAGACAAGACATAAAGCAAAAGGAGACTTGAAGAAGGGAGAGAGGAAATAGCAAGGAGGGGTCTGCTTCCTTTGGGTTTGGGATTAACTTGGGAGGGAAAAAAGAGAATTAGAAGGTGGCTAGACCATATTTCTTAAGATCCTTAAGGGAGTAATTTTAAAGAGCTTACTTAGAATGGAGAGCTTGTATTCAACCATGTTTATAGTGGGGCTTTATACTTAAAACTCATGGATGTAGGTCTTAATGCCGAATTATGTAAATACATGTCTTATTTATTTTCAGTCATTTATCATTAAGCAAATCATGAATAAGCATTCCAAGCCCACAGTTAGCAAGAGGTAAGGAGGGGCGCCCACGTGGGCTAACCCCCTCCCTTTATGCCTCAAAGTAACGTATGACATTAAGCCATACGTTACTTGACTTGTAACGTATGACTTAATGCCATACGTTACAAGCTGTTGCAGCTTACAACGGCTACAGTGTAATGGTTGGCCTTGAAGGCCAATCGTGTGTTGGTGGACTATAAATAGTCCACCTCAGTTTGGTTTTGGCATCATCTAAAATACACAAAAGCTCTATCTCTTTTTGTTCTCTCTTGATAAGATATTTAGGTTGTGTATTTGTTAAGTGTTACTTTAGTTTTATACTACGTAGTACACTTCACCACTAAGAGGAAACGCTTGGGATTTATCAACCTGGAGAAACTTGTGGATCAATTTTATAAGCTGAGCTTGAGGTATTTTTCCGCTGTGCATTCTAACATTGGTATCAGAGCTTTTTAAAGTTGCTTCCAGTTTATAATTTTTCTCGCATATGCTTGAGATTTTTCTATGTGTCATTTTTTATCCTTTTTTTTTATCTGTTTTCTTTTAAGAAAAAAAATCCCTTGGGGGGTGCCGCTCCGCATGCACCCAGTGATGTCGCGCGCACCTAGGGGGTGCAGCGCGCACCCAGTGGTGCCGCGCGCACCTT
The DNA here is from genome assembly GCA_022457165.1 of Juglans mandshurica. NCBI lineage: Eukaryota > Viridiplantae > Streptophyta > Magnoliopsida > Fagales > Juglandaceae > Juglans > Juglans mandshurica. Next base: position 27,639,430 of record CM039620.1, on the reverse strand, counting down.
GGGGGTGTCGCGCGCACCGCATGGTGCTGCACGCACCGTGTGGTGCAGCCCACGACGTTCGGTGAGTGCTCTGCCGTCCAGTCCAGTCACGGTGGCACACAATTACGGTGGCTTCAAGCTACTGTGTTTTTTCGGTACTGTTCACATGAACAGTACCAGTTCTGAAGGTTGAAGAAGACAATAGTCTTCTGTTTTTTACACGGGCTGGGCTTGGGCCCTTTGGCCCAATTTTTTTTAATAAACACAGAGGGGCCATTTGGCCCCTCTGTGTTTATTAAAAAAAAATAAAAAAAAGGGTCTGGGCCATATTAGAAGCCCAACCTTATTTGAGCCCATTTTTTTTAAACACAAAAATAAAAAGAAGGGGAAAAAATGGCACCTCTGGGACTCAAACCCAAGACCACCGGTCAAAGGCAGCACGCACCACTAGGTTGCGACTTACCTTTGGTTTAGGTAGGGTTTTTTTAAATGTATTTGTTATACATTATTTTATTTCTATTAAAAAAAAATTGTTTACATGATTTAATATATGCTTAGATATATTGTTATATTACATGTGATCTTTTATTTAATGTTTTAAATTAAATGTGATTACATGTGAATATATGGTTATATTTATGCTATTGTTTTTTCCATTATGTTATATTACATGTGATCTTTTATTTAATTTTTTTTTAGATTAAATGTGATTACATGTTTATGTGAATTGAACATGTGAATATGTGATTATTTTATCATCCATGAATATTAGGCTTGAATGTTTATATATTAGTCTTTAATGATAAAATAAAAAAATTTCCACTAAGTAGTCTTAGTTAGAATTGTCTGTGTAAATGATAGGCTGAAAGAATTACAGTGACCCCAGTAAGAACTGTAAATGCACTGTATAGCCAAAAGACCACAGTGACCCCAGTAAGAACTGTAAATGCTCTGATGGAACAAGAAAAATAGATTGTAATGGTCTTATATGAACTATTTTTGTAGACTGGCCCAACAGGTTGCTGTGGTTGGAGTAGTTGTCCTTGTAGACAGGCCCAAAAGGTTACTGCGATTTTAGTAGGTTATGTCTTTATGATGATTAATTCTCTCATATTTGTTTTTTAAATTTGCGCGGGAATTAGGTTAAAAATTTAATAATTGGATATTGTGGCGCAAGAGATGATTCTGAAGTCTAGTGATTTTTCGATCTTGCGACATGTCTAAATTATTATTTTTCTAGCTTGGATGGACGTGACAGATTTCTTAGGTGTGTGTGTAATATCCATTCTTTGCATATTATAGTGAAATGGCATCCAAGAGTATAGTTGCCGATTTAAACAAAGGGGAGAAATTGGATGGGGAGAACTACGACATTTGGCATCGCAAGATCCAATATGTCTTAGATGAGCAAGAGGTCTTGGAGGCCTTATCTCACTCCCTTACTGCGCTCGGGGAAGGGACCTCGGAACAACACAAGATAGATCAACTAGCCTATACTCAATGGGCTAAGAAAAGTCGGTGCGTGCGCATAATAATGTTAAGCAGCATGCACAATGATCTAATGTGTGAGTTCGAGATCTATGACATTGCCCAAAGCATGTGGGAGGCTTTAAAATTGAAATTTGGTGGAACTTCAACCACTATGTTGCGTGGATTAACCATGAGGTTTGACTCCTATAAGATGCGCTCATACCACACGATGAAGCAGCATCTTAGGGCTATGTCGACCATGATCCGCGAACTTAAGTCGGTAGGAAACAACCTGACTGATGAACAGCAAGTCCATGCAGTGATAAGATCACTTCCGAATTCTTGGTAGAATATGAGCCAAAACTTGACGCATAACGAGAATATCAAAGACTTTGATGATGTCTCGCGTCACCTGGAATTGGAGGCTGAGCCCAATCATACAGCCTATGTGGCTGATTCTGGTTCGCGTAAGGTATCAAAGCCTAAGCACAAGAAGTCCAAGAATGAGGTAGCTGCTGGACAAATTAAAAAGGTGTCAGGAACTTCTCAGCGCAGCAAGAGGGGCAAGTGCGGGAAGAACAAGTCAAAATTAGAGTGCTTCAACTGTGGAAAGAATGGCCACGTCACTTGTGACTGCATTGAGCCGAAGAAGGTACACTCTGACTTTTCTCGCATTGTTTTTGTAACTAGCCACGTGATGGTTGCTCACTCCTATCCTGTGTGGACTGTTGATTCAGAAGCAACCGAACACATAGCGCGAGACAGAGTCGGATTTGTGGAGTATCGCCGGATTCCAGCTAGGAGCCGTGATATCAAGGTGGGGAATGGAGCTAGCATGGAAGTACTGGGACTTGGTACCTACAAGATGGATTTGCAGGGTGGCCACACTCTTTCCTCCACAATGTGCTATACGCTCCCAAGATCCGACGAAACTTACTTTTTGTAGTTACTCTATTAAGACTTGGTTTTCGAATTGTATTTGAAAACAATTATGTTTCTTTTTATTTGGGCCATGTGTTTTATGGCAATGCTTTTCTTCAAGACGGTTTTATGATATTGAATTTGGATTATTCAAATATAAATGAGTCTATTGATTTTCTTTCTACATTTGATAATTTGAATTCATATAAATGGCATGCTAGGCTTGGCTATATAGGGCAAGATAGAATGGTTAGGTTAGCTAGAGAAGGCCTTATAGGTGATCTCGCTAAGGTCATCTTGCCCACATGTGAATATTGTCTAATGGGAAAAACTAAGAGAAAACCGTTTGGAAAAGCCACTAGGGTATCTTTTCCATTGCAATTAGTCCACTCAGACATCTGTGGTCTAATGAGTGTGAGGGCAAGACACGGAGGTGTCTACTTCATCACATTTATAGATGATTTTTCACGTTACGATCATGTCTACTTAATCTCCCATAAGTCCGAAGCATTGGAATGCTTTAGGCGATATCTAAAAATGGTTGAGAATCAGTTAGACAAGAGTTTAAAAACTCTAAGAATTGACCGAGGATGAGAATATCTCTTAGAGCAATTTAAAAGGCTCTGTGATGAAAAATGAATCAAAAGACAGTTGACGATACCGAGTATGCCACATCAAAATGGCGTGGCGGAAAGGAGAAAAAAACACTGCTTGAGATGGTTAGGTCAATGATGGCGCAAGAAAACCTACCAATTTCTTTTTGGGGGGGATGCACTTTTGACCGCTGCCTACATTCTTAACCGAGTGCCCTCCAAATCAGTAACTTCCACCCCATATGAACTATGGACCGGCGAGAAACTCATTTTGAATAACTTGCGGCCATAGGGTTCAGCGTGTTTTGTTTACGATCTTTCTCATAAGTATGGGAAGTTAGGTCCTAGAGGGAAGAAGTGTATTTTTATAAGGTACTCAGAACACTCTAAAATGTATGTGTTAATAGGTGAACAATTTGATGGAAGTGTGACTGAGATTGAGTCACGAGATGTGGATTTCATTGAAGATGAGTTTCCAAGTAGAGGTGAGGTTGATAGGAGTTTAGAACTTCATGAGATTGTGGAACAAGAGGAAAGTGCTCCAAGGAATTTAGTTGAGAATGATGAAGAAATTCTTCAAACTCCTACAAATTATAAAAAGGATTTGAATCCGATTGGGAGCACACTACTTGTCAATCAATCACAACAACTTCAACCGCATAGAAGCACACGTGAAAGTATTCCCCGTCGTCGTTTTGAGATTGAAGGGGAAGCTTTTATGGTAGATCCGCATGATAATGACGAGCCTAGGACAATTCATGAGGCTCTCTCATCTTCTACTAAAGATGAGTGGATGAAAGCTCTTAATGATGAGATTGAGTCTATGAAGACTAACCAGGTCTGGGATCTGGTTGATCTACCGACAGGGCGTAAGACTATTGGGAACAAATGGGTTCTTAAGGTCAAACGCAAGTCGGATGGATCAATAGATAAGTACAAAGCTCGCTTAGTGGCGAAAGGATATACCCAACATGAGGGTATAGACTATGAGGAAACTTTTTCACCAGTGGTGAGGTTTGCCTCAATTTGCCTGATTCTAGTTATAGTAGCAAACATGGATTTGGAACTCTACCAAATGAATGTTACGACATCATTTCTCAACGGAGAACTAGATGAGGAGATCTATATGGATCAACCAACGGGTTTTGTGGTCAAAGGTCAAGAGAGCAAAGTGTGCAAGCCCAAACGATCTATATATGGCTTAAAGCAATCATCTAAACAATGGTACCTCAGATTCCATTGAGTCATTCTCTCGAATGGGTTTACGATGATCACAGATGACCACTGTGTCTAGGTGTGTAATTGGTCCGATCCGGTCCTGTTTTGGACAAAATCTAGGATCGAACCGGTATGTACCGATTACGCCTCGATTACTCTCCTAAACCAGTACTTCCGGTTTTACCGGTTTCCGATCCGGTCTGGTCTGATTTTCTGATTTTTTTTTAAATGTAAAAAATATATAATAAAGTGTTACTTCTTATGATAAAATGTTATTAATAATTTAATATATATTATGTTTAAAGCATATGATCAATTAAATTTTCATATTTAAGATTAAACTTTTATTTTATAAATTATAACAACATTATCTTATATATAATTATATTAATAACATATGATCAAATAAATTACAAATGTTCATATTTAAGATTAACATTTTATGTTATAATTTATAAATTATAATATAAAATTATTTCATATATGATATATAATTATATATATTATATATAAATATTTAATATATAATTATATATTATATATATAAATATTTTGTATAATATATAAAATTAATTTATATATATTTTTTTTCCAACCGGTCCGGTCCTGAAAACTAAGGAACCGAAACCAGACCAGATCCGGCCGGTTTCATAAAATAGAAACCGGTTCCGAATAGGACTAGTTTAAAACCGGACCAATCGGACCGGACCGGTTTTCCGATTTCCCGGTTTAAATTTACACCCCTAACTATGTCTATGCCAAAAGGTCAAAGAAGAGTTTCATTATGTTGTCATTGTATGTTGACGACATACTACTAGCTGAAAATGATAAAAAGGTTGATAGTCGCTACAAAAGAGTGGTTATCCTTCAATTTTGAGATGAATGATATGGGTGAGGCATAATACATTCTGGGAGTTAAAATCTATAGAGATCGCTCAAAGAGACTTTTGTGTTTATCCCAACAGACTTACATAAAGAAAGTCCTCGAGCGCTTCCTAATGAATGGATGTAAACCCATTGACACCCCTGTTGCAAGAAGCGAGAACTTGTCTAAAGTGTTGTATCCTAGGACTAAAAAAAAAAGGAAAAGATGGCCCGTGTCCCTTATGCTAATGCTGTGGGTAGTCTAATGTACGCAATGATGTGTACTCGGCCTGACATATGCTATGCAGTTGGCTTAGTGAGTAGATTACAATCTAACCCAGACTGGCTCACTAGAAAGCGGTCAAAAGGATTATGCGATATCTCAAGGGAACTGCAGACTATGTGTTGTGCTATCATGGTTCAGATTTGCAGCTAAGAGATTACAGTGATGCCGATTGGGGCAGTGACCTAGATGAGCACAAATCAACCACTGGGTATGTCTTTCTGCTCAATAAAGGCGCCATTACATGGAGCAACAAGAAACAACCCTGTATAGCTTTATCCACTATAGAGGCAGAATATATAGCTTGTTCTGCAACAGTTCAAGAAGTTATTTGGTTACAGAGGTTCTTCAAGCATTTAGACATTGGCACGGATACTTCAGATCCAGTAACGATATTCTGCGATAGCATGACAGCTCTCGCATATGCTAAGGACTCAAAATATCATGGAAGAATCAAACACATAGATATCAGATATCACTACATTAAAGACATGGTAGCGCAAAAGGAAGTGGTTCTGAAACACCTTTGTACGAGTCATATGGTTGCTGATCCCTTAACGAAGCTTATTGCATGAGATGTCTTTGAGGCTCATGTTAGGAATCTAGGACTGCGTAGACTGTAAATGTAATTCGTGTTTCAAATGACATTAAGATGTAACATTTCCTTTGAAATATTAATACAATATGATTCAGTTCTTGTCTTTATCGTATTATTTTTTTATAATACACACACAAAAGATATGTCAACAGGCTTAGATCGGCTCACTCACACGAGCGATCGCCTTTAGCGCTTAAGTAGCGAGTAGAGATGAGACATTGTGTCCCTAGGTACTTGTCCAAAGGGATAAGTTGGTTGACACAAAGTTATATCGCCTTAGTGGGAGCTAAGATGAGGTCCATTGATAGGACTATGCATGGGTTACCCTGCTATCCATGTAGCCTATAGTAAGCCAAATGCGAGTTCCTCTTTGACGCCTTGGAGGCGTGCAAATAGAGGAATTTAGGTTAGACGCTTAAGGAGCGGCTAGACTAAGATCTGTACGGTGTTGATATAGACATATGCTCTTTAAGAAAGAGAAATCCACCGTAGCATGTGTTTCATACTATATGTGCTTATACGACCATATGAGTAAGTGAGTAAAATGTTTCCCTCTTTCTCACTGTGTGAGTCTCATTTTTTAAATGTCCTTTACTTTTGACTATGTCACGAGATGGAGGTTGTGATGTCTGCTACTTTGGCATGCTGTCTATGACCATGATTGATACGGTCTAAAGAGGCATTGTTGGAAAAGCGGTTCGACCAAAACTTAGTAATATGAGTGCAAAGGGAAGACTTTTCGATATCGTATCTTCAATAGTGTTTGCTGACGTCAAACAATGATGCTACATCTTGGTAGCGGCTAAAGGTTGTGAACACATTGAAATGATTTGGAGGTAGTCAAGCATTGTTTTGAGTTTTTTTTTTAACTCAAGAGGGTTTCGAAAATGCTTGATCTTGATGCGATAGAATGAGTATAGAACATGACCAGACACTTTAGGGATGTTACTATACTGGTCTTCTCTGGGATAGATTTGGTATATGTACTCCCACCTTTGTACAGATGTGCTTGGTGGTCACACGGCCTATTTATTTGTATGAACAAGATTGAGAACATTAAGAGATGCAGACTTGGGGTCATGCCCACTGTGTGTGAGTGGGAGATGTTAGCAAGAGGTAAGGAGGGGCGCCCATGTGGGCTGACCCCCTCCCTTTATGCCTCAAAGTAACGTATGGCTTAATGCCATGCGTTACAAGCTATTGCAGCTTGCAACGGCTGCAGTGTAATGGCTGGTCTCGTGTGTTGGTGGACTATAAATAGTCCACATTAGTTTGGTTTTGGCATCATCTGAAATACACAAAAGCTCTCTCTCTTTTTGTTCTCTCTTAATAAGATATTTAGGTTGTGTATTTATTAATTGTTACTCTAGTTTTATACTACGTAGTACACTTCGCCACTAAGAGAAAACGCTTGAAATTTATCAATCTGGAGAAACTTGTGGAACAATTTTATAAGCTGAGCTTGAGGTATTTTTCCGCTGTGCATTCCAACACCCACCAGCACCAAGAATCATAATGAGAAATGAAAGAGTCATCCAACCATACTGTTGATGTTGAAAAATGCATCGACAAACATTATTATGCATGTCCTATTTATTTTTATCAATTTTAACAAAAACAAATGAACTATGATGCATATTGCTAAAATTTGATAGTTTATAATATAATTGAAAAAACAATGAGAACACATGATATGATTTTTAATTTAGGATTTACATCGATAGGACCCTTCTTTAGAGATAATATCAAATAATTTGGGCAAACAATGAGAACAACTTTAGTTTGTAGGATAGGTTTTTGTGATTCCTTTGTTGGCTTAACAATTTTTTAGAGATAAAAGCAAATCAAGAATTTGACTTGATTTCCATGATTATCAAAATATTTATCTTATCAAGAGATTTGACTCTCATAATTATCAAGATATTTATCTTATCTTATTTCTATATAAGTTTTCAATAAATAGGGATATGTGCTTAGTATTTGTCTTACTGAGAATAATATAGATGTAGTCATCTCTCTCTCCTCCTCCTCCTCCTCCATTTTATTTTTTTTATATAACTTATTTTGAAACATATTTTAGGATTTTTTTTATTTTTTATTTTGCAATTTCCGGTCATAGAGGCCCAAACTATGGTTGGAAACTGTATAACTTTCTCTTCTCTATATGGTGGAGCTTGATGGGCTTGCTGAGCATAAATAAATGGAAAAAAATAGGGAAGATACAAATATTTATATTGCTCAGTATTGTAGCCTACATCCATAGATTTTGAATGAAAAATTTACTATAAATGGAGTTAAACACAAGCTCTTAAGTCCTCTATAAACTCCCTACAATCATTCTCATTAGATGAGAAAGTAGGAGGAAGAAGAAGCTCTTTGGTTTCCTTTCCATTTCAAAGTTGAATTCCCAATGGTTGCCTCTATTTTCCTCTTTTAAGTGCCTTGGTTTATGTCTTGTCTTGTCTCAATCTCTTCCTTTCTCGAGCTTTAAGTCACCTTATTGCAATAAAATGTGAAGAGGTTGTAAGTCCATCCAAGGGCCCATTTTAACTTGGAAAAGAAAAGGAAAAACTGGCATGGGAGATAAAGCAAGGCATTGAACTTAAAAGGAAAAGAGAGGCTAACTAAGGGAGGATTCAACTTCTGAAAGGGAGAGGGACGTAGAGAGTTTGAATTAGAGCGCTTATTCTTCATCTTACTTCTCCATGACATGAAATGATCTTACAGTAAAGAGGGTCATTCGACCATATTGTAGGCCTCCATGACATGAAATGATCTTACAGTAAAGAGGGTCATTCGACCATATTGTAGGCCTCCATGACATGAAATGATCTTACAATTTAATTTTTCTAATCAAAATTTAAATAAAAATTTCATAATGGTTTTAGAAATTTTAGGAGATTAAAACTACACGTAAAAATAGATATCCAATAATAATAATAATAATTAAATAGACTATATAAAAATGTTTGTTATAAATTGAAAGAATATGAAATCAATTTTCAGTATTATATATATATATATATATATATATACACACACACACGTATAATACGAGCATAAATATCGTCATCGTATAGTTTTGAGTACAACATAAGACTTTTCCAGGCTGCATGCATGCTTTTCAGTAACGTTTTGGTGCCCTTGAATAAGACATATTTGGGAATGAGTAGGTTGCAGCATTTTTACTTACTTGAATTGATTGGTATAGCATGTGTTGGAACGTATATTCAAAGCTAGCTGGCTCGTGTCTAAACGAACTTTCAAGGCATGCAGTGTCATTTTCATTTCTGCATGCGATATATTTTGTCTATCAATTTATTTAAAATTAATTAATATTAACAAAATATATAAATTCTACTGTGGCTGTTAATATTTTTAAAATTAATTGAAAAATTCTTTTTTTATTTTTATTTTTTATTTTATTGAATTAGATCTCGGGAATTCGAACTTTTTTCTCGACAGTTTTGGTTATCCATGGGATTGTTATTTGTCCGGTTTTCTTTTGCTCGTGGAATAAGAGTTTTTATTCTTCTTGCTCAGCTCATATTGATCATCATTTAGAACATTCTCGTTGGCAAGTAAGGTAAAGGCAAAATTCATTTGTTTTTGGAGATGAGTTGAGATTAAAGTTAAAAAGTTGAATAAAATATTGTTAGAATATATTTTTTAATATTATTTTTATTTTTAGATTTGAAAAAATTGAATTGTTTATTTTATTTTGTATTAGAAGTTGAGAAAGTTGTAATGATGAGATGAGATGAGATGTTTTCTGAAAACAAATGAGACCACATGTTTTGTTTTTTACCTATTTCATTTAAGACAAATTTTCACATTAAATTATCCATCTATTAGTCTAAATAATAATAAAATATTATTAATTTAATATTTTTATATTTTTTTATCTAATTTATTTTTCTCATATTTTACGAGTCAAATTCATTGTAAATTTTATGAACCCAAGCACCTATATATATATATATATATATATATATATATAAATAACAATTAGTGGTGCAACTATTATGTAGCAACAAAATAAGAGAGAAATTAATATAAATTATTCAATATAGGGTGAATGGTAACTATACAAATATAGAGAGTTACTGTAGCTAGGAAGCAAAATATTTGCATTTTGCCTCTTCCAATGTAGATCATTTTAAAGGATTGTTAGCCAAATTTTAGACTCCATTTTGATACAGAAATACTCTTAACCCATTCATCTCATCTCATCACATTATTACATTTTTTTTCAAATTTTCATACAAAATATAAAAAATAACTCAACTTTTTCAAATTTTAAAACAATAATATTATTAAAAAATAATATTCTAACAATATTTTATTCAATTCATCTAAAACCATCTCATTTCACTATCCAAAAGAGCCCGTTTCCATTTACATTTGGCTAAACCATTGTGAATGCTCTTAGGCCCGTTTGTATATTTAGTATATATGAATAACAATAAAATGATTTGAGTTAATATATTTTATTGGGTTTTGAAAAAAGAGAGAGAAAAAGTTGGATAAGAATATTATAAAGTTTAAATATTGTTAGATATAAATTTTTAATATTTTTTTTTTAAAATTTGAAAAATAGTATTGTTTTTTTGTTTTGTTTAAGAGTTTGAGAAAGTTGTAGTGATTAGGTAATGATCGAATGAAAAAAAAAATTGAAGATTTGAAATTGAAAATTATTTTATATTTAAATGATATTTGAGAATGAAGTATTTGAAAATATCTGAGAATACTTAAAAATAGTTGTATTGCCAAACTATCTCAAATTTCTCGATGGTATTTTTTTATTCTACAAATGTCATAATATGTGGCAGATGGACATCACGTTATTCTCAGATCTCCATTTTCTTCTCCATTCGGCTGGTTATTTAATTAGGCCATTTTTGTATTTTGTATAGTGAAAGTGGTTCATCTCATTTCATCTCATCATTATAATTTTCTTAAATTTCCATACAAAATATAATAAACAATTCAACTTTTTCAAATCAAATAAAATTTAAATTTTTAGTAATATTTTTGTAAAATATGTATTGGATTCGATTCAAATAATATATTTAGTATGAACATGATTTGCTCCAATTTGTTTGAATTTTTTTAAATTTTCTCATTATACATATAACAATAATACTATAAAAATAATAAATACGAGATTACACGAATTTATACGAGTCGAGTGGAGTTTTATACGAGTTGTAACGTTTAATAATTGATCATAATTTTGTGTTCAATAATAGTTTATTTAATAAACGAAGCAAGCCAAACTTGAGTTTAACCGAGTCAAGACTTGTTGAGAATTATTGTTTATTTACATCTTAATTGTGGGCAATAAAAAGAAAAGAAAAAAAAAAGAGTGGGTGAGGTTTCTAATTTAAAAGAATATACCATTTTTTTTTTTGACCCATGACACAATCTGGATCAGTTTAAAAAAATAAAGGTAAACTCTCCTTGTCACAGAATGTAATTTATAAAAAAAAAAAAAATTATAATATATGTTATGGGCATTACATCATGAGAAAAGATATTTGTAACTATGAATTGTGTAACCGCCGCGTAATCGTTTTGAAAAAAGTGAATAAAACATGAGACCCATATGAAATAATTAATTTTTTAATAGTGAACCCCACTATTTTTCAAAACGATTACGCGATATTTATGCACTTCACGATTGTATGTAGAATTATTCTTACGTTATAATATACATTTGGAGGGAGTGAGAAGAATAAGGGAAAAAAATCTGCCATAAGGTACAAATTTGACCTTTTTGGTTCCCAGCTCTGCAGTTTGCAGCACAACATGCGTGACAAATATAATAATCTTCATTGAAATTGGTCTTCAGTTGGAAATAGAATGGAATCAATGATTTGAATCCAAAAGAATTTATTGCAAGTTTTAAAAAAGAATTAAGTAATTATTTTTTTAGTGATAATCTTTTGGATTAATTAACCATTAGAAGCAGATAAATTCAATTAAATTTTAAATATAAAAATATATCTATTATATGTGGTCCCATCATTCATTTTTTTGGGGGCATTAGAGCCAAGCACCATGTTGAGTTAATTAACCAATTTTTAAAAACATCATTATCCAAAATTATTTCTATATGTTTCATTGAAAAATAAATAAACCAAATGATTAGTGTCAAAGTACATAATTTGCCTCACAGTCAAAGTACCATTGGAAATGATATCATAACACAAGTGACAAGTCATGTGTTTTACATTTTCTTTGCATAATCTGATGGAAACGGATTGCTCAACTGTAATACATAATTTGGGGTGTAAGAAGGCATAATTGATTGTAAATATTGCTATAACATTGCAAGAAATCAACTAGATCAGGAGGAGAGAGCTTATTTGGTGGCCACCACCAAGTCTATGGTATCATCTTCTGCAGATTTCTTCAACCTTTCTGTGGCTTTCTGGACCTACATGCATAGGCATTGTAAATGATTAAAAAAAATAAGGCAATTCAAATAATAAAAAAAAAAAAGGACTTACAGATTCCTTCATGAAAACAAAAAAAATTATTGAATTTAGTTACCTCAATATTCCAATCTGTCCTGGCCGTTAGTATAATTAGAGTTACTGTTTGGAGAAACACTCCGATGACCAGCCCCCACCAGATTCCCTGACAAAGGCCACCATGCAATTTGCATCCCATCCCATTATTCTTTACTTATAATAATAACACACAAATATAAAACTAAGGAAAAATCTAGTTGTAAGCGATTGTGCGTACTAATACGCGCAATCATTCAATATGATTGGTCAGAAAATAGACTTTATTGAAAACAATGCTAATTTAAATTTAGAATATGAAGACAAGAATATTAGTAAGCAGATTAGTACACAAACTTACTTCTACATAGCAAAACTCTAAAACTAATACTCGGAGAGAGAGAGAGAGAGAGAGAGAGAGATTCAACTTACTGCTACTCCTAGACTAGTTTTGAAGCCAAGAACACATCCAATTGGAAGACCGATGAGATAGTAAGTGGCTAGGTTAACATAAGCCACCACAGCTTGCCAGCCACTTCCAATTGCCACGCCTAAAATTCCAAATAAGAAAATAAAGGAAAAAATGCTTATATTTCTTTTCATCTAAATATGTTAGAATATAATTTAAACAATTAAATTTATTTCTCTTTGTCAACTTAAACTTTTGGAACAATTGATTAACATGATATGAAAGAGATAAGTATGTAAATCTAGAAAGTTAAAGGGGGTGAGAAGAAACAAATTTAGTTATTAAGGGTATATAAACAAAATCTTTGTTTTGTTATGTTTGTCTTTTTGTACCTTGCGTGTTTGTGGCATTACCTGAGAGTATAGGTTGAATGCCATTTAAGAAAACAGAAATGGCGAGCAATGGGGTCAGGTTGGACACAGCCTCTATGACCTCAGCGTCGGATGTAAAGAGTCTGCTCAATGCAACCCGAAATACCAGAACAATTATGCTGAAAACTGTACTAATGAGTATGGTGGTCGCATTCACCACCAGTACTGAAAATTTTGCAACCTTGGCATGTCCAGCCCCAAGCTCATTACTCACTCTGACACTGCAACCCACCGAAAATCCGTGATCATCGATTGTGATTTTAAATCCAACAGTAGCAGATATTTTACAACTTTTTTAAGATTCCTTTTCTAAAAGAATATCTACTTCAATTCATCTTATCTCATCATTACAATTTTCTCAAATTTCCACGTAAAATATAATAAACAATTCAACTTTTTTAAATCTCTAAACAACTTTTTAAAATTTCTACACAAAATATAATAAACAATTCAACATTTATTTTACTATTCACAAACCATCTAATGATCTTGAATCCAAACGACTCCTACATCTTCTTATCAAAGAGAACACAGATAACTCAAGAAGAAGAATTTGGAAATCTTAACATTAACAGACCTGGTTGCTGCGCTTAGTCCCAACATGAACTCAATGTCCCAGTTCAAGTAATTCATACTGAAATCATGTACAGTTTACACATTAGAATATGCATGACAAGCAAGTTAACAATTTAGCGTTTGCAAAAAAACGAAGAATACATGAAAAAAGAAAAGAAAAGAGTAAGAAGTCATAGGGTTGAGCGTTGACGTACGTACCAAACAGAAATAGAGTCTAGTGAGATTGTAGGGTTGGGGAGGAGCCCAGATATAAGTACCAATCCTTGGCTGTACCATATCTCCAAGCTACATCAATATTATGATGAAGCTCAGTAAATTTTGAACACGAAGGGAAGAAGATAAAAATATTAGAGAGGAGCAAGAGAGGCAGATTTTCTACCACAACATGACAGCAGAAGCGACAGTGATCTTTAAATAAGGCCAAATCCCTTTGAAGGCTTGGATAGAGAAACCTGTCCAAGTTTCCTTGCAAGAGGGGCTTAGAAGAATATAAAAACTAGTGACAAAGACAAGAATCCACCAAGAGAAGCTTTGTGTTAGAGCAGCCCCCAAAAGTCCGTAGTCCAAAACGTATACTACCATCCACGAGAGGAGAATGTGCAATAGGAATACTCCACAAGACATGAATGCCAGAGGATTTACAATGTTCTGTGCTTGGAGGAACCTCTGCATCGGGCAGTATATTGCAAATGCATAGAGTTGGGGTATCAAACCGTGCGCAAAAATCTGGCCTTGCTCAGCTATGCTCTCCGATTGTCCTATGGCTATCAGGATGGGGCCAGAGTACCAGTAGAGAAAGGTGAGGAGAACTGCTGCTCCCAGGTGCAAAATTATGGCTTTTTGGCAGATGATACCCATTGCCGGGTACTTCTTCGCTCCATATGCTTGTCCACACACGGTCTGTACAGCACTGGCCATGCCCAACTGCGTTTTTGAGAAGGAAATATCAAAGTTCAGAACATAGTTGGAATAACAACGACTACTCAAAACATGCTGCAACAATTTTTGAATATCGACGTACAGTAGGTGTGCAAAAACCAGAATAACTAATTTCAATCGAAGTAAAAAAATATTGAAGGAAATCACACCATAATCCCATAAGCTAGACCTTGCATTCCAACACTAGCTATGGAGGCCCCAGCAAGTTCCAAGGTTCCCAAATGGCCAGAGAAAATCAGGGTAACAAAGCTTAGCATGTAATTGCATAGCTCAACTACAATGGATGCCCAAGACAGAAGCCAGAGGATCCTTGACTCCCACGCCACTAACCGAAGCCACAATCGGAATTCCAAAGGACGGTGTTCCAAGGACTCTTCGATGACATCGGAGGACAAGTCGGAAATCCGATTGTGGGTGTAGAGGCCATGTAGCAGCGGCTGGCACTCTGCGGAGCCCATGATATGGTTCTAAGCCCTGGAAAAATAAGAGTTGAGGATACTTTCGAATGAACGGGAAACAAGTGCATACAACGTGAATATGAAGGCCTCCAAAGATCAGCTACCATTTTTATTTTAGGGTTTTGACCCAGTAAAAGAGTTCAGCTACCACTCCAAGAACCTGGTGCTCACCAACCAGTTCTCTCTCTCCTCCTCTGTATCTGCAAATGTAGGTTTGAAGCAGAGCGAAAAATAGGGGAGAATTGTCGCTGACGCTGACTGAGGAGAATATTTTATTATTTTCATTATTCACACACCGCACGTTGCGACGTTTACAAATGTAGGAGTTTGTCGCGTTAGTTAACGTATATGAATGAATTGTTTTAAAAAAAAAAAAAAACATATATGAATGAATTATTTATTTTTAACTAATGTGAGAGCATTCTTATATATAAAAAAATTAATATGTAGAGCATATTTTTCATATAATTTAAATTATAAGAATTAATTTAATTTTTATTTCAAATCAAATCATATTAGATACACATTTTATTAGGTGTATTCTGTATATTGACTTGAGAATAAAATTATTCTAAAAGAATAGAATAATGCTACATAAATCATAACATATTCAAGCCATACATACTCATTTTAAAAAATAGCAAGGCCGATAATTAAAATGTAAAAAATTTCAAGTAGATTTTAGAATTTTTTTTTTTTTTATTTAAGGGAGTGTCACAAATCAATTTTTAAAAAGGAAAAAGCTAGATCCCTGCTGGGGATCCCGCTCCCTTTTTTTTTTAAACTTAAGGATTAAGAAAATATTATTTAATAATATTATGAATTTTTTTCTTTTTTTAAAAATATTAAAAAAATGATATAATAAAAAACAATTTTTTTTTTTTGAATTTGGCTTAGCGGGAGCCCCCAACGGTGGGTGGGTGTAGACCTATTCTTTAAAAAAATATTTTGTTTTTGTTTTTAAAAATTATAATAGTATGAGATTGTAACAAGAAATTCTTAATTCTTAATTTAATATTGATATAATTGTTACCATTAATGATGCAAGGTATTGGTAAGTTGGTGCCTTCATCAACCTATAAATATTTTTGTTTGTACTAAAATGCATCTAATTAAGGTCCAAATTTGGATAAACAAATAGCTCATCTATATCGTATTGCTTTTGGAATTTCTTGTCATGAGGATAAGCAACTTCAGTATTTCTGATTATTTGTCTCAATTTCTTCAATTTATATTTAAAAATTAAAATATAATATGGTCACTGTCTCGTCAATACAAAAGCATATTTATAGCTACATAGTCTACATGTTTATTATATAATAGCATTATTATAGAATCTTTTTACTTTATTTTCCTGGAATCTTTTGGGCGTTACAATAACCCTTGAAAGGCTCGCCTAGAGTTGGAGTTTATGTTAAAATGAAAATGTTATTATCTCTTATTACTCATTTATTTTGTTTAATTTTTTATTTTACTTAATAATTAAAAAAATGACTATTAATAAAATTATATATTTTTTAATTTTCTCTTAATAATTAAAGATGTTAAAAAAATATTTAAAATAAAATGATAAAAAATAAATATATTATAAATAATAAATTGGTAGTAAATGAATAGTAACCATATCCCTATGTTAAAAAGAAAGGAGTAAAACAACATTCATAAATCCATGCATTAAAAAATATTAAAAAAAAAATCAATTGCGTCATGCTGGCTTAGCACAAACTTTCATTGTTATTTTATTTTTTTTAATATTTTCTTAATATATTTAAATATTTTAAAAAAATAAAAATATATATATTGATATATTAAAAATTACGAAAAACAAATTAAAAAAATACTAAATACATAAACGACGGTGAGTGAGGGGACAAATAAAAAATCTTCATCATTTTTTAACACTTCATATTATTTTTAATTTTTATTATTATTATTATTTATTAAATATTTATTATATGAATAATGAATAAAAAATTTAAAATAATTTAAAAAGAAAAAACTTAAAAAAAATATTAAAATATATTAAAAATTTAAAAAATTTTAAAAAATATGAATGTGATGGAAGTTAAGTAACTAAAGGATAAAATGAGAAAGAAAACTACCATTTTCCATTTCAGCCAGAAACTTGTGTCAGGTCTGAGTTGACAAGCAAGCACCCTTTTCTAGAAGTTGAAAAAAATGAAAAACATGGATGTATTGAGTGCCTCAAAGAACAACATTTCGATAAGATCACAAGAATACTTAGGGAACGGCGTTGTGTTTACTGTCGGTGTTAGTGTCGGGGTGCACGTGATGTTGATTTTAGGTTTGAAATTAAAATATAAAAATAATTTATACAAATTTTAAATAAATAGCTCTCGTGTAAATTCTTATAAAATCTTTAAATTAAAATTATCTCGTATCATCTCTCTCGAACTTACTCTCTAAACCCGAAATAAAAGATTTTCTTTTGGTGCAATCGACGCAATTATCTGACTTTTTATGATAAAGTTGAACTTGGATAATGGAATAAGATTTTGTTACCGCGGTAACTTGTGAAATTGACGCTATTTAATAATTCTCTATAAATTTTTCTAAAATTTAGCTAAAAATTATACTTTTTAAAAAAAAAAATCTAAAGTTTACTTATCTTTTAAAAACTTCATGCAATCTCATTTCTTATTCTTTTTCTATCATTTCTTTATTATTATTATTTTTATCTCACTTCCATTACAAATTTAACTACTTATTATTTTATATTTTTTTTATATTTTGAGTTATTACTCTCTAACAAATATTTTAAACAAAAATCGAAATTATTTTTTTTGATAATATTTTTACAATTATTTCTTTTATACTTTTGTAATTATTTAAATTATTTTTAAAATTATTATTTAAAACTATAATAAATATGAGCATGAGAGAATATGTAGATGATTGGAAGAAAAAATTTGTTTTATTTATTAGAATAAAATATTTATAAAAAATAATTTAAAGATGAATAGTAACTCTTCATATTTAGGGAGTTACTGTTCACATCCAAAAATCTTTTCCTAAAATAGAAAACCAGATGAAGAGGGGTTTTTTTTTATCAAAAAAATTAAATTTTTTTCCTAAAATTTAGAGAACTAAGGGCTGGTTTTGTGGTAAAACTAAATTTTATCGTTACAATTTTTTTAAATTCTCACAAAAAAGATAATAAATAATTTAATTTTTTTTAAATTTTAAAATAAAAATAATATTATAATAATATTTTATTTAATTTTTAATAAAACATCTCATTTCATCTTAATTAAACTGCAGAACCTTAAAAACTTTAGACGAACGGATTGATGCTCTTATTGATGACAGGGCTGCTTTATTTTAAAGTCATTTTATTTTATTTTTATTTAAAAAATTAAAAAGAAAAAGAAAGAAACGTGATTATGCAAAGTCAGAAAAAAAAAATGAAAAAGGGACGTGAAATTAAATATGCATGTAAATTTAAACCGAAAAATTGGACTGAACTGAATGAAATAGGATCAGTTGGTCCGGTTTTGAACCGGTCCGGTCTGGAACCAGTTCTTATTTTATGAAAACTGACCTGATCCAGTCTGGTTTCGGTTCCATAATTTTCAAGACTGGACCGGACTGAACCGGACCGGTTGAAAAAAAAAATTAATTTTATATATTATACAAAATATTTATATATATAATATGATTATATATTAAATTTTTATATATAATATATGAAATAATTTCATATTATAATTTATAAATTATAACATAAAATGTTAATTTTAAATATGAACATTTGTAATTTGTTTGATCATTTGTTATTAATACAATTATATATAAGATAATGTTTATAATTTATAAAATAAAAATTTAATCTTAAAAATAAAAAATTAATTGATCATATGCTTTAAACATAATATATATATAATTATTAATAACATTTTATCATAAGAAATAATACTTTATTATATGTTTTTTACATTTAAAAAAAATTGAAAAATCGAGCTGGATCGGATCAGAAATAGATAAAACCGGAAATACTGGTTTAGAAGGATAATTGAGGCATAATTGATTTGAAAAATATAAAATTGATACATACCAATTCTATCCTAAATTTTATTCAAAACCAGACCGGATTTGACCGGACCGGACACGTGACACTCCTAAAATTAATGTTGCGCCGTGGGGCAACTGAACCCGGGCCGTTCTCTAGCAACACTCTTTGGATAACAACGTTGTATGGTTCTTGAGATCACCGCAGAAGAGTGGGGACCGAATCAATGAAAGAATTCCAAAAAAAAAAAAAAAAAAAACAAAACTGCAATTATCTGGAAAATCTTAGAATAATCGATATATCATTTATTAAGTATGGGAAAAAGTGAAAGTTGAAATAATTATTTTTTAAAAATTAGACAAAATTTCTAGCTCCACCACCGTTTGGAGCAACTACTACTCTTGAGTTCACATGTCCATCAATTTCACTAAGGTTACGTTTGGGATTTGTATTGAATTGAGATAAACTCAGTTCAATTTAGTTTTAAGTTGAGAATAACATTTAAACATCTACCTCTCAAATCATTAAATTTATCTAAACTCAAAACATCTTTATACGTAAGACTCACAATATTTTTCAATTCAATACATATTTACATGCGGGATCCATAATATTTTTCAACTTCTCATAAATATATCTATACTCATATTAACATCCAAACACATCTAAACTTGTCTTATGTAGACTTTACAAATCTCACTTCGCTATCTCAACTCACTTCTGTTCATAAAGAATTCAACTCAACATCCAAACGGGCCTTAAGAGTAATGCTATACAATACGCTCTCATCCTATTAAGTAATATGTGGTACATTCATCACTATTAGATGATAAATAAACATTCAATAAACGAGTATTTAATGGTGATAAATGTGTCATATCTTACTTAATGGATGATAATATAGTGTATAAAATTTTTCTTTTTTAATGGCCGCCTTCTTTGATCAAATGCGTTGGGCATATTAGTATTTTCTTTTATAAAAAAGATTTTTTTTAAAAGAATAAAAAAAACAATTCTGCTGTATACAGTCGAGTTAGGCAGTCGGTGTGCAGTCGGGACACCACGTCAGATTAAAAAAAAAAAAAAAAAAAACTGTAGCAGTCGGTCTTTTCGCCACTTCTCCATGGGTCTTCCATTTCCAACTTTCCCTTTCTCTCCATCGCCCCAACACTACCTTCCCCGCGAAATGCACCTATAAATCACCGAAGCACCTGATCTTTTTTCTCAGAGGAATTTGATCAATTCCATTTCAGAAGTTATCCAAAAACTTGTCTAGCATTTTGTGTGTCAGTGACGAAACCAGCCAACTTAGAAGAGAGAAATGGATCTCAGAATCATGGGTATGGATTCTCCACTGTTCTCCACCCTGTAGCAGATGATGGACCTGCCCGATGACACCGAAAAGTCATCCTTCAACGCTCCTACACGCACCTACATGCGCGACACCAAGGCCATGGCTACCATAGTGTACCACTCCCGCCGATTTCAAGGAGTACCCAAGCTCCTACGTGTTCATCATCGACATGCCTGAGAATGCCAACACAGATGCTATCTCTGCGGTTTGTGCTGATGGATGTTACCAGATAATTATTAGAGCCAACTAGAACAGAGGTTTTGGTCTCCATATGGTTGTTACCAAATCAAGCAAAACGCATCTGTGGGAGACGAACCTGAGAGAGAGAGAGAGAGAGAGAGAGAGAGAGAGAGAGAGAGAGAGAGAGAGAGAGAGAGAGAGAGAGAGAGAGAGAGGTGGAATCGCTTTTGTGGGAGACGAACCTGAGGCCGCGGTGGAATCGTCTTCAACTCAGTGTGGGAGTCAGTTTCTTCGTGCGGAAGAAATGCAGAGAGGGAGGGAATTGAGGAGAGGGAAACTAAGGAGGGGAAGTGCGGCGTGGTTAACCTTTGTAAACGAAACGATGCGTTTTTCTTGTTCCACATCAGCAGCCGTTTGCAAGTCGCTTACTTAAGGCGACTGTATTAAGCAATTTTCTAAAAAAAAAGATTTAACACTGTATACAAAGTGTCGGTGAATGTAGCACCGTCAATTTCTAAATAGCCATAAAAAGAGACACATGAACACCTGGCGTTCCTACTTTTGGAGTTGACGAAAGAATCATGTTGGCCACTGATGATGTCTAGACTTTTGCAAGCAAGCTACCACTCTTATCTGATCTTTGTGGATTAACATGATAATACCCAATCCCCCAAATACATTGAAGGGCTCTCGTCTCAACATCATCACTGCTATATATTCAAAACTCACAACATATATTTAATGGTGCATGGCATGCATAATACATATATAATTATAAAATGTTGAATTAAACGAGATGCGGAACTAACATGGTCATGAACTATAATAAATCATGTTATGCTTACATAACTCATGACATACATGATACATAAAAAGGGGCAATCAAGAATTGATTTTAATAATAATTTATTTAAACTAACATGTGATGATTCAAATTTATGATAAAATTACTTATCTCGTATCGTTAATTCCAAAATCTCGCCTCGCAGACCGTTACTTATACGAAATACCATATGTCACTAATTTCCTAAAAACGTATTATAATATTTAACTTAATTAAATAAATATTGTGCAAAGAGTTTTAATAATTATTCTATTATATACCAAATTAATAAATACTAAAATGATTTAAATAGTAATAACATATCTTCACTTTCAAATTATATTTTACCTAAACTTATCAATTAAAAAGTGAAGCTCATTTCATAAAATAGTCTGCATCATATTTATAGCGTTAAAATATAAAATTAAAATCTTATGATTTACTATAATAATTTGATTGTAAAAATTATACTTAATAATATAATTAAAATCTCATAAATATTTCGTGCATCAGTGTAAGTAATAGACCCCAACTAATACAAGCAGACTATAATATAAGCTTAAAGTGCATACTACGTGTATTACTTTCTAGAACAAAAATTTTGTGTAGTCACTTTTGCATACTTCTTTGTGCACTTCATTAATATGATTGGTTGCGTCACATTTTTTTAATATAAAATAATTGATTTGGCCAATCACATCAGTAAAATGTGTAAGGAATACGCAAAAATAACTGCATGTAGCAGAACTCATTCTAAAAAGGCAACAAATCGTGATTTGGGTTTAACACTGGAAAAGCTGCATGTCTAACTTGAAGGGTGATTGAAGGTATTTTTGAAATAACAAAGAAACATACAGAGGTTATATGGAAAGTTGAAACCAAATTAAAATTGTGATACATTGGCAACGTGGTGGTTTGTGGCTTGGTCTAGGTGTGGCTAGACAACAAACTATGGGGAGAGAGAGAGAGAGAGAGAGAGAGAGAGAGAGAGAGAGAGAGAGAGAGAGAGAGAGAGAGAGAGAGAGAGAGAGAGAGAGAGAGAGAGAGTACATAGGTTATGGGCAGCCTGGGGCGGCATTCTCTAAGATGTGGTGTTGTCGGTTGCGGTTTGGGGTATGAGGACTAACCTCCATGGAGGTCTTTGCTTGCTCGTTTCGGCTAAGGAAAACAGAGGACGTGCGAGGAGCTTGCAGTGGAGAGAATTACCACATGTTGGTTGTGGGTTTTGGTGCAAGGCAATGTTGGGTGGCAACGCACACAGGGGGTGGCAGTTGTTGTGGCAACTTGTAACAGATCTCTTAGATAAAGTAAAATAGAACAGATTGCTCTCTTCGAGGGGAGCTCCTATAGGAAAATAGGTAAGAAAATGAGAGAAAATGAAGGAAAAATAAGGTCTTGAACATTCTAGAATAATACTACAGGATGATTCCCTCAGCTTATAAGCTGTGGATTGCCAACGAAAATAAAAGGCCATGGGCCGAACTAAGGAAACAAAGATAAGGGCCTAAAGGCCAGTTCGAACTTAATACAACCCATTTACTAAATAAGGCCCAATGGAACATACTCCAGGCCCATATAAAAACTATCATCTAAGATAAGTGAGCCCTCGTGATGAGCCCGTGAATCTCAGCCCATGCTTGGCATGTACTTGCTTCCTACCCTTAACTCCACTTTACACTAAGTCAACGTAACTTCATGTCCCAAAGCTTCCTCTTCTGTACTTCCCCAAGTCGTGCCTTGGTTAAGCGAGGGTTTGTTACAAAATCCATCCATCTGGGAGGTGAATAGCAGTATAGGGCCTCAAAGGGGGTTATTTTGGTAGATAAATGAATTATACCACCATTCTGCCAATGGTATCCAAAGAGACCAATCTTGAGGTCTATCCTTTGAAAAGTACCTCAGATAATTTTTTAGGGTCTTGTTTACCGCCTATGTCTGCCTATCTGTCTGAGAGTGATACGCGGTATTGAGTGCCATTTGAACTCCTTGTAATTTAAAAAACTCCTACCAAAACTTACTTTTGAAAGTCTTGTCTCGATCTAAGATGATGGAGTTAGTGAGGCCATGTAGTTTGAATATGTGTTGGAAAAACAGTTGGGCTATATCTTTGGAAGTATAGGGATGGTTAAGTGGAATCATGTGGCTGTATTTAGTGTATTTGTCTACTACTACACAGAGACCATGGGAATTGCGGAGGCCCTTAACAAAGTTCATGGTGATTTGGGACCATGGTTGGGATGGTATTTCGAGGGGCTAGAGTAATCCTCTTGGAAGGGTATTTGGGGTTTTAATTATTTGGCAAAGGTCACGACCTCCTCTACCACGACCTCTAATGAATTGTTTGACCTCCTTGAACCCAGGCCAAAAGAAATCTTTTCGCACCCTTTGTATGGTTTTCTCATAATCCATAATGCCCCCCAATGGGCTGCTGTGAGTTAGCTCTAAAACCTTCCTTTTGAATTCCTCATTGTGGGGAATATACAGTTTATTTTTATACAACAATAAACCATCTCTCATAGTGTACTTAGCTCCCAGCTTATTGTCCAAACACTGTGAGATTAGAGATCGTACTTGGGGTCATTAGCACAGGCAGCCTTGAGGTCATCTACCCACTCCACGATAGGAAGTGAAAGTAACATCAGGGTCACCCCTGTTTCTTGCCCTTTTCTGGACAGTGCATTTGCAACCCTATTTTCTATTCCCTTTTTGTACTCCACAATAAAATCATACCCCATCAACTTAGAGACCCATCTTTGGTCTTCCAATCCTTTGGTCAATTAGGTGCTTAAGACTTTGCTGGTTAGTTTTGACCACAAAGGTCCTTCCCAAGAGGTAGGGCCTCCACTTCACCACTGCTGCAATCAAAGCATAGAGTTTATTTTCATATATCAATAGTAGTAGGGATCTCCCCTTTAAGGCCTTGCTGAAAAAGGCTAAGGGTTTTCCTCGCTGGATTAGTATTGCTGCAATGGCTGTACCCGATGCATCACACTTAATAAAAAATGGGAGTGTGAAGTCACGTAAGGCAAGTACGGGAGGACAGGTCACACCTTTTTTTAATTTGTGAAAGGCCACTTTCCCTTCTTCACTCCACACAAAACCATTTTTTCTTAACATTCAGTTTAGGGCCCAGCAATTTCTCCAAAGCTTTTAATGAATCGCCTATAGTAGTCGGTTAATTCCAAGAACCCCCTTAACTCCTTTAGGGAACCAGGTAGGGGCCACTCTTTCATCGCTTGAAATTTTTTCGAGTCAGCCCTCATCCCTTGGGCTGAAATTAGGTGGCCCAAATAAGAGATTTCCTTGCACCTGAACCTACACTTGGATTGTTTAGCATATAACATGTTATGTTTTAAGGTTTACAGTGTCACCCTCAAATGCTCCACATGTTTAGCTTCAGTCTTGTTGTATATTAGTATGTCGTCGAAAAAGACAAGAATGAACTTCCTTAAATAGGGCTAGAACACCTTGTTCATCAAGTTTTGGAAGGTAGATGGTACATTAGTTAGCCCAAAAGGCATAACGAATTCGTAGTGACCCTCATAGGTCCTAAAGGCCGTCTTGTGCACATTCTCGGGCTCACTCGGAGTCTTGGATTTGGTGGTATCCAGACCTCAAGTTCAGTAGTTCTTTTTAGGGCATTGAGCCCGTCTTGTAGTTGTGTGAATCTCGTACCCTCAGCCATTGATGTATTAAGAAAATCACAGAGATTGGTGTCTCTGACATCACTTATAATAAATCTCTTAGATAAAGTAAAATAGAATAGATTGCTCTCTTCGAGGGGAGCTCCTCTAGGAAAATAAGTAAGAAAATGAGAGAAAATGAAGGGAAAATAAGGTCTTGAACATTCCAGAATAATACTACAGGATGATTCCCTCATCTTATAAGCTGCGGATTGCCAACGAAAATAAAAGGTCGTGGGCCGAACTAAGGAAACAAAGATAAGGACCTAAAGGCCAGTTCAAAATTATTACAACCCATTAACTATGTAAGGCTCAATGGAACATACTCCAGGCCCATACAAAAACTAACATCTAAGATAAGTGAGCCCCCATAATGAGCCTGTGAATCTTAGCCCATGCTCGACATGTACTTGCTTCCTACCCTTAACTCCACTTCAGATTAAGGAGAGATTTGGATTCAAAACCCACCTCAACTCATCTCAATTCATCTCATCTCATCATTATAACTTTATCAAATTCTGACACAAAATATAATAAACAATTCAACTTTTTCAAATTCCAAAACAACTTTCCCAATTTTCCACATCAAATATAATAAATAATTCAACTTTTATTTTACTATTCACAAACCATCTCAACTCATTTCTGAATCCAAACCTCTCCTTAAGTCAACATAACTTTATGTCCCGAAGCTTCCTCTTTTGTACTTCCCCCAAGTTGTGCCTTGGTTAAGCTAGGGTTTGTTACACAACCTTAGAGTTTGAAGGTGATGAACGTATATTGCATGGGTCTATATGGAGTACTAACTGTAGTGGGGTAGTAAACAGAGGTCGTGCGTTACCAACAGGGGCTGAATGTGGTAGTGGAGAAACTTTGACGTGGGGCTGGCTAAACTGCTGTGATGGAAGTTTATATTCTACGAGTGTATGTATATATACGTATATAAATAGCCAAAACCCTAATGAAAGAGGAGGGAGACATGCATGGGGCTGCTGTTTGGAAGAAATGATGAATGAAATTTAAATACATGTTTAAATATAATAATAATAATAATCGAATTAAAAATTAACTACTTATAAAATTTGACAATATTAATATATTAACAATAAAATATTTTGGGAGCATTTTAAAAATATAGTTAAACAAATAAAAATTTCTTATATGGTCTAATTCGGATTTCACATGATACAAACTTCAATAAATAATAGCCCATCAACTAATTCGAAATGGCTCATCAAACCTAATTTAGACCCAATAAAATTATCTATATCCCGACTATAGAAATATTAGACCCGATTGTTAGATCAAGATTGTGTCTACATGCATCACACAATCTTGCCTAATGAGTCGCCTCCAGTTCTATCACCGGGTACAATCAATTATTATCTCATGTATGATGTATCCCACCCTATATATGTCATTATTGACTCCACTCATCCGGGATTGGACCGGATCGAACCGGACCGGTTGGAATATATATATATATAAAATTAATTTTATATATTATACAAAATATTTATATATATTTATAAGTTTTATATATAATATATAATTATATATTAAATTTTTATATAATGTATATAATTATATATCATATATGAAATAACTTCATACTATAATTTATAAATTATAACATAAAATGTTAATCTTAAATATGAACATTTGTAATTTGTTTGATCATATGTTATTAATATAATTATATATAAGATAATGTTATTATAATTTATAAAATAAAAGTTTAATCCTAAAGATGAAAATTTAATTGATCATATGCTTTAAACATAATATATATATTAAATTATTAATAACATTTTATTATAACAAGTAACATTTTATTATATATTTTTTACATTTTAAAAAAACCAAAAAACCAGACTGGACTAGAAATTGGTAAAACCGGAAATACCGATTTAAGAGGGTAACCGGAGCGTAATCGGTTTTGAAAAATGTAAAACCAGTATATACCGGTTCGGTCCTAGATTTTGTCCAAAATCGGACCGGACCGGACCGGTTACACTTCTACTGATCATCCCTCTTTTATTTTTTTGGGTATTCCTTCTCATTTTACTCATAAAAAACAAAAATACTTCGGTTTTATCAAAACATCATGTATATATATTAGGGGTGTGCAGAATTCCGAGAATTCCGATTCCGTCCGACCTCCGCTCCGATGCCGACTCCGACGGAGTCGGAGTTGTCGGAATTCGGAGTAGCTCCGAATAGTTTTCGGAGTCGGAGTCGGAGTTCGGAGCTCAAAGGAGCTCCGAACTCCGACTCCGATTTTTTTTTTAAAACTCAGCTCCAAAACGACGTCGTTTTGGAACTGGGTTTAAAAAAAAAAAATTCGTTTGAACGACACCGTTCCACTTAATATGGAACGGTGTCGTTCGGTCGTTCCTCCAGAACGACTTCTTCTTCTCCTTCCTTCTTCACTTATTCTGCACTCAAACAGTTTTCACTTCTTCTTCTTCCTTCTTCACTTCTTCAGCTCTTCTTCCACGGTGTTCTCTCTCGCGTCTCCCGTCCCAGTGCATGAACCAGTCACCAGTGAACCCTCCGTCTCGCGTTCTTCAGAACACCGTTCGTCGTTGCTCCTCCCTGCCGCCGTCCCTCTGCTAAGCTTCCACCTACGGTGAGCCCTAAATTTAATTCAAGCACGTCTCTTGTGAATTGGAGCCAGCAGTTGTGATTCTTGTGATTCTTGTGTATTGAATATTCAATATAGTCCCCAACACGGCGCTCAAAAACATGAATTTTACACTGTTTTGAAGACTTGCGCTCGAGCGAAGTGTCGAGCGCAAGTCGAGCGCACGTTGTATTGAACATTGCTCGAGCGATATGTCGAGCGGAAGTCAAGCGAACCTCTCTGGAAGAGTTCTGCTCGAGCGTTACGTCGAGCGCTCATCGAGCGAACGTCTCTGGAAGAGTTCTGCTCGAGCGCTACG
The DNA here is from genome assembly GCA_022457165.1 of Juglans mandshurica. Taxonomy (NCBI): domain Eukaryota; kingdom Viridiplantae; phylum Streptophyta; class Magnoliopsida; order Fagales; family Juglandaceae; genus Juglans; species Juglans mandshurica. The sequence continues at coordinate 27,611,161 of CM039620.1, read as the reverse complement.
TCGAGCGCTCATCGAGCGAACCTCTCTAGATTCTAGAAGAGTTCTGCTCGAGCGCTACGTCGAGCGCTTATCGAGCGAAACTCTCTGTATGGATTATGCTCGAGCGCCACGTCGAGCGCAGGTCGAGCGATCCTCTCTGTATGGATTATGCTCGAGCGCCACGTCGAGCGCAGGTCGAGCGATCCTCTCTGTATGGATTATGCTCGAGCGCCACGTCGAGCGCACGTCGAGCGAACCTCTCTGGATGAATTCTGCTCGAGCTCCACGTCGAGCGCACATCGAGCGAACCTCTCTATATGAGTTCTGCTCGAGCGCCACTTCGAGCGCACATCGAGCGAACCTTTCTGGATGGGTTCTGCTCGAGCGCTACGTCGAGCGCACGTCGAGCGAACCTCTCTGTATGGCTTCTGCTCGAGCGCACGTCGAGCGCACGTCGAGCGAACTCATTTGGATGGGTTCGTCTGAGTCAAGCGCACATCAACCGAACCTCAATGTAATAATACATCGATATATGTATTATTGTATCATAATAATACATGTCCTATTGTATAATACAATAGCCTAGTTTATTTTTAAACTAATTTTTTGCTTCTAATTTAATTTTTTCAGCTTCATTGATTGTGATATGGATCGTAGACATAGTGGAGATGATCGTCCACAAGGGGATGTGGCGGATGCCAATGCTACAACTCCTACACCGGTGGGTACTTCCACCCCTAAAGCCACATCTAGGGCAGCCACATCTAGGGCAGCTACATCTAGAGCAGCTACATCTTGTGCGAGTAGTCGACTCCCATTCCCAGTTGATATAGAGGATGAAGATATGTTCAACGAGGAGGAGGAGATGCCCATTGAGCAAGATCAACCACCACGACCTTCTAAAAAGAGGTCGTGGACATGGGAGCATTTCACCAAAATTCCTGGTGAAATTGCAAACCCAGTGGCAAGATGCCATTACTGTGGATCACTTTGTGGATGCCATTCGAAGAAGCAAGGTACCAGTGTGTTAATAGCACATCTAAATGGTTGCCAACGATATAAGATAGCGAAGGGATTGCAAGCCACTGATCAGACCAACCTCAGTTACCAAACTTCTACAGCCACTGATGGTACACAGAGTAAGAAATTGGTTATCCCTCAATACAGTGAGAAGATGTTGAGGAACATGCTTGCAGAGATGATAATTACTGATGAGATGCCATTTACCACAGTCGAGAAAAGAGGCTTTCGAAAGTTTCTAAATTTTGTTGAGCCACGATTTCCCATTCCATCACGGTATACAGTGATGCGAGATTGTATGAAGAGGCATGCGAAGGACAAGGAGGAGATGAGGAAGATGTTTATTACCACTGGCCAGAGAGTGTCTTTTACGACTGACACATGGACTTCCATACAGAACGTCTGCTACATGTGTATCACAGCACACTACATTGACAGTGAGTGGATTTTGCATAAAAAAATTATTGGTTTTAAAGAAATTGTGGATCATAAAGGTGCATCCATTGGGGCGAAGATGGATGATTGTTTAAAGGACTGGGGAATTCAAAAAGTGCTGTGTATTACAGTTGACAATGCCAGTGCGAATGAAACAGCAATTGATTGGTTTAAGCGGAACACGACGGTGAGAGATGATGTCATTCGGGCCCACGAGTTTATTCACGTTCGATGCTGTGCTCATATCATTAACCTCATAGTTGTTGAGGGATTAAAAGAGGTTCATGATTCCATAACCCGAGTCCGCAACATTGTACGATATGTGAGGGGTTCCCCTCAAAGGCTTGCCAAGTTTAAGGCAATAGCAGAAGATTTGAAGATTGAATGTTCTAGTATGCTGTGCTTGGACGTTCCGACTCGATGGAATTCTACATACATGATGTTGGATGTGGCACAGAAGTACCAAAAAGCATTCGAGCGGATGGAGGTCGAGGATGGGGGCCTGAGGTATGCTTTGTTGGAGCCAGCAGGACAGGGGCTCGGTGCGCCAGACGCACATGATTGGACCAGTGTGAGTTATTTTGTTGAATTTTTAAGAACTTTTTATGAGATAACCATGCGACTATCTGGATCCAAATATACGACTGCGAACTCATTTTTCAGTGAGCTCTCGGAGCTTCACTTCCAGTTGGAAAATAGTTGTACTGACTCTGCTGGATTGTTATCTGATATGGCTACGAGGATGAAGATCAAATATGATAAATATTGGGGGAATATTGAGAAGATAAATAGATTGCTATTTGTGGCTGTGATCCTTGACCCCCGAGTTAAGTTGGCCGTTCTAGAATTTTGGGTAAATTCCGTCCTCGGGGCAGTGAAGGCTGGAGAGTTTATTAGATTGCTAAAAAATGATGTTGATGACTTATATCATCACTACAGTACTAGTGCTCAGCCTTCATCCGCAGTTGGTAGCTCCTCACATTCGAGGCCGACAGGATCGACAGTTCCCTCAGGTGATACTGAGCCATCTGTAGGGGTTAGAGGCAATCGTGTTATACGGCAGTATCATCAACTCATGTCAACAAGGAATATTATGCATTGTACATCTGAGGTTGAACGATATTTTATGGAAGCTGTCGAGGCACCTAGTGATGTATTTCAGTTATTAACTTGGTGGAAAGTTAATTCCACCAAGTATCCAGTCCTTTCCCGTGTGGCCCGAGATGTGCTAGCCATTCGTGTCACTACGGTTGCCTCAGAGTCGGCATTTAGCACTGGAGGTCGCGTGTTGGATGCTTATCGCAGTTCATTGTCACCGTCAACCGTGAAGGCCCTCGTTTGCACACAGAATTGGATTAGTGAAACGCCCCTTGGACTAGATACCGTTGGCATTGATGCCGAGAGCTATAGGCTAGAATCGGGTAAGTTTATATGCTTTTAAATGATGGTTTAATTATTTTTAATGTTTCTAACTTCTACTTTTTATGATTTTATAGATCTAATTGTGAACCCTAACATAATTACCGATGATTGAGAGTTTGGAACGGACGCTACTTGAGAGTTGTGATGGAGTTGAGAGAACCACATTTCTTGGTAAGAATCAAATTATTCTTTTACCTTATATAATTTTTTATTATCAATTTTTTTTCGTCTATTGATTGCTACTTTCTATCTTCATTTCAGGCGTGACCAATGGAACATTGGGGTTTGAGTGAAACCCGTGTTTAATTTTTATGAAGTTATATTTCAAGACTGAGTCATATTGTTATTAACTTATTACGTTATAAATGAGACTGTTATAACTTATGGCTGCATCATACATATTATTTACTTTTTAAACTATTTATATAGTTATATTTATGTACTTATATCCCGAGCAAAGACGTGGGATAAGTACTCTTTATTCTATAATTTCTATTAGTACTTATCCATCCTCTCTCAAAAGTTTATAATTTATTATCCAACTGAAATTAATCAGGTGATACAAATTCGTACCATCATTCTTACCATCATTCTTTTCTAAATTTCAGGCGGAGATAAAACAAATTAAATATATAATCAAAATTCAGTAACAAAATCAGAACGAATATTTAAATTATTGAAAACTCTTGAATAAACCAAATATTTGTAGATGGTTCACTTTTAAAAAAAAAAATATATGTTGCCTACTATCTGAAACGAAATTGAACAACAAAATTTAAATAATAATAATAATAAAAAAATCTGAAATTGAGTTCGAAACTCCGAACGGAGGTCGGAGCTCCGACCTCCGTTCGGAACTCCCTCCGAACTCCAGTCGGAGTTACCATCGGAGGTCGGAGCTCCGACCTCCGTTCGGAACTCCGATCGGAGGTCGGAGCTCCGACATCCGATCGGAATCGGACTCCGACTACGTTCGGAGTCGGAGTCGGAGGGGAACTTTGGCTCCGACTTTTGTCGGAGTCGGAGGTCGGAAATGACAACTCCGACTCCGTCGGAGTCGGAGCCCACCCCTAATATATATGCAAGTATTAAATAAAATTAGGCATTTACAAAAAGGTGCGGTGCTCCATTTAGGGCCTTAGTAAGATAGTGAATAAATTACTGAGATCAAGCAATCCAAATCACTGGTGAAGAACATACAATTGTATCGATCGGCACTTAGGGCTCGCTTGTCAATAGAAAGCGTGCGGGAAGGATTCGTGAGAAGTTGAAGCAAAGTAGTAAGCCATCGATGCTATGTATGTAGTCGTTGGAGAGAGTTTCAATTCCGAAATTAGTATTATTAATATGATCATATGTTATTTTACTTTAAAATAAAGATACTGTATATATGTTAATAGAAAATTATTATATATATAAAGAGATTATATAAAATTAAATTTATAAATTAATTTGATTTAATATAATTCGTTAGATTTATTTTATAATAAAAATAAATTTATAATTTAACGTATCGTATTGTAATTTATCTGGATGCGGTAGAGGGAGCAGCAAGACATAGATTAATTTGTTGATGGGTAAAAGCTGCAATGATTACCTTTTGGTAGACCGAGCAGACAGACGGATTTGATGTTCTGCTTGATAAACGTCCGTCCGACAAGAGCATAGGGCAGTGGGGACGACCATATCTACATCGAATTATACGCAGTGTTTTTATGGATAGCCCTGCATGCAGCTACGTAAATTTATTAGAATAATGATACTCTCACAGCTCTTCATCTTGCTTCCGGTCCTGTTATATTTTTTTTAACTAAATGATTAAGTAAATATTTTTTAATGATATTATAATTTTTTTATTTTTTTTTTAAATATTTTATAGTATTAAAAAAATACATGTATAAAAAAATAAAATAAAAAAATACTACATTTTATACTGAGCGAGACTGAGAGAGGGAGAGGGAGTGGGGCTGCAGCAGGATTCAATTCATTATGTTGAAAGTACCTCCATGTTCTCTTTGCTTAAAACATTCAGCCATCTTCTTTGAATTATACGTCACCCTATATATTTTAATCAAAATACCCCTTTTTGTTCTCTCCAAAATCCTCAAATTTAAGACCAAGGCTTTTAATATGAAAATGGATAAAAAAGAAGGCTCAAACAACGAATTTTTGATGTTAAGCTTACCGTTAGACTTCACCACCTTTATCAACGAGGAAGATGATAGATCATATAGCAGACCTATTTCATGGAAAAATAAAGATCAGAATATAGTGAGAAGTCCCATTAGGGTATCGGTCTCATGGGTCGGCGAGAAATAGGGATCAAAATGCAATCTTATAGTTACACAAAGGGCTTTATATAGATCCATTGGCAACAGTTAACAAGAGACATAGCCATTGATATAATCGAACAGTTATATCTCTCCACACACCTCCAAACATCACTCCCAATGGAAAACCGTCACCATGGAAGCGATGTACATACAGCGAGATGCACACTGTTATTGTGTGGTCTCCCTAGGGATAGGGGTTGAGAGTTATCTCTTCAATGCATATTAATTATTAAAGAGGTTGGACTCTTTAAGACTATTAAATCTCGTTTATTTTCACAAATGAGATGAATTGAGATTAAAATTAAAAAGTTAAATAAAATATTATTAAAATATATTTTTTAATATTATTTTTGTTTTGAGATTTAAAAAAGTTGAATTGTTTATTTTATTTTGTATGAGAATTTGAAAAAGTTGTAATGATTAGATGAGATGAATTGAGATGAACTGTGAAAACCAACGAGGCTGATCACTCTGTCTACTTGGACTTGTGATTAGTCTAATAAACTAAAATTACAAAACTCGGGCCCAAAAAGCAAAAGCAACCGAATAAAAATATCAGAGTTCAGTTGATATACATAGCTCCTCGATTTTCAGCTCATTCCAAGCAGAATAACATTTAATATTTGAATTACAAAATTAGCACGTTTAACTTAAAACATATTTGGGAATTGGAACACATAACCATTCCAATGGTGTCTGATTAAACATGCTTGCTGCTGCTATTTGGTTTCCCAAGATTTTTGTGGAGGATTGAAAGCGACGCCACAAGCTCCGAAATATTTGAGACTGGTTGGGAGCTATTTCCATAACTTCACAGTGTTGTCATGACTTGCTGAGGCAACCATTCCGGTGACAGGTGATTGTGCCAAAGCCGAGATGATGTTCTCGTGTGCTGAAATTGTCATGCTTTTGTTCTCAGCCATGTTCCATAACTCCAATGACTGCATCCCATCACCCAGTACGGTTTGCAAAACAACAAATATCAATAAATTAACCTTACTTGAATCATGAAAGCTCCGTTCCATATGACTATGCATGCATTTTTACAAAACTAGATGGCGGAATCACTTCGTCACAAGAATAAATTCATAGCAAGGAGACAAAGAGAACCAAGAAGCATATTACAGTCGAAGTGAAGTGCAATAAAAACTCGTGTGCATAGTATTACTTCCATTTCCAAGGGATTACAGACACCCGAGCAGAGTTGGTGTGAAGGTTGCATAGGGATAAAAATATACATTTTATTAAACTAATCCCCACCTCCCGAAACCAATGTTTCGGTGGTAAACGGGTGGAACGGGATTCGGCATTAGGGCTGGGCCAATCTTAGCAACATAAAACTGTCTACAAAGAATCCAGGGTAGCAACCTCCTCATTATGATCTGAGAACTGGCGGGTAATGGAATGAAACCTTTGATGCAAGGAAAAAAACATGATAATGATACTTCTACAACTCTTTTACGACTATTTTACAACTTGTTTTACACTAATCTGTGTAGTTGTGCCACTTGATTATAAATAATCTTAGTTTTACATAACTACCCTCTATTCAAAATTGAGTTATAAAATAGTTGTAAGTTAATCATTTTCCAAACAAAATCATGCACACAGCTTTACCAGTAGACACTTGGAATCAACCCAAGTTATTTTATTTTCTAAAAATTTACCCCATGAAGAGTACTAAGAATTACCGAGATTCCTCCAATGACCAAGAGAGTTGAATAACTAGGGTGAAAGACGCAAGAGTAGAACTGATTCCCATTAGAGCCGAGCTCCTGAATGCACTCTCCCGAGGCTAACGACCAAATCTTCACCAAGTTCTGACTAACAGATGCCAAGCATTCTCCATTTGCATCCCAGCAAATATAATTTACCATTTCCGAATGTCCCTATGAGGAAGATGGAGGATTTAAATAAATAAATAAAATTAATTTAAACCAGGGTGCTACCAAAAGAATTGACACAATCAACATCTCAAGAGGAGGTTGTGTCAGTTAGTCAACCTCAGCCAATACTTGTCAGCAACCACACATCCCTTACCTGGAATGAGTATGTTTGCCTGTCAGTTTCGACATCAAAGATGGACACCACTTTATCTGAAGCTGCTGCCAACAACTGTCCAATTTTTGGTTGAAATCTCACTTGTGCCATACCTCCCTATACCAAACAATGGAAGATTAGACGCTGCACCCCTCGTTTTTACTTATCAAAAAAAAAAAAAAAAAAAACAAACGATGGAAGATTAGAACTAATAGATAACTTCAGTGCAGCTTTAACATTGAATATGGACCAAAAGTGGAAAGAAAGAACCAACCTTGGAGACATGAGTGCAGGAGAATGGATTAATGTTCCAATGGTGTATTTCATTGTTATTATCACAGAAACAGAACAGATCAGTCTTCTTTGGGTGGAAATCAAGGGACATAACAGCTGAAGCGTGTGCATTATATGCTTGCAGACAATAGCTTGGCTGCCAGGATACCTCTTGTAAGTTAATCTTGGGAGTAGAGTAGAAATTGAATATACAACTTACTGAATGAGAATACATATTATCAGAAAAACACACAGCACATGGAAAGAAATGCCTCTGAAGTCTAGAAAAATGTTGCAAATTAATATTAAACCAAAACCCACGTTTTAGGTGGAAGAGAAAGAAGGTGACATTACATTTGCTGCATCCCATAAACGCACAGACTTATCCACTGAAGTTGTAGCCAGCTGAGATGAATTCGGCCTAAAACGAACATCTGTAATCACTGATTTGTGTTCTTCAGGGGTGCCTTCGGTTTTTAGTGTGTCCATGTTCCAGAGGACAACCTAATACATACAGCAATGTAAATATACTTTAGAATTTATTCTTTCTTTACTTCATTATATTGTTTATGCCAATGTGAAAGAGTGGCTAAACTAATTGGGAACAAATAATAAAATGCAAAGCAAAAGAATCTCATTTTTTTACGAGTAAACAAAAGAATATCATTGATCGCAACAGAAACAGGTAGCCATCATTGATATAGACCTGTTGGTTTAAATGGCATATAAATGGTTCTTCCTGTGCGACCTCCAAGTCTGAGGTCAGTGGTTGGCTATGAACATAGTGACATTATAGTTGTTATACAATTCATTGGTGTTCTTGTGTACCAAAAATGGTAAGAAAATATAATTCCCACAATGTCATAAGAGTTCCTCAAAAGTGGCATTTTCTCCTTACTCCAAAAGGAAATATACCTTCTTGTCATGTCCAGCACTAGCAAGCAACTTCCCATCTGAAGAAAAATGACAGCAAGTAACCATGCTGTTTCTTGTCCGCATGCAACCAACTTCACTGAAGGTAAAACCTGAAACACAGAATGTGGCCATAGGTACCTTGCAGAGCAAATCAATTGCCACAAGCCTTCATGGACGCAATATCATGATGAGTTACCTTTAGAAGACTCTTTTTGGTGCTCAGTTGGACTTTGCTTCAACGTCCCATATAAGGTCCCTCCATCTCCATCATGAGACAGAAATGACTCCACATTATCATCTAAAGCACTGACATCTCCAAATCGTTCCATATCTTCCTGAAATAAAAATTACTTTCTCAGAAGCATACTAATATTCCACTCTATTTGGCTTCTATGTTATGGTACCTATATGGCAGATACATCTCTACAAACTCAATGCTCAAACATCTGTTTATATGAGAGCTCAATTGAAGATGATTTCCAAGAAGATTGCATATATTTATTGTGAAACAATAACAGATAAGTTACTTATACACTCAGCGATAAAGACACCATATCTACCATATATCTTAACTAAATTGATGAATAAGATGTCTGCTGAATGGCTCTAAAATAGGTTAAACCACAAGCTTAATATCAACATACAAGCAGATTAGAAGATGACGCAAGGCCTGCCGTCCCCTCAGGACCATACATCATCAAGCTTTTAGGCACGCTGTTAACATGCTGGATGCTACTTGCTGTTGTTATTCCATCGCCAGGTGTGTGGGTGGATGGTGGAGAACTAGGAGAAGGGCCAACCGTATTTCCTGTACCAGTACTGTTCGCAGCTCCAGAAGAAGAATGCTGTTTTCTTTTTCTGAAATTCTGCAGCCAAAAACAAAAAACTAACGACACAAGTCTTCTAATTGAAAATGTGGCAGCAGGAATCCTTTGAATTGTAAACAGTATATTCCCGGGAAATAGATTACAGTGACAGTTAACTAATTTAACCCAGACAAATAAGATATCTAGTTATCTGCATAATCTGAAAAATTAATTATAACCTGTTGCAATTGGTCCTGTTGTTGAGATGAAGAATGTTGCATCTGGCCCATCTTCATCTGTTGAATGCCCACCAAAGGCTCAGAAAGACTATTTACACAGATAACTAAGTGAAGTTGAAAATACTAAACTGCTTCGTATGGACACTGATGACACAATTCAGAAAATCTAGAGTACAATATAATCTGCATGAAAGAGAGCTAGTATGGTTACGCGTACACAAGTACACAGACATATGAATACTTATTTTCTCTGTTTTTGTTTTGGATGGGATAGTTGGTACATTCATAATCTTCTATATTTGAACGAACATTTAAACACAAGAAACATGGATGGAAGTGCCTTATATGCATGCACTAGCATAGGCACACACCCTTGCATTACAGAATCAATTAAATTATTGATCCACTCAGAAATCTCCTATGTGATCTCGCTTTCCTCTCTTTCTCTCTCTCGCTCACACACGGGGAGTGTGTAGGCACCCACGCATATAGAGCTTGCAAATATAGATTTATCTTTTTGGTTGTAAGAGCATTGGCATTTGACTAGCCAAATGCCAATACAAGTCTAAACTTTAGCTATATGTGACAAAAAGCCTCCACATTGGACTAGTCAATGCTCCAAAGCTCAAGACTTGAGCTACAGTAAAAACAGAAGACTAGCCAATATTGGCAAGTCACTGTTCGCATGCCAAATATTATTATATGATTTACCCGTTCCCTCGTTCTTTTCTCTCTCTTCAGACCCGCGTATTCCCTCGTTCGTCCCTCCTCTTCCTCCATTTTTCTTCCTTTCACCGATTCTCTCCCTCTTCTCCCCGTTTTTCTTCCTCGATCGATTATCTCCCTCTTCTCTCCGTTTTTTGTTAAAATCTCTCTGTCTCTCCTCGCAAAACCATATTCCGAGCTGCTTTGGTTTAGGTACGCTTACGTCCCTTTTGTTCCTGATTCTTAGCTTATTTTTCATTTTATTTTCTTGTTGTTATGGAAATATTTGATCTTTCGATTTGGTTGCCAATAAATCGAAGAAAAATTATTGAACTTCTGATTATTTGTTGGTTTTGGTTCTTGGGGGAGAAAAAGGTATCATTTACTAGAGTTTCCTACTTCTTGGATGATCGATATTGTAAATCAAATAAAGTTGGACTTATGTTTGTATTTATATAGTTGGACTTATTTATAAAGTTTCCTGCTTTTGGGAAACTGTACAGAGGTACTTATAATGGTCAGGATGTTGCTATCAAGATCTTGGAGAGGCCAGAAAATGATCCAGAAAAGGCACAGCTGATGGAGCAACAATTTCAGCAGGACGTTATGATGCTGGCCACATTGAAGCATGTAAATATAGTTCGGTTTATTGGTGTCTGTCGAAAACCAATGGTTGGTCTTGGGATGCTTTTGTGCTACAAGCATTTGATTCCAGTTTATGGGTTCGAATAGTTGTTGTTCTGGGAGCTGTTGGGTTTTGCCTAGGATTTCTAGTACATTAGTTCGTAATTGGTTTCGGGATGAGGAAGAACTCGCTAATTAAAATGAAATTATTAATTAATATATGAAGTGTATTTGTAAAATATAAAAAAAAAAAATTGTCAAATATTATTAAAATAATATAATATTATATTATTATTTTGACTTTAAGATGGCTAATCTAATATGGATTCACCTAGCAAAAAATTGATGCTATAGCCAAAAGTTGAGATTCTAACTAAATTTTGGACTTGGCAATGGCTAGGCCATTGGCAATACTCTAACTACCTCTTCCTAGTAGTGAAAAAACCAATACAAATTAGTTCAAAAATAAATCAGGGTCCGCACTCAGGCTTCAGGTTCTACTCCTAACAAACAAACCCACTAGGCAAATTAGGCAATATGATGTATATTTGGTAATTTATTATATCTGGGAATGATTCCCACCCTTTTGGTCTCCTTTACCTATATATAACGTTTACATTTGCTGAGAAAAATGTTCCTTTCTGCTAAATTTTCACAAAGAGATGATAACTAACTCCAATAAAAAAACAACTAACTCCAAACGTTTTTCTTTATAAGCATAAATAAAGCCAAATGTACAACCTACTTAATAAAGAAAATGACCAAAACTACAAAAATATTGAATTTATGATTAAGAAACATCTAGATTTGAAAAATATGGTAGTAAAAAAATCAACTATGCCCTGGACTGTACAGTTCCAAATTCCAAAATCAAATTTATCCCTTCTGGCCATTATAGAAGCAAGTTTACTTTTATAATCCTTAAGGCTTTAAAAACAATTGATGGGTGACAAGTGATACTCTGAATTGTCATGAACGTGTTAGGTCATACATTGGGAGAGTAGATTGTGAAGGTGTTGCACAACTGCTAAATCACACATTGAATATTTACTAGGTAGAACTAACATTTATAAGATTTTTTTATTAAAAAAGCATTTATAATATTCCAGAGAACTCCAATTAACTTTGATTAATCTTTTTGGAATATAACATAGATGAGACTAGCAGATCCCTAGTTCATCATATAATGTGGTACCACGGCACTACGTAATGATAGCCTTGACAAGCACATCAAAGATTTGGGTAGAGTAGATTGTGAAACCTGGGATTATCATAGATGCGCTAAGTCCCTCATTAGGTGGGTGGATTATGAAGGTGTTGCAATGGGTGCTAATTCTCACACTGAATGTTCATTAGATGGAACTGGGCTTTAAAATATTATTAAAGGGTTGTTTGGAAGAGGTTTTATCTCATTCCATTTCATCTCATCTCATCTCATTCCCAAACATCACTCAAACACAAACACTTTTCAATTTCAAATATTCAACTTTTTCATCTAATCATTACAACTTTCCCAAACTTCCAAACAAAACACAAAAAAACAATTCAACTTTCTCAAATCTCAAAACGAATATAATATTAAAAAATTATATTCTAACAATATTTTAACTTTATAATATTTTTATTCAACTTTTTCTCTCTCCTTTCCCAAAACCCAATAAAACATCATAACTCAAACCATTTCACTACTATTAACAGATTTCTCATCTCATCTCATTCCCCATGCATCCCCTAAGAGTTCCAATTGTAACTTTGACTCATGATTTTTTGGTATAGTGCAGATGAGACTAGTGCATCCCTAAGTTGTAACGTGCATCCCTAAGTCGTAACATGAAAAGTCTACATATGCTAGATCAAGTTATTCAAGGTTATCATATCACATACAATGTAGTGCAGATGCTAAATAGCATCAAAAGCTTGCACATATTCCCTTTTGTAATTAGAGATGTTATCATAAACTGTGGAAAGAGAACTGCCCAGAGGAAAGGCTCCAAAAATAAAAAGATAACAATTATGTATAAATATTTTAGAAGAGAAGAGCTTAGAGTCGATTGTACCAATATCCTTTGTGTTCATGTTTTTGTGCATGTAGTGAATGCTAATCTACCTAAGTTTGCATCTGATTTAGTAAAGTATTCAAACCTTTGGTGAACTTGCTTGCACTGGAGAGCATATAGACCCATCATTTCTTGTGGATTGACCATCTTTTGCATTCAAGCTACCCCTAGGCAGTCCACAAAATCGACGTGGATCCATATCTCCATAGTTAGATGAATTTCCAAGGTTGCTTTGTGCCTGAGCCTGTGCCATGACCTGCTGTTGTTGTGATGCTAGAAGAAACTGACTTTGAGTTGGTAGATTAGGTTTCTGTACTTGTACACCTAAACTTGGTCGTAGCTGGTCAATTCCCTAAATACAACTTGGCAACATTCAAGGAATAGCCCAAAATTCATACTAAATGGAAGACTAGAATGTGCAACATACAGAACACCATTTACAACTTACAGTTAAAGGCCAACCCTTTAGCGGAAGACCAGTGATGCCTTGATTCAATCCTGAAGGAAGCAGGGAAAGAACAACATGGGGAAACTTTAAAATGATGATTATTTCAATCATGACTTCAGAAAGTTTCCTAACCAATTCCCAATTATAATGACAGTCAAGTAAGCCTCCTCTTAATATATTCATAAAGTTAACATATGTGGGTGAGGGATTTTAAAGATACTCCGAAAGAAAATATGGACAGAGGAAGTCTTACAAAGAAAGTCCAGATCATTGGAAATATTTGCTAAAATTGAATCTCTCTAATGACTGGTTTCTAGTTTCTAATACCAACATTAAGAGAAAATGGGCGCACACATAAAATTAAAGCAAACACACAGGCGCGCACACAAAATGTGCACGATATTGATTACATCTCACAACCATAGAATCAACAATTTCGATGTAAAGTAAAACTGTATCATATTTGCATCTCATCTCCATATATGTGCTTCAATAATACCAAGATACATGGATGCAACAGTTTATCCACTAAGGGATAAATAACTAGGCATTCACTCTTTCATAAATAGTTCCCCTTATATTTTAGAGACAAAGTAAGGGCCTTCTAGTTGCATCATCTTGGGCTGATGATAATTTACTTTTAAAGACTAACATAGAAGCTATCGACTAAACTATCAATCTTAAAACTTATTTTTAAAGTGATATTACCCGAAATGTGGATTGCTAGAAGATGCAGGTTATGAGTTAGAACTTGGTATACTAGTTATCTCAAAATATGTCACAATGAGGGTAGCTTTTATATTTTTTTTATTGGCACCGGGTATCCAGGAACAACGTCCCGACTAATCCCAGGGGTGCACCGGCCCTCGGCAAGGAGTTTCCCGCAAGTGCACCTTGGGTAATTCAAGGGAAAGTCCGATGGCTCCTAGAGATTGTTTGCACCCAAGGGGATTTGAACCTTAGACCTAGGGGGAGCATACCCCCAAGCCCAAGGCCTTTACCACTTGAGCCAAACCCTAGAGATTGTTTGCACCCAATGGTAGCTTTTGACCAAAGGACAACATCCAACCTGAGATACTGACATGATTAAGATGCACCAAATCATAGCTGCTAAATGTTACCATAATATCCCATAACAAGGCATACTCATAATTTAGCCAAATTCAATTTGGTCTTATCACGAGTGATATCTACTTTCTAAACATGATTTTGTTTACAGTATAGCCTTAAACTATGTCTCCAAAAATGTTTCATTTCAAGTTTAATCAATCCCTCCTTTCGAAGATGTCATTGAGGTCTCAAAGTTTACTGATTTGGAATAGAAAGTACCACAGCCAGGTTGGTAGGGAATTCCTAAATGGTGTCACTAATACAAGCCCAATGAGTTCCCTTGGAGAGAGGGGGCAATGAGAATGACATTTCATGCACTAATATGAAAAGTGTGACAATGTGGCTATGGTATAGACTGTTTAAGTTCATAAGAGGGCCAGGAAACCATACCTGCACCACCTACTCCAGATTTTGACTGAAAAATCGCTTGTCCATAAACTGATGAAGGATCCATTGGCAAGCTTTTTTGGCTTGCACCCAAACTAACCTCACTTTTGATGTCCTACAAACTCCATATATAAAACCCTCAGCATGTCTTGGGATAAAGGGAGGGGGGAAGGAGAGCCAAATAGTCTGAGTAGTTACAGTTGTTAAAGGACTTCGTGCCTGGATTTGTTGCAAAGCTGCAGACATGTTGCCAGAAGTACCTTGTACCACCTGGCTGAATCAACAACAATAACCACAGATGTAGGAGCCATCCAACCATGCGGAAAGGGAGAATTAGAGATCTGGTAGATATATATATATATATATATATATATATATATGCATTTACATGCATGCGTGAATGTACATATATACATGCATACATGCAAGTGAAAAAAATTTACCCAGGATGATTGGTTGCTGATTTGAGAAGTGCCATCCTATTTGTATCAAGTGCTGGGGGTGTTTCTGAATCCATTGAATGAGGGTGTTTCATACGTTCCTCGTACATTTTCATGGCCAATATGCTGGCTGATGGCTGCCCCATCATTCCTTCAGAGTTCATAGCATTCATAGAACTGCCAATAGCAGGATGATTAGGATCTCTGCGTTGTAGCTGTGCATTGCGCTGTTGCATGAGTTGCAATTGCTGCATTTGCAGTTGTTGTTGCTCCCTTGCCTTAATTTGCTGGGCCTAAGATTAATGAAATAAAAACATGAAAAGCATTGAAAAGCCAAAAACAAAAAGAAACAAACAAACAAATCCAAGCAATCTACATAATGCAGAACACCTCAATGTAAGCAGCAGCAGGCTCAGAATGCTTCTCATTTGTCCTTGCAATGAATATGTCCCAAAAGACAGACCACCATTCAAAGAGAAATCCTCCAGGAGCATCAATTGCTGCACATCCACAATTAAACTTAAAAACCAGATCACTCTCTTCCTTACTAATATAGACCGCAACTTTTATTTTGGAATGGGTAAGTTATAATGTAAACCGTGATTTTACTAACAATAAAATGAACCACAATAGTGTCATCATTAGCAAGCAGCGTGGATCAACAAATTTACAACAGCATGACAACCTATTACATCGGTAGTCAAACTAAGGTTTTGACAAGAATGAGCTTTCAACATACCTACTGGATCTGTGGCAACTTTCCCTTCAGTCATAAAAGCTTTTGCAGAAGCATGCAATTTTCTTTTCAACAAATAATCATGAATGTAAACATCGAGCCTACAGCAAGATAAGCAAAGCAAGGCAAACATAACTTTTCAGAGCTATGATTACTCCAAACCATAAAAACTACAAAAACAAAACTCAAAGACGAATCAGCAAATTGAACACTGTGAAAACATACAAACAGTATACATACATCTTGTCGGCTTCCCAATTACTCTGTGCCATGTTTTATTTCAAATACCGAACAAATAATTACAAATAACCTCCGTTAGTCCCTGCAATTGAGCCATCCATACCATCAGATCATTAAACATAATTCCAGAATAAATAAAACCACAAATGGTCCAACTGGTTCCCGAAAAAACAGTAGAAAAAAGCCGCAAACATTATATCTTTTGTTGTCTCAACTGTATCAGTTCAATTTTGTCTTGAGCCATTATATGGCTGAATTGAAACGAACCATCGGTGTTTTCACATAAGAGAATAAACTAAGCACTTCAAAGTTATTTTCCTCTTGCTTCTAAAGCTTTCTCTACAAACAAACACAGCGAAATTCAGGAACTAGATCGCAGGATTCAAACTCGCCAATTCAAATTGAACGCAAAAACCATAACAGTGGAAAGGATCAAAGCCTACAACAACATCCACAGGATCTCCACCTCATTTGCCTTACTTGAACTGACGCAAACAAAAGAAACTGAAATTAAACAAAATTCAAGTGCCAAAGAAATTTAAAACCTGCTCTTCCTAGAAATAGATTGTGCATTCTGCACAGAAACAGTGATCTAAAAACCATAAATGGTTACATATCATATGAATAATAAGAATTGTTAATACTCTTACAATGGTCTCGACAGGCTAAAATTTACTTCTTCTCGAGAAAGTGACGGAATTTAGTGGAGTGTGGATGAAGCAGAACAGCTGGAGCTTTAACACACACAGAAAAAGTATACGGGAATCGGGGCAACGCAACAGGGAGATATTTATGGGGGAGGCTTTATTTATAAAGGGAGCAAGGCTGAGGCTCGGAGTGAGTGAGAATTGACTCGGCTCGGGGTTTTATAAAGTTGAGCGGTTATATGTGTCGCGGTTTGTACAGTAAAGTAAATTATAACTTTCAAAATATTATTTTTAATATTATTATTATTTTAATTTTTTAAAAAATAAATTATTTATTCTATTTTATATAAAATTTTAAAAAATTTATAATTATAAGATAAAATGAAATACTTGTCCAAACATGCACTAGTCTTGCCACGGAGGAAAGGTATATCATTTAACGTGGAGGGGTAAGGGGAGCTGTGGGTTAAGGTGTTCGATGCTTAATCGATAATCGAATTACGGGAAAGTTTGGGATTTTACATATTTTTCCCTTTTCTTTTATTAGAGGTGAGAAAATATACAAGTCATTCGAGAAAAATAATATTATTCATTCTAATTTTATTGTTTTCAATCTTATATGTATTATATTTTAAATAATTTTTTATTTAATAGTTCGTTTAAAAAGTCATTAGTTTGTAACTAAAAATAAAAAATAACATTACTCTCGACTAAAATGGAAGAGTCCTACTTTCAAGTTAGTGTGGAAGATGCGTTCGTGTTTTTATATAACATAAACTAAGGGTGAGAATCGGGTGGTCCGGATTGAAAAAATCGACCGGACCAAACCGGGAATAGGTTCGGTTGGTCTTGGTCCAAATTTCATATGACCAAATTTATTCGGTCCAGTCCACGGTCCAGGAATTTTTCAGACCGAACCGAATGAAAATAAAAAATATATATAATTTATATATATTAATTATATAACTTTCATTTAACCAATTAGTCTAATCCTATCACTAACTTATCATTAAGTAATTATTAACTAATACTAATATTTATAATTTTATACTAATACTAATATTTATGCTAATACAAGTATTATACTAATAGTCTAGACTCTACTTCTAGACTCTAATATGGTATAAAAAAAATACTAATAGTCTAATATAGACTAAGACTATAGTTAATAGTTATACTTATGCTAATATAGTTATAACTTATACTAAATCACTATAACTAATATTAGTATATTACTAATATATAGCTATACTATATTACTAATAATCTAATACTAATACTATTATATAGTTATAACTCATTCTAAACATGATTCATAATACATTAATACTATAATTCATAATAACTAATCACTATAAGTCTATAGTATTAATGTATTATTATATAATATATAGTATTAGTATCACTATATCATTATAATATATATATATGAGAAAAGATATTCGCAACCGTGAATTGTGCAATCGCCGCGTAATCGTTTTGAAAAAAGTGAATAAAACATGGGACCCACATGAAAAAAATTAATTTTTTAATAGTAGACCCTACTATTTTTCAAAGTGATTACGTAGAGTTTACGCATTTCACGGTGTATGTAAAATTACTCTATATATATGTACACACACACACTATAAGTCTATATGTAGTAGTAACAGTAACACTATAATAGTATAATATATAGTATTAATATATATTAATATATTATGAGAGTTATAACATAATACAGACTATACAATATATAATATTAGTAATAATTTAGTATCAATGTATTATTATATAATATATATTCCACGATTAGTATATATTAATATATTATAAGAATTATAGCATAATATATGTATAATAAACTAATAGTATAGTTAACTTAATATATTACTATAAGCCTATAACTATATATAATATTAATATCACTATTAGTATAGTATATAGTATTACCATTACTATTAGTAATTTAGTATTGGTATAGTCTATAGTTGTTTAGTATAATATAAGTATTATATTATACTAACTATATAACTATTATTAGAGTTATAGCATTAATACATTGACATACTCTAAGTTAGTAACAAATTAGCAATTAACATCATAAATATAATTATAATTAATTATTTTTTTAATAACTTAATTAAATAATACACATTGAATAGTTTACTTAATTTTAATTTTAGTAATTTAAATAATTTTTTAATTAAATTATGTGCCAAAAAGATAAAAGAATAACACTATACCTCATCTGCCAAACACCAAAACGGCGCCGTTTAGTATAAAACAAGACCTAAATGACATCGTTTAAGTCCAGGAGGGGGAAAATTTTGAAACAGTGTTTTTTTTAAAATAAACAGTCTGTTGAAACGACGCCGTTTGGGTCCAATTTCAATTCAAATGGCGTCGTTTCAACATTAGTTTTCAGTTCCTCCACCCAAACCCTCGGTTTTCACTTTCAGACTTCAGTTTTCATTTTCATTTTCATTTCCCTCCCCCGAAAGGTGAAACGTCGAAAACCCTAGCCCTCCCTCCGTCGCATCCCCCCTCTTCCAGCCCCTCGGACGCCTCAGTGACTCTGTCGAAGTTCTCTTCATCCCCTCCGTCACTTCTTTTCGCTGATTTCTGATTGGTACTGTCTCTCTCTCTCTCTGGCTTTTAATCTTTTGATGGTGGAAAATGACTGCATGCTTGGTAGAAAAATCTGAATTAAATATCACCTTCTTAGTATAAATAATTCATGCCATATTTTGTGGTTCATCTTGTAGCTGAGGGGAACATGAGTGAAAGTTATGACTTATTTTCTTATACTAGGATTGTATTCGGCTCAGAAATTCAGTCCTATTGCTGTTTTGGGTTTACCTTCATGAATTTGCTTGGAAAACAACTTCATATTGGAGTGGATAAAAGCAAGTGCTTTGAATTAAACAATCATTTGGTAGAGTTTATTTGCCATGTGGGCTGCAATTCGTTTGATACATTTTCTTGATGTGGTTTTTATTGTATGCCTATCATTTCTATTGACCAACTTAATTTTTAAATTAATGGTAAATTGAAAAAATCTCCCTAAATTATGACCTCATTATAAAACAGATCCCCAAATATGACGTGATAATCCACTCCTTAAATCGACTTTTCTATCAGAATTTGCCCCCAGGTCAGATTAGGAAGTTAAATTGGATGGTATAATGATGATATCACCCTAATTTATTACATAAATAACATAATTTACTTCCATTTTTTTAAGTTCTACAGCCAAGCCACCAATTTTTTTTTTTTTACTAAAGAGCATATATGCATTGCCAATGTTTAATATGCATTTAAAGTTCCAAGCATATGTTAGAGATCTTTTTTGTGCCAAGATGGAATAGATTCAAGACAATTATTGGTCAAGGACAAACTTTAAAACTGAATTGAAATGCAAACTGTCCATTGTTTATTGAACCTTCTTAACTATATATCTTTTTTACTCATCAAAGTGTTATTCATCATCTTTTTGCTTGTACATGAATTAATGTTTGTTTTCTAATTCTTTTATCCTTTTGTCCTTTTTATAGATGGAGTCCTCTATAAATGATGCGTAAGAGTCAACACCAAACATGCCTCCACCCCCACCCCCATCCAATGTAAGTGATCAATCAGTTGGCGAGTCACAAAGAGGTAGAGTTAGGTCTTTTGTTTGGGATTACTTTACAAAAATACCAAAAGGTGATCCAAGTAAACCTAGGGATGCATGTAATTATTGTGGTGCTTCGTATGCATGTGATACGAAGACCAATGATACGAAAAACATGAAGTATCACATTGAGTATCAATGTAAGAAATGTCCATTTAAGAAGACGGATAAATCTCAGACGACTCTAGGTTAGAAGGTGGAGTGAGGAAGTGGTAGTGGTAGTGGGGGACTTATGCCTATTGCATTTAGTGTTGAGGCTTGCCGACAAGCGTTAGCAGAGATGATTATTCTTGATGAGTTGCCCTTTAGACATATTGAAGGGGAGGGTTTCAGGAAGTTTATGCTTGTGGTTTGCCAATGATTGCTTTAATTTGTTTTTGAAGGAAAAATAAAAGTTGAGAAATGCTCTTCGAGGGTAGCGAGTTTCCCTCACCACGGATACATGGACATCCGTGCAAAACCTAAACTATACGTGTCTCACAGCACACTTTATTGATGATGACTGGAAGTTACACAAGAGGATTTTTTCCTTTTGTTTGGTTGAAAATCACAAGGGTGATACCCTTGGTAAGGGCATAGAGATGTGTTTGCATGATTGGGGGCGACCAAAATGGCTTGCACTCACTTGATAATGCAAGTTCTAATAATGTGGTTGTTTCTTATTTGAAAAAAAAAACAAAGTATAGGAGAGACGATCTTGGAACATGAATTCTTGCATGTTCGATATTGTGCCCACATTGTGAACTTAATCGTTCGTAAGGGGTTAAAAGAGTATGATGAGTCTATTGCGAAGGTGAGGGGTGTTGTGAAGTATGTTATATCCTCCCCTCAAAGGTGGAGTACATTTCAGAAATGTGTAGGGTTGGAAGGGATTCAATCCAAAAGCCAAGTTTGCTTAGATGTACCGACTAGGTGGAACTCCACCGGGCTTCAAAATTTAAAAGGGCTTTTGATCGGTTGGAGAAAGAAGATTTGTGCTTCCTTAGTAGTATTGGAGATGACGATGTCGATGATGAAAATGTGGACCATGTGGTGAATACGAGAAAGTCAAAAAAGTTAGGGCCTCCTAATGCATCCGATTGGGTGAAGGTACAGTTGTTTGTGAGATTTGTTCAATTATTTCACGATGCAACTTTAAAATTCTCGGAGGTGAATATGTAACTTGTAATGTTTTTTTCTCAAAGTTGGTTATTATTAAAGATGCCATTAACATGGAGTGTGAAGAACGAAATCCCGTAGTGGGATTAATGGCTACAAATATGAAGAGAAAGTTTGACAAATATTGGGAGAACTTAGAAAATCAAAATATGTTGCTCTATGTTGGTGTTCTTCTTGATCCTCGCTACAAGATGCGATATCTTGATTTTGGGTTGGGAAAAATGTATGCACATGATCATGCAAAAAAAAATTAATTTCAGTTGGAAGGTGAAAAATGTATTTATCCACATGTATGAGGCATACAGGGAAAATGAAGAAGGACATTCTCCTCAGTGCACAAGTTCCCAACATGAAGATGTAGCTCCTTCAGCTGACAAGGTGGCAAGTAGAAAGGCAGATTTGATGGCCAACCTTCTAATTTGGTGGAAAGTGAATTCAGTTAGATATCGCATACTTTCGAAGGTTGCACGCGATGTACTTGCAATACCGGTATCTACTGTAGCCTCTGAATCTACATTTAGCACTGCGGGTCGTGTACTTGACCCTTTCTGAAGTAGTTTAAATCCAATGAGTGTTAAGGGTCTCATATGTGTACAAAACTGGTTTCGTTCTTCTTCTACTCCGAGAAGTTTTAGGACTTTAATGGATGAAGTGGAAGAATTTGAGAAGCAGTTGGATATGAGTATATAATAAAATTACCTTTGATATCTTTTGTAGTTTATTTTGTTTTATCTTCTATGTTATGTAACTTTATTTAACTTGTTTTGTTTTAAATTTTTATGAACATAAATTGTTGGGGACCCGAAGTTTGCTGATTCTGTGGAGGCGTTAAATTCAATGCCTACTGGCCCTATACCCAATGTTGATTAAAGCCTAAAGAGGTGAGAAGATTATTGGTAAGCTAGGCTTTGATGATCTCTTTATGTGGGTTATGATTTATTAATCTGTCTATATTTATTTAGTGGGGTGCATATGGGGATGGGGTGGTTGGGCTTTGCTGCTAAATGCAACTGCTAGCAATATTTAACCTTCTCTTTCACATGATATATATTTTTTGTTAATTTATTGGGTTTTCATTTTCAATTGGGTTGGTTTAATCGTCTTGCGGTTGAGTTAATTAAAGTGTCATTCAGTTCTTCTTTCTTTTTCGGTAATCATTTTAGTAAAACATTCATAGTCCAATAACCATTTCAGTAAAACATTCAGAGTCCAATAACCATTTCATTTTCAGGAGAAGAATTGGGAGCACCAAACTTTGTTGTCCCATAATTGTGTTCCATGTGAAGTGTTTATTGTTAGCTGGATATTTGTCGTTTGTTCCTTTTTCACTCCCAAGTGTGGTGTGGAGGATTTGATTTTGTGTAATTAACTTCATTTAGAAGTCACAATCCTCGATCTAGTTGGTTTTTAAAATTTTTATTGACTTTTGGTAACAAGGCTTGAGCAAGGCTTGAGCAAAAAGTTGTGGGGTAGAACTGGCTGTATCTATTCCAGCTAAAACATATGATTTATAAGTTCATACTAAAACATATTCAATCTAATAATGCAACTTTAACTTGAAAAATCTTGTCTATTTGCCATAAGATATAGGATTTGTAAGTTTTGGGTATTGACAAGCCATAAGATTTTTGGTTTTTGGTGTTTTTCATTTTGGGTCCTTGGTAACTTTTGCTTTATTGCATAAATTTGGTTGCAGGGATTTCTTACATGGGAATTTAAGCTCCAGTAGTTAAGCAGATATGAACGTCACTCCTCTTTAAAAACTGTCTAGAATATCACTAACTAGTTTTGTTGATGCGAACTTTCAACCATGTTATAATATTTTGGTCTTTTAAAGCTTTGTAAATTCCCATTTTTGTCACCAAATTCCACTAGGAAAACTATATTATATGATGTAAATTACGCATAAGGAGGAGGAAGAATCATGAATGATGAATGCAATTGGAAGAATATTTGTCAGCCCTTAGAAGTTTAGAAATTACCCATTATATGGTAAGTACTTCTGTGGTTAAGTTTTGGATTATAATTTGTAATTTGTAATAACTTTTGTATTATTATTATTTTTTTATTTTTTATATAGATTAGTTTTTTTTATCATTGAATTTTTCAAGATCAAGTTTTTTTTTTAGTAATTTTAGCTAAAAAAATGTACAAAATTTGAAGTGAGCCGAAAATAATTAAAATTGGAAAAAAATAAACCAGATTTAGATGGGCTGAATGACCCATTTTAGGCATGTCCAGATCGAATGGACTGACTCTGGACCGGACCGGACTGGACTGTTCCTATACATTACTCGATTCGGTCCAAGATGAAAAATCCTTGGACCGAAAAGGTCCAGTCCGGTCCACAAAACCGCCAAAGACCAGACCGGACTGGACCGAGATCACCCTTAACATAAACTTTTTTTTTTCTTTTTGAAGAACATATATAACTTAAACTAGTTTATAATTATTGGTCTCAATATGATATGTCAATGGTGTGGGGGTATATCCTTAATCAACTGACTATTAATCATCCATTTAACCATTTTCTTTTATCATTTATTGATAGAGAAAATTTATTTACAACTGTGAATTGTGCAACCGTCGCGTAATCGTTTTGAAAAAAATGAATAAAATATGAGACTCACATGAAAAAAATTAATTTTTTAATAGTAGACTTCACTATTTTTCAAAGCAATTACGCGACGTTTATGTACTTCATAATTGTATGTAGAATTACTCGTAAAACTATTTTACATTTTAAATCTTGCCATATTTAATTAGACATTATAAAGTAGATTATTTTAAGTGGATATAATCATTATGTGTGATTGGAATTAAGAATAAAGCAAGCTTCTGGCATTAGCATTAGTGTATGCATATGCATATGCAAAGTCATATTTGCATAATATGACCCTAAAATCCTCCACATTGACTTATGCATATCAAAATATTTAGCTACCTATGAACAGTGCTTATCCAAATTTGGATAACCACTATTCACCATACAAATCATATTTTAATCATTATTTCTTTCTCCTCCCACTCTCTCTGTCACAATCCTTTCATTTCTCTTTCCTTCAACAACACCATAAACCTTCACTTGCACATTCATTTTATTATTACAATATATTATATATATTTTTTCATTTTATTATATTTTTAATATAATGTATAAAAAATTGATTTTAGCGAAAAATTAATAATAATAAAATAATATTTTGTCTCAAATATGCATAAGTCAATATGAAAATTTTGCTTGAATGATAAAGTGGATATGTAAAAGAGGTGATTTTACATATGCATATGCATAGACCAATACTAATGCTCTGCACAATAGCCCACTGACGAAGATAATCTGAATAAGCATCCATAGCCCAAACTATAAGGATTCTGTCCAAGGACATGGGTTAAGGTTATAGCAAGAGGTGGACTTTCCATGATTCTTCCACGTACGCCTGTCTGTTTGTCTATTCAGCATGGTTGTTGTAAGCCAAATCTTCGATAATATTGATGCAAAGGATGATGAACTCAGAACGTACAGGAAGAGTTGCGCAATGGTCAGGGATTTAAACAAAGAGTAATGCTAGAGAGAAGCCATTATAGCAGTGCATACTTTGCATTCACTGCGTGGTTGCTTCTAGTTGATTGTTCCCAACACTCATTTGGGGAGATGTGTGGTCTAGATGATGCCACATCATGTGTGCAAAATAGATGCTCCCAATAGTGACTTCTATCTATATTTATTCTTAAACAAATTAAAGGGAAGGGAAAGAAAAACACAAATCGGCTTCAAAGATGGACATGGTTGTAAAGGGGGCCCACATGAAGGTCACGTGTTTCGATGATGGTGCATGTGCGACACAAAAATCTAATAAAACTTTATAAAAAAATTAAGATTAATAGTGGATATAATCACAAGTTGTGCAAGCGTTTAGATACTTCTTTTGAAATATAATATGATTTATTATTAAAAATTAATTTTTTCATATAAATTTTATATTTATTCACATTTTTTTAAAAATAGTGTGTACTTGTGCAATTTATGATTCCATTGGCATTACTCAAAAGTATCCTAGACCATGGATGATATTATTATTCTCATCCTAGACTTGTGACATTGTTAGGCAGCACGTGCACATTGACTAAGCAGATGCGTGGTGTAAAGAAAGGGAAAAGCAAACAAGTTTCGGTTATATATAAAATTAGATCACGAGGTTTGTTTGAAAATCAAGTTACTCGGTGTTTATAATTGAAGTTATTACTCCATATTGTTCTTAGAAATCTATCAATAAACTATTTGAAGCATCACACCAACACCAACTCATCGTTCAACATGCGTTGCTTAAAAAAATTCAAATAAACTTAAAATAAGGATTTAAAAAACTAAAAATTAAAAATGTTAATCTTGTTTAGAAAAAAACCCACCCCCTAGTGGGGTTGGAAATATCTTTTCGGGAGTTTGCCGTTTTCCGGTTGGGTTAGAAGGGTGTTTTTCAGATCGGTCGGGTCGTGTGAATTAGGAGTGTAAGGAGTTTGGTCTGGACCGAAAAAATCGACTGGACCGAAGTTGAGACCGGTTGGTCTCGGTCCCATAAATTGCGGACTGAAATAATTTGGTCTAGTCCCAGGGTCTATAAATTTTTGACCACAACAGATCGGACCAGACTGAACTCCTATATATATTTTAAAAATATTTTAAATAATTTAATATATTATTTTTATATAGTAATTATATAAGTTAATGATATAATTTTCATCTAATTTATTATCATTGACCATATAAAATATAAAATAATATATGTTATCAATTAATAATAAATCATAAATCGTGTGATAATTTATGTCATTATATGTAAATAGTTAATACATATTACATTCATACATACTCTACTATTTACATTTAATTAAAATAATTAGGTAATTTTTTTTTAAATACTTAAGTTGCAAGCAAGCATGAATAATCTATGTACAATGAGATTATTTGATATTCATTAACTATATATAAAATGTATGACATTATTAATGATTATGTTTACTAAATAGTAAAATCTAAGTTAGTAAGTAGTAACTATCAACGTCATAAATATAATTATAATAAAATATTTTTGTAATGAGTTATTTACATAATTCACATAATTTTAATTTCGTAATTTAAATAATTTTTTATTAGTTTATTTGAAAAAAAAAAGATGAAAAAGAACAAAATAATTGGGCCAGACCTCTATGGATGTTTGGTCTAGTCCGATCCGAGAAAAATGATGGATCAAAAATTCCATCACTCCTTGGACCGAATCGATTTACACCCTTAGTGTGAACGATCCTATGTAGAGGGGTGATGGAGGGTTTAGATAGGCCAAATGTAACTCAATTAATGAAACCACAATAGAAGGAGAGAAAAATTAGGAAGTAAGGAGTTGGAGAAGGAAGAGAAAGAACTTAACAAAGTTAGAGCTCCACTACCTGTTGGTGAAATACAAATAATAAAATAAAAATTACAATCAAATTAAAATTCAAGCAAAACTAGTTTGGACTGAAGTACAAATATCTCGCTCTCTTTAAGGAGATTCAAGTCCTCTGTTATATACAAAGTTTCAAATGAACTGGTGCAGTAGACCTCCTATTGACTCGTCTTCTCCAAGATACAACAACTCAATTAATCTTCGTATAACTCAAATCAACTTTGCACAAGTGGTTTCCCAAAGTTCCACTAGAAAACACATCTCTCTTGTTTGGAAAACTCTCACAAGTATATAAACACTTATTTTGTTTTTCTATATAAATCTTCTCTATATCTTACACAAAATAGTGAGTCAGTCAAACTCTTAAAACAATCATTAGTGTTAATCCCTCTAGGTGATGTTACCAAATACGTTACTAATTGCCATGTAATAAAGCCTCAATAAAACCGCAAGAAATTATAAGAAACTAGAAATGAAAACGTACAAGAGACCATAAAGTGTTTTTTCGTTTTTGGAATAGGACACATTGTATTGTTTGTAATCAACTAACTGGTAGAACCTTGTATTAACATCTTCCTCTTTGGGTTCCCCCAAGTAGAGGTCATCTCCTCTGTCTCAGTACAAGCTTCTTTGTCTTTGTCTATGGAGTGTTCTTGATACAGTATGGAGGAAGAGTTGGGCAAGTTTTACGAGAAACTATCTCTCACGAAACAGGTTCAAGAGGAGATCCAAGTGGAGACTAGTTTATTAGAAGATGCCATTTCCAGAGGTGGTAAATTTTTTATAATAAAATTACTTACGGACAGACACTACAACAAGGAAGCTTTCAAGAAAACTATGAAGAAGATATGGCGACCAATGAAGACCATTAGATTTTGTGATCTGGGTTCGATGTTAATACTAGTTGAATTTGTAAATATAAGGGATAAGGATAGAGTGCAATGTGAAGGCCCTTTGTCTTTTGACAAACAACTGGTGTTGGTGAAGGAATTCGATGGTAGGCAGCAGGTTCATCAAATTCTTTCAACAGAAGCCCTATTATGGATCTGGATATATGATATGCCACTAATGGCACGAAACGAGTACATTGGTAACTTGATTGGAAATTCTATTGGAATAGCTGAAAAAGTGGATCTGGATAAAGGTGAAATGGATTGGGGTGAATTTATGCATGTGCGTGTAAGTATTGATGTCTCTAAACCTCTCTTGAGAAAGAAAAAGATCACTATAGGTACAAATGATCCATGTTGGGTTCAGTTTACCTATGAAAGACTCCCAGTATGAAAGACTCCCAGACTTCTGCTATTGCTGCGAACGGTTGGGACACGAACATCGTGAATGTGAGAAATGGCAGAACTCAAAGGAGACCTATAAGTCTGAAGGATTTCCATATGGGCAATGGCTTTGTGCTGGGACTGCTGGAAGTCGGGGATGGGAGAAACGTACACAGAAGAGGTGGCCGATCAAACAAATCCAGTGAGCAACACTACTTCAGCGAGCAGTAAAAGTTAAGAATCAAACTTAGCGAAAAATAAGGACTAACAAAAATTGGGGGTGAATCAGATATTGAAATGAACATGGTTTTCGGAAAAATCCCACAAACAAGTGCCGAAAAATCTGCAGGAGATAGCTCTCTGATGGATAAAGGAAGCAGGAAATTAGGGCTGACCGTTACTGATATTGTAACCCATGATCAATGGCCAACGTCTACTCAAAGTAAGGAAGTAGAATCTTCGATGAAGGTAATGGTAAGTGATGGCTTGTCGGGCCTGGGCGGCCTTTTGGAGACAGGCCCACAGGTGGAAGCTATGAACTAAGAAGATAGCCTAATTACCACTCTACTTAAACACCCAAGCCCATTGGAGGGTAGACGATGGAGAAGAAAAACCCAAAATGTCACATTGGAATCCCAAGAGGAAACCAGTTATCAGAAGAAGAATGTTAGGAAGAAACAGGTAGCTCTAGAGTTAAAGATGACTAGAGAAGAACCCAGAAAAGACAAGCACATAATTCGAATGAGGCTCACATTGTGGTGGCACAAATTGAGACATCAATGGTCACAGCCCCGTCGGGAACAATGAAAACTTTAAGTTGGTAGGGATATAAATCGATCTAGTCTGGTTCCTTAGACCAGACCGGACAGGATCAATTTACCCCTAGTGGACCGGACTAGACCGTTAGCTATTGGTTCGGCCCAGTTATTTTGTTTCTTTTTTTTTTTGTAACTAAATTAATAAAAAATTATTTAAATTAGTAAAATTAAAATTAAGTGATTATTAATGTGGATTATGTAACTAACTCATTAAAAAAATATTTAACTATAATTATATTTATGATGTTGACAGTTACTACTTACTAATTTAGACTTTATTCTTTAGTATGTATAATTATTAATAATGTATTACATTTTATATATGGTTAATGAATATCAAATAATTTCATTGTACATAGATTATTCATGCTTGCTTGCGACTTAGTTATTTAAAAAAATAATTACCTAACCACTTCAATTAAGTATAAATAGTAGAGTATATATGAATGTATTATGTATTTACATATATTATGATAAGATTTATGATACAATATTATTAATTGATAGCATATATGATTTAACATTTTATACGGTCAATTATAATAGATTAAATGGAAATTCCTTAATTAACTTATATAATTACTATATAAAAATAATATATTATATTATTAAAAAAATATTTTTAAAAAAATAAATACTTCAATTGGTCGGTTTCGGTCCGGTCCAATCCAAAACTTACAGACCCCGGAACCGGACCGAACCACTTCGGTCCCATACTTTGTAGACCGAAATCTCCCACACCAAATTTATGTCCAGTCTGGTTTGGTTAGGTCGGTTTTTCCAGTCTGGACCGAAATTATTTCACCCCTATAAGTTGAATTATTGTGGACTTGGGAACCCACGTGGAATTCGTACACTTTGAGACATCTTCAAGGAGGAAGCTCTCGACATTTTGTTTATTCAAGAGACAAAATTGAAGGCTCGTGCTATGGAATCTTGTAAGTATCGTTTAGGTTTTACAAACTGTTTGGTTGTTGGTTGTGATGGTAGAAGTGGTGGACTTGCATTGATGTGGAAAATGAGAGATTAATCTGTTTGTTTTGAGTTATTCAAAATCCCATATTTATTCTTTGATTTTTAGTGATGATGCTAATAAAAACGAGTGGTATCTTATGGGTGTTAATGGACATCCTAATACTGCATGTAGAATTGAGACTTGGAATTTGATAAGGTCTCTGTGTCGGTTAGAGGAAAAAGCTTGGCTTGTATTTGGTGATTTTAATGAAATATTGGATCTTTATGAAAATTGGGGTGGTAAAGATAAACCTGAGAAGCAAATGCTTGATTTTCGAGTTGTGCTAAACGACTATGATTTTAGGGACTTGGAGTTTGTTGGACTCTCATATACTTGGTGCAATAGAAGGGAGGGGACATCAAGCATCAATGAGAGATTAGATAGATTCTTAGCTAACCCTCAATGGTATCAACTTTATCCAATAGCCACTGTTACTCATGGAATTGCTGCCTATTCAGATCATCTTCCTTTCTGGATTGACACTGAGGGTGTGTATAAAGCTAGAAAAGAAAGAAATCCATTTAGGTTCGTAGCAACGTGGGTGTGAGAGAAAGATTGCACACATACTATTGAAAAAGTTTGGAAAAGTGGCTTGAGTAAGAGTAACATGGAGGATGTGATGAAGATAATCTCAAGATGTGGTATGAAGCTGACTAGCTGGAACAATAATAGCTTTGGGAATGTTCAAACCAATATTCACAAGGCAAGAGTGAGGCTTACAAAGTTGCAAAAATCATACCATCAATGCTCTGATCTGGTAGCCAATATTTATGCAAGAGAAGGAGTCCAAAAGTGGTTAGAAAGAGAGAAAATAATGTGGCATCAGGGGTCTAAGGCTCTGTGGTTGCAAGGGACTATAATTCTAAATATTTCCACACAAAAGCCTCACACAGAAGAAAAAAGAACAATATTACGAAGCTACAAGATGATTTTGGGGACTGGAATGAAGGAGAGCAAATAGAACAGTTAATTATAGATTATTTTCAAGCCCTATTTTCAGCTTCTGATCAAAGGGGCTCAATGGATACTATGGCAAACATTGGCAGGAGAGTTACTAGACAGACGAATGAGGAATTATCTAAGATTTACACTGAGGATGAGGTTCTACAAGCACTGAAGCAGATGCATCCTACTAAGGCCCTTGGGTCTTATGGTATACCCCCTATCTTTTTCCAAAGATATTGGAATATCATTGGCAAATCTGTCACTGCAGTTGTTCTTCATGCATTGAATACTGGTGAATTTCCTAAAGACTTAAATCACACTTTCATTACTTTGATTCCTAAGAAAAAATCCCCTATGAAAGTAGCTGATTTTCATCCTACAAGTCTATGCAATGTCATTTACAAACTCATTTCAAAATTGATTGCTAATAGACTGAAACAGGCTTTACCTAATATCATCTATGAGTCCCAGAGTGCTTTTGTACCTGACTAATAACAGACAATGGCATCATTGCATACGAGCTCATTCATTACCTAATAAAAAAGAGAATGGGAAGAAATGTTATATGTCCCTCAAATTAGATATGAGTAAAGCCTATGACAAGGTTGAATGAGATTTCTTGGAGCAGATTATGCATAACTTTGGCTTTGACTCAAAACTGACCCACCTGATCATAAAGTGTGTCACCACAGTCTCTTTTTCAGTACTAATCAATGGAGAACCAAAATGTCCTATAATTCCAAGCAGAGGATTGAGGCAAAGGGATCCACTATCCCCTTATTTATTCCTACTTTGTAACTAGGGCCTTATTAGTCTGCTTAAAGAAGCTGTTGATAATCAAGCTATGACATGCATTCAAATCTGTAGAGGGGCCCCTACACTAAATTATTTGTTGTTTACATATGATAGTGTTATCTTTTGCTAGGTAGATTCTACAACAAATAGAAATATACAAGAGCTGTTGGATAAGTATGAACATGCATTGGGGCAAAACATTAATAGAGATAAAACATCCATGTGTTTAGTAAGAGTGTCACAGAAGAGGTCAAAGAGGAAATTATGTCTTTGTGGGGAGGAAGCAATGTGCAGCAGTATGAGAAGTATCTTGGCCTTCCACCCATGGTTGGTAAATCAAAGTCACAAGCCTTTTATGAGATTAAACATAGAGTATGGCAGAAATTGCAGACATAGAAAGAGAAGCAATTATCTCAAGGAGGTAAGGAAGTTCTAATAAAAGCTGTGACATTTTCTATTCCAACTTATGCCATGAGTTGTTTTAAATTACCTTGCAGCCTTTGTACTGAGCTAGAAAGTATGATGGCACAATTTTGGAGGGGTAAGAAATTAAACAAGAGAAAGATATACTGAGTCAGCTGGAAAATGATGTGTGATTCTAAGTTCAAAGGTGGATTAGGCTTCAAATATTTGAATACTTTTAACATGGCTCTCTTAGCTAAATAAGGGTGGAGAATCTTGCAAGAAGAACATACCATGTTACAAAGATTTATAAATCAAAGTACTTTCCAAACACAGGTTTCTTTGCTTTTAAGTTGGGTACTAATCCCGCTTATGCTTAGACAGGGATATGGGAAGCCAAAAAAATTTATTCCAGGGATGTCAGTAGAGAGTAGGAGATGGAAGAAAAGTGAAGATTTGGAAAGATCCCTAGATTCCAGGACATCAAGCTTTACAACAGGAGCTGAATTTGGTGGAGGGTGAGGACTGTGATGATACTGTCGACACCCTTATTGATAATCATATGCACTGGTGGAATATTGAAAAAGTTAGAGCTCTATTCAATCCAAATATAGCTGCTGATATTCTAAAGATCATTATAAGTCAAGGAGAAAATGAAGACAAATGGATATGGACCCAAGAAAAGAATGAGAGGTTTAGTGTAAAGAGTGCTTTAAGATTCTTTAGAAAAAAGTGGGAGGAGAATAAGGGAGAAAGCTCTAGTTCTAACTGACAAAATCCCTTGTGGAAAGTGTTGTGGAAGATGAGAATTCCTCATAAAGTCAAGATCTTTGCATGGAGAGCTTGTAGAAATGCTTACCAACCTAATACAACCTAAGGCAAAAACATGTTGAAGTTGAAGATACATGTTGCTCATGCCAGAATATATTGGAGGACCTTCCACATGCCTTAATCTGCTAACTATCTAACTATTAAAAGACATTGAGGAACACTAGAGTATACTGGAACTAGCTTTGATGCTAAGGAGAAAGGGACAATGGATGACAGCATTTTTCTTAATTGCATGGGAATTTTGGTTTGAAAGAAACAAGCGGATACATGAAAAAATCTGTTATAAACCTAGATATGTGATTGCATATGCCTTATCTTTGCAGAAATTTCACAAGGATCTGGAAGCCCCATGTTCAAACCTAAAAACTCTCTACTGCTGGAAGCCACCGTCACAAGGCTATTTCAAACTTAGAGTAGATGGAGCTATGTTCTTCAATCAACATAAAGTAAGTATTGGAGTTATACTTAGAGATGAGAAAGGTGATATTGTCATGGCCGCTAGTAAAGTCGAGAATGAAGTTGCTGATCTTGAAATCATTGAGCTTCTATCTATGTTTCAGGAACTACAATTTTGTATACACTGAGGCATTAGATCATTCTTGAAAGTGACTGCCTGATGATGATTAAAGAGCTACAAATAGCTAATAATTCTTTATCAGTTCTTGGAAACTTGGTGAAAGAAACGTAGAGTTTAATGAAGTCCTTTAGTATTTGCAAAGTCCAACATGTTCATAGGCTAGGTAATGAAGCAGCTCATAAACTTGCCCGTTATGCTTGAAATGTTGAGGATATTGAAATATGGTATCCCAAGCAGTTTGGCTTGATAATAACTGTTTGTAATCTCTTGCTATTAATGAAACGTGCTTTCCTACCCAAAAAAAGAGAAGAAATAGGACATGTAAAAGAGATTTCGAAGACTATCAACACTACCATGGTTATATATATTCTAGCAATGAGAATTTAACGCCATACATAAAACCTTTGTATACTAGAATGAAAAGACAACGACGACAAAATAATTGAGTAGCCAACATTAATACAAAAGGCAATAAAAACTAAAACAACTTGGAGTTTGAAAGAGTTTATTGAGTGCAAAAAAAGAAATTAAGATCACGTTATTCATTGACCAATGTTATCAATAAATATTTTTTTAAATAAAAAACTGATAAACCTTAAAACCTTAAAGCACTCAATGGCCAACAATTAATTCAATGTAACGAGTAATACTAGGTATAAATCCCAAATGTACAATTCTTACACAAGCCTTTTAGCCCCAGCAAGAAAAAATGAATTTTTTACACTTTTTTTTAAAAAATATGGTGGGTCCACTTTTTTACAAAAGACTTGCGCAAACTTACACATTTGTGCATATATCATTTCTCGCTCAAATATAGAAGAAGTTAAAAATTATGTAGGAAGGAAGGAAATAGGATTTCCTCTCTCTGGGTTCTTTTCAGAGCAGAGGTCTTCTTCCTATTAGTGTACATGGGCTCACATAGCCAAATTTTGTTGAGTTTTTTCCCCAATAACCGTTAGCATTGAGTGGTGAACTAGTACACAATGGAGGAATAGCTAGAGAGGCTCTGTGAGAAACTGTCTCTGACAGAGCAGGAACAGGAGGAAATCGAAGTGGAGATGAATCTATTGCAAGATGCAATTCTCAAAGACAAAAAGTGTTTGATAATTAAGCTATTGACTAACTGGCACTATAACTGGGAATCTTTCAAACAAACCATGAAGAAAATCTGGCACTCGGTGAAGACCATAAAACTCCAGGATTTGGGATCAATCTTAATACTGGTTGAATTTGAAGATATCAGGGATAAGGAAAGGGTGAAATGGGAGGGACGATGGTCTTTCGACAAGCATTTGGTTTTGATAAAAGGTTTTGATGGGAAACAATAGGTATGCCAGATTCATATGATTGAAGCTGTGTTATGGGTAAGAATACATGATCTATCGTTTATGGCTGGAAATGAGTATATTGGCAACTTAATTGGAAGTTCCCTCAAAAAAGTAGAAGAAGTTGACCTTGAGAAAGGGGAAATGGCTTGGGGAGAGTTCATACGTGTTCAGGTATGTATTGATATATCAAAGCCTCTGCTCAGAAGGAAAAAAATTAAAATTAATTCAACAGATCCATGTTAGGTTCGCTTTAACTATTAACGATTATCGGATTTTTGTTACTATTGCGGAAGATTGGGACATGTGCATTGCGATTGTGGGGACTAGAAGACTGTGCAGGAATCAAATGTGACTGATGTTTTCCCTTAGAGCATTAGCATTGGATTATGCATATGCAAATGTAAAATTTGCATAATATGACATGATTTTGCATTTAGCTATTCCACTCAAAGCTTATTCCCACATTGGATTATCCATCTATTAGTTAAAATAATAATAAAATATTCTAAATTTAATAATATTTTTTTCAATTTTTTTGTTCCATTAGTTTTTTTTCCTAAATTAAGAGCTACATGAAAATATTAATGTTTTACAATATTAATTTTTTTGTTCAGTATCAATACTTGTTCATTTAATGGGCTTGATGCACTTTGTATAGAGGCTGAAGTGGAAAAGCAACTAATTCACATTGGAAAAATCAAGGGAAGAGAGAGAGGAAGAAAATAATAAACAAATATTTGGTTGAGCTACAGTATCAAGCCAAATATGATCGAAGGAGTTGAATCACTATAGCTAAAAGCTAATTGATTTTACACTTGCATAATCCAATGCAGCCCTTTTTCATGTTTTATTAACTATTTGAGCTTTTGCATTTGCATTTGGATATTCCAATGTGAATGCTCTTACGGACAATGGCTGCGTGTTGGTAGCACCGGCGGAAGGGGATGGAAAAAATAGACAAAACAGAAAGTTGTTGACTGAAAAACTTTTATGATGCACACTCCGACAAGTGAAACACGGAAGACGCCATTGCAGGTGAAATTACGGCAAAATTGGGTAACTGTTGTGAAATTGCGAAACAATTGGAAGACATCAGATCCGAAATGGGTATTGTAGGTGGTAAATTTCCCACTCAAACCACCAGAATAATAGGCGAAGATTATGGCAGTAGAAAATCTGAAGCTACAGTTATGGGAGTAGAATCCCACGAAAATAGGAACACGATGGAATCTTTGAATTGGAAAGAAGAAGATAAGTCTTTGCCTAATAGCTCAATGGGCTTGGGCCAAGATATGAGTCAAGAATTGCATTGCTGATCCAAAATGCAAGTGAATTGGGTCGTCCAAGATGGAAGAGAACACAAAAAAATGAACTTCCAAAAACCCAGAATGAAGACACATACTCTGGAGATGTGAAGAAGAAGAAAATGGATGAGCTTGTGGTGGAAGATGACTTGACAAGAGCACCAAAACGTGCCCTGACATTGAGGATGAAACATGTATAGCTAGAAGAAGCACAACCAAAGATATCGGTGGAGGATGGGTCACAGCCCCATCGGGAGCCATGAAAATTTTAAGCTGGGATTCAACCCACGTAAATTCATGTACGTTGAGACATTGTCAAGAACGAAGATTCAGACATCTTTTTCCTTCAAGAAGTATTGTATTGGTTTTGTCAATTGCCTTTATGTTGATTGTGATGAAAGAAGTGGGGGTGTAGCGTTAATGTGGAAGAAAAACATTAACTTATCTGTGATTAGTTTTTCTAAATTTTATATTGATGCTTTTATTGAAGATGATGTTGATAATTCAAAATATTAGTACCTCACAGGACATCTAGATACTGCCTATCAAATGCAAACATGGAATTTAATTAGATCCTTGTCACGAATAGATGGGAAAGCATGGTTGGTTTTTGAGGATTTTAATGAAGTTTTAGATCAATCAAAAAAATTTGTAGAGGCAAAAATAGACTTGAAAAACAGATGTTTGATTTTAGAGATGTGTTAACTGACTGTGTTTTAAGGGATTTGAGATTTAGAGGCCCTAAATATACGTGGTGTAATATAAGAGAAGGCACAAATAGTATCAGTGAGAGATTAGATAGGTTTATGGCAAATTACCAATGGTGCCAACTTTTCCCACAAGTAGTAGTTACTCATGGTGCAATTGCTTACTCAGATCATTTACCATTACGGATGACTACTGATGGTGGGATTGTGTACAAGAAAGGGAAGACCCTTTAGATTTGAAGTCATGTGGGTAGCAAAGGAAAGATGTGCATAGATAATTGAAGAGTCATGGAATGAAGGATCAACTAGGAGTAATTTGGGAGAGGTAATGAAGATAATACAATGTTGTAGTAAGAAACTGGATATCTGGAACTAGGGGTGTAAGAAAAAATAAAAAAACCAGTTGAACCGGACCGGACGTCCTGTCTGTAACCGGTCAGGTGCGGTACCGGTTCTTAAAAATGAAAACCGGTCCTAAACCGATATAGTACTAGTTTTCATATTTTGAAAACCAATTTAAACTGAACCGGACTAGTACATATATATATATATTTTTTTTTTTTAATTTTTTTTTATATTATATATAACGAGCTTATAACCCGCGCAATGTGCGGATCATTATTTATACTGAATTTTATAACTCTAAATAGTTTTTTATACATAATCCCTTTCACAACTATTAAAAAAATGTATATCAAATATATATAAAATAGAAAAGGAATATATAAAAGAATTCACTTTTCTAATAAATATTTCATAATCAATTTATAATATTAAACAATGTAATATATATATATATATATATATATATATATATATTAAACAATGTAAAATAGATTTCAATTGAAAGATCCAACTGTTTCAACTGTTTATATACAGATTTCACAAATAAATGTTTATATACAGATTTTCCAAGGCTCGAATAAATGTGTATGTTTATATACATTCAATACCGAAGGGAAGAATTCTCTTTGTGACTATACATTCAATAAGAAAACCATTTGGTATCATAGCTAGGAACTATATACAGATTTCAATAGAGTTCACAAAGGGTTGCATTCAACTGTTTCAATGTGTCATTCCGACATTATACTTATTAAACTTAAAGTGTTATGTTTATAGAGCGGTAATCATTTTAAAAATAATATTTCATTATGAACTGTTGTAACTATTAAGTTTCATTTTTTTTTTCTTACATATAAAGATATAAATCGATTCAAGTCTCCACCCAAAGACACTATTTCAACATTTATATTGTTTTGTCAAATGAATCGCCCAATAAACCGTTTCGAATTTCTCCACTATAAAATCCAGTCTCTCTTTAAATCTCTCTCATTCATACACAACAATCCACGCATTACGGGTTATAGGCTTGTATAGCTTAATTAAATAGCCCACGTACGTTCCTAGCTATGCATAAACAAACCCTCGCGCACACATTATATACATGCATACATACAGATCGATAGATAAATGAGGACGTACTCATGTGGTTTATGTTTGGTTTTCAGTTCTCCACCTTTTTTTTTTTTTCAAACGTAGCTTTCAATTATAAGCAGTATGAAAAAGATGCTATGATCAGTAATTGTCAAAAATCAGATAACATGCATTGAACAAAATGATCTGTACCTATTTTTGAGAAAGTCATGTACAATCTCCTTTTTTTTTTCTCAAATCCAGAAAATGCTGCTCGATCCTCTACTACTCGAGGCTGCATATATATAAGATAGTCAAAAGCAAGAAGATCGTGCATTTGAATTACGATAAAAAATTACATGCCATTAATGAACAAAGAAACTCCAACACTTACTTCTCTATCCTGATTAAGATCACTCACGATTTCAAACTTAGGGTTATATATAACTAAAATCAACAGTTTGCACCCAAAGCAATGGAATTGTAGCCCCCAAATGGCCTGCACAATGAATGCAATTAAAGGGATAAATAACATGAGACAGCTCAGGTCGATGAAACATGCAATTACCACAACACAATTTTAAATCGAATCCCACGTCGAAGCCTCTCCCATGCCCAGTCTGCACGCAGGGGCTCTTCGCCACATAGCCACATTTTTGAACCACCTCAGGAAAAGCAATCCACCAAAGCCCAACCAGCACCCGATGCCAAACACCATGGAAACCACCCCAACAGCCACATTCCCCGCCCCTATTTTGCATTCACAAAAATAGAGCAAAAACGACGGTGAATCCTTGAATGTTTCATAATATAGAATGTGTTAAGCAAATTTTATTTTCTAGAAATTATAATATTTTCATAATATTTCATAATATATATCCAGATTGTGTTAAGCATCTTGTACTCTGATTGAATGAGAACGACGGCGTCCCTCTTAGACACTCTGATTGAATGGCAAGCACCTTCCACACACTTTGATTCACTTCCACACACTTCGGCACTCTTCCACAGCAAAGGTTTTTGTGCCAGTATGAAGACGGGTTCAATGTTTTGAGATTCATCGACGAAATGGACAGCCGCGATCTACTTGCCAACGCTGATCTTGGGCATTGTTTCCTTGCCAGAGAGAGTGTCGGAGGGAATCTGGCCCACCACGTGGCGGTCAGGGTTGGCGAGTACGACTTCAAGTGGGTGAATCTCCTCAGGCTCATTGTCATACAACCATTTTTTGGAGGGGAAGAGCGGGTGGAATCGGAGATGGAATTTTCCCAAGGTTTTGTCATTAGAGTTGACGGACTCGTTTTAATTCTCTTTGTGAATTCTGAAGCCTTTTGATCATTGAGTTTATATAAAGATTTTTGTATACAAATGTGCATTGCAAATGACGCCCTTCGGGGGACTTTGAAGTCGAAGATGAAAAGCAAAGAATTGGTCGGTCAAGTCGCTAGAGAAATGGACGGAGAAGGAGACTTCATTGGTGGCGTGGCGTTGATTCCTATCTTGCGTGTTTTGTTTACGTAAGATTGTCTTGCGATGAATATGCGTAGGTTTCCAAGGAAATTTTAAGGATTGGATAAAGGGAGAAAGAGTTCGAAAGTGCAAAAAATTTAAAAGCTGTTTCGGATGGAAGCCATCACAATGGTTGGTGAAATGGTTTAAAACCGAAAATGCATGTTCTAAAACCGACAAGCACGGGATGAATGACACGTTGGAAAACCCGAACTTGGCTTTTATATATAGTAATAGATTCTTATATTATTAGTATATATATTATATGTGGCATTTCTAATTAATATAATATGAAATTCTAATCTTATTATTCAAGTCTATTAATTTTATAACATAAAATTAATATACTAGTATAATTAGACACTAGTTATACTATTTTAGTCTTATTATTCAAGTTTATTAATCTCACTAATAAGTTAGATACTACTTATATTATACTACTATAATTGAACATTAAATAATTAGTAATTGTTAATAATAAATACTAAATTTCCACAATTAATTTTAGTATTAAAATTTTTTAATGTTAAACATATATTATGTCACACGTGTAAATTGTAAACCAGAAAATTGGACCGGAACGGACCGAAATCGGAATAACCGAAAGTTTCAATTTTGATGATGAATCAGTCCGCATCGGTTTTTGAATTTCCAAAACTGATATATATCGGTTCGGTTTTAAAATTTATCCAAAACCGGATTGAACCGGATCCATTACACCCCTATCTGGAACAGAAATATCTTTGGAAATGTCTAGAGTCAATTAAATAAGGCAAGACTGAAACTCAAATAGATGCAAGATTCATATCCAACCTGTGTAGAGATTGCTAATAATATCTCTGCAAGGGAAGAATTCCATATGTGGTTAAAAAGGGAGGAAATAATGTAGAGGCAGAGGTCGAAGGCTTTATGGCTGAAGGAAGGGGATCAGAACTCGAAGTATTTTCATTCTAAAGCTTCCCAAAGAAGAAAAAAGAACCTCATTAAGAAGCTACAAAATGAGTGGGGTGAATGGCAAGAAGGAGACCAAAAAGATAGACTAGTGGTGGAATATTTCCAATCTCTTTTTACAGTCTGATCAGAGTGGATCTTTGGATCTTTTGGAAGGTATAGAGAGGAAAGTTCTAGTGGCATGAATGAGGAACTCTCAAAGGAATATACAATTGAAGAAGTGACACAAGCATTGCAACAAATGCACCCTATAAAAACAACTGGACCTAATCGAATGACACCTATCTTTTTTAAAAAATATTGGCATATCATTGGAAAAGTTGTCACTGCTGCTGTGTTTCAAGCTCTAAATACAAGTGTGTTCCCTAATGATTTAAACCATACTCTTATAACTCTGATCCCTAAGAAGAAATCACCTGTGATGGTTGCTAATTTTCGTCCTATAAGTCTATACAATGTCACTTATAAACTTATTTCGAAAGTGATTGCAAATAGATTGAAAAAAGTGCTCCTTTGTATAATTTCTGATTCTTAATATGCTTTTGTACTTAGGAGATTAATAACTGATAATGTCCTTGTTGCATACGAGTTAATACATAATTTGAGGCAGAAAAGAGTGGGGAAGACATGATATATGTCTCTGAAATTAGATATGAGTAAGGCCTATGATAGAGTCGAATGAGATTTTTTGGAGAGGATAATACAGAAGATAGGATTTGATAGAAACTTATCCACTTGATTATGAGGTGTGTTCAATCTGTTTCATTCTTTGTGCTGATCAATGGGATGCCAAATGGTCCTATCATTTCTAGTAGAGGATTAAGATAAGTGGACCCTTTATCCCCTTATCTATTCATGTTGTGTAGTGAGGAGCTAATAAGTTTGCTGAATGAAGGTGAAAGAAATCAATCTATGTTGGGTATTAGAATCTGCAGAGGAGCACTTAGAATAAATCATCTTCTTTTGCAGATGATAGTGTTATTTTTTGTAAGACAGATGCTAATACAAACATAAATATTCAAACATTGTTGAAGCAATATGATCTTGCATTGGGACAAAAAATAAACAAAGAAAAAACTGCTATGGTCTTCAACAGGAATGTAATAGAGGGAGTTCAACAAGAAGTTAGATCAATGTGGGGTGCAAACTGTGTCCAGCAATATGAAAAACATATTGGCTTGTCTCTAGTGGTTGGTCGATCAAAGTCAAAAGCTTTTGCTGAGATTAAACAAAGAGTTTGGCAAGAGTTACAAAGCTGGAAGGAAAAATTGTTATCTCAAGGAGGAACAGAGGTACTTATAAAAACAATGACACTTTCTATCCCTACTTATGTGATGAGTTGCTTTAAATTACCAAGTAACTTATTTATTGAATTGGAGAGTATGATGGCATGGTTTTGGTGGGGATAGAAAGGAAATGAGAGAAAAGTTCATCGGATTAGTTGGGAACACATGTGTGAGTCCAAATTCAGAGGAGGATTGGGTTTTAAAGATATCCCTCATATGCTTGGAGAGGAATTAAGGAAGCAAAAAAGTTGTTACTCCAAGGTTGTACATGGAGAGTAGGTGATAAAAAATCAGTGACGATCTGGACAAATGCATGGATTCTTGGACATTAGGCTCTACAAAAGGAAATGAGTAGGATAGAGGTAGATAACAGTGAAGATATTGTGGCTAATCTTATTGACCAAGATACCATGTGGTGAAATGTTGACAAGTTAGAGCTCTATTCAATCCAATTGTAGCTGTTGATATTTTGAAGATAATCATTTGTCAAAGACAAAATGAAGACCAATAGCTACGGACACAAGAAAAGAATGGCAATTTCAGTTTTTAGAGAACAACTTAGATGAAACTATGGAAAAAGCTCCAGCGTTCACAACCAAACTCAATTGTGGAAAGTACTATGGAGGATGAAAGTTCCTAATAAAATAAAGATTTTTGCATGGCGAACGTGTAAAGAAGGTCTATCTACTCAATCTAATCTTAGGAGAAGGAATATGGATGTTGAAGATGAGTGTTGGTTCTGGAAATCCTATCTGGAAGATATTCAACATGCTTTAATATTTTGCCCCATTAGAGATTTGTGGAACAAATATTTACATGCAATGAAGCATATTGGAAGGGATATGAGTATAGTGACTATTGCACTGTATGTGCTGGAGAAAGGCAATATTACTGACCTGTCCACTTTTTCCTAATAGTTTGGGGTTTTTGGTTTAGAAGGAATAAGATGCAAGCTAAAAAAGTTCTTATTGAACCTATAAGTGTGATTGACTATGCATTATCTTTGTAGAAAACTCACAAAGAGCTGACATTTTTATCAACTACAAAATCCAATAATGCTTGCTGTTGGAAGCTACCACCAACTGGCTACCTCAAATTGAACGTGGATGGAGCAATGTTCTTTGACCAACATAAGGTTAGTGTAGGTGTGGTACTTATAGATGAGAAAGGGGACATTCTGATAGCTGCTAGCAAAGTAGAGAATGATGTGAATGTTCTAGAAACTATTGAGCTTCTTGCTATGCTTCAAGGCTTACAACTATGTGCTCATTTGTGTGTTTTTAAGTTAATTCTAGAAAGTGATTGTATGCTGATGCTCAATGAGTTAC
Organism: Juglans mandshurica; assembly: GCA_022457165.1. Lineage (NCBI taxonomy): Eukaryota > Viridiplantae > Streptophyta > Magnoliopsida > Fagales > Juglandaceae > Juglans > Juglans mandshurica. The sequence continues at coordinate 27,567,562 of CM039620.1, read as the reverse complement.
AAGAAGAAGCAAAATCATTTTCAACTCTTGGGTATTTGCTAAAAGAAACAAAGCATTTGCTGCAACTATTTGCTGCAACTATTTGCTGAGTATAAGATTCAACATGTGCATCGTATGGAGAATGGGGCAACAGATAGGCTTGTCCTTTATTCTTGGTATGTTGAGAATATTAAAATGTGGTGGGATGATGTTCCAATATTTGTCCATTGAGCTTTGCTACACAACCTCCACCACACTCCACACTCCACACTCCACACTCCACATTTTTTTAAATTTTTAATATTTTTTTAAAAATTTTTTTAGTTTATTTTTTTAAAATTATTTCAAATTTTTTATTCATTATTCATATAATAAATATTTAATAAAAGAAAAAAATAATAAAAATTAAAAATAATGTGTAGTGTGAAGTGTTAGGAGGTTGCGAAGATTTTTTATTGTCCATTTGGTTTGACAAAAACAACATGCAACGGTTTTTATAACCTTATTAATGAATGGTCTTGTTATATATATATATATATATATATATATATATATATATAGATAGATATATATAAGGAAAAAGATTTGTGACAGCCCACATCCTCAACACACCAATGTTGAATTGAAGAAAAAAAAAATTTTTTCTTTGAAGGTGTGCTGGGATGTAGGCTGTTCCCAGCATTCTTCTATAAAAAAAATATGGTAGAAGTTAATAACTCTTTAGGTGTATTGCCCATAGAACTCAAGTCTAAAAGTAAAGGTTTTTAACACTTTTATTTGAAAATAATGCGTTTCAATGTTTTCTCCTATTAGGCACGGAGATTTGGGCAGAAAATTTGTGTGTGTGTTTTTTTTAAAATTTATTTTTTATTTATTTTTTTATGGTTATCCAAATTAAAAAGAAAACTTTCATCATTCTTTTTTTTTTTTCCTCTTTCAAATTGAAAAGTAATAAGAATGATTTATGCCTCTTGCATACCTTGATTAACTACATGGTTGATGATTATGGTATAAAATTTTATTGAATTTTAAAATATGATAATTTTCATCATTTTTTATTTTTTTAAAAAATAAATGGTTGATAATTATGGTATATAAAAAAAAAGTAATTAGACAAATCTTAAAGAATACTTTTAGTTATACAGTTTTGATAAGATAAAAATTAAAAGTTGAATAATATATTATTAAAATATAAATTTTTAATATAAATTTTTTAAAAATTTTGAATTATTTATTATATTTTATGTTAAAATTTAAAAAAATTATAATAATTATTTGAGAATAAATATGTTTTTTATTATTTTAACAGTGAGAGAATAATCATTTCAAAAAGAAAAAAAAAAAACAATGAGAGAATAAGCAGGCATTTACTTTTTTAAATGTCAAACAACGACCACGCCACGTGGTTGGAGGAGAGTGTATGGTAGAATCTAGAAGGTCGTAGAGTTGAATGGAATATGGATCGGAGAGGGACTGATAGGGAATCTGGATACGCTATATAAACAGAGAGGGATCCCAACTTCCTAACCGCTCTCGCATTCTGCCTTGGTTGGCTCCGGTTTACGCCATCGTTTCCCCAGGCAAAGCATTTCCAGATTCGCTCCTCTTGGTCTGAGGTACATTTTCCTTTCTCCTGATGATATCCTTTACTGGAATACAACAAACCCTAGTTGATCTCTCAGTTTCGTCTCCTCCGATCCATTACAAAAGTTTTTTTCATTGTTTTTTCGGAGTTCGGAAATTTGAATTTGGTTTTGCGAGATCCTGTTTCTTTGGGGGCCTATATGAAATCGGGCTTTTATGGCTCTGTCGGCTAACAATATGAATGCAGAGTCAACGGAAGCTTAAATCGATGCAACCTTTTCTGTTGTTTGCTTTAGCTTCTAAAACCTCACTCTATCTAAGTCATAGTCGTTTTTATATGCAATTTTTCTTGATCACCCGAATTCAATGTTTGATAATTTAATAAATGGAATTCTGAGTTTTTGTAATTTTGACTGGTTTTGTGCTTTGATTTGTTCCATAGGCCATACTAATTGGTCTTACAGAGCTTTGTGTGCTGAACGTTTTGAAATCGTTGTATCATGGCCGAGGTATGCAGTTGTTTTATTTTAGCTTATTTCCAGAACCGCCCCCCCCCCGGGGGGTTTCTGTTTGTGTCATTGTGTTTTGCAAGTTCTAATGTACTCATTCATTGAACTCGTGGCAGGAGGGTCACAAGGTTACCTTGAATGTTTATGACCTAAGCCAAGGACTAGCTCGGCAGCTTTCCACAACTTTTTTGGGGAAGGCTATTGAGGGTGTATGGTGAGTGTTTTAGGTTGGGGGAGGATGTAACAGTAGGATATCTGGATTTATGAAGTTCTAAATGTAGATGATTGGAATCTTGAATGCTCTGTGATGCTTTCTTTGATCGAGGTGTATATGGTGATTCAATTGCTTTTTCTGGTAAGATTATAATTTTATGGAGACAGGAATTTTAGCTGCTTGACTGTCTCAATAAGGCTGCCCCATCAGTCATCCTGTTACCATTAGCAATTGAAGTGTGTACCAGCAAAAATCAGTGTTTTTACTTTTCTTGATAGTTGGTTGAATATGTTTTTCCAAAATTTCTTTTTCTTCTTTCAAGATGAAAATTAGTACTGATGAAATGGATGAATTGATAAAGGATGGAGCATTGGAAACTTGGAATATGTGGGTGGCAAATCTAATGTTGAGCCTTGTTGTTCTGTAAATCATTTCTTTTATTTTGGCTATATTTTCTTCCAAGGATATACGTGATGGCCATTCGATTCATATTTCCTTTATTTTTTCAGAGGAAGCAAGTTGTACTGTGATTTAATCTTAGTGTTTTATTTAATATCTTTTGCACAACAGGCACACAGGAGTTGTTGTTTACGGTAATGAATACTACTTTGGGGGTGGCATACAACAAGCTCCTGCTGGATTGACACCATATGGTACACCAATTAGGGTGTTCGAGTTGGGAGTGACACATGTGCCAAAGGATGTATTTGAGATGTATCTTCAGGAAATCAGCCCCCGATATACGGCTGAAACATATAGTTTGCTTACACACAATTGCAATAACTTCAGCAATGAGGTTGCTCAGTTTTTGGTTGGTGCAACCATTCCAGACTACATTCTGCAGCTTCCAAACGAAGTAATGAACAGTCCAATGGGCGCTCTTATATGTAAGTTATCTATCTCATTTGTTGTTCTCTTTCCAATGAGATATTGGTGGAATGTGGCAATCTGTTAGTTTTCTTTTTAGAATCCCAAGTAACTTAGCTGGGTTGCAATTGTGACCTTTGGATGCTGTGATGCATTGGTTACAGAGGTTGCCGGGGGATTCTGTCGGCAAAAGTCCCTCACACTTATCAACATCAACATTACATGACCAGTTAGGCTTGGCTGATTTTGTCAGAAAAGAAAGTAGGTTTCAGGGCTTAATCAGGCTCCGGTTGCTAGTAGTTTTCTGTTTGAGGCAATCCTTCTGGCATCCTCTTGCTTAGAGGGATTGAGCTTTTGAAGGTTAGAGGTTTTCTAGGATTGAAGAATGGGTATACTGGATCTGAATAGATTTCAAAGTCTTGTCTTGTTGATAAAGAGATTTATTGTATTACCAAAATTGAGGAAAAAAAGGTTTTGTATAAATGGTTAACCTGTGGGAGTGTTGTTCAATGTCGTTAATTACAAGAATGTATGTTGCAGTGCCCATGATACAGAATCTGGAGACAACAATGAAATCTGGTGCTGTCCCCCAAGTTCCACAATTTAGGTCTCCAATGACCCAGCCTTTGCAACCGATGACGACCCCAGATCGCAAAGAGAGTTATAACAAAGTGAAAGCTGAAGAGCACTGCACCAAGTCTGAGAAGCCAAAGAGGGTGGAAAATACAGTGCCACCAGCTGTTGACATTGTAGAACAGAAAGCAGCAGCCAATGGGGTTGTTGGAAACGACCCCCTTGTGAATGCGAGAAGCATGGTGCAGGAGGAGATAAGCAAAGAATTTGCTGCAATCATGGCGACTGGGACATTACGTGCAAGTGAGGCTGCTGCGCTTGCCACAAGAAGAGTTATGCAAAGATACGGGAACCTGAGTGCTGCAATGCCACGGAGTTAGCATCTGGAGAAAATATTCTTTCAAAGAGTTGTACTCTCATTTTTCAAAGAGTGGGTCTAAGAAAGAAAGACCCAGTATCTGTATTGACCTTTTAACAATTTGACTTGATCAATTTGTGACCGATTGTGGGTGTGCCTCTTTCTTAATGTTAAAGCTTTGCTTTAACCAAAAAGAAGATTGCATCTACTTGAAAAGTGAATGTTAGATTTATTTTATAATCTAATTTGAATTTGGTATCTAGAGACTAGAATTTCTTGTCATGAGTTTGGTATCATGAGCAACTCTCACTGCGTACATTTCCTAAATAATGAACGGAAATGGGGTGAACAACAAATATCAAATAAATAAATAAAACTAAAGAAAGAAGATGGATGGGCATGAACCCTCACAAATAAAAGCTATGGAAAATAAAGAAATGTCTCCCTATTTTGGATTACACAAAAATAATTTCATATAATTTGTCAAATTATAAAGTTATTTTAGTAAATTTTAACAAATCACATAAAATTATATCAGTTTTGTGCTATAAGAGTCCAATGATAAGCAAAGGATACATCCATCCAATGTTTTCTCTTATGAGGCTAAATTGAGAGGAATAAATAACGAGTTATAATTTCTTATCCCCATACTGCCCATGATTCTCTATTTTCACCCCCGTCTCAAAAAATAAATAACCCAAAAGAATGGTGGGGAGGGAGGCGGGGGGCAAGATAACCTTTGAATCTACATTTGGCGTAAATACTAAAGAGAAGCGCCACAAAATGCTATGAAATAGTCGCTGCAGCTTGACTGATTGATGGCACGCGATCTTGATCGGTAGAGGAGCTGAAATTTTCAGTTTCTAGCTCAACACTGGCATCTTTTGATCTGCCACATGCATCAGAAGGAATGTTGATGCCAGCAAACCCAATAATGACGGCAAGAGCTCCAAGGTAATCCATGAGATGAGGGGCATTGCCCATTACAGAATCAACTATAGCTGCTAATGGGATCTGAATTGTTAGTCCAGCCGTTGCTACTGTGGTAGTCGTCATAAGAACAGCCTTGGCCCATAAATAATCACTCAGCACATTATCTAACAAACCTAAACACCAAGCAAAAAATCAACGTTATTCAGTTTACATTGAATGCATTTTTGTAAACCACATGCGATAAATAAATTCTAAAATCGGATCCCTTGATAAAAGGAAAGACTATTTGCTATGAGAGTAAGCACATACAGAACTGTGGCCATTGAAAGTACTTCAGCCTTTTAAAAAAAAAAAAAAAAAATTAGGTACATGCAATGGCCACAATTCTGTATCTGCAAAACAAAGGAAAATGATATCCTTTCTAACTCATTGACGCGACTTGAACCTAGGATCTCATCCACAACCTTATTCTAGTCAGGTGTGGAAGTGCCATTTGGCTCAAAGGTGGCTGGTAAAAATGGCATCAGTTATTATGTTCTCCATTTGTCAATAGAAACTATTTTCCTTGTACAACTGATGAATAAAACAACGAACGCAAACAGGATACAAAAGCATTTGTGCCCTCCCTGTGTCATCTTATGCCTTCAACCAACATCATCTCATTTCTTAAGAATGCAATTACGGATTTGGTATCTTGGTTGAAATACTAATATCTTTCTACTTGTTGGTATGAGATCTAGGCAGTTGATTATCAAAATGCATTTATTTCTAATCCTAGACTTTTTCCTAGCAAAGCATCATTATTGCTTCTAAACTATCTTCTCACTTCATATTCTAAAACTATGTTTCTTCCTACACAGTTCTAGTAGAATCCACCCTTCCAATCTTATGGGCAAATCATGATCACATATCAAACCTTAACCTCCCCCAAAACTAATAGCACACTTTGTACCTAACCCTAGCCGGAATCACAGCAATGTATCTTTAATATTGGTGTTTACTTGAGAGGAACAGCGTGCAATGATTGGTGCTTTGACATCTGGACTTGGGAGTAACTTTTTAAAATTGATGCCCCATAGCAATTTCAGAAAGACAAGACACAGTTTACTCTGCCAATAAAATATCAAGAAAATAACCCCAAGGTTAGGACTTCCAAAGTACAAACTGAGAGGATGGAAAGAGCCAGGTTGCAGGAACCATAAATCACCTTGGCTTGATAATCAAGCTTCTAATTTCCAATTAAAGTGTAGATATACTTCAATCAAGTTTGTCATGGACAATTGAAATAGCATGACTACCGTCACTGAACATCCATCAACAGGCCAATTCTGGGATTGGTCGCAATAGTGCTTCATATGGCTACAATTTCAAATCACACCGAAGGATAGATAGAAAATCTTACACTACATAGCTTTTCCCTGGGAATTATCCTATACAAATGCCACTGCCCAAGTCTTTCTAGATTGTACGTCTGGATTTTGATGGTAAACCCATAATAATACAAGAGAGAAGTGGTTCCTTGAGAGGATGCATGAAGCCATGAGTTCACTTACTACAACTACGCAAAGCTATACGGTGTCCTACTGTAATCCTAAAAATTAATGTCCCTAACAACATTGTCAACAAAGTCCTCCTACCATATCATCATTTTCCAACTGTATTACGCATTATCCGGAAAAGCACGTTTGAGGAAAAAATAAAATGTACTTTTTAGCTTATTTGAGATTAAAAGTGCTTTAATATGTAATACCCAAACAACCTAATTTTTCTATTAAATGGCTTTTAAGGCTATTTAAGCACTTTTTAAGACTCTTACCGCAACCCCAAACAGGCCCTAAAATGAATGGTCAAGATAGCAAAATAGAATCAGAGACTAATTTCGGCAGTTATGTACCCAGTAATTACTATGTTACAAGGATAGAATATGCCTGAAAAAAAAAATGCTCTGGCATCTCCAGAACATAAAAACAGGGACAGACAGACAAAGGTATGACCTACTTATTTACCATAGCCAAGCACAACATTTCAAGACAACTTTTCTTCTTTCAAGACAACCGACATAAATAAAGCAACTGCACCACGTAACTGAACAACAAAGAAAACGAGATAAAAAAAAATGATGAAGCTTAGACACGAACCTTTTCCAATAATTAGACCAAACTGCTCCCAGGTAAGCAGTTCAAAAGGTTCCAGCTTGGTGAAGTTAAGAATAAGGGCCACAGGAAGGAAAATCAAGAGGTTGAAAAGCCCTAGAAATCCGAGGAACTGTGCCATACTGGCATGTCCGCTTTTTCCATCATCATCAGGTAGCTTCTTGCGAATAAGGGTAATATACACAGCATATAGTGCTGATGAAACGATTGCCAGAATGTCTCCAAGAAGGGGGTTTGAAGCTGCAGTTAAACCGGTTTGAGAGTCCCCTAAGCTGACAACTATTGTTCCAGCCATACAAAGAAGAACACTGATGAGCTTCACCCATGTAAACATCTCGCCCAAGAATGCTAGAGAGACCAAAAACGTAAAAAGGCTGGATGCACTGCTTAAGATGGTATTTGACTGCAAGCAAAGAAGAGGAATTAATTAGACTAGAAGGGGAAAACATGTTCAAATCAGATGTGAGATGTGGAATACAAATTTAAAAAATGCTTACCGTGACTGTTGTATACTTCAACGAGAAATTAAATGTGAGCTGCGCAAAAAACCAAAATGGGCATATCAATAAGCTAACTTTTGCCACTCTAGTGCGTGTCCAACGGCCTTTTGCATCAACTCGTTTATCGAAGTTGCCATTGGCTTTATCTTGATCTGGTAGAGCAGCTTGAATCTCATGTGATACAAATTCTGCTTCAGAACCAATACCTTCTCCATGATGGCTAATTTGCCCCTCTTCCAAAAGCACAGATGGATTTACGGCTTTTGCACCTAAATCACTCTCCCCAAGAAGAACAACCTGCTCTGATTCCCGTAAATCTTGCAAAATGCCACTTTTCTTATTTTTCCAAAACCATAAACTTCCATAAGTATCCTCCAAATAGCGCCCAATCTCAACTAGGGGAATGTAAACCACAAATAGTGAATTGCAAATGTACGTTATGAGGAATGGTGAAACCCCCGCATCTAAAACGGACTGAACCACATAACTAGCAGCTATCCAGATAGATGCAACGGCAACTATGTAAATCAAACCCAAAAGCCATCTCCAAACTTCATGTGTCATGCTTTTGGAATCCGATACTTAACCAAACTTGTTCAAGATCCCCCAATGATTCGCTCACCAATCTCTGATCATTAGAGAACCACTTACCAACCCATAAAAAAAGAATCAACTTCTACAACACCCATCAAGGAAATTCTCCTCCAAGCAGAAAATTTACAGTCCTCTAGTCCCAATTCACACCAAATACACCTAAAACGAAAAAAAAAAGAAGCATTAAGGACACAGAGGGAACATAACTCTAAACCGGAACGTTTACCAATAATAATAAACTTGCGGTGTCAAGCAGAAAATCCTAAATAACACTATATATAAACAATTCGAAAAGATCTAACCGCAAAAACTTGTCGGATCAACCCCAATAATATAAAAAATAGAACTGACATTGATGCAACGAAACTTAAATTAGAATTCAACAAATTTATAGAGCAGATAGAAGAACAAATAAAAATAAATAAAAAAAATCAGAAGTACCTGGGCAAAGAATAAAAGTTGATTTTGATCTTTGTAGTTTGTCGATGTTTTGCCCTGATTTCTTGGTTGTTGCATTCACGCGGATCTCTTAAAAAAGTTTAAACCATTCACTCAAATGTTGGGCCAATTTACAAGGAGAAGTTTGGGTACTAAATTCGGAGATAGACGTTTGTTGGTCCGACGGGCTCCCCAGAGAGAGATCAAACGAAAGGAAAAAGGTAAAAAGTAAATTACACTTTTGAATCTAACCCGACTAATTAAATGAGTCAATCATTTTTATCGTCAAGTCCGACATGTTTGTTTCATTATTGGCCGATACTATATTTGTAGAATAATGCTGAGTAAACAGACGACTTTTTGAGCCGTCTATATTGAGAATGAGAATTTATCTCAATTTATTTCATCTTATTATTATAAATTTTTAAAATTTTATATAAAATTTAATAAATAATATAATTTTCAAAATTTTAAAATAATAATAATATTAAAAAATAATATTTTAATAATATTTTATTTAACTTTTAATTTTAATCTCAACTCATCTTATCTCAACTCTCAATCCAAACGGAAGTGGGTGTAATTTTTTTCTTCGTTGCAGAGTTCGGTACCAATTTTCGATCAAAATCGTCGATCCCCCTAACATTACCCATTTTTATATCCACGTGACCCGACACAATATATACCCATTCGATCTAAGAAAAAATAATAATGAAAAGAATACTCAGATATTTGATCCTTCCGTTGGATAACAAGGTAAAGGCTATGAAGAAAATCTTAAGAAAATGAGTGATTCACAGCTCAAATGCTTGAGAAAAATCATGTGGCTGACCACTAGGGACAAAGTTTGACCACAGTGATCCGAATGACTTTTCTTTTTGGCTAATCGGATGACCTCGCAAATAGGGTTGAGTAAAAATCCGACAATCCGATTCGGTTCCGACTCTGCTCCAGCTTCGACACTCTGCCTCCGATTTGGCCCTCTGACTCCGCCTCTAATTTTATACATATTTTATAAAAGGATATGTGTTTTTCTATATATTAATCATTTAAATTTTATACAACTATATCTTATATAGTTAGTTAAACTCAATAATATACTATTTAAATAATATATTTATACTATAATATATAGACTAAATTGACTAATAAATAATAATAGTTTAGTATATGACTATATGCAAATATCATACTATTACAAATTTACAATATTACTATCATGTTACATGTAAGTTGTAACACTAAATTACTAATGTATAAATATAATAACATGTAATACTAATGTATATATAATATACAATAAACACTAAGATGCATAATAACATCAACATGTAATACTAATGGATAAACACTAATCTATAAGTTTATAATAACATATAATACTAATGTATAATAACTAAAGTATTGTTCATATAAATTTTATATAACAATATCTTGTATTAATTATATTTTATGACTTAATAAATTCTCAACATATTCATTTTGATAAATATATTAGTAATACTAATATACATTAGTATATTAATTAGATTTATGGTCTAATACTAATACTATTAGTAATCCACTTTAAGTCTATATATAAATTACTATAAATCACTATAGTATTAATTACTAATACTATATTACTATATGATACTATTAACTATAGTGATATACTAGTATTAGTATACTAATACTATCAGTGATATAGTTAGTATAGTAATTTATACTAATAGTATTAGATAGTTATACTAAATTAAAATCACTATAGCAAATACTAATATATAGTTATGCTAATCACTATAACTAATACTAATATTTATACTAATATTAATATAGACTATAGTTATAACTTATATTATATAGTTATACTAAATCACTATAACTTATACTAATATAGTTATGCTAAATCACTATAACTAATACTAATATAACTATTAGTATAACTAATATCACTACTAGTATAACTAATACTAATACTAATACTATTAGTGTATTACTAATATTTATATATATATATATTAATATATATATAATGTATAAGAGATTAGAGATTTAATATATATATATATATATATATATAATATTAAATCACTAACATACTAATAGTATGATACTATAGTATTAGTAATTATACTATAAGATATAGTAATAGACTAATAGTATATTATAGTAATACTATATTATATATAAAATAGTAATACTATTTTTTGAATCTTCATTCCGTATACGGTGCCTTTTTTTTAATATTCATATATAATAATATATATCATATATTGTTTATGAATCTTCATATATATATATATAATATATAAAATTAAAAATAGATTTATAGTAATTATAATAGTATACTATAGTAACTATATGGTGCCTTTTTTTTTAATCTTCATTTCTAATACGGTGCCTTTGTTTATTGTAGTGATTAGTTGGATGTGGATATGGAATCATGGATGATGGGAGCACATGTAAAAATATGACTTTCTTTTTATTTTTAATTTTTAAATGCATGTTAGTATGTTACTTGTTTTATTTACTTGTATTTTTTGTTATAATCAAAAGTTTAATAAGTTTAGATTGTAATTTTGAAAAAATTGAAATTTGAAAGCCCACAATTTTTTCTTTTAAAAAAGTGGGTAAAATATGAAGTTAAAAAAGATAAAAAAAAAAAAAAAAAAAAAAGATCCAAAAATCCAACTCCGCTCCGACAAGTCAGAGTCGGAGGCGGAGCGGATTCTCTACATCTCGAAGTCGGAGTCGGAGTCGAAGTCGGAGGTTGGGCACTCCGACTCCTAAGTGATCGGTGCTTAGCCCAACTCGTAAATTTGATACGACTTAATTATTAATTGGGTCAAATTAAAGTTAATAATTGACTCGAACTCTATTATACCTAATCCTAATCTTATTGTTGCATATTGGGTTTATGTCAGGGTCTTAGGTTGTATAAAAATTGCCAGTCCTGATAGGTTTTCCCCCATAGGCACTAGAAGCAAACCCACGAAAAACCACTAGAGAGGCTAGTCCGAGAGCCCAACCGAGCCCTACGACCCTCCACTAAAGGGAGTCAGTGGGTCTTTAGTAGGGTATTCGGCCCACAGGCATAACCCGCCCATGAATTAAGTTCTTAGAGGGAAAAGTGGATGGTCAAGACAGAGGGGACTCACCGACCTAACACCACCTCGATGACAGACTACCCTCGGGAATTTGCCTAGGTAGGTGGGCAGGAAATATGAAGAACCCGTGTCCTCCTGACAACAGGCATGTAGAGGCTTAACAGGGAACGTCCATAGGGTAAAGTGAGTCAGGAAGCCACGTCACATTAATGACACCACTACTCAGACTCCACGCCGTATTAATGACGCCGCTCCAGAAGTCACGCCGCATTAAAGGATTTTGAAAAATGAACAATAGAAATGACATAAGTCCTTCAAAGTCAAGGACATACTGTCTTACTCGAAATTTAGTATAAAAGTCGATCCCTAGGTATAAAGAATTTTCTATGATCCCTCTAAATTTATGCACAAACTACTAAGCAGATATATTGACTTTAGCATCAGAGACTCTCCGGCCACCACCAGAGCCCCCATTCTCTGTGTTTGCTTAAACTGTGCAGGTGATAACCCGAAGATCTGAGTTTCTGGAACCTGGCCCAAAGGTGCTTGAAACACGACGTTAACACTATAAGTATTTCAAACCACAAAAATTGATATTGGATCCTCAAAATTCAAATTATGAGAAACTGACACTTTGCACCCTCATTTACTTCTTAACATTAAGATAGATGAAAAATAAGTGGCAATTCTCAATTCTGACTATCAGATCTGAAGGGAATTAGGTGCCAAGTGTCAATTTGTTTTTAGATTCGAGGGTGCAATGCGGCAATTTTATGTTTTGAATTGTGGAGTACAAAATTCCGAGACAATCTTGCTTGGAACTTGAGACAATCTTGCATGTAATGGCACATTTATTCCTTTCACGATTTTTAAGGGTTATTCTATTCTCAACCTAGTAGAACATATTATTTATATAACTTAAATATTAAAATTTGATTGTAAAATTTTAATTTTAAAATTTATCTTTTAAATAAAATTATGTCATGAAAATATTTTATTAAATATGATTTATATATCTATTTAAGAAAATAATTTTTCATTATATTAATATGTAAAATAAATTAGTATACAAATAATGATAAAGTTACTACTCGTAAATAATTGCATCATACCTGTTATTAAAACATCCTCTCTCTTCTTTTTTTTTTGTACTTTAATTCAATCAAATCATCTTACAATTAACAGTTCAAACGCATTAAAAACTTACTTTTTTAATCAATTGCGACAAAAAATATGACAGTTTTATTGAAAGTTTATCCTTAATTTCCACATATTTTCTAGTGGATTTCTATTTTCTGAATAGAGAACAGGTAGATATCCGATAAAGCAGTAACTCTCACATGATAACATGCAATAAAGACCAACGTCTTACAAAGAAAAGTTTGTCCTCATGATTTGAAGGATATAATATTCCATGCAGATTTTAGATTTTAATCACAATGAAGAAGCACTTCCACTACGTGATGCATTGTGCCTGGAAGTAGAACCCCATTCTATGGCTTCTGCCACAGCCTTTTGTCTTTCCCTTATACTTTCTTCATCATGAAGATTCCCATTTCCGCTCGCCATGTTGTGATCCGATGGTGGAGAAGGACTGGCGCCGTGAGATACGGTGCCGTCACTCGGACTGTTGCCGAGGAAACTGAGAGCAGTGACAACATCAGTCATCAAGGGACGAACAGCTTGTTCCTCTTGCAGACACATGGCTGCAATTGCTACCGCTTGGTGTAGTGCTCTCAGAGAAAATTCACCGTGAAGAAGCGGATCAGCTAGTTCTGGGAATCTCTGTGGATCCTTGAAAACAGGCTGTGCCTGGTAAAAGACAGACAGAGAAAGAAAACAGTCGGCTTGATGAGAAGTTTAGAAATATTAGCAGTGAAGGGACAAAATGGCAAAAGTTTTGACAAAGATTAATGCATGGGCGAAGTACGTACAGAAACCAGGGAACTTACCCAAGTGATCAGATTTTGCTCCTCGGTACATCTTGTTGTGTCAATGACTCTCCTTCCAGTAATCAACTCCAAAAACACAACTCCAAAACTGTACACATCCGACTTCACTGTGAGTTGTCCTGTTCTTTGATACTCGGGAGCACAATATCCGTATGTTCCCATGATTCTCGAAGAAACGTGTGACTTGTCCCCGACTGGACCAAGCTTTGCCAATCCGAAATCAGAGAGTTTGGCATTGAAATCGTTGTCCAGCAAGATGTTTGAGGATTTTAGATCTCGATATATGACAGGAGGATTGGCCTTCTCATGTAAATATTCTAGGCCCTTGGCAGCTTGTAAAGCTATTTTCATTCTTGTGAACCAATCTAATGCCTTTTTCCCTGGTGCTAGATCTGAATATCAATGTTTAATTCACATAAGTTTATACAGTAGTACTGGTTGGTTTTCTGATGATGTTTATCAAAGATGCAGGGTGGACATATGTTTATAGTTACCGAGATTTGCATCTTTATCGATGTGTTTAGCGTGTCAATAAACAAACTTGAAAATAAGATTTTTTTTTTTTTTTCTTTCTTTCTTTTGAAAAAGAAAATGAAGAAGGTGGTACCAAGTAGATGGTCCTCCAGAGATCCCAATGGCATGTACTCGTACACCAGAAGTCTCTGCTCTCCATCGGCACAATATCCGATCAAATTGACTAGATTTTCATGGTGTAAGAGGCTCAACATCAACACCTCAACAAGAAACTCTCTGTTTCCTTGCAATCCATTCCTGTCAAGTTGCTTCACAGCCACAACCTGATCAATAAAAACTACCACAGGATCACTACTCAAAATTCTCTACAAGTTTTGATTTGAACTAGTTAGAGGGAAGACATCAAACATGACTGCTTGTTACTGAAAAATCACCGCTTGTCCCAAAAATTCAAGCTGATGGGAAGAGGTATATTTTATTATTTTACATCTTAACATTTACCAGGCCAGTTTTGTCTAGTTGTCCCTTGTAAACTCTTCCAAATCCACCTTCACCTATTAGGCATTCTTGTCGGAAATTCTTTGTCGCCGTTGCCAATTGGCGGAAATTGAAAGTTTGGGCGGCAATGTTGTTGTTCTGAACTTCTTTATCGGAATCCTTCTTGTTGGTGGTCTCGACTGGAGCGACCTTCGGGTTATGGTTTCCTGTATAACATCTCTGTTTTGTGAATATGGTCTGGTACTTGTATGTGTTAAATTTGGTAATTAGATGTGCAATTTAGAAAATATAGAATATTTGGAGGATGCATGATGAAACTTCCCATAAATTAATAAACCTAGCAAGTAAATAATCCTTATTCCATGCATAAAGGAAAGAAGAAAGTGATGAACTGACCAGGCCCTGGGTGTGGAGGATCAGCAGCAGGCAAGTCTCCCTTCCTTCTGCCATTGGTCTTCTTAGATACTTTCTTCTCATTATTCTCATGGGATGTAAAACAAAATGAAAAGCAACTCATTTCTTGAACAAATCAAATCCAGAAAAAACCTGAATTAAACTGATCCTTTCAATCTTCTCTTTAATATTTATATAGATCATATATATATATATGCTAGCTCCCTCTCGTACGTTCTAGCTAGCTAGCTGTTACAATCCCCACTTCTGCGCGCTTCTGCATGCCCGAAAAATCAAGTACTTGATAAATTGTTTGAAAATACAAACAAAAGTTGTACAACATGAACACAATACATAAATGATCAATGTTTGTAGAACTTGTGCTTGTTTTTATAAACATGATGATCGATGCATACACCTACGTACGTACATACGTACGAAAGCTTTCACTGAATCAAATTGCTAATACTTATATATTAATTGAAGAAGAAAGTTGAATTCCTCATGCATGGACTTAACACATGCATATTAATGATGCATGCAAGCTCGTTCAACCAAAACCCTAATACCAGAACCACCATGAAACTTTAAAGACTCGACAAATTAATTATTACACCAAATTACGCGGCGATCGAACCTGGGAAAGGGAATGGAGGAGGGAGATCAGGTGCGTGCAACAGAATTGGGTTGCTAGTTTTTGGTGTTGCCGCAAAAGATGGAGAGAATTTGAAGGTTTGTAAGACAGAATAATATATATTACAGGGTACGTGGGAACCAAATTAGAATTAATTAATGGTACTTTTGTGGAGGCCATATATAGTGCCCTCCAAATGTGATAAATTTAGATCGAGCTAATTCATGCACAGAAGCTAGAAAAACATTCAGTATATATATATATATATATATATATATATATATATATATATATATATATATATATATAGACGGCCATGATCAAGAATATCTAAAACATCATGAGTACGTACACACATGCATGCATGGAAGGGAGGATGGAAATTAAAGTACTGTCGTGGCACATTTTTTGTTTTTTTTTAATTATTGTAAGCGCTGAATTAACAAGGAAAAAAGAAGAATATCAACAAACATCAACTCATTCATTCCATTGATTACAATCAACAGAGATACCGAATGTTTTTCTTTATTCCAAATTCCCCGCAGACATGAGTTTAAATGAGATGAACTCCAGACAGTTCTTCCCTATTTTTTTTAGAGAATTTTAAGCTGCATATATATATATATATATATATATATATAGTATTTTAGGAAGCATAAACTGCTATCCTCATTCCCCCCTGGCAATGGCCAGGAATGCTACAAATGAAGTAGTTCCATCCCCTTAACAGTATCATTCGATCGTTTCCACTAGTGTAAGTTCTAGAATTCGAAGAAGCAGTAGTGCAACTTGTGTAGCCGTGGACACCAACAATTGCAACATTGTGGAATGATGAATCATAGTTGAAAGCTGCACATAACAAAACACAAACAAGTGACAAGAAGTTGAAGCAATATTGGATGAATGGCTGTAAGAGAAGAAACAATTAAAAAATATAGATTTTCCCAAGTTACCAAGTATATCTCCGGCCTGGAACCTCTTCCCTCTGGTCCATCTTTCCACGTTGAAAGTCCAGCCAGAATCATCGCCAACAGTATGAATAGTTGGTCGAGCAGATACAGAGGAAAGTGAGTTCAGAGTCATGAGGAGAGTGATGGCAAGTACTACTACAGCAGTGCAATTTCCCTGGTGAGACATTTTGGAAGTAGGGTTAGAATCAGAAAAGAGACAAGATGCAGTTCTTTTATGAGGAATTGGATGTGAAGATTGAAGAAAAAAGCTGCATGTTGTTTGCTTTATATGAAGGGGTTTTCCTCCATCTCTATTAATTTAATAAATACAGGAGTTGCTGCTTATTTGCATGCTAGCTGGGAATCTTAATTTATTGGATTAAGGTCCAATGCTGGTGGTTGGAACAGAAAAATCAAGTGATTCGAATCCCTGGAAACTTCCTTGGTAAATTTTTTAATCTATATTTTCTCCTCCAGTTTTAAGTTTTAATATATATCGAGATTAAACAGTACTATCCCTTCTAGATAAAATTAATGAGCTTGGTTGCTTACAATATTCATGGGGAATACCTGATCTTAATAGCATCATATATAATAGTTCAAATGCAATTCGAATGCTGTTCCTACTAGGCAGTTGAATATCCTTCATACCCTTTTTTCCTGTCCTTTTTATTCCCTTTTGAAGGGTGCGCAGGTACAACATGTGAACTAATACTGTGTTTTTTTTTTAGTATCTAAGCAAGCTTCATTTTGTTCTTCATACCCTTTTTTCCCTTTTAAAAGAGCATACATTCACAACATGTGAAGTAGTATAAATATTGCTCTAATTCTAATAAAACTTGATGCCATGTATTTTTTTTTTTAAAGAAAGTTTAGTTAAACAGAAATGCTACGTACAACCGGTGCGTGTAACCGACTGACTGTCACGTCAGCATTTATTAGAACAATTAAAAAAAAAAAAAAAAAATTGAAAAAAGTAAATCTAGGGAAGAAGATAATTCATTGGACTGTAAATATCTGAGAAGAAGTAGAACTTCAAGAAGAAGATTTGAGAAAAGTTTCATATTTGAAACTTGAGTGAAAGCATTTCGCACATATCGCATAGAGAATTTACACTGTAAGCATTTCAATCTCACACATTTACCTTAGAGGCACTTCACTCTCCGCTCTTCAATAATTTCAATCTCTCTCTCTCTCAGACACAAAACACCTACTTTTTTGGATGTGCAAATTCATACTGTAGTGTTTTCGTCAGTATCAATGTTACATATCAACGCGTAAATATCATTGGGGTTCATTAAAGATGGTGCTGAAGCCATGCCGAAACCCATATCAAGGAAAGGACGCCGGTCGTTGTGTGGGTGGATTCAATTTCATCCGGTTTTAAGCAATCCGTCTTTCTCATGTTTCACCATATGAAAGTCCATTCGGTCTCCTTTAGCTATGCTCTTGTGAGTATTTCTGGAGAGAGATGGAAATGGAGATGAGTGACTTTTTTTTGTGACTTGCTCCTATTTAATGAGGTGGAGATTCCCCACCAGACGTTGCACAAGCCGGTTGCAAGAAGCATTTTTCAAATTCAACTGATATGATTTCTATTAACTTACTGCAGTTGTCTAACTAACATTTTTCTCAAAAACTAAACCGCCCCTCATTTTCTTGTGAACATCGATCCTTCTTATTATCATTCTCTCTCTCTCTCTTTCTAGCACTGAAGATCAAAAACCATCGTGGTTAAGCCAAACCATCGCTTTGTAGAGTGAAGTAGGGTTTGGAATCCACAAATTGATCTTTCAAAACTTGAAGTAGGGCTATTAGGCCACCATGAAGGATGTGAGCTTGGAACATAGCAATTATGCATAGACGTGTTAGTTGCGGAACTTGCAGGCGATTGCTGATCTTAAACTTGCAGGCGATTGCTCTTTGCCATGGGAAAATATTCTAAATTTGGGAGGTTACATTTACAAGTAAAACAAAGCAGCAATTTCATTGGCAACAGGAACATAACTTGTTTGATATTGGATATACTTTGGACCGTTGGTGAAAAGCTTTGGTCAAAAAGCTATGGGGACATAAATTAGAACCATACACAAAGTTGACCAGTCTACAATATGGAATTATCTCTGCCAAAGGATGACAAAATGGCGCGTGAAGTTAATTTGAAGATATCCATCCAATGACCTTTCCAGTCATGGTTGAGAGAACTCAATAACAGACATAGCCATAGGCACCTCACCAACAGTCTGGCTGGGAAAAGCTTTAAGACTTCCTTCACTGCACAAATGGGGCATGAGGATGTGGGTATGAAATATAAATATTTAAAATATAAAAAGAATAAGTATAGATAGCAGCCACTGTTTAGGAGCAACCATTTTGCACACATGATGTGGCATCATTTAGACCACACATATCCCCAAGTCTAATTTACCATCCGACTGAGAGAGAGACAATGAGAGAGAAGCAGAGATGAGAGAGAGAGACCGAGATGAGAGAGAGAGTGGAGATGAGAGAGAGAGCATGAGGGATGAGAGAGTCGAGGAGAGAGAGAGACGTGAGGGATGAGAGAGAGAGTCGAGGAGAGAGAGAGAGAGTCGAGGAGAGAGAAAGAGCCGGAGAGAGAGAGAGTCGTTGATGAGAGACGCTGGAGAGATGATGAGAGAGAGAGAGAGGAAGAGAGAGAGAGGGGTAGCGTCTCATCTACGGGTTTTGCAGAAGAAAAAAAATAAAAAAACAAATGGACCACATGCATCCACGTAGTGTGTGCACTACAGTGGATGTTATATAGAATGACTCATATAAAAAATCAAGGAAACTAGAAACCACGGGCGTATTTCCTGTAAACTTGGGATTTCTCTCTTTTCTCAGATTTACCACTCAAAACATAGTAATAATAAAACATGGAAACCACAAAATTCAAAATGCAAAGGACCCCTTCCTAGAGAAAAGGGTAAATGTAATAAAACTTGACATAAGTGTGGTTTCATTAATTCACACTCATTCTCTTTTGAAAGTATATATCAATTCCAGATATAAAAATGCAAATGAGGTACAGTGGCTACAAGTTCTCTTTGCCTGTAATGGAAATGATGGAAACATATCCCTACTACAAAAAGTCGAGAATTAGAAATTAGTTGCAGGAAAATAAACAAATAGAAAAATGTCCGAACTGTCAATCAGGTTACAATATGGTTGAGTTCAACTTGTCTTTAGCTAGGTAGACAAATAAACAATGAATACCTTGCCAGAAAAACCAACCTATTAAGCAATGAGAATCAAAACTTGGAGTAAAAATGGATAAGAATCCTAATTCCTCTTTTTACCTATCAAAAAATTTAAAAAAAGAATACCTCCTCTTTTCCACAGTGGCATGGGAGCCTGTAGGCATACCTCATACAAGGTGGTACCCCAGGTCACCTTCCCACCACCATAAAAGATAAAACTAATAATACAAACAAAAACAAAAAATATACCCTGGTGAAGTAGGATTCGATTTCTGGTAATGATGCTAATAGACTTTACCAACTACATTGGATGGCACACGCAATAGTGATTATATAGTCAAGTGATGACAAGTCTAGGGATCTCCCATCTTAATTTCAACCTGTGGAATCAAAATATCATTCGTGTTTAAGAGAGGAAATTTTTAATAGATCAGCATCTGAACTCAATCAAAACACAACCCCAGGGTGAGGGGCGGGGAGGAGGGGGGACCAGTAATGGGGCAAAAAGTTGTATAATTAAGCATTCCTTAACCACATGAAAAGGCACTCAAGCAGAATAGCAGATAAACCAGCCAAAACTTAAGGATGAGTTCAGTCACCTGGACCAAGTGGATCATCCAACTTCTCGATTTTTTTGCAATTTTGAAGAGCAATAGATAATCATTTGCTCCAGATCTAAACATTACAACACCAGGGCAGTCCAGCAATTTGACATCCTTGTCTAACTGAACTTCTTGCATTGATCTCATTTTTTTTTTATCGGCAAACAAAATCTTATTGACCATAGAAATAGACAATGGCCCAAGTATATGGAACATATACAAGAGCATCACCTACGCATGCTAGTTTAGTGATACAAGGAATCATGAGAAGTCATGCCATTAAAATCAATTATAATCGACGGTCGAACAATAGAGCAAAGTATTGAAAAATAGATTTCTAAGCTCGTCCATGTTAGTTCAGGAGTAGCACCAGAATTGACAACATGGCACCTCTTCAAGGTATTAATGAGGCTACTCTTACCAACATTGGGCAGGCCAATAACACCCACTGTAATTGACCTCTTGATATGCCAAAGATAACCATGCAGAACAGATGAAATGGACAATATTAATACGAATTTATCCAAACACAAAAATCCAGATTAAAAAATATGGCATGGCCATTTCCATTAAGACACTATAAGCACAAAAATGCTTTGTTAAGTAAAATTGGAGAACCCTAGGCAGACTAAACCCATGACATCCATCCTCAAAAGAAATGGTTGAATACTGGAAAAAAAAAATTAAACACAATCATACGGCTCCAAACTCCTCTAAACCATATATGGGTCATCATGAATCCCATTCTCATGATCAGCAACAATTTGATTTATTGTTATTGTTTGTTATTTTTTCAAGCAATTGTTTTTATTATGATATTTATCATATTTTGACAAGTCCAAGAAATATGCACCAAAGCAAGGAATATCAGACTGGCAAAACAAGACATCAATTCTTTGTTCCATTTCCTCAACGGTGCGTTTGGATGGATGGATTTCGGAAGAGGATCAGGATTTGAAACCTAAATTCCTTGTTTGGATCATACACTAAAATTTGGATGTGGATTTGTACCAAGACCAAACAAGCCTTTAAGTTTTACAAAATCTTGAATTTGAAATTATGGTTGATTCGAATCCAAAATAAATTTCATATCTAAATCCAAATGCAACCCAAAGGAAATTTTATAAAATCTATAACCACATGCTTGTACTAAACGTACATAAATCAGCAGGTCAGAAAGCTAAACAAATTTGAATTGGATGTTATCATGTCCATGAACTCATTGTGCAAAATGTGTATTAGCATAAGTATGCCAGATTGCAATCAAGAGCTATTTTTTGGTTTAAAATACTTTTCAATATGAAAGCTTCACCAAATGGGTAGGAAAAAACAATCTTTACAGAATCAGGAAATAATCACTGTACACAACAACACCACACTCCCATGGAAAATCTTCTACAGCGTCAGAGAAGTTTGGTAGAACAAATAAATGGTAGTCACAGAAGACAATTGATAGGCATACCTCATGACTTCAGCAATTCTTCAACAATTTAAGAAGAGTTTCAGCCCCTAGACAGTCACTCCTTTGCAGAAGACTGCTTGGTTTTGCTGCCTTAGATGGCGACTTCCACCCTAAGTTTGATCGCTGCTGTTGCATACTGCACTTAAATGCAACAGTCAGTAATTCTTCCCTAAGATACTTGAGCCACTTCTCAACAGCTTCTCGAGGGATAAGATCTGAAACCATACAAACAAGAAATTAGACAAAATATTCTTGATGTTTTGCGTATGATACAGTCGTAAACTTAACTAGCAGCCAAGACATGATTAATCATTGTTTGATAGCGAGATCGTAAGAAAAAAGAATAACAAGAGCTATATATTGCTAATCTTAGAACACCTCTTACAGTTTCAGTCAAATTTCTGATCTAAGTTTTGCAGATCATTTTATGAGTTTGAACTGTTTCCACTATTAACCTTCTTCAAAATTTCTAAATCCACCGCAAGTAATTATCCAACGGCTTTAGATGGATGGATTGGGAGGGAGAGAGAGAGACCTTACCAATAGATGCTTATTAGGGCCAGATTTTATCACCAACTTCTCCATATCAACACGAGTACCCATGGGATCACAATTCACGGGCATCAAGAACCTCCAAACTAACATCTGATGCTTCAATGACTTTTCACCAACTCCTTGTAAAAGGTCCTGTCTGAATTATCTGTATCAATAACCAAAGAAAGTTATATTAGAAGTATTGAAAAAATAATCTCTAGGTATATTTGAAGAAATTCATAGGTCTAACTCATCTTATAAAATCGGTTCTACAAGAGAAGATTGTTCATTCCTTATAAACATGCCCAAGACCTTGTCCACAAGCAATGTGAGATTATTCTTCAACACTCTCCCTCACGTGCAGTGGTGCAGGCTAGTATTTTTCCTAGTCCTTGTCACAGGGTAAGTAGTGCGGGCCCCTATTCTTCCTATGACAGACTCTGATACTATGAATAAATTCATGGACCTAACTCATCTCATAAAACCGGTTCTATAAGAAATGATTATTTATTCCTTATAAACATGCCCAAGACCTTGTCCACAGGGAATGTGAGATTATTCCTCAACAATATTTAAGGGAAAAAATCATCTTCCACTGAATACATCTTTGAATAATATTTAGCATCAATATTCGCCAGGTTTTCCCAGCTCCTATGGGATTACTGCTACCCTTTTCCTCTCTGAAATTTTGTTCTTCTAGAGAAGTTGTTTCAGTCAATTTGGAGATACAGAGGGAAGGCCGTAACTTGTTGCTTGCACAAAGCATAACCCAAGTACCCAAAAGGCATAAACCAAGTAAGTACATATGATACAAGAGAAACGCCTAGTTGGAAATAGAAAAAGATACAAGAAAATCTTGAAATTCAGCCAATTAAGTCTATAACAGTGTGAATAAAAAAAAGTCTATAACAGTGGTGTACTTAGGCGATGCCTTTTATATCAATAAAACTTTACTTTTACTTATAAATAATAATAAAAAAAGTCTATAACAGCTGTCCAAAGAAACAAAGTATCGAAGAAATAAGTTTTTCTTCCATTGTTCTCAAAACTTCTATCATTATTTTTCCTCCAAATCACCAAACCAGGTAGAGAGGCACAGTTCTAGAAGCTCCAAAACTAAATACTCTCTTCACTACCTTATTGATATGATCTACGCCATCTCCAAAAATCCAGACTTTAAGCTTAAAAACAACTAATAATCAAGTAAGATGAGAGGGTCCAGAACAGTGCACACATTAGCCTCAGGAAACGTATGCACTTTAACTAAACATCAGACTAACCTCCCTCTCTTTCCTCTCTATGCTTACCTTTTCAAAACTATTATATAAGACCCATATGTAGTCTGGGCACAGAGAATGAGAAGCAAGCACACAAAATCCATCTGAACAAACATTGAATGTCACCGATATCTCTCGTGGGTAGGTATAATTTGCTCCAGAAACGCCCAATCCACACCGAGAAATAAAAATAACGAGATACACATGTGCAATAGCGCATGGATAAAAACTAACCGATTCAGTCATAAAGCAAGCGAAATAACATGCAATAATGTGAGGGCAGGAAATGGGGAGTACCTTTTCTTTGCGTGCGGCTTTCTTTTGCTCCAACTCTTCGAGGGCGAGGGCCAGGGCCAGGGCACGGCGGGCTTCGAGGGCCTTGAGCTTCTGTTGTGCTTAAGGGAGAGCTTATTGGCTTCCTTGGCCTTCTTCTTGTGGTGCTCCTTCACCTTCCTTACGATATTGTATTAAGCGGTACCATTTTGCTCTTGCTCCCCTGACAAACAAAAATAAAACCGAGTAAAAGCAACATTTAACCTCGAAGGATATCAGAGATGGGATTGAGGAATGGGAAAAGGGTTCTGCTTACTTTTGCTCCTCTCCACCACCTTTAATCGCGATGTTGGATATTGGTAGAGAAAAACGTGGGGGAGGTACGTTGTAGGCGGCCTACTGTGTCTGTCTGGGTTTTGTCGAGGGTTAAGGGCCTTGGGCCAAATTACAAAGCGTTTAATTTGCAGAAAAAATATCTAACGTGGGGTGAGAGAGGCTCGAACTCTCGACCTCAGGATAACTCAGATAGCTATGAGACCTACGCGCTAGCCAACTGCGCCACCACCCCCCAGATGGTGGTTAGAAAAGATTTAACTAATTTAGCATATGTTAAAAGGATTTATTTTTTAAAGTCTAATTTAAGAATATCGTACTTTAATGGCATATGCAAATTTATATTTAAGCAGATCTAAGGGATAAAGTTTTTAAATATATATAAAAACAAAATTTTTTTTCTTTCTTTTTTTGAATAAAAGGGTTTTAGCATGGATGAAGTTAAAAATATAATTTAGGGGGCCAAGGCACATGTTAAAGCTTGTACAAAAAAATGACATAACTCCATATATATATATATATATATATATATATATATATAAAATAATAAAATACATGTTTTCTAAATTCAAATTTGAATGCATAAAAAAAAGGTAAAATATAATCAATTATGCTAATTGAACTCATCACTTTTTTTATTGAATAAAATTCATCAATTATGGCATCCGTGCTAAATCTTTCAGTAATGTCCTTTTCAACATAGATTACCAAATAATTACCAAGAAATTCATCCTCTATTTTTTTTAAGCCTATGTTAATGGTAGTTTTATTCATAGCCAAAAAATCTCACTCAGCAGCTGTTGAAATTGGAAGTGTCAAGATAATTCAATCAATATGTTAACCAGATAATAAACATTGGTCTTTCCAATAGATTTCAATCCTCAACATAAATAAAAAATTTTGGACAAGTCTTATAGATCTTGATGATAAGGTACATTGTGCTTGTAATGTTGCAACTGAAATTTTACTTGATCTTTTTCTTGTTCAATAAAATTTTCTAGATAAAACTTCTCTACAAAACCACATATATTATCAATGCTAAATGATTGATAAGTATTTTTGGGATCTAGAGAAAAGCTAAGCATGAGAAGCTCCATTCCCTTTTCACTAAATTTATTATTTAACACTTGCAATTGACAGTTTATAGTAACAATTAACAAAATTCAATCATTTAAACAAATTAAGTACAAACAATTAGAGTGTGGAACTTATGTTTAAAGGCCAACCCTTTAGGCCCCATTTGGTTGTTAAACTCATCTAAGTTCAACTCAATACAGTCTAATTTTAAGTTAAGTCTAACATCCAAACACACAACTCTCAAATTACTAAATTCATCTCAACTCAAAATTTCTTTACACGTGGGACCCACAACATTTTTTAATTTCTCATAAATACATTTAAACTCATAACATCCAAATACATTTAAACTCATCTTATGTGGATCCCACAAAACTCACTCTACCATCTCAACTCACTACTATTCATAAAGAACTTAATTCAGTTCAACTCAACTCAACATTCAAACGCAACCTTAGGCTTATCACTATGTGCATTTTTCAAGCCCATAAGTGCAACTTGTTGATACTATTATATCATGGACAAACTCACTAATGGTATTTAATACAAGCATTTCAAGCACTCACACGATATCTTATACACCTTACACTTGTCCATTGGGACTCCACTATATCTGATTCCTCTTCATCTTACCAAGCAAACCATCAAATATCAGTTCTTTTTAGCATCCATCAAATATCAATCATTATATACCTATTGTACCGGAGAGTATAAAAAGTTTCTAAACGCTTTGTAAAGTGAATTTTATAGAAACTTAAGAGTGCAACTAATATATCTGGAGACCAAATTCATTAACCCCATGATTTTTTTCCACTTCATGTTTTAGGAGTAGTATATATATGAGCCTTGCCTTATTAAAAACTTTAGGTTGCACCAAATCAGCTTTCAAGATGTGTATTTTCTTATATATGTAGGACTTAAGAAATAGATCCATTTACTACAAGAAAATCGATTTTTCCCGGCATTTGAAATTCGCCACAATAAGTGCTTAAATCGCCGCATATAACTATTCCCAACGATTATAAATCCCTGCACATCCGTTGCATTTATTTGTTCACTTCTGTTTTAACCCAGCGAATACCAAGAATCGTCGCAAATACTTACTTTTTCCAGCATTTTTTTCGCTGCAAATACAAAATAAAACGCCGCAAATGTCCATTCGGTTTGAGTATTAAATTGTTGGAAAAACATATTTGCGGTGAATTATAGTCGCCAAAAATATTTAGGAAATTGCTGCGAATGAAGAGATCTATAGGGCTAGAACTTAAGAGGAATTGGAGCTAAAGTTGCTAAATTTTCTGCACTAGCTTGTACAACCAATAAGTTAGCTGTATACCTGTTTCAAAAGCCCCCTCCTTCAACTATAATCCCAACTACACAAGCAATGAACTAGCATTGAAGAAAAATTGGAATTAAGCATGATTTATGGGTAGACATAGCATAAAAACAGCAAGAGGTAGTTCTTGACAACATCACAAATTTCCTGATGTACGTTGAGCTCTAGCAGGTGGGTTTAATCCTAGTTACAGATCCTATTTTCCTTCCTTATGATTATCCATTCAAATACACGATATATAGAAGAAAGATATGAGAAAAGGAAGGTGAAACTCACAACATAAATGAGAAACAACCTATTTTACTAGCAATCATGAATTATTCCTTTGAAACTAACTTGAAAATAAATATAATCTAATCCAAAGTCCAGCAGTGCTTTTTAGAAAAGAAGGCAGCTTGCCCCCTCAATAGCAAATACATTACATGCACTTGTGGTTAAGCAATATTGTTCTTTAAAGAAGTTCTTTTAAAGAAGTTCTAAAAGATAGAGTGAAGGCAGCTTTTGCTCACTAGGAACCTACAATTTTTAACTGATAGTTAGTTATAATATACCAGACAAGTTCCTTCCAACAAATAAGTGACTAAACATGCGAGGGTCTAAAACCAGAAACTCCACCACCCAAAAAGGGGGGAAGGAAAGATGCTTCAAATATGGTTATTTGAGTCCATTAAAGCCAAGAAAAAACAAGACTAGCAAACAACATGTAGCAGTGTGTACCATCATCTTCAAAAAACAAGTGTTCCCCCAAAAAAGTGTTCTTCATATACAGGGAAACACCAACGGTGCATAAATAGATCGAGTGTCTAATAAGTTAGGGTTTCTATTACAAGATAGCTATCTGAAAAAAATGAACATAGATTTGAGCCTCGAAAATGTAACAAATGGAAAATCATGAGAGCAATGGGAAAATTACAGATATATATATATTCTAGAAAAAAATGAAGAAAAAAAAAAAAAGAATAAGCGAAACTCACAAGGGAGTGGGGGCCGTGGGTTGTGAACAAAGCAAGGGAGAGAGGGAGGGCCTCGGGCTGCTGGGCTAGGCGTGGAGGAAAAACGACGCCCCTAGCGGCGGCAATATAGAGAAATCCGAGAGAGAGAGAGAGAGAGAGAGAGAGAGAGAGAGAGAGAGGTGAGGCCAAATTCGGGAAAAAAGGAAATTTCCTGTGTGGGGGATGAGGGAGAAGGAGGAGGGGGTGGCCATTGAGTTGAGGTGGCAGTGGCGTGGTGGGGTCTATGGCGACCTTCTATACGCGGCGGCGTGGGTTGAGGGAGAAGAGGGATTAGGGAGAGACAGGGGGAGACGACTGGAGCGAAAAGAAGAAGTGGAAAACGTGGGGTTTTAAAATTTATTAGCTTTTTAGGCGATATTAACTCGCCGCAAAATCTTAAATATTGCCGCTAAAGTAGAACTGCTCATTTTCGGTGATATTAAAAATTGTTGGAACTGCTACTTTTCGAGGACTAAAAATTCTTCGAAAATAGTCTTGAATAATTTTTCATAAATTTTGTAAAAGGCCATTTCTGGCGCCTTTTATTCGCCGCTAATAAACATTAATTTGCCGCCAAAATATTTATTTGTGGCGATTTTACTATTCGTCGCAAATAAAATGCCGCTACAATCGCAATTTTTTTTTGCGACAACTGAAATTGCCACAATAGGTCAAAAAGTCGCTGCAAATAAGTGAACAGTGAATTCAACGTCAACATTTCAAATACATTGCTTTGGAATTTAGAGGCGAAATGAAAATTGCCGCAAATAAGGACTATTTACGGTGATTTGTTTTCCAACGATCTTAAAATCGCTAGAAAATGCCTTATTTTTGTAGTGAGAATAGAAAATGAAGTAAGTTTAAAGGCAACTAGAGTAAACTTAGAAGGAATGTTAGTCGATATTAAATGGAATTCGACACTGAGATTCAATTTGCTTTTTGAGCTGCTATGTGGGAATATTCTTGCATAAGATAGGGGAATAAGTTATTTGGACTTAGGGTTTGTGTAAGTGAAATAAATAAATAAACAAATGTAAGAGTGCCCCATGTTTGTTATGTCAATTAAGCAATATACCATTATCCCCTGTTTGGAAGATATGGATTGCTCAGTAACTACACAACAAATAAATAAACAAACATAAGGTTCATTTTTTTCATTTATAACATTTTTATAGTTAACAAATATTTTTCATGTAATGAAGGAAAATTTTAAAAACCACAAAAAACAATAATAACGGACGTCTTACGTCTGTTTGTAGGCAATTAACTTTTAAAAAATGGTCTCAATGATGGGAAACACGAAAGAATTTATTTAATAAAAAAACTCATCCATCACCCCACCATAGACGTGAACTAAAGCCTAAATTATAATCTAAATGAAAGAAGATGTAATTTTTTTGTTTTTAACTTTCCAAAAACAATGAATATATGGTAAAGCGTAAAAACACAACCTTTAGAGATCAGAGAGAGAGAGGAGTTGTACTAGGATTGGGTGTTGGGAGTTAGTTGACCACTAGATGCTTGCGTCCTAGAGAACAAGAAGAAAGAATGATTTTGGAAACTTACCTTAGAGCAGATTGAATACCTTGTGGGAGTGGATGAGTTTTGACTAAGAGGAGCTCGAAGAAGAAGGTGTTGAGTGGAGAAATGGGGAGGCGGAGAGTGAGAACAGATGAGTGGGAAAATTAGGGTTTCAAAAATCTTATTTATATGTAGTTATTTATGACAATTCTTACTCAAAAGGTCTAATTTATTATTGTTTCAGAAATTTTTTTTGCGACAAAGTGTAAATGGATGGGAATATGGCTTCTTGCGATGAGTTTTTGATCGCCGTAAAAGATTTTGCTAGAACTGACTAATACCGATGATGGTTTTCCTACAACGCACTCTTCACTACTAAAAGAGTAATGCTAGAGAGAAGCCATTGTAGTAGTGCACACTTTGTACTCACTATGGCTGCTTCTAGTTCTCTACTTCTTTTTTTTAGACTTGGGAGATGTGTGGTCTATATGATGTCACATCATGTGTGCAAAATAGTTACTCACAACAGTGACTTCTATTTATATTTATTCTTTTACTAAATCTACTATTTTACTCTTGCAATTGATAGTCTATAGTAGCAATGAATATATCCACTCTATAATGATGGTCGGTTGTCATTTCTTGTAAATTATGATGACCATGACCTCCAATAAAAACAAGCATGCATATTAGAGATTTCAATCTCACGGCCTTTACAAAATAAATACACACTTTCAAATAATGTATCCCACATTGTATATTCAGCGCTTTGTAATGTTCCAACTTGATTAAGCTTAGTACCAATCTCAATTTCATTAACTTCAATCAATTTGGCAGTTTTACTTACTTGAGCAGCACGTAATTCATCATTACATTTATAGGAAGCTCCAATAATATTAATAATGACGGTTTTTTTTTATTTTTTGAGTAAACGGGTGTTAACTTTCATTAAGAGAGAACTTACAAAATTGATTTGAAAAACAAATCAATTACAATCGTTAGTATCTTCCCAGTACACTTTTGTGACTGACATGGTCTAGTCCAGACAATAAATCTCTAAAGATCTAGATCTTTAGAGAAAATACCACCTCTATTCACGACAGAGATTACAAAGCCTCATACCCGACTAAGCAAGGTAGGGTATACCAAACCCCAACAACTCCGTCAACGCAGAGGGGGGACTAATACTCCATTAGGACCAAAGTCCGAAGGTACTAATTTTTTTAGAAAAATTCTATTCCTAAGCCTCATACACCACACACCATCATTTTTATGATTTTTTTAATTTTATTCTCTTACCAAATGTGTGGTATATGGATTATGAGTAGAATAATTCAATTATTTTAAGAATAATAAAACCAAAAAAAACTTTAAAAAAAAAAATTTTAGTATGTGGTGCATAGGCTTATGAATAGCAATACTCATTTTTTTAAGATTTTTATTAACCTAGAAACTACATTACACAAAGAAAAACTACTACAAAGAAAAAACACTGCAACAAAAGAAAACAGAACACAGAGGCTGCTGTGGCGCGTGCAATACACGCGCCACTCTGCGAAGGGAACCGCCAGTCGACCTTGGAGATCCTGGACTCACAGACTCTAGAAACGCCGCGCGTGGTGTTTGCAGAGGGCTCCCGGGTGGTGCGTGAAAGCCACGCGCCAAACGATGCCGAAACTACGAGCCGAGCGTGCGGGCTACTCGTCGCTCCGTTTGGTGCCGCATTCGGTGGTCTTTAAGATCGGCGACAGGGCTTCACCATGGCGGGGCGCGTGCTGGCCTGTGGCGGCAGGAAGACCCAGATTGATGATTCACTCTTATTTCGCCTGAAAATACACAAAAATACAAAACAAAAACTACATAGAAGAGAAGGAATGGAGGAGGAGGAGGAGTAGGGAGGGAGGGGAAGGGAGCCGAAGCTCCCACCCCTCAAGCCGGATCTGCGAATGGGGTTTTTAGAGAGAAGGGAGAGAGTTTATTAGAGGAGGTTGTAGTATGTGTAGTGCTTGTAGTGTACGTAATATGCATATGGGTAATCATGTAAAAATAAAGATTGCAACCTGTTCTACTCACCTCGCATATTGCTAGCACCGTTATACCCTTTATCTCTAATATTTTGAATGTTGAGATTGTGATGAGATAACATGTTAGATATCTCATTCTTTAGAGTTGATGCAAAAATATCCTTGACATGCACAAAATTAATAAACCGCACTCGAACAAATCATTCTCTGTCAAAAAATCTTAAAACAATAGCCATATGTTCTTTTTTAGACTCATCACAGGCTTAATCAACAATAATACAAAACCTCGCATCTCCAATATCATCACAAATCGCATTTCGAGTTTTTCTTGCAAAAATAGACAAATCTTTTTATGAATTTCTGATGAGATATATTTGGCATTTTGTTGGACATTTTCCAAGACGACTACATCATCTTTATCATATGGGGCTAAAATGTTCAATATTTCGATAAAATTACCTTAAATTTTGGAATTTAAGCTTTCATCTCGAACTCTAAAAGCGCATGCTTGAAAAGTGAGCCATCTAATAGCTTCTGTCAAAGTCTTAAGCATAAGTCGAATTTTCAAACTTTGTTGTGTTGTTCATCGATGCATCACTTTATACATATTCTACGATGGGTTGATTAAATCTTCACAATCTTTGGTAGCAATATTATGTGGTGAACTAAAGTGTTTATCCACTTGATACAAAAAGACACAACATTTTTTGTTATTAAATTTTTTTCGATTGCAAAAAATCTCTACCGTAAACACATTTGAACTAGAGAGTCAAGTTGGTTTCTTGTAATATAAAAAGGATGACAAAATGAAACATGTTTTGTTGGTGAATACTCCTACCAATCAGGGAATATCTTAAATAGCTAAAATTGAAATCGACAAGGATTGTTCAGCTTTTTCAGAATATGGATATTTTTCCATATGAAATTGATATGGGCCAGTTTTGAGATATGCTCGTCTTATTTCATCATGCTAATTTATATGATAATCTCATATTGGAGGACGTAAACCAAAATCATATACTAATCTAGAAATATCAATTTCTTCAAGTTGAACTCTGGGTATTTTTGGAGAATGTTGCATAGGATCAATTGAAGTGTCGATATTAGTAGTAGAAATAGATCCAACTTGTGAAATATCTACATCTTTTTTCTTGAAAAATTATTCAGTAGTTTTTTTATTTTCCATATTATTCAGCCTAAGTTTATCAAAATAAAATAAATAAAAACGATCCATTAACAATTCACAAAATAAAGTGCAAAGCTAGTTTAATCAAATTTTTGATATGGTCATAGCAATAAATTTATTTTTGATATGACAAAACTTATATATGGTTAAATATTTCAAATACATATAGGACATATCTTTAACAATTTAAAATTCATAGAGCTATTTCTTGACCAATTTTTTTAATTTATATTAAATAAATAATGAAATACTAGTCTAAATTACAACAAAATAGATGTTTTTGCTGTTCTATTTGGCATGCTTTAGTTAAAAGAGCAACAAAACGACTAAATAATGTAGAAACATGAATTCATGTAAACTAAAATTATATAATTAACCATTCATCAATAAAAATAGACGACAAATATCAACTAAAAGGTAATACCTCATTACAAAGATTATGTGAATATAAACAAAACCCATAAAAAGAGTCTTGCCAACTAATAAAATATGAAAAATTAAAAAAAAAAATATTTATATGATTCAGTTACCGTACTTTCAAAATTAGGAACTTACTTTATTAATCAGCAAAATTTCTTTAGACTTTTACTTATCTTGTTTCTAATCGATTCACTGTTAAAATAATAAAATAATAAGTTCCACAAAGAAAGAAAGTGTGGCGATATTTACAATATTAACTAAAATGTGCTTTCTTTTCTAATGTGGTAGAGACCTTGATTATGAGAACACCTATAATTAAGATCAAGAGATATTTACTCTCTCTCTCTCTCGGCAACCTATCCTTCCATTTGACTCAAAATTGTTGCATATTAATCATATTCAGATTTCTAAAGATTTTTGTCTAGATATTTGATGTGTTTTGAAGTTTTGCTACATATAAATGGGTGTGTTAATATATCATTTATTGCATAATTCCTTATAACTTTAAAATAATTAAAATATCAATTTTTTTTAACATGTAAAAACTTTTAGACATGTAAAAAACTTCTAGGTCAAAAATAGATTTACAAATAAAATATAATTTAGTTAATTTGATATATATAAGAAAAAGACTCCGTTTTAACTTATCGCCTTAGGCTCAAAATCTATTCAGCCGGCCCTCGTCTGGTCAAGGGTCATGAATACATTTTTAGTATACATAAATGATAAATATCTTTGATTCTTAATTTAATGATAGGATGGTATGCATGCGCGCAGTGATTTTCCAGGAAGATTGCATGTAATGCTTCTGATTTTCCTAGTGATCTTCCTTATTTCTCTTAGTTATAACCGAAGACATGATCTTTTATTTCAGTGCGCACTAAATCATGACTAGATCGACAAGAGAAATAACGAAATCGCCCTTAATTCATGGCACTAAATCATGAGCAGATCACAAAAGCAAAAGACCATTATTTGGGTTGCTAATTCCTTGTGCCTTGCATCGATCTTTATACGATTATCTCTTTTGTTAAGAAACTTCTTATCATATATACACTAATCAATTCATGGTGTTCACAACTTTTTATAAAGCAAGTCATCCACTTCGATCGATCGCCTTTAAATAACTAGGCCCTAGCTAGCTAGCTGGCTAGCTAGTTACATTATTGAGAACACTTAATTGGGTCCGCAAATGATCAAGCTCATTCATTGCGCCCTTGGGGCTCTATATCTTTACGTGCACAAACAAACACGTACAAACCCAGAAAAAAAAAATGAAAAAAAACTGACACACGCGGGTGATCGATCATGCATGATCATTCAAAAAGGTCGAAAAACACTTTTTCCCAGTTTTCACTTGAGCTCCGGGCCTCTACTTAATTACTAGTAAAATGTTATATTCGAGAAGCTTTCTTATGGATTATTCTTAATTAGCTTTATAGGGATATATACGTATGAATAAATTCTTATGAATAAATTCTTTCAATCAGATTGAATTCTGTCTCCATGTACGTACCCTCTTCTATATACGTTCTCTCTTTCTTTTGGGTGGATGTCAGTTGGCTCGCTCTGGTCTATATATAGTCGTCAAATAGAGAAGGAATATTCTAGAATGAGTCGAATATCGCCTACATCAGAAGATGGAGGGCTTAAAGAAAGAGGCAGCTGAGGGATGCCTTTTTGCTGGGTTTCATGAAGGTTACATTTGAATATTCCACCTATATATAACATGATATATTAGGGTATAATAATATTTAGCCTCTAGGACTAGAATTTTTTGGCTTTTACTAGCTAGCTAGGGTTATGATCATCATCATGAGTAGTACTTGGCAATATTGGAATTATGAAGTTTGAGATTTTTGTTGGAAAATTGTTAGCTTTCTATCCATGATGATGAGCTTTTTTATGGGTTTCCAAAAGTACTAAAACTCCAAACAACATTAATTGTATGCATTAGAAGCAAACATGCAATCATATTATTATATGATCAGAAAAGGAAAAGATCAAACATATATAATGTGAAAGTGTACTACTACTTTGACCAGCGGTACGTGCGTGCAGGCAATTAGTCATGTTAATCTTCCATCGAGAAGTACTCAAAGTTAAAATGATTAAGTACTCGGAGATCAAATGGAAAAAGCAAGAACTTGAAAAATTAGGAGAATTATATGCATGATTACAGGTTGATGAAGCATCACTATCGGAACCGTGGGAGGGAAAGAAAAAAGGAGATGATCATATCTTCAACATATATACCAAATTTCAATGCAACAACAGTACCTTTTCATGGTTTGCAGAATTAGAAAACAGAATTTGATTATATAATTGTTGTGCATGCATGCATGTCCGTCATGCATGTGGACCAGGCCCTGGTCTTGTCGACTTTCCAATCTTTACTGCATGATTGCCTGGTGAAAGGAACATGACTACATCAGACGAGTCAGGCAAATGGGACTGTAGTGATTTGATGTTGATAATGAACCTTGATAAGTAATTGATTCCATTGAGGAAAAAGTTGGGGGAAATCGACGGAAAGATCTTTCTTGCATGGATTCTTCATAGATGCATGTGGATTCATATGTCAATTACATATCCTGTAAAAAAGTATGTGAGTTCATGTGTCAATTGTCATCGATCATTTTCTTCTTCTTCTTCTTCCTACCTTCCTTTTTTGTTTTCTTTCCCGGCCATGCCACTCTCTTATTTTCCAGCTTTTTCATTTTTATCTTTCACTAGATCATCATGAAAAGATAATTAGTGTTCAAATCAATGCAAATTTAGATGAGATGTCCCCGGCCAGATGATGTAACCTAGCTAACTGTAAACTTAGGGCGCCGCCGGTAATATATCAATTTTTACAGCTAATTCGTCGATCATATCAATACAAGCGCATGAGGATCAGCAGGCCAGTTTGAAGTTTCGTGCAAGATTGTGAACTACATATATTAAATTAAATTGGTTTGATCATTGCTTTGGTTGAATTTATGTATTTATTTGGTTTACATTATATCATGTGTGTGCATGTGCACATACATAAACATGACATGCACTTAATTCACCATGATTAGGATGAATATCACCAACTGTCAGTAGTACTACATATATGAGATTTTTAGGATAAAATTTGTACCAAAAGGAAAGGCCAATCGAACCTAATCAAACGTACGGATGCATGATAGATCGCGATATATCGACCTGATCTCCAATATTGCATGATATATATCTAGTTTAATTTTTCTATATATAAATTAATTAATATTATAAGAAGCTGATATTTTTTTAAGGGGGGCGGCCGGAATAATATTTTTTATGATCTTCATGAAGGGTTTTGTTTCATTCCCAAGTTGAAATAAAATAAGATGTTAGAATTGCGCTTTGTACGTGCGATATTTTCTCAAGTAGTGGATGTACCTACGTACTCCATTAATAGAACAACAAAAATCCCATATATATATATATGTATGTATATATATGTATTAAATGATTTTCTATTTCAAGCTGGAGAATACTCACTACGTACGGCCTATTGATGAACTTCTTTTTATTTGATCTACTTTTAGTTCTTTCCAGTTTCGATCCATATATATTCTAAGGACTCCTCTCAACCCAAATTTTATTTTTTTTTATTATTTCCTTGATTGATAATTATATATATAAGTGAGTTCATGGACCATGATTCTGATCATGATCAGCTATATATTTAATAATTTGCTACTCTTCTTATAAATTAATTAGAAGGAATTGAACCTTCTCGATCCAGCTAGGTTATAACATTTTGCACCTAATTAATTATATATATATATATATATGTAATTATTACACATCGATCGATCGTAGTTGCCGTACGTCTATCAAAGTCTCATAATGTATCATGTTCAGCACAGGCTGCATGGGTTGAAACAGCTAATTGGGTCCCATTAATGCAGGCGGCATCTAAGATCAACTGACTGCAACATATATATATATATATATATATATATATATATATATATATGTAGTAGGGTTGCTATCTATCTGACATATATATTAGACATCATGACCCATTTCTAATGATCTGTTTTTCATGAGTACTCCTCCAGCCACTGATTTAATTTATAGTTGGGTACAGCTAAACAAAGTAACAAGCTAAGCTAGATCGATCAAATTAATATGTTGACTTGCCTATGCCCTTCAAAAGTTAGTCGACATAAATACCTTAATTTTCTTCTATGAACATATATAATGTATAGAGAGAGAGAGGTAATTATATCGATGTAGGGGATCCTTATAAGTATACTTAGCATGGATTCTAGAGAGCTTACATGCAAAGATGCTTGAGACTGATCTTAGTGAACATGATCAATACATTATTGCACAGGAAATTTATAATCAATTATGGCCTTTTGGTATAATCTTCATATATATATATATATAGATGGAGGATTAAAAACATATCTATCTGATCTTGAACTGCCCTTAATTAATTAGCCTTTTGTCGCCTACAAGAAAAATATATTTTTGTGGCCATTTAATTGCGGCGAAAAGGTTATTTGTGACCAAAACAGACTCATTTTAACTGTAAATAGTCATTTCGCTGAAATTAAATTGCCACAAATAAATAGTTTTCTTGTAGGCCTCTAATTGTCACAATTAGCACATGACCAGCTAGGATATATATCCTAGTCATCATGCAAATTATAACACATGACATAAAGTAAAGATCAACAAAATTATTCCCAAAGTCTTGATTTTATCGTCCGTGCAACCTACTTTAGACAAAAAGCTTGAACAAAATTTATATCTACGTACGTGATTCGATCCCATTCAAAGGTCCAAAGTAGTTTTACAACATGATCAATTATAATTAATATTCTTTCTGAGTGATCAGTACCAGACGACAAATTCTTGACTGATGATGGGAATTAAGCCACTTGTCCAAGCCATATATATACTTTCTACATGACTGCATGCCTGCACTTGATCATGTGTTCATATATATATATATATATATATATATATATATATATATATATATAATGAAATAAATTCGATGATTGGAAGTAATTATTATATGCTTTTCAAGGTCATGTTTCCTAGCTTGCACCAAAATCTGCTTTCTTTGATATTATTCCTTTCCCACCTACCTGATCATCAAAATATATATGAAAATACATATCTAATGTACGTTAAACACAATGAAAAATAAAAAATAAAAACTTAAAGGCCGTGGGATCAGCCAAAAACTAGCTAGTGGATAATTGAGTGTAAACAATTAATATCGCTATAATAGAAAGGGAAATGATGCACCGATTTGTTTGTTTTTTTATTTAATGCTTAAAAAAATATTTTTTAGTGAATTTATAAACTTTTTAAAAATTTTTAAGAGGTTTAAAGTAAAAATTCTCGATGAAATTACTGTAGCAGAAAATTAGAAATGCATTTTAAATTTCGTCTCAAACATGAAGCATTAATTTCTATTGTGGCCGGCCACCAGCGAGAATAGAGAAATAATATTTGCAGTCATGAGTATGCAGTCGTCTTGTAATTATTTTGAAAAAAGTAAATAAATATAAAATTCATATGAAAAGAAATTATTTTTTTAATAATAAATCCTATTCTTTTTTAAAATAATTATACGATGTTTATATATTTCACAACTGTATATAACATTACATTACTCGCGAATATATGTATGCTAGATGCTTGCTGTCGCCATGTTATATATCTAGGTCGCCACCACGATCCATGATATCCCATGACTGCAGGCACCATTGATTAGTATTTATCTTTCTCATCACACACATTGATAACCTAATCCACAAAGTGGCATGCAGTCAGAAATTAGCTCAATTTGTTTGACATTAAGTAGTATGTTCTTGGGATAGCTGCTGCTCTTGCTGTTGCTGCTGCTCTTGCTGCTATACATGTTATGTGTTTTCGCCCTAGCTTTTACTTACCTAACCGAAGAAAAGACATTATTCAATAATCTTACACAGAGCTTGTCTTGTCATTGAGGCGCGCGACTATATATATATATATATATATATATAGATATATATATTATTGATGTGCACTCGTTTGACTTTATCACCAAATTATTGTCGTGGAAGCTTGCAAATAATTACCGCGCGCACATGGGTTTGATCATCCGGTAATTTTGATATACATTTTCTACTTGTTTCAACTTTTTGTTTATGAGAGCATGACATATGAGTGACTCCATCATGATCAGTTAATATATTTGTAATGAAGGATTTTTTTTTAACTTTTTTGGATAATTTAATGAAGATATATTATTCCGTGAAAGCTGGAAAAAACATTACTTTTTCTTTTTTATACATATGGAAGGGAGACTCGATCCTTGATTCTTTTAGTGAGAAATCAATATATTGCCATAATTGATCTAAAGGATCTTGAAAAAAACAGATCTATGAAATATTTTTGAGAGTGAGAGGAAGGGAGAGAGGGATTTTCGACATATAAAAATATTTATTAATTTATCTAAATATATAAAGCAAAATTATTGTTCAGTTCGAGATAGCCCTTTGCAGCTTGTCTTAGAACCAAAAATATTGAATTTAATTAATATATGCTAAGGTGGGTGGGAAAGTTTATATCGACAGAGTCCAATCATGCATGCACCGATCATGATATCATAGCAATTTTGGTGACACATTGTGTCTAAAAAGTGGCTTTAGTCATGTCCAACGAATGCATGGGCTTCTTTAATTTATTCATCACTCTCACTAAATTATAAATTATGCAATGAACTCAGCAAAAATTCAACTCCATTTTTTCTAAAAAAACATGACCATTAATTTAAATTATAAATTATAAATTAATGGTATAGTACTAGTAGAGATCATAGGCGGTGGGCGTGAAAAGCATGATCATGAGCCACTCATTATTTGAATGTGTTGGGAGGAGTCTGGCCCCCCCAAGAAAAAAGTAAGATCATGCATGACAATTTTAAAAATTAAAAGTAGAAAAAAAAAAAAAAAAGTATAAGATCCAAGAATGAGAAGTATATTTACAAAAAAGGGCTTGACGTACCATCCCTCTCTTGAACGTCATGGAAACCGAGGCAGTGGGGACCCATGCATCACCCATCATGGGAGACATAGAAATTTGTCTCTGGCCTCTTTTCACAAAGAGAGCAGCTGCTGCATGCGCTCTGAATGATAAATAAAATAAATATAAAAAGAATACGATGCTAATTTCCTTTCAGTGTGCTCTTTTTTTATTTTTATTTTTATTTTTTTTTAATTCCCAAGTGTTGTTACTTGTAATTAATTGCCTGAATGAAAAGAAAACCAAAATTCCCATACACCCATACTGATCGATCTCCTTTAATTCAAAGTAACTTCATGCGCTTGCTTTCCTCACACATATATCCACACGCATTTATAATAGGGTGGCTGTACAGCCACAGCTCCCACTCCCGCTAGAGCCACCGATAGTGTATATTTTTAATACTGTAAAATATTTTTTAAAAAAATAAAAATTATAATATTATTAAAAAATATTTACAAAAAAAAATATTAAAAAAATTAAAAAAATATATAGCGGATAACCGAAAACGAGATCAGAAGTTGTGAGAGTAGCTTTATTCTTTATAATATATCTATTATTGTATTAATTAATTAATTAATTTTTATCTAATTTTTTTTCTTTCCTTTGCTCGGAATAATATTCTAATTAAAAGTCATCTGGCCTATGGATTTTGGCGCATGCATGCTCCCAGCTAGGCCCGGACCCGGACCGACCCGAAAAGTGTTATTCCGACCCGACCCGATCCAAAGCTCTTCCGCTTGGCCGTTAACCGAAAACCCCATTACCCGACCCGAAATATTTTTCGGAATAAACGGGTATTCCGACCCGTTTATTCCACCTTAGAAACTTCTCTGCAACACAATCTATCTTCTACAAAATCTACATCAAATGGAACACAAATAAGATTAGTTCACCTTGTTGTTGGACGCAATCATGGCAAAAAAAACTCAAATGCACAAATTTCCTGTGAGAACAAGAAAATGTACATCACAAACAGCAAGGAAACAGATCTGGATCAGCCCAAAATAGCATCAGCCTTAAACATAAAACAATACCCATTAAAGAGAAAAGGCAAACCAAAAAGATCAATGCATTGCCAAATTAAAAAACTGTAACTTGAGAAAAAGGGCGACAAAGTAATAGAGACTGTATAAAGAAGGATGTATTAGTAAAGAAAAATCAGGAGCTAGTCTTTATTCCAGAAAGCTCTCCTCATTCAA
This sequence comes from Juglans mandshurica, assembly GCA_022457165.1. Taxonomy (NCBI): domain Eukaryota; kingdom Viridiplantae; phylum Streptophyta; class Magnoliopsida; order Fagales; family Juglandaceae; genus Juglans; species Juglans mandshurica. The sequence goes on along the minus strand of CM039620.1, from coordinate 27,526,360 downwards.
GTTCATTCATGTATGCTCTCTCATTGGCAGAACCAGAGCTCCTAGGTGCCCCGCACAAATCAAGAAATGGTCCAAACATCTGTAAATTGTAGATCTGCAAACATAAAGTGGGTATTTGGATTATTGATTATGCCGAAACCCAAACCCAATCTAACCTTCAAATAATTCTTACCTTAGAAAGTGAAGAAGCGCTTGAGTCTGAGAGAATGAGAGAGTCACGGAGATGGGACTTGGGAGATAGAGTGAACTCAGCGAGAATGAGGGATTGAGCTGCGAGTCTGCGACAAAAAGTGAGACACGGAGAGGAGAGGAGAAAGGGTTAGTGTCTGAGTGGGTAGAAATGAAAATGATAAACGACGCTTTTCGTTTAAAATCGGGTAACGGGTAATACCCGTTAAAATGAAAAAATAGTGCGGCTATTTCCGTTTCCGATTTTACCCGTGAACGGGTCGGGTTTTCGGGTCGGGTCAATTCGGAAAAAATAGTCGGGTCGGGTATTCGGCTTTTTTGTTCAGCCTGACAGCTAGCTTTGATCAAAAGCATGAATTATTTTGCATTTTGTGAAAGTCGAGGAGGAGGAGTACAAGTACTTCTGTTTAATTTCCTCGACCAAAGTTATCAAAGATGATTCTTAACTAATGGGAGAAAATAAAAGTAGAAACTATATATTCTTATAATATTCTAACAATTTTTCCATTTTTTTTTTAAGTTATTATGCTAAATTGACATGAATTTTTCACTACAAGAAAAACGGGTTATTATGATCAATTTATTGCAACCAAAAGACTATTCGTAACTAATTTTAGTTGTAAATAGTCATTTCGCTGGAATTAACTGGTCGCAAATAAGCAGTTTTATTAATTCGAATATTTTCCTAGAAATAATTCTCATTAATTTGTTCTTAGTCAAATATTCTCATGAATCCTTGAGAATTTTCTTTCGAAAGAGAATAATATAATAAAAAAAACGATGTTATAAAACGGTCAGTCCAGATCATCAATAATATTTCTCAAATCTATTTCGTTGTTGATGATCTAAATAAGAATCTGAACCTTAATTAATTTTATAGTGAATTTGTGTAGAACTTGGACGTACACTAAACATTGCTGAATTAATTAGTGGATTAATAATTAATATTCTTATCGTGTGAATGAATGATATCGATCTGTAAATTAATCACGCAGTACTGAAAGAAGAAATTAAAAGAAGAGTAAGAAATTAATTAATAATTATATATAGAATTATAACAAAATGATCGATCATGATGCAGAGCTATTTTTCCGAAGTTAGGGTTCTGATGAAGAAGTCAAAGAAAGATTTGTAAGCAAGAAACTAAGGCCACACAAACCTTATTCCAACACGCGCGTCCCCCTTTCTTTCAATTTGGTGCTATCTCCTTTTTTCCCTTTCAAGATTCTTTAGTATTTGATAATTTGCAAGATATATATATATATATATATATATATATATATATATATCTATCATGGCCCCATGATTTTTATATTTATGGAGCTGGCGTACTTGATCATGTTTCACAAGATGCATGATGACAGTATTGTCCTCGATCGATCGTTAATTAATGCTTGTTTCTTAAACTATTTGGCTTAATTATTAACTCATGCATATTGATGTTTAACCAACACAAATGGAGAAACTCAAAATCATACATATATATATATATATATATATATATATATATATATGATATAGGAAAATGATACTTGGTCTCATAATCACTACAAGAAAACTGCTTACTTGCGACCAGTTAATTCCAGCGAAATGATTATTTGCAACTAAAATTAGTTGCGAATAATCTTTTGGTCGTAATAAATTGGTCACAAAAAACCCATTTTTCTTGTAGTGAATTTTACCCCCTCAAAGTTACCGCTCGGATATTTTAATTAGTTTTTTTTTTCTTAATGATAAGGAAGTGACTATTAGTCATGAAGTAGTGTATTTTTTCTAAATACTTAAAAATGTTTAAAAAATATTAATTTGAAAGAAAATGAAAAAAAGAAAGTGTAATTGCATAATAGTGGTAAGTTTGAGAAGACAAGCTCATGAGAGTGAGTGGTAGCTAGCACCCGGGTATATGGTGAATAATCACCAAATGAGTAATGTTATATAGCATCCATTGTAGTGGTGCACACAATGCACACACTATATTCTACTAATTTCTTCTTTCCAGATGAATGGTTAGGATGATGCCACATAGAGTATACAAAGTGGCTGCTTCCAAACAGTGGTTTCTCCCAAGATTATTTCATTGATCAATATAGTGTACACATTGATGGCAGTTTGATTAATAAGAAAAAAATGCTAAAAAATATTTTGAAATAGGTTCCTAATATATGTATTTTAAATAAAAAGTTCTAGTGGTCAATAAGAACAAGAAATCTCGAATCATTTTTTTTTTTTTCAAAATTTAACCCTAACCATGATATATATATATATATATATATATATATATGGTCTTTCTAGTAAATTTCCCAACCCATTTCCCGCAGCTTCCAATATTATATACTTCCATGTTAAATTGATTCTTGGTTCTCAGACAAATGTGCATCGAATTTCAAAACCTCCTTTCCATTCACTTTTGCTGAAGCTTCTTCTCCTCTCTCTATCTCTCTCTTTCCTTCACTTTCCCTCTGCCTCTCTCTTCATTTTTTCTTTGTCAGTTTGTCTCCCTTCTTAGCCTTGGTGCTGGTTCATGGATTTTGAACCCTTGTGGGCTCTTGGGGGGTGGTTAATTTTTCCAAATAATTGCATGGCAGTGCCTAAAACATCATCATCAATCCCTGAAATCCAAGCAAAATCTCAACCTTTTGTTCTCTTCCTTGCAATTCTCTTCATTTTCTTTCTGCTCGTTAATTTATCCAACTCAATGAATCCATCCATGACGGCGGCCTCCTCCTCCTCCTCGGTCCCTGTGAAGATCAGGCTTCTGCTGGAATATCCATCATCAGCATCAGCTAAATCTACCACAAACATGCACCCGAAGCAGACCAGAAACAGGCATAGTTCCTCCCCAAGTTCTTCCACTACTAAAAGGGAGTTTGGAGCTGAAGCTCACGAGGTTCCCAGTGGTCCAAACCCCATATCAAACTAGGAAAAGTCTGAAGCATGCATCATCATCAGCCACATCTGTATGAAATGATGGATGGGATCGATCGATAGAGTATGTAACGGCAAATTTATAATTGTTTTCATCTTTATGGTTGCTGTTGAAGTTCACATTTAATACTACTTGTCCTCAGTGACAGGGTTTGTTTCTTCTGTCGTCGTCTTCATATATAATTTTTAGTTGCCTTTTTTATTTTTTCCTTTTTATCTTATCTTTCGTCCTTTATTTTTTGCTAGAAATGTATAGCGAGATACTCTAATATTTTATTATCATCATGTGTATGTTTCCTTCTATTTGTTCCATATGTTGATGAGGATTAATGTGTGATTAATATCGTTGGTATGGAAGTAATTAACAAACATATAAAAATATTCTGTGTATTATTTGTTTGGCTTGCATGATTTTTTTTGGCTTCAGATATTGTGGATGTCAGAGAACTGGCCGGAAATCTAGAGAGATTGAGTCCAAAAATTGCGTATGCAATTTGTTTGGAAAATTATATATTAAATGCTCTCGAATATGAATAATATGATATAAATCAATTATATATCACAAAATACTATATATATTGTTAAAATTGTTTATTGAAGTACTCTTAATATCTTGTAATAAAGACGCGATCGATCGAGTAACAACAGATATATTGATCTTCTTCTTTTAAAGTTTCTTGGTGGGTTAATTACAAGAAAACCCGGCCATGATATAATAATGTCAAAGAGAAGAAAAGAAGAAGAAGATAAATCTATTAAAAGATTGAAAAGAAAGACGAAGAAAAGAAAGATCATCTCTCATGGGAGAGCTGCATGGGTTTCACTTCATTCCAATTTGAGTTTCAGATCAGCTCACGCAGGGAAAAGACGCAGATAACAACGGAATCTGAGAGGCACAGTTAGGAGCAGATAGCAGCAGTTTTTACTCATCTCTGTGAGAGAGAGAGAGAGAGGACGCTTTGTTTCGTCTCAGAAATTATTTCGTGGCCTTTGGACTTTGCTTTTGTCTTGTCAGACACACCATCCAATAAAGCTGAAACCCAGCAAAAGTCATGAGAGAGTACCCTCCCCTCCACCCTATGATTTCATAATAATAACACTATCTTTTCCTGTTGTTTGAATAATCTATGATCTATCTATCTGCAACTAGCTACCAATCATATGTCATGCATATAATATAACGTCGGTGCTTTTGATGAAGGGGGAAAAAGAAAAAGGAAGAAAAATATTGAACCAAAGTGCATAGTATTCGATCGATCTTGACTTGTGTCAGGTCAGGTGATGCAGTAGATATAGTGTGGGGCTAGTAGACATCTTGCATGCATGCATATATAATTGTATATGCCGATCGATGATCATCTCCATCATGAATGGAGCATATTGCCATGGTAAAATTACAGTGCACTTTCAATATTGTTGCATGTTTATTTCTCCATCGATTCAAGCTGCAGATTGCATGCATTTAAACCGTGAAAAATGACCAATTCCCAAGTCCATTATTATTTTTTATTAGGCTTAATTTTCTGCTATTTCCTGACGCATGATGAATTGCATGTAATATGGACAGCCTCCGGATAGTTTTTTTTAGATAATGTTCTTGGGAAATTCTTGTAAACCTATTAAATATTAGGTGTTTTTATTGTAATTACTCATTGAAAAATTGAGTAAAAAAGAAGAAGTCTTTTATTTTAGAACTAATCAGCGAAAAGAAAACAACCAAAGTTACTCATGCATGCACCCAAAACCCTAGCTCACACGGTGCCTCTTTTTGTGCCGATACTTTCAACCATTGATCATCAGAGGGAGAGATCGATGATGAATGATGAGTGAAAGCAGATCAGAAGAAAAAGAGACATCATGTACTTTATATATACGATATCCAAATCATTAAAGCGTTTCTTAAATAAATATTGCCAGCCAAACACGCAAAGACGTCAAACCAAAATAATTAAGGTGGAAAATAGTCGACAAAACACGAACTAACCGTAGTCCCCAAAAAGAAGGAAGGAAATTAGAAATTAAGAAAAGATCATAGATATATATTTGAGGCATATATTATATATATATATATATATATACAGAGAGAGAGAGAGAGAGAGAGAGAGAGAGAGAGAGAGAGAGAGAGAGAGATTTGGTAATTTTGCTTTGATCATCGAGCATATATTGCTGGCCAATACCCTCATGAATTATTCAAAGAGACCTAAACCCCTATAAATATAAGGTTGATGCGACAAGGTTTAAAGAGAATATATATATATATATATATATATATATATATATATATATATATATATATATATATAGCATGAGATACGGATGGAGGTAAGCAAAAGTGGGTGGACATATGATCCGACAATGAGGACCTCCATCTTTTGTAATCGTGGAGACAGCTTAATTAATTTTATGGAGCGCTAGCATAAATCAGTCTCCTGGCCTCATTGGTAATATTAATTTCTTGTACGCGGTGTAGCTTTTCGATCGTTCCTATCAATATTAGAACGTATATTGGAAATTAACAATATAAATAATAATATTTATTATAAGGAAAATGGAGAAGCTGTATAAGGAGATCATCAAGATAAAGAGTATAATTAAAAGTTAATGTACGTGGCCCTATTAAAACCCTAGAATATATAGGCAAGGTACGTGGCTTGCTTTGTACGTAATTTTATTGTTAGGTGGGTGATTGGGGTCAAATCATGTCCCTACGGCTACCTACCTAGCTAGCTATAAGTTCCCCTTTTTTCTTGAGAATTTTTATCAGCACAGTTTATTGTTTTTAAAAGCTACCGAAGATTTTTAGGAGAGGTTTGGATTCAAAATTTAGTTCAATTCATCTTATTTTATTATTATAATTCTTTTAAATTTTTACATAAAATATAATAAATAATTTAACTTTTTTAAATTTTCACATCAAATATAATAAATAATTCAATTTTTATTCTACTACTTATAAACTATTTTAACTAATCTTTGATTTCAAACCTCTTTCTTACTTATAATTCAATTTCATGATATGCCAAACTCGTAAGGGCAAGCTTCTACCTTTTCGTTTTTTACAAATTGCCAAAAACAGAAGAATGAAAGAAAAAAAACGAAAAATTGAAGGAATGGGGAATTAGAAAGGAGGCAGATATGCATTAAGTATGGAGAAGGTGAACGAGTCAGGAAATTCGTATCTCCCCGTACGTACGTATTCTCAATATATGCTTATTCTTCCATTCTTTAGTGCTCTGTTTGGGCTGGGCTGGCCATGCTCACCGTGGGGTTGAGCTCCCCATGTTTTAATCCTAGACCTTTTTAAAAGTAAGTTTGTGAAAGAGTCAGGAAATTGTTATTATTCATGCCCATGTACACAAATGCATGGGTCCTAAACTTACTCTCGTCTGAATCAGGTCCAATCATCAAGAACTCCAACGCTGATCTACCAAAATCCACTCAGGTTCCAAAAGAAAAACAGAGACCATAACGAGGGTTCGTTTTATTTTATTTTATTGGGCATTGTTCGTGGACCATTCGACCCTCTACTACGAGCGGCCATCCAATGATGTTTATTTCTGCTTTAAAAAAAAATTCTTTAAAAAAAAATGCTCTTTATTGCGTTTGATTTGAGGAGAAACATCGAGAGACAGAGAACAAGAAGCAGGGATTTTTACATACTGGGGGAAAAAATGAGTAGTGGGGTTTCGGCTTCGGCTTCAGCTTCCCCACCCACGTTTTCTTCTTCACCGTCTATACCACAAACTACCCATCATTACTATGCCTCCAATTCACTCTTTCCTCGTGCTCTATCTTCCTCAAATCTCAAGACCAGAGGTCTCAGATTTTCTGCAGCGGAAGAACCCCATAGAATCAGAATATGTTGCAATAGCAGCACCCGACCCGGGGGTTCTGGCTCTGGTACAATATCCTTTGCTTCTTCAAATTTTTGTTTGGAAAAAAATAACGGTAAAAAATAAAAATGGCTATTAATAGGTTGCTTTGGTGTGGTGAACTAAGTTTAAAATAGTGAGTTGTTAAACTATCTGGAGGGGGTTTCATACGAAACTGTTAAGGGGAGTTGTTTCTGTGATTGAGGATATGAGACAACTTGATGTTTCATGTGTGTTCGATAATTATATGGTAATTGCTCTTTGATTTCAAGGATGGGATACATTACTTTGTATTCCAATTCCTAAACTTTAAGAGGTTGGTTCATTACTGCTTTCCATCTTAGATTTCTTCCTTTCTCTGTATTTATCTTCTGCTCACTTTGCTGTGTAATATCTGAAAGTTGTTTTGCTTTTTTTGCTTTTTTTTTAGTGTTTGAATGTGGGAGGAGTGGTATAGCACTAGTAGTGGCCTAACTAAACTTTGGTCAAATTTTAATTAGAAAATTCATTTTTATAAATTTAGTGAGTCCGACCTCAGATAACAAAGTCTCTAAATCTATTATTATTATATTAAAATATTAATTTTGATATTTTTATTTATTTTAATTCGATTAAAATATTGAACTTACTCTAGGACAACCGAATGGTATAAGATCTGAATCCTCGGTAATAAATGAAGGAGGACAATAAAAAAAAACCCCAAATCAGATAAAGCTTCTTTCTTTTCATTTTACATATAAAGACTTCTACAATCTATATCACCAGCAACTGGAAACCAAAAAAACCTCCAACTGGAAACCAAAATATAGTACTATCTTGCTGAACCAAAATGACCAAAATCTAGAACTTGAAGTACTGGACCCAAAATCGACAAGGAAATGGAAAAGAACTTGAAGTATGCAACCAAACAACGAACTGGAAAATAAAAAAAGGAGTAATGTACAGAAATCTGGGCCCTGATGCAAACGAATCGACAAAGAAAAAAAAAAGCTTTCGGCTTCGACGGGCCTTACTGGAACGCATTTGGCGGCGACAGTGGCAGAAGAAAGGATCCCGCTTGACTTGGTGCAAAGTTGGGTATATGTTCAATCTGTGACCTTGGGCTACGATGGTGTAATGTTTTCACAGAGCAAGGAACCCGTTTTGTGGAGAAGGAGGCTTCGCGCGAGAGTGAATCAATTCCAGCGGGAAGAATATTTTATTGCCAAAAAATAATTTGGCCAGGGATTTGGGCTGGCTAGATTTGGCCAGCCAAAATCATGGTGGTTAAAATTACTGTACACTTGCCTAGTTTGATGTAGATGTCTTTTAAGTAAACTAGCTAAAGTTTTGCCAAAATTTGACTATGCCTAGTTCACTACTAGTGCTTTGAGTAAAACCCGAAAGCTTAACTTCGTATGGAGTTCGTAAATCTTGTACTTTGTGAATGATAACTTTTAAATTTATTGACAAGCAGAGGCGGAGGGAAAGAAATTTGTAGAATTAATAAGCTGGGATGTCATTCAAGGAAGTGGATCTACAGGAGGGGGGAGGGGGAAGGATAGTAGTATAAAGCTTGCAACTTCACCCATGTGGCCAGCTGTTTTGTTTTCATGAATCATGATGCAAAAAGGTTTTTTGCTTTTAGCTGCCCTGGATTTAATGCCTCAGCAAATACGTTGGTGATGTTTTTGGCTTTAGATGAGTCACTTCCCAGGAAGAGAGGATGTGATAAATACGGAAACTAAAACAATTTTTCTTTGCTAAAAAACGATTTGACTGTTTCTATAACATTTCTAGTGCACGGTATTTTTTTCTTCTGTTCTCTTGCAAACAAGTGAGGTACTGAATCCTGCAGGTGATAGTGACAGCAGGAGTGTTTTGGATGCATTTTTCTTGGGAAAAGCTCTAGCAGAAGCCCTAAATGAACGAATTGAGTCTACAGTGGGAGAGATTTTGGGTGCAATTAGTAGTCTGCAAGCCGAGCAACAAAAACAAGTGCAGGATTTCCAGGTAGTGTGCAATTCAAGTTATGCCATAGATTCATTGCTTATTTTAAGCTACATTCTATCTTCTTTTATGTTGTTTGCTTTATAATCCTTAGGGGTTGGCTCAAGTGGTAAAGGCCTTGGGCTTGGGGGATTTTCCTCTTAAATTACCCGAGGTGCATTTGCAGGAAACTCTTTGCCGACGGCCTGTGCACTCCCGGGATTAGTCGGGATGTTGTTCCTGGACACCCGGTGCCAATAAAAAAAAAATATTAGCTTGCTTTATTACAGTTCAAATCTCTTGGGAAATCACATATAGCTTGTTTTCTATTGTAGACAAGTAAAAGTATGTAGTAATTAAAAAGCCGTTGTATATTTTGGAGAAGAAAGCTAACACTTTACCAGGTATATTCTATTGGAAACAAAAGTTGGAAAAAGAAGGAAAAATAATTACACCCATCCCTTGGACGAACTTGAATAGCAAGGTGACCATAATAGTGGTTTTTGGGAAGGAACCGTATCTATAGCTTGGAAACAGCATGTAGAAGTGATGAAAGAATCCATTTTTAACCATCATGATGAAATTAGTTGTTATTGACATTCTTGTGCTACAGAAATGGATTTTGATTTCTGTGTTTTATGGGGGCTCTATTTTAAATCTATTAATCTGATATTATAACTCGCCAAGATGAGGAACTTTTTCCCCTCTTAGATTGATTGAGACTCAAAATGATCTTGGAGTTTAGAATTGTGAATTTGATTGCTTTTATGAATCCCCTGCTGAAAGTCCGCCACAAATGTAGAACAATCAACCTTGATAAATTTGTCACTCGAGTTTCTGTTAGGAATGTTGTAATCAGTCGACTTTGTATGCCAGTCCACTTCAAACTAAAACCATTTATTTTTGAATTTATGTAATTGGATTCTGAATGAGCAACAATAGCTATACGTGTGAAAAATACCTTAATCACTGCTCAAGAACTCCATTTTGCCATATGCCTATCATTTATTTGAAAAATCCTCGGGGTTAAAGAAATCTTTGTTGGTCAATGAGAATAGTGAAGATCAACCATTTTATTTGAAATAACTTCTTAAGGGCACTTTTTATTAGTTTTGAATTAGAAGCATAGCACCTATCCCTCAATGTTTGAAATGGCCTATTTATTCGTTTATTATTGGCAGGAAGAGGTGTTGGAAAGAGCCAAAAGAGCCAAGGAGAAAGCAGCAAGGGAGGCCATGGAGGCACAAGGCCTCATTACATCGAAGTCTACTACAATAGATATAGCCCCAGCCACGGATTCAATTAGTCCAGTTACTTCACCACCGGGTCTGAATACCCCGACAGCCGAGTCGGATCCTGGTGCTTCTGATGAGGTAGAAGAACCATAGAACCTGTTTTAGGGGTGTCAAATGATGATGATTTATGAGTGCGTCTCTAGCTGGAATATGGTATAATGAATTTTTCCTTCTGATTTAGGCCATCTTGTTAATAAACTTGTCGTCAACCTGTCCAATGCGCGGGAATAGTTAAATTTATCAAATAAAAATTATTATGTGTAACTAAATTAGTTATATACGATGTATTATTTATTATACAAAAAATAGAACTTAAAAAAAATCAATTTTAGTACATTAATCTCCAAAATTCATTCAGTTCCTTGATCTTCTCTTTCTTTAATTTCTGTTGGTTCTATGTTAGTGATGTGAAACTTCGAAAACCTCACTAAAATGTTGGTTTTAGTACATTGATCTCCAAAGTTTTATTGAGCATCTTCATCTCTCTATAACTTCTTTGCATTCAATATCACTGATGTGAAACTCTAAAAATCCTTGCTCGGGTCATCAAGAATCATAGCTTAGGGTGGCAGTTTTTACATTCTAAATCTCCATGGGCAGAGTATTTTAGGGCCAAATATAACAATGGTAAATATCCTTCTCTCATTAAGCAATCAAAACAAGATACGGGTCTTTGGAAATCTATAATATCCCTCCTGCCTAAGGTGTTGAAAGGTACTAAATGGTTGGTTAAAGAAGGTAATGTCTCCTTTTGGTTTGATGATTGGAGAGGCACGGGCTGTCTTGCAAATGAAGTGGAAAATACTACAATTCCAGATTTGAGACTGTGAAGTGGTGAAGGATGATGAATGGGATTTACAGAAGCTGGAATTTCTGTTGGGAGCAGGCCAAGCAATTAAAATAGCTTCTCAAAAGTTAACTTTGAAACAAGGGAAGGATATTCGGATTTGGGCAGCTTCAAAATCTGCCATCTGGGGTATTCTCTGTTAAATCAGCCTGGCAGCTGATGAGAGGGCATGTCCCAGGTGTAGAGTGGTGTAAATGGGTATGGTATAAACACTTGCCTATCAAAGTTTCTGTATTTACGTGGAAAGGCATTAATAAGGCCCTTCCTTTCGATCTAAGACTGCAACAAGTTCAAGATTTGTTTAGCCTCAAGATGTGACTGCTGTTCCAAACCACAAGCTGAATCTCTGGATCATGTTCTCAGCCTAGGAGAGATGGCATATCGAGTTTGGAATTTTTTGTGTTAACCTTGGTTTTGAGACTCTACCAGGACATACTTGGTGGACTCGTGGTTCCATAAAGCTAAGCAGACTTCCCAACTGGGCATACTCACTGGGATCTTACCCTCCATTATAAGCTGGCAATTATGGGTGCGCAGGTGCCAGACTAGGATGGAAAGAAATTTTTCTAACACGAGAAGCATCTATGATAAGATCAGCTGGATGTTGGTTGAGGTTGTATCTAAAATAAGTAAGGTTAATCAACTCTCCTACTCTGATAAACGTATTAAAGCATGTCTATTGGTTCCTCATATTTCCTCTATCCCTATAATTTAGGGAAAATTTTAGGGTTTTGAAGAAAAACCCCTCCCCATCTCAATCCCTATTTTCCAGTTAGGATTTACGGTGTATACAGTCGTTCTCCATATATGGGGAATGACTGTACATCCCATCGCATTCAGTTTGGCCTTCATCCTGCGTCTTATTCTCTCTCGGTTGGCCCTCCCTCGCAACACCAACGATCGTAGCCCCTCTCTATCGGCAATTTTTGTAAATTTGATTTCGGTTTCTTCAAAATTGTTACTGTTTTTCTCTTCCCTCATTTTTGTGTATTTTTCTTTTCCTATCTCTCTCCTTCTTTGTTTCTCTCTTCCCCTTTTTCTTCCTCCCAACGCCATGATCAAGGTATAAGTATGCAATGGAGAGCCTACAACTCTCTCTCTGCATCGGCGATCTTTTCGTTGTTTGGCTGCCGAGAAAGTTGAGTTGCTTTCACCAACTTCATTTTTCTTTTTCTTATTTTTGTCACTCTCGTTTAAATTTTGATTTTGGGCTTTGTTTAAGGAAACCGCTTCTCATTATGTTTGCCGAATCATTATTTGTGGTTATCCATTCATTAAGTTTGTCTGTATGTTTTTGGCTGTGTTGGGTGAATTTGTTGCTTTCCAGCATTGCTTTTTTTATATCCAAAAAATGAATAGTCAATTCCTTAAACCAATTCAGTTTTCATTGCTCTTTCCATGGGTAATTTGTTTTGTGTTGTTGGGTCATTTGCAGTGTTTTTTATCTCTCGAGGGAGGAGAGTTGTTATTAGACTGTGATGATGGTGTTATAGTGCGGGTTAATTCACAAGTGTTAATAGGGTCTAATCGATATGATGGGGTAATCCTCACTCGGATTGCCATATTGCAGTTTGTAGTACTTTCTAGAAATGGCAATGGACGTTTGTGGTACTCTCCAGTAACCTCATACGCTAGCATTCTAAGTGTTGTGGTTATCTTTTGCATAGAAGATAAATCGAGTCTTCCGGCATTATCTCTTATCTAGACGAAGTACAGCTCGTAATACTCTACCTTATTTAGAATACGGAGAAATAGGGGACGGCTCATTTGAGATCTCATTCGAAATAGATTCGAAGGATATACTGGATTTTCTGCAAAATAATCGCGAAATAGGTGCTCATGCCCTTGAATATGATCACGCTGAATAAACTTACGACGTTGGCGATTGCCACAATGCCTCGATGACTGTCCATCGACCTCGTCATTAAGAACAACATCAAGCTCATCTTCAGAGGATAAATATGTGAGCAATTTGCAAAAGAATGTACGAGCTATTTGATGAAAGGAGTGGAAGATCAGGGGAGACTATTGAATTTTGGTTCTTTAGATCAAATGAGACTTGAGATAGTGAGAATGTGAATGAAAGCAAAATGCGTATTTATAGAGGAAAAAGTTACCGTTACATATAGGACAAAAAATGTTACCGTTTGAGACTTGACAAAGAATGTTACCGTTGGAAAAAAGACAAAGAATGTTACCGTTGGAGGTAAGAGTTCAAAATGTTACCGTTTGAGAAAGTCTTCAAAATCTTACCTTTAGAAAAAGGAGAAAAAATGTTACCGTTATAGAAATGACAAAATTTTTTATCACCAATACATGGCTAGGTAATACTATTAGAGAAACTGATAAAGAGAAGATATTAAAAATTACCATTACGTTAGAACATGCACATATTAAAAAAAATTACTATTTTTATAATACGAATTTCAGTTTGAAATATAATACTATATCAGGTAGTCAAAATCGTATAAGTATTTAGTAGAATGTGATATTTGAAAAAAAAGATAATAAGACAAAAGAGTTAGTAGTTAAAATTGTAAATATAAGTGAGAGAAAAAAAGTAATAGAGAAATATTATTTAATAGAATAGAGATAGGGATGGAGAATCAGATGTATGAGGTTAGGGAAAACTTTTAGGGAATGTGATTTTTAGTTAAATTATAGAAAATTTTATGGAGAACCCGATGAGAATGCTCTTATAAAACAACTTGAATTACCTCTTGTGGAAGTCATAAAACCAGCTATTAGACTTTTGTTCTGGAACATGCCAATGGAGGATATGGTTAAACTAATATTAAACCTGGTTAAAGTTGACGTCGCCCCAAACTTCTAAAATTCAACAATTTATATGACTCCATTGATTGCTAAACTCTAAACTTTTTGGTTGACAAGATTTACCCAATCACATATATTATTTAATTTATACCAATAAAGCATTTGTATCTATGTATTTTAATTAGAAATGTGTGACAGATTAATTTAATTTCAGATAAAGATAATTTATATCTGTTTTTTTTTTTTTTTTTTTTTTTGAGGAAAATGATATCTTTAATTATTCCTTGCTGGAGTCTTTGTGAGTTGGCTGGAATCTAATGCTGCAAAGGCAACAACTAATATTAAACCTGGTTAAAGTTGACGTCGCCCCAAACTCTCACCTTATGCGTGTTATCGTGAAAACGACAACAAATTAAATTGGACACTTTACTTCGTACGCAGATACCAACTCATCAACAACGGCATCATAAAAATATTGAAAGAAAAAAAAAAATATATATATATATTATTTTTTACACATCGAATTAGTGACACTGTTTAATCTTCCATTATTAAAAGAGTAGCGCTACAGCGACCGATCCCAACTCCTGCTAGGAGCCACCGCTAATGTTAGGATTTTTTTTTCATATATATATTTTTTAACATTTTAAAATATTTTTTAAAAAAACAAAAAAAAAATTACAATATTATTAAAATATACATCCTTAATCATCAAGCAAAAAAAAAAAAAATTAAAAATTGGGAGCGGGGGCTACCGCTTGTAACCCCAGAGGAACATGTATCATTTCCGTTATTAAAAATTGATAAACATGAGTATCTTAAATTTGATTTGACAATAAATAAAAAAGATAAATTATTCATATATTCATAATATTTAAGTATGGTGTACTCATTTTAAGAAGAGTGACAAATATACGATCTATATAAAAAAAATTCACTTTTAATATGAGAGATTTCATTTTTTTCAAGATGAATAGCGGGATTTGCATATCGTAAAATTGTATCTATCTAATATTATCAGATCATAATAAAAGGCTTACTATAATTTGTTGATCAGTTCTTCTATGTACAAGCGGGTTGGTGCGCCAACCCGCGTATCAAATGTTATTTTAATGTTTTTGTCAGAGCTATATATTGTCCAAATGATTATTTTAATTTTAATTTATCAATTGTCAGATGCCACAAAATCTCGACACAGAGCGAGCAAGCGGGAGAGAGAGAGAGAGTCCGTCTGTCTCTCAAACTCAGCGATGGTGAAGAACAAGAATAAGAAGAAACGAAAAGCTAACATTTCAATGGATATATCCGAAGAGACTGTTACAGATCTACCTTAAGCAATGGACACGTTAGAGTCTGGAGCTCAAAATCCAATTAAAAAGGTGAAGAAGGGGAGACCAATGAAGAGACCGAAAAATGTCGGAAATACCAAATCCATAGAAAAAGTCATATCTAAAAATGAGATGTACGCTGAGGAAAACTTGAAGCATGAACACAAAAAAAAGAATGCAATCCGCCAAAACTCTATGTGACTGAAGAATCGAGGATCCCAATCTACTGGGCCATACATTATAGAAGTGGCTTAGAATCATCAAATCCTTCCTGTGATCTCTGCATCAGTTTTGGTATATTTTCATTTACTACAGGGTAGTTAATAGTACATTTTTGTCTTAGCTTTAGAGTGGATTTTTTGGGAGTGGTTACTGGTAGTATGTTTTAGCTAGTTCAGCTTATGAGAATTTCATTTTCATTATAGTCAATATGTCAATGGTTCGTGGTATTGAAGATTACGATCTGTATAGCTTGTCATAATCACACTGGTAGCTATTTTATGATAGTAAAAATTGTTCAGAAGCAGTTAAAGGAGAGGAAGAACAGTACTAAGAAAATTGTGGAGGGAAGAAGTCAAGGCTTCAGACGCTAAGGGCGGAAAGAGAAAATAGTTTCCATTTTGTGGGTCCCATGCCTGAAGGGTGCGCAAGTTGCTTGCGTTTAGAGTTTTTCCGATAGTTTAATTTCTTAGAGGAGCATTTCTACACATCTGCCCATACTCTCTACACATCATGCACTCAAATTTTTTTTTTTTAACTCATTACACTAGGAGTGTTAAGTGTGTGATAAATAGTAGAGTGTAAAGAAGATTTTTTCTTTCTTAGAGTGTATCAGTGTTGATGATTTCTTGGCAATATTTAAAATTGGTACATAGAGGTTAGATTAGACATAAAGACAGGATTTTTGTTAAATGCGAGGGAATGGAGCCTCGACTAGGTACTACAATCATGTCCTCCCTGGCTGCCAATCTGGCACCAGTTTCAGAAATCATGTGCTAGTCGTCCTACGATTGAAAAGGTTGTAAAAGCAAGAACACAAATACTATGCAGAACATGTTTTTATTTTATATTTTAGAAAAAGAATATCATTATCTCATTCTATATGATATGACATCACACGACAATATTAATGGCCCTTAATTTTTATTTTTAGAAAAAGTTAATCTAATCAGTAAAACGAGATAATGCTAAGATAGTGACAAAATATAGTTTGAGTATTAAGAATACTTTACTTATGCTGTGTTTAGATAAAAAAGTTGAATTATTTATTTTATTTTGTATTAGAAGTTGGAAAGTTGTAATGATTAGATTAAATGAGATGAGATGCTTTCTGAAAACAAACGAGGCCAGTTGAGTTGTGTTTAGTTGAGATGATAAAATATTGTTAGAATATTATTTTTAATATTATTATTATTTTAGGATTTGAAAAAGTTGAATTGTTTAATATATTTTATGTTAGAATTTGAAAAAATTGTAATTATGAGTTGAGATAAATTTATGAACCAAACGAAACTTTATTCTTAGAATTACTCATTATTATTTATTATTTATTATTATTATTTATCTACATTTTACTATTATTCAATATTCTATAATTACTTTTTTACTATTATTTACATAATATTTAAAAATACCTCACTATCTAAAGGTATCCTAATTATAAGTTCTTAACATTCTCCTCTAAACAAGGCACGTGTTCTTTTAATTTATAATTTTTGTGGAAACTACAATATTTAATACTCTGAATTATTGACATTTTTCCAACCTACCTATCTTTGAAAAATAATTGTTGCTGGAAATTCCATGATCTTCGAAATGCAACATGATTGGTAGAATATCACTGTCACGCTCGTTACATTCTCGTGTAAATCTAAGCTTCACGTGAACATCCATTGGATGATTGACTTATCAACCTTACAATGTTTTCTGAAAAATTAAAAAAACCAACACACACCTAATACAAATTTATAATCTCCATATACTTTCTAAAATTTTTAAATTTTCAATATACCTAAAAATTTCTCTCTCCAATTTTTTTTTTTTTTTTTTTTAGTTTCAAAATTTTGTTTAATTTCTATATATTATCTATTTTTAAAGATCTGGTCTCTCCAAAATTAAAATTAAAACTAAATTTATGAGAAATAATAAACTTATTAATATGGATCCCAAAATTTTTTGTTATACAATATTGAGCTTCCTAGCATGGAATCCAAAGTAAAAATACAAGAAAAATTATCTAAGATTAATGATCTATATGAAAAATAGTTTATAGTTATGTTTTTATAATTTTTCAATCTTTTTTTAATTTACATAAGAGAAATGATGTTTCGAGTCTTAGGATATGTAAGTTTCGTTCACTCCCTTCGAAAAAAGTAGGTAAATCTAAGAAGCATATGAAAAAAATAATTTATTAATAGTGGATTCCATTTTTTTCAAAATGAGTGCGTAGAACTTGCACACCCTAAGACTGTATCTAGCATTACTCGTTACATAAATGTGTCACACAGTAAAAAAGTTAGCTCCCCTTCACATAATTTCTGGTTCCGTCACTGTGGTCAAGGATGGGCCCCTCGAAAGAGAGGAGTGTTTGGTTTACTCCAAATCATCTTGATTGGGATGTAATAACAGGAAGAGTAATGGTATATACAGTTGTGGAATGTACAAACGCCGTGCGATCGTTTTGAAAAAGAGTAATGTTCACTATTAAAAAATTAATTTTTTTTATGTGAGTTATAATTTATTCACTTTTTTAAAAGAAATTGTACAGTACTTACGCATTCTATTACTCCAAATATTGCTTCTGAGAATGCATTTGGTCTAAAAGTTGTTGGTGTTGGCATAGTGATAAAAGCAGCTTATTCCTACATGGTTTGAGGAAAGAGAGGTCATGAACATGAGAATCATAACCATCATCCCTACCCACCAACATTGAAACGGGTAAAATTTTCCGAACCAGAAACATTGAAAATGGTCGGGTAGTTTGTGTCAGATCGGAAAATTGGAAGAGCAATTTTTCAAAACTTGGAAAATATTTAAAAGGAGAAATATTTTTACAAAAATATTCTTATTTTACGATATTTATTGTGAAATATGTTGTAAAATATATTATATGAGTATCAATTCTGGAAGAGCAAGATTAGGCTCATTCATCCCTCTCTCCCATCTAATTGTCCTATGTATCCAAGGCTACGGAGCAGAGATCTTCAATTGATGCAGATTATTCAGAAATAGTACAATCTCATCTACTGCAGCATTTCATTGCTATAGCGAAAATGCTTGAGCTTAAAAATTTTGAAATGAAGGTAGGTTTTTCCCGTCTTGGTAATACAATTATTTTTAAGTATTCATAGATATTTCTAGATATTTCTTAAAATGATTGTTATATTTACAAAGAAATTACATAAAAATAATCCTACAAACTGACGTAATTTCATCTGATCTACTAAATTTACTTTATAATTAAAGTAACTTTATAATCTGACGAATCACATCAAGTCATATTAGTTTATGATATTGTTTTTGTGTAATAACTTTACTGCTTAAGTATTTCTCATTTCTTAAACATCACTCAAATATAAAACATTTTCAATTTTAAATTTTCAACTTTTTCGTCTAATCATTAATACTTTTTCAAACTTTCAAATAAAACACAAAAAATAATACTATTTTTTCAATTTTTCAAATAAAAATAATATTAAAAATTTATATTTAAATAATCTTTTTAACTTTATAATATTTATATTCAACTTTTTCTCTATTATTTTTCAAAATTTAATAAAATATCTTAATTCAAACTATTAAACTAGTATTTACTATCTAACCATAATTATAATACGGGGAAAAAAAATACACGAGTTGCATCTTAAGCTTGCTTATTCATAAAGCAACGAAGTGTTACGCCCAAATACTTTTAATAGAAAAGGAAAGGATTTCCCCAATTTATAATTAAATTAAATTAATGATACTTTTTTAGAATAAAAACACAAAGAAGTCGACAAAGACTGTTACTGTTGATAGTGTATATATCAACGAGAAAGTGCGTGGCATTTCAGTAATTTCATCTCTAATTACAGGGTTGGCTAAACTAATTTGAAAAGAAACAAAATCACGCTACCATCTCTATTCTCTACCTTCAGCAAAAAGCAAAAACCATCTCTCTCTCTCTCTCGATTTCGACAATAAAACCATTGATTCGTCTACTCCACCTCGCTCTCCCTCTCTCTTTCTCTTTTCTTTCCTAGGCTTAGGGTTGAGGATATCGATTCCATGGGGCAGCAATCGTTGATCTACAGCTTCGTCGCGCGAGGGACGGTGATCCTAGCCGAATACACGGAATTCAGCGGCAACTTCACCAGCATAGCCTCCCAGTGCCTCCAGAAACTCCCCGCTTCCAACAACAGGTTCACCTACAACTGCGACGGACACACTTTCAATTACCTCGTCGACAACGGCTTCAGTATTTCCCCTCTCTTATCCCTCATTTCGATTCCTTTCCCTCCGATCTACTTCGCCGTCATCTCCTTGTTTCATTTCTCTGTGGTTTCCTCTATGTGCAGACATATAT
The DNA here is from genome assembly GCA_022457165.1 of Juglans mandshurica. NCBI lineage: Eukaryota > Viridiplantae > Streptophyta > Magnoliopsida > Fagales > Juglandaceae > Juglans > Juglans mandshurica. The sequence continues at coordinate 27,506,597 of CM039620.1, read as the reverse complement.
ATATATATATATATATGTTTTTTATTTAGAATTCTTTGGTGATCTCTGCGTTTCATTTGTGTGACAGACGTGGAATCTGTTTATGCTAGCTTCTGTTTTAGAGTAAGTGCGGCTGTCATTATCGTAAAATCGGGAATTTAACACTTACTCTTGGTGCTGTTTCGTTGCCGCTAGAGCTTATCAATTTTAAACTGGCCATTTAGATATCTCCAAAATGAAACTGTTCATTCGGAGTTTCTGAATGGACAAGTTTTCAGCATTAAGGCTACCAGAACAATTAGGAGAACAACTTCCCCTGCCGATCGACTTTTAAAGAACTTTTTTTAAATAGGTATCCTTTTCCTTTTAATTCATTTCTATTAAATTCGTTTAGAAAACCTGGGGTATCCTATCATGTGAACTTCTTGAATCTCAAACATTGCCATACCAGTATTTCTCACTTTTAAGATGTTATAAATATCGAGGCGGTGTACTTGGGCTATGCCTACCTTTATCATTAAACTCTTTGTTTACCAATTAAAAGATAAATAAATATCGAGGTGGTAAATGCTGATTTGGTGAAAATCGTAAATGCTCATAGAACGGAATCCAATCCTTCTATCTTGAAAATAATGATTGATACTTGAGGAATTCTAAGCGTTAGGAAGATATTAAGAATTCTAAAGGATATTGATCCTTCAAAACAAATTTGGAGACTAGAACAGGAAAAACGGTTTCTACTTAAGTGATGCACATACACAAGTAATAAAGTCGTGCTATTGGTGTCATTATTCTTTAGAATCCAGTGACCTTTATTGGTCAATGGTGAATGGAAAATTTGAGAGTAGGAATATAGTGGGTTGAAGTCAAATTCCGTGCTCCTTTGCATTATAATCTTTGTTTGAGACATGAAGTTTATGACAAAAAACCCATATAAATCAATATCCTCATAAATCCAGTGCATAAAAATTCCTGTGTTTGCACGTGAGTTTGGTTGCAAATTAGATGCGAGTTATAATAACATTCTATGTTTGGTACCTTTTAAGGAGGTAAATATACAGAGTCCTCCTGCCCTATTTCTGTCCTTGATTGTGAACCTTTTAATTGTTAGTGATGCTATTCATGCGAAGACGTCCCCCCGCCTCTCTCTCCATCTCTCCATACGTTCATATTATATTTGTTTTTGCTTCTTAGTGAATGCTGGTGACTTGGTAAATTCTGAATTCATCTTCTGAATGAGTAAGTGAAATAAAAATTAATACTTGGCTGGGGAGTGTTTCTTTAATATGTACTACAATATAGTTTCTAAATGTTATGTATATATATAAATATATGTATGTATATTAATATACATATGTTTCAAGGGTTGGTAAGTTTGTTACTTTCAGAACATGTAGGTTAGCATAACTATAAAATCATGTATCCTCACCCACCCACCCACCAGGAGAGGGAAAGAGAAATATCTTCCTTGCAGGCATTCCCCTGTTGTAAAAATGCTTTGTTCATCAGGTTCTCTTATTTAATGATTTTCATGTTTTAACAAGAAGGCAAGAAGGGTTTGTAGTTTCACCCCCCCCCCCCCCCCCCCCCCCCCCCCCCCCCCCCGCGCCATCTTTTCTATTTCCTTTTCTTACAAGTCTTCTTTTGTTTTGAATTGGGTAAATATTTGTGCCAGCTAAGGAAAATCTCAGATTTACAAAAAAAAAAAAAGAAAAAAAAAGTATATGTAACAAGTGAAAAGGAGAAGACAGAACAGACTTGATACTTGAATCTTAAGGGATCAGCTATATAGTAATATCTCATTCTGTAATGTTTTCCTTTGAGGTAATGTTTTGGTGTTCAAAATAATTATTTCCCTTTTATCTCACTTCTGGACTTTAATTGTAGCCACAATAATTTTATTGGAGCTAACCTCATCTTTTGAATATTGCAGCTTACTGTGTGGTTGCAGTTGAGGCTGTTGGGAGACAAATTCCAATTGCCTTCCTCGAGCGAATCAAGGAGGATTTTACCCAAAGATATGGTGGGGGAAAGGCTGCAACTGCAGTTGCCAGTAGCCTCAACAAGGAGTTTGGGTAATCAAGTCTTCTTGTTCTCCATTCCTTTTTGCCCTTTAAATTATATCACATATGTACTGTAAAATAGGATTTTCACTTTAGATGTCATAAATTACTTTAATGCCTAATGATATAGGCCCAAATTGAAGGAGCAGATGCAGTATTGTGTAGATCACCCGGAGGAGATCAGCAAGCTGGCCAAAGTGAAAGCTCAGGTCTCAGAAGTTAAAGGAGTTATGATGGAAAATATTGAGAAGGTAAGGCAGGGTTGCTTTCTCTTCCTTTTGCCAGTTGCAAAGGTTATATGGTCCATGTCATTTTATTAACCAAGTTTCTGCATAGGTTCTTGATCGTGGAGAAAAGATCGAGCTTCTGGTGGATAAAACAGAGAACCTTCGTTCTCAGGTCAGCAACTGTGTATCATCATTTATTCTCCCCCTTTTTTCTTGTTTTTAACCACCCTATCTTGGAATGATGGTGGTATGTGAAAAGATATACTGGAAACGACTTATCGAGAGGCTTAATTTCGAGTTTACAACGGTTCACGAACATATAATTAATGGAAAGAGCAATCCTAGTTAAGATGTCTTTGATAATGGGTATTGATCTTCTTTTGTTTTAATCTGTATATCAATGCCTTATCTATAACTGCAACAATCATTCCTGTAGTTTTGCGTTGTTAACTTTCTGTTCAGTCTGTGTATCTAAACATAAATACTTCCTTTTCCCACAACTTTGGTTTTTTTTTTTTTTTTGCTCTTGGGAGACAGAAACTCTCCAAAAGGTGGACTTTAATTTCCATAACGCCGGGATCTATTAATATTGAATTGACTTGATTTTTTTTCTCCCATTTACTTCAGTTTTAATATGATTGTTGATCTATGTGGTTTTTGCAGGCACAGGATTTCAGGCAGCAAGGAACCAAGATGAGGAGAAAGATGTGGTTGCAGAACATGAAGATAAAGCTGATAGTTCTTGGTATCCTGATTGCCTTGATTCTAATCATTATTCTCGCCGTTTGTGGTGGTTTCAATTGTGGTCACAAGTGAATTGGTGCTCTACAATTTGATTAATGCTGGTTTACCTATGGTTTTGTTTTTGGTTACATGGTCCACTTTCTGCTGTATGTTGTACGATGATGCCTGTATAGTTTGTATCCCCGAGTTTTTTTCAAGCAAGTCTGTCGCATGTCGTGTGTTAAGCTTGTCGCAGGTCATTCATGTGTTACATTACATATCCGGTTGAGGATTATCATTTTTTAGTATTGAGGTTGAAGCAATGAAATGGAGTCAACCACTGCGTTGCATTTGATGATTGTTTCAAATGGCACTTGGAGCTTATGATCTTTACATATATATATATATATATATAAGAAAGAAAAGGAGAAATTGATATGGATAAGATGGATGCACAATTAAAGGCAGGCGGTAGAACCGACCATATGCATGTATGATATGAAAAATAGATTCAACAAGTAAATGAACATAAACATATTCATAAACTTTCAAAATAATTACAGAGTTTATGGCACAAGGTAGAGCGTTATTTGCTCTTGATTGGGTTGAGAGAAGATAGGCAGAACTTACAAGGGAATTGTTCTCTAAAAAGATCTCTGCCTAAGAATGAAATGAGAGACTCCTTTTATAGATGAAGGAGTCCCTGTTTACAATGCATCCGTGAATGACAGTTGTCATTACTGTTTAATCACGGGTAAAGTAAAAGTAAAAGTAAGTCCGTGAGTGAACAGTGTTAGTGCTGTTCAACCACGAGTGCCATGATTGTGTCTGGCGGCGGCTGCTGCTTTCGGCACAAAACGACAATTTTGATAAAGGAGACCGGTCAGTGGGTCTTCTTTGAACTCAAGTAGTGGTCTGGCAAAAGGACTTGTCATTAGTCTATTTTGTCAGGTAGCAATTATTATTCTTCTGAGTAGAACCCAGAGTTACCGAAGACATTGCTGTAGGAAGCCTCTGATGCAGTGTCTGAATCTTCATCTTCAGTTTTGCTTTGATACTTTGATAGTGATTCTTTTAATATGTTGATTAAATCCTTCTTATTAAGTCCGTCAAAGATGTCTTTTTTCTTTTTAGACTTAGAGGATTTGGAGGATGAACTGTCCTTTACCCCCCCGGATTTTGTTGGAGATGCAGGGGCCTGAATTAAGGGATATTCAGGAGCATTGGATGGTCCAGCCATGATCTTGGGAAATTCTCTTTTGTCCTGCAGATTAGGTGCAGCTTGTGGAAAATCCTTGATCAGTAAATCAACAATTTTATCAGTGTTTGCGAATTTATCCCACCATTTGGTGAAATAAACTCGTGTCATAACATCACCATTTCTTTCGTAATTCCATTTAAAGATCCACGGGAGGTGGTATCTTTTGCAGAAGTGTAAGGAATGATGAAATTTTTTGGAGTGTTGATCCAGGGTAGAATCAACAATTTTTGAATAATGCTGGTAAGCTGCAAAGAGCTGACCAGGAAGATTTTCTGGAATTAATCCATATTGGTTCCACCATTGAATGAACCAAAGTGGAAGAATTCCTTTGAATTTGATATCAAATTTGATGAACCAAGAGTGGCTCATGTCAGGAGTCTGGAAGAACATGAACCTCTTCCAGGCATCAATATAATCAAAATAAGAAACAGGAGTGTCTATTTGAGCAAGTCGTTTGGAAGAAGATGGGTTTCCCCATTCAGCTTGAGTAATGACTTGATGGATATAGGCACTGTGAAAGATTAATTTTTTGGTATCAACCTTGTCATAAATAGGTTTGATAACCAAGGAATTTGTTTGAATTAAAATACTGGAGTAAAACTGGAGATTTTTTGATGAATCTTCAGGAATCCAGTGGAAAAAAGTGGGGAAATAAGAGGAAGAAATTTTGAAAACATCTGTATATATTGTGCTGTTAGGCTCAATATGGAACAGATATGAAGCAAAAAATTTTTTCAAATATTCAGATTTTCCTTTAGGGAGGAAAAACTGAGGGACAATAGCATTTTGATTTTTTGACTCAATTGCTTTCGCATATGGGTCAAATGTGGTAGTAACAGCAGACGAAAAAATCTGTATTTGGGCAGGTTTGCCAAGTGGCTGGAACCTGTTAGCAATTTCTAGTGCTGAAAACACAGCACCAGTAGTAGAAGATCCAGCCTCATTCTTGATGAGGTTTATACTGGGCATTGGTGGTGGTGGATTCACATTTTTCTCTCTCTCTTGTCTTTTTCTTGCTGGCCATGATGGGGTTTCTGCAAGAATTCACGGGTGAGAAAGTCAGGGATAGAATTTTGTGTGCCTTTGATATAATCAATATCAAAATCAAAAACACTTAAAATAGCTTGCCAACGTGCAAAAATATGTTTTGATGCTATGTTTTTAACATCTTTTTCTAAAACAAATTTAGCACTCATGCAGTCAATTCTGACCAAAAATTTCTGGTTTAAAAGGTCAGATTGAAATTTGGATATACATAGTACTATAGCCAAAATTTCTTTTTTAACAGTACTATATTTTTCTTGTGCAGAATTCCAGGTTCCAGAATGGAAGCGAACAATTTGTTCAGATGAACCTGGTGAAACACATTGTTTCAGAATGCCACCATAACCAATGTCTGAGGCATCTGTTTGGACAATTTTAAAAGAATCAGGAGTAGGGATACCAAGGCACGGAAGAGTTTTGACATGTGCTTTGATTTTCCTTACTAAATCTGTATGGATTTCTGTCCAAGGAGGAGGATTAGAAAGAAGTCGTTTAAACAAAGGACGACATTGTTTCCTCATATCCTTGTAGAAATCTGCAACATAATTGAGAGATCCTAAGAACCTCTGCAATTGTTTTTTATCAAGAATGACATCAGGGAATTTGTCAGCAAATTCGATAGCTCTTTGGATAGGCCTGATTTTGCCTTCAGAGATGTCATAACCAAGGAATCTAATCTTGGTTTGAAACAATTTTATTTTTGTTGCCGAAACAACAAGACCATTGAGTCTAATGATGTCAAGAAACGAATTCAAATGTTTCCAATGTTCATCAATAGATTTAGAGAAAATAAGGACATCGTCGATATAGACAATGGTAAAAGCAGAGAACGAATTGAAGATATCGTTCATGATATTTTGGAATTCACTGGGAGCGTTCTTAAGGCCGAAAGGCATGACGTTCCACTCGAAATGACCAAAAGGGGTAACAAAGGCAGTCTTATACCTATCTGACTCGGCTATTTGGATTTGCCAAAAACCGGACTTAAGGTCAAATTTGGAAAAGACCACAACATCACTCAATCTATGAATTAAGTCATTCTTATTGGGAATAGGATACCTAATCCATTCTAAGATTTTGTTCAGGGGTTTGTAGTTGATAACTAGACGAGGGGTACCACGTTCTAGTTCTGCATTTTTCTGGACATAAAAGGGGGGACAAGACCAAGGTGACTTGCTTTTCCTGATAATGCCTTTATCTTGAAGATCTTGTATCTCCTTTCTGCAGTATTCCAAAGTCTTTCTATTCATCTGAACCGAAGTGGCTTTGGTTGGTATTTTGGATTCATCAAAACCTTTAATGTATGGGAGAGAAATTATGTGTTTCTTCCTATACCAAAAAGCATTAGGTAAATCCGAACAAACATCTGTTATTAAACGTTTGTTGAAATCTTCAATTTTTGAAATCAAAAGAGAAGAGGATAATTGTTCAGAAATCTTTTTATACTTGATTTCCTGTTGGAGGAAATTCAAATGTTTTTGTTTTGCAATAAACAAAGATTTCTTGCTCTTATCCGTATCAATTTCAAAACGAGAAGCAAAATGAAATTTTACCTTTTGACCAAAAGGGTTGGTAGTGATACCGTCTTTTTCAGTCATAAAGGGGTATAAAGAAGATATAAAAGGGATTCCCAAAATCACTTTATCAGACATGTTTTTGACTAAAACAGAGGGAATCCGAAAACAAATATTATCCTGGCAAACATGAGCATTATTGAGCTCATAATTAATGGTCATCTTTGAGCCATTTGCCGAGAATAATTTTTCGGTAGATTTTTCAAAATATTTACTAGGAATGAGTCCTTCTTGAATGCAATTCAAGTCTGATCCGGAATCAATCATAGCAACAACAGAGAATTGAAAATCATGAGCAACAATAATATTAACACGCGAAAACCATTTAGGAGGAATGGTATGACGAATTAAACAAATCTGGTTGTCGGCAGGAATATCCTGTTGACTAGAACCAGCCTTAGTTTGCTCATTGTCAGAAGGAATATCTTGATCAAGTTGTTTGTCAATCTTGATTAATAAAAATTCTTGTCTTAAAACTTCGTTCTCAGATTTGAGGTTATTAATTTCAGATCTGAGTTCTACAATTTCTTTCTTGACAGAATTTATTTCATGTTGTAAATCAGAAACAGAAATATCCTTGGATTTTTTCTTTGAAAATCTTTCCAAGGTTTCTTGAAAATTAATCCTTTGATTAGGAGGTTCTAGATCCTTACGGACCATTACCTTCTTCAGCTTCAGGAGATATTCCTCCTTAAGCTCAGGATTAGTAATTTGAGAAATAAGGGTTAGCAATAGGTTTTCTTGTTCTTCAGACTTAGTCAAGACATTGATTGTCTTTCCTGGTGTCTTACAACAAGTGGTATTACAATTGCAACCCAGCTTTAGATCAGATGGTTCATGATTATCAGTTTCAGAGTGATATTCGGAATCACTAGAACTGATTTCAAGAGTATCCGATGATGAAGACGATTCTATTTCTAGGAGTCGAAATAGTTCTTCTTTATCATGGTTACCAATATCCAACTGATTAAGCTTTTTCTTGATTTTTTGGGTTTTCTTGGGACATTTATCTGCAAAATGTCCTGTCTTCCCACAAATAAAACATTTTCCTGAAGAAACATCTTTAGAATCTTTTTTCTTGGAAAACGATTTAAAAAAGGGTTTTTTGTATGGTTTTTTATAAAATTCATCACGGGGTTTTCTCCTGAAACCACCATGAGGTTTATAAGTTTTATGCTTCTTTCTGGATGGGGCAATATTAGGAAGACCGAATTGTTCACAGAAAGTGCCCATTTCGTATTTGGCCTTCTTATTATTCCTCATTTGTTCACGAAACATTATTTGATCATGACACATGCTAATGCCAAGTTTCTTAACAATACTGAAGATATCACCATAAGTGTAATCCTCATAGTTAAGTAAACCAGAAGCATCAGTGAGTTCTTCTTTGACTTTATAAGCAAATAAACGAGGTAATCCGTCAATGAATTTCTCCTTCCAGTAAGGCTTTTGACTATCGTCACGGAGCATTACTCGAGAAATAAAAACATCTTGGTACCACCTGTAATCAGACATCTGACGACATATTAGATTATTTAACTGGTCGCTGACGCGGCTAGTTATATTGGATGGTGTACCAATAAAATGTTTTAAAATAGTATAAATCAAAGTGTTGATTCCATCAGGATGAGCCATCCCAATTTCCTCGTTAAAAATAGGTAACCCTTCCTCATTGCGTTTTACCGCATTTTGGATGGTTTCCCTAGTATCATTGGTGAGGTACTTATCCCACAAATTTCTTAAAACACCAGTAAAACCTTGAGTTAAAATCCTGACAATATCTGGTTGCCTAATGTTATTGTTGATATAAGCATTTGCAACCATAGACATTTTACTCATGGTATTAATGATTTCTTGTTCAGAGAATCCATCAATATTCCATTCGTAAACTTTGTCAGCAGAATAAGAAGATTGGTTTTGAAAAACCTTCTCCTCAAACTGTAAATCAGGAGGTGTAGGTCTGGAATACCAGTTTTTCGTCAGACTCATGGGCTTGGGTCCTTTTGAGGAAAATCTGGCAATTTCCAGGTTTTGAAAATTCTTTTCTATTAAATCAATATCCTTGTCTTCAGAGGATTCTTCGTTAGAAGATTCTTCCGAAGTTTCTTCAAGAACAACTCCATCACCATTACTGGTAAGAGTACTGGTGGAGGGTTGATTTTTCTTTAGATCAGCAATCATTTGGTCAATTTTTTCCAAAGTTTTGGCCTGAGGGTTTTGAAAATCTACTTTAGGCCTTTCTTCGGGTAAAATGATCAAAGGTTTTTCAATCTTTTTCTTAGGCTGATCTTTGAAGAAGTTCAAAGGATGTTCTGTTTTAAAAACAGGGTTTGAAGTAAAAATAGGCTTTTCAACCTTTTCTTCAATCCGATCTAACTGTTCTCCGATCGTATGAAGAGCAAGATTCGCAAAATTGTTTTGAGAAATAATCTTTTTTGCTTCTTTCAGAATCTTGTCCTTTTCTAGATCTTTTGAAACAGTATCAGAAAGTTTAAAGGGTGAAGCAATTACTTCATTTCCCTTAATAGGAATAACAATAGACCTTAAAGGAGGATGACTGGCTTGGATGACAGTCCTTCCTTCTTCTTGGACAAATTCATTTTTAACAACATTTAAAGTATTTTTAGAAACATAAGTGTTCTCCGCAAAGTCCAAAAGAGAAATATGCTGTTGAAGCTTATTCATCTCTTCCTTCCATTTACGTTTAACACGTTGTTTTTCTGTATCAGAAAATTTTGCAAGATAGGCTTTACGCCTTTGCTTGTTTTCTGGTGCAGCAAAATCTTTTAAAAGAGCAGGTAAATCAATTTCAAAAGATTTATTTAAAACATTTAAACTATGATGAACAGGTGCAACAGGGGCTTGCATATCTGAAGCTGTTGGTGACATAGAAGACGTATCTTCTTTGTCTGCTTCATCATTTATGCCCTGGTTAGAAGAACCAGCTGCTCCTTGTGCAGTTTAAAAAGCAGAAGTAACTTGAGAGGACGTAGAAAGTCCTTTCAATTTTAAAGCAGGTTTAACAGGTTGAACTGTTCGTACTGAATCTTCAAGGAACTGATTGAGATTAGCATCATCCCTTGGATTCTTCCGATCAGTATCAATAAGACTGGATCTGGAGCCAGCAAAAGAATTTCTTCTTCTACTAGGGGCTTCGGATCGATTAAAAGAAATTTTAACAGTTCCATTCAAATACTGTTGGATGATATCAACATTAGCATCCGAAACAATATTTCTAGGAGGAGGCATGGGTATTTCTTGTTCCAAAGTCCATTCAGTGGGAAGGGTTATATCTTCCCAATAAATTCTTTTTGGAACTTTTATGTCAACATCCGAAGAACTACTCTGGATCAGTAGAGTATGTTTTCCAGATGGTTTTGCAATAGCTTTTGGATCTAAATTCGTTTTTAAAAGACGATAATAAATCCTGAAAATTAAAGCAAGAGGTTGACTTCCTTCAAGCATTTGATAACCTGAAGTAAGTATGTTTAAAATTAAACATTGTAAAATATGTTTGTCTTTTAGAGACAAAGTTAAATTAGGAAAACAGTCAAAATGAACAGGTCCTTCCGAAAGGGAGGATTGAATCATACCGAGAATGCTATCCTCAAATTTGAGGAATCTGCCATCTCGTAAACAAAAAAGAACAGAGGCGTTGATGCCTAACCTTGTTAGTGGTTTAGCAGCAACTTGAACAGAACCTATATGTATATACTTATATCCCTCTGAAATATAATCCAAAATTTGTTTTTCTTTGAAAAGAAAACATTTTTCTTGGGATTTTGATATACTATAAGTTTGTTCGACTGTTCGAACATTCATGGTTTTTGAAAAAGTCTTTTTTAACCAAGTGGTTCGATAGATAGAATCTGGATCAATCTCTGGAATCTTCCACGATCCCAGAGCAGGAGATAGCTCTTCTCCATAAGAGCAATCTTCTTCATTGACTATATCAGTAGGCATAGTCGACCTGGAACTAACTGAGGAGTTGGACCTCCCCCACATTCGCCTATGTTTGTCCGCCATCTACAGGGTGGATATCATCTCTCTCACCTGGGAACTTACCGTTTGAGAGGCTACCCCAACTGAACCACTATCTGCCCAACACGCCAACCTAGGCTTCTCAAGGGACTTACCTGGATTCAGCTAAGCTACTCTGACCCGATCCTGAACACAGGGTACAAGAAACAAACTCGCACCGAGTAGAAAGAAACAAACAGAAGAAAATGCAAAGGAAAATAGAACTCAACAATTAGATACCAGAGTGGCTCTGATACCAATACAGCGGAATGACGAGAGAAGAAAGAAAGAAAAGGAGAAATTGATATGGATAAGATGGATGCACAATTAAAGGCAGGCGGTAGAACCGACCATATGCATGTATGATATGAAAAATAGATTCAACAAGTAAATGAACATAAACATATTCATAAACTTTCAAAATAATTACAGAGTTTATGGCACAAGGTAGAGAGTTTACAGAGTCTCAGTATATATATATATATACTGAGACTATTTATTCTCATATTTCCTTTAAAAAGAGGATAAACATTACTAAGCTATAAAGTTGTTGATAACTCCCCTTTCCACTTCAAACATTATTTTCACATATTTTTCTGAACACCAGTCGAAAATATGAGTGATCTCTACTTTTGCACCTTAGCAAGTTGAATTTTAGCTTTATTCTTGGTCTACATCTGACAGCATGCAGCGTACCCAATTAATACACATCATCGCTTATACGGCATAATGCTCAAATCTGCAAGTGGTACGGCTGGGCTATATTTATGATGTTGGTGCCTGGTCAGATACACGACTTCTTAAGAGTAATGATATACGCATAACTCTTTAATACCATGGTTGTAAAGTGAGCATTCGATGTTACTTTTATAAGTTACGTTACACAAATGCTCATCATTCAAAACATAGTTATATAAAAAAGTTTAAAAAGAGTTCTCTCATTTTCCATATTTGCAAAACAACCCCTATAAAATGAAAGCTGTAGTAGACACTTGCAAACCAGTTATAGCATGAATAAACTTTTATAACAAGTATTCATGCCTTAAATAAATTAGATCACAATATTCCAAGTCCTCTCAGAGCAACAATTAGTTTGATATGCCTGCAAACACCTAAATTGGGCTTATAAATTTACTTACACTATTTTATCCCCCAACCGGATCTGCATATTTGAATGTTGGAACTTCTTTTTATTTTATTAGCAGAACAGCCCAAATAAACCCAAACCAAATTAAGCAGCTTGGTTTAGCAAACAACTCCTCTCTTTAGACTAACATACAGATCGAGCCTTAATACTTTCTTTTCCATTACTTACAACTTAACCTTATTCTATTCTACCCCCAAAGTACTATACTCACACCCCTGGCCCCACCTTATATGAACAAAACAAAACCCCCCCACTAAAAATATAACCAAAAGGAAATATTTTAACAAGCCAATTGATCTCTAAATGAAGAAATCTCTTCAAAGATAGGTAGTCTCTTTGATCTAAATGGGCCCCATTCATTCATCAACTGCTCAAGCCCCTTGACAAAATCATCATCAAGGCCCACTATTTTCTCTGATGAATCCAGTGAAGACTGCCTGGATTTTAGCTCTATTATCAACTCCTCGCCACGTTTCCTTGACTTGCAATCATCAGAACCCGGAAGTCCACCTTGTAATACATCTTGAATCACAGCATATGCTTCATCATATCGAGCCTGTTTGATCAGGCATAGGCCCAGATTCAAGGCTTTGTTTGCATCTGGATCGATCATCTGGGCTTTCTGGTACACTACTTCTGCCATCATAAAATTCGATTTCTGCATGTAGGCCCAACCCAAATTTCCCTGTGCAATTTATCACTTAGAACTGGTTAATGATGGCCCAAACTAAAGTGATTAGATTTTTTTTTAAAAATTAGTAAAATACCATCTCATATTCTATTGCGTTGACGTGCATGAGATTAGCCATCAAATTTTGAGATTGTTATTTGAAAAAAATAAGAACTAATCAAATGGTTGATAGACAATGCCAATGCCATGAGCAAAATGAGAGTGAAATATATAATATATAAAATGATCAGAGTGGCCAAGAGCCTGATGGCATGTGACCCGGTTCTCTAAATAGAAAACCTAGTTCGAAACCTCCCACCCCCCGCCGTATAAAAAAAATGATCAGAGTGTATTATCTCATGTTCTGTTGCGTTGATGTAACATTATCCATCAGATTTTAAATTTGTTATATAGAAAAATAAGAACTACTTTAATGATTGATGGACAATGACATTAGTATAATGCGAGGGAAGTAGAATACGAGTATAATATATAACATAACTTTAAAAAAAATCACTCAGACTATAAATACATGAGATTTGACTGTAAATTTTGGTGAGAGTATTAAATAGGCTTGGCTATGAAATTCTGTATGAAGATGTCGAGCACATGAACCATATACAACTACTTGATGTCTCTAACCTTGTTGTCTCTTATTGGATGTCTTTCAGTACCATTATGTTGGAAGCTATACTACTGTACAAATGGTTTCATACGAAAACAATTTTCTTTATATTATTATTTCATGTTGTCGATCTAATTATCGAGATGCTCATACAGAACTAGGAGCCTGAGAAAATGAAAGTGATCAGGCCGTCAATGAAGGTATGATCATGAAATTAACAAGAAATTAATAGACCCATACCAATAATCTTGAAGTTTCTTGTTTAACGGAAACTTGGAATTTCTTGCCATGAGAGCGTGCAGTCTTCGTTGGTCTTCCATTGAAGGCCTCTCCTTGATAGATCAATCTTAGCTTCCGCTTTAGCAGATCGATCTGCTCCTCTATTTTCCCACATTTCTGCATTAATCAGTGGAAACCCAAGATCACTGATCATTCTAATAATTAGGGATAGCATCATATATATATATATATAGATAGATAGATAGATAGATAGATACCTTGTATAGGTCAATGAGAACGTTATCAAGGGATTCCTGGGCCTGTTTGGAGCAACGGCCTCTGAAAGACTTGATGGCTTCAACCGCTTCTTCAGTTCTGTCAAGTTGCTTCATCACCACTGCCATGTCCTTTAGGGCACTGTCGACTCTATCTCCTGCATTTATCGCTTTCCAAAACAATACTATGGCTGCTTCTGGATCCTTTTCAACCAGCTGCAAATTACGCATGTCAATTGATGTAACTAAAATAACCAATTAAATTAATTAATTAATGTTGTTTTTATAAGTGTATGACACAATCCATGACCAGAAGACATAAATTTCTCTTTCAAAACTTGGTGAAGTTCTAGGTTTAGCATACATATTATCGATTAAGGGACACTTGTAGATATAAGAGAGAGTTATGATCAAAAGACCCAGCTCTTGCCAAAACCTCCATGCTCCTGCAATTCGCCAAGTGGGATTGGGCTTCATCAATGCTTGCTTCAACCTAGCCCTTTACAAAGTACTACTCTCTCTCTCTCACCGCTTTCTAGTCCTCTAGGGAGGCTTGTTAGGAATGATAAGAGAAAAAGAAAAACGAAAAGTAGAATCAAACACATGACACAAGATTTACGTAGTTCAGTAATGTGCCTACGTCTACGAAGTTGCAAACAATTTTATTTTAGATGATAACCAAAAATAGTACGACGACAGTACAAGGGTATAATACAATATACGAGTAAACCCTAATCAGTGAATCGGGTCAAATCAAGAGCTAAAAGCAGGCCTAAGCCTCATTGAAAATCCACCAAAAAGCCTCAATGGATCATTGTCGGGTTGGGTCATAAACCGAGCCGCTACAAACAAAACCAAGCTCTACACAAAAAGGCCAACAAGACTCAACAGTAGAAGACTCACAACATTCCATTTCCTGAATTGTTACGACAACCGCCTTAATGGCGACCCTTCCTTTGCTCTTTGGCAAATAAAACATGAGATAACTTGTTGGCACAATCCCTACTTCTTCTTTTTACCTTATAGTTGATGATTCAGGGTGTTTGTTGGGGTTCTATCCCCACTGTTCGTATCATGGATAATCGTTTAAATAAAATAGTTATTTGGCCTAAGGAAAGTGTCACCTAATGCTAATTTACCTACATAACATGCCAATAATATGAATGAAAGGAGATGCTATTTTAACTTCTTGAAATTCGCTTATTTGACCAATCATAAGCATAAAATGATGTAAAAGAAGTAAGTGTATACAAATGTAGGAGCCGGATTCATAAGCAATTAGTTGTTTGTAGTCCAACAAACCGTATCACATGAAAGGAACATCAACATAGACAAGCTACAATTTCTTTATTTGAGGGGACAAGCTAGAATTTCTAAGAATTAGAAGTACTGCTTAAAAGGCATTGACCGGTGTGTGGCACTCAAGTTAGACACCCCACCACCGCCACAAACTAGACCGACCGGTGTGTGGCACTCAAGTTAGACACCCCACCACCGCCACAAACTAGATCGACCAGTGTGTGGCACTCCTTTGGTTTCGTTGGCGCAGATCTAGTGTAGTCTAGCAACAAACCTACATTAGATATGCATTTTATTCTTGTATAGCATTTTTTCTCCTTGAGATAACGAAGCGAGATGATCCTGGGTGATGATCCTGTGATTTCGGATCAGAGAATGACGACGTGCGACATGAAATCTTCTCAGATGGAAGGTGAGAGGTTGTTGGAGGTGGAATCAAGAACTTTCATTTTTACAAAAGAGGGAGGAAATAGCTTTCGCATCTCTGAATGTATTAAAAGGATGGCTAAGTTCATGTGTCTATGTGGGACGGCAACTTCATGGGTTGCTAAGGGGATAGAGGATTGTTTAGAACTCCTCTATCATGATGGAATCTTCAGGGAGCTAAGGATGGGCAAATGAGTACTTAGCATTCAACATCATATTAATGCTGCAAGAGCTAATTTTTTGCAACTCTCAGAATTCCGAAATGGAAGAGTAAAGGTTTGTTGGTGATCCCTGAAGGCGCAAATGGCATTGGATGGAAATGTTTTATGTATTCCATTCGAAGTGTCACTGGGTCCAAAACCTCTATTCTGAAGCATGCAAACAGATGAGAGTTTGTTGATGGAAAGACAGTGGAAAGGCCTTACTCGGTCAAAGGTGCCTTGTACGCCTCGGTGTTAGGTCACTAGCGTGTATTCCGGCCGAGAATAGCTCCACAGCGGAAGGAAAGGGTAAGGCACTTGTAGGAGACAAAGGTTGTCAGGTGACACTGGGAGAAGTGGAGGGAAAGCACGCTCCTCATGTGTTGCATGGTGGAATGGGTGCCTCTGTCGAGTGTTTGAGGGTGGGAGAAGTGGAGGGGGTCTTGTGGGCTGTCAGAACTCAATTGATGGGAGTTATGGAGTATGTGAGAGATCTTATGATTAAAGTAGATGAGGGCTGGACCTGGTCACAAGTTTGGGTGGTGGGTTGAAAATTGACAAAGGGGGGCGGGGGGTAGATCCTACGAGTTTGAAGACCTCAAGTTCGTCGGCAAAGGGTATTGACGTCTTCACATATAGGGTTGTCGGACGTCGGCATCACTGTTCAAACTGGTGTCACTCAGGACATCAACAACTTGTCGTCTGATTGCCCTCAATCACTAGTGGCAAATGGGGTTGGTACCTCTTTCCAGAGTTCACTTTTAGTTGAAGCTGGGGGTCCTTCTAAGGTTTTGAGTACTTTGGAAGAAGCAAACGAATCTCTTTCAGAAGATGAAAATGGGGTAACAGAAGGTAGTGCTTTCCTTACCTGTTTTATGCCTCCTAAAGGAGCAGTAGGGTTTGACAAAGTGGTACAGAAAGGGTAATCGGGGGGTGGAGCACCTACAAGCATTGTTCTCGTCGATGGAACTACAACACCTATGCTGGAGGTGAAGGAACCTTTAATGGTGACAACAACAATATAGTTGTTGAGGAGGTTCAGGATTTGAATGCAGAATATGGTGGGGAGAATATTATGGGTTTGTTATTGGTGCCTTATGAGGAGGAATGTTTAGGGTCGGGAGTGCAGCTGGGGATTGTGTTTGGGGATAATGTTTTTCCCTTAATTTCTCTTCCTCCGATAAACAATATAGCGGGTTCATCATTGGATTGGGTTCTGCATAAGGTTAATGAGATTCAGCATTGTGTGGAAATTTCATATGAAGGATGTGAAGACCAATTTAAAGCACTACTCACTGCGATTGAGGCGGACTACTCGCTTGAAACCAAATCAAGATTTAAGAAAAGTAGAGAGTTCAGGCGTCTTTCTTAGGCAATCAACTACGACGCTAAGGGAGGTGGTTTAAGTCGAGAGAAGACTAAAGGGCCCTATTATGAAGCCGTCCTCGTAGAGGGAGTTTCGGGTGGAGTATTAGTCTTATGAGAAACAAGGGGTTGAGGTCGGGGAGGTGTGTTCTATTCCCATTCGGGCTTAATGTATTTTGGATAGATTTCTAATTTTCACAGGCTTATTGGTCATTAGGGGCTCTCTAGTATGGGTTAAGTGCTTTCTTGTATACGTCCAGTGTACTTGGTTACTCCTATTGTTATTACTATATATAATATTTTTACTTATATATAAAAAAAGTATTGCTTCTATAAGAAAGAATACAATAATGTTATTCCCTTACAACTTCTGGTGTCTAGTTTCATGGATCTAAAAGGTTATTTTTTTCAGTTAGTGTAAAAAATTTGAGAGTCAATGGTCATGAAAAATATGATCATCTAAAAGACAAAGTTGTTAAGTTGTCAATCAAAAAACAGTCTTCTAAGAAGCTTAAAACCGAAAGAAGTTCATCAATTTTGTGTTCTACCTACAGTAGAATAATGAACATTAAAGAAAATGAAAACAATGGATCTGATTCTCATGTTAGAAATCTGAGGATTATTTAACACGAAGATGAAAAACAATAAGCTGATTATGTCGACAATTCTACTCTGTTTGCAAAATTGTGTGCAATCTGTAATATATATGCACTTGCCATGCCGAGCAATGAGATCTTTCTCTATGTTCTGGAAAAGTTTGGGAAAGGTCGGCAACTGTTCATGAAGCCAATTTTTGCTTTATTACTTGTATAATGAAGTTAACACGAAAGAGATAAACAATGTGCAATCGACCAAATAAGCCATCAGAAATAATTCCAATTCCAATAATGAGTGCAGTTTTAAGATCTCAGCAGAACATAAGCTTAAAATACAAAGCAAATCTCAAAGAAAGAACCAAAAAAAAAAAAAAAAAACCATGGGTTTCGATGGAAGACAGAAATGAAGTTGGGATCTTGGAAGCACATACCTGAGCATGTTTAGCTTTAACATAAGGACTATCGCCACAAGGAACCTTGTGTACAATATGATACAAGTCTTTCTCTTTTTTCCCTTTGGAGCTGATCTTCTTCGAGCATCCTTCCATTTTTCCGTGCTATTATCTCTGTTTTCCTTTCTCAGACACGAATTATAAAAGAGAGAGAAATGAAAGCTGGTTTTACTCCCTAGAGAGAGAGAGAGAGAGAGAGAGAGAGTGGGGAAGCCAACATGTAAGATGAAATAATAGTGTAGAGGGAACGAAAATGAACCTGGACCAGTTTTGAGCCAAAGTTCCAAACCTTTACAAGGTTGTGTACCGAACTAACAGCCAATGAACTGCTCTCAGATCCGTCTGTAAGAACA
The DNA here is from genome assembly GCA_022457165.1 of Juglans mandshurica. Classification (NCBI taxonomy): domain Eukaryota; kingdom Viridiplantae; phylum Streptophyta; class Magnoliopsida; order Fagales; family Juglandaceae; genus Juglans; species Juglans mandshurica. Next base: position 27,488,079 of record CM039620.1, on the reverse strand, counting down.
CGTGTCTTCGAATCATTCAATCTTCTCATAATGACGTTGAAGCTCTAGTTTCCTTCATGTATATCTTTCCTCTTTACGTCACGACTCGCCACGCACCAATTACTTATTTGGGCTTTCTATATTTAGTCAAACTTGGATCTTACATGAGTTTCTGTGATCTCATCGAAGAGTGCGAGTTTTCTAGCATTTTACACAAGTTCTAAAGCTAAGGCTGCCTTGCTAGCCTTACCCCACCAAACAAATATGGGCTTTTTCTACTTATTCTTTTTCTAAGATATACGATCGTTGTGCTGATAACGAAAATAGATTCTTGTGACTATTTAATTACGATAAAAAAATTATTTATGATTAAAACAAATTTATTTTAATTGTAAATAATCATTTCGTTAGAATTAAATGATCACAAATAAACAATTTTATTGTGGTGACACCTTATTTATCACAAAGAAAAAATATTTTAATCACCGTGAATGTCGGTGAAAAAAAAAAGATTTTCTCATGAATTTGTAGTTCAATAAAAAAAAAAAAAAAAAAAAAACTCTTTCTTCATTAATTATATGTCACGAGTCTGCCATAAAATAAATCGGTAGAAAAAACTTTTTCCCACGACTATCACTCCCAGAAAAAACACAGTATTTGTTGCAGTAACTTCTCATCAAAATACCCATTTCATATTAATTTGGTGAAAAAACGTCCATGTGCCTGGAAAAGTTTGATAACATCTTTTCCTATCACGACTCTCTCAGATATATCGGCCGTCTGAGTTGGGTGTGTCGTCTTTTTTTTTTTTCCCAGAATGCTTGGCAATAGAAACTGGCACCACGTCTTTCTTACGTTATCTGAGTTGTTTACAAGTAGTCTAGACTAAATCAAAAGATATAAGTTGAGAATTAATGGTACGTGCATAAACATAAACATAAACAGTAACTTACTTATTTCTAGCTCCCACCCTTTTTCCATGCAAATTCTCCAATGATATATGTATGACGTTTCTATGGAATGGATGAATCTGGCCTTAAACGTTGTCAGATCCAAGTACTGTACTTATAATTAATAAAATCGGACAATTTCTGGCTGGCGGCCTGTTGAAAAGTATTATCGAAGAGAAATACCATTTGTTTTGAAAATGGATTCGGAATTTGTGTTCCAAATGTTTTTTTATTTACTTAATAATTAAGAAAATATATTTTAATGATGTTGTGAATTTTTTATTTTTTTTTAAAATATTTATGATGATTAAAATAATACATAAAAAAAATAAAAAAATAAAATAATTTATTCGAAATGTTTATTCGAAATGCATTTTCGGTAAGCGTAACAATGCTCATTATCGAATGTTCCATCCAAAATAACACATATATTATGGTACGTTACTTGCGAGGAAACGATCGGTGGTCTCAGTACTGTAACAATTTAATAAGATCAATAATTATTTATAACAAGAATAAATTATTTATTTTAATAAAAACTAATCATTATATATAATAGAAAATAATTAAATACATATAAGAAATTAAACAACCCATTATATATATATATATATATATAATCTCTATATATATTTTCGGGTTTCATTCATAAATTTGAGATTATATATGATTCAATATTAATCCGGCCAGTACCTCATGTAAAATTTTAATGTGTATAAATACGAATGTAAAACTATTTATTTTCTTAATTTGTATAATTGGTTTGAAATCAATAATATTAATTAATGTTGAATTTAAATTTTCCGTACATATACACATTAATGATCGGCATCCAATAATTTATAGCAAGACGACAATTAATTAAAGATATATACGTAGAAAAATCTAAAATTAAAGTACCTGAAACAAGTTGGTCTTGTTCTTGACAGCATCTTTCAAGTATTTAGACCTAGTCTTTTCTTTTTTTCTTTGTTTGATAGTGATTAGGAAGAGAAATTTTATTTACAGTCCTGAATAGGAGACTGCGTGTGTAGTTCTATTGATAAACGGAAATAAAAGGAAAAAAATATCATTTTAAAAATGATATTATTATAATTTTAAGATTTTTTTAAATATAATTATATAAACTTGCATAAATAGTCTCCAAATAAAGGTTGTAAGTAGATTAACTCGATTAGGAATTCTTAAAGATTGAGCAATTACGTACGTAACTACTTTGAATTAATGTGTTGATCATGAGAAGCATGCATGGACTAGTATATATGAGAATTGTACGTGTCAAAGTCTTAACAAGTTTCCCAAACGGATCATCATGCCATGCATGCCGGCTAATTTGATGATCAACCTGATCTGCCGTCGATCGAACAGCTTGATCTTGTCGATGATGATAATTAATAATGATAGTAATAATAACGAGACAACATGAGCAATCGCAATTAATAATAATAATAATAATAATAATACAACTACTTAATTAATATGAAAATTAATCATCTATCAAAGCTCAGTAATATCCAAAGTATTTATATATAATTATAATTAGCATTCATCAAGATGCGTGTTGTATTTTCAAAAATAAAAGCATATATTATTAATTCTTGAAGGTATTTAATTAGTTTCATACCACAATTAGTTTAATATATATATATATATGTTCGTTTTTTTCATAAAATACGAGCATTATTGATACATGCATGATTGCATAACTAGCTAGGAGAAAGCTGTCATTTGATCAGAAAAGTGTGGCTTGGTCTTGGTGCTATCTGTCTCTTTCCGCCTTCTGGAGGGCCGGAGCAGAAATGAATCTGGACATCTTTTGTTTTATCCAGAACCTAGACATCTTTCATCGCCTCCGAGACATGCAGGTAAGACATGCAAATTAACCTCCTATACTTCCAAAAGTTTGATTCTCTCTCTCTCTCTCTCTCTCTGCCGATTCTATTAACTTTTGGAATGATCTGCCTATTTTCATTTTCTCTATTTTTTAAATTTTATTATGATTATTGCTATTTTTCATGGATAGATATGGATAATTTTGATAATTTTTTCAATTTTTTTAGACTTAAGTACAAAATGTGCTAATTATAAAGATAATTAGTTGATATTAAAAAATGCAAACATTGTGGTTTTAATTTTTTGTATAAATGGGCCAAAAATACACATTAGTCGAAGTGATTTTAAACTTTTTGTATGTTTAGCCCATTTTATAATGACCTGAACCAAATTAGACCTAATGGACCAATAGCTAATCATGGTTTGATCTGATTTGATTTATAGGGGTAATCGGTGACCGGACCGGATCGATTACATCCCATAATATAATAATATTAAGCTTGTGTTTGGGTACGGCAACTGTTTTTGCGCTTTTCATACAAATGATTTTGTTTCCTCTTTAATATGGTTTCTCTTGAGAGACTTTCTTAAAAAAAAAAAAAAAAACTACAAATTTTGAAGAATTTTGCTAGAGATTTTGAAAAATAAAAAATTATATCCACCATCTTTTTAGTTATTATCCCTTCACTTTTTTATTTGGCATCAAATGATTGGATGAATGATAAATAGTTTTACAATCATTTAATACAATATTTAAAATGATGATGAAAACATGAACGTTTGAATAGCACTAATAAAATGAAAGGGGGTCTCTAAAAGATAACATTTTTAATTAATGATAGATAGTTAGCTAAAATGTTGTTTATTAAATGTGAAGGAGAGAGAGGAATAGATCAGGATCAAGCTGGCCTGATCATCTTCACTCTAAAAAATATTTACTTTGAATCTAATTAATATTTATGATTCTGTGGAACAATTTTCAAAAAAAAAAAAAATTAAATATTATGATACTAAATTAAAAGATATTCATTAATTTGTATTTTTGTTTACATATTAAGTCATCAATCATCATTGACATGACAATATTTATTTATTGACTAGATAAGAAATAGCTAGCGACGAAGTAAGTAACTAAACTATGCTAAAATAATCAACGTCTCCAACCATAAACAGCCAACCTCCTTAATTAATTAATGTACACTCAACTCCAAGCACAATCCAAAGTTGTTTCTTCAAATAATATATAGATGATCTTAGGTTGTCCCAATTAATTTGAGCTGATCTAGGCCAGTGTGGTAATATATATTTTCATCATAATTTCTTGTGGAAAATAAGATTATTTTGATTTTTGTGTTTTAAAATAATTAGAGTGACAAGAAAATATGGATTCTATTTTTCATTTTAATTTCTTTAATTTATGATGATCTTTGATTGGTTTTCAAAATTTAAATTTTAAAATTTATCTTTCAAATAAAATTATATCAGTACGTAGTATAAAAGTGTTCGAATAGAATTATTTTTCTCTCATTTATAAGATAATTATTATTATTTATATCATGTATTACGCCGTCATAAATGCAAGTTTTGGAGAGTTATTATTTCATACAGGCCTTTAGCAATTTTTTGTTGGCGTAGCCATTGCCCTCTTTACAGAGTGGTCGAACTATAAAATTCCTTAATAGATGAAAATAAATAATGGAAAATGCTAAGTACACTAAGAGGAGTGACCGACAAGTGCTACCGATAAAGCATTCTTGTGATTTTTTTAAATATTAAAAAAAAAAAAAGTGATGTTCGATAATATTTATCGGTCACTCCTCTCAAACAGCACCCATATGATAATACTTGTAGACATATCTTTATCCTAAACCTCATTCAACTTTTGACAACACATTGTTGAGAATTGAGAGGAATGATATGTATGTGAGATGTTTGAGAAAATGCACTACTCAACACAGACAACAACGTTGCTTAGAATTCATCCTTTCCGTTCATTATCAATTTGTGTACATGCTACTATGTTATTTATAGATAGTATCATATAACAAACAATACAACTGTGCAAGTAATACAATGACAGGTGACTAGAGAATATTTATTTTGTTGTGCGAATATCTTTTGGAACTTTCGTATCATTAGTTGCTTCTGTTGTAGGTCTGTTTGCAGTGCTATGAGGTGCAGGTTCCTTTTGCTGAGACGCCTCAATACCCCCCGCGATTCAAGCGGTACTATGGCCATAGTAAGGCTTGATCGTAACTAGATGAACTTTGCAGCGGATAATGGCTTTGTGAGGATATCAAAGATCTGCTCTTTGATGGAGATGAAGGACACTTGAAGCATTTTAGCTGCAACCCGCTCATGTACAAAGTAATAATCGAGCTCAACATGTTTTGTACGAGAGTGCAGTACAGGATTCGTTGATAAGTATGTAGCTCTTAGGTTATCACACAACAAAGTAGGAGGATGCATCAGAAAAACACCAAGTTCTTTGAGTAAGGACTGGATCCATAGAACTTCACAGGCCGTGTTAGCCATTGATTTGTACTCAGCTTCAGTAGAAGACCGAGCAATGGTGGCCTGCTTCTTTGAACCCCAAGACACAAGGTGATAACCAAAATAAATACAAAACCCACCAGTTGACTTCCGGTCATCTGGGCACCCAGCCCAGTCAACATCAGAATAGGCTGAGAGTTTGAAGGAGGAGAAAGGAGAAAAATGCAGACCAAGAGATGGAGAGTGATTAAGATACCGAAGAATTCTCTTTACTGCCTGCCAGTGAGGAAGTCTAAGGCAATGCATAAATTGACAGACTCTATTTACAGCAAACGAAATATCAGGACGTGTAAAAGCCAAGTATTGTAAATTGCCAACCACACTCTGATAGAGTTGCGGATCATCAAAGATTCAAAAGTGCATCCATCAAGTAAGGTTAGCTTGGCAGAAGAACACATAGGAGTATTTATTGGTTTGGAATTATGCATCCGAGTTCTATGAAGCAGATCATTAATATATTTAAATTGAGAAAGAAAGAGACCTGATGAACTCTTAGTGACTTCAATGCCAAGGAAGTAATGAAGCATTCCTAGGTCTTTAACAGGAAAATGCAGGCTCAATGAAGAAATAAAATCTGAGAAATCCTCTGGTTAGATCTAGTAACAATCAAGTCATCAACATATATAAGAATATAAATGCAATCAGATGAAGTATTTAAAATAAACAAGGATGAGTCAGATTGAGAAGCAACAAAGCCAAGAGAAATCAGTTTGTCAGTGAGTTTTGCAAACCAAGCCCAGGGGGCTTGTTTCAATCCATACAAAGATTTTTTTAACTTACACACATGGGACGGGTAATCCGGATGAGCAAAACCAGGCAGTAGTTTCATGAACACTGCTTCTTCGAGGTCTCCGTGCAAGAATGTGTTCTGCACATCGAGCTGGTGAAGGGGCCAGTTGGAAGTCACGACAATGGACAAGAGGAGTGTCACAGTCACGGGTTTGACCACAGGACTTATAGGTTTCATGGTAGTCGAGACCGGGCTGCTGATGGAAGCCCTTGGCCATGTTGAGAATTGAGAGGAATGATATGCATGTGAGATGTTTGAGAAATGCACTACTCAACACAGACAACAACGTTGCTCAGAATTCATCATTTCCTTTCATTATCAGTTTGTGTACATGCTACTGTGCTATTTATAGAGAGTATCATATAACAAACAATACAGCTGTGCAAGTAATACAATGACAGGTGGCTAGAGAATATTTATTATGTTGTGGGAATATCTTTTGGAACTTTTGTATCATTAGCTGCTTCTGTTGTAGGTCTGCGTGCAGTGCTATGAGGTGCAGGTTCCTTTTGCTGAGACGCCTCAATACACATAATGGTACAGGTTGATCGCAAACCAATCCTACTAAAAGGTAGAAAGAGCCCAATATTTCATCCTATTGAGTCAAGAATTAATTGTACGTTTATTGATTTCAATTAATGTTAGTGATGGTCCTGTAAGGAGATTCCCCCCCCCCCCCCCCCCGCGCGGACCTAGCGGGTCTATGAATAACAACTAAGAGAATTAAAATCAAAGGCTCAGCCCAGAATGAACAAGGTCTTCAACCCGACCCATGGGTAGGGTCCTCTGGACGCAACCAGCAGAAGGGAGTGTGTTACAGGAGATGGGACTTGCCGATTTGAAGGCCCTTCGAGTCGTATCCAACTCTCGAGTGCTCGTCCGCATAGTGGGCGTAATGTGCGGGGAACCCTTGATCTTCTGACATAAAGGATATCGACGGACCACCAAAGTTACTATCTGGGAGAAGGAAATCGGAAAACCACGCTGCATTAATAACACCACTACCCAAGCTACACATTACATTAATAACGTCGTTGCAGAGCCATGCTGTATTAAAAGACTTTGACACATGGAATAGTACGAAGGACGAGAACTTCATGGGGCAGACATGATTTATCCCCCCAGACTTATGGTATAAATAACAAGTCTCAAGTACGAGAAAACTCTCACTCTGATCCCTAAACTCTTTTACTCATTTACAAACTTCTAAGAGAATTTAGTAACTTTTGCATTGGAGACTCTCCAGCCCCAAGGCCGCCCTCTCCTAGTTGCCTTTCCTCATATCTTTTGCAAGCTCTTTTTGGAAGATCTGAGTTGTCGGAGCTTGGTTCAAAGGTGTGCGAAACACGACGTTAACAGTCTCAATCTAGTTGGCGTCTAGCTGTTGAAGTGGTAGTCATTTGTGAGTTTTAGTTCAAGTAGAAATTGTGTTCTCTCATTTACTTAAAAAGTTGAGATGTAAGTAGGGATGTAAATCGGTTCGGTCTAGTTTGGGAATGATGCATCATTTTCTTGGACCGGATCGGACCGATCATCCATAGTGGACTGGACCGGATCGTTAGCTATTAGTCCAGTCCAATTATTTTGTTTCATTTTTTTGTAAATAAATTAATAAAAAAATTATTTAAATTACTAAAATTAAAATTAAGTGAATTTTTAATGTGGATTATGAAACTAACTCATTAAAAAAATATTTAACTATAATTATATTTATGATGTTAATAGATACTACTTACTAACCTAGACTTTAGTATGCATAATTATTAATAATGTCCTATATTTAAAACTAAAACTCTCACATTTTATATATGGTTAATGAATATCAAATAATTTCATTGTACACAGATTATTCATGCTTGTTTGCAACTTAGATATTTAAAAAAAATTACTTAATTACTTTAATTAAGTGTAAATAGTAGAATATGCATAAATGTATTATATATCTTCATATATTATCATACGATTTATGATACATTATTAATTGATAACATATATTATTTAACATTTTATATGGTTAATGATAATAGATTAGATGAATGTTACATAATTAACTTATACAACTATAATATAATATAATATATATAAAAAAATATTTTAAAAATATATATACTAATTCGGTCCGGTCCAAAAATCACAGACCCCGAGACTGGACCAAAACCCATTCGGTCCACCATCTGTGAGACCGAAACCGATCACTCATAGTTTCGGTCCGATCCGGACCAAACCAGTCAGTTTTTCCAATCCGGATCGAAACTTTTTCACCCCTAGATGTAAGTGTAAATATTATCTTACAAAATGAATAAAGGCATCTCATAGAATTATTTGCCATCAACGTAATTCTCGTTGGAATTTTGAGATAGCTCTAAATATCACAACCTATCTTTTTGATGGTTTTTACTTTTTATTGATTATTATCTTATTAAATTGATGGTTTTTATGATTATTTCGATGGTTTCTCGAGGAGAGACAACTGAAGCCGCGATCAAAGGTGAGTTGAAAATTAATTAACATTAATAATAATTTTAAAAAATTCTATTTATCATCCACACACCTCATCATACTTTTTTTTTTCTTCTCTTACTAAATGTATGGTATATGGATGATGAGTACACGAATTCAATTAGTTTAAGATGAGTAAAACCAAAAAATATTTAAAGAAAAAAATATAATGTATAATATGTAGAGATGATGAATAGCAAAACTCAATAATTTTATATGGTGTACACCACATCATGTCCAAAGGTACTCCCTCCTTTTCATCACTTTATAAAGTAGACCCAAGAGGCCTAGTTTTATTGGGCTTTAGCGGACTTCATGGCATGGAGTACAAGGAGACCAATGGAAAAGAAAAGAAATAAAGACAAGGAGTAAATACAAACGGGTATTGGCAACCACATGAATTATGGCAATCATAAACCAACCATATTGATCTTCCGCTGTACGAAAAATATGAACAGAACAACCTTGCCCATATCCATATAGTGAAAACACAGACACTGCACAATAATGCTGGACATTGTGAGCCACATTTCACGCTATTAGAACTGTAACCATTATAGATTGAACCCATAGGCCAAGGCAAGCATTCAGCTAAAGCAAGGAGAACAGTTCTTTTTATGCCTGGTTCCCGCCACCCCGTCCACGGCCACCCATCAGTCCCCGGCCACGCCCACCATATCCTCTGCCCCCTCCACCTCTACCTTTTTCATACCCAGTACCTATAGGAAAATCAAGGTGCACGAAATGATTAGCCATCATTTTAATTTGTATAAGCATGTAACTTATCATGATCTGATACCACAAAAAAAAAGGGTTTTGCTAGATACAAGCGAGTTCGTGCACTATATCGCGTACCGATGATTTTTTTTATTTAAAAAAAAATAAGAAAAAATTTTTTTAAGAGAAGAAGAAAATCTCATATATCATAAAAATTATTTTCATCTTTAATTCACATCATTTCGTTAAACATATATATTATATATCAATATTGGTGCACAAATTGGTGCACAAACTTGCTTGTAATTAGATTTTTCCAAAAAAAAAAAAGACCTGCAACAAAATAAAAAAGTGGCACATCCATGGATATATACTTGGCAGAAATTAATCTCACCAATAAGTTCATAACTGCACAAATCGATTGATATACAAGGTGCACTATGAAGTTATGCTTGCACATTTAAATAAAGATACGTACTGTGATAACCCCAACCTCTGCCTCGCCCACCACCTCGGCCCCGGTTTGAATATCCACCATTATCTATTAATAAGAGTGCAGGTGAAAAAAGGTCACACTTCCAATAAAAAAAACAACAATATATAATCCATCCGCTTCCATAAAATAATCCAATATTCTAAATGTATACCTTGATAATTTCCATATCCACCTTGATAGTATCCATATCCACCTTGATAGTTTCCATATCCACCTTGATAGTTTCCGTATCCACCCCTGCCCCAATTCCGTCCTCTCCCTCTCCCACGACCCTGTCCTCGGCCATATGAATCTAGAAATCAAGAGCAAGAAACATGTTATGTTTTACATCAGGAGAGATGTTAAAACAAAAGAAGCCCTCACCCACAAGGGAGAAAAAATTAAAAGAAAAAGAAAAGGTTATCTCAATAAGTAATGCAAAATATTCTGGCATCACCTTCATTAACAGCATTGTATGTGGCACGTGCTTGTTTAGCTGGCTGTTGCTGCTGATAAGTAGATTGTGGCTTCGGTTGTTCAGCATAATGTGGAGCTTGGTACCTGTGGACAAAATTTAAGACATCCTCATGACACTTGATAAAAGCCAAGTTGAAAACAAGATGAGAAATATTATACATAATATGCCTTTGAGGCAGCATGGGCTTCTGAAAAATCACATCAGGAAGTATAGGATAAAATACTAATGGTTGGTCCATGAAAAAATACATCGAGCAGAGACCCAAAGATTTATATAAACTTACCCGGGAGAATTTTTGTTTAGCTCTCTAGGAGATAAGGTGATTGCAATCATTGAGACATGGCGAGTCATCTCCACACTGCATCAGTTATTAATGCTCAGTCATTTTTTATAGGTAATAAAAGAAGTTTATCGAGAGTGTGGAAATCTTAAGTACACAATTTCAGCTGACCAAAACATAGATAACACAATGTATTAATGCTCAATTATAGAGTATTAAGATAGAAACTAGTAAGCCCCCCCCCTCCCCCCCCCCCCCCCCCCCCCCCCCCCCCCGCAAAAAAAAAAAAAAAAAAGAATTATTAATCATAAGTATGCAAATTCGAGAACAACAAAATAAGATGACTTAAAAACTTACGGTACAAGACCCTCTTCAATGGGTTCCCATATGTCAGTTATGCTTTCTGAGCTAATGGCAATTTCTTGATGCAACCTGGGGATTCTCTTCTGTTTCAGGACATGAATAGCTAATTAGTGAGAGAGAGAGAGAGAGGTCAGAGAAAGATCTTGCTAATTACACTAACCTTTAAAATCTCTGCAATGGCTACTGTCTTGCTGATTGCCTGTCCCATTGCTTTCAAAACAATCTCTCTAACACGTTTTTCCTAATTACAAAATCTCACAAATTTAATAAATACACAAGATTTTTAAGAAAAGAATAACGCACTAAGAAACCTTCACATAGATAAGGCTTAGAAAGTGTTACTTTCAAGTTGCCGAAATATAATGAACTTTTTTTTTATTACTAAAAAATATAATGACCTTAGAAGGAACAGAAGACAAAAGCTTCAACAAATAATTGATTGATCGCATCCTGTCTGTATAAACTGAAACCAACTCTTTTGCAGTGTGTATCATCTCTGTTTCTCAATCTTGCAGTTTTCAAAAGCCAGGACAAAACCATGGTTTTTGTGGATAAAATACACCAAAATATCACCATCGTGAAAAAAATACAGACCATCATATATAAAATCAATAGCAAATCACAACTACCACTAGAGCAAGCCAATAATGAGTGTATGCACTTGGTTTCCTTCAAATTGAAATGCACTGTTGACTCTTTACTCCTCAAAACCAATATTAGTCATTCTCCCAGGGTTGAAATCCACATTGTTGTTTCTTGCCCCCACGGTTGAGTTAAATATATATATATATATATATATATATATATCAGAAGTAACATTTGTATGACAGGTTGCTCAATAAATGATAAGATTGAACTTCAGTTACTAGCAGTTGGAAAGTTTTTCAGTGATGGCACAGGATAAAAACTCTGCTGTAAAAAGAGAAAGGCTCTTTATTAAGTCATTCCTCCATTCCAATTCAGAGAGAGGAACCCATCAAGCGCGCATGATTATCTCAGGAAAACAGGATGGCTCTAGTAAGGTTGGCATTGCATTTAAAGGTAGAAATCCAAAGTACACATTGAGCCATTTTAACTCATATACAACACCAGTGATTCTCGTCTAACTAACAGACATATCACCCTCAATGATAGAACAGACAACAATATAATCAATCCAAAAGAACAAAGATCCAAATATATAGTCAAGAGATGTTAAAAATCAACAAAAGATGTATGTTAGTGTCACCTAACTTGCACAAACCATTTAATGACAGTCGACTAGGCTACAAAGTAATCTGGTATGTACTAAAATCATTTAAATCAGACTCACGCAAAAAACAAACATTCCACAATTTGATATGTATTATTAACCACAGAAACCAAATAGAGCCAGTCAAATATATAAATACACAGAAACTAAATAGGCCACCGTACCATATCTCTCACCAAACCATTAAAATTTCAGTAAAAAACCATCAAGTACGGAAACAAATATCACACCATTCCAGGAACCCCCATTCCCACAATACAATAAAAAGGAATCTGATATAGTCTTTCTAACATAAAGAAACACAATCTCGTACATTATCAGCAACCGCAACAGCCAATGTATAGAGGGTAGCCACATAAAACCACAACTCCAGAAATTAAACGAATAGTACAACAAAATCCTACAAAGAAACAAAAAACCTCCGAAAATCAGAAAAAATCCAATCCCAGAAAACAAAAAGTGAAAAATGGTACCTACCTGGAGAAGAGTGGTGGCATAGCTGATGTAGTTCCTGATGGCACCTTGGGTGGTGATTCGGACCTCATTCTCGTTTATCGGCGACTCGGGCTTGGGCTTTTGGACCCTCTGGTACCTATCCATGACAGATTTCTGGACTTGCAGATTTCTGGAAGAGAAACCCTTGAAAGCCCTAAAACCCTAGAGCAGAGAGAGGGAGAGTGAAAGCTTGGGGGGTTTTGCTTTTTAAATTTATCAAATCAAAATCACAGCGACAGCGACAGAGATAGGTTTGTAGTAAAGTTGAGGGTCACTTATTTTTAGTTGGTTAGGCTTTTTCATTTCACTCCCTACGTCCCGTTTGGGTAACAGTAACTTTGGCCTGGCCAACGCGCTTTTCTAATGGACGTGAAGTACACCAACGGTGGAAGATTCAAAAGATTGGGGAAAAATAATTTTTTTCCTAAAATTCAAATTTTAAAATTAATCAATCAATTTTTGAGTTTTGCTTTTAATATGAATTAGTACTATTTTCAATAAAGTCTACTTTCTGACCAATCATATTGAATGGATGCGCGAATTAGTATGCAAAATCGCTTACAACTAGATTTTTCCATAATTTTTCGATGTAACACAATCTTAAATCCTTACAATTTTTTAGAGACTAATTACATTTTTTGAGAGAGTAATTACATTACAATTACAATGGTAAGTATAGTTATACAGAGGCCAATACAATTAAACAAAAGCACCAGTCCGAACAACTGCTTCGGTCCAATGTCCTTCTCTGTAAACGATGAGTATCTATTAGGATTAATGCTGAAGGAATTCGAACAAAATGCAGGTGGTAGGCAGATAGAATGACCCAGCTCCAGCTGCATTACGTATTTGTTTTGACCAGGACACCATCTATCCCTCACTGAAGTATTTGAATCTTGCAAATCCATTATCTGCATTGAAGTGAGAAAAGATGACAAACTAAAAGTTAGAAAGAAGTCAAAATCCAACAGTGATAGAACTTCAATGCATATAAAATGTTGAAAGTAGTAATGATGGATATCAATGGTAACACAGGAGCCAATACGATCCTGTAAGCATGAGAAAAAGAAGCCAAGAAGGAAATTTAAGGATGCATTCATACTAACCAAGTAAAATGAGGAATTGATCACTCAGGCATAGCATGCATGCACCTCACCGATCACTTCCTCTCCAACCCGAAGCATATTATGCAGCGAGACGGTGGAACAGAAGCTAATGACCTTGTGAAACTTATTAACAGGTGAAGGCAATGGAGGCACTCTCCTCCACTTACACTTGCCAGACTCACTACTAATCTCACAAACACAAGCTGGGTATCTCTTATGGTACTCTTCGTTAAAAACATAGACAAGATCACCCAACCCAACGCATTTCAAGCTCGCAAATTTATCATCCTCATCACTATCAAACAAGCTGTAAAGCAAATCCTGAGGCATGATCGCAATCTCGCTAAACTCCATGGTGTTCTCGTCAATCCTCCACAGATTAAACGACGACCCAAGTGGCGAATTACATATTCCAGCTAGAACAAGCCGGTCCCGGCACGAGAGCAAGAAGGAGAAGTTAACCCCAGGAGGACGTAGCGTCTGGACGTCGCTCCAGATATGTTTTTCCAAATCGAAGGACGAAACGAAACAAGAATAGATACCAAGCACGTAGAACTTGCCTCCGAACAAGGCCGAGGACAAGGATGAGGAGGAGTTACCCGAGCTGAAATTTGCGGGCAAAGGGGGACAAATCTCCCAGGAATCCAGATGGGGATCGTATATCTCAACGGCCAAACGGTCCTCGATGTCAACGAGGTTGCCGATGAACCTGACACCCCCGACAACAATGAATGTGGGTTTGTCGGAATTGGCGTGGAAGACGCCGAGGAGGGGGTTGACGCGGGAGTAGTTGAGAGGGGAGGTGGTGAAGATGTAGGAGAAGCCGTGGAGGATGGGGGAGAAGGAGAAGGGGGCAGTGGTGAAGAGAAAGCCTTGGGAGCCGATTAAGGAGGAGGAGGTGGGAGAAGGGAAAGGGAAGGAGGAGGAGGAAGGGAGGCGGAACCAGAGGTTGGAAAGAGGGTCGAAGGCGAAGGACTGGTGGTTCTTAGAGGAGGTGTTGTGGAGGCCATAGAGGAAGAACCATGGCTGGCTTAAGGCATGGGGCCGTGCGGAGGGAGAGGAGAAGGTAGGGGAGGAGATGATGGAATGCCAGAGCTTGCAGACGGAGGCTGCTCTGAGGAGGGTCGGGATTGGGAGGAAGGAGAGGATATGCTCAGTGAGGTCGAAGCCCAGAATGCTAAATTCAGTCATTTTCGGGAGGCGAATAGAGTTTGAAGAGGAGGGGAGGAGGCCAGAGTCGGTGCATATATATATATATATATGCATGAATAGAATATATAATGCGTGGATAGTTTTGGCTGACCCCTGCGTCGCATTCGCAGGTCCCTACTTGCATCGGTTTTCTCGGCCATAGCAAAATGCTATTTATTGAACTAGTCAACGTCCCCTCGTAATTCTTCTTCTTTTGATTGGTCCCGGTGCTTTCAAGGTGGTTTAACTAGCCATGCCAACAAGATCCAACCACTATATCGATTTTCAGTAATGCTAGAGAGAAGCTACTATAGCAATGCATAATTTGTACTCGCTGCGTGGTTGCTTTTAGTTAATTGTTCATAATACTCACTTGGAGAGATGTGTGGTCTAGATGATGTCACATCATGTGTGCAAAATTGATACTCCTAATAGTGGCTTCTATCTATATTTATTCTTTTCAGTATGTTGCCAATATCAATCTCTCAAGCTCAGCTGTTGGGCCTCATTTTATATGTTTTTTTCCCCTTATCTAAAGACAGCTAAATTTCAGGTAAGAATTCTAAAGGTTCATGATCAACTTTTAATTTCGACTTCCAAATGTAGAAGTTGTCAGAGTAATACAAAGATAAATTCTAAGATCGAATTCACAGGGACAATGAGAATTTAACAAACATTTCATATTCGCAAGACAACATATTATCGTTTGTGGTGACAAGAAATTTTGAAATGATAAGAAAATATTAAACTAAATGATCTAGCAATGAACAAAAAATAAGAAACGAGAAATAAATTTCAAAAGTTAACCACTAACTATATCGACACCAAAATGAGGCTATTTACTAAGAGAGTGTGGAATGAATTAAGAGTGAAATTGTTGGTTGTTCTGGAAGTTCAAGTACGAGTAAAGTTGAAAATAAATGTGAATCTATTTTTCTAAAATTATTAAGAATCAAGAGATTTAAAGAAAATGTATAGAAGTTGACTTAAACTTGTAAGAAGCAATAAAACAAACACTTGGGCTACAAGAATGTTTCCTCCTTTTCCAAACTTTGATTAAGAGATCTAACTCTATAACTTAATTGTCAATCTAGTCTAAGCATTAACAATCGGAAGATAAAGATTTAAAACTAGATTTTCAGTCTAAAGTATCTATAGAGTGCAAATAGATTTACTATAAATACTAACCATGAAAAACCTTGAAATATTACTAAGTTTCTGTTGTGCCTTACGTCAACAGTAGAACAAGAACAAGAGTTTTTGGTTTTGACTTATCTCAACAAAATCAAATTGCAAATCTATAAAATGGATTTTTATCATATCAAAGTCACTCTAATCAGTAGTTTAGTGTAAGAGAATCCATATCTTATAGCTCAAGTAAAACAAGTAAACTCAAACTCATAAAAGAGTGCTCTGTGCATAACATAACTGCAAATAAAATTTCAGAATCTCTACTATTAAGAAAATAAAATCATCTCCAACCAAAGAATCTAGAAACCTAAAATCCACAAAAGATAGAAACGAAAACAACCCAAAGAGAAGAAACGAAAAACACCCAGAAAAATCGATGGCGCACGGGAAAAATTTTATTTTACTGTGCGTGCGTTTCGTTCCAGCCGCGTTTTGCCTCTCCACTTTCTGCATTTCATCTTTGCTTTTTGTGTCTCCCATTTCTGCGTTTCACATCTCCACTTTCTGCGTTTCAGCCCCCTACTCGCGTGCTGCTTTGCACCATTTCACCTCCAGCCCCTGCATTGCTTACGCGTGAGATGCGTTGATGTGAAACTACGGTCCCACTTCTACAGCCCGCGCCTTGCTCCACTTCTCTTTCCCTTGCAGTGCATCTCTTGAGCCGCTCGATCCAGCCTAGGTTCATCTCGCGTGAGATTCCTGCCAAGGTTTGAAGCCACAATTCGCGTGTCCGTGTCTGCCTCTCGAGCCACTAGCGTTCTGCGTGAGTTTCTAGAGCCTTCTTTGGGAGTTGTCGTGTCAGTTGGGTAATTCCAAGAATACCTATGTGTTTTAACATCTTTCCCATAATGCCCTGCAACATAAATAAGATATGAGAGGTGTAAAATTTTGGGGGTATTGATTTTGGTGTGGACTAACTGCAATACAACTCTTCAAGTGTAAAATACCAAAATTTAACATTGAGTCAAGTATTAAAAATTACTACATAATTAAGTGCTTAATTTATTTTTTTGGTTAAACAATTCATTCACTTTAGCAGCTTAATCATGTAGTTTTTGACACTTTATCACACCCCAACTAGCTTTTTGCTAGTCTCTAGCAAATAATGCGATAAAAATATTGAAGGATCCAAGAGTGAGCCACTAAACTCAAAAATCTCTACAAAAGATCTATCTTATTGAAATCCTGGGCATTAGAATGTAGACAAGTCAGGTTATAGCTCAACACAAAAGCTTATAAAATTCTTAAGAGCTCAAACAAAGGAAATGTACTTAAGCTGAAGATCTTTGAGTCAAGCGTGTGAACAGATTTTCATTTGTTAGTTTCAAGATTTCTTACAATAGTTTCAGCCAAGCAACTTTTTCAACAAAAACCAAAAGATCTTCACTCCAATTCAAAACCATTACATTGGCGGCTTTCACGCTATCACACTTTGAAAGACCCTTTTTTTTAACAGATCCCGGTGATAGGCAGCCTTTTCCAATGTACTTGCACCATTTTTTTTTTTTGCATGATCTCTAGCCTGCCCCTTTTCTCATGTACTTTTACAACCAGTTTTTTTTTTTTTTATATCACACTTTTCCTAGGCCATTAAGATATGGTTCATTGTAGTTCTTGCTAGTTGCTTAGAAGAAACCACTGGTTGTCATCAAACAAACCACAAAAAGTATCTACTTGTGTCAATTAAGGTCATCAATCAATAGCTTTGAAATAAAATTTCCAAATTTGAGTTGTTAAGACTTATCATAAGGTCTAGTGTAGAACTTAAACCTAAACCAATGGGAATTAGTGTAGTCCAAAACTGCAACTATCTGATCTTAAGTAGAGAAGTGTGAAAATAATAGCTTGGTAGCAACAAAAAAATTTAGACCCCACAATTATAAATCCTGAGAGATTAACGGTAGAAGACTCTTCTCACCCCCCAACTAAAAATGGTATGTGTCCTCACTGTAAATCATGAATAAAACAAGGCATGAAAGAAAATAGGGCCAAAAGAAAATACCTGAGATGGCTGAAGGGATCGTGAATGTAAAATTGAAACCAGAAAAAAAAAAAATAAACAGTGCTGAACCTGAAAAGATATACTGAAGAAAAAAAAATGAAAGAACAAAACATAGAAATGAAACAAATAAAAGCAGAAAAAGAAAAGAAAAAAAAATTAAAGCAAAACAAAAAATGAGTTAAGGACCATGAGAATAAGTGGGATCTTCCAAAGGAATGGAAGTATCCTCATGTGAAAGTTTTGCCAAAAAATATTTAAGTTGTTGGCCATTGACTTTGAAAGTATTTCCATTTTAAGGATTAGTAATCTCAACAGTTCCATATGGAAACACAGCCTTAACTACATAAGGACCACTCTACCTTGATCTTAATTTGCCTGGAAATAGATGGAGGCGAGAATTGTAAAGTAAGACTTGTTCATTGGGCTCATAATTCTTTCTCTGGATGTGCTTGTCATGTAACACCTTCATGTGTTCTTTTGACAATTTAGAATTGTCATATGCATCTCGCCTAAGCTCATCTAATTCTAAAATCTGAAATTTCTTCATAGAACCAGCATGGTCAATGGAAAAATTAAATTGTTTAACAACCCAATATGCCTTATGTTCAAGCTCAACGGGAAGATGACATGCCTTTCCATATATCAAACGGTAAGGGGACATGTTAAGAGAGGTTTTAAAGGCTGTCCTATAAGCCAAAAGTGCATCAGTCAGCCTTAAAGACCAATATTTTCTGTTGGGGTTTACTGTTTTTTCTAAGATGTGCTTAAGTTCCCTATTAGCTAATTCAGCTTGCCCATTCGTTTGAAGGTGATATGGAGTGGAAACTTTATGGTGTATACCATATTTTTTCATGAGGGCAGCAAAGGGTTTGTTGCAAAAATGGGTTTCACTATCACTAATAATAGCTCTATGCATGCTAAATCTAGCAAAAATGTTTTCTTTCAAGAACTTAAGCACAACCTTATGGTCATTTGTTTTACATGGGATGGCTTCAACCCATTTAGAAACATAATCAACAGCCACGAGGATATACAAATAACCAAAAGAAGATGGAAAGGACCCTATAAAATCAATCCCCCAACAATAAAAAATCTCAATGACCAAAATAGGTTGTAAAGGCATCATGTTTCTCTTAGTGATTGTGCCTAATTTTTGACATGGCTTACAAGTTTTGCAAAAATTATACGCATCCTTAAACATATGCGGCCAATAAAACCCACTTTATAAAATTTTTGCAACGATTTTATTTGCAGAAAAATGCCCCCCACAAGCCTTATTATGACAAAAACAAAGAACAGCTTGTATTTCATGATCAGGCACACATTTCCTTATGATTTGGTCAGAACAATATTTAAACAAGTAAGGATCATCATAGAAGAATGACTTTACCTCATGCTTGAATTTTCGTATGTCTTGAGCACTCCAATGGGGTGCAGGTTAGTGGGCTGGTATGCCAAATAAGCCTCTTTCTCAAGGATGCTTTCTAGCAAATTTATTTCTTGTACATCTTCCAAGTCTTGAGGTTGCCTACAAATATTAAAAATGTTCAGTTCAAGGGTCATGTTCCCAAAACTCAGCTTTAAAACACCACTCGTACAATTTATGAATGCATTTGAAGTAGCAAGAAAATGTCTTCCAAGAATCACAGGTGCTTGAAAAGAAGATTTTGGTGTCAAGTGAACATCCAACACAACCAAATCTACGGGATAAAAAAATTTATCCACTTGAACCAAGACATCCTCAACAACCCCTCTTGGCATTTTAATAGACTTGTCCGCTAGTTGTAAAATGATAGGAGTTGGTTTTAATTCCCCCAAACCAAGTTGCTCATAAACATTATAAGGCAGTAAATTCACACTTGAACAAGCAATCGTTGGTGAACCGGGGTCTTTATATTTTGGTGGGGTATTGCTCTGAATTATGGCACTGACCTGCTTAGTAAGAAAAGCTTTCTTTTACACATTTAATTTCTTTTTAACCGTACACAAATCTTTTAGACACTTAGCATATGTAGGAATTTGTTGAATAGCATCCAACAAAGGGATGTTAATTCTAACTTGCTTGGATATTTCTAAAATTTCATATTGGTGTTTGTCTTTGTGCAAATGAACCAATCTTTGAGGAAAAGGAGCAGATACAGGACATGAAATCTTTTTAGTTTCATTTTCAATTTCATTTTGTTCAAACTCACCATTTTCAGCCTCATTTTGTACAGGTTTAGAGACCTTATCAGCCTTGTCTGAATCTTGAGCTGAAATGTTCACCACCCTACCATTTCTCAAAGTAGTGACTGCCTTCACTTGCCTTACATTTGAACTCTCAACCGCTCCTTGAGGTGGTTGAATTTGTGGATTGGGT
Organism: Juglans mandshurica; assembly: GCA_022457165.1. Lineage (NCBI taxonomy): Eukaryota > Viridiplantae > Streptophyta > Magnoliopsida > Fagales > Juglandaceae > Juglans > Juglans mandshurica. The sequence continues at coordinate 27,467,566 of CM039620.1, read as the reverse complement.
TGAGGTTGTGCAGTAAATTTTCCTTTTTCTTGAGAGCTCCATGTTGTAGTCATCTTTGTAAGTGTGTTCCGAATGTCATTTATCGCTTGAGAGTTTTGATTATTGATTGTTGCTTGACCTTGCATAAACTGCTGCAAGGTGTTTTACAATTGTTGTACCATCTCCTCAAGTCCCTTCTCTTGCATTGGAGGTGCTTGAATTGTGAGTTGAGAGGGTCCCGGAGCCAAGGCTGCTGGAGCTACTTGCTGGTCATTCCTCCACCCAGAATTTGGGTGGTTTCTCCATCCTGGATTGTAAGAATTAGAGTAAGGACCAGAATACGGTTTTTGTATTATATTTACAGCATTAGATTGGTCCAACAATACCTCTTTGAATGCGGGGATCGTGGGACACTCATTAGTTGAATGCCCATGATCCTCACATATGCCACACTTCTCATAATTTTTATGGACAACATGCACTTCATTTACTTTTTTCAATTCCATGGTTTCCATTTTTCAAGACAACAAGGTTAATTTAGCACGCAAATCATCATCTTCCTTTAAAGTATATTTTCCATGACCAAACTCAACTTACCTAGACCTATCATACACATCAGTTGTGTCCCAAGATTGAGCATATTCAGCAAGGTAATCAAAATATTCAAATGCTTCCTCATGCTCTTTGTCAAAAAATTCTCCATTACACATGGTTTGTACAAATTGGCGCATTTTAGGTGTCAAACTTTCATAAAAAAACTTATCAAACTCCAATTTTCATAACCATGATGAGGACAAGCATTTAAAAGATCTTTGAACTTTTCCCAACTTTGATAAAAAGTTTCAGAACATTTTTGGGTAAAGTTCATGATTTGTCTTTTAAGTGCATTTGTTCTATGTATTGGAAATAATTTCTTCAAAAATTCAGTTTGCATTTTCTGCCATGTGCCTATGGTTCTAGTTCTCAATGAATTTAGCCATATTTTAGCCTTATCTTTCAAGGAAAATGGAAACAACTTTAGTCTAATAACCTCCTAAGTGCATGTCCGGTCTATAAATGTAGAACAAACCTCTTCAAACTCTTTGATATGAAGGTAAAGATTCTCGGATTCCATGGCATGAAAATGTGGAATTAATGGAACCATTCCAGGTTTGAAATTAAAGGCATTTGCATTCAAAGGTTGGATTATGCATGAGGGTGTGCTAGTTCTGACAGGTTGTAAATAATTTCTAAGTGTCCTGTTCTGATTCACTACTTCCCTATCATGATTCTCATTTTCAGCCATTATGCTATTAGTTTCAAAAGATGACTCAAGAGAAAGTGATGCTGAGGTAAAAGATGTTTGTGATTCTGTCCTAACCAACCGAGAAATTTGGTCCCTAGTCCAACCAGTCATACAAACAAGAACAGAAAATAAAATAATATGCAAGACAAACAGAAAAATAAAAGTAAAATAAAATAAAGAAGAATGTCACCCAAGCTGTGAAGAGGTTCACAGCACTACAAACGTCTTCTCAACAATATGAGAATGCTCTGCTAAACACCAGTTGTCCCTGGCAACGGCGCCAAAAACTTGATCAGCTTTTAATTTCGACTTCCAAGTGTAGAAGTTGTCAAAGTAATAAAAGGGTAAATCCTAAGATCGAATTCATAGGAACAATGAGAATTTAACAAACATTTCATATTCGCAAGACAGCATATTACCGTTTATGGTGACAAGAAATTTTGAAATGATAAGAAAACATTAAACTAAATGATCTAGCAATGAACAAAAAGTAAGAAATGAGAAATAAATTTCAAAGGTTAACCACTAACTATATCGACACCAAAATGGAGCTATTTACTAAGGGAGTGTGGAATGAATTACGAGTGAAATTGTTGGTTGTTCTGGAAGTTCAAGCACGAGTAAAGCTGAAAATAAATGTGAATATATTTTTCTAAAATTAGTTAGAATCAAGAGATTTAAAAGAAATGTATAGAAGTTGACTTAAACTTGTAAAAAGCAATAAAACAAACACTTGGGCTACAAGAATGTTTTCTCCTTTTCCAAACTCTGATTAAGAGATCTAACTCTATAACTCAATTGTCAATCTAGTCTAAGCATTAGCAATCGGAAGATAAAGATTTAAAACTAGATTTTCAGTCTAAGTATTTATAGAATGCAAATAGATTTACTATGAATACTAATCATGAAAAACCTTGAAATATTACCAAGTTTCTGCTGTGCCTTATGTCAACAGTAGAACAAGAACAAGAGTTTTTGGTTTTGACGTATCTCAACAAAATCAACTTGCAAATCTATAAAATGGATTTTTATCATATCAAAGTCACTCTAATCAGTAGTTTAGTGCAAGAGAATCCATATCTTGTAGCTCAAGCTGTAAACTTAGCCTAACATCATTCTCTCAAGAAAATAGAAATTAAAATAAGTAAACTCAAACTCATAAAAGAGTGCTCTGTGCATAACACAACTGCAAATAAAATTTCAGAATTTCTACTATTAAGAAAATAAAATCATCTCCAACCAAAGAATTTGGAAACCTAAAATCCCCAAAAGATAGAAACGAAAACAACCCAAAGAGAAGAAACGAAAAACACCCAGAAAAATCGATGGCGCACGGAAAAAAATTTCTTTTATACTGTGCGTGCGTTTCGTTCCAGCCGCGTTTTGCCTCTCCACTTTCTGCGTTTCATCTCTGCTTTTTGCATCTCCCGTTTCTGCATTTCACATCTCCACTTTCTGCGTTTCAGCCCCTACCCGCGTGCTGCTCTGCACCATTTCACCTCCAGCCCCTGCAGTGCGCTCGTTCCAGTCCCTCCTCTTACACGTGAGATGTGTTGATGTGAAGCTACGGTCCCACTTCTGCAGCCCGCGCCTTGCTCCACTTCTCTTTCCCTTGCAGTACATCTCTTGAGCGATCCAGCCCAGGTTCATCCCACGTGAGTTTCCTGCCATGGTTTGAAGCCACGATCCGCGTGTCCTCGTCTGCCTCTTAAGCCACTAGCATTCTGCGTGAGTTTCTAGAGCCTTCTTTGGGAGTTGCCGTGTCAATTGGGTAATTCCAAGAATACCCATGTGTTTTAACATCTTTCCCATAATGCCCTGCAACATAAATAAGATATGAGAGGTGGAAAATTTTTGGGGTATTGATTTTGGTGTGGACTAACTGCAATACAATTATTTTCAAGTGCAAAATATCAAAATTTAACATTGAGTCAAATATTAAAAATTACTACATAATTAAGTACTTAATTCATTTTTTTGGTTAAACAATTCATTCACTTTAGCAACTTAATCATGTAGTTTTTGACACTTTATCAGTTCATCTCAACAAATTGATCGTGTTTACACGAGTGTTAAGCGTGATCACAACTGATTCTATCAGAGGTAGCCAATCTCCTAACAAAATGGTAGAATAATGCTTATTATCGAAACAGGGAAAGCCTGTTTAAGAGATGTGCAGACGAAATCTGAATGCAAAACATTCTTTCAATTTTGAACTCCAGTCCAAAACAGAAAGCCTGCTTCTGGCTAAAGAAGGGACAATAGGAATGATTATAGATTTTATGGGAGAAGATTATGTGCAAGGAAAACTACAGGGTTTAGTTCGCTTGGATAAATTGGGGGTTCCTTATATTGGAACTTGATGTAATATTTATTTTTTTGACCATATTGTATTCATTGTTGTTCTTCCGCCCCAGCGAGGGTTTTTAATAGGAAAAAGCTAAACACAACCGCCCCTTATCCCCGTTGCGGCCTCGGCGCCTACGTGGTATTAGTGCTAAACGACGTCGTGGCGATTAATTTGAATTCGCGGACTCAAGACCGTGGAAGGGATCGAAGACCGCACGCAGCTCAGATCTGGGTTTGGGGGGCTCTGGTTTGGGGGGGCTCTGCTTTCTTCAAACCAAAAGGAAATGAATTCCCTCCTCCTGCGTGAGTATGTTTCGTGTTTTTTTTTTTTAATCGATTGACGTCAGCCGCGAAGCCGCGGCGGGGTTACCACCCGGTGGTATGTAGCAGAACTGTTTTTATAATAAGAGGGATAGACCTCGTCTTTTGTTAAAAAAAAAAAAAAATCAGTTAAAGATTATCCATGTCTAATCATTAGTAAGACGGATGGCAGACAGTCTCTAATCACAATAGGCAGCTCACCCTGTAGGCCATCTTCATTACGGTGCAGGTACACATCAGAGCCTTACACTGATTTAGAATAAATTCCTATGAAATTTAGGAGAAATTAGAATGAACGAAGAACAACCTATCAATAGGTGTAATACAATGCCTAAGCAGTTTTGAAGATTTCTTCTTGAGTGTGGAGTGTGAGGAAGTTGTGGAGATTTATTCTTTGATTTAACCTTGGAAGTTCATCTATCTCTCTTTCTTCAAAGCTCTAGCACCACGACTGCCAATGGAAATAAACAAAGACATATACATGGTTAGATGAATAGGGGCCTAGCATTTTCCTTCGTTTTTTTGTTCTTATAAGAAGGAAGAAGAGAGGAAAGGAGTCTTACATTCAGAGTCTGTGGTGATCCAGTTTCCTTTTCTGGAATTGATATGATCTTTGTCTTGAATCAGGCTTCGATTTGAAGAGGACACCATAGACATTGCTGAGTAGGCAGAGGAAGTGGTAGAGCAGCTTTCCACATCCCAACAAAAACTGATCTTTGGAGAGTCATTGCTAAGTTGGTCATCATCTTTCACAGCTTTCGGTGTTCCACGGTTTCGGAAGTGAAGAACCTGAAAGATGTTGACATTGTTTAGCTTTTAGTCTAGGCTTGTGACCATCCATTCCAGGAGCTAAGATTTTTTTTAACCCATAAAACGGTGTACAAGTTAAGAGATTTTATACAAATGATGTGCAATAAGAAGTAATATATGTGATTTTCACATTATTCAGTTTTCAAATGAAAATACCTTGACGTTTTTATCCTGCCAAAACTTAAAGTCCATATGCTTGTAAAAGTCATTCTAATGATTCATGATTAAAGAAATTTCCTAAATTTCTCCAAGGAATTGATTTTTGGATGTGGCAAAGTGAGACCAAATCTGAAAAATTAGCAAAGAAAAGGGCTTGTCTTGAATCATGAGGTTAGCTAACTGACCTTTCGAACAATGAATTTTCCTCCCTTCTCTGATTTTGGAACAGCAGCCCATCTCAACAGCTTCTTTATTCTTGACATGGTGTTGGCTTTGTCCCCTTTAAGCCTGTCTTTCTTTTCCGCCGAGCAACATTGGTCATTTGTGTTAGTGGAGGTTGACAATGTGGTCTCACTTATAATTGGTAGAACTTTGTTTCCTACATGAGATGCAGAATCCACCTTGTGACTGACTCCTAGTCCTCGATCAACATCTTCTTTCTTCATTTTCATCAAGTGGATCCGACACTGCCTTCTGTTAAAACTTCCAAGTATTTTTTTTTTTAAATTGAGGGTGCTATCGAAGCAATCTTTTGAAATGTTTCTTCTATATAAAATCTTAAATGGCTTGAAAATCTTGCTTGCAAATCTTCCACGCAATAGACAATGCCTATTCAGTAGTACATGTTTCGATTTGGCTTCACGATCTGTCAGGAAAAAAAAAATGTAAATTAGTCCTATGAAGCGTGCTTGATTAGTGTAAAATATCTAAAGGATCCGAAAATTTTGGCTCACCATTAATCGTTTCCTTCTTGTTGGAAGGAATAGAAGTGCTCTGCCTTTCTAGTTCACATGTTACCTTAAAGAGCCATTGGAGAATCTGCTACAATTCACCAAGAGGGACATTAGCTTTGCGGCGTGGATGCTACACTTCAGACTATTTGGTCAAGAAAGAGCTAAGTTTACCTGCATGTCTATGTCTGATACTTAGAAGCCTCCTTTATATAGTATTTGTGTATGTGAGTGCTGTGTGAGTTGGGGGGGGTGGGGGGAGGTTGAGGGGAGAGAGAGAGATGAGTATCTTGGTCAAAATGACAGCCCAAAGAGATCTATCTATGATGTTTGCTTGCTACAGATTCCTTTCTAGTTTATGAGGCCTTTTTGGAGATGAAGACAAAGGAAATGGAACAGAGAATCCAAGGGATTGTGAGACAAGCGGGCAGTGAGTGGACAAGGGTTGGCATGTGATTCTTTGTAACATGGGTTGGTTCAGTGTTATATAAGATGACCATGTGGTGTTAGTGTTAAGGAAAAAAATCTGGTTTAAGACAGACCCAAAATGTGCTTACTGCTTAGCCTTGGTGGCATGTTTCTTTTCCATACACTTGTATGTCCACTGTTCATTGATCTGGTTGGTCCCCATGTTATGGGTCACTGTTTGATTAGGACTTAACAACCCAAGAATTACTCGGGTGTTCTATAACTTCTAGAGAATTCAAGGACTTGGGATTTACAATGGAGCACATTTGGATGATGGGGAAATGTTATTCCAGTCCTAGGCCCTGTTGCTTTTATTGAAAACTTTTGAAACTGTAATAAGCTAAGTTACTAAAATCCTAAGCCTAGCTAGCTTTGTTTATTAGCTCTATTCAAAAGAGTCAGTCCCCCCCCCTAAGGAGAACTTTTTTTTTTTTTTTTTGAATTGGGAGAGGGGTGTTTCAAACTCCAGATCTCGAAGGCTGGAGTTATGCCAATCAAACCACAGGCCTCTTAAGAAAAACTTAGTATAAATTAGCATTTAATTTTCGGGAAAAACGATAGTTTGTACCTTTAAATTATCACACTTATTGTAATTTGCAAATTAAATTCATATTTCCATAACGCACTATTAAAAGCAATAAAAAAAAGAAGACTTGTGGCCCAATGTTAACTATTGCCAAAATTTGATGATTTGGGGGTATAAAATTGGAAGTTTTGGTAGTTTGAAATACAAATTAAAATTAAAATTAAAAAAAAAAAACATATAGATGCTGATTATAATTCTGTTTTAAGTAAAAAAGCCTCTTAATATTATTAGCCACCAAGCTTGTTTCCTATTCTAGGCCAGCTAGGCAAACTCCATCTTCATCCAAAACAACAATGCTTCATTTTAATGATATTGAAGACGATGTTCTGTTTCTTTATCTGCATATATCTATCAAAATGGTACGAATATTAATTGTAAATTAAAGTTGGGCATGTGGGGAAGGAGATATTTTAGAGCATAGAAAGACTTGTTGACATCACATGGGGCTGAGCAAGAGACGTGTTATTAAAATCATAATTCCTTGAACACTAAAAGGGAGTTTTATGAACAAAGATGCCTGCTTTTGTTGTGCATTGTTTATGTGTGTAAGCTTATCTCACCTTTCCTCCTCTTATAGGATCTGATGAAAACATTGAAAACCAAGCAAACTGACGTGTTACTATGCCATCCATTGCTTGTTTTTAGGAGGGAGAATGTGTGTTGTGTGTCTGGCTGTCCCCATGAAGGGATACGTCCCTTTAATGGTTATTATTTGGAGTCGGGGAATATGTCTATCTAATATGACCAATGTTAAGGATTTAGTGGCACTAATCTTTTGGCCATTTTATTTACTCTTTTTTTTTTCCTTTTTCTTTTTTTCTGTTGTGGTAATATGGTTTGGATCTCTTGCATGGTAGGATGGAAATCCATGTGTCATCTCTCTCTCTCTCTCTCTCAATACTATATCAAATACACAATATAAAATATAAACATAATACTAAACAACAATAAATATAAAGAGCAAAGATAAGAGAGATACAAATTTAATATTTTAACGAGATTCAGCCTCACTACTTACGTCATCGCCTTAAGCTACCCATTGAGGATTTCTAAATTCACTATTCAACAAAAACAAATGGAGCGCATTAAGCAAAAACAATGCAACATAAGCAATCCATTCTTAGAGTGGCAAAACGAATTGGAGCGCATTCTTGGAGTGCATGAAAGATCCTTCCTGGGTCTTTTGAGAGTGACATTTCGTGACGGGCGAGTAAGATGGCTGCTAATGTAGAGGTAAGTCAACGTCTTTACGTCGATCTGGTCTCTGCGGTACCTCAACCAATTCCAGAGATTTTGGTGGCTTACAGGGGCCAAAATATGTAGATGGAGAAGTATGTTTTCAATTTTCTAAGGAGGAGATTGTCCGATCCTTCGAACCTTTCCGTTTCTCCATAGTCCTAAAATTTTTATGACAGAGGCCGTCTTTGGATGCCATAAGGCTTTACATTCACAATCGTTGGGGATTTTCTTGTTTACCAGTGGTTTCAACATTGAGGCGTCCAAGAAATTTGTTCGTACGTATGTCAACTGAAGCAGATTTTCAGAAAGCTCTCTCACGTGAAGTTTGTGAGGTGAATGGAATACATTATAGAGTATTTCATTGGAAGCCTGACTTTAATAAAGATGAAGAACCATCTTTGGTTCCGGTGTGGATAGCTTTGCCTAGGCTCCCGCCCAATTTCTACCAAGAATCATTCTTGAAAATTTTCACTGCACCGATAGGTAGGTATATTCGTCGAGACAATCCAACGGTCTGTGCAACTCGTACAGATAGGGCTTAGCTATGTCTGGAGATGGATGTGTCGAAGGAACCAATACCGTATTTTTAGACAGGGTTGTCTGGTAGTGGTCGAAAACAAGAGGTAATCTATGAGACATTACCAGCATTCTGTTCTCGGTGCAAGATTCAAGGCCATAATGTGAGCACATGTAAAACGAAGAAGATACAGGAGGGAGAAAAAGTATGGGAAAGGAAAAAGATTGTAGAGAATGAATTGGAAAAAGAAGCCCAAGAAGAGAAGGTGGAGAATGATATTGATAAAGGTAAAGGGGTGATGGTTAATTTGGAACTCAATAATATGAGTAACTCGTTGCAACTCCAGGTAGGGGACATGGGTATGATTCGGTATGAGAATGAGTCTAAAGGGATGGAGGATAATAATAAGACTGAGATATTGAAGGGCAAATGTGTATCAAAAGAGGCGGAAAGTTCTGTGGAAAGGGTTATAAATATGCAGGAGGACATAGAATAGGCTAGTTTGCCACCGGATGATGATGATGCTCTACGAGTGCCTGAAGAGGATTTATTCACATTGGAGGATTCGGTTTCTGAACCTGATCCAGAGCGAGAGGTTGAAATTTTTGATTCTCGAAAAGACTATGCCTTTGAAAATGATGAGGAGGAAACAAAAAGAAAAAAAGGTACTCGGAAAATTTTTGATAAAGTACGGAGATCATCTCAGGTGTTAGCTAGACCCAATAAACTTTCTTTATGATCGGGCCAATATTGATATGGAATATCCGAGGTCTATGTACTTCAAAAGGGAGGTTAAAAAAGCTGGTTGGTAAGATGAAACCTCAAATTATTGCATTGATGGAGCCTTTTGCATCGTCGGATACAGCTCAGGTTTGGATGAATATTTTACATATGGATCATTTTATGTCAAATGATCATACACTGGATTGGCATAATTGCTCATGATGTTACTCGGGTACAGAGGATGTCTCAAACTGATAGATACATTTTACATAGTCTAATGATTCCTCCTATCCCAATCCAAACAAATCAAATTCAACTTGTTTCATGGAAGAAGCCTGCTGGTGATCAAGTAAAATTAAATATCGATGGAAATAGCCTAGGAAACCCAGGACCTTCAGGAGCAGGAGGGGTGGTTCGAGATAGGCGAGGTACTCTGCTTTTTGCGTTTTCTATGAACATTGGGTATGGATCAAGTTCACGTACTGAGTTGAGGGCTATGTTGGAAGGTGTAAAACAATGTAAACAAAGAAATTTTGGGGCGGTAGACATAGAGATTGATTCAAAGGTAATCTTGTATTGGTTGCAACGTAAAAGTTGTGGCATTTGGTATCTACAAGAATACTGGTATGCGCCTGCGGATTGGTTAGCAAGAAGGGGTGCATGGGGATGTGACTCGGAATGGTCTCAGATGTCAGAAATTCCTTCTTATTTGTAGGGTTTATTGAGGATTGATAAATGGGGTCTTCCCATGATTAGATGGAGAGGTTCAGGAAGAAATGGCAGAAGATAACGTTTCTGGTGGTCTGGTTTGGTTTAAAGTTTATGTGTTTTTATATATATGGGTACTAACTTTTTGTGCAGGTGCTCGGTCTTTTTGCTCTCGTTGTTGGGTATGGGCTCTGGGATTATTTGGCTTTTTAGGATGGTGCAGAAGATTTCTTGAAGATATGGTGATCGAAAATGTTTCTGGTGGTCGGTCTTAAATTTTAATTGGATTAAAGTTAAGTTTTATTTTTATGTGTATTAACAGTTTTTTTGCAGGGCTATTTTGTTTTTATTTTTATTTTTATTTGGGTATAGTCTTGGGGTTAGAATCTGATTGTTGTTTGGGATTTATTAGGACTCTGAGTTTTTATACTTGGAGTCATTTAATGTAACTTCAATTTTTTTCCGCCACATGTGAGGACTATAAATAAAATTGGGGAGGGTTCCTCGTGGACAAGGGGCTCTAACTCTTCTATAAAAAAAAAAAAAAAAAAAAAAAAAAAAAAAAAAAAAAAAAACTCTTTTAGGTGGATATAGAAACCTATTACACCTTTGAGCAAAACTGTTTTAAATAATTTGTGTAGAACACTTTATACACTTACAATCACCTTACAAGTAATGATTCAACTATTCCCTATATAAAACTCCTATTGCACTCACAAGGGTTACACACACCATTTTACTGTTTATACAAGAACTAAAAGGATAGGCTATCAAAGTACACTCAATGGGTAACAATACAATGCAAACTATATATCTCCCAAATCGAACCAGTATTGGGGCTCAAAGTTAGAAAAGAGAGATTGAGAGCTTTCGATGAATGAATATTGTAAGGCTTGTAGTTGTTGTGTAATTTTGAATATATCAAATGAGCATTTATAAACATATGAGACTACCTTTTCAAATCTAAAAATATTCAAATGTAAAAAATGAGCATAATTCATTTTTCAAAATTTTCAAACAAAACTTTTCTACCTTTTGCATAAGTCGAAAAGAGTATCAATCACTTTTCAAAATTTTTAAACAAAATCTTCTATTTTTTGTATATGTCAAAAAGAGCATCAATCACTTTTCAAACAAAAATTTCTACATTTTGCATATGTAAAAAATAGCATCATTCACTTTTGAAAACTTTCAGCATATCATACATATGTAAGAAGACAATCAATCATCTTCCAAATTTTCAAATCTCAAACTTTGAAACATATCATGCACATGTGAAAAATGCAATTTGATTTTTTATGAGTATATAAAAGAATCTTGAACCTTAAACATTTTTTGAATTTTGAAAGAAATGTACAAAAGTACTCTTAGAACTTCATTTGTAAGCCTGTTCATTTTCTTGTTTATGCTTGATTTGGTGATGTCTTTGGTCTTCAAGACTCTACTGTGTGGACAACTTGAGACTCTATTATGCTCGTTTGCCATCATCAGAATCCACAAGTAGATATAGAATTATGTGATGCTGGAAACATTGAGTTCAACAATCTCCCACTTTTTTTAAGATGACAAATACTTGGTAAAACTTTTATATCAATAATAATGCTTAAGCTCCTTTGAGAATGTGTGCTAGTATTTCAAGCAATAGGTATAAGATAAATTTAACTCTAATCATATATATACATCAAGCTTAATCAATCATTCAAGGGACATTAAATTAAATCAAGTATTAACAAATATCATATCAAAAGCATAAATAATGTTAATTGTCAATTCTAAACTTCTCCCCTTTTGGCATCATTAAAAAGGATCGCAATAAGTAGTGCACAAAGGAATGGAGCTTTTGTGGAAACTATAGAAAGCTGAACAATTGGAGTTGTTCTGGTCCAGGTAAGTGTTGCAGAGTTATGAGGCTAGCTCTCTTGACTAAATGCAACAAGAGTTTCAAATCCACTTGATATTTTTGACAAATGATATTTTGTAAAGATTTTTTAAAGCTCTAGATTTTTTCTTAAAATGATCATCCTTACCCATCAGATTCTTACAAGAAAAAATACTTCTCACATTGTTACTTGACCTAGTTTTTGTTTATCCAAAATAATTTTAATGACCAAACAATTTTCTTCCAATAATGTTCCAGACTTGAATGAGGAACCCTTCATGCCTTAACCACTTGTTTTCTCCACTGAAGCTATTAGCGTCATAATAGGAGTAGAAAGACGTTGCCTCTATTAGATTTTCAAGACTAATTTTGAAGTCATTGTAGAATCAAGGACTCTGGGTGCTCAATATGTTGCCTCTGTTACAACTATATATCAGAGATTACTAGCGAGAGTAAGTGAGGTTGATCAGCTTAACATTCAAATTTCTAAATTGTGTTGAATGCTTGCTAATAAAGACAAAGTCGTTGTCTCATGCACCGAGGAATTCCTCCACGTCCAGTCCAACAGCCACAGCCCATGTCCAAACTCCACCTCCCTCAGCCAGTTGAACCACCGACAAAACCAACGACGGAAGGCTCAAGCTGAGACACTGCTACACTGAACATGCACGGACTGCCTTATCGGCTGTGAACCACGATACCTCTGCCGAATAAACCACCAGTTGCCACCAATGTCCCGCACGACATCAAAGCGCACCTTGGAAAACCAACCGAAGAAGCCATTGTAACACCCTCCCCATGAATTGTCGTACCTGCACCACATAAGCAGTCAAACAACCTCTATTTTACCAACCCAAAAATAGAGCAACCACTTCGACAGTGTAAGGCTCTTCACACCACCTTAAAGGACTAACAACCATCCCGAGAACTGCCACTACCGAAGCTAGCACCACTCCAAACCGCCAAGTGCCAGCCACTTGCATACCGTGTCGGCAACATGTCAAATCAAAGACCCTACAACAACCATCACACGTATACCACACAACGCAATGTCTCACCAGCCGCCTCTCGTCTCCATCATGAACCTCTCCTTTACACCTTGCACCTCCCATCAGTCATGTCTCCCAAGTTCCACTATGAACTCTACACCATTTCGTAAACCGTGACCACCACCATCCAAATGTGAAGCTTAGCTTAAGCTTTGCATGACCTATACCATCACCATTACTTTTGGCCGGCGTTGTCCTTGAATGAAATGGAGAAAAGTAGATTGGAAGAATGGAGGAGGAAGGGAATGGCAAGGAACAGGTTTCTCGATGATGGGTTTTGAGGCGTTGTGGAATCGAAGAAAACGGAGGAAATGTGGTTCCCCCTCTGTCACAACTTACTTTACTATGGGTTTTGTCGGTCATATTGTTCAATGACTTGAAATCTACTGGGATGAGAAGAGATATGTTCGGTTTTATGTTTGGATACATAAACACACTAGTTCATACAAAACACACTCTTCTCACTTGTGTTTCATCTGAGTGCCCAAATAGGGCCTTAATCTCGCTGGCCTAGTAAAATAACTTTTGACTAAATAAGTCCAATATATCTTGTAATTTTGACCAAGATATGAAGAGATATGATGTTTTTTCTTGTTCTCATGTTTGCCTTTAAAAAGCAGTCTTCAGCTTATCACTATATATTTGGTCGATTTTCCCACCACTTCTCTCTAATAAACTCTCTCCCTTCTCTCTAAAAACCTCCTTCGCAGATCCGGCTTGAGGGGTGGGAGCTTCGGCTCCCTTCCCCGCCCTCCCTCCTCCTCTTCCATTCCTTCTCTTCTATGTAATTTTTGTTTTATGTATTTTCAGGCGAAATAAGAGTGAATCGCCGATCTGGGTCTTCCCGCCGCCACAGGCCAGCACGTGTCCCGCCATGGTGAAGCTCTGCCGCGATCTTAAAGACCACCGAATGCGGCACCAAACGGAGCGGAGAGTAGCCTGCATGCGCGGCTAGTAGTTTCGGCGTCGTTTGGCGCGTGGCCTTCACGCACCACCCAGGAGCCCACTGCCAACACCACGCGCGGCGTTTCTAGAGTCTGTGAGTTCGGGATCTCCAAGGTCAACTGGCGGTTCCCTTCCCAGAGTGGCGTGTGTACTGCACGCGCCATAACAGCCTCTGTGTTCTATTTTCTTTCGTTGCAGTGTTTTTTCTTTGTAGTTCTTCTTTGTGTAATGTAGTTTCTAGGTTAATAAAAATCTTAAAAAAATTAGTACCTTCGGACTTTGGTCCGAATGGAGTATTAGTCCCCCCTCAGCGTTGACGAGGTTGTTGGGGTTTGGTATACCCTACCCTGCTTAGTCGGGGTATGGGGCTTTGTAATATCTATCGTGGACAGATGTGGTATTTTCTCTAAAGATCTAGATCTTTAGAGATTTACTGTCTAGACTAGACCATGTCAGTCACGAAAGTGTACTGGGAAGATACTAACGATAGTAATTGATTTGTTTTTCAAATCAATTTTGTAAGTCCTCTCTTAATGAAGGTTAACACCCGTTTACTAAAAAAAAAAAAAAATTGCATTTAATCTTCTTCTTTGCATATCTATAATCATTCAGCATTCTTACTCTACATGTTTTATCTTTTAGCAATGACTCAATAAACTTCTTCCAACAACCATTTTGATCAATATATGAGGTTTTCTACACCCCAATCGACAGTTTTCTCGACATCTACCATAGGTATCATGGTGCAATAGGATAGAGATCTGACTAATAAGTCAGATAACAAAGCCATTTATGAATTGGTGACTCTTGGTACTCAGTACTCATTATCCATTGTCGTAGTTTCTTGGCAATTGCAATCTAGAACAAGTTGAAAAACTTAACGAAAAGATTTCTCTACTCCAACGGATTGTTCAGCAGTCTAATATAAATATAGGGGCCTTAAAACAAAAAAAAATAAGGAGTTGAAGTCCTTATTGGATTTTTCCTTTCGATTGCCTAATTCTTTAGATAATGATATCATGATGATATTTGAAGAACAAGAGCGCTTAAAAAATTAGGCTATGAACCTTAAGTTTTTGTAAGAAATTTTGAGATAATAAAAAGTATTTAACAAATATTCATAGCAAGCATCATTCATAATTCTCATCTAATTATGCAGAATCTATCTTCTAGCAGAGGCATTGTGTAAATATCCTCTAATTGGTTATCTATGCTTGTGAAATCTAGTACAATATCACCATTTTGCACATAATCTCATAGAAAATGATATCTAATATGTAACTCAAATCCATAAAAATTCTCCAAAAATCCCTGTAAATAAATATTAGAGAAAATAATGCATCATAAAAAGTTCATAACCAAAGCATCCGATCCAACAAAGATCAAACTAAAACAGATTCAGGTAGATGATTAAGCAGAAAAAAATTGAAATTCAACCAAGATTTGAGGGTGAGTATTTACGAAATAATTGAGACTTTCGGTCAACGAAATCGATGGGACTTTGTAAGGGACTTCTCGTCAGACAAATTGGGAGATTGAGAACTGAAATTTGACCAAAGAGCCCTATTATTTTATAGCCTCATGATAGAGGAGAATACAATAAAGTTTGTGTCAAAAAGACGGATGGAGCCCCAAAGAAGTCCTTACAAGCCTTGAAGGGAAGAGAAGAGAGTGGCTACGTAGCAGGTTGATTTTTTAATTACACGTGCATGAATCAAGTGGGTTTGGGACTCTCTTCGTTAAATCTTTCACGAAAACTTAAATGAGAATTGTCAACATGGTTGGATTCACAAAAATAAATGGGCCTAGGTGGGGGCAATTGGATATATATCATAGTGCTACAATATCATATCCATATAATTGGTCTTGCTCGCCTAATTTTTTTAAGCCAATATAACGTATGTCCTACACATAAAATTTCGTATAAATAAGGAATAATTGGTAGGTAATCAACAAATCTAGATACATATATATATATATATATATATATGAAAATATATGATTATTAATCATTATTCAGATATATATATATATATACATATAAAAGATCCTAATATAGCTTTGGATCATGGTTGAGTAGCATGCTCCTCACCAACTTTATTAATCCAAACGACATTAGATGGTTAATGATGAGTGGTGGTCATTGATGATAGAGATTTTTACATACAAATTATGGTTGGTTCTATTTCTAGCTACAAATTCAACAATTTTTCAATCAAAACCTATTGTACTACAAAAACAAAGGAAGAAACTGATATATATTAATCTTCACAACATTACAGTACATCTTCATTAAGTATATATACATGTACGGACCACGATGTACGGACCGTTGGTGGTGCGGTAACTAGCAAGAACATGCGGTGCATAGGGGACCCGTGATGTATCCACATGTGTTATAAGAATGAGGCAATGAGCCTACATGATACGGATCACGTGATATGATATGATATGATATGATATATTCAGGATCACGTGATTAACAAGATATGAAATGATAAAAAAAGAATATTTTTTTGAAAAGTCAAAGAATCTGTTACATACATGTCTTGTGAAAAAGGTTAAGTGCATAAGTCAATTTTTGGTCACGTCATGTGTCAAGTACAGGTTCATGCATGCATTCCATGGTTTGCCACTTGTATACTTATGTTAATCATTGTATGTTATGTGTTTACTTGCTGAGATTTCTCTAAACCTCATTGTGATAGTTTCCACTACCATTCTTCACCCGAAATGGTAGAAGTTGTGATAGGTTTAGATAACGAAGCATAAGAGGACTAAGGTACCCCCGACCAGCAAGAAGGTGCCCAAGACTAACGAGAGCCCGTCTGAGCCCTCTCTTTTGGATATGATAGAGAATATTGACCGGCTCATTTCCAAGGCCTTGTAGCTCATAAAGGAGACCAAGAGACTGAAGAATAGGGACAATGACTGCCTCCTAGAGAAGAGGAAGAAGCCGGACTAAGATGGGCTTTTTTTTAAAAAAAAAGGACCATGGGAACTTAGAACGTTTTGTGGAAGAGACATAATTGGAGGTTTAAACTTTTGTGGAAACAGTTATTTGTTGGTCCCGTGTTTTGGAAAAAATGAACATATCCATCTTTTGGGTACATGAAATCTTTTAATGATGACAATGTTTGGGTTATCCATAGTTTTACGGTACCATGTGCTAAGACAATTATTTTAAGCGTTGCCTAGTTTCACACGAACTATATATATATATTCTGTTGCATTACTTATTGCATACTGCTAGTATATCTAGGAGTATTGCATATTATCTGTCATGAACGAGGTGTGTGTAGCCATGTGTTACATGTCCCGACATTTCAGTCACCGTCTAATCCCAAGCGGGGGCTGGGGTTGCCATAATCAGAGTCAACAACAATTGAGTTGGTTCTTGCAGCCATTCCTATCAACTGAGACGGAGGATGTCTTCCTTGATAGGAGAAGTTCATCCTTTAGTAGCAGTCTAAGGCTTGGTGACCTGTTTTCCCACAGATTTGGCAAGGTGCTTTGTGAAGGTTGGACTAATTTGATTCACCTTTGGAAGAGTTCCTATGTCCTTCTGGTTTCTTGGATTGATAGTTATTCCTTTACTGTCCAAGGTTCTTCCCTTTGTAGTTGGAGGACTTAGGCTTTTGAGAATAAAGTGCAAAGTTGCCTGACTTATAGGGTTGTTGTTGTTGGTTTCCAAGGAGAATCTCATGGCTTAATAGTTCAGCTTGGAAGTCTTCAAAGGATATCACAGAGTTTTAGGGAGCAAAATGGAAAGAGGTGATGAAAGTTGTGTAAGTTGGGTTGAGACCTCCCAAGATGTAGGAGATGAGGTCATCATCATCCACTGCCTCTCCTGCTGCTGTGAGTTGGTCAGCGAAGATCTTGGCTTGACCAAGATATTGAGTATAAGTTTGAGATCCTTGACTAAAGGATTGAAGTTGTCGCTTCAAGTAGGCCACTCTGGACCTGTATTGTGAGGAAAATCAAGTTGTCAAAGAAGTCCACACTTGTCTGGAGGTATGTAAATCATAGATAGATGACAAGGACAAGGTAGTGTTGAACCAGCTGAGAAGGTATTGATCCTTCTTCTGCGACAGTAAGAGATTGAGACTTATCTTTGTAGACAAGTTCACTGAATCATCAAGAAGGAATTTTGGTGGGCACGGCTCAATGCCATCAACTATTCCCATAAGATCATGGTTGTGCAACACAGGCAAAAACTGTGATACCCAATTGAGATAGTTATTACTATCTAGCTTGATGGAAATAAAATGAGTAATGCTAGGCAGGTATAAAGAGGAGGAAAAGGAAGATTAGTGAGTAGAGGAAGACATGGAAGTAGTTTGGATCAAAGGATCAAATAGGTGTTAATTCCTGAAGGGCTCTAATACCATGCAAAAACAAAGAAAGAAACTGATGCATATTAATCTTCACAATATTACAGTACAACCTCATTAAGTATATATACATGTTACATATGAACTAGCATTTAAGGTATGCTCACGATTAAAGGGATTACAATGGAAAGTATTCAAATATTCAATCATCAAGATAATCAATTATGTGATTGCAGTGGATGACAGTATAAGAATGATATCCTTTGGATTGGTCTGACTTTCTTTATATGTAAGCATTCCAGTTGTGGGGCTACTCTCCAATTGTGTATGATATTTATGAATAGATGCAGTGTCATTAATGAAGTCTACATTCACGCTAGAATCTATGCTGATATACCTCTAACAGAAGTTAGAAAGGTATATTGAGGAATGTATGATCATTTGGAATAAGAAATTAACAAAATTAAGGGTGCGTTGGTTGAAATTTTGTACTTTACAACCCTCGAGTGTGGTCTTGAAAAAGCTCAGGTTCGATAAACCTTGAAAATAACTAATAAGTTTGCTTAAGACTTCAAGGTCTTTAGTCAGGTTTCAAGATTTCAAAGTCTTTCAACAATATTCAAGCAAGTCTTGACTCGAGCCAATGCTAAGGGGAATATCAAATTTTATCTTTTTTTTTTTTTTTAAATAATAATAAGTATGATCCCTTGTGTGGACGTCACGGAAGACCAAACGAGACTATTGTTTCTTTGGTTGAAAATTAACGATATGCCTACAATTATTTTATAATTTATTTAATAATTAACTAATGTAATTATGTCACGTCATTCCATCTAAAACTTGGTGGTCTCATGAACTCAATGATCAAAGTAGAAATAAATGGAGGGAGGATGGGCCATTTGATCGATGATCAGATATTGATAAAAGATTACCACAAATATAAGGAGTCGAGATCAAATCGTGGAAAATCAAGAGGGCTTGAGTACAAACTTACAAAGTGAAGTGGCGAAGCATTGTTAATTAGCTTTGATAACTTTGAACTGAAAGTTGAAACACTTGAGGACATTGACTTTTGAAGAGAGCAGCAAATCAAGGTCATGGAGCCTTGGAGGCGATAGGTTGCAAAATTTGTGCGTAAATATTGGAAAAATCGAAGGATAGTTTGGTCAAGTCAAAGTTTCTTCCTACATATCCCAGAGTAAACCTGCAAAATTCAACTTCGAGACTCGAGGCCTTCCTTAATCGCTTCGGACACTGCCACCGCTCGCTTCTTTCAAACGCTCAATGGCCGCTAACAATCCTTCGCAGCTGCTACCGTCAGGTCTCTCTCTCTCTCTCTCCCTCTCTCTCTCTCTCTCCCCCAAGAAAACCGAACAGAAAATTGATTATTTTCCTTTTTTGGGTTCTGTGATGGAAAACATGCAGAACTAATTGATAGGTGCATTGGGTCGAAGATATGGGTGATAATGAAGGGGGACAAGGAGCTCGTTGGTACTCTCAGGGGCTTCGACGTCTACGTCAATATGGTCCTCGAAGACGTCACAGAGTAGTATGTTCCTCACTCATTGCATGTGTATTGTATTAGGGTTTTAGTTTTATTTACTGATTTATGATAATGGGATTGTGAATATTGGTCTTATATGCTTATGTGTGTCAATTGAGTTTTCTTCATAAGATTGCGGGGAAGGAAAGCAAAGGGATTCTGGAGTTGAAAGTTAGGACTTTTATTGTCGGTATGGCTTTAGGCTCTTATTGTTGGTTTCGGCTTTATGCTGTTGGAAACTTCTGTTTAAGCAAGCCGGTAGTTGTATAGTGCTCCAGCTTCTGATGGTATATTCATTTGCCGGCTATCGTCAATGTGTTGCTCGAGAGTTGCGGAAAAAAAAAGGTCGAGGTGTATGTTGGTTTGGGCTTTGTAAATATGAAGGGACCGCGTGACATGGACAATTTTTTGGTGCGTTAGTGTTATTGCTGAAGATGCCAGTGAAATGTTCCCTTTTACATAAACCATAGAGAACTAGAAAGCATACATCTGCTTGGTTTTATATTCGTCTCGATCATCTTAACCTTTTTAGACGTTCTATTTTGCAAAATATCCCTTTCCACATTTTTGCATGGGCTGTCCGTTGTCATTAGAATATAATGGAGGCATTCAAACCCCTGGCTCCGTGGTTCGTAGCCACATGTTCTAATCTTCTGAGCTACAGGTCTCAACTCCCGCCCCATCTCCACTGCATTTTTCCAGGGAGTACTCTGAAAAGAACCTTTCCTCTCACTAGTTGACTTCATTTTGGGAGATCTTGCTCTGGAATGCAAGATGTTTTTTTGTTAAACTTAAATGCTAAACAGGCTGTGCCATGGTGTAATCTTGAAGATATTTTATTTCGCTATGGTTTACAATGGAAGGTATTTTTTCTAATTAGAGAATCCCTTCAATCCCTATGGAAGCCAGTGATGAAACTCAAGGCATTTGTTTTTTTGTTCTTTTATTAGATGTCTATCACCCTGTCGATACTTATAGTTGGAGATACAACTTGGTTGGAGTTGAAGTTGTTTTGGTTTTGTTCTCTTAGACTTTATGGTCCGCTGAGTTATTCCACTGAGTTATGGGAATTTAGTAGTTCCACCCTCATTTGTTCATTCTTTAGTTTTCATCTTGAAATTTGGAAATTTTGAATTTGCCAGTTTACATAGGACACGGGCCTTCTAATTTTCTAAAGGTAAGAGAGGTGATTAGTAGCTATCCAGGTCTCTATCCATCTCTCATCAGAGTTACAGACAAAATTCAGGTCTTTTTTTTTTTTTTTCTTTTTTTTTTTTTATTAGCACCGGGTGTCCAATAACAGTGTCCCGACTAATCCTGGGGGTGCACAAGCCCTTGGCAAGGAGTTTCCTGCAAGTGCGCCTCGGGTAATTTAAGGCGAAAATCCCCCAATCTGATGGGCCCAAGAGATTGTTTGCACTCAAGGGGATTTGAATCTTATACCTAGGGAGGAGCATACCCCGAGCCCAAGGTCTTTACCACTTGAGCCAACCCCTATGGGTTAGGCAAAATTCAAGTCTCTGTTATATCCTCTCTGTATATCGCCCGACATACAATCTGTTATTTGTATGGGCAAGTGCTCATTTCCATTATAGAGGATTTCAAATATTGTGGGAAAAAGGATGGAAAGAACACTTGATTTAAAATAAAAACACAAAACTTAATATTGGATCTCATATATTTATTTCAGAATTGTGTTAGGCTGATTCGTTGTTGTGATACCCCATATGATATGAGTAAGGGTAGATGGTGTATGGGATCCCATATTGCTTGGGAATGAGAAGTTCTTGCTCTTTATAAGGTTCTAATGGGGCTCCAATTGTATCATTGACTAGTCCTTTTGGAGTATAGGTCATGTGGTTTGGGCCTTCCATTGGGGCGTTACAAATGGTATCAGAGCCTATCCCAACCAGAAATGTGGGACTTGAGCCGTGCCACCTATAATAGACAAGCCCGACGAGGACGTCGGGAATTTAAGGGAGGTAGATTGTGATACCCCATATGATATGAGTAAGGGTAGGTGGTGTATGGGATCCCACATTGCTTGGGAATGAGAAGTTCTTGCTCTTTATAAGGTTCTAATGGGACTCCAATTGTATCATTGACTAGTCCTTTTAGAGTATAGGTCATGTGGTTTGGGCCTTCCATTGGGGCGTTACAGTTGTCCAGTGATATTTTTTTTTTATTTGGCAAATCTTTGTTTGGAAGGCATTTTTTTCCCAATTGTTTGAGCATTTTTTCTTCTAGTTCTCTTTCCCATTTTTAAGCTCTCACTTGTATTGTTGCCTGTACAAAAGATAAAGACTTAAAAAAGTTCTTCCAAAGTATCCTAACTTAATTGTGATACCTACATACATAAATGCATGCATGCATGTGAAAAGCTGGCAAATCAAATGTTACTTAATTGTTATAACTACATGCATACATGATGCGTTTGTATGTATTCAATGTGGTCTTGTCTAATAAGTGGTAACATATCTCCCAAATGGAAAATTTGAGCCTGGCCCCTAGTGCGGATGCCCTCCTTTTCCGACTTTTTGAAGGATCATGTCCTAGATGGCTTTGTAATTGCAAAAATTATCTTCTTTTTTTTTTGAACAATTTGCTTAGCTTTGGTGGTATTCTTTTTCCCAGTTTGAGATTCAAAATTGCTGTTTTCATTTCATTTAGCGAACAATGACGGAGGTTTTATTAATTACACTAATAGATTAAATACTAATTCTCACAGAAAGCACCCCCCCTCCCCCCCCCCCCCCCCCCCCCCCCCCTGCGCTATGTGTGCGCGCTATGTTTGCGCACTATGTGCCTGCTTGTTGTTCACAATAATGATCCAGCTACTTTTTTTGTATCATTAGAAATCTTAACAGTTAAAAGGATTTCTGCATTATTCCTGATTTTATTTGCTTTTCTGCTTCTATGTTTGTAACAGTGAGATCACTGCTGAAGGGAGACGGATAACAAAGCTTGATCAGATTTTACTAAATGGAAACAACATTGCCATTGTAAGTGCAACGATGTCTCTGTTTTTTTTCTTTTTTTTCCATTTTTTGCCCATAAACTAGTCAAAAGTCATGGACCATTTGTTGGAGTTTTTGGATTTTGTTTTTGAAGTTTCAATAATATATTCCTTCCACCTTTGATTTAAATACCTGTACTTAGCTTCAACTACCAGTTTTAGAAGTCCCAAAGCATTTAAATATTAAATACTAAATACTAAACCCTCTCATATGAACTACTTTCTGCAAGACTGTTAACTGCTTTTTGCTTCTTGTAACCTATGCTAATGGAGCGTTATCACAAAAAGAAATATGTTTTAGATATCTATCTAAATCACCGTTCTTACACGTTTGTGCCAAATGCAGCTCGTACCTGGTGGTTCGCCAGATCCAGAATGAGAGTGCCGTTAACCTTTACTTGGTTCTTGATTTTTCTCCCTTTTACTGTGATTGGTGGGTCAGATTACTCCTCTGTTTTAACGAGAACTCTAACCACCAAGATGCTCCTTTCTCCACCACCTTCTTCTCTAGTAGTGATGGTTGTAGGATAGCGCGTGATGGGTTTTTCCAATGATTTATCATGAGTATGATGGATTGTTTTTAGCAGTTATCCAGACTCTTATGCATCATTTTCAGGTGCCATGAGCCCTACTGTTTCTTCCATTATCTTAATCTTTGTTTTGAACTGATGTGGAGTTTTCTTATGTGTACTTTAAAAGTAGAAGCTCAAATCTGCAGTTTCGAGGAGTTTTCTCCACAATACTTGTCCTAGGGAGATTTTCTTCGCATATTCAATGTGTTCTAAAATACATCTTTTGAAGCACTTGGAACATTTTCAAGACACTTTTACTGTAAATAGCAGATAATAACACTTACTAGATAATAATTATTAACAATTTTTTCTCAATCAATCTCGTGCGTTCATTTAAATAGCACGGATACATCCGATGGTTTAATTGGATGTAAACTAAATTCGATCTTTAGATTGTAAAGGGTTTCAACTTTCCAAGTCCAATCAGGGATCATAGGCTTATGGTGGCAATGATATACTGGCGTCAGACATAATTTAGATTAATTCTGGTGGCTAGTTTCAATAAATGATCAATAAAGAGAAGATGAGATCTGTCAAAAAAGAGAGAAAACGATTCTGATTTTCAATTGAAATTTATCAAGACTCAAGAATGTTGAAATCAACTCACAAGCCGGGCTGTTATAGTTGTAATTCGAAAATATCATATTTTTTTACTAAAAATATTAAATTCCAATAAACACACCAAAAATAAATACGTAAATAGAGAAGTAATTTGTCAAAAAGCTGGCAAAAATTGGATTCAAAATCAATTCCTAAATGAGAAATGAAATATTATTATAAAAAGCAAAAAAATCTAAAAATGAAGATTGGAAGGAGAAAACAACTGATTTTGGTCTCGAAAATGATGCATACTAAGCGTAGTTGGTGTTCATGACGTTTGAGCCAATAAGAGCTTCTCGAATTGGGGTCATATGCGTGATTATGATACTCATAGCCAAAGTTATGGCCAAAATATCGATATGTGCTCAAAACTGCCTCAAATCAAGAAAATACTATTGTTTCCCGTTGTACTTGCGCTGATCTACTGTCTCAAGGTAGTTCAGCGCCATCAATGTGCAATCTAACATCTCAACATCATCTGACTCGGACTTTCGTGTATCATATACCCTTCATCACATGGATGATGATGTACCTATTTAAAAAAAATGAATAATAATATTGTTAAGGCAATTCTTAGTAGTGCCTGCAATGTTTCCAATAGCAACATTGTAACACACCCAGATTAACTGGAGAATCATATAGCTCTTTTCAAGTGGAGCACCTCTAGGCAGAAGAAGGACAAGAAAGAAAATCGAGAATTCTATTACTTTTTACAGATCGTTACAATGTTTTCTTGAGAGTATAAATAGTGTCAGACTCTTGTAACTGAATTTTCCTTCTATGGCCTTAGGCTTGGGTCGAAATAAACCAAGAATCACTAAACTGACACTAAATGGCCATGGTCCAGTTTACAAAAATACTTCATGTCTGGCCTTTCAACAATGCTCCAGCCCATTAGTATTTAACTGCTGAGTAACATAAGTGACACACCACATAATATCTAAGGAACTCATACACTTAAGTTAACTATTTAAACAGCAAACATAAACTCATGTAACTGAAGGCCTCGTTTGTTTTCAGAAAATATCTCATCTCATCTCATCTAGTCATTACAACTTTTCTAACTTTCAATACAAAATAAAATAAACAATTCAACTTTTTCAAATTCCAAAACAAAAATAATATTAAAACAAACGAACCCGAAGTCTTCTCTCAACTTGATCTCTGCCTTCTCAAAGATACTTCTTCTCAAACCCTAGCTCCTTAATTAGTGACAGACCCTTCTTCTTCAAAACACCTTGCTTGCAAGGTGACGAAAAAATTCCTTTAGCCATGAATAAGTCTCCCAAGTCGCATTGTCTACTCCCTGCCCTTGCCATCGAATCAACAGTTCGACCCTAGCCTTGTTCATACAATGCCCCAACACCTCCTTCCGCTCAAGACGAAGGGTTCATTGGTCATCCACGGGCAGCAAGGTGGGGATTGCGGTGTGGTTAGCCCCTAACTTTTTCTTAAGTTGAGACACATGAAAGTTAAGGTGTATCCAAGATCCCTGAGGTACATCCAACCAATATGCCACCATCCCTACTTACTGTACTATCAAAAAAAGACCAAAATAGCCTCGGGAGGGGGGGGGTGCAGTTTGAGGCTGCATCGATGGGTCACTGAAGTTTGCCGGTAGGGTTGAAGTCTCATATACACCCATTCCCCAACTTAAAATTCCTATCTTTTCTTTTTAAATCAACATAATTTTCATTCCATCTTAAGCTTTGTGCAAGTTATGGCGAAGCAGTTGAAAATTTTGATCTCTAGATCTCAAGTTAGCTTCTACTACCTCCACTCTTGTTGTGTCTGGAATATAGTCAATAAGTTGTGGGGGGAGGGTATCTGTATAGGGCCTCAAAAGGGGTTAATTTGGTCGACATATGAGGGTGGAATTATTCCACTACTTGGTTAAAGGAACCCATAGGGACCAGTTCTTTGGCCTACCTCTTGTAAAACACCTCAGATAGTTCTCTAGGCTTTGTTAACTTCCTTAGTCTGTCCATTGGTTTGATGGTGATAGGCTATGCTCAGTGACATTTGGACTCCTTGTAGGGTGAATAATTCTTGCCAAAAATGGCTTGTGAAGGTGATGTCCCTGTCATATACAATGGATAAGGGAAGTCCATGTAATTTGAAAATGTTTCTGAGGAATAACTTAGCCACAATCTTGGTTGTGTAGGGGAGTTTCAGGGGGTAAAGTGACTGTATTTGGTTATTCTATCAACAACTATCCATAGATTGTTAAACACATGGAAACTAGGCAATCCTTCCAATAAGTCCATGGATATGTGAGTCCAGGGTTGTGAGGGAATAGGTAGGGGTTGTTGTAAACCACTTGGGCGGGTACTATCCACCTTTACCCCCTGACACACATCACACCCACGTATGAACTGTTTCACATCATTTTTTATCCCATGCCAGTAAAAATCCGTTCTCATCTTATGTATGGTCTTGTCATAGCCAAAGTGCCCACTCCAAGGGCTGTTATGGGTTAACTCCAATAGTCTCTTCTTAAATTTCTCATGTTGAGGGATGTACAATATGTTCTTATATAAGAGCATTCCCTTATTCTCATCATAATCTGAGTTTAAGTTACCCTTTCTAAAAATGGAAATGAGGTCTTGCAACTACTGGTTTTAGACATGGGTTACTTTCAAATCATCCATCCAGTCCATAAAGGGGAAGGATATTAGCATTAGAGTTTTCTCCTTTCCCATCTCCTTCCTGGATAGGTTGTCAACAACCCTATTTTCAACCCCCCTTCTTATACTTCACTATGAAATTATAACTCAATAGTTTAGAAAATGCACATTTGCTATATAGGGGTACCCACCTTTTGATCAATTAAGGCTACGTTTGGAACATGGAAGCAACTAAGCTCATCTGAGTTGAGTTCAAATTTAAGCCTAGCCCAATATCCAAACACACAACTCCCAAATCACTAAACACCATTCAACTCAAGATTTTTTTATACGCGTGACTCACAACCTTTTTCAACTTTTCATAAATACATCTAAACTCATATTAATATCCAAATACATCTAAAATCATCTTAGGTGGACCCCACAAAACTCACTCTATCTCAACTCACGACTATTCATAAAGAACTCAACTCATCTCAGCTTAGCTCAACATCCAAATGCAACCTAAGTGTTTCATACTTTGTTTGTCAATTTTAACCACAAAAGTCTGTCCTAAGAGGTAAGGTCTCCACTTGAGGATTGCTGAAACAAGAGCAAACATCTCTTTTTCATATGTGGACATCATCAATTACCTCCATTTTAAAGTTTGGCTGAAAAAAGCTAAAGGTTTCCCTTATTGCATTAACATTGCTACTATGGCAGTTCATGAACCATCACATTCAATGGTGAAAGGTTTAGAAAAGTATGGCATTCCCAGCACATGAGGTTGTGTAACAGCTTCCTTAAGCTTGTACAAAGAAACTTTGGCTTCTTCACTCCAGTGGAAGACATTCTTCTTCAACATCCTAATTAAAGGTATTGCAATCCCACCACAGCCTTTGATAAATCTACAGTAGTAACCAGTCAAACTCAAAAAAACCCTTCAATGCTTTTAGGGAATTTGGTATAGGCATACCCTTATTGCTTGTAGTTTATCTAGGTCAATTCTCACCCCTTAAGTTGAAATGAAATGGCCAGCAACTTCACTGCACCCAGAGTGACGCTTAGAAAGTTTAGCGTATAGCTGATAATGCCTTAGAGTCTCCAAAGCCACTTGTAGGTGCTTCACATGCTCCTCTTCTGTCTTATTGTATAACAAAATATCGTAAAACAATACGAGTATAAACTTCTTTAGATAGGGTTTGAATATCTCATTCATTAGATTTTGGAAGATTGAAGGTGCATTTGTCAATCCAAAGGGTATCACTAAGAATTCGTAATGCCTTTCATGGGTCATAAAGGCATTCTTATGTATATCTGTAGGCTTGACCCGAATCTGATGGTACCCTGACCTTAAGTCCATATTAGAGAAAATAATGGCCCCATGTAGTTCATCCCCACCACTGGTATTGAGAATTTATCCTTAATGGTGACATTATTAAGCCCCCTGATCCACACACAACATCCAAGTGCCATAAGCTTTTCTAACCAAGAGGACTAGAAATGAGTAAGGACTCTGATTGGGTTGTATAACCCCTGAATGCAACAGTTCTTAACTATTTTCTTAATGTCATCCTTCTGGAAATAGGGGTATCTATAGGGTCTGATGGATATTGGCTTAGTGCTTAGGATCAAGTTAATAGCATGATCATGGGTTCAGGGGGTAGTTCCTTAGGCTCACTGAACACATCATAATAATGTTCTAATAATGCTTGTACTGCTACAAGAGAGTCACTTCCACCCCTTGGTTCCATGCTTGTTTCTCCCTCTAATACTTATAAAATTATCCCTCTTTTCAAGTTTATTGCATTTGTTGATGGACCCCTTATCTATCATCTGAGCTACAACTAGCCCCTGGAGTTCCACTGTTTCTCCACCATAACTAGACTTTATAGTGAGTTTCTTGAAATTTCATAAAATCTACCCTAACTCCCTAAGACATTGAATGCCAATAGTCATATCACAACTTGCCAACACAAACACCTAAGCTTTGACATGAAATGTGGTTCCTTGGATCTTTACCCTGATTCCACTACTCTTTCCCTCACTAGGGATCAATCTCCACTAGCCACCCTGACGTTGACTTTCTCAGTATGGTCTAAGGGTAACTTGGCCTCGTTTACAACTGTTGGGTCTAAATAATTATGTGTATACCCTGTGTTCACCAGAATGGTTAACCATCGAACACTAATCTTTCTTTTAATTCTCATGGTCTTAAGATTAAAAGACCCTGTCAATACGTGTAAAGAGATCTCCAGGGTTCCCATGAGTAACCTTTAGATCTGCCCCTTCAGTTTCTCCATCACTCACAACCAGTACTTCCTCTTGATCACAACTCCCTTCCTTCTCACACAATACATTTTCTAACAAGAATAATTTAGGATTTTGGCATTTATGCCATGGGTTCCACTTTGTATCACAGTAATAGCAAAGACAATTTTCTCTCATTTCCTTTATTTGAGTCTGATTAATCTTTTGGATAGGTAAGGAGGGTTTAGGCATATTTTTACTATACTCCACTAAAGTAGGGTTGGGTCTCTTGAGTATCTCTAGGCCAGGGGAGTACGAGATACTAAACTTAGGAGTTTTCTTTGATATGTTTAGATTTCCTTCTTGTATTTTCGTTAGGCTATATGCAAATGTTAGGTTGGGTGGATTAAACATCCTTATAGGCAGCCTTATGTGATCCCTCAACCCATTGAGAAAACCACTCATTTTATAATTGTCAAACAATCCTCTTAGACTATAAGGCAGGGTTTCAAATTTGGCTTTGTTGTCTTCTACAGATCTCTGTTGTCTTAGCCTAGTGAGAGCTTCCATAGGGTCATCATAGGCATTGTTTCAAAACCTTATAAAAGAGTGTCAATCTATGAGTTGATCAGGTTCTTCCAAGTCCTGGAACCAGATCGAGGCTCTTCCCTCTATATGAAATGAGGCTAACCTAATGCGATGATGTGGCAGGGTATTATGAAAGGCAAAGAACTGATTTACCTTGTAAATCTAGCCAGCTAGGCCTTCACCTTGGAAGGTGGGAAACTCCAAGCGCATTGTCCTAGCTTGCACTTCCCCCATGTTCTGCTAACTGACAACTCCATCCCTTATTGGTGCGCCTGCAGTGGACTCCCATTGAGAGCTGTTCTAATTATTTTTGTGTAACTCTCTTGTTAAAGCTGCTAGATGTTGTACTATAGAGTCATTTTGCCTCTTCAATATTTCAGTTTCTAGAAATTGATATTGTGAATCTGTGTATTTCTTGAGGGCATTCAACTCATCTTTAGTTTATTTAAACGAGTGTCTTCTGCCATATTGCGTATTTCCTTAGCACAGATATCGATATATCTCTGATATTAATTTTGTGACATACCCAGATTAACAAGGAAATCACAATGTAAAAAGCTCTCTTCGAGGGGAGGACCTCCAGGTAGAAGAAGGACATGAAATGAATTTGAGAATTCTATTACTTTTTGCACATCATTACAATGTTCCCTTGGCAATACACATACTGTGAAACTCCCGTAACTAAATTCCCTTTCTATGGGCCTTGGGCCTGGGCTGAAATAAACCAAGAAGAACTAAACTGACAAAATGACCATGGGCTAGTTTACAAAAATAAAAGAAAGGATAACCGACTCTCTACTTCATGTCTAGGCCTTTCAGCAACGCTCTAGCCCATCAACACTTAACTACTAAGTATATAACATAAGTGGCCCATCACATAATATCTAAGGAACTCAATACACTTTAAGCTAACTAGTTAAGCAATGAACATAGACCCACGTAATTTAAGTCTTCTCTTAGCTTGGTTCTCTGTCTTTTTGAAGCTACTTTCTCAAACCCTATCTCCTTGGTTGGTGACACATGGGAATAAAGAAATATCTCGAGTGATTTCAACGGGGATGCTTCGGATGGTTAAGTTAGCGAAAAAAGTTAGAGATGATAGTGTCTTACCGAGCATAGTATCTCTCTAAAACCTTACCAGTCGGCGTCGGCATAAACCTCTTATGAGATAAGTCTCGTCTGGTAGGGCTTATTGCCAACTACGGCAACTCCTTGTATTATCCTATAATCTCTATTTTTAACAATCATCTTCTTATTATTTAAATGATTATAAAATTACTTTTCATTCAAATTATTTAATATTACTTTTTAAAAAATGGTCATTGATAAAGAACAATTTTCTTGCACCAATTTATTTTTCTTATGCGGAAGGAAGAAAGTGTAACAAGGAACTAGGAATTATCCCAACAATATGGAATTGTACCGGTAAGGGCAGTTTAGTAATCTACTGCTAGTAAGTAAGGGTAAAATGGTACAATATTGAATACTCTTATAAATGACCACGTGCCCCTCAGGTCATTTTAACTACCCTCAACCCTTCGACGGCCCCTTCCTCATATATTCTTCTTCATACCCTCTGCAATATCACCATAACAAAACAGAGAGAGGGGCTCAGAGAACGATGAGTTACCTAATGACGACGCTGACGAAAAAGCGAGAGGTGGACACAACCATCAGAGACACCATCGACAAGGTCCTTGTCCTCCGTTTCGGCCGCGCTTCCGACCCTCTCTGTCTCCATCTCGACGACCTCGTGAGCACCCCCTTTCCCTCTCTATATATTTGATCTCTTCCCCGATATATATTATTCAAGTATTAAGCCAATGATTTCCTCTTTTTTTTGTTTCTTCTTGACTATGCAGCTTCGTAAATCCTCTCGGGAGGTCTCTAAGTTTGCGACGGTAGCACTCGTAGATATCGATTCCGAGGAAATTCAAGTTTATGTCAACTATTTTGACATTTCTTTTATACCGTCCACTATTTTCTTCTTCAATGCTCACCACATGAAGATGGATTCTGGGTAACTTTCTGCTTTCTTCAAAGTAATTTATTCCAAGAATGATAATTTGTTTGAGAATTTTTTTTTTTTTTTGCTGAATCTCTGATATGTTCAAAAAACTTTACCTTCTATTATATACATACATATATATATATATATATATATATATTTTTTTTCTTTTGGTTTGCAGTACTGCAGATCATACTAAATGGGTAGGTGCATTTCACAAGAAGCAAGACTTCATTGATGTTGTTGAGGTAAGGGAC
This sequence comes from Juglans mandshurica, assembly GCA_022457165.1. Lineage (NCBI taxonomy): Eukaryota > Viridiplantae > Streptophyta > Magnoliopsida > Fagales > Juglandaceae > Juglans > Juglans mandshurica. The sequence goes on along the minus strand of CM039620.1, from coordinate 27,436,044 downwards.
TCGTTCCTCTCAAACTAATGAATTCGTTACATTGTCGGTCTTGCGATTGGGAAATTATTGAATTTCATTATTACTCGTGTGATACCTGTCTGCTTTTTCACTCTGAGCAATTATAAGCTTACTCCAGTCTCTATTAGCTCATGCAAAAATTTAATACATCAGAGAATTTATACCGGTTTAGTTATCTGGCAGTTACGTTGGTATCCAGACGACATTTATTTTCATTAGTCCTTTGTAGAGTTACTAATAGGCCAAAGTCATCAGTTCTGAATTAAGATTTTGCAGCAGAGATGAAGTGCATTTTCTTTTATTTGCAGTCTGCCAGTAGCAACAATATCTTTTGAGCGATGGAGGTTGAGTACTTGATACAATGGTCATGGCTTCGGTATCTTAGGTGCTCAATCAATGTGTGGAAAAATTTGTCGCTAAATTTGAAAGAGTCAAGGGAAAAACAACTTAAGGGTTTTTTTTTAATTATTAGAGGTGGTATATGGGAGAAAATCGTTTTGCATGAATTGATGGTGCAATTGCATCATCAGCAGTTAATCTCTCATGTGGCATTTGTATGTGGCCTAGAACATAATTGAGTCTCATATATGTGCTGTTTTGTTCACTATAACCTCTTTGCAAAAAACTGATTGTGTAAGCTAAGAAATCTCCTTGGTTCTATGCTGTATAATATATAAATTACATTTTTTTGGAACGTTACTTATCAAACACAATTCCGGGGACATTGCCTGTAAGTGACTCTACAAAGGCCAGATGCAAATCATTTATAAAAACAAACTCTAGTTTTTTCCCTGGATGAAGTTGAAGAACAAAAGGGATCTTTTTAATGGTCTAAAAGGACTATGAAATAAAGAATAGAGGTCGCTTACTAGTGAGGGATTATTGAAGAAGAAAAGTACTACAGTTTAGCTGAAGAAGATTATTTTGATGAAAGATAAGGGTTGGAGGCAGAATTTGAGAGCTTTCTGTTTAAGGGAGGGGAACAAAAATACGGCCCAACTCCAATAAAAAGCACCATAGGATGAATTATAATCAGCATTTTAATTATCATTTTAATTATCATCATTTCATTATCCCCTGATTTGGCATCAGGTGATTAACAAGTAAAAAAATAACAATGGCACGACTAGGTAGGGTGGTGGCTGGGGCATAATCATAATTGTACTGAACTTGAACTTGGCAGTTTTTCCTTTTAGGGGGTATTAATTGTTGTTGAATTTGACTCAATGAGGTGATTCAACAGGTAAATTGAAAAGAGAGATCATAAAATAGGTCAAATTCAAGAAAGGGGATTGTTCTATTATAAGTTCCTTAAAAAAAAAAATGAAAATTTCTTCCTTGTCCAAAGGATAATACATTTATAGCTTTCGTCTTATATATATGATAGGGTTCCTAGATATGTGTATTGCACAAGCATGCATAATAATATTTTGACATTCTTGCAGGCAATATATAGAGGGGCCATGAAAGGCAAGCTGATAGTGAGCTGCCCTCTGCCTTCAGAGCGAATACCAAAGTATCAATTGTTGTACAAGGATGTGTAGAAGGTGGATTAGCCCCAGTAAAGTCTCAGCGAAGCATTTTTATTATCCTACATGATACACCGAACTCTTTTGTAAGGTTCTTTTGTGGGGGAGCCTTGAGTGATATTCTGCTAGCCTCTTAGATCCATAATGATTCACCCATGTAAATTAGAAATGTATTTTGAGTGGACTTCAAAAATATTCATAAGGAAGGAGATAAAAAAAATAATTTCAGAATCTTATTTTCATAATTTATTTTATTTATTAGTGTCTCTAGATAAGACATTATTGTGTATATCTTGCGAAATAAATATAAATGTTGTACATTGAAACAAGGCATGGCCTGATATGCAATACAAAGATACACAAAGTGCATCTATTGGGGCATCTTTCGACTATAGATTGTCAATTTTAGCTGCTCTAGCATTGCATAGCTCATCCACGCAATCACCTCTTTCAAAAACAGCTGCAGCCCCCATGCCTGAGCCTGCAGTGAGAACACACATGAGGGTAAGAGAGACATTTATTTTCCAACAGCTTGTGTGCACAGAGAGAGAGAGAGAGAGAGACCTATGCACATGGAGATCACACCAAAGCGACAGTCCCTGCCACGACGCTTCATCTCATGTAATAGAGTACCAACACAGCGGGCACCTGACACAGCAGATAGGGTAGTTTTAGTGATATGTTAAACCGTAATGCAGCTTCCAAGAATTGAGAACGCATCACAACATTTCTCAGCGAGTTCTCTGCTACGCACAGTCACTTTTGCGCACTTCACTAATGTGATTGGTCAAAACAATTATTTTATATTAAAAAAAAATGACGCAGCTAATCAAATTAGTGAAGTACGTAAAAGTGACTGCTCGAGTTTTTGTTTCTCTTGGGTGTGAATGCATGCACACTTATTAGTTATTAAAAAAAGAATAAAAAATATATACACACAATTGCATGTATGTTAGCTTGAGTTCTAGTTGTAAGTGGCAAGAAATCTGGGTATAGATAGTGATACTCAAATTAGAAATTGTCAATATTTAGTATTTACGATACTGCTAGTACCTGTAGCACCCAAAGGATGCCCTAGAGCAATCGCACCTCCATTGACATTGACCTTCTCAGGATCAAGCCCCAATTTCTTTGAGCAATATACATACTGGGATGCAAATGCCTAAACAAGACAGAAATTGCTTAAGCTTAGAAGAATAAAACTCCACGAATGCTATAAACTTGCAAGCATCATAAAACCCCAGTACCTCATTTATTTCAAACAAATCCACATCATCAAGCTCAAGACCAGCAGACTTCACTGCAACTGGAATTGCAGCAGCTGGACCTACGCCCATGACAGCAGGATCCACACCAACAGCAGCAAAACTCCTGGAAGAGAAACAGAACATAGCATCCTTTAGTCTGTAAAGGAAACGTCAATTGATTCTTTCTCGATCAGAGCATTAAATTTATTTTCATAATGAACTGAGCTCTTTGGCTTCCAGTTTTCATAATCATATCATTATCAATTTCAATTAAAAAATTAAATTATGTTTGCAAGTCTTGTTGGGTCTGATGCTAGATCATTGCCAATCAGGGAAAGAAAGCTCTTTGTAGAGCAAGGAATGAGTCAATAAAGCACAAACAAGTCAACATCCTCTGGAAGAAATTAAGTGGAAATTAGGTCATGCAAGGAAGGCTTAAATTTTTTGAGTCGGGACAAAATATTGCCACAATATAACTTCAAAGCTTTTATGAGCATTCAGAAGACATAACATTAATTCAAGAATTAAACTACAAAGTAACAGCTTAAGAAATTTTAACTTCCAGGCTTCAACCCTAGGAACAGCACATTATCAAACACAGAATAGGTTCATTCTCCCAAAGTCTGTGATTCTGGGCTAAGATTAATAAGCACTTTCTAGTTCCTAACTAGGTGTATTCTCTTGTATATTTCCTGTGTACTTAATGTCTATTTCAATATCAATAAAATATCTTCTTTATTATAGAAAAAAGAAAAAAAAGATTAATGCAAGCACTGCTTTTTGCCTTGAGCAAGTAGGAATGGGGTTAAACATAAGGGAGCAAAAGAATTTGGGAGGGGCAATGCCTACTATTATCATCTTACCAAGAGAAACATAACAAATTAGAAACTATTGCTAATTTGCTAATGGATAAAATAACTTGATCTAGCCAGATTCTTTAGCATGTCATCATGAGTCCACAAGTCAACAAGAAGTGTTTCCTCACAACTCTCCCACTTTTCTATTTCCTTTTTTTGTATTGGCACCGGGTGTCCGGGAACAGCATCCCATTTTCTTTTAATTGTTATAAGAACAAAGAGAGAGAAATAAAAAGCACACTGCACACACAATGAAGAGAAAATTGACTTCTAGTTCGAAAATGAAAACTAATTCATGCGATTACCTAAAACTAGCCTAATCCCAATTCATGGTTTATTATCAATTCCAAATTAAATAGGTGTGTATCAAAGCTCTATCATTTATTCACTTTAGATTATTACATTCCGAGAAAATTTTGTACCTGAAGACTCCAAGAATAGGAAGTCCCTTCTGCATTGCTGTGCTTCTCCTCATAAGGAGGACTGCTCCAGCACCATCACTCACCTGGCTAGCATTTCCTAAAAACATATTTTAATAAAAATATAAATTCTCAATGCATGAAATTAAATAAGGATTCTGACTAGAAAAAGTATACAAGAAGAGAATTAAAAGGTACCGGCAGTTGTGGTCCCATCCTTTTTGAATGCAGGCTTCAGCTTTGCCAAGGCTGTTGTGTTTGTGTTTGGTCGGATTCCATCATCCACAGAAATTGTAACAGGCTTCTCCCCTCCAGTTTTTGGATCAACAACCTTTGTAGACGGATAATTGGTTATAAACACAGACGGATAATGGGTTATAAACATTTGAAAACAGAATTACCCATGAGGATGTATGTTTTGCCTTTACCTTGGTATAAACAGGGATAATTTCATCTTTGAATTTACCAGATGCAGATGCAGCCGCGGCACGCCTATGAGATTCAACCTATTGACACAAATAAACGAAATTACTACTACTCAGCGCATAGTCTTGTTCTTTCCCTGTCTATCAACCTTGATAGAATTTAGGAACTCACAGCTGCATAGTCTTGCTCTTGCCGAGTCACTCCATATCGCTGTGCAACATTTTCTGAAGTTATACCCATAGGAAGAAGACAATCTCGGGCTTGTGCAAAGACATCTACCTGTGAAGAAAACACATGAATTTAAAGAAACCATTTATTGGGTCAAATATATTTTCGAAAATAAAGCCAGAATATACTTTTGGGTTAGCTTTGTGAATCCTGTCAATCTGATCCATTGTCATGGACTCCAATCCGGCCCCAATCCCTGTTTTGAGAACCAAAAAAAGTTAGGGCCAATGATGAAGGTCACACTATGATAGAAAAACTCGAGTCACTCTTAAGTCTTACCTATGTCATAAAATCCTGCTTTAATAGAAGCAGCTACATCAGCAACTGCCTGGAGGCCAGATGAGCATTGCCTGTTGACAGTTCTGATGGGCACCGTTTCTGGATAAAACAGGTTAAGGTCATAAATCCATATTCGCAAAATAAGCAAAATGTGACCTAAATCAGGGCCTTTGGACTTCAAATATAAAAGAAATCATCCCCTTATGTAGTTCCATATATGAGAACTATTTGTATTGGTAATTCAGAAACCGGTCTCACACTATATAATTTTCAGTAAGACATTTTAATTTTGGTGATGTCTCCATAACAAATGGCCAAGTTGTGTGCTCCAATTTCATGACACTGGAGTGTGAACAAGTACATATCCATATGGTGTCACGATATTTACATAAAAGTAACAAAAGGGGAAACTAAAGAGAAAACTTACCTGGAAAACCAGCATAGAATGCTGCCATCCTGCACTCAGTTGCTCTTTGTGAGCCAGGTGCCAAAACAGTGCCGACAACTATATCTCCCACTTCACTTGGGTTCAACTTTGTGTTCTCTATCAATGCCTAGATTACATGTTAAGGTTTAAATATGTGTTCCTTCTAAATAACAAAAAACTCTCAGTGTGACATTGACCAAATTTAAACAACGCATTATGCCCATTGCCCAAGCAAAATGTTCTTCAGTCCTTGTCAAAACCTTAAACAAACTAATTTCCAGGGCATTTTAGTCAAAGGCATCTAACCTTTAAAACAGGGGCAAGTAGATCATCAGGAAGGGTATCCTTGAAACCTCCACGCCTTGCTTTGCAAATGGCAGTGCGGTATGCCCTATTTAACGACATTATGCAACAAAAAAAAGGGAGGGACATAGGTAAACAATAAAGTATAAATTATAAAATGATATCCAAATTTACCCGTCGAAGTAACTTACGCCACAATCACGACATCATCTCCAAAAGCAGCTGTTCGATGATATGCAGCACTGTCCCCAGCCGCACAAATTGAAGCCTTAAAGAAAAGAAAAATCAAAGGAAGAGGGGAGGATTAAAGAGTGCTAAATCATTGATTGACATTTGGCCTTATATCCATAGCTAGAAAAAAGCTAAAAGGACTTGGTATTTGGCAACCCAGTGAGTACAAAAAAGTACAAGAAATTGTAAATTGTTTCCACATTCAATGACAATATTGCATGTCACTAATTACATCATCAGATATACATAAATTCTTAAATGGAAAGAATAAGATGCATGTATGCATGCATGTATCTATGTATGTTCATTGTCAGATCATTAATAAAAAGTTGATAATAGCGTGCAATTAAATAAGCAATAGAAACAAATTGACCAAAATACATACAGAAACATTAGAAACAAAGCCAAACACAAAAAATTCCAAAGAATCGGTTTAAAAATAAATAAATCTACCAGAAGGTGAATGTGGGAACTTGCAGCAGGATAGATCTCCCCCACTGTGCAGCAGGGGGGAGATTTCACCTTGAGCAAGGCCGCTGTGTGGGCCATGGTGGTGGGGGAGATCCCCCATGTGGCATGAGCCTTGAAGAAGATCTACCTCAACCGTGGTACGCATAGGAGAATATCCCACTGTCACGTGAATTTTTTTAAAAAATTTCCTCCATTACAATAGTTGCCCACACTTCTAAACTGATGCTTCTGGAACGAAAAACCTTGATCACACTAGTATTTGCTGATCCATTAAAGGAATATGAACTTGCTTGTTTTAGAGTTAGAGCTGCTTTTGACATATATGAATTTGAAGATAGTTATTACGTTTTACTTATAAAAAAAAAAAAAAAAACAGTTATTACGTTTCCAAACAAGAGAATCCAAGCATATTGGGAAAGCAAAGAATTTTAAGAACAATTATTTTTTCAGTTTGTTCCTTTTTAAAGATAGACTTTTTTTAGCCTTACACTCTATTTTAGTTTCTCTACCATCTATTCCTTTTACAAGGATGTCACTTGTTATAAGCATCCATGTTTCTTGTGGAATGGCATTCCATCAACAACTACACTGTAGCTCCCATATCTATTAGCCCACTTTAAGCTATAATACTCAATTCCACTTTACAAATGTGGTACTTTCCATCACCCTTGGAGTATCTCTTACTTCTTAAAGAAGAATTTCAAAGGTTGATGGGCAATGCTACCTCATCATAGTGGGATAAGAGTGAGATAATAGTGTAGCATGCAGAATTTCCCATAATGTATATATCCAAGAAACTTAAAAATTTTCAAAGACAGACATATATCGTTTGTTTCCTTGATTAGGAGAAAAAAGATCATTTCTTCATTTTCTGTTTGTAGATTTTAGATTTGTGCTGTTTTCACTACATTTTTCTTCTCTTTAAGATATCTAGTTCAGATCAATATGAGAATTTGTACAATTTTCATGGTCATTGGTTATTGGTCAGTAATGCTTCCTTCTTCGAACTCTCATTGGGGTGTCCTAGAAATATGAAAAAATATTGATAATTTTTTTCCTTTTTTTTCTCAGGATAAGGAAAATTGGTAGTTCATCTTAGAATTCCTTTTTTCTTTATTTATGAGTATTCTAAGGCAGCTAAGGATCGATTTTAAACACCAAAAGTGATGATTGGAGGATCTTATGTGGCATAATTAGTCTGAAATTTTTGGAAGTAGCATGGATAAGATAGAACAGAATAATCAATAATGTATTAGTTTTTGTACAAGATATTATACCAGAGAATATACAGATGCATTATATATATATATATAGTCTTGAGTCTTGTTTTCAAGTAGTATTAGTGCACGTATAAATAGTATCAGTGATACTGCTTGTTCTTGGCTCAAAAATTTAGACAAACAAAAAAAAAATCAAAATTATGTCGAGTCTTAGAGTCAATAGAAACAACAGTAGACAACATATATTATAATATTAGGCTATTAAGTTTCAAGATCTTAAAAGGGAAACAAAAGAAGAACCAGAAAAATTAGTTCATCACATTGAGAATATTGATCTAAATTGTATAGATGGAATAAATAGTCCCTGCAACCAGGGGCTGAACCAAAAATTGAATATAAAGGGGCAAAACTATAAAAACATTTTTTAGGGGAAATTTATTTAAGAGAAATACTTTAACCACAAGGAGTTTATACAAAAGTAATCTCACAAACTGACGTGGCCTCATGTGGTTTGTCAGATTGTAAAGTTACTTTTATTGTATAATAGATCTAACGAATTATATGAAATCATGTCAATTTGTGAGTTTATTTTTATATAACTACTTTAGTTGTAGCAGTTTTCTTTATTTAAAGAGTAGTTGAAAAAAAAACATATAAAATATATTTTTCATTTTTTCAATTTTGGAGGGCCAAAGTCCCCCACCCCAAGCTTATGCTTGATTCCGCCCCAGAGAACACCTACTAAACGACCCTTGATATCTGACCACATCACTTTCTCCTACCAATACAAATTCAATAGCAATTGACATCAGCAAACCAAGAAAATAGAAGTGTTTCGAAGAAATAAACTTACAGAGAGAGCAGCAGATTCATGGGTTTGAAGAGGATGAGAAGAAAAAGAAGTGGGTTGTAGATGTTGAAGCAGAACTCTCTGTCTGTTAAGCGCTTTCTCCATTTTTCTCTCACCCTCTAAAACGTCTGGTTCTCTTGAGTCCTAGTATGTCGAGGAAAGAAGCAGAGGAAAGTGTATATATATTTCTTCCAATGGAGACAGAAGTTTGGTTGTTGACTGAAGCAATCACACTAAACAAAGACCAATAGATCGATCCGATCCGTGGACATAAGAAAGGCGTCTTCTTGGCACTGTGAAACAAAGCACGAAAGATATAGAGATGAAGTGACCCAATTACACGTGTGAAACACATTGATGTTTTCTCGGAAAGTTCGATAAATAAGGTCACAAGCACATTTTCCACGAGGAATCAACAAAGAATTTTCCGGACAGCTGCTCGATAAATGCTAACTGGTCGGAGAGATATAAACCGAACACTGATAAAAATAAAAATAATATTATATTTATGAACGACTCGTTTGATAAACAAACTGAGCCAAACACGAATTTGACTAAGGGTAGATTTGGGAAGTGAGATGAGAATTTTGTGTTTTGTTTTAGTGTTTAAAATATTATGTTTTAGTATTATTATTGTATTGAGATTTGAAAAAGTTAAATTAGGATTTGAAAAAGTTAAATTGTTTATTATATTTTGTATAGGGATTTAAAAAATATGTAATGATGAGATAATATGAGAATTTTGTATTTTGTTTTGGTTACCAAACCTGCCCTAAAGGAAAAAAAAATTTACAAGCGATTTTGTGTACATAACCGTGCACCAATATTAAATAAAAGTATTCTTTTATTTATTTTTATAATAAAAAAATTATGTAAATATTGATACGCAGTTTAGTACATCCAATAGCTTGTACCTAACAAATCCCTTAACCAAATTCATCGTAAGGGAATTGTCGAGTAGTCTTGCTTACTTACAACCCTATGTACTAGTGTAGTAAACTCTTGACAATTGACAATAAAAAGAAAATGTTTACTAGTTGTAAGGTTGATGGGAAAAAATATAATTTTAAATCATACAAATCAATTGTAAGTTTCACAAGTTGATTCCATTTATTAAATATATTAAATCAGATCTACCTATTTTGATCGAATATGACATTTCTAAACTTTAAGATTTGTTTGAAAGTGTAATTGTTCTCGTGTATTTTCATATTACTTTACTACTATTCAGAAATTATTCATTATTATTTATATTATTATTTATAAATTATTTTATTATTATTTATATATGATCTGAGATATTTTTAATATCTAAACATAACTTTAATCATTTAATTTATCATCAACCCAAGATGATGATGATGATGATGATTGATGGTTTCAAACATTTAAATACATAAAAGGATATGCTTTTGACATGGCCACCCAATATTTAAATAAAGAGAAATGATACTTGTAATTGTAAGTGTGTAAGTGCCATACAGTCACTTTGAATAAAAGTAAATAAATATGGGACTCACATAAAAAAAATTAATTTTTTAATAGTAGATTCTAACTTTTTTAAAGTAACGGTACAATATTTATATATTCTATAACTATATGTAGCATTACTCTTAAATAAATAAATGGTTGTTGATGGTGTGAAAAATGCTTTCCGAGTCTTTTTGACTCTGACTAGCTACTTGACAAGAACATGGTCGGTAGCATTGATATTCAAATGGTGGACCCAATATTTCCGAGTCTTTTTTTTCAATTCAATGTTCACTCTTTAGAAATTTGATGGTCGGCTATGTTTGTTGGCGTTAGATTATCTCATAAATTATTTTTTATACTATTATTTAAAATCAGCTCAATGTCTAAACATAATCAATATTCATATTAATATATATGTGTATGTATAAAAGTAATTGTAGATCATGCATACCATATTCACATTTGATGAGCAAGTCTCGCGTATTTTATTTAAAAAGAAATGAAATTTATCATTAAAAACAATTCATATAAATTTCAGATTTATTTATTATTTTCAAAAGAAGTGTATGAAACTATAAAAATCATTTTTTTTTCTGTTTTCGTTGTTGTTCAAGACAATAAAATGATATGGCCCTAAAAGTTCCATAATTCCAGAGGACTAATATAGGATTTTGCCTACAATATTTCTTAACCTATTGTAGGCCCTATCAACTATTGCTTATTTATTATTTATTTTTGCTAAACAACCCACCTAAGACCTTTGTTATTTAGAATAAGAATAAGAATAAGAAGGAACACTCTTATTATTTTATTTGTTATCAATACATTATGTAATGAGTATAATTGGATAAAAGAAAAAACTACTTTACCCCCTAATTTGATCGCTCAAGTTGACTGCTTGACAAAATTATTTTTTTTTACTTAGTGATTTTAAGTGTATTGGTGTATTTTTTTTATTTTTTAAAAATATTTAAATATATTAAAAAAATATGAATAGAAAAATGAAAAAAAAAATTGAAAAATCACTATCGGTTAAAATGGGCGACAAAATAGTCCGACTCTTGGATAAAATTTCTTAGAACCTAAAACTAAGAAACCAAAAAAGAAAAGAAAGCAAACTCTTTTTCAAAACCTAAAAGTTGGGGAGGGGGTAAGAAAATGCAAATGGTCATGGCCATGTGTATCAAGCAGTGCTGGTAGGACCAGGTCGAAAATGAAAGTTTGTAGTAGTCCGATTTGGCTAGCAGGGTCATCCCTGGAATGAACTTACAACCCAAAGAAACGGAGTTGCATGCCACCTACCCGAGTTTCTTAATATTTTAAGTGTTTTTCTTTTTTTTTTTTAATAAAAACATTAGATTTTCCAGACTAAAATTTGGTATTTCTGTACTTAATGAATAGGTATTCCAAAACCTAGCCAAACTATAGACTAGTCTCAAATATATTCTATAAAAATAACTATTTCATTTCATCGATCTATTTCGTGAATGTCCTATTTGTTTTTACAGATAAGATGAGTTGAGATTAAAGGTAAAAGTTGAATAAAATATTATTAAAATTGTAATGATTAGATTAGATAAGATGAGTTGAGATGAGTTATGAATACAAGCGAGGCCTAATCACCCATCCTCTCCAAATTACTACACTTCTTCTTATGTATTTTTTAAACCAAGAAAAATCTACTCAATTTACAATTTATTATTATCCTTGAAATAACATGGACAACTGAGTTTAGGCCTACTACACAACAGGAATAATTTTTATTTTATTTTTTTAAAAAAAGTGAAAACTGTGATCCCCATTTCTGTGCCACTGTTTATCAAGGTTGTCCTGTGCATATTCTGGCAGCATTTAGGAGGAATATGAAGTATCATCTACTGAAAAAGAAATAATTCAGAGAAGTGTAGAGAAAGGTTTCTGGTGGGTATCAAAATGAATCCTCTAGGGATGACTTGAGAACAAGAAAAAGCTCCTGAGAAAACTTGTAAATTAGTCTTGCAGTTGTACTCCACTTACTACTTTGGTAAGTAAGTTTGCACCAAGTTTATCAGCATTATGATTATCAGCATCAAGTTAAGTATGAAATAGAGGATCAGATAAAAGGAACATAACATTTCAAATTTAACTATGCGATCCAAACAACAACTGGAAAAGAAAGGAACATAACATTTAGGCCTCAACTGTTTTACATCACAAAGCACAACTCCATGCCTTTAGTGTGCATATATACAAATGAACTCAGGTTTTTGGAGAAAAAAGGGGTGAGAGTAAACTAAGCAGAGAACAGTATAATGCTCTCTTTAGTGTTTTGTTGCGAAAGAATAAAAGAATGAAGATGACTTTATATCAACAAACCGAGAAGAACCAATAGGTCACTGAATTGTACTCACGCTCATCCTCGATGCTTTGATCTTCTCTTACCCCAAGGGCTTATCTTGTGGATACTAGACAATCTTGGTACCAAAGAACAGAGTAGGTACATATATGCTGCTATTGATCATGATAAAATGTTGGCCTTTTTGCGCCTGGTCACCGGATTATTAGATCCCTTTGAATGAAGTGCATTAGACATAGATCGCAATCGGTTGGTTATGTTGGTAAATGATGGTCGGGTTTCAGGATCTGGGGACCAACACTCTTCCATCAGCTTCCTCCACTCAGGATAACATCGTTCAGGAATAGGAGGCCGCAGAGTATTCTTCACAATTCCACCTAAAGAGATGATGAAAATTCTTTAATAATGATTGCATGAGGAAAGAATACAAGGAAGTGGGAAGCTGCTTTGTTTTACTTTTTCTTGAGGAATACAGGGAAATAATATTATTATTTATGGTCTTTAGTTTTTCATGATTTGGATAATATTATGGGTCTCCTATGCTATAAAGATTTTTACAACATTGGTTTCTCAATATTTTAGGATTAATAGTCTATGTCCATGGAGTCTCTCCTAGTTGGGGTTAGATTAGTTGGCAATATACATTGGCTTTAACTCTTTAAAGCATATAAAAGAAAATAACAAACTTTATGAGAATTTTGCAACTACTATCCTTTTTCAGGGAGCCATGTTGAGGAAGCCCAGATTGATGTTTAGGTAACTAACTAGGTGTGATGCCTAAATTTATCTTTTCCTTCCTTTTTTCTTTAATCTCAAGCAACTTGTACCCAGACCTTAATTGTCACCTTTAGAACCCTAAAATCAATTAAAAAAAAAAAACACAAATATATGGACATCCGAGTAAATATCAGAGCTCAACCCATAAAGCCAAGTATGGTAACGTTCCGGTTTAGAGTTCACAGGCTCAGCTCAGATCTGAGTTTTTTTCCTTCTCTCACTTGTTTTGAGCTCCAGATCACACCAAATTATTAGTCCACTTTTGAACCTTAATCCAACCAATTTTTTAGCCTTTTTTTTTTGCCACCACTCCCTATCCCAGCCAACCCTAATCCCCCCCCTCAATACCTGCTGCTAAATAAAATCCCGCAGTCTCTAATTCTGGTTGCAGCCTCTTAAAAAAGCTTCAAGATTCAAACATTGTTAACATATTTTAAAAACAAACCCTATATATCTTACCCATCCTTCAGGGACTCGAGCTATATTATTCTCCCACAGGAACTACCTTCATTAATTGTAAACAAAGATCATTGGGCTGCTCTCTGTTATACCCATTTGATAAGAATAAGAGTGGGTGGTGTATGAGATCCTACATTACTTGGGAAGGAGAAGTTATTGCTCTTTATAAGGTTCTCAAACAATGTGAAATCTCATACACCACCCACTCTTATTCTTATCATATGGGGTATTACAGAGAGCAGCCCAATGATCTTTGTTTACAATTAATGAAGGTAGGTCCTGTGGGAGAATATTATATGGGGTCTCATACACCATCCACATTTATCCTTATCATATAGGGTATCACAATCTACCCCCTTAAATTCTTGACGTCCTCGTCGGGCCAATCCATCGAAAATGGCATGGCTCAAGTCCCACATTTCTAGTTGGGATAAACTCTGATACTATTTGCAACGCCCCAATGAAAGGTCCAAACCATGGCTTATACTCCAAAATGACTAGTCAATGATACAATTGGAGCCTCATTGGAACCTTTTAAATAAGAAAAATACTTTAGCCACAAAGGAATTACACAAAAGTAAATCCACAAACTGATGTGACTTGATGCAGTACGTCAGATTGTAAAGTTACTTTTAATGTAAAGTAAATCTAACACATCACGTGAAGCCATGTCAGTTTGTGAGTTTACTTTGTATAATCTCTTTGTGTCTGTAGCAATCCTCTTTAAACATCAAGAACTTCTCATTTCTAAGCAATGTGTGGTCACATACACCACTCACCCTTATCCTTATCATATGGGGTATCACACTCTCCATGTCAATTTGGTACCAAAGGTTTCTTGCGGTACATCATTGTGCTAGACCACACAACTAAACAACATATTTAAACCTCACTCCACTGTTGGCCTAACACCAAAAAACCAGCCACTACCACCACAATACATCAGCCTCAACTTTGAGTTCAACTCTTGAAACATTAAAAAACATTGGCTATATTTATATGGAAAGTAAATAAAAAGAATTTCCTTTCCCTCTTAATCTGATTCTGTTATGACCCTAAAGGTTAAAGGTTTAACCAAACTAATATCCAATAGTTCTAGGACTTTTGGATCAATGGTTGGGTCTTTAACAATTGGTATCAGTGTAGGGACCACGTCACGCATTCAAGTCACGGAGGGGCCAACCTATATGCTAGATTAAAATGCCTTAGTATTATGTATGAGCATGGTGTTAAGTCATTAAATACTGATAGATGAGTGAAGCCGCTAAAAGGGAAAAGGGCTAACACCAAGTCAAGGTCGATAGAGTGGGCTGCCATGGACGTCGGATTCACAAGTGTGGTGGAATGTTATAATCCTGAAGGTTAAAGGTTTTACCAAATTAATATCTAACAGTCCTAGAGCTTTTGGATCAATGGTTGGGTCTTTAACAGATTTCCAAAACGCCAAATTTCAAACATGGTCCTCTATTCTCTTACATCTCTACATTTCTATATTAAACAAAATACCCTTTCGACAAATGTGGAGGACTAAACTCATTTCTTTTCCCTCACTTTACCATCCACCCCTGTTAATAAACATAAAGTCTATAGATCAGGATAACCAAGGCTGCAGCTTCCTAGGGATCTTGCTATCTTTAACTACTTAACATGCTCTCTCTCTCTCTCTCTCTCTCTCTCAAGCCCCACATCCCACTTCCCCCTCCACCAATCCCCTATTCATTCTGCTTCCATTTGAACTTCTAAATTGCTAAATATGTCCTACTTTTTGCATCTCAATCTTCATTAAAATTTTGAACTTTTTATTGGCGCACCTTTTCAATGATATCTTCCAGTGCAACCTCCTTCCTTCTCCCTCATCATCATTTCAAGTTGGATACTGTAAAGACATGCATCAGTATGGATGCATGTTGAATGTCCCACATTTTTATTCTAGCAGTTTATTGAGCATTGCATTGTCCATTTATTTGTTACTAGTTACACCAACTGAAGTGATTCCCAAATCAAAAGAAATGGATTTGTTCCTTTTTTCTATAATCATGTCAGAGATTTTGCTAAAGACTGACTCCATGCTACTGGTTCAAAGAAATTAAAAAGAATTATTTCGTTGCTCTTTGAAACACCATAAATGCGAAGTTCCATTTCACAATCAGCACTTATTATTTGGGCGATAACATAAACTTACCAATAATTGCACCACAATGCAAATTTTCGTAAGGTTCCTCCCCAGTCAGGATCTCCCACATTGAGATGCCAAATGAGAAAACATCAACCTGTCAAAAGCAATACCATATGGTTAACTGCTTTACTGAGTGGTTTTTTTTCTTAGTTAAGGCTGACCACAAAATGATTTATTTCCTCCTTCACTCCATTACTACATATAATATGGTCCCACAACCTTCTCAGAGACCCGGCTGCTGCTACCATTTAACAATTCTGGTGCCATCCATGGAAGGGTTCCTCGCACACCACCAGACACGAGAGTATTGCGTTTAATTCTTGATAGTCCAAAATCTGCAACCTACAAAAACAAAAACCTGAAAGTATGATCAAACAGAAAAAAATACAAGCACTAAATCTGACAACACAACTTAAATTAGGCAGAATATGCCCAAAAAAATGCACTTCCAAGTATCATTAAACTATGGCTTCTAGCAGGAGGTTTCCAGCACAATTCAATTCATCCCAATTATCTCACCATAAAACCTAATGTGATATGAAGAGTGTTTATCCTATTTTACCTTGCAGATAGGTCGTTGTGGATCCCTCAGGTTGACAAGCAAATTTTCACATTTCAAGTCAAAATGGACAATACTTTTTGAATGCAAATACTCCATACCAAAAGCTGCATCCATGGCAATTATAAGCTTCTTACGCCAATCAAGTGATCTGCACAAAGAATCCAAATATACAAGCAAATGGATAAAACAAAAAGCAAATATACAGAAAATCACTGGAGGATAATTACCTATCCTTCTTAAGTAGGACATGCCTAAGTGACCCATTCACCATATACTCAGTTACAGTTGCCAAGGTTCCTCCAGTTCCATCAGGTACGACACCATAAAATGCGACCACATTTGGATGGTGAAGATTTGAGAGAATCTGAGCCTCTCTCCAGAAGTCTCTGGTCTAATACAATGGTTAGTGCACAATTTAAAATTCTAGCCAAATAGGCATAAGAATATGACATTCCAACGTAAAATTTCAAAAATAAAATTTTCTTCTTCTTCATTGGTTTTTTTAAGCAATACGCGGATGAATGTGCATATATAATGAATGCATACCAAAGACCCAAGTAACTGTGTTCATATGTAGAAAATTACACATATTCCAAAATCAGAGTCATTAATTATAAGGTTTTCTTTTTTTCCTGGGCATTGATTTCTTCCTGCATAGCATCTCTCCAGCAATAATGATTTCAAAATTCCACATCACTACGAAAAAATGATCCTTTTAACTTTTCTACACATTATCATTATTTGGGGGAGAACATTAAGAAGAAATGTATGTAGGTACCTACCAACCGTTCTTGTTCTGATGATCTCCCTGAAAAGCAAGTCTTTTTTATTCTCTTTATGGCAACACCGGTTCCTCTCCATTTTCCATGATATACAGTCCCGTATGTACCAGATCCTAATTCCCACAGTTCTTCAAGATCAGCATTCTTTATAATCTGAATATTGAGACAAAAAAATCAGTTGAAAGTAGAAATTATACTAATGAAACATAAAAGATACAAGAATGCAGAAAGCTCCCCATATATGCACAGATGACACAGCATTTCAAAACTACATATATCACCACCAACAAATAGAAGACTGTCAGCTCAGGAGGAAAAAAAGAAGAAAAAGAAGAAGACACTTTCATAACTAAGATACCCCATCTTTTGGGGGTATAGCCTGGTCAGAGAGGCGATTAAAAGGGGTCATCAGTAGAAGCAAAAGTTCTTATAGAGGTTTCCTTCTTCCAGAAAAGTCAAATATCCTGGATACGGCTCATGCCTTACTAAACTTTCGCCTAATAAACTACCAAAAAACTCTATTGCTATAAGAGATAAAATATTTTCAATAAACTGCAAACATTTTAATGAAAAGAATTCTCTATCTTAACGTAGAAGACCTAAAGGTCTCTCAAAACAAGTAAAATATCCCCCACTGCCTCGATAAGATAAAAGTGACAAAGCCTTTATAATCAGTAAATAAAATGATAAACTATGGTTTTCCAATAAAAATATGTTACCAAAAAAATTCATATTAAACTAGATATGAATTAAGACAGGAGCATAAAACCTGCAAGCCATATATGCTGGCTTCCATTTCAGCTATGATTGCATCATTAATTGAATCAGTCTTGTCTTTATCATCAGCCACGGCATCCTATAAAGAAAAGACAGGAAAAAACTCAAACTTCCAAGTATATTTGCAATTTGCGGAACCACAAACTCAATCAAGTTCCAGCAATCTTACCTCATACTCAAACTCTAGAATGATGCTGCCCTCCTCTGTTTCTGTAGGAGATACAATATCAGTAACATTGCTACTGGTTTCATCCAATATGCATGGGGCAGCTGCTGATGAAGACTGTACGCAAGCATGAGTAGTCTCATGCACATCTTCCACAATAGCTGGCTCCAGCAGATCGTCATCTTGACTTCTCCTCAGAGGTTTTGTTTCCTCCAAAGAGCAATCTTTAACGTCTGACTTCTCACTAGTAGGTCTTGCAAAGTTCTCAACCTTCTGATCAAGGTTATTAACAAAGTTATCATCTACAAGAGATAACTCTCTCCAGATCAAATCTTCTTCAGTTGGGTTCTGAATAATTTTATGGTCATTGTTATTCAAGTTTGATCTCAAACCACAATTATCATGAACTGCAGATGGGCACAAATCCACAGAGCTCCTTAGCATGTGCCCTTGGAGACCCAAATATTTTCCACTTGCAGCAGGTTGTAGCGGTGGAGATTCAAGGGAATTAAGGCTACCGGATGACCCAGACATAAGATCAGTCCAAGAATTTTCATTGGGAGACTGTTGTCTGACGCCTGGATATAAGCTTGCAGCTTCAGAAATCCCAATCTCTGAAGTTCTTATTCCCTTTTCACCGCTCACTCTTGTAGACAAGGCACAATCCTCATCATGGGCAGTTCCTTGGCTCATAAGAAGGAGATCAGGACGGGTTTTTCCCTGTGGGTAATTTTGGGGGTGCTCCATCCGGTTATCTACAAAAGGCTTGAAATTAATGGCTGAGGATGCTGGAAGCACATGGCCTGAGGCTTGTAACTCTTGTGTAGAAGTACCAACACCAAAAGTATGTTGGTTGGAGTCTAAATTGGGTGATATTTTCTTGTGTTCCAATCTGGTAGCAGGAGATCTGTCCTCATGAAGCTTTCTACCTTGACATGGAAAATAACTTTTTTCATCAAACCTTTTCATAGTTTCCAAAGTAGAAACATTTTCTTCCAAGTGCTTTGGTATGCTGAAACCAGAATCAGTTAAGTCTTTTTCAGCTGTTTGGCATTTCTGATTGCTGCCAACAATACCCTTATGAATAGGTTCATTCCTGCCCAATCTTTTTAAACATGTGGAAGAATTCAGCAAATCCAGTCTACTCTGAGATCCAGTTGAGTCAACATCCACTAACTTACATTGCACATGAGGATAGACGCTATCGATATTCTCATGTTGTTGCAATGGTTTTTCTCGTGAGCGGTTTGAATTTAGCAGTGGAGTCACTTGAGCCTTTGAAAAGTTCAAGGGGGACAACGGGCTCATTCCTTCTAGAGAACAGAAAGCAGAGCTCCCTCCCTTCTCGTGCAGCTTTGAATCAGAAAATGCATGTGGCATCCGACGATGAGAATCAGCAGAGTCACTGGATCCTGAAACCAAACCCAACAGATCTTCTGGTTGAGAGATGGGCTTTTCAGAGTGGGAAGTCCTTTCCTTGGGCGTTGGTCTCGCACACGAGAATCCGTCGAAGTCACTATCATTTTTATCAAGATCTGGAATCACAAATTGTTCAATGGTGTTGCGGTTATGAACATATTCTCCACCTTGGTCTGTCTGGTTGACATCAAGTTGTTTACAAGGAGGAAGATGATTCGTTAAAGGTACTGCCCCTTGCATATGTTGTTTGTAACCAGCACTGCCACTGCTTGGGTTCTCATGTGGTAGTGGAGCACTGACAAATGGAATGCTGTTCTCATTACTAGCTTGGCATGAGTTATCGCCATGTAATTGCATTGAATCTCCTCCATGAAGCAGGGCTGAAGAAAAAGGAGGAGGATTATTCGGAGACCTGCTCATATTCTGGAATTGATTAAGAGACTGAGCAGAATGCAAATCTTTAAAACCGCCCTTCATCTCTAATTGAACTGGGGCACTAGGAGATTTTCGGAGAAAAGTGGGATTGCGGTCCAAATCAGCTCCAAGCTGACATGCTTCATTTGCCTGTCCACCGGTGTTCCTCCTAGAAATAGGATTTAGGATCCCATTCACAGCAACAACATATTGGTAATCAGGACTGCTCTGTTCTATAGTCTTACCCTCATTGGAAGATTTTTCCTCAGACTCACCCAAAGGTATCAAAAAAAGACGGAGTCTTTGAGAACCCTCATGCCTTTCAAGCCCGTTATATTCTTCTATCATGTTTTGAAGATCCTCATCGGAAGACACGGATATCAGGGCATCAAGATCCTCACCAGGAAGCTGATACTTGATTGTGTGAGGATGTTTACAAATACCTAAAGTTTTCTTCACAAGCTCTTCCCGTGTGATATTCTTTCGGATGGAAATAATGCGTGTCTCACCGCCAACATATCTGAGTTTCCCATCGCTGGGCCGGTGAAAAATTCTCCCACCAAAACTGCAGAGAAACGTCATTTTCCTATATTGAGAACCATCTGATGCTCCTGACCCAGGAAAGTTGTTGGATTGAGGGGAGCTAGATTTATATATTGGAGGAGCCATTGTGCCCAAACCAATCCCATCACGATTCAATTCACCAAAAGCCTTCCTTGGCCCATGTCCACTATCACCATCTCCCTTGTGGTATTTGATTGATTTGTCAACATAAGCCCCATTCTCAAGTTCCTTGTCAGGCCCTCTTGCAGAGGCATACTCAGAGAGGTCAGAAGCACATTCAGAACCCATTCTCGTCAACCCAGGAATACCATTGTGATCCTCGTAGACCAGATGGCCATTCTCAATGTACTTGAATACAACCTTCTTTTCACGTTTTTGAGTCGTGTCTGGTACAGGTGGAACTCTTCTAGCAGCAACGCGGTCCTGAAGAAACTCCATTGAAAACTCTTCACCTGTCCTCGAAGAGAAATTGTTTTTTACATTGTTCCCTAGATTCGGAATTACCAAGGTAGGTTGTTGCTTGATCCCTTTACCTGATGCGTCAGGAGCCTTTCCGGCCATCGCATCAAGCAACTGCTGAGACTTATTTAGATGCAAAGGAACGATTTCTCGTCTACTTGAGACTTATTTTCCTTCCCCTGATCATCATATTCTTCACCTTAATTTTATTTTTGAATTAAGAAACCAATTGCGCCAACAAAACTGTTGAAACTACATGGAGCGATACTGTTACTGAAAGAATTTCTTATGCTTATTACTAGTCCTTATGCTCAATAAAAATAAGAGCTCCAAATCACGACCCGCTTAGCACCAAAGATCCAGAATGGAAAAAATCCTGATACACCGATCATTTGAAATCTAACTTAATATCATGCCCGATCTTCCATCAACAAGTACGAGCTAAATACATCAAAATTGACATATAAAACAACGTATCAATGACAATTGCTAGATGGGGTCGTTCCAAAACTCAAGACGGATTCAAATGAGCACAGAATTAAAAATAAAACGAAGAGGTACCTGATTCTTGGCATGCTCTGCATCTCTCTGTTTCCATCTGTTTCTGGAGCTACCAGAGCTTGCACTCGCAGCTGGGGGAGAAAGCTATTTCCTTGTAATTAAAACGGTGTAAGATCGAATGGGGAATGGGGAATGCGAACAATTGGTTTTGAGGAAGGCGAGGGGAAGGAAAAGAAATAGAAGCGTGGGTTACGGCAGCGGGGTGGATTCTATACAAACTTCTCTCTCGGGCGTCGGAGAGCGACATTGGCGAGAATTAAGCGGCATCGAGACACGAGGAGCGGAGAATAGAATGCCTGTTTCAACTGTATATAACTATAAAAGTAGTTTTATTGCCCTCTTCTCTCTCTCCTACGTGGACTCCCCCGTTCAAGTTTCAAACATAAATTTAACCTTAATTATCCGCATAACCTATAAATATACATAATTTGTTTTCCATAATTGGAATGCCAGAAGACATTATTCCTACTTGCCATTTTATTCTTTACTGATTTTCTGTTATTTTCTAACATTTACACGAGGGGGAAGGAAATTTGAGTCAATAAATGGGACTTCATGTCTCTTAAAATTATTATCGATTTTATGGCTCACCCGTTTGGATAGTAAAAGTTTGGATAGTAAAAGTATTTCATCAAAACAACTTTATCAAATTCTCACATAAAATATAATAAAAAATTTAATTTTTTTTAAATTTCAAAATAATAATAATATTAAAAAATAAAATTCTAACAATATTTTATTCAACTTTCAACTTTCATATAAAATTATTTCACTATCCAAACTGCAACTTAAATTAGAGAAGAGATAAACATATTGACTAATCTTATAATATTTATGTAATAAAGTAGGGGCGCCCTTAGTGGGCGTGTCCCTGCTGCTTCTCATATTGAGATGCTAAGCATAACGCATGGCATTACTCCAAGCGTTACGCTGGAGTTATGGGTGAGTGATGAAGGTTGGCCTTTTAAGGCCAACCAACTGTTACCATGCGAGGTCCTCCTTTTTCTGAGAAAGACACGATTTTTGAGTGTTTATAAGTATTCTTTCAAAATTTTGGTTCTCTGTGAAAAAGCTCTTAGGCTGTGGGCATCTTAAGTGTGTATCTAGATTTATCTATGTAGCACATGAAGAAATTCATGAGTCTAACCCATCTCATAAAACCAGTTATTCAATATATGATTTATCATTCTTTATAAACATGCCCAAGACCTTATCCATAGGTAATGTGAGATTATTCGTGTGGGTCCCATTTGTCCTGTGGCAGGCTCTAATACTATAAAAAAAAACTCATCTCATAAAACCGGTTTTTCTAAGAGAGGATTGCTCATTCCTTATAAACATGCCCAAGACCTTATCCACAGGTAATATAAGATTATTCCTCAACATCACACTCACACACTGGGCATAGACGAACTCGGATCGAACGGAGATTTGAATGATGGATTTACTCATGGAACAACTACTCAAATTGACCTTGAGGTATTTCTTATGTTGCAAATGTTTTCATGAAATCAAACATTGGTATTAGAGCATTGATTAGTTGTTCCCAGTGATATATATATATATATATATATACTTGTTTCTTGTTCATGTAATATGCATATTTTTTTTCTTGCGTTGAGTCTCTGTTTAAATATACATGTTTGAGACTCTATTTGATATTCCATTATCTATTATAGGATGTGCAATATATCTTTGTTTACATTAACCTTGCACCATTGAAATATATATCTTACAGTTTCAGTCTCTGTTTTTGCATTGTTGGTTTGCATCTATTAATATGAGATATTGTATTGTATATTTCATATCAATATGTTTGTTATATTGAGAGGGAGGCAGATAAACAAACTCACCATGGCAATGCGCACAGTGGTGCAAGTACGGCAAGTTCTACCCACACAGTTGTGACTGTGCTCACTGAGAGTTCAGCTTGCACTATGAATGTAACACACCGTAGTGGTGTTGCGAGCACTACAGTGGTGTTGCAGGTGTTGGTGCACCATGATGGTATTGCATGTTGTGATACTGTGCACACCAGTGGTGCTGAGCATGCTAGTGAGTGCTCTTCCAACCCGGAGCAAAGCCGAGATGCGACGGCTGGCAATGGCGATGACAGGGTGCTGCTGTGTTTTTTTTTTTATGAAACGATATTGTTCACATGAACAGTACCCTAATTATTTTTTTTTTAATAAGAACAGTACCCTAATTCTAAAGAAGAAGAAGACTTCGGTCCTATGTTCAAAACGGGCTTGGGCTTATTTTTTAGGCCCAACCTGATTTTTTTAAAACCTATTTTTGTTAATTAAAATAAAGTGGTTTGGGCTTATTTCTCACCCTAACCCTAGAATTCTTTCTTAATGGGCTTGTTTTTTTGGGCCAATACGAGAACTTTTTGAACTATTTTATATAGCCCAATAAGCAAGGATTATTCTCTGAGCTAACCCATGATGTGTGGTTGTGTTAAAATATGAAAAACAAGTGCCAGTAATGAGTTTTGAACCCATGATCTAGTGGGAACCAAGGGGCAGGCACACCACTAGGCTGTTGCTTTCCTTGAAAATACTTGAGGCACTTATTTTATTTATTTACTAATTAAGCTGGAAAAAAAAATATTTTTGGCATAATTATTTCATATATATGATTTATAAAATTATTTTATCACTGAATTTGTTAGGCTAGTTATCTATTTTGGCCTACAAATTTTTTTTTTTAAAGTGATAAATAGTGGGAGTATGATTGAAATTAAATTGGGTTTTAGTCTCCCACACAATTTAAATTTGCATGAAAATTAAGTTGAAAGTTAATAATTAGGTATTGTAGCGTAAGAGATGATTAGGAAGCCTGACGAATTCTTGATCTTGCGACATGTCTAAATGATTTTTTTCTCTTTAACTTAGATTGACACAATTTTTTTTTAAGGTGTGTTATATCTAATTTGTGCTTTTCTTATAGTGAAATGGCATCCAAAAGGTAATGTTGTCAATTTGAATAAAGGGGAGAAATTGGATGGAGAGAATTATGAAATTTAGCATCACAAGATCCAATATGTCTTAAGTGATAAATAGTGGGAGTATGATTGAAATTAAATTGGGTTTTAGTCTCCCATACAATTTCAATTTGCACGAAAATTAAGTTGAAAGTTAATAATTAGGTATTGTAGCGCAAGAGACAATTAGAAAGCTTAGCAAATTCTCGATCATGCGACATGTCTAAATGATTTTTTTCTTTAACTTAGATTGACACAGAAATCTTTTTTAAGGCGTGTGTTATATCTAATATTGTGCTTTTCTTGTAGTGAAATGGCCTCTAAAGGTAGTGTTGTTGATTTGAATAAAGGGGAGAAACTGGATGGGGAGAATTATGACATTTGGCATCACAAGATCAAATATGTCTTGAATAAGTAAGAAGTTTTAGAGACCTTAACTCACTCCCTAACTGAGCCTGAGAATAGGAACTCAGAACAACACCGAAAGGGTCGCGAGGGCTTTGAGAATTGGCTAAAAAATGATTGATGTGTGAGTTCGAGGAGTACAATACTGCTCAGAATATGTGGCAAGCACTAAAAGTGAAGTTCAGGGGAACTTCTACCACGAGATTGCGCAAATTGACTATGAGGTTTGACTCCTGCAAGATCCGCTTTAAACACACAATAAAGTAGTATCTTAGAGCGATGTCATCCATGATTCGTGAACTCAAAGTGGCCGAAAATAATCTGACTGATGAGCAACAAGTCTAGGCAGTGATACACTTACTACCCAATTCTTGGAAAACAATGAGCCAGAATTTGACGCACAATGAGAACATTAAATCTTTTGTACTGAATCTGGAACTTGAGGTCGAGCACCTAGAGGCTACTAAGCCCAAAAACAACAAGATTGGGGTAGCTACTGAACATGTGCAAAAAGAGAAACTTTCAAGCGCCACAAAAGAGGCAAGCGCTAGAAGAATAAATCTAAACTGGACTGCTTCAACTGTGAAAAGAAATGTCACTTCGCTCGTTACTGTACTAAGTTGGAGAAGGTACAATCTGACTATCCTCTTTCTATTTATGTAATAAGTCATGTGATGGTTACTCACTCCATAAATCCGACTCTGTCTCTTGCTACCCTTTTATGTTTGTGTTTTAAGTTTTTTTAATAAGACATGGTGCCAAGTAAGAGGGCATAATGAGTTGTATAAATTAGGGGCATAATGTGTGATATAAATTAGAGGGCATAATAGTATTTTTCATGATAGATACAGTTCTAAGGTATGCAAGCCTAGTGTACTATTTTGAAAAAAGTGGGGTCTAATATTTTTTTCATCTAGGTCCTAAATTTACTCACTTTTTTTAAAGAGAATGTGCGAAACTTATCGACTTCAAAACTACAAATATCCATTTCTACTTTTGAAATGGTCTTCCAAAATGTTGAATAAAAAAACACCATTTAACTAGTCCCAAAATGTTTAGAAGGTGCATTTTTGCCTCGAGTTTTGCTTGTTTGACCCAACCCAAAAAATATGATATATTTTAATTTCAACTTTATATTCACATGCATACTATTTTTGTTTAAGGAGAAAATACTAAATAGCTAAAACGGTTTCGTTTTTGTAGTTCTAAAAAAAAAATTAACATAAAGCGACGCTTGTTCCAACCTTTATGATTTGGAACATTCCTTGCTAAGGGTGAAAATCGACGTCGTCGGTGCGGTTTCGGTCTAAAATTGATGCCGCACCAAAGACATTTTGAGATGTTTCGAATCGGCCGATTAGGGGAGAGAAAAATGACAACCTCGGTGTCAACGTGAGTTGGTGCAGTTCTTCAGTTTGCCGTCGGTGTCGCTGTGAAGGAGGAAGGGAGCAGCAGGCTGTGCCGTCAGTGGTGCCGATTCTAAAAGAAGAAGCAGAGGAAAGAAGAAAAAAATGGGATTTATTAATTCCAGATCAAAACGGCACCGTTTCACATAATTGTTTTTTTAAAAATCAGAATTAAAACGACATGATTTCACTCACTTAAGTGAAACGGCATCGTTTTATATACGTTTAATATAAAAATATATATATATAATCGGCCGGTTCGGCGGTATGATATTGGTTCAAATCGGAACCAAACCGGCCGACATTGGTTTTGAGTTGTTTCTATCGCCGACCGACCGGTTCTACGTCGGTTTCTGCCAGTTTAGTACTCTAGTGGCCGGTTCACGTCAGTAACGGCTGATTTCCTTGATTTTTGTACAGCCCTATTCCTTGCAGCTCCAACCTTTTATGCATCGACACCTTTATGATTTGGTTGTGGCGCCATCACTTGCAGATCAATACTACAATTCCTACCAACCATTATGGTCGGACCAAAAACACTTTTATAATAATGAATAATTTTATTTGAAAGTCTTTACACCACAAACCATCTACATAGCATAATTTGATTTAAAAAATAAACTTTAAATTTTAAATGTTACACACCACACACCATCCATGTGTAAAGGTCTTATAACAATACGTGTGGAATATGATATTACAATAGAATATATACATATATATATAGGGATATTTAACACAAACCCAATCTGTTGGATGAAAGATATATATTTTTTGTGTTCTATTACAAGGGACGCATCCTATATTTAACGAGTCCAATTCAAATAATAATCAAGTTTAGACCTTATATTAGTTATATATCACACACACACACATATAGGTGTAAATATAGCAGGTTGGGCAATGGTTGCCTTGCACTCAATTTTGCTATTGAATTTGCCTAGATTGTAGGAAAACGGGCAAAAAATTCACCTACTAACAAATCACTTTATATCACAGGCGTTTCTTAATATTTTCCTTCCATTCTTCTCCTTCTATCTCTCTCCTTTTTTTATATATTGATTTAACAAATCACTAGAGCCTAAATTAAAATTACTTATTTATATTGCACCTAGAAGGAGCAAATAAGTGTATATCACAATCATCAGCCAAGCCTTTTGCTTTTAGAAAGAGAAAGTCTCCCTTCTCTCTAGAAAACTCAATCCTTCAAGGTGTTTCTGCTGGAGAGGAGGGTGGAACTGTGTCTCTCATCCTCCTCTCTATTCCCTTCTGAAATCGCTTAGTGTATATGCTTTTATGGTAGTGTTTTTTTCCTTCTCCCTTTCACCAGTTCGGTTTTGGTCAGATCTACGGCTCTTCGGCGACCACATGTCAACACGCGCCCCACCATGCAACCCTACAACCGTCGATCTACCTGAACGACGGGGAATCGTGGCCAAAATGTCAGCGCACGACCCGCACGCGTGGCTTGCTTCTCCGCGTGGCACTCCAGAACCAATTTTGGAGGGTTATACAGATGCAGATATGGCTGGTGACCTTGATGGTAGAAATTCAACTTCAGGGCACTTGGTTACTTTTGCAGGGGAGCTGTATCATGGCAGTCAAAACTGCAGAAATGTGTTGTTGTCTTATCTACTACTGAGGCTGAGTATATTGCAGCAACATAAGCAGGGAAAGAAATACTTTGGATAAAACGGTTTCTACAAGATTTAGGCTTGAAGCAAGATGAGTAGGTGCTTCATTGTGATAGTCAAAATGCACTAGAATTGAGCAAGAACACCACATATCATTCACATACAAAGCATATTGATGTGAGATACCATTGGCTACGCCAGGTAGTTGTGCAACAAGCATTACCGCTGAAAAAAATTCACACTGAGAAGAACCCAGCTGACATGATGACAAAGGTTGTTACCAGACAAAAGCTGGAGCTTTGTGCCGGATCAGCTGGCATGGACTCTAACTGAGATTTTAGATTATAATCTTCTCTTATGATGGGCTAGAATGAGAGATTGTTGAGTGGGTCCAGCCCACATATGGTAGCCCAAGTTTCACTTACGCCCATTAGGGCTTTTACTTGCAATTATAAAAAGGAAATGGAAGTAGTTTACGGTAGAGTGAATAGAAAAGCAACAAAACAAAAGAAAAAGATAAAGAGGGGTACTTTACGGCACATCAAGTGAAAATGTTTTCTTTTCTCTTTTGGGTGTGGATTTCACACATGTATTTCTCTACACAGCACACATTGAGAATTTCTCTAAGTGGTGATTTTTCTTTGTGTACTCCAGAGAGTTTTAGTATTCAAAGTGGGGATCTCACATGCATTATGAAACTGGTGGTTTGGAGTGAGATTATTATTTTTTTAGAGATTGATCATTGTTGTATTTCCCAATTTGTTGAGAACTCAAGTTTTGGGCATAAACTTGAGTATTGTAAATTCTATATTATTATAGTGGATTTGATCGGAGTTGCCTCGTGGTTTTTTCCCTCTACACTGGAGGGTTTTTCCACTAAAAAATATGCTGTGTTTTGCTTTGATTGTTTGCTTATTTAATCATTCTAGTTATCTGCTTGGATAATAGATTTAATTTTGTAAGTGGTTATATTGCCCAATAAGTGGTATCAGAGCTTGGTTGTGTGGGTGTGGTGAACTTGCAAAAATTAAACGGAGAGTACTTCGGGTACTATGATTAAATTATCTGCTTCAAACTATTTTATTTGGAAGCCAATGATGGAGGATATCCTTTATTGTAAGGATTTACATGAACCCATTGAGGGTGCTAGTGCCAAGCCAAGCAGTATGAGTGATAATGACTGGAAGAAAATGAACAGGAAAATCATTAGGTATATTAGACAGTGGGTTGATCTTAATGTATTCCATCATATATCTCAAGAGACAGATGCCCATAGCCTTTGGGAAAAATTAGATGGTCTCTATGAGAGGAAGACATCTCAAAATAAAGCTTTTATTATTAGAAAACTTGTGAATTTAAAGCTGAAGGAGGGAAAATCTATTGCTAAGCATTTGAGTGAATTCCAAGACTTAGTAAATCAGTTGACCATAATGAAAATAGTGCTAGATGATGAGACGCAAACACTATTATTTCTGAGTTCATTGCCTGATAGTTGGGAGACTCTGGTGGTATCAGAGCTTGGTTGTGTGGGTGTGGTGAACTTGTCCAAATGGTGTGCTTGGACTAACTCTAGTTAAAGACAGTTTGTTTAATGAAGAAATAAGAAGAAAAGACTTGGGTAAGAATGATGCATAGGCTCTTGTTATAGAAAACAGGAAAAGGAGTAAGAGCAAAGGTCCTAAGGGACATGGTAACTACATAAATCAATTAAAGACAAGAGGAAAGGTCAAATGTTTCTACTGTGATAAAGAGGGTCATATAAATAAATATTGCAAGTTTTGGAAAAAAAATTGAAAGAGGAGAAAAATCAGAAGAAGGCGAATGATCAAAATACTACAGCTAGTGCTTCAGATGAAGAAGTGGCAATACTTTTTGTAGGAGAGAATGAGTGTTGTCATGTTGCAGATCCTTATGTAGAATGAGTGATTGATTTAGCAACTTCCTACCATGTTACCCCAAAGAAATAACTCTTTACTGTGTATAGAGGAGGCAACTTTGGCAGGGTGAAGATGGGCAATGAAAGTTATGCTAATATTGTGGGAATTGGTGACATTCGTATTATTACAAACGTTGGATGTATCCTAACATTGAAGGATGTGCGACATGTTCCAGATATGCACCTAAATTTGATATCTACACATGCTTTTGATGAGGCAAGTTATGAGAGTTATTTTGGCAACAAAAGATGGAAACTGTCAAAGGGGTCAATGGTGTATAGAGGCAAGATCTGATGTACACTTTACAAGACTGAAGTAAAGGTGTGTAGTGATGCAATGAATGCAACTATAGATGATGTTTCACCAAACTTGTGGCACAAGCGGCTGGCTCACATGAGTGAGAAGGGATTGCAGGTTTTGGGAAGGAAGTCTCTCATTCCTTTTGCCAAATGTACGTCACTGAATCCCTATGATTATTGTCTCCCTGGTAAGTATCATAGAATTTATTTAATAAAATGTGTTGGATTTAATTTATTCTGATGTATGTAGTCCCACTAAAGTAGAGTCCTTAGGTGGAAAAAAGTATTTTGTTACTTTTATTGATGATGCTTCAAGAAAGTTGTGGGTGTATTTTTTGAAAAAAAAAAAATCAGGTATTCCAACATTTCAAGAAGTCCCATGCCATGGTATAAAGAGAAATTGGAAGATCTATAAAGTGTCTTCATACTGATAATGGATGTGAGTATACATCTAATGAGTTTAAGGAGTATTGCTCAGAACATGGTATTAGACATGAGAAGACAGTTCCGGGTACCCCACAACATAATGGTATGGTATAGGGGTGTGCAAAATTTTGAAAATTTCGACTCCGCCCGACTTCCGCTCCGACTTTGACTCCGAATTTTTTTTTTAAAAACCCAGCTGTAAAACGACGTCGTTTTACAGCTGGGTTTTTAAAAAAAAATTGAACTACACCGTTCCACTTAATATGGAACGACGTTGTTTCATCAGTCTAGGGGGTCCAAAACGCAGGACCCCCTTCTTCTTCCTTCTTCTTCTTCCTTCTCCCTTCTCTCTCGCATCTCACTGAACCAGCGAAGCCGTCTCGCGCCTCACGTCTTGGGTCTTTCTTGCCAGCGTGCCGCCATTCGTCGTTGCTCCTCTGTGCCGTCGTTCCTCGTTGCTCCTCTGTTCAGCTTCCACCTACGGTGAGAGTAAGGGTTTCGAGCCCTAAATTTAATTCAAACAATTTAATTCAAGCACGTCTCTTATAAATTGGAGCCAGCAGTTGTGATTCTTGTGAATTGGTTGTATTAAATATAGCCCCAACAAATCAGTGAAATCACAGCGCTCAAAACCTTGAATTTTACATTTTATTGAACACTTGCGCTCGAGCGAGGTGTCGAGCGCAAGTCGAGCGCACGTTATCTTGAACATTGGCTTGAGCGACATGTCGAGCGTAAGTCGAGCGAAACTCTCTGGAAGAGTTCTGCTCGAGCGCCACGTCGAGCGAACCTCTCTGGAAGAGTTTTGCTAGAGCGCTGAGTCGAGCGCAAATCGAGCGAACCTCTCTGAAAAAGTTCTGCTAGAGCGCCACGTCGAGCGCACGTCGAGCGAACCTCTCTAGATGAGTTCTGCTCGAGCGCTGAGTCGAGCGCAATACAAGCGAACCTCTCTGTATGGATTCCGCTCGAGCGCTACGTCGAGTGAACCTCTCTGGATGAGTTTTGCTTGAGTGCTGAGTTGAGTGCAATACAAGCGAACTTCTCTGTATGGATTCCACTCGAGCGCCACTTCGAGTGCACGTCGAGCGAACCTCTTTGTATGGGTTCCGCTGAGTTGAGCGCACATCAAGCGAACCTCGATGTAATAATACATCGATACAATAATACATTATGATACAATAATACATGTCCTATACAATAATACAATAATCTAGTTTGTTTTTAAATTAATTTTTTGCTTCTAATTTATTTTTTCAGCTTCATTGATTATGATATGGATCCTAGACGTAGTGGAGATGATTGTCCACAAGGGGATGTGGCGGATGCCAATGCTACAACTCCTACACCGGTGGGTACTTCCACCCCTAGAGCTACATTTAGGGTAGCTACATCTAGAGCAGTTACATCTTGTGTGAGTAGTCGACTCTCACTCCCAGTTGATATAGAGGATGAGAATATGTTCAACGAAGAGGAAGAGATGCCCATTGAGTAAGATCAACCACCACAGCCTTCTAAAAAGAGGTCGTGGACATGGGAGCATTTCACCAAAATTCCTGGTGAGGTTGCGAACCCGGTAGCAAGATGTCATTACTGTGGATCACTTTGTGGATGCCATTCGAAGAAGCAAGGTACCAGTGTGTTAATAGCACATCTAAATAGTTGTCAACGATATAAGATAGCGAAGGGATTGCAAGCCACTGATCATTTTATACAGCCAACTCACTTGCATGCATGGCCCCAAACAAATATTTGATATTGTAAAACTAAACAACTAATTGATCTTGTCACGCAGGGTTGAAATTGTGTTTGTGTAAAGAGGTTTGGATTGAAAACTTTAAAAAACCAACGCATTCAGAATTTAGACTTGTGGGTTTTATAATATGAGGAGTTGATCATTTTATAAACATAGATGAATAATCCATCTAATTACAACATGCACCATAATTGCATTAAACACTGAGAGATAAAATCTATTTGTAGTTTAAAAAACTAAATGAAGAGAGAACAATTACAATAGATACAATCTACAACAAATTTAAAACTAACATGTTACAACTATAGTCCGAACCAACCAAAGCTATTGCAATAGATACAATCAAATACAATAGATATCAACCAAAACTCTGATAGAACGAAAGGGATACAAAACAACAGATGATCTTATTTCTATCCATCCCAAGTAACCAAACAATGCATCTACTTATGAACTTCGAATTCATATTTCGCTTCCACCAGGCTTTAGAGCTTCACGAAATCTGTAAAAAGAGACAAAACTGA
The DNA here is from genome assembly GCA_022457165.1 of Juglans mandshurica. Taxonomy (NCBI): domain Eukaryota; kingdom Viridiplantae; phylum Streptophyta; class Magnoliopsida; order Fagales; family Juglandaceae; genus Juglans; species Juglans mandshurica. Next base: position 27,403,254 of record CM039620.1, on the reverse strand, counting down.
AATAAACTAAAATTGTATTCTCCACCATATAATTTTGCCATCCAAATACATTTCGATCTGTTAAAAATGCAGACAAATAAACGGTCCAACTCCTATTGGAAGTCGGAGCTCCGATCGGCAGTCAGAGCTCCGATAGGAGCTCGGAGCTCTTATCGGAGCTCCGATTTGATGTCGGAGTTCCGATTCTGATCGGAGTCAGAGTCGGAGTTGAAGTAACAATTTGGCTCCAACTCTTGTCGGAGTTGGAGGTTGGAAACGACAACTCCGACTCCGTCGGAGTCGGAGCCCAGCCCTAGTATGGTAGAGAGAATCAACCGCACTATTTTAGAGAAGGTCATATGCATGATGAAGACGGCAGGATTACCTAGGTCTTCTTGGGGTGAAGCTATTTGTATTGCATGCTACCTAATCAACCGATCTCCATCAGTTCCTTTGGGGTTCGAAGTTCTAGAAAAAGTGTGGACTATAAAGGATAGGATGTGCCTTACTCTCACTTGAAGGTATTTGGGTGGAAGGCATTTGCACATGTGCAAAAGGAACAACGTGCTAAGCTTGATGATAAGGCCACTCCCTGTATATTTGTTGGCTATGGAGATGCAGAATTTGACTACAAGTTGTGGGATCTAGAGAAGAAGAAAATCATCAGAAGTAGAGATGTGATTTTCATAGAAACGCAGACATTGAGAAAGTAGAGAAGCCAAGACAAGCAGCTAAAGGTGTTTCTAAACTTACACCCATCTCTTTGTCTCCAGAGAGTGCCACTAATGGGGAAGAGATACAAGTTGAAGATCAAGGTGATGAGCCAGTAGCAGTTGATGAGAATGATGACGTTGGCACAAAGGGTGTCAAGCAAGGGGAGCAGTCTACTCCACCAAAACCTCAGGTTAGGAGGTCTACAAGGGAGAATCATCCATCAACTAGATATCCTAAGTCCGATTATGTTTTGATTACTAATGAGGAGGAGCCAGAAAGTTTTCAAGAAGTGAAAACTCATAAGGAACAACAAAAGTGGATGAATGATATGCATGAAGAAATGAATTCTTTACACAAGAATAATACTTATGAGTTAGTGGAGCTCCCTAAAGGTAAAAAGGCTCAAGGAAACAAATGAGTGTTCAAGTGTAAGAGTGATAGTGGAAAGCTAGAAAAACACAAAGCTTGATTGGTGGTAAGAGGCTTCAATCAAAGGAAGGGAATAGATTTTGGAGATATTCTCTCCAATTGTCAAGATGAGTTCCATTCGCGTGGTGTTAGGTCTTGTAGCTAGCTTGGATCTTGAGCTTGAGCAGTTAAATGTAAAGGCCGCTTTTCTCCTTGGTGACTTGGAGGAAGAGATCTACATGGTTCAGCCAGAAGGATTTGAAGTTAAAGGGAAGGAGCATATGGTTTGTAAATTGAAAAAGAGTCTCTATGGGTTGAAGCAAGCTCCAAGGCAATGGTATCAGAAGTTTGATTAATTTATGATGGGTTATAGATATACCAGAACAGAGCCAGATCATTTTGTGTATGTTAGAAGGTTCCCTGATGGTAAGACTATTATTCTTCTTTTATATGTAGATGATATGTTGATAGTTGGACAAGATGTTCAGTTGATTCAAAGTTTGAAGGCAGAGTTGTTCAAGTCATTTGACATGAAAGATCTTGGCCCAACACGACAAATTCTAGGTATGGAAATTGTTCATGATAGGAAAGCTAAGAAGTTGTGGTTATCACAAGAGAAGTTTATTGAGCGGAAACTAGAGAGGTTTAATATGAAGCATGCTAAACCTGTGAGCACTCCTCTTGGAGGTCACTTCAAACTAAGTAAGAAGACTTGTCCTTCTACTAAGGAAGAGAAAGATAACATGGCAATCGTTCCTTACTCCTCTGTAGTCGGGAGTTTGATGTATGCTATAGTTTGCACATGCCCAGATATTGCTCACGTAGTGGGAGTTGTCAGCAGGTTCCTAGTTAATCCTAGTAAAGATCATTGTCAAGCAGTGAAATGGATTTTCAGATATTTAAGGGGTACCTCAAAGATGTGCTTGACTTTTGGTAACTCAGAACCAATTTTGGAGGGTTATACAGATGTAGATATGGCTGGTGACCTTGATGGTAGAAAATCAATTTTAAGGTACTTGGTTACTTTAGCAGGGGGAGCTGTATCATGGCAGTCAAAACTGCAGAAGTGAGTTGCCTTATCTACTACTGAGGTTGAGTATATTGCAGCAACTAAAGCAGGGAAAGAAATTCTTTGGATAAAACGGTTTCTACAAGATTTAGGTTTAAAGCAAGATGAGTATGTGGTTCATTGTGATAGTCAAAGTGCACTAGAATTGAGCAAGAACGTCACATATCATTCACATACAAAGCACATTGATGTGAGATACCATTGGCTACGCCAGGTAGTTGTGGAACAAGAATTATTGCTGAAAATTCACACTGAGAAGAACCCAGTTGACATGATGACAAAGGTTGTTACCAGGGAGAAGCTGGAGCTTTGTGCCGAATCAGCCGACATGGACTCTAACTGAGATGTTAGATTATAATCTCCTCTTATGATGGGCTAGAGGGGGAGATTGTTGAGTGGGTCCAGCCCACATGTGGTAGCCCAGGTTTCACTTAAGCCCATTAGGGCTTCTACTTGCAATTATAAAAAGGAAGTGGAAGTAGTTTACGGTAGAGTGAATGGAAAAACAACAAAAGAAAAGAAAAAGATAGAGAGAGGTACTTCACAGCGCAACAAGTGAAAAGGAAAAAGACAAAAAGTTTTCTTTTTTCTTTTGGGTGTGGATCTCACACATGTATTTTTCTACACAGTACAAATTGAGAATTTCTCTAAGTAGTGATTTTTCTCTAGGTACTCCAGAGAGTTTTAATATTCAAAGTGGGGATCTCACATGCATTATCAAACTAGTGGTTTGGGGTGAGATTATTGTTTTCTTAGATATTGATCATTGTTGTATTTTCCAAATTGTTTAGAACTCAAGTTTTTGGCATAAACTTGAGTATTGTAAACTATATATTATTATAGTGGATTTGATCGGAGTTGCCTCGTGGTTTTTTCCCTCTACACTAGAGATTTTTTCATGTAAAAAATCTCTAGTGTTTTGCTTTGATTGTTTAATCATTCTAGTTATCTGCTTGGATAATAGATTTAATTTTGTAAGTGGTTATATTGCCCAACATCATGGAGTGTAAAACTTCATAAGCAACCATAATGTTGTCAGTTATAAGCCTCCCTAGTATGAATGCACTATGTGTAAGAGATACGATAACATATAGCACTCTCTTAAGTCTATTGGATAGAACTTTGGACATTATTTTGTACAACACATTATAAAGGCTAATAGGTCCAAAGCCACTAGCTAATTGTGGGGATTTTTTTTCTTTAGAATAAGTGCTATAAAAGTGTAATTACTAGAGGGGTTCAATACATTACCATTTAAGAAAGATAAAGCTGCTTGACAAACCTCATTTCCTACAATCCTTCATTGGTTTTGATAGAAGCAAGCACCAAACCCATTAGATGACTTCAAAGGGGCCATTTGTTTGAGAGTTGTTTCTACTTCAAATCTGGTGAAACTCTGTGTAAGTTCTTCCTTCATAATATCAATTACTAAAGGATCCACATTCTTCAAACATGTAGCAATGTCATCAGGTGTAGGCTTTGATGAAGTAAACAAATTCTCAAAATAATGCTTAAAAACTTTCCCAATGTCCTCTGGATTTCCTTAATCTGTTTTGTGAATCACAATTCATAGATTTGTTTTATAAAGTTTTTCTTCCTTTTTTGGTTGGCATAAGCTTCAAAAAAATTTGTGTTTCTATCTCTATGTTGGTACCAATTCTTCTTTGCCATTTGTCTCCATTTTAAATCCTCTTGGTCTGACAAAACTCCCAAATCCTTCTGCAGTCTACATATTTCCTTTATATAATGGCTTCCGTCTTCTTCTTGCAACTTTTGTAATAATTATGTCTTTTCTTGAATTGCCTTGCTCCTATCCTGTGATGTTTGTATGCACCATTTTATCAAAGCTACTTTGTAAGAATTCATCAACTGTCGCACTTTTGAAATATGATTTCTTCTAGTAACTTTTTTTTCCATTCCTTCCTTACTTTCTCACACTCTTCATCAAAGCTTCTTCTTCCATTTGACCCATTTACACTAGAATTGGTGAAGGAAAGCATTATTGGCCTATGGATAAGAATTGAGGAAGGCAACTACTCATTTATATAGGGTCTATAGGTTGCAACCCTCCTCACAAATATGTGTATATCGGGTGGGTATACACACAAATTACATATACATATATATGTGTGTGTGTGTTGTGTCTGTATTCTAAATCGATAACAATGAACAACTAAAAAAAAAAAGAAACAATGAACTTCCATGACTTGGAGTAACATCATGGGGGGGGGGGGGTACCTTGAAGATTTGGCGCTGATGGCAACTTGAACATTGCAAATAATTTTAACTTTAAACGGAAGAAAATACGAAAATAAGTATTGATATAAACCTTATATATGGGGTTAGCTGGCCGGATTTTTGACTTGTATTCTATTTTAGCAAACATTATTTCCACTAGACGTGGGAAGTATATGGGTTGTGCTTATGTTTTAAGCTATCTGCTAGTACGATGGAATAAATAGGTGCTCAAAAAAATAATGGAAGGAAAGGGTACCGCCGTACCTGTAAATTGGGAGACAACACATTACATTACAGACATAAAATGTACTAAGTTATTATATAGTTTTTTGTTAATAGTTCCATGTATTTTCCAAGCATACCATGAGTTAGACCAGATGTCTTCAATAGGTAATTTGATCTATATTTCCTTGATCATGATAGGTTGCAATTCTGAATCAATGTTATAACAATTAGGAAAGGAAGTCAATTTTTTTTTTTTTTAGAAGAGGGACATTAACTTTAATTTTATTAATAGTCATCTCTTATGACGGAAGAATACATTTTACAATCGATGTAAGAGCTTTGAAGGTTACATATATCTCAAAACCAAAGCTCTTGTAAAAACCTTTCATTCTAAGAAAAAACAAAATTGCTACTTACATTAATTGTTCCAAAGTATCTATGTTAGAAATAAAGCAAACATCCAAATGAATTATTTCCATCTAAAATTTGGTAAACCAGATTTATCAATAACAAAAATCTCATACAAATTTCTAGGTAATTGTAAAATAGAAGAGAAAGATAAAGTAATACCTGAAACTTTAAAAATAAGCTAATCTATCTGCCATACCATTACATTATGATCTATATATATGCTGCACATTAAAACTTCTAAACTTGTTAAAGTCAAGTATATCGTCCTAAATATTCAAACTTGTTAAAGTCAAGTATATCGTCCTAAATATTCACATACCTGCATGGGCTTTTTCTTATTTCTGTACCAATTAACTACCAGCAATGCATCAAACTCAACAATGACATCATAAAAACGAAGCTGGTAACGTAAAGAAAGACCAACTTTAATTGCGAAAACCTCTGCAAAAAAACTTGTACAAACACCCAAATGAATGGAGAATCTATGTATAAACTGCCCACAATGATCTCGAATAATACCATCATAGCCAGCAAGCCCAGGATTGCCCTTTGAGGCGTCATCGATATTAAGTTTCATTCTACTAGTAAGAGGATCAACCAGTGAATTGAACTAAACTTTTTCAGTTTAGTTTTTATCAATGGAATTCTTAAGAAATTTAAAATAGAAACATCATCTAACCTTTTTATGCCCCTTGATAGTTTAGTCATCAGACTTAATTCATGCAACCATTTCACAATTTTCTAAATAATGTAAGAAGTAGGCTTGATTATACCTTAATATTTGTGTGAGTTTCTTGCTAGCCACAATTTCCAAAGTATTAAACATGAACCTAATTGAGCAATTATATGAATCTGATTTGTCTCATGGAAAATCGACCATCAAGTTAGTAATTTATCTCTCCACCCCAAAGCTGTGAGAAGTGATGTCATACAGATATAGCAAGATCACAATAATTAAAAACATGAAAATCAGACTTACAACCTCTTAGCCATGACTATACTTAGAGGCCAAGCTTATGCCACATTTTTTAAATATTTATGTCCAAAGCTGCCCCATTATTCCACAATTTCCTTCCATACAAAAATAAAGATTTTCAATGTAAGATTCTTACTCTAAATATGAGAATGTCATGGTCTTGCTGAAATTGATTATAACGGTACAACATTAAAAAAATACTTTTGCCTTATATAAATTGCCCAAAGAGAGGTTGAACTTACCAGATTCTAAACAAGTTTGCATTGTAAAACTTTTACAACATCATATAGATTCTTTATGCCCATACCACCCTTGTCAATAGGTCTACGTATCTTTTTCCAAGAAACCAATTTTTTTTTAATGCCCTTCGCTTTCTCTCCAAAAGAATGATGCAAAATGATATTATTCAATCCTAATATCGCTTCCAAAATATTGGGATTGAATAATATTTTAAATTCAAAATCCATATCAACTCATCTCATCTCATTATTACAACTTTTTCAAATTCTTACACAAAATATAATAAACAATTCAACTTTTTTAAATTTCAAAATAACTTTTCTAAATTTCTACATAAAATATAATTAACAATTCAATTTTTATTTTATTATTCATAAACTATCTCAACTCATATCTGAATTCAAACCATTCCTAAAATGTAGGCAAAAAACAATACCCCAAAAGGACTTAAAATATATATATATATATATATATATATATATATATATTTAACAAGGAAAAGTAAAAACACAAGTAATTAAAACAAAAAACAAAGAACTACAGTGCATTAGACTTTCCTTTTTCTTTTGCTAAGATATACACGAGGCGATGTTAACAATCTTGCAACTTGGAATTGTTCATTTATTAAGAGAAATGATAGTGAGTGTGTAGTTGTCGTTTAGTCGTTTTGAAAAAAATAAATAAATATGGGATCCACATGAAAAGAAATTAATTTTTTAATAATAGACCTTATTCTTTTTTAAAGCGACTGCACGACATTTACGCATTCCACAAAATAAAAGTTATTTTGCCGATGTTGCCATATATGATGGGAAAAAAGTACACGACTTTCATGCTTTGAGTAACTTTTATCTTTAATTAAAGTGATTACTTTTTTTTTTTCATTTTAATGGAAAACTAAAGTTTTGGCCCTTCCCTTAAAGTAAAATAACCTTCGTTTCATTTTAGTCTAGGTAAAACCATTTAGGTCGTGTTTAGATACAGAAACGATCTCATTTCATTTTATTGTTATAATTTTTTAAAATTTACATAAATAAATATAATAAAAAATTTAATTTTTTTAAATTTTAAAATAATAATAATATTAAAAAATAATATTATTATAATATTTTATTCAACTTTTAATTTTTAATTTTTATTTAAAATTATCTTATTTCATTTGACTATCCACTCCTTAATTTCCAATAATACATTTTTAATTTTCTCGCTTCTCTTTCCAGCGTCCACTCCCTTCTCTGCGTCGAAGCTCAAGCTTTACACCATAAAAGTCGAGCCAACGATAAAGTAGAAAGAAGAGATAGACAGAAAATGAGAGTGAAACTGAAGACTCTACTACACCCAACAGAGGATTCTCAATCCTCACCGAAAGGCAAAAGTTTTTTTTTTTTTGCTTTTTTTCAATCATTTTTTTAAACACTTTAAATATTCTTAAAAAATATAAAAAAATCATAAATTCATGTAAAAACACTTCCTTAATCATTAAATAAAAAAATAAAAAAATAAAAAAAATGTAATTCAGTAGAAATTTTCGATAGAAACTTTTGTCGAAAAAGTATTTTCCAACTTAGAATGTATATCTATTTTTTTCCTTTAAAAAATATTAAAACTTAGAATGGATGGTGTAATCAAAATGACCAAAGACACAAGGCATGCTAGATGTGACATTAAAGTTTCCCTATAACATAAGCATTGATCATGCGTATAATTTGTTAGTTTGAAGCAGCATGGCGGAAGCTGCTCGATCGTCAGGCTGTCACAACAAATTTCTGCATCATTTGATTCTATTCTCCTCCTTATTGACTATTGTAAATACAAAATGGCAGTCACCTGTTTCAATCTTTAATAGAAATGCCAGCATTTCATGGTTGGACTCATTGAAAGTATAGTATATAAGTGAGTTAGGTAACAAACACTTCAACTAATCCAATTCCACGTGCAAGATCCATCCACAAAGGAAGAAACCTAAATTCTTTAATAATTCAAATTCATTGTGCACCATCTACACATATTTTGATGAACTATAATTCGAGAAAACTGAATTATTTGTCTAATTTAAACAAATAATTAAATTCCCAATAGACAGTCCCGTTTGGATCATGAGATGAGATGAGATGATTTTAGATGAAAGTTGAAAAAAATATTATTAGAATATTATTTTTTAAAATTACTATTGTTTTAAAATTTGAAAAAGTTGAATTGTTTATTATATTTTGTGTGGAAATTAAAAAAATTGTAATGATGAGATGAGATGAGATGAAACCGTTTTTATATCTAAACGGAGCCTAAATGTTATGTCTATATATATATATCAACTCAAATAAAATTATATGAATTTAGGTGGATAAGGCCTTCGGCTTCAATAATTATTTTGGGTATACTCTTACTTTGGTATTAGGGATTAATTTTGAGAGGAGCATTAGCCCATCAATTTGTCTCTCTTATGGGGGCTCATTAATCATTATGGACATTAAAAAAGGAAATAAAGATTTTAAGATTTTTGAGTTAAGGCAAAATAGATATGTTAAGTTGTTAATGTTAACATCCCTTACATCACTCATAAAAAATGAAAACTAATATAAGTATTTATCACTTCAACATTGTTTACGACGCTATTAATTCATTTCATGATATGAAAAAAATCAACTTTATTCTAAATTTTGGTAGTATAAGTTTCGTATATTTTTTCAAAAAATAAGATAGATTAAGATATTTAAATAAACTAAGGTTTGTATGAAATTTACATATTCTGACTCGTAGAGATATATTGATTAATGTTCTTAGACTATCTGAAACTTACCGCTCAGATGGTCTTCTTAATGTGACACCATCACGTAATGCCCCGGGTTTATTAAAAATGAAAAAAACATAAAAAAAACCTATATTTAAACACAAAAAAGGAGTCTAAAAATACAAAAAAAAAATATGAAAACTAATTTTTAATTTTCTCAATCTTTTTGTGTTTATGTTTTAATTTTTTGATAAAACATATAGTATCGTCACATTAAAAATACTATCTAAACAATACGTTTTAAATGGCCAAATAGCATTACTCGAGATATATTATTATATTTTTAACTCAGCTTAAAGAATAGAATATTTAATCAAGATGCTTTATAAAATGAGTAGCAATGCTCTATATTCTATAATATGAAAAACGACTACCCGACCGGCTTTCACAGTTGGATTGTTTTGTAGTTTACGAAATTCTTCTCATTTCTCACGTGAACGGTCGCGTATGTGTCTCGTACTCAAACCCCAATTCCTGTTACGGGGCACAGACACCATTCTTCTCACTCCTCTCGAACGTGCTATCTCTGTCTCTCCGGTCTCTCCCTTAATCGATATCTCCCTCTCAGTCTCAGAGAATAAAAGATTCTTTCTTTGAATAATCGTCGACTTTTTTCTTTTTCTTTTTCTTTTTCTTTTTCTATACATAGCGTTGTCCAAACACGCTCTCTAGTCGTAGTTCGTGTCGAGGCTGGATACTTCTGCGGATCGGGATCAGGACCTGCAGGTCCGGGTCGCGCGGGCAAGCTCTCCGGATTCGATGGCGCAGTCTCCGGAGAAACGTCGGAGTGATACCGAGACTTCCCTTGAGGTTTCTGTTGAGATCGAGCGTGATATTGCTGGGGGTGGTAGTGATAGCGAAGAAGTGGAGAGCAAAGAGGTCGGCAATGTTGGTTACTTGAACAACGGTGGCAGTAGCTCTCCAGGTCTGTGAAAATTTCTGTTCATTTGATCCTGTGTTTGGACTCCTGGAGGCCGGGAAAATGATGTGAGGTTGCGTTTGTCTGGAATTACGAGGAAAATAGGAAAACCTATTCAGATGAAAATGTTTTTTTAGAAGAATTACTGATTTTTCCACGTTTGGTTTACCCCTTGAAAAAAAAAATTATTTGGTGTTTGAATGCATTGAAAATAATTTATAACTTCATATATTTCTAATTTTGATTCATGATAATAATATACCCTAGACTAATAGAAAATAAATCTAATAATTTCCAATATATTTTATTCACAATAATGAAGTATTTTTTATTCCTAGTAAATGTATAATGAAGGAATGAAGAGAGCGCATGCGAGAGAAAGAAATCATCAAATCTAATAATCTTTTACAATAATAAAACTCTTTTAGCAAAAGTTTCTTTAATTTTATTTGAACAAAAAACGATGCCTATTTATTGCCTGGGTGAAGAAAATTTCATAAAGCAAGGGGTGGAAAATGATTGACTACCCTGAAGAATGTTAAAGTCATTTTTTATCTCATGCGCATGATTTTCCCTTTAATCCACTAGCCATTTTCCGTTAATCGCTCTTCCCCGTCCTTCCTAAGCAAGTCAAGGGATAAAAACGTTTTTCCAGAAAATATTTTCAGCTGAAACAAATACAGGAGTGAAAGTTATGTTCCAATTTTGATTCCAAAGTCTTTTTTTTTTGTTTTTTTTACCTATCAAATTTTGGTATTGGTATGCTTAGTTTAGAAGCCTAAAGACGTGCAGAAAAGAAAGAAAGAAATTACTAGAGTTAGAATGCGAGCTTGTTAAATTATTCTTTATAAAGTATTTATATTTCTTTTCAATAAAATATCTTCGTACTTATAAAAAAATGTATTTATATTTCTTATTTTCTAAGTGTAATTTCTAGTTTGTACCGAGGTATAGAACTGTATTAATGTGAACTTCTATTGGGGGAATCTTGAATTTGGTTTCTAATGGTGTTTATATGTTATTTTTAAGTTCTTTTTTTGGCTGTTGTTTCAACTGGCAATCGCCCTTTTTGGGATTATTTTAGAGAAGGTCTAGGAACTGAAAAGTAGATTATGCATTTGTCTTTTAAGTCTTCATGTTAAATGTGACTTTGCTAGCCTGCTAGGTAAATGAGTGTGGAGATATTGGAAATTAGTATTATATGGGGAATTTTCGGTCAAGAATGGGTTGGCACTTATTTTCTGTAGGGGCCACATTATCGTGTGCTTGACCTTGTTTGATGGATGCTAGTTGTGGAAGCCAATTCTAAAATCTTCTACTGCTTCCTCAGATGGGAAATCTTTTTTTTTTGAGAAGTAAAAATATATTAATATCAATAGGCGTAACCAAGTTCATTGGGTGTATACAAGAGTGAACACCTAGCCCATAATAGAGAGCCCCTAATGAACATCACCTAAGAGGGATAAATTAGAAACCTACCCAATATACACCAAGCCCTATTGGGACAAAACACGCCTCCCCAAAGCAAAGCAAGTCACTATAACTACCCCAACCTTGTTTCCCACACAACTAATACTCCACCTGAATGATCCTACAAGGACGGAGGAAGACTTTATGCCCTCCCTCTAGTCCTCCCTTGACTTGTACTACCTCCTTTTGCATCGTAGTTGATTGCCAAATAAGACGCTTTAACTCCCTGCTCTTTTTAAATCTTGATTTTGTTTCAAGCGAGTGACCTGCCTCAATTGCAGTGAGTAGTGTTGTGAACTGGTCGTCAAATCCTCTACATGTAATCCCACATACTGCTATATCTCATTAACCTTTGGAAAGTCCAATCCGATGATGATCTAGCTATATTGTTTATTAGAGGAAGAGATAACAAGGGGACAACATCTTCCCTAGATACAACTCCCAACTATACACCAGGCCCTAAACATTCATTGTCGCAAGTCACCAACGACAAACCCATATTTCCCCCCCTCCCCCAACCATCTCCTGCATTCAAATCCCGTACCTCCTCAACAGCTCCATTGGTTCTCTCCAATGGTGAGGAGGTTCTGGGTTGGCAGCAAATCCTCAGATGGGAAATCTTAGTGGATGACCTGCAGGTATGTTAATGCTGGAGTAGGGCTACTTTACAGTTTTGAATGGACACCTGGCTTTTATTGCCACCCTTCAAGATGTCTATCTGTATAATATAATATTATAGATGAGGTAGAGTGCTGGATGTTTCCAAGAGGCAAATGTATGGTTGTTTGCAGATAGGTATATATTCTGAAACACAAAATTGATGGCTCTATTGAGAGGACCCTCAATCCTTCTAACGTCCTAACGAGCAAGACAATGAATGTGCTAACTTGCAATGGCTTTCTAAGCAAGTTTATGCTCTAAGGCCAAAGCGCATTGCTTACCAAAAGCCAAGCACATTGTTTTGGCACTTTTTTTAACTGAACTTAAAGTTTGCCTTTGCGCTTCTGTATTTGGTTTTTGAAAAGTATATAAATCTTTTAACTATTACTGTTTGTTTGTACTAATAATTTAGATGAGGAAGATGATGGGACTATGATTAATGATGAGGTTGATTATATGGTTTAGGATTGCATTATATTTCTTTTGTTAGCATGGAAGTCAATACCTACAATTCTTGTGCTGTTTTGGTCGTTTCCTTTTGTTTATATTTTGATACAACTACTTAATCTTGATTATGGCTTTCAAATATCATGGTTGTATAAATTTTGTAAAGCGTAGGATAATTATATAAAATGCAATTTTTAAATTTTATGTAATTAGGTGATCACTTGATTATCATGTTGAATAATGCTATCATAAATTAAATTTGTAGGCTAAATATCTTACAATCTTGTATTTTTTTAAAAACGATTTTATTGCATTTTATGAATATTTTTTTTATTGTACATCTTCTTAAGATATGTGTTTTTCTTCAATTAGGCGCGTGCATGCACCTAGGCTCCAGGTGGCGTTTGTACTTAATTGCGCCTAATGCTTTTACCCCTGATCAAATGTTGATCAAATGCTGTAGGGGCAGATTGTAACGCCCCAAGGAAGGCCCAAGCCCCATCTGGGCCTATATACATTTGGAGTCCCCTTGAAATACTATAAAGAACAAGAACTTCTCTCTCTTAAGCAATGTAGGATCTTATACACCCCTTATACTCACTTACTCAGTATGGGGCATCACATAGACTTCTACATTCAGTCATGTCACAATGACCGCCAAAGCAATCGTCTAGTTGTTGGGTGAAATCTAGACAACGGACTTCTCCTACTCATCCCAAGACGTAAACCTCAGAAGAATTTTGGCTTCATGATTAGTAAGATTATCTTGTTCGATGCAGTTGAAGAGAGTAAGCAGCCCCCTATTTGCAAGCATAGAGGAGAGCAAATGCTTGGAGAGCTTCTATTGAATTATGACTGATGTGGAGTTTGTGGAGGTAAATGATGGGAATGATCCCGACAATTGGTTAGGTGTATCTTCTGTGTACTTCCTATGTACGCGGCTAACACCTCTTTTTTTGATTTATTAGAAATTATTACTTATAAGAAACAAGGAAAAATATATCCCACAATAGATTAATTGTACCACTACTATGTAACCTTAAAGATCACTTTATCATTCTAGAAGGAATAGCTCCTTGAACAGTAATATAAAACCATTTAGGCCACATTTGTATACAAGAAGTGTTTCATCTCATTTCATCATTACAACTTTCCCAAATTCACACACAAAATATAATAAACAATTTAACTTTTTCAAATCCCAAAACAATAATAATATTAAAAAATAATATTCTAACAATATTTTATTCAACTTTCATCTCAATTCACTAGCCAAACGGCACCTTAGCCTCTTTTTGGTCAAACCTTTCTGTGTTTTGCCTTTTGATTTCTAGAAAGCAACCCTATGTATCATAATAATAATTCCAGAAAGCACCCTTTTATATAAAGTGAAATTAACTGAAGCAAAAATTTGTATACTTTCTGTGTACTTGGGCTTCGCCTATTACATTGCGTTTAATAAAATTTTTTAACTTATCAAAAAAAAAAAAAAAAAACTGAAGCAAAAATTTGTTTGGTAACTCTGTCAAATAACATTTGAAAGCTGCTCATGTACCATCCATATGAAAGCAAGATCTTTAGAAGTAACATTTCAGGTACTACCAAAAGTGCTTAAGATTTGCCTACTTTAGAGCATGAAACCATAAAGAAATATGGTTTAGCAGATATGTTACTTAGCACATATCGCTTGAAACAAAGCTGCCATAGAAACTTGCTTCTGCATGCGCCTGATCTTTTCTTGTACATGTATTCGCTGGATTACCTTGGACATTTTCAGCCTTTCTCATTCTCTAATGTAGCTTGTACACAGTTGAAATCATTGAAAAAGTTTTCTTGCTTAACTTATACAATCTTTGAGGGCTCTACTTATACAATCATTTAAGACTGAATTGATTTGGGCATATCCAATCTTTGAGGGCTCTATTTCTGTGATACCCCATATGATATGGATAAGGGTAGGTGGTGTATGGGATCCCACATTGCTTGGGAATGAGAAGTTCTTGCTCTTTATAAGGTTCTAGTGGGGCTCTAATTGTATCATTGACTGGTCCTTTTGAAGTATAGGCCATGTGGTTTGGGCCTTCCATTGGGGCGTTACAAATGGTATCAGAGTCTATCCCAACCTGAAATGTGGGACTTGAGCCGTGCCACCTGCAATGGACAGGCCCGACGAGGACGTCGGGAATTTAAGGGGGGTAGATTGTGATACCCCATATGATATGGATAAGGGTAGGTGGTGTATGGGATCCCACATTACTTGGGAAGGAGAAGTTCTTGCTCTTTATAAGGTTCTAGTGGGGCTCCAATTGTATCATTGACTGGTCCTTTTGGAGTATAGGCCATGTGGTTTGGGCCTTCCATTGGGGCGTTACAATTTCTCTGTTTCAAAGCTGTCTCAGGTTTGAGAGTTAATCTCTCAAAGTCTGAATTGGTACCGGTGGGGACTTTCCCCGAAGTGGTGACTCTAGCCTCTCGCTTGGGATGTAAGGCATCTTCTCTACCCTTGAAGTATCTTGGCTTACCCCTGGGTGCTTCCTTTAAATCAGAGCGGATTTGGAATGTTGTAATCGAGAAGGTGGAGTGCAAATTGGCATCTTGGAAGAGGTTGTATTTGTCTAAAGGTGGTAGGCTCACATTGATTAAAAGTACTATTTCTAACCTACCCACCTATTTTCTGTCTGTAATGTCCCAATGAAGGCCCAAACCACATGACCTATACTCTAAAAGGACTAGTCAACGATACAATTGGAGCTCCATTGGAACCTTATAAAGAGCAAGAACTTCTCATTCCCAAGCAATGTGGGATCCCATACATCACCTACCTTTATCCTTATCATATGGGATATCACAATCTACCCCCTTTAAATTTCCAACATCCTCGTCGGGCCTGTCCGTTGTAGATGGCACGGCTCAAGTCCTACATTTTTTGTTGGGGTAGACTCTAATAGCATTTGTAATGTCCCAATGGAAGGCCCAAAGTACATGACCTATACTTCAAAAAGACTAGTCAATGATACAATTAGAGCCCCATTGGAGCCTTATAAAGAGCAAGAACTTCTCATTCCCAAGGAATGTGGGATCCTATACACCACCTACCCTTATCCTTATCATATGAGATATTACACTGTCCTTACTCCCGCTCCAAGCAAAGGTTGCCAACTGTATTGAAAAACTACAATGCGACTTCTTGTGGAGTGGATTGGGGGACGAGTTTAAATTTCATCTGGTCAATTGTTTTACTCCAATTTCTAGGAGTGGACTGGGGATTCATAACTTGATGAAGTTCAACCAAGCCCTATTGGGTAAATGGTTGTGGCGGTACCAACACGAAAGGGAGCCCTGTGGAAGTCCGTTATAGATGCACATGTTGGGAGCTTGGGGTGGATGGTGCTTGAATGAGATACGCGGTCCATATGGGGTGGGTTTGTGAAAATACATTAGAAAGGGTTGGGAGACCTTCCAAAGACATGCACATATTGTAGTGGGTGACGACTCGTGTCAGATTTTGGTATGACAAATGATGTGGTGAACGAAGCCTCCAAGGCACTTTCCCTACCATATTTAGGCCCCGTTTGGATACAGAAACGATTTCATCTCATCTCATCTCATTATTACAACTTTTTCAAATTTTCATACAAAATATAATAAACAATTCAACTTTTTCAAATCCCAAAACAATAATAATATTAAAAAATAATATTCTAATAATATTTTATTCAACTTTCATCTAAAATAATCTCATCTCACCTCACTATCCAAACGGAGCCTTAGGCTCGCACGAGCAAAGGATGTAGCGATAGTGGACCTCTTGGCCTTTTCTAGTGGCTCCCCTCAATGGAATGTTGATTTCACTAGGGCAGCCCAAGATTGGGAGTTGGAGGCTATCATAGAGTTCTATGCGGTACTGTATTCTGTAAGTATGACTGAGGGTACCATAGATAAGATGATCTGGGGCCCTTCCAAGAAAGGTAAATTCATTGTCAGATCATTTCACAAAGTTTTAACGAGCCCAGGCATGCCCACATTCCCATGGAAGAGTATTGGCAGACGAAAGCTCCTTCAAAAGCATCTTTTTTTGTTTGGACAACATCCCTGGACAAAATTCTCACACAAATAATTTAAGGAAACGTCGGATAATGGTGTTGGACTGGTATTGCATGTGTAAGAAGAAGGGTGAATCAGTAGATCGTTTGCTTCTACATTGCGAGGTGGCCAGGACCATGTGGGATGATTTTTTTTTTTTGCAAGAATTGGATTATCATGGGTTATGCCTCTTAGATTGGTGGATTTTCTAGCAAGCTGGAGAGGCCTCTAAGGTAATTCACAAGTTGCAGCAATCTGGAAAATGGGTCCTATATGTATGGAGGAGTTGGATGTTTTCTTCTTTAAAACATTGTTCTTATGGGTGGGGGCCATTGTTTGTAACAGACTAAATGTCCATGACTTTTTACTATCAGTTGTAAACTCTAGTTTGGTACTTCTCATGTATACTCCCTGTGTACTTGGGTTTTTTCTTTTTTTATGAATAAAACTTCTTGATTACCGATAAAAACAAAACTTATACGATGCAAATAGTTGGGATGGCCAATATGTTGAGAATAGTACAGGAATGAATATTTAAGCAGATGCTAAAGGAGTTGACCTATAATACTGTGAACAGAATATCCATTTTAGAAAATCAGAAATCAAGTAGAAACACCGAGGAAATTTATTTTGTTCATTTGACATGTTCTATTTGTTCAACCGATATGAAAAATATAGAAGGATATAAAGCAAAGTTTATTTTCAACATTGAAAGAAAAAAAAAATCTCAGTGCATTTTTGTTCTTTATACACAAATGACCTTGGGCTAGTTGGTCTTCTGTTTGTAGCAATTGTTTGCCAGTGAAGCTTGAGCTTCTTTGTTGATCTGGTCATTTTTCTGTATATTGCCCATAGAATCTACCTGCTTGCTTCTACCCTGCATCTTGTGTCAGGTGGCAAATTGACTTGGTGGAATGGGGATAAGCCTCTAGGTTCAAAACTAGAGAAACAGAGAGAGAGGATCTATTTAGTATTTTTACTTATTTCTTGTGCATATATGGGTATATATTAATGATCTATCCAGGTTTTCTTTCAGGGGTTGCATGCAAGAATGTCTCTGAAGTAAACACATTGCCGGCTGGGGTATCAAACATTTTCAAATTGGAATCTAAGGGTCAGGGTCAGATTAAGTTGGAAAGATCAAAAACTGAGAAGCAAAGACATAACAACATACGTGCTGAAGAGGCAGCACAAATTTTTGATGCCAAAGTACCTGTCCAGCAGAAGGTGAACTTCTTATTATGTTGCTTGATTTATGGTTTCCAGCATGGCATTACCTAGGCCTTTATTAAATTTCCAAACTGTGCAGCTAAAACTGTTGAAAAGAATGGCTACTGTAAAAGATGATGGAACTGTGGAATTTGAAGTTCCCGCAGATGTTGAGCCACAAGTGCTTGCTGCTGGATCTATTGATACTTGCAATGAGGCTGTGGATGATGAGACTTTAGATGCAACAGACCTTCCGTACATACCGCCAATGCAAATAGTAATGCTTATTGTTGGCACTCGCGGGGATGTTCAGCCGTTTGTTGCAATCGGCAAACGTTTGCAGGTTTTGAAACTTGTCTAATCTTCACAAACTTATTTTCCTATTCAAAGTTATGTGTGGGTAGTTCTTCAAGCTTTTGACTTTAATGTTTACTTTTTACACGATTATGTTTCATCTACAAGAGTGGTGCAGAATACTTATAAAAAGAAAAGAAAAGAGTGGTGCAGAATATAAGCTGCAAATGCAAGTCGGGTTCAATCTTTGTGATTTTCTTTAGGCTATACAAGTCGTAGCTTATGTGCATGTCTTTTTAGGCAACAACTGAAAAGATACATACCAAAGGTGAGATTTAACCCAACTCATGTGCCTTCTCTCACCCCTTTTTGTCCTTTATAAAGGATATGTCATAGGATTCTAGCTTGTAACTATAGTATACTAAATATTTCTTCTGACAAACAAAGAAAAAAAAAACAAAAGGTACACATTTGTTTTGCTGGGTTTGAAGCTTTTTTAAACGTGTGAGCACTGTATGATAATGTTTTCATTATAGTGTATTGGCCAATTTGCACATTACTGTTCACTGATGTTGCACATTAAACGATAGTAAATGAGTTTTAGTTTGAGGTCATCGTTAAATGCAATAGAGCTCATGGGTCAGCATTTTTCTTTATTCCTTCTAATCATTATCACGATAGAAAGGATGAGGCTCAGGCAGGCTAGTTATAATGATGGATACAATTGCCTCCTTCAAGGAAGGCAATTACTAGGTCCATGAAGAATGAGCAACAAGAAACAAAATGAAAAGAAGAAGAAGAAGAATCAAGAAATGGGGTAACTGAGAGCTACAGATATGAAGACTTCTTTCTCTTGTCTTTAGCTGGGACATGCAATTAAGTGCTAATAGGATTTATTTTTCTTGGAATTAGGTAATCTTTTCCGTAAAAAGATAATACATTTTTTGGGAGAATAAGAAATTTGGTGGGGTTTGGATTGTCTTGTGTGGACATGGACAGTAGACACATGATACAATGAAACGAGGACGGACAGAGACTAAGGCCTCGTTTGCATTCAAAAGCCACCTCAACTCAACTCATCTCAACTCATTTCATCTCATCATTACAACTTTTTCAAATTTCCACACAAAATATAATAAACAATTCAACTTTTTCAAATCCCAAAACAACTTTCCCAAATTTCCACACAAAATATAATAAATAATTCAACTTTTATTGTACTATTCACAAACCATCTCAACCCACCTCAACTCATCTTTGAATCCAAACCACTCCTAACTTACATGGAAGGTATATGTTACAGTGATGGTGATGTAATGCCCCAAGGGAGGCCCAAGCTACATCTAGGCCTATACTCTAAAATGACTAGTTAATCATACAATTGGAGCTTCATTGGAACCATTATAAGGGGCAAGAGCTTCTCCTTCCCAAGTAATGTGGGATCTCCCATACACTGCCTATCCTTATCATCCAGAATGGGGGTATCACAATCTCTTCCCTTTAAATTCCCGACATTCTCTTCGGGCATGTTCGTCGTAGGTGGCATGACTCAAGTCCCACATTTTTGGTTGTGATAGATTTTGATACCATTTGTAACGCCCCAAGGGAGGCCCAAGCCACATCTGGGCCTATACTCCAAGATGACCTGTCAATGATACAGTTGGAGCTCCATTGGAACCATTATAAAGAGCAATAACTTCTCGTTTCTAAGTAATGTGCGATCTCATACACCACCTATCTTTATCATTTAGAATGGGGTATCACAGGTGATGATACTTAAAAATGTAAGAATCATTTAGTTGACTAGTTTAGTAGGTAGTCAATTTCTGATCTTGTTATTAAAAAACCTAAATTGGACGTAAAGGGGTAAAATATAGCAACTCACATTGTGATGCAATTGCTAATTATCAAGTCCACTTATGCAATAGAGTAATGATGAAACCTGAAAAACTAACAGTGATCCAGAGTACCTAATCCCTAAATATCTCCCTATTACTCTAAAAATGTGAGTTTGAAATTAATTATACTAGAGTACATCTTTTGTATTGTGTGGGATCCATGATATGATTTTCATCTAGAGTCTATTCTATTGAACTTCTTTTGTCAATTGATATTCTAGCCCAACCCGTAACAACCATCCAAACTTAATATGTAAGTGCCATTCAGTGGTGCCCCTAGTGCTAATATACATTGGCAAATGAATCTTGAACTCTCCACTTTCTTAAAGATGTATCTTGGGGCTAACATCATCCAATTAGACCAAGGTTCTTATACCTACAGGTTGCTAGACCACCATATGATGGATGGAACTAAAAGTGATGACATTTCACTTATCAAAGATATGGAGAAACAATTCGATGTTTGGATTTATATGTGTGCATATTTGTCTATATTTTTGTATTTATATTTACATAAATGTTAGCCATTCAAGATATTACTGAGGGTAATTCAAGTCCATTTACAAGATTATTTTGCATGCAGGACTATGGCCATCGTGTTAGACTAGCAACTCATTCAAATTTCAAAGATTTTGTCTTGACTGCTGGGTTGGAGTTTTACCCTCTAGGCGGAGATCCAAAAGTTCTTGCTGGTTGTATGTACCAAAGCGCCATTTATTTTGGAATTATCTGGGTGATCTTGTTTGATCTAAATGACTATGCTGTCTTGTCAAATTAGTTTCTTATCTCTGATTGACAAGCACTGGTTTGAAATTGCTTTCACCGAGTGTTGATGCATAAATGGTTTTTATGGTGCTTTTGTGGTGTAGTTGAGGCATGCTCTTATGGTGCTTTCAAGTTCGTTGTAGCTAAAATGAAAAAAGTTCACCGTACCATCGCTCCTTTTTAAATAAGAATATGTCACCATGAATAAGCAGAGTATATAAACTAAAAAAACATAACTAACAGAAATGAATTAGCAAAGTTCAGAGGCTATGCTGCGTGCCAAAATAAGCAGTGCTGTTACTTTTCATGAAATATGTTTTATGGTTTTCTCAGCCATGGAATATTGAGACTTTCGTGTCTTTCACTTGTTCTGGTTGTGAATGGGTACTTGATCCTATCCTCTGCCAAATAGTTTGGTACGTGAATGTCTGTATGTTTTTACCTAGTTACTTGTCTCTGGTCTTTTTTTATCCCCATCTCTCTCTCTCTCTCTCTATTCTCCCCCCTTATTTCCTTGTTTTGAATCTGTTTTAATTCTTTTTTTGGAGTTTTTCACACATTAGTTTTGCATGCTAAAGTAATAATTAGTTTTGATAAATAGTAATCACTTCAACAAAATTAAAAGAGGGCAAAGCCAAAGCACATGGGTTGTATGGTCCATCAATAAACTACAGAAAAGAAAGTGGAAAGTTAAATTTCAGATGAAAGAAAATGAAAGTCAGATTCAAACTTTTTTTTTGATAAGTGAAAGTCAGATTCAAACTTAAGGTCCTGAAGTCGAATCTTTGGCTAAAAATTATAATGATTTGCTCTTAAGATATTCATTATGAGCTCTCCCCTATAAAAAAAAGTTCTATGTTAACTATCCATTATGAGCTCTCTCTCCTTCCTCCCCCCCCACCCTCCAAACATATGTTATCTAAAGGAGCTGCTCTCACATGGGTACCTATGGAGGAGCAGAGCCATAGGCATGAATGCATGCATATCGGAGAGATTCTTTGATTGTTACTTCTGCTTGTGGTATTTTTATTGTGGGTGGAGGCTGGTTTTATCATTATTGTCGTTGTTATTATTTATTATCATTATCATGGATAATAATTACTGATGATAGAATTATCATTATCATCATTATTTATGATTCATTTATTATCATTTATTCTTTACCTTGGAAGTTGAAAGAATTTTTTTACTCTACTGATTCCGGATTTCATTTCTTAAACAGATATGGTTAAAAATAAAGGGTTCTTGCCATCGGGGCCTTCTGAGATTCCTGTTCAACGAAATCAAATGAAGGAAATTATTTATTCTTTACTTCCAGCTTGTAAAGACCCTGATATGGATTGTGGTATCCCCTTTAAAGCGGATGCAATTATTGCCAACCCCCCAGCATATGGTTAGATCTTGTCACTGTTGTATTTGTTGTACCTTTTCATGTATGATGAATATTCATTTCTTCCTTTGAGTAAGCATTATGAAATGTTATTTCGATAACTAATAATTTTTCTTTTTACTTACTAAAAGGAAGAAACTAATGCTTATCATACTTGTAAAGTAGAGAGTGTTCTGGTAAATAGGGCACAAACAAGAGGTTTGCATAAGAATTACCATATAAAATCTGGCTTCGCCTATTTCATTATTTCATTGTTATCAATAAAATTTTCATTTTACTTATATTGAAAAGAAAAATTACCATATAAAATTCTGTTTTTGCATTTAGTTCAGAAGCAATTCTGACGCAGTTCTTAATCAGTTTTGATATTGATTAATTGGTTGCTTAGAAGTAAAAGGTAAATAAATTTGGCAAGAAAGTGAGTAAATCATTATGATCGTTTAGTGCTTAATTGGTTGTCGAGGTTGTATTTCTTTGGAAGTCAAGGAGTTGCAAGTATTTCCTTAGCTTCTTGGTGATGGGGATGCTTTTCAGAATAAACTTGGTGGGAAGGGCTTAGTAAGTTAGCAACTAGTTAAATGAAAGAAGATTCACTTAGTGGATACATGCTTTTAGGTTGCGTTTGGATGTTGAACTGAGTTGAGTTGAGTTGAGATGAAAATTGAAAGTTGAATAAAATATTGTTAGAATATTATTTTTTAATATTATTATTATTTTGGGATTTGAAAATTTTGAATAGTTTATTATATTTTGTGTTGGAATTTGGGAAAGTTGTAGTGATGAGTTGAGATGAGTTTGGGATCCAATTGGCCCTTAGTTTATCATAAATTTTTGAATCATCCCATTCATTAATTTTAGCCATAATACATTTTAGATTGCGCTTTCATATTTTTTTTCGTGGTAGTGAGAAATACTACTAGGGTATTACAAGCAAAATACTCTATGGTGACAATTATTTGTTGAAAAAATTGAGGATTTCAATGACAATTTTTGTGGATGAAGTTATAGATTTGAAAGACCTTTTGAAGACAATTTTCCTCAGAGTGCAAGTTGGTTGGAAAGACCTTTTGAAGAAACTGAGAACTATCAGGTGATTGGTGGAATGGCGAAAGATAAAGGTCTGGTCTGAATGGTTTTTCTATGGGATTCTTCCAAGCTGTTGGGATATTGTGAAAGAGGATGTGATGCGGGTTTTTCTTGAGTTCTATTCTTTTAAGAAGTTCGAGAAATGCCTTAATGTGACTTTTATCGCTCTCATCTTGAAGAAACATGGGGCTACGGACGTTAAAGGATTTTCGTCCTATAAGTCTTGTGAGTGGGATTTACAAGATTATTTCGAAAGTTCTAGCTAATCGTTTGAGCACAGTTATGGATCAAATTATTTCTAAGCCTCAAAACGCCTTTCAGGAAAGACAAATTCTTGATTCCGTCCTCATAGTCAATGAATGCTTAGATAGTAGATTGAGGGAGGGAGTTCCAGGTATATGATCATGTAAATTGTGAATTCCTTTTTTATAAGCTGGGGATGTGTGGCTTCATCGATAGGTGGATTTTGTGGATTCGGCATTGTGTAACTACCGCTCATTTCTCAGTGCTAGTAAATGGCACTCCTACTGGATTTTTTAACAGTTCTCGTGGCCTGAGGCAAGGGGATCCGTTATCTCCCTCTCTTTGTTATTGTTATGGAGGCACTTGGTCGGATGGTGGAAGCTGCCGTTGGGGGAGGCTTTTTATTTGGATTCTTGGTGGGAAATGGTATTAATGGTTCCACCATAATTTTCCACCTCCTTTTTGCATATGATACCCTCCTATTTTGTGAGGCAGATCGTGGCCAGATTCAAGCTTTAAGGGCACCTTTGTTATGTTTTGAAGCTGTGTCGTGTCTCAAGGTTAACCTTGGTAAGTCTGAGATGGTTACGATGGGTGTGGTAGTTTGGTGAGTTATTTGGATTGCAAAGTGGCTTCCTTGCCTATGAAATATTTGGGTCTTCCATTGGGGGCAACTTTTAAGGCTAACGTCATTTGGGATGGGGTTGTTGAGAAAGTTGAGACAATGCTGGCGGGGTGGAAACGAATGTATCTGGATGGAAAGGAATGATCAATGCTTTGAAGATGGGGAGCGCACGATGGAGGAACATCGGAACTTCTTTGTACACACCTTATTGCTTTGGTTTTCAGCTAGGCTTAATGGAACTAGTGTTCATGATTTTTTGTCTTTAATTTCTAGGGGTGGGCTCCGACTACGACGGAGTCAGAATGCCCACCTCCGATCGGAGTAGAAAATGGGCTTTTTAAGGTCTAGTTGCCCTACTTAGGACCAGTTACCCTAGTGAGAAAATGGGCTCCGATTGGCCCAATATTAACCCCTGTTTAATAATGTAAAAAAAAATTTTAAAAATTAAAAAATACTTTAAAAAATAAGTTAAAGAGAAAATATAAATACCATCCTACTGTACATAACATCCCCATCACACCCAATGTATTGGGTGAAAAAAAAAAAAAATTTAGCCTGGTGTGGTGCGGCGTCAGGCTGCTCTCCAGCACAGCTCTAAGTTAAAAAGCTAAAATTTAAATACAATAACTAAATCAAACTAAAATCGCTAACCATAAATTTAAATTTAAAACTACAAATCGCAATAAATTTAAATTTACAGCACCAAAATATTGAATAATGTCATAGTTTTCATTCAAATATGAAATAGCTTGACAGTCCATGCATTTGAGTCGATGACTCGATAGTGATGTCCAATTTTCCTATATGAAGTTTTAACTTTTATTGATCAGATGCACTATCTTTTCTTTAGTTATTTAACTATAGACTTTTTTTTTTAATAAGTAATAATATTATATATATATATATATCAATAGGAGTAACTAAATACACTAGACGTATATAAGAAAACACCTAGCCCATACGGGAGAGCCCCTAATGACCCAAAAAGCCCATGAAACCTACCCAAAATACACCAAGCCCGAATTGGAATGTAACACACCTCCCCAATCCCAGCCCCTTGTTTCCGTAAAACTAATCCTCTACCCGAACATCCCACTACGAGAACGTCTTCACAATGCCCTCCCTTTAGTCTTCCCTCATCTTGAGCTACCTCCCTTAGCATTGTAGTTGATTGCCCATGAAAGACGCTTTAATTCTCTGCTTTTCTTAAAATTTGATTTGGTTTCAAGCACATGGCTCGCCTCAATTGCAGTGAGTAGTGCTTTAAATTGGTCTTCATATTCTCCATGTTCTCCATATAAAAGCCCCAGGATTTAACTATAGACTTCTAAACCATCAGCGAAGTGATATTATGAGCTCACCTTCACCTCTAACTCTAACGAGTTTTGCATGATGGTAATTATCCCACGATGCGTTGATCTCAGACTCTCAGTCATCCACAATTAGTTTGAGGTTCACAGCTGGGTCTACAAAATCATATAAATTATAAATTAAATAATGAAAACATTAAAATTATGTAAATAATCATTTAAAATCATAAAGTTACCTGATTCAAGCCTATAGCTCTCGGCATCAACGGTATCTACTCTAATAGGTGTTGAAATTAACCAGTTCTGTGTGCAAACGAGGGCCTCAATGGTGGTCGTGGACAATGAACTCCGATAAGCATCCAAGACACAACTTCCGGTGCTAAACGTCGACTCAGAGGCAACCGTAGTGATAGGAATGACTAGTACATCCCTGACTATTCGGGAAACAACAAATCTATTCATCATCCTCTTTTTCATCATCTTCCCATGATGTGGTATTAGATGATTGGATACTATTTATTATATTTACTTGTGAACCAATCATTTAATGCTACATCATGGGATAATGAGAGAATGATGAGAAAGAGGATGATGAGTAGCATTACTCTTCGGGAAAGGATTGGAAACTTGCCAAAATTCACCTTCCACCAAGTTAATATCTGGAATGTATCACTAGGTATCTCAACATCTTCCATAAAGTAACACTCAGCCTCAGATTTACACTGTATAATATTCCTCGATGCACGGTTTTGATGATAGTGTCGTCGTTGCAATAAATTTGAACTTTCTGCATGTGTCATCCCAAGTAGATGTCGAGCCAATCGGACGAGAGGAGCTACCACCTTCAGTTGAAGATTGACCACTACTGTTGTAATGGTTATATAAATAATCAATATCACATTTAAGCGATCTAATAAACTTTTTAGCGTCCTCATCACCGAGGACATCCCTAATCCAATCATTTACAATTGCCAACTTATATCGTGGATCAAGGATCGGCCTCAACATTCATCAACTCCTCCTCATTAAGCATATCAATGTCTTCTAGATCTATTGGGACTCGAGTACTTGCACAGGAGGTAGCTGCTCAAGATGGGGGTCTACGGCCTGAAGTACCAGTTGGTGACACCAATGGTTATGCGTCATCCTCTTGTGGAGAATCGCGATGAGAATGAGATGGTGTAGCATCCATAATTTGAGTAAATAATCTGAAACAATTAACAAACAACCGTCATTTAAATATTATGATAATTATCTACAAATTGGAAATACATTGAAAAGGAAAAAACATGTGTCTAGTCGTGTTTGTGGTTTTAAAAATAAATAAAACATTATCGCACGTTGTTTTACCGATCAAAAAAAAAAAAAAAATTAAAACACAAAAAAATGAATGTCTGCTTGAGTGAACAATCTGTGTGATGTTCGCTCGAGCCACACTCGAGCGAATGCTCGATCGTACAATCTGTGTGATGTCGCTCGAGCCACACTCGAGCGCCGCTCGAGCGAACGTCACCTGGAACAAAAAACCCGATTTTTACAAAACCTAAATCTCTCAATTCTTAAATTTAACAGCCTAAAAACAGAAATCATTGAAATGAAAACAACAAAGAAGTTTAAATGAACAACAAATCATACACATTTCACATTTTACAATTACTCGGAGGAACAACAAATCTATTGGAGGAGGAAGTTACAAATCATTCTTACAATTACCCCAGTGACGGTAGAGTCGCAGACAGCGACCTCAGGTGACGGTAGATGGCGGGGGAGGTGAATTGAGTTGTGCGAAAGTGACTCACTAGGGACTGTTGTGCGAAAGTGAGGGGGGAAGAAGGGGGTCTTGCTTTTTGGACCCCCTTCGTTCACGAAACGACAAGCGGAACGGCGTCGTTTCCTTACCTGATCAAGACAAAACGTCACCTTGCCTGACAAAACGACGTCGTTCCGATCATGTGTATTTTTTTAAAAAAAGTCGGAGTTTGGAGTTCGAAGCCCCCATGGGCTCCGACTCCAAACTCCAACTACTGGAGTCGGAGTAACTTTGACTCTGACTCCGTCAGAGTCAGAGCCTCGTCGGAACTCGGACGGAGTTCGGAGCTTGGAAATTTTGCCCACCCCTATTAATTTCTGGTTCCTAGAATGTATTTAGTTGTTCTTTTGTATAGTTTATGTGTACACGGGCTTCGCCTACTTCATTTGTATCAATAAAACTTTCATTTTTCTTGTAAAAAAAAAAAACAATTAGGTTGAATTTTGGATGAATTGCTCTAGAAGACACAAAACTTCCCAACTTTTTAAGTTCTTGACTTCTAAACTTTTACTTTCAGAGTAGTTTTTATTTGGAGCCAAGTTTGTTTACCCAACCATCATCCTGACTGATTTTTGGTTGCATTTCAAAATGTTTTTAACTGAAATTTGCAAACTTTGAAACATAATTGTAAATTCTTGATTGTGCTGAAGGTAAGCTAGGCTACAGCTTTTGTATATTCTGTCATCACTTGGGAATTGATTGTGGTAGCACCTGATCATAATTCTGATGCACTTTATTGAACTTGAGATTTTGTTTCCTTGTTTCCTATTCTCCTAGTAACCATCACAATACTTCTTTAGGGCATATCCATGTGGCAGAGGCACTAAAAGTACCGATTCATATATTTTTCACGATGCCATGGACGTAAGTCTTGTCTTGGTAATGGAATCTTATTAAGTGTTCTCTAGTTTCAAGTACATTTACATGTATAGTTCTATTCACGCTTTGTAATATTGCTTATGGAGAATTTTGAACTGCATTGCGTATGTTTTCCTTTTCTAATACCAGGCCAACCAGTGAATTTCCACATCCTTTATCCCGTGTGAAGCAGCAATCTGGATATAGGGTGAGTCTATTGTTTTCCCTCTTTCTTTTGTTTTTTTTCCTGCCTAATTTATACTGTAGCTTCTCGGCCTCTTCCAGCTTTGGTAATTTCTAGTTAACTTTTTGGCTCTGTGCAGTCTATTGATCTCTTTCTTTCTGTTGTTTTTCTTTCCTGTCTAATTTGTTTGGTAGCTTCTATGCCTCTTCGAGCTCTGGTAATTTCTAGTTAACTTTTGGCACCATGTTTTAATTTTTTTTTCAGCTGTCATATCAAATTGTTGACTCCTTGATTTGGCTTGGGATTCGCGACATGATCAATGATGTTAGGAAGAAAAAGCTGAAGCTTCGTCCTGTAACATATTTAAGTGGTTCACAAGGCTCTGATTCTGATATCCCACATGGATATATTTGGAGTCCTCACCTAGTTCCTAAACCAAAAGGTGGTTCCTTTTTATTTCAATCATATATTTGGAGTCCTAACTTAGGTCCAGGATTTTCTTGATCTCTTGTGTTTCTCTACTTTGGTGTGTTTGTCAGTTTGATGTATACTCCCTGTTTACGCTAATATTACCTTTGTTTTTTTTTTAATTATCATTCATAAAACTATCCCATCGAAGAAATTTATATGGAATCCATCTGTTACCATGTCAGGTACAGCACACAATTTTTTATTCGTTGAGCCCATGAAGATTGTAGCACCATGCGGTTTTGGATCCTGTTTTTTAAGTGCATATTTTCCCATATCTGTCTGAAGGTTACCTTGTCAATTGCAGCTATAAGAATCAGAGGTTTCGATGTTTTATGAATCTGATTTGATATAAAAAGGAGTTGGGTTTGGGCAGAGTTGCCTGGGGCTGAGAGGATGCCTCTCCTTTAGTCTGCACTCTTGTGCCATTTGCATATACTATTCTAGTGTTCTCCTCTAGTATTGGTCCATTTGATTAGTTTTTCCTGGAATGTAAGTGGATCATGGTATCTCTAGAAGACAGCTAATTCCCTGGAAATGCATGTTCTAACACTTTTTTTTTTTTTTTTCTGGAAGAAAGCATGTTCTTACTCAAGCAACCTCTCACTTTCATTTTTATATCATTTTTCCTATTCCTTTTGATTTTATTGTTATCTTATTCCTTGTTTAAGTGAGACAGCACTTTGCTTGAAACAACATATTGTGCATCATTGTTCCAAAATGGGCATCATCCTTGCAAAATTGGCAGTCATTAGTTTTGATGGTGAATTTATGATGTTCTTTTACCTTTTGGCTTGCAGATTGGGGGCCTAAGGTTGATGTGGTTGGATTTTGTTTCCTTGATCTCGCATCAAACTATGAACCTCCTGAACCACTCGTAAAATGGCTTGAAGCTGGTGAAAAGCCTGTTTACATTGGATTTGGCAGCCTTGTGAGTTTTCCTTCTTATTTCTCGCATTTATATATACTTACCCTATACTGTTTCCTATATATCGAAGCTTAAGATTTTATCAACAGTTTAGAGGTGAATCTTTTGAAATTCTCAATCCATGTTAGGATTTATAACAAATCAACCGAGTCATTGAATGACTGACTTGTTAAAAATACTGTTAATTTGTTGAGAACCACATTGAAAACAAGGATATTGTTAACTATATTTGAAGGACCCCATGTACTTGGGCTATGCCTAGTTTTCATCAATAAAATTCTTACTTACTGATTAAAAAATTATCTTTTAAGGACACTAATTCCTAATGATGGTTTTCCATCTCCAATCTAAAACTTGTCATTTCCCTTCAAAATTATGGTTGTGGAAAAAATGAAGAGACTAGGAGAAAGATATTGAAAAATCAAGCATAATGGGTTTTAAAGAATATATATGTATATATATATATATTATATGTTTAAGTTGGCTTTGAGAATTTTTTTTTTTAAGATTTGGCATTAAAAAAAAATCTTAGCAAAATCTTAACACATATATAGTTTATGATCATGTCAGTTGGAATTTCTGTTTTATCTTCTAGGGAAATGTGATTTTGGGGGGAAGTGGTGTAGTTAGATCAGACATTGTGTTTCGACTGCGTGCTTCTCAATTTTAGTGAATGGATCTCCTGAGGGGTTTTTTTAATAGTTCCCGTGGTTTGAGACAGGGGACCCGTTGTTTCCCTTTCTTTGTCATTGTGATGGATGCTCTTAGTCTTATGTTGGGGGCTGCGGTTGGCAGTGGTTTGTTGTCAGGTTTCAAGGTGGGAGGGCCTCAAGACAGCTTGGTTACGATTTCTCATCTTTTGTTTGCAGATGATACTTTGCTATTTTGTGATGTGAATCCAAGTCATGTGCAAACTCTGTGAGCGCTTCTACTTTGTTTTGAGGTTGTGCCGGGCTTTAAGGTAAATCTTGGTAAGTGCGAGATGGTACCTTTGGGCCAGGTGAGAACTATGAGTAGGTTGGCAAGTGTTCTAGATTGCTAGGTTTCCTCTTTGCCGATTAGATACCTTGGGCTCCCTTTGGGGGCTACATTCAAGACGAGTACGGTTTGGGATGGGGTGTTGGAAAAGGTAGAGAGAAGGTTGGCGGAATGGAAGAGGTTGTATTTGTCAAAAGGAGGAAAATCACCCTTATCAAAAGTACTTTGTCTAACCTTCCTACATATTTTCTATCTTTATTTCCCATTCCAATTGGTGTGGCAAATCGGTTGGAGAAGTTATTTCGAGACTTTTTGTGGGGAGGTATAGGGGAGGAAGCTAAGTTTCATTTGGTTAGTTGGGATAAGATTTGTACTTCTTTGTCGTGTGATGGGTTGGGATTTCGGAAGTTGAATTTCTTTAATAAAGCACTACTTGGGAAGTGGTTGTGGAGGTATCATCAGGATTGTGATTCATTATGTAGAACTGTGATCGATTCTAAATATGGGAGTGCCTGGGCGGGGAGTTTTAATGAGGTAAGAGGTACTTATGGTGTAGAGGTGTGGAAAATATTAGGAGTGGTGGGGATGTTTTTGTAAAAGATATCATATTTGTAGTTGGGGATGGCTCCAGAATTCGTTTTTGGCATGATCCTTGGTGTGGTGGTAGGGCTCTTTGTGCTGTTTTTCCAGATCTCTTTAGTATTTCTCAGAATCCAGATGCTTCTGTGGCTGACATTTTGGATTGTTCTAGTGGCTCATCCCATTGGAATGTTCTATTTTCTAGAGCTGTGAATGATTGGGAAATGAGGGCAGTTTCTGAATTGTTTGGTTTATTGTACGCTACTCAGCTTGGGCGGGATGTGAGGGATAAGATGGTCTGGATGCAGTGGTAACAAGAAGTTTTCAGTTCGTTCTTGGTATAAGACACTGTCTAGGCTGAATGGGGGGGTTCACTCTTTTCCTTGGAAGGGTAAGGTGCCTTCAAAGGTGCGTTCTTTGGCTGGTCTGCTTCTTTAGGAAGGATTCTGACGTTGGATAATCTCAGGAAGCGTGGATTAATTGTTTTGGATTGGTTTTTCTTATGCAAGAAATCTGGCGAATCGGTGGATCATTTATTATTACATTGTGAAGTGACTGGGCTGTTATGGTATGAAGTGTTCAATAGGCATGGAATGGCTTGGGTGATGCCTAGGAGGGTGGTGGATCTTGTTGCTTGCTAGAGAGGTTTAAGGGGTAATGTGCAAATTGCTGCTGTTTGGAATATGATCCCTTTATGCCTTGTGTGGTGTATTTGGGTTGAGAGGAGTGGCTGATGCTTTGAAGATGAGGAACACTAGGTGGATGAACTTAACGTTTTTTCTTTAATACCTTATTTCAGTGGGCTTCGGCTATTGTGTTTAATGGAACTAGTGTACATGATTTTCTTGTTCTTTTTCTAGTTCCTGACTTGTAATTAGGTTCAGTTTTTGTATACTTCCTGTGTACTTGGCTTTTCTTTGTTACTTGTCTCAATAAAATTTTCTTATTCATCCAAAAAAAAAAATTACGAAGAGGAGAATATTAGTAATGGATTGGTGTTGCATGCGCAAGAGCGGGGAAATAGTTAGGCATTTATTGTTGCATTGCTAAGTAGCAATATCGAATTTAACTTTATGGAATCCTTGCTCCTAGCCTTCTTCTGATTTGGAAAAGAGTGATTTCAGCAAGACCTGAAGAAGGAATGACCAACCCATTCCATCTATCATATCTGTCAAGTCGATCCGATTCGTTCTTATCTATAGATAACGCGATAGTAGTTCGAGACAAAGGAATACAAAAATAGTCTCTATGACCTCGATTCATCACCTTTTAAACACAAACGATATCTATTCGAACCCCCTTTCCAAAAGTAAGATTCATTTGGATCGATCGGCTTTTTCTATATCTTCTATACGATAGGCTAGTCCTCTATGTTAACTGGCGGAGCGGGGTTGTTCCAAACCTCTCGCCACGAGCCACCCGGGTGAGCTATCAAGTGTTGCTCCTTGATCGTCTGAGTCTGAGCCTTTATCTTGTGACGTCTCGTCAGAACTAGGGCAGCAATCCATAGAAAGATTTGACACAGCTCACTGAATTATGTGGTTAATGAAATTTGTAAATCGGTGGTTCGGGTTGGGCTTCTGGACTCCTCTAGGTGCACTAGGACTGGGTTTGTCTTTCTTGGATTTTTTTTCTTGGACTGGCCGATTGGAAGTGAGACTATTGGATCTCGGCCTCATCAATACTGGTTGAGATGATCCCTAGGTAACACAGAGAAAGTAGAACGATATGATCTATCTATGGTCAAGATGAAGAAAATTATAATATCATAGCTGCGATTGAGAGTCCTTATTCCTATTCAAGAATGTATTGCTCTGCTCATCTTTCTTTCTTATGGCTCGTTACAGCAGCACTCTGCACCCCTTCAGCTTCTTCCATTCAAAGTTACTGATAAGTAGCTAGAAGAGTTTAGTTTTCAGTCTTTTTGGCACTGTTTGGATGATGCCCAAAATTGTCATGGTATTACTGGCTGTTTGGAGTTAGAATGTGTGCCAGTTAGCACTGAAGCTTGGAGAATGGTTCACCTCTCATTTCTGTTTGGAGTTAGAATGTGCGCCAGTTAGCCCAAAATTCTCATTTCTGTTGAAGATTGTGAGAAGCCAGTGAAGGAGCTTATTTATGTTGAAAACGCTGTGTCTGAATGTCTGCTCGTAGTAGCTCTAACTTACCTAATTTGTGTTTTCCTTCTCTCTAATAGGGTGCTTTCTCTTTTATATTCCCATCCCCGATTACTTGAGTTGTGCCTCATTGTGCCTTTGTTAAGATTGAGTTACTCATAGAAAAAGATTAAAATCTTCATGCATGCTCTTTTTCTCCAAAGCAAAGAGACAAAGTAAGCTCCTATTATTAACATTCTTTCTTTTAGAAAATGAAAATACCATGAATCAACGGCTAACAATGGAAAAATGAAAGTTTTACTGCTGACAACGTCAGTTCCTGTCATCAACAATAAAAGGCAACAATTGAGCATTGTTACTGAGTGGACAGCTTCACTGGTAGACAACTGATTGAAATTGAAAAGCCAGAAGTTAATGATCTTGGTAATAGATTAATTTGCTTAGTCTTGATTTTTCAGTTTCAACTATAATCACTGAGCAAATTGTTTTCAACTGATAATTTTGTTAAGAGAAGACAAATTAATGAAGTGTCAATTTCAATTAGAAGAATTAATATTCTTTTTCTTTTTCTCTTGTACGTTTGAGTTTTGCAGTAGGGGATTGTTTTGGTGAGGAATTGATGTTGTATGTGTTGGATTGGGGAAACGATTGATCATCTATTATTTGCAATGCAATGTGGCTAGCACTCTTTAGAATTCTATCTTTATATGCAATAATTTTATTTCATGATGGTCTTAAAAGCACCCAGCAAAATTTAAATGTTTTATCATGTTCCTGGCTTCTGACTTTGATTTCTTACTGAAATGTGTTTTATTTATCCTTTTTTTATTGTCAGCCGGTTCAAGAGCCAGAAAAAATGACACAAATTATTGTGAAAGCATTGGAAATGACTGGACAGAGGGGCATCATCAACAAAGGCTGGGGTGGCCTTGGGAACTGTAAGTTTTAGTTTCCAGTTAAAGCTTTGCATGCTCTTGTCTTATCATGAACTCTATTACCATCTGATCACCAGTATGCCAGTTTATTTAGCTGAATTTTGTTTCTCCCCAGTGGCAGAACCAAAGGACTCCATATACTTATTGGACAACATTCCTCACGACTGGCTATTCTTGCAATGCAAGGCTGTGGTGAGAGTTAAAAGTGTAGTTTTATCGTTTCAAATCTGTAGTTTACAGAATCATCCTAGATATGACAATGAACCAAACCAACCTGGCCCTGACCAGATTTACAATGCCAACTTTTGTCTTGTGCCATGGTCAGGCTTGATTCGATTGAAAGCTGTTGGCCTTGTCCTTCCATGTGCTTGTACTTTTCAAAAGTCTTCTATTATTTAACAGGCATCTTTTATCCCTTTTTTGTCATTCTTTTCAGGTGCATCATGGTGGTGCTGGAACGACAGCTGCGGGTCTCAGAGCTGCAGTAATAGTTTCATAGCTTACTGTATTTATGGTGCTTCTGTTCCATGTAATTGGCTTTTGGTTTATTGTGATTCATGTTGTTTTTCCAATATAGTGCCCAACAACTGTTGTACCTTTCTTCGGTGACCAACCCTTCTGGGGAGAGCGGGTACATGCAAGAGGAGTGGGTCCTGCACCCATTCCAGTTGATGAGTTTACACTTCCCAAGTTGGTTGATGCAATAAAGTTTATGCTAGATCCAAAGGTAATTCTGAATATCCTGAAGGTAGATGATTTATCCATGTTACCGAGGACTCGGACATCCTGGGTTTAATTTCGCATTTGGAGTTCTCCGGATTACTTGATACATAGTTCTGGTGGGTGGGATGGTGTTTCCAGGGTTTACTCCCCAAGGGTGGGTCCAAAAGGCTACCTTGGTGAGTTTGCAGGTCACCAAAAATATAAATGCGCAAACGGACTCGTTTAAAAGAAAAATTGGATTCACTTTGTAGAATCTGTTTTCGCTTGTTATGCTAAATGCTAGTGTGTTATTCCTGTTTTCCTCTTCTACCTTCAGTGTGATTTATGGGGATGACTTGATAATACCTGCATACCTTTAGTGTCTTTAGAGTACTTCCTCGAGGAGGCTCTAAATTAGATATCTGTGTTCCACAATTTGTTGGAGTAAGAATTTCCAACATCATTTCAAACTTGGGAGCTGAAAACTGAATTTTTTTTTATGATGAACCTATTTTACACCATGCGTAGAGAAGCAAAATTGGGT
Source organism: Juglans mandshurica (assembly GCA_022457165.1). Taxonomy (NCBI): domain Eukaryota; kingdom Viridiplantae; phylum Streptophyta; class Magnoliopsida; order Fagales; family Juglandaceae; genus Juglans; species Juglans mandshurica. The sequence goes on along the minus strand of CM039620.1, from coordinate 27,367,704 downwards.
TTGTTGTGACAAAAAATAGCTAAATACTTCAAATTTTTGTGCCGGCCTATCAGGTAAACTTCAGCTACTCTACTTCGTAGAAGGGAAAAAAAAAAAAATCACATATTCTGGATTCACCAAGTTTGAATTACCTCACGATGAACTTATCTGAGAATCATTTCAGGTGAAACAGCATGCGGTGGAGCTTGCAAAGGCCATGGAAAGCGAGGATGGTGTGGATGGAGCAGTGAAAGCCTTCTTTAAGCATCTTCCTCGCAAAAAGCCAGGACTAGAGCCAGAACCAGAACCAGTGCCATTGCCATCGAGTCTTTTCTCTATGAGTAGATGTTTTGGTTGTTCGTGAAATTGGTGGTGGATGTTTTATATTTCTTGTTGAGTTATTTTATGTTGCTCTGATAAGATGTCCTCAAAAGTCAAAACGCGAGCTCTCTCCCAAAAAAGGGGTTTCGACAAAAAAGAAAGGAAAAAAATGAAAAGCAAATTACTTGGGTATTCTTTTCATAGAATCCGATTCCTACTTCTTCCAGTGTTGTGATTATATGTTTTTATTTCAGCCATTATATATATATATTCCTTTCAAGAAATGCTTTCTTCCCTGTTTTTTTCTTGTTACTCCGAAAATAAAATGTTCAATGATTATGTAAGCATTTATTTCGTGGATCTGCTTGCTAGTTTCTTTTTGATACATACATACCTGGACGTGAATCGTGTCTCTGAATGGTCTGTTTTAGTGGGTTCCATTATGGTTGGCATTTACCACTGGTGGTCAAAGTGTATGATGCTGGTATGCTAAGTCCAAAAGCAAATCCATGCACATAGACATTAGATCATGTGGGAGAGAGCAGAACCAAACAAATCAGAGACTCATGGAATTATTGTACTGTCTTACTCGCACAGCAGTGGTATTATGAAACTTGACCAGGTACGTGATCCCTGTTCCGTGATTTTAGTAAGCATTCCCTCAAATTAACGTTTTGATATGCATTTTTGTATAGCTTGTTCTTCACTACTGTTAAATCTAATAATCCTCGTCGCTATGCCTAATTTATCTTTTAAAAAAACAGGATTAATAATTTGTTTGGAAAATGGTCATTAACACACGCTCACTTTAGAAACTGACCTATTTGAAAGGGTGATTGGTTGGATCCTGAAAGCCGAGGAGGAGGTTTATGAGGTAGTGATAGATATGAATGGAAAAATAAGGCTCCAAGGTTTCCCAGCTGGTTGAGATGTGATAAAAGGACAATTGGTAATGGCTTTCCATGATTTTCAATGTTCATGCTTAAGGTGGATTTGTAAGGAAACTTAAATGATACTACTACATTCATGGTCATTATCCTATCAAAATTGAAAAATTCTACTTATCATCTCCTACACCACACACCAACATGTGATTTGTCATTTTTACCATTTTATTTAAACACGCATATATTGACGTGTAATGTGTTTAAATAGTGACAAAAATGACAAGTTACATATTGGTGTGGTGTGGAGATGATAAGTTGCAATTCTCATCAAAATTATGCCTCGGTACTTCCTAACTAGCGTCCAAGACAAGGGATGGGTGGAAGGTTACAAATTGCAATGGATTGGCGTGTAGAGGAAGGCTGAATGCAGCAGGAGAGACATTTGCTGCAGGGAGTGAGGGAACTTAGCATTGAAGTCGCCCAATCTTTTCCCAATTTGCCATTATTTCCAAGATCACAGATCTGATCACGTAAGCTTAGTTATTCCAACAGTACTCTCACTTCTCTATTTTCTTCTGATCCATACTCCACTACGAATAAGCAACTTCACGGGGTTTCTTAAATTTTGAAAACAACCCATGCTATATATTTATACGACGTTAGATCTACTTTATAATAAAAATAAATTTTCAATCTAACATATTATATCAAATCACGTTAAATTACATCAATAATTCTGTCAAATATAGTAGTACTACCTACTGCTTCTTCTCGTTGTCACAGCATCAGGAACTTTTTAGAATGAAAAGTCTCGTCCAAAAAAAAAAAAAGAGCAACTTTCTGGCATGGTTCGTGTAGGATAGAAAATTTACAATTACAACCTGCATGACAAAAAAAAAAAAACATTAATATTTGGCAAAACAAATGACATCAGAATTAATAATCACTATTACGTTGATCTGATGTCAGTTCCAATAATGGAGGCTGCGTATGTGGAGCATGCATGAAGTTGTGTTCCTTCCACCTTCATTAGTCTCTCTCTCACCAAACACTTCCAATACTACTATTTAGTTATGGGCAATAATTTTGACTTTGAACTTCTTGATCTTGTTGAAATGGACGCACACTTATTCAGGAGCTTTGGTCTATATTAATTCATTAAGGATCACAAGGTCGAGTGTCTAGCTTATAATTAAGGATATATATTAAAATTATTAGGTACGCTCAAAATATATATAAACGACGTGATATTTTGATCATATCATAATTAGATTTCCTAATCATCAGTTTGTCTCTACTTATTGTTACATATATAGGACTTACATTAAAAAAAAAATATTTTTTTAATATTTGACCCCATTTTTTTAAGAAAAATTATATTTACATTCCTGAGTGGGGAACTATATGTGCAGTCTCATTGATGAATGAGGTAAAAGGTAAAAAATTATCAGATATTATTGTAATTTTATTTTTTTAAAAATATAACTGTATGTGCTTGCATGAACAGTCCCTATTTGGGGATTATATATAGACTAACTTTTTTTTTAAAGTAGATGTATCAAACAAACATACTAAGACTGTGTGCATGTTTGGGATTGCAGTGGAAAATATAGCTTATAGCGTTAAGGCTTATAACTTATAGTTTAAGTAATAAATTTTATTATTAAAAAATTCTTTACTGTTTAATTAGTAACCATATGTTTCAAGTACTTTCAAACATGTTACATTTCTTTGGAAATAAATTTAAAAAGTACTTGTATTTTTATCTATTGATAGCCTTTTTAAAATTTGAGATTCATTTCGGATTATCCGAAAAAAAGCGTTTGTGATACTTTTCCTCAATCATACTTTTTAACTTATTTGAAATTAAAAAGTACTTTAATATCTAATATTCAAACAATCTATTTTTTTTTTATTAAAGAGTTTTTAAAACTATTTAATTACTTTTTAAAACTCGTAATGCAATTCCAAACAAGTATTATATATAGCATTACTCATCAATTAACACGCAGATCGAGCTAAACACGTACCAATCGGCCTAAGCAACAAAATTTGCAAGCTTGAATGAAAATTAAATTTCGCAGGTTATCGATCAGTCCGTGTTTCAATGTAACTAGCCCCACTCATAATTGGAAATATGCATGCAGGTGACAGCGCAACGCAATGAGGAAGACAAAGCAAATATATAAGAGAAATGTTTTGGGTCTCGAATTTGAAATTTAAATTTTACTTAATGATTAAGAAAATATTTGTTAATAATATTGTGAATTTTTTATTTTTTTTAAAAATATTTATGATGATTAAAAAATACATAAAAATAGAAAAACAAAATATGCTATTCGGAATCTTATTCGGGTTACTTCTCCAGTAGCCATAGCACTGCTCAATATATTAACATGTGCAGAAATATATATAACTACGTACCGTTATAATTGTCTAAGCGTGCAATTTTTTTTTAAAATTGAGTAGAATTTATTATTAAAAAATTAATTATTTTTATATAAATTTCATATTTATTCATTTTTTTCAAAAATAGTATAGGATCGAGTCGTGATCATGATCAATACCTGGCCGTAGAGTCCAGGAAAAAAAAAAAAAATGTCATGCGTATTAATTGCTAGCTCTCGTACTTATCCTGATCCAACCAATATTATACGTATTGCTTAGATTATAATGAAGTTAATTAGACTGTCGATCCCACTTAACTAACAACTTCAGCAAATTTTCAGGTAGTTCTGTTCAGCAAATTCCTTATCGTTCTCTGTCGTTTGTCTAGCAAAAACAAACCATGATTTTAAAATTTATTTTTAAATCAAATTATGTAAGGTAAACATTTTATTATATGTATTTTACACTCCGACTTCTTCAGAATATATAAAAACTATGTATATATATATATATGAGAAAAGATATTTGCAACCGTCAATTGTGCAACCGCCGCGTAATCGCTTTGAAAAAAGTGAATAAAATATAGGACCCACGAAAAAAAAAATTAATAATTTTAAAATACATTTGGACTCATATTTTAGGCTTTAGAATTCATGATTTTAACTTGTAATATGAGAAGATATATCCAAGCAAAGCATGCATGCATATTGCATAGCTTTTGTTATGTAATTTTGAGTAATTGATTAAGCAGCTGACATGATATGATATTCAAGTGGATAAAAGAAAATTTAGATCTTTAATGTAGAGTGATCAATATTATAGAGTGTGAGAAAGATGAATTAACAAAATAGAGCATTTTGTATTTATTGAGTATGCACTTAAGAAGTTATTAGAGCCGAATATTATTTATTAGATATTGAAGTAGTGAGTATACACATGGACTACTTCTTCCGCTATAAATACCTGGCTCCCCCCCTCAACTCTTTTCTTGACTGCCTCCGTCTCTTTTTCTTTCTTCATTTCTCCCAGCCGAGAGCAACAATGGCGGTATCTCTTAGATGGTTTTCTGTTGGCTCATTGCTGCTGGTTCTAACGCTGCTTTTTATTATAAGCGTCATGGCCTCCAAAGAAAATGATCAACTTGTACAGTCAAGGTTAGTTAATTTACTTGAAATTTTTATCTTTTCTTTCCTCCATGCGATGTGTCAGGATTCTTGAATACGCTTTGTCACAAGCAGTACAAAGTTTCCTGGAAAATGTGTTCGCGTTTTGGAACGCCGTCTTCTCGTGTTATCCTTCTATTTCAGATAACAGTACTAGCGGTTCTGACATGAATTTCTACTTCCTGCGATTTGGCGGTGACAGGTTTGCAGAGGCAGAGGAGTTGCAGAGCTCCAAAAATGCGTCAATGGCGGACAGGTCAGTCAAGTAGTACTCGATCGGTACCGAGAATTTCAGCTTCGATTTTACCACTAATCCTGACGGTCCACCTGGCAAGCAGCTGTACGAAGGCCGCTAGATATATTCAAATACAGGATATTTAATCTAAAATCCGAATAATCTGGATCGTTCGGATCAGATCTGAAAAGAATTCGCGTCGTTAATTAAGTCGATCGGTTTTTATATTTAGATTGAAACTTAAAAATTATAATGATAATATATTAATATCTCAACAAAAGAAGAAAAAATAAAAAATTGTATCGTTAATTGGACACCATACATGTACGGTGTACGTAGAACGTACCATTCAACAAACAAAACGATCATGACATGCTGCGGTGTTCTGCTCTCACCAATGTCAATTGTCTAGTCGTATCGGACTCATCTCTGTTGAAGGAAAACGGCGTCGTCCTAATTTCCTATCTAATGTTGCTTAGACATATTAGTATTGAGTTTTGCTATTAGTTTTCGCGCACCACACATTATATATATATTTTTTAATTTGATTCTTTTTAAATTAATTGAATTATTTTACTCATCATTCATATATCACACATTTGATAAGAAAAAATTAAAAATTAAAAATTAAAAAATTATGTATGATATGTAATATGAAGATGATGAATAGAATTTTTTATTAGTATATTACTATGCCGAGACAGCTCATATTGCTATCTCAAGTCACACTCAGCTCTGTTGAAGGAAAACATGTAGTTTAGGCTCCATTTGAATATTATATTATGATTATCTCATACGATCCGTAAATAGTTTGTAAATAGTAGTGAAATAATTTGAGAATATATGACAATAATTGTGTTTAACAAATTAATCTCACGTTGCTAAGACATATTACTAAGTTCCAATTTCAGGTCAGAGGATGCTGCATGGAATGAGCACGCTGTCCATGATCCAGAGGAGGTAGCTTCTATGGTTGATCTGTAAGTCTCTATCTTTTCATTTCCCAATCTTCATTGTCGTGTATTTCGTGCTATTTCTTGACAGAGTATATAGCCAAAGAAAAAATAAATAAATAAACGGCCGAAGAGTAGATAATTAGTGGCGCTAAATCATCATATGCCAATATGCTGTTCGTACGGCATCGTCTTTTCTTCTAAAATATATGGTACTCATAATTCTGTATCCTCTCCTTCCCCCCCCCAAATTCTATAATCTTCGTTGCCAGCTTTACCCACGTGGCCATGTCCTGGTATCCGCTTGACATGCTCTTAAAGCATTGGTATTGGTTTAGCCAAACTTTAGAGATACTACACTGGTATTTCTCAAAGTACATCACCTTTTTATACCTAGACCAATGATCCAGCAGCTTTGTGAACTTTTCCATATATCTCAATAGCTTTTGTAAAAGCCATTCCTTGACTGTACGTTCATGGAAACTCAGGCCCCTTATCTATACGTTTACAATTATAGCAAAAAATAGCAAAAAGATGCCACTGACAACATATAACATCGTATGGTGACAAAAGAAAGCCAATGTTGTCACCTCCTTTGATTGGAGATACTGGACTTTGCTACTTCGGTCTTTCCGCGCCACACCTTGTCAATGCATCAACCGGCTGCAATCTTTTTCTTGTTTTGGCCTTTTTTTTTGGTAAAAAAACAAGGATTTGCTTATTTACACGATGAAGTCTTGTACTCATATGCACCAAATTGCATGGTTTTGAAGTGGGAATCCAATGCTTTTTATGTAATCAGTGCAATGCTTTGAACTCTTGTCATCCATTTCGTATATATGATTTATTTGTCCATACCTCGGAGTGAAAGCAGTAAAGGAAATCACCCTTGTCTCTCTGCTTCTAACCCTTAATAGTTGCTCCAGCCTGTCAAGAGTCGTATGAGATCAGCTCACCATAAATTGCAGATCTTGTCTCAGTTTTTCTCTTTTTGGGTAATGAAACAGATCGATTTGGTTTCATACCGCAACCCTTCTCAGAACTTTTTTTTTGTCCCTTCATCCAACAGTTTTTAATTAGCAAGTTAATCGATGAGATCCCCATGACCTCATTGAATGTGTCATTTTTGTTGAAGTCGCTCACGGACACGTATCCATCTCCACGTACGACATTATGAGCACATGGACTACTCAGAACAGGGCACAATATTATGACAATATTGTTTTCTCACATATTTGTGATTCTGATCTTCACATGTCTCTTGGTGATGATTTCAACATGACAGCTTTAAGAACAATAGCTCCATCAGTAATAATAGATTAATGATAGCAAGCATTGTAATGATTATGTGTTTTAAATTTTTCAGGAGCATTAGCAATAGCACTCATAGGAGGAACTTGGGATATTTTTCATGTGGAACAGGGAACCCGATCGACGACTGTTGGCGCTGTGACAGGCGCTGGTACCACCGCCGAAAGAACCTAGCCAACTGTGCCATTGGGTTTGGAAGGAATGCGGTTGGCGGCCGTGACGGCAGATACTACGTTGTTAGTGACCCCAGTGATGATGACCCTGTTAACCCTAAACCGGGTACGCTCCGCCACGCAGTCATTCAGGACAGGCCTTTGTGGATTGTGTTTAAGCGGGACATGGTGATCACACTCAAGCAGGAGCTTATTATGAACAGCTTTAAGACCATTGATGGTCGGGGTGCTAATGTCCACATTGCTTATGGGGCTTGCATTACGATCCAATTCATTACAAATGTCATCATCCATGGCCTGCACATCCACAATTGCAAGCCGACAGGCAATGCCATGGTGCGGAGCTCGCCAAGCCATTTTGGGTGGAGGACAATGGCTGATGGGGATGCCATTTCTATTTACGGTTCGAGCCATATTTGGGTTGACCACAACTCACTCTCTAATTGTGCTGATGGCCTTATCGATGCTGTAATGGGCTCCACTGCCATTACCATTTCTAACAACCACTTCACCCACCACAATGAGGTCGATCCTATATGTCACCCCATTTCCTCATTTTGCATTTAATTATTTTGGTTAAAGTTGAGTAATTGGGAGACTCATTTTCTATTCTTTGGTTTGTTTTTACATGTTAATTAAAAACAGGTTATGCTATTGGGTCACAGTGACTCCTATACAAGAGATAAGCAGATGCAGGTGACCATTGCCTACAACCATTTTGGTAAGGGACTAATCCAGAGAATGCCAAGGTAACGTACACATGATCATTGTTAGTCCTCAATTTCTTCTCCTGGATGCTTTTTGGTTGATACTAAATGTGCCTAAATTTCTAACTCAGTTTTTTGGGTGTCAATCAAAATCTTACAGGTGTAGGCATGGATATTTCCATGTGGTAAACAATGACTACACACACTGGGAAATGTATGCCATTGGTGGAAGTGCTAATCCTACCATTAACAGTCAGGGCAATAGATATCTTGCACCTGCCAACCCTTTTGCCAAGGAGGTACCTAAAAAAAAGAGAGCAGAATTTGTAACATTAATGATGACGGTGATAATTTATCATTGACAATAATGATTGGGCAGGTGACAAAGAGGATGTGCGAAGAAAATGGTACATGGAAGCGCTGGAACTGGAGATCAGAAGGAGATCTTCTGCTTAATGGAGCCTACTTCATTCCATCAGGAGCTAGAGCTACAGCCAGCTATGCCAGAGCCTCAAGTTTGGGGGCCAAGTCCTCTTCCGTGGTTGGTGCCATTACTTCCGGTGCTGGTGTCCTTACTTGCCGCAGGGGTTACCAGTGTTGACTCCCAATCTCATCAACAGAATAGAGAATGGAGGAGAGAGAGAGAAAGAGAGAATAATTACCCATTTTTTCTTCCTTTTATCATTGTCATAGCACTAGTCATTGAGTGTGCAGCTATTTCACACACATTGCTTCTTTGAACTTGTCCCAATCAAATATTGGAAAGGTGTAAATTTTCACATGTACCAAGTTTTCGCCACGTAAATATCCATTATTCCACTCGGCAGAGTGGCTTATCTCAATTGTCAGGCTGCTAAAGGTACCCAAGCACCTTCCTTCTTCGTTTTCCATGTCTCACTCAAGTGTCTTCAAGCGTTCCCATTGAGTTGGTCAAGTCAAGGACTAATGGGTGGGGTCTTTCTCTCCTTCACGCAATGTCAGTACCAGTATGGGAATGGCTTCAATACCCGAAGATCGGAAAAATAAGATAAAATAGAGAAAGAAGATCAAAACAAAAACTGAACGGCAAAAGCTCTGTAATAAATATTGTAAGCACCAGCTTGAGCCATCTGCACTTTTTATCATATTCCGTAAAATAGAAAAGGGGATGGAGAAGAGAGAAAGAGGGTCGAATTTGAGAGCTGCATGCATCTTTACTATTCTCAATTCTTAATGAATACATAACATATGTTCTTATTTATAGATGAATAAGACTAGGAAAATAATGAAAATATAACAAATTAACGATACTAATTAATTTACGCAATAAATTAAATATGATAGAAAATAAGTTTTCATTATAATACACATGCTAGAATATTCATTATGAATATACTTTTCATCTATGTAGTCATACAAATCTTAGTACTATGTTCTTTCCCTATAGAGATCATTAATAGTGTATATTACTTTTATTATAAAGTAGATGTATTGCATTACATTAATTTTTTATTTTTTTTTATAAAGTAACACTTCTCAAATTGAAATAATTGAATATGTTCTTTTGAAACGTAACTCATTTCCATTCAATTATCCCAAATGAATACAAGAAGGGAGAACCCCCAAAGTTACAATATGATCATGGATGGAAAGAGCATCTTTCTAACAAGTGAGCCATTGTATTGCCATTTCTCCTAACATGAGAAACCTCTCACTTGACAAAATTTTGTAGAATCTGTTTTGCCTCACACACAAACATACTTACACTGTTACAACCTTCTTTATCACTTCTCAGGGCATTAATGACTTGTAATGAGTCCCCTTCAACAATCACTTGAGATAGACAAAGTTCCAAACCAAATTGAACTGCTTTAAGGGCTCCAAAAGCCTCTGCTAGTAGTGGATCGGGAAAGAGGTGTTTATTAGTTCTCATGGTAGCAATGGTATGACCAAAGTTGTCCCTAACTGCTACTCCCACTCCAATTACTCCTTTTGCCTTATCTACTGCATTATCCCAATTAAGCTTGATCCAGTTTGATGGAGGAGCCTGCCAATCCTCCTCTAATGTATTAGCCTGCCTGCGATCCTGTCTGGATTCCTCCTCAATTAACATATCCAATATACCTCTTGCTTCCCTCACCATAACATTCGGGTGTGCAAAGGAGCCTTCAAAAAGGAATTTGTTTCTTCTCCACCATATCTTTCTGGCCACTACTGCAAATTCTTGTATGATTTGACTGTCCATGGTCTGAATTAAGACTTCTAGTAGTTGGAGCATAGCCATGTAAGGTTGATGACATTTCTGTAAGCTTTTTGAACATTGGCTCCAAACATCTTTAGCTGATTCACATCTCCATAGTGCATGTGCTGAGTCTTCTACCTCCAAGTTGCAGATTGGGCAAAGGGGGTTCTCAACTATTCTCTTCTTAAAGAGATTTGAATTTGTTGGAAGGGCCTCAAGGCATGATCTCCAAAGGAATACTTTGTCCCCAGGTTGCACCTTTAATTGCCATATCTGTTTCCAAACTGCCTTGAAGCTTGACTTGGTTGGAGGAGAGTTCTTTCTAGTTCCTTATGGTATGCACTCCTTACTGAAAAAACACAATCTTTTGTGCCTTGCCATACTAGTCTATCTCAGCTGTTAAGTGAGCTGATGAGAGTTTTAAGAATGATCTCAGTTTCTGGATTAAAAATTTGTTGCACCATAGCACTTCTCCATTATTTGGTGAGAGGGTCAATTAGGTTAGAAATTGTTGCACTAATCCCCAGCACACTAACATTACTTTGTACCCTACTAGGATTTGGATAGAGAATCCATTTATCCTTCCATATTTGCACTTGACTCCCATTTCCTATCATTCAATAGGATCCTGCTTCAATCAAAGGTCTAGCTGCTAGGAAGCTTCTCCATACATATGAGGGTCTCGCGCCTAGTTTTGCTTCTTGAAAGGTGGATTTAGGGTAGTACTTGGCCTTCATCACCTGAACAGCCAGAGAGTTTGGATGTTGGATCAGCCTCCAACATTGTTTTGCCAGCATAGCTTTGTTGAAAGCCTCAAAATCTCTAAAGCCCATCCCCCTTTAGTTTTTGCTTTTCCAATCTTATCCCATGATATCCAGTGAATTTTGTGCTCAGTGTTTTGCTGCCCCCACCAAAAGTTGTTAATCACACTGTTGATATCTTTGAGCAGGGATTTGGGAAGCTTGAAAACAGCCATTGTGTAAGTTGGAAGTGCCTAAAGCACAACTTTGATGAAGACCTCCTTCCTAGCTTGAGACAACAATTTTACCTTGTGATTATTGATTTTCGATCTAATATTGTCTAAAATGCCTTTAAAAGTCTTATAGGTGGGAAATTCTGATCTGGCCTCTTGCAATAGGAACCCCATGGATCAATCCCTTACCTTCAGCTTTACTAAGAAGACAACTAAGGGCCTCAACAAACATAATAAAAAGATAAGGTGACAGGGGATCACCTTGTCTTATACCTCTAGAAGGATAAAAAGGTTCTTGAGGACTTCCATTAACTAGAAGAGCATATGATACTATTTCAATGCATTTCATCACCAATTCTATCAATTGATTACAAAAGCCATTCTGCACATCACAGCTCTGATAAAGCTTCACTCTAGCCTATCATATGCCTTGCTTATATCTAGTTTCAGAGCCATGTAACCCTCTTTGCCTGTCATTTTAGACTTCATCGTATGCAAGGCTTCAAAAGCCATTATTACACTGTCAGAAATGAGTCTATTTGGTACAAAAGCAGATTGAGAACTGGATATGATGAGAGGCAAGATTGATTTAAGTCTGTTAGCTATTACTTTAGAGATGAGCTTATACATAACATTGCACAGGGAAATGAGTCTGAATTCAGTAACTTTGGTGGGATTTTTTTTCTTGGGAATTAGGGCAATGAAGGTGTTATTCGCAATAGAGAGGTTACCATTTGAATTCAGCACCTGCAAGATGGCTTCACAAACCTGTTTACCAATGAGAGGCCATTGTTTCTGATAAAAAGCAGCAGGAAAGCTATCAGGGCCAGGAGAGCTGAGGCCCTCCATTTGAAAGAGAGCCTCTTCAATTTCTTGTTGAGTGTAGAGCCTTGTGATATAGCATTCATTTCTTCTGTGACTCAAGGCTCCATAGAATCCAAAACTTCAGAAAAATTTCCTAGTGAAGATGTTGAGAATAGATTTTTATAATAAGCTTGGAAGAGGGAACTGATGCTCTCTGTGGTATACACTTCCTGCCTATCATCATCCACCAGCCTTTTGATAATGTTGTTTCTTCTTCTGAAAGAGGCACTTTGATGAAAAAACCTGGTATTTCTGTCACCTTTTCTTAACCACCTTTGCTTAGCTCTTTGTTTCCATATGAGATTATCTTCCTCCAATTGTTTGTTTATAGCCTTCTGAACATGCTTTACTTGCTCATTAAGGTGGCCTTTGTTTTCTTTTTGAAGATCAGTCAATAGAGCCATATTTTCTGATAACTGTTGTTTGGGATTGCCCCTCAGTCTTTTATCCCACTGCAAGAGCTTTTGTTTGCATTGGTTAAGCCCCTCTTTAATAGCAAACATTTTATTTTCTGAATCTTTGTTGCTTTGCCAGGTTTCCTCTATCAGGTTTTGAAAACCATCCCTCAGAGTCTAGTTTGCTTCAAAACGAAAGGGTTTGTCCCTCTGGTTCCTATAAGACTGACTCCCCTCAAAACTGACTAGCAGTGGGCAGTGATCTGAACTCAAGGCAGGAAGAATAAACACTCTTGAGTTAGGGTAGGTCTCAAACCAATTGGCATTACAAAGAGCTCTGTCCAGTCTTTCTTTGGTAAAGGCTCCCCTAAGTCTTCCATTAGTCCACGTGAATTTGTTACCTATAGAGTCCATGTCACATAGTCCACAGGACTCAACAGCAGCTCTAAAAGCTTCAATCTGAGCACTTGGTCTTAAGGCCCCTCCCCATTTCTCATTAAAGTTGAGTATTTCATTAAAGTCCCCAACACACACACACCCACCCTATGGAACTTTCTGGTTTAATAGCTTGAATGAGTTGCCAACTTTCCTTCCTTCTACTGGTATTGGGACTTCCATAGAAACTAGTCAGCAACCACTCCTTACCCCCCTCAGCTCCCTTCACCATTAGAGAAATGTGGTGTTGAGTGTATGTGTGCACTATAGCTTTCATGTCTTCTCTTCAAAGGAAAGCAAGCCCACCACTCATTCCTTTACAATCAATTACAAAACTATTTTCTAACTTCAGACGTTTTTTGAGGCTTTCAACTTTGTTTCTTTTACACTTTGTTTCCATAAGAAACACAAAGGATGGGAACTTTTTAAGCATCAATAGGTGCAGTTCATGAACTGTCTGGGGGTTCCCAAGCCCCCTACAGTTCCAACTGAGGCAACTCATTTTGGGCTGTTCCACAGCCTCCACCATATCAAATTGAGGGGAAACAAGATTGTCATCTTTCTCAACTTTAATTTTCTTTGTTATGTTCTGGTCCACAATAGCTAGTAGAGAACTTCTATCTCTTTTGTTACCTGAGTGTAAATCTGATATAGCCCCTACATCCAAGGAGCATCTCTCTATGCATATGTCTCGAGCCCTCTTCTTCCAGCTGGCAGTTTTCTTGACTTGATCAAGTACTTTAACTTGGTTGGAAACAAATTGGTTAAAATCCTGAACCTGTTTCACTAGATCAATCGAGGTTTCAGTACCCTTTGGTGGTCTTCTGTCAGAGTTGAGGTCAAATCTGGTCTCTTTAGAAATAGTCTTTCCCTTACTTAATCCTGACTCCACCACTCCCAACATGTCACTTGTCTCCTCATCCTGGCCTAAATGTACAATATTTGGTTTTTTTAATATTCCCATAACTCTCTCTTCAATCTCAGACTTTGACTTTTGCATATCCCCTAGGACCTGTCCCTTTCCTTTTCCATCACCTTTTTCCTCGAGAGTATCAGTTTCCTTTGTAGGCGCCTGACACCATTCCTTGAAATCTACTTTACCAATATTATCTTCATCCTTGACCTCCCTCCTCTCCCTCCATGGCCATGGTTCAGGCTTAGGTGATTGATCAGCACTTTCATCGTATCTTTTGAATTGCAACTCATTCTCCCTTACTATAGGAGCCCTTAACCATGCCCCATATTGGCTCTGCCCTTCCCCACCCCCTTGGTTTGAGCATGAGTTGTTCAAATGTCTGATGACTCCACATTTGAAACAGAGGGAAGGTAGTCTCTCATACTTGAAATACACCCATGTTTTCTTCCCCCCCACTTTAATGAACATACCCCTTAAAAGAGCTTTGGTTATATCAAGCTCCACCCTTATTCTCAGGAACTTTCCCCATCCAATGCCTCTTTCATCTACATGTACTTTAATAAACCTTTCCAGACTGTTTCCTATCTGGATCCCAACCTCTTGGTTCATGCAGTCAAAAGGTAGGTTGTAGGCTTGGATCCAGAACTCCTTTTTGTTGAACATTACTTCGTTAATGGACATGGACCCATTGAAGGACTGAATGCATAGAAGCCATCTATCAAAATACCACGGCCTGCCATTGATCACCCTATCCAAATCCTTTTTACTTTGGAACTCAATCAGAAACTTATTAGCTCCAACTTCTGAAAACTGTAGCCAGCTATCACATTTCCAAATTTTTGACATGGTACTCTTGAAGGCTTCCCTGTTGATGATTTTTTCCGCCACAATCATGACCAGTAGACAGTATGTCCTTTACAACAAAGATAGTTGATTATAAATGGATATTTTTGCAGATATAGGGCAGGATGTAAAGGTTGTAAATGTACAATGGGCTTGGTTTTTATTTTTAACAAATTTCAGAGCTTTGTATAAAGAATTGTACTCTAGTTTTTTAACCCATTCCAATAAATACTGATATGAACGGTGGAGAGTTTTGTCACTTACCTTTGGAGTGCGCCAAAGTGGAGAGGCATATATTCAAGTTTCAACAATTTTCAACAATAATGGGGGCATATAAGACTTTATAAGTTTAGAATTTGGCTTCCTCTAAAGGCCATAAATACGCCACTACTGCCATGGGCTACGGTTGTTCTTGGAGGGGTGGGAGCTTTTTTTCACTCCTTGAATTCATGTCAAGTTAATATTTATTAGAGTAGTGCTATGCGTACGTACAACAATGTTATATGTAGTGAGTATCTGCCTCATTTCATTAGTTTTTTTTTTTAATTTGAATTTCAAATTTCAAATTTCAAATTTGAAACTTTTTACCATTTTTAACAATTGACATATTGTATGATTACGCAAATAAAATTATAAGTATAGATAGCAATTTCTTATGAAAAATGCTATGTTGCCCCCTCCCCAAAAGTGACAGCTCACTATCGCTAGTGCAAAAGTATTTTTTTTTTTTTTAAGAAAAATTCTATGCTCAGTCCATTTTATAGACACCTTGCGGACGAACCATGCCAGCTCAAAAATGAAATAGGGCGTATCAATGGAATGATGCATTTATGGGAGAGCAGGAAATCTTCCATGAACTAAAAGCACTGAAAAGGAATCATTGATGTTAGTAAAACGAAGACTGCTTTTGAATCTTTAAAGTACAAAAGGACAAAAATGCGCCTGCTTATCGACGGTGAACTGTAGTAAACAGAATTATGGTCATCGGTGGCAGTGCCTAGTGGTGGTCTTTGCGGTGACCCAACTCCCAAGTCCCTCTCTCATGTGCTGAGAGTTGGGTGATGTCCATCCCACAGGTGGCATTGCAAGTGAAGCTTTCGTCTCTGCTACTCCACTCGACGGTGACACGCTCCTTCCATACAGCCCATTTTCCCCTGAGGAAGATGTCCTGGTCCTTGTCCTGTAAATCATTCTCCTTGAAATAAAATTACACTAGAGGTCAAAGTGAGCGATCACTTTTTAGGACAGAGTAACAACACTATTTTCTTATTTATTATTAGGTACTTTTTTAAAATACGGATGGTGCGATACTCTATTCTTGTGAATAATGTCGTATTTTTAAAATTGCTTACATAACTAACATTATTTTACTTATAAGGTGTCTAATTCGCTACTTAAACAATCTCTCAGCTGAGAGGGGAGAAAGAGATAAAAAAAAAAAAAAAAAAAAAAAAGAGGTATTCAGTGAACTTTTGTTATAATGTTTTGAGTTTTTTGAAGATAAGTTGGTCAAGTCTAATAAGTAAATGGTGTTGTACAGTCCAGAAAGTTTTCTTTTTAGTCAGCCCAGAAAGGTTGGTTTCATGCCCAACTACAACAAGGGCTTTTATAAAACCAGCCTACTTAAAATAAATGTTAGATTTATACAAAATTTTTATAAAAATAAATTTAAAAGATGACATAATTTGATATAATACATCAAATTTATTTTATAATAATAAATATTTTATAATCTAACATATTAGATCAAGATATATTAATTTGTAATTTTTTATAAGTAACATAAAAATTAAATTAAAATAAATAAATATTTCTTCCTAAGTTTACGTAAAATATCTATATTGACCAAATGTTTCTTTTCCAACACATCTAGCATATCATACCACAATCTTTTCAGAGGTTTGTAAAGAAAAATCATCAAGTGTTAAAAGGCACTTCTTTGAATAAGTTCTCTGATGTTTGGAGTACTACTACTACTACTATATATATATATATATATATATATATATATATATATTTATGTTTAATGCCAAATTTAACTGGTTTCTATAGGAGTTGCAGGCACACATAATTGGGGTATATCAAACCTTTGTTACATTCCAAGATAGCTGTTTTAAGTGATGCATTGTCACATAAATTACACATTACCAATTCCTAGAAATATAACCTCCTTCAGAAAAACATTACCACCATTACACTACAGTTACCATCTTAATGAGGATCAGATAGACAATAAAATGGAACTTGTATATATAGATGAGCATATAGAAAAGGCAGGCTCAAAATGGTGTAGCAATTCCACTCCTTGTTTCTGTAGGGCTGTATAAAGCAGACCTGTTCCTAGGTCGATTCTCCTCCAACTGCTTCACGACTTCATCCATTGTAGGTCTAACTGAAGCCACTGGAGCACAGCAACCCATTGCAAGCTTCAATGCATGAACCAAACCCTCTTCCATTGGACTCCTGATTCCCTTTAAGACTTCCACATCAAAAACCTCCATTGTTGTCTCCTCCAAAACTGCCACTTTCACCATTGAAGGTAAATCAACAAATTCCCCGCTTCTTCCATTTTTTCCAGGTTTCTTTCCTATCAAGATTTCCAATAAAAATATCCCATATGCATAGACATCTGTCCTAGAATTGCATTTCTTCATTCTTTGAAGCTCTGGTGCTTTGTAACCGTCAGTTTTTGCAAGTGCCACCATTTCATCAGCTATGGCTGGGACCATTAGCTTGTCGAGCCCAAACTCAGTGAGCCTTGCAACAAAAAACTCGTCTACAAGCACATTTTTGGACCTCACATTTCCATGAGTAATGGGTACCTCAAGACCTGTATGAAGATATGATAGTCCTCTGGCTATACCCAATGCAATCTTGTGCCTTCGAGCCCAGTTCAGCACTGGTTTTCCTGCTCTAGTTTCTGTAGCCAACCAGAACAGATAAAATGACAGTTTGGTGAACTACCATGAGGGCTCAAAATTTGCAAAGAAAATGATAGAGAAGCACCCAGGTAAACTATGCACCAACTTAGATGGCTTTTTAAATCAGTCTCACTTATTCTCTTTTAATTTTGATTGTACGTCTAAACAAGTAATGGAGAGCTTTTAAGTTCGGGTGTTTGTGCTTGTATATTTAGACAATCATGCACAAGTGTTGCTCTTGTATACGTTATGTGTACTTGGGCTATGCCTATTCTCATTAATAAAATTCTTCTTTACCAATCAAAAATAAAAAGTTCGGGTGTTTATGAGGACTGGAACTTGCAACTCATTTCTCCATTGCACATAAGTTGTGGCTCACTGCATCTTGTAAGCTCATATTTGAAACTTACATATCACCTTGACAGTAGGCTCTCATGAATTTTGACAGTGACTAGGCATAAGTAATGAGAAAGGACACAGTGGATCAAAAGGTATTGCTTCACCCTCCAGGTCTACATAAATCTCATGACCGAGCCTGAGGGCAGCTCCTGTCCTGAAAATTCAGTTTTCAGGAATGTTATGAGAATGGAAGTTCTGGTCCACTTCCATTATTTAGGTAGGGTTTTTACTAGTTTGTGAGGCATGGGTTGAGAAAGGTCTATCAATCCCTACTTGAGGCTGAAGACAACTCGTATGACGGTTTGCCTCCCCAAGATTTTATTCTTTGGTTATCATGTAGCGTTACAGGTATCCCTATGGTCGGTTTAAAAAAAAAATCTTTTTTTTTTTTAATAAGAAATTTCAGAAAATTCATGTTGTAATGTTTTCCAATGCCAGTGGAACTTTTCAATACATAACTCTATGCTCTTCTTCATCCTAATCTTTGCCATCCCCAGTTGCACTTGGTGATATGGCACATCCAAGTGGATGCCACTTAAGTGGTTGATATAAGAAGTTTCTTGAAATGTGACACATCATTATGTGCATTGGGGATGACTAGGTTCAGAATAAAGAGTAGTATTGTTCCATAGCCAGATAGCCAAGGACTGTTAATGATGTAACTTCTTGGGTGCTCGTGTTATCTTCTCAAACCCGGACTTGGGTTAAGATATGAACAATGATGGGAATTAAGTTTTCATCAAACGAGGATTCACTCTTTGATAAGGGTTATTTACTAAATCAATACAGCGATGTTAACTTTTCTACTTCACAGTGATGACGAGCTACAGTTATTCCATATCTGAATGAGATACAGGATGAATAACAAGCAGAGGAAAGCACAGAAGAAAAAAAGTACATACCGTGTAAAAGATCATGGAGGGTTCTGTGAGGAAGATAGTCATAAATGAGGAGTTTTTCCCCTCGCTTCCCCTGATAGAAAGCTCTCAATGGAATCAAATTCTCATGGCGAATCTTTCCCAGTTGCTTTATCACCGGTAAACATGAACTCCTATCTTTGCAACTACCTTCCCTCAACAATCTCAAAGCAATGGTCCCTCCATCGGAAAGCTTTGCCTTATAGACGGTTCCATAGCTCGTCTTCTCCAGAACTTGCCCGGTTGCATTCAATACATCCTCTAATGTCAAATGCTCTCCACCTTGAAACAAAATAAGCTTGCCTTCACCACCACCACCAACACCAACACCAACGCCTACATCACCATCACCATCACCATCTTCAATATCTTCTCCTTCCTCAAATTCATCTCCACTCTCTCCCCTACTCTTCCGCTTCTTATTTTGCACATACCCAATCAACAGTGAAGCCAAAACCACTGCTCCAGTCATCAAACCAATCACAATGCCGGCAATTGCGCCCGGGCTCAATCCAGAACTTCCACCACAACTTTTCAAAGGTAATCCACAAAGCCCCGGATTGTTTCCCTCAAACACCTCCACACCATATTTTGATTCTCCAAAAATGGGCAAGGCCCCACTAAAATTATTGTGGGAAAGATTCAATTTCTCAAGGTTTAGTCCAGATAAACTCTCTGGAATTGAACCAGAAAATATATTATTCCCAAGATCAAGCTCTTTAAGCCCAAGGAACCTGGTTATGAATTCGGGAAAATTCCCAGTAAGATTGTTGTTACCCAAATCCAAGACCTGTAAATTCTTGCACGTAGAGTTCGGTAATGCAGGTTCAGGGACTGACCCAGACAGTGAATTACCATGAAGCCTAAGAGAAACAAGTCCATCACACAAGTTCCAGAGAGAGGGTGCTAAAGCCCCGCTCAACAAGTTGTTACCCAAATCAATTTCAGAGAGTGAAGAGCTATAGCCAAGCTCAAGAGGGATTGTTCCACTCAGTGAGTTGAAGTTAAGGAAGAGACTCTGAAGCATGGAAAACTCACCCAGCTCTCTGGGCAGTGAACCGGTGAGATTAGCAGAGGGAAGCTGAAGGGAGAGAAGGTGCAGAGAAGGGTCTTTGAAGAGAGAGAGATTGTTCCATTGTGGGGAAGAGATTTGATTACAGAGCAAAAGAGAGCCATTGGAGAATACCCATTTGAGCCCTCTCCATTGGCACAAAGCTACAGAAGAATTCCATGAAGATAGCAAAAGGTTCTCAGTGTTACCTTGCAATGAAGCTTTGATCTTTCCCAAGAGAAGCTCAACATCCGGAGAAGCGGAAGACAAAGAAGCAGACTCAGCGTGTGTGGAGCCTGCAGTGAAGAAGACAAGCAGGAAGAAGAAGAAAATGTATGGACTCAAAAGGTTCAGAAGCGCCATCGATGAAGCTGGAGAGAGAGAGAGAGAGAGAGCGAGAGCGCAAAGGTGGTGAGCTGCGTGGTGGTGGTGTATACCTCAAAAGAGGTTCTCTTTTTCTTGGGAAAGCTGACAGGGTGTTGACTGTGAGTAATCTGATAGTCTAATAATGTTTACGGTCATGATTTTGAGAATGCATCTCATACTATATTGCGAGTGTAAGCAGCCTCCTCCTTGGTCCTACACCGTTGGATGTTACAAAAACAGTAACCGAGGACTTTAACGATGATTCCCACAGTGGCAAATTAGGGAAGAGGTAGCACTTAAACCCTCACAGACAGGCTGCCAACATAGATAACTTATTGCTCTTGCTTTTATACTATTTTTTCCTGCACGCTCACCTTCGAAATTGCAGATTTTCGTGTTACTTTTTTATTAAGTTTTGCATTCTTTGAGGAAGAAACCCTTGCACTGCAGAACGACACCGAGACGTGTCTTTTCAAGACAAGGATTGAGGGATCATCACAGGTGCATTTGACACTTGGTACTCCAATGTTTTTATTACCATACACATGTTGTTGATCTTTGACCCCTGACGTCTGATCAGACACCTGTGATAGGGGATGATGGGTGTGTGCTTGTCTTGATGCACCGTGATATATATTATTTGTGGGTCTTGGTGGGGCCCTTGTGCTTCTGGGTCAGAGTACAAAGAAAGAGTGCAAAACCTAAAGAAGAAGAAGAAAAGATATGAATCTGTGAATGTATGTTCCACAGCCAGTGAACTCTCTCTCAGACGTGAAGGAAAGGGTCATTGAGTGTGAGCATGGAGATGGATAAAGTAAGGACTTTAAAGTTTAAAGGTGTTGTTCACGTGGAGTGAGATCCAGCTATCTATCCGGTGGGTCTCACTTTAGGGTTAGCAATTAGCAAATATCCTTTTCAACAAAGTTCAGCAATTATTATTTTCGTTTCATTATTTTCTCATTTAAATGATTTGGTTCTCTCTCATTTCTTTGTGATTCAATCAAAGTAGAGTATAGGAGAGACCCCAAGTTGCAAAATCTAGCACTTAAGATTTGTTTGGATTGTTGCTAATTTGATATCAGCTTTTAAGAGACTTGTCAAAAGGAAAAAGACAGAGACTTTTAAGAGAGGTTTGCCTGTACTATAAGCGAAATCAATGTACAAAAAATTGACCGTTACAACTAATGATATCCATACAATTTTTTTTTTTTACTATTTATTTTCTAATTAATTGATATAATAATGTCATTTTTTTAAAAAAGATTGAAGACCACCGTTTGGATTGAGAAGTGATCTCATCTCATCATTATAATTTTTTTAAATTTTTACATAAAATATAATAAATAATTCAATTTTCTCAAATCTCAAAACAATAATAATATTCGAATAATATTTTATTCAACTCATTTAAAACTATCTCATCTTATTTCATCTCATCTCTCAATCCAAACGGGCGTAATATGATAATGTATCTTCGTTAAAAATATGAAAATTATTATTTAAATTTTAAATTTAATATATAAAAAGAACAGTAAAAAAATATTATGAGTGTATTATTACTCAAAAAGTTGTGGAGTTTGGATCCGAAGAATAAAAGCGGTTGGTATTTGAGGAAGTGAGACCCGATTAGAGCCCAGCACATAACATGTTGTTTGGCAGTTCACTGTGCAGACTCACGCCAGCATATGCAATCATTTCTTTCCTTAACCCTCGAACAAGATTCTCCTCACTCCTACTTTTTATCATGATCTTTGACCTTACTGTACTCTGTTCTTGGTTTAAATGTTTCAAAGTGGAATGAGAAAGGAATTTTTTCTCACCCAACTCATATAATTTAGATTACTGTTACATTTATAAATTCAGCTGAGTACTTTTTTTTTTTTTTTCTCTATGCATGGGAAGGACTATATAAACAGGGGGTTTTGCACTTGATATTCTCATTGTTTCAACCAAATTTATTTACCCTTCAAGACGCAGCAGAACTGCAGTATATCCTCAAAAGATAGTCGAATATACAGCCAACACCAAAGATCTTTCTAACCAGATGCCACTGCACTGCATACGGTTTTTCAGCAACTATTTCATGGTATTGCATGGCATGCCTGCCATCCAATGTTTTGGCGTGAGCAAAAAGCAAACACCATAAGATCCCTAAACACTCTGTCAATGCTTTCATATATATATATATATATATATATATATATATATGCCACATATGGACCTGGAAAGCCGCTTTCCTTAAGAGAGTAGATCATTCCATTGTCTGTAGATGTCCTGACATCCACTCAACACCCTTTTCTAGTGTCATTTGGGGTAACAGCTTTCTAGCATTTTAGGAGGACAATCAAAAGAGAGAGATTATGTTAAGAGTCTCATTTATGCATAGAGAGGACACTCGGATTTACCACTATTTCTTTCACCAGAAGCAAATTGGCATTGAACTTTGTTCAGCATGGTAGAAACATGCTGATTACTTTATTGGTTTTGTCCCCAACAACATTATTTCTAAATGATGTATTTACCAAACTATTATTTAGATCATCACTCCAGAATTGTGGACAACAACTCTTGGTCAAAGGAAGTTACTTCATGTCTTGTATCTATATGGTCTCAAACCACATTTACTGTAGGAGTCTAAAAGATCAGTTAGCCTTGAAGCACCGCTGCTAAAACCAATTAACCAACCTTATTGGTGGTAGTTAACATAAGCGTGCGGTGTAACATTTGTGGGAAAACGGTGCAATTTGTAATAAATTACACATTCCAACTACCAGAACTGACAAATAACACCTGTCTGATTTTTATCATTAAACTTGAGGGGACAAAAAAAAAACAATTTTACCGTATCTTTAAGAAGATATCATTGTGCATTGTAAGATATCATACTCTTGTATAACTGTGATACTTCCACCAAATGAATACAAACAAGGCTCAGCATTGAAGAAATAGGATATTTAAATGCATTTGTATGACTTTGTTTTTCCTAAAATCTTGATTCATTCATATTTACAACTGCACCAGAGGCTGCCAATTCTGCACCTATAATTGAAAAATTACCAATAATCCCCACATGAACAAGGCCCATCCTCAAAATGGTGAAAGCGCTTCCGGTCACGCACAATAATCTTACGTTTATAAATTTTTGAGATTAGTTTCATTGAAGAGTGACAGTCTTCACAGACACGTAGGTTCTTAACTATCCGAAGTGGCGAATGAGGGCTTGTACTGATTAAGCCAAAGGCAACTGCAATCTTCTCGCTGTGATAGTGTAAGGCACTTTCTTTCTCTTCTTCATCCATGTTGAGCAAGACTTGTGCAGTGTTTGGTCTATGGCCTATCAACTTCAATTGGTTAGAAATTTCCTCCAACATGGCATGTATTTCTTTGGCTCTATGATGGGAGTCATCTTCTACCAGAAACTCATGAATTTCTCCATCAAGCTCAATCCAACTGCATCCAGGGTCTTTCTGTATGTCCATCTCCTTCATTGTCAACCTCACCTCTGCAACTGACTCCCAATTTCCTGAAGAGGCATAAATATTTGAGAGAGCCACATAGGATCCACTATCATTAGGAGCCATATCCATCAGCTTTTCTGCTACTCGTTTTCCCATCTCCATGTTTCCATACATCTTACAAGCACCAAGCAAGGCCTTCCATATCACATCATCAAGCTTAATTGGTATGTTTAATATAAGCTTTTCAGCTTCTTCTAAAAGTCCAGCACGACCGAATAGATCAACCATACAACCGTAATGATCAATTCTAGGTTCTAAACCAACTACCTTAACCATGTGGTTGAAAAAGTATTTTCCTTCGTCCACCAAGCCAGCATGGCTACATGCACTCAGCACCCCAATATAAGTAACATCACTAGGTGGCACTCCAGCTCGGTCCATCCTTGAAAAATAATCAATCGCATCATTTGCTTTCCCATGCATTGCAAGCCCGCCGATCACTGCGCTCCAAGTGATTGCATTCTTTTTCGGCAACCTCTCAAAAACTTGAAGCGCCTCCTCAATGCTCCCACACTTTGAATACATATCAACCAAAGCAGAACCAAGAACATCGTCAATGTCAATCTCTTTCTTCTCTGCATACAAGTGAACCCATTTCCCCAGCTCAAGTGCTCCAAGACGTGAAATCGCCGGCAGAACACTAACCAATGTCACATAATTTGGGTATACATCTTCCATCTGCATCTCACGAAACACCTCTATTGCCTCCCTAAAAAACCCATTCTGCGCATAGCCAGATATTATCACATTCCAAGACACCACACTTCTTTGAGGCATTCTATCAAACAACTCCCTAACAGCACCAAACATCCCAAGTCTCACATACCCATCAACCATAACATTCCACAAAACTACCATACCCTCATCCCTTCTCTTATTCGTCATAACTGCATCCCCTTTACCAAATTCAATTACATTCCTATGGAACAATACATGGGCATCCTCGATAATCCCACACATTACATACAACCTAACAAGATTGCTAACCACAAACTCATCACTATCCAATCCATACTTCACAACCAGGCCATGAACTTGCTTCCCTTCTCTAATCCTCGCCGTTCGAGCACAGGCTTTCAACACAGAAGGAAACGTAAACTGATTGGGTTGCACAAAACCATCACAAACCATTCGACAGAACAATAAAAAGGCCCCCAATAGATTGTCATCATCATTGCTCTCAGAAAGACCTCTGATTATGGTGTTCCACGAAAAGCAATTGGGTTGGCGCATCTGGTCAAAAACCTTCCGTGCGTATTCAACATTGCGGTCATTTGAAAGCGCACAGAATCTGAGGACTTCAGCTGCGGCCAGAGGGTCGTGGATTTGGGCGGTCTTGATCATGTGGGCATGGACTTGCTTTAGGTCTCTGATGGTTTTGCAGAGTGTGATCTGTGGGAACAATGAGGATGGGTGAAGAGGAGAAATTGTGGGCTTGCAGATTGTGGAATTCATGGGGTTGAGGCTGAGACTCTGTGGGATTTAGAAGAAAAGAGACTGAACTTTGTGGATTGGATTTTCTGTTGAAGTCGAAGACGTGGGAGCTGAGATAATTACTATTACAACTGTGGCTGCCATTTCAATCGTCTAACGCCACGTCAACTTGTCATCTCCAAAGTTTATTTATATTTTAAACTGTAAAAATATACGTTGAAGAATATTTTCCAGCAGTAAAAAACGGCAGCGTTGGAGACCATCATAAAATAACTAAACTATTACAGTAAAGGGAGAAACGGCGCCGTTTCCATCAACACACAAACCTAATTTTACAATCACCACTATAAATACATTGTTATTCACATGCGCCTCCATTTCGTCCACTTTACATTCAGCTTCCCGTCTCGCCCTCTCTCTTTTTCCTTATTTTTCTGACCTTTGTTCTTCTCCTTCCCTCGACTATTCCGTTTCCATCTTTCTCATACAAATGCTCTCTCTTCTTGTTGCCGTTTCCATCCTTAGATTGTAGAATTTATGTGAAGTTTGGAAGAAACGCCAAAAAAATAAGATTAAAATATTTTGCAGAACCGACATGAATTTGCGGGGATATCGCCGAAAAGAGAAATCGATTTCACACAAAATCCATTAAACTAACACATGACAGCCGACATCAGTAAAATCAATTCAAATACATGGGCAAATAGAACACTGCAGATTCAACCGACACGCAACACATGAGAGAAACAATAAATACGCAACACATCACATGCGGGGAAAATAAACTGAAAGCAAGGATATAAATGGAAAATAAATTGAAGAAGAAAAACAATCGGTGGAAACACTGATGACCAAAATTTTAGGACAGAAATGGAAAATGGATAAAAATGAAGGATAGAATCGGAAAAATTAATGGAAGAAGGACATGAACGTAAAAAGCATATAAAAGTAGGGGTAAAATCGAAATATAAATTATACGACAGCTGCTTGCTTATTGACGCTTATTATATATAAGATATAAATTATTTTAATTTTTAATTATTATCCTTTTACGAGAAATACTACTCATCATCCTAGAAGTGCATGGGAGGAACCCAAATGTTAGCTGTCGAAACAGTTTACGACCAGATCCGGGAGAAAGAGGATTAGCTTTTTATGTGACCATGTTATGTGCTTCAATGCACAATCCTAGGAATGGCATAGCAGCCTGCTGGTCAAGTTAGATACAGCATTCCCAAAAGCAAACGGGCAAAGGGATAAAAGATACTTGTAACGGATGACACATCGATATGTGCATGGCACTCTACACACTATACGCATGGAAAGTTTGGTGTAATTTCCCCATACAGCCACTTCAACGCAAAAAGAAGCTAAAACATGGCGTCGTGTTAAAGGGAAGGCTTCCTCCAAGATTAGATAATGGAGTAGAGGCAGGGCTCAACCAGAAGGAGAACTTGAAAACACTGCGAGTTCTATAAAGCAATACAGAACTCTAGAAGATTGGGCCAATGTAAAGGAGCATCTTATTTACAACTTAATATACAAAACAAAATGAAATACTTTACTTTGTTCTTCTTCTCAGTGCATAACCACAACTTTCATGCAAAAATCGTAGCCTGTGTAAATTGAATCATTGAGAGTCAGCTTAAAAGTCTCATTGGTGTTACTTGTACTTTTCCATTATTCTTCTCGCTTCTTCTAGGGTAGTGTCATCTGTAGAGGTGGTGCCTCCACCCCCCCCTCTTGGCCCGTCATCTCTATTGAAGGCAATGAATATAAAATATACAAGTCCCATGGTGGCCTGCAATCATATGGTGCTTTATTCCTTGCGTTTAAAATAAAATACTAAAAAAAACTTAAGAAACATATAATGTAATCGCTTTAAACTTTGAAAAATGCACCCCACCCCCCTTTTCCCCTTTCTTTTTCTTCCGTCACAAAAAAGTGAACCATTGAGCACAGAGAAATAGACAGCATACCAGTACAAAGAAAGCTGTAGACAAGAAAGACGAGAGTACAAGCAACGTAGTGGCAAGTGCAGCTACTGTGACAGAAATCCTTGCAATTGGTCTTGGTACAGAATCCTAGAACCAAAAAAATGTTGAAAAAATATGAGAACAAAGTGCTGCCACAATGAAGAATAACAGTAGGTCTAGATCATACACAAAACAGCCAATAAGTCTGATAGGGTAGACTTGGAAAGGAAACAATATAAACTTACAGGCACCAGATCGGTTCCTGCCTCGATTCCATCCTTCCCAACCTTCCACACTGTTTGGAGAGCTATTTCACGGAACCAAAATGGAAGTTAGTACAATCAAAACATAAACTCAACAATCGATATTTTGTTTACTTCAAAGTGCAGGATATCGTCAACTCATGAAATACAGAAAGCTAGCCCAATTGTCGACTCTGATTTAGAGTGACCCACAAGAAGTTCAATGCTGGCACCGAATCCTTTTAGTATAACCGAATACATCACATTAGATCTGAATAAATCAATGAAACATACAGTAAACAAACCAAGCCCAAGATCATAAGATGGGCTTTTTGGATGAAAGCATGTTATATCAAGCTCAAAGTTACTTTAAAACTGGCTCTTACCAAGATGTCAACCTTTCATGGTGTTATGCTAAAGCCCCATGATTCATGAAAGGAGAAGGGCCATCCAAGAAACTAGGCTGACATCATGAGAGAAATATTATTCAAAATAGAGACTTTAAGTCCTTTGAATTCTATATTCTGGTCATATGGATGGATAGGGCTAAACCTAATTAAGGGCTATGATTTTGGTTTTAAGGTTTAACCTCTTACAAGTAGAAGTTATGGCAGCTGTCCAAGGATATCTGACCTTTCACTATCAACAAAAATTCCCTCTAGCTTCTATATTCTTCTGAAAACTGCACCATTTCTATACTCATCAGGATGAAACCTAGTGATCAAAGAGCAATCTTTGGATGAGCTGCTGACTCACAAGTCTTGGGTTAAGTTCACATTTGCAATTGTAGATGGTCATTTGTGACCTTGATACATGATTTTGGCGGGTGGATTTGAGTATCCAGATTTTACTCCCCGGGGATGGATTCAGGCCTTGCTCTTGTGAGGTTCCATGTCATCCAAAAAATAAAAAATTCTTACCATTTACTTGATTAAGCACCCAAAAAGAGGTTTTTCCTTTATTCTCCTTCAAGAAACCTCAATTCCAAATAAATCTAATGACGACATTATTTCATCATGCTCCCAACTATGTCAGAACATTAGAGGGGTAGGGAAATCTATGCAATTGGTTATAAAACTGAAAAAAGTTCGCCCTCCATAATTCCATGGGTTCTAGAAAGTCCAGAAGCGAAGAGGGTAGGAAACAATTATAATAGATCCTTTACAAGAGAACCTAGAATGCTTAAGAAACTTGGAAGCAAAAACTCTGTCACAACATTCAGGTGGAACAAAATATTTTTTCATCGGTACTCTACTTGAGCAAACAACAAATCCTACATGGCAATCTGCCTGTTATAAACAAGAGAAATTCCATCAGTTGGGATATCTAATAGAATGACAATAAGAGCTTCAAATGCAGGGGAGTATAGCCTCCTTATCAAATGTGAACGTACTTTTAATACTTGGTAGCATTTAAATTCTAGCATAAAGCTCTCCTGAGCACTATCTTATGTTATTCATATGAATGTTTTCAAAGTACATAAAAAAAGACCAAAACGATCCTGATTAAGAGCATAGTTTCAATAACAAGGGTGTAACTTAAAATGAAAACTAAAAAACTAATGATAATAAGTCATGTAGTCAATTTGTACAATCGAGGCTGTGCTTTAAGAGAGAGTTTGAATACAGCAATTGGCAAGAAGCTAAAAAAACCTAGAATGCTTGCAGAATATCATGCACCTCATTCAACCATTCAGGTTAAATTTCTCAAGGTAATCAAGTTGCCCCAAATTAGTACAATGCTTCAACAATTCTATTACAGGGGTTTCTAACATTACCGTGTATCTTCGAAAGGTTGTGTAAGATTATTTTGTGTATCATGAACATCCAAGGCAGTGTCATTATTAGTTTCTATATTCAAAAAAGGAACTTAATGCAAAACCATTCATCTATAGGCAACCGGACTAGCAAGTCTCGTTTCAATTCAACCTTGCCTCACAAGCTAGGTAAACATCTTATTTCAACGATTAAAACCTCATTTTAATATAAAAAAACCATAAAATATAATGGCATTTTCTAGTTCCACACGTTTTTATTTTTCTCCACTCCAGTAAAGATAGGAATCTCAATAAACAATGCCACAATCAAATGATAATTTTCTTTTGATAGTTGCGAAGTTACTCTTAATTGCCTCCAAAATTATCCCTACAAACCAGTCCACTGCTAATTTTTTTCCATTCTTTATCAAAAGACAGACAATCACATTCATAATTAACCAAAATCCCGCAAACACAGATAGGATCATTACTCAGCCACGTTGGAGCAAATTCGAAAACCATTGTTAGCAAGCAAACAAAGAGAACCCAGTAAAGCTAACCTTTCAAGAAATTAGACTGCGCAGCGAAGACAGCGAATGATGAGCGAGATTTCTGGGTTCTAAGATGGATGCTTGAGAGCAAAGATTGTTTCTTTGACTTCAAAAAGGATTCGGAGGAAAGGAACTGAGACTGGGTGAGACGTAGGGCTTGATTTTTGTAACATTTTGGAGTGCGCGGTGAAATGAAGCACATACTATGGAAAATAGCTGAGGAAGCCATGTTTGCTGAACTGTACTTCATCACACACGCTGCTACAATACATAAGGTGATTTGGAATTCAGACACCGTATCCGTTTCTCTGAACCTCACAAAGCTTTGAGGCTTTGAGACGGTAGGGCCCATAGGAGGTTGGCCCGACCCGGCCCGGATTTTGGAAAAGGGTTCTCTCAATTGGGCCAACAGCCTAGTATCTTGTTTGCGTTTATTTATATTTGCATCTCTTTATTCTTCTATTTTTTTCTTTTTAAAATCGTCCCAAAACCGCCACGAGTGGCCCTCACGAGCCTCTAACAACCGCGTGTGGGTCTCACGCGCCACCCCTTCCAGAAACTTTTCTCACATGTGTCGGACTAAGGACTTGCCTCCATAAGATCTTTCAGATCTGACTATTGTGACTGTAAAGAGACAGGTGCATGGGCCCCACACATCGTCATAGATACTGAAGTCTATTGGAGTTGGTTTAAACTGTAATCCGTTTATTTTCGCCTCTATCTTAATGCTTTCCTTATCATTTTCCTTATTTTCTTTCTCAAATTTTGCTAAGATACTCTTATATGTAAAGAGTTTAGTAAAATATTCGAACAACCACATAATTTGTGTTACAACATACAACGCAACAGAATTCAGATTTTTTAACTGGCTTTTTATTATAAGAGTTACCTTATTTGGCCACAGGATCGTTAAGACGAGGCAGGAGACTTCTCCAATAGCCACTTCAAGACAAAATGCAGTCATCACCATGACTTACGATCATGGAACTACAATCCCACTCTCAGATCGTATAAAAACTGCCACTTTGTATAGCTCCCACTTAGCAGGAAAGGGTAGAAAAAATTTATTTTTTTCCACAGTCCATTTCTTTTTCTTTTTATGTGGTGTGAAATTAGTTAAGAATTGGTGTTTGTCGGGCTCCCCCTACCCCTTATATTTATGTATCCCTTAATTATAATTTATCGAGCTTACTTAGGAAAAAAAAAATACTGAGACAATAAGATCATTGATTTTAGAGCTGAAAAACTCGTCTATCCGTGCAGTTTTGGCCCAAAACCGACACCAACCTACTAGCCATTTTGAGTAGCCCAAACTGACAAAATTAATTGGAGGGAGGGTAGAGAACCGATCGGTTCGGTGTTGTCTGAGCTGCGATTGGTTCATCAATTTGGGTCATTGGTGGTGGCCGACGGTGACGATTTGGGAGCCAAAAAAATATTTAACTTTAATATTCAAACTTTAAAAAGATTTCTATACAAACATATTTGTTTTGGACTACCATTTTGTATAACATCCAAGAAAAACCTATCTCTGAAATTTTCGAAATTTAAAAACAAAACAAAACGTGTTTAGATTCCATAGTGGGAGGTTCCCAAGGTCATGCATTGGGCAGCACCCTTTCTTACTTACGTAGAGACTTACATAAAAAGTCATATGATCACATTTATTCCTTAGACGCATAGCTAAATAAACAATGCCAATTGGGGGGGTGAAAGTAGGTTCATCCACCACATGCTTAAGCCTTGAAATTAGGAATATCTTTACATTAATAATTACTTATGACAATCAATAGGACATTTCCCATATCATTTGTATTTACTAGGCAAATATTATCACCCTAGATTTGGTAATTCATTGTGTAAAATAAATTATACGTGACCAAATTAAACACGCGCATTCTGAGATGCATTTGTTCATCCCATGATACGTGACCAAATCTATTCATCATCTCAACTCTCATCATCCCATGATGTGGCATTAGATGATAGGTTCACAAGTGAAATGTAATAAATAATTTTCAATCACTTAATGTCACATCATAGGATGATGTAAAGATGATAGAATTTGAGATGATGAGTAGTATTACTCAAAATTTACGAGAGAAATGTAGGAAGAAAAAAAACATAGTGGCAGAGAACTCTTAGTATTAAGCGCAAAAAATATGCTTTGCATTCTGTGATGAATTTGTCCCGAAGAGATCAAGATGATGCTTCTCTCTTGCTATCTGTGTCACATGAATTTTTATTTATTTTTATATTATTTTTATTTTTCTGTGCTGAATGAATTGCTTTCTCTTGTATAATAATTCTCTCCATGGTTGCCTGTTTGGGAAGTGGGAAATTGCAAGTGAGAAGCATGACACCCCCAGAACCCCACTATAAAAGGAACAAAAAACAATAAATAAAATATATTAGGGAATCTCAAAATACTTTAGGACTAGGATTTATGAATTGCTCTCTGCAAAACTGGTATATTCCACAAAGCACAAGTTTCACTTCCATGTCTATTACTGTCTTGTGTCAAAAATATGAAGCCTAGAAAAGAAAGAAAAAACAATGATATTAGACTTCAAAGCATAGAAAATTCATTGCCCAAAAGTTGCACAGATGATAAGAAATGCTCCATGGGGAACAGCATTAAATTAAAATTTCAAACTTGCACACAGAGAAAAAGAAAGGAATTAAGGTAATGTGAATGAGCTTCAAATTTCAAAGGGTTGGCTCAGTTATCAAAACTGAAACAGCCCATATCACTCACTTTGTCGAGGGAAACAATGCAAAAACACATGAAACTATCTGCTAATGCGTACTCTAACAATGCCTATTCAATTCAGAGAGACTTAAAAAATATATAAATTTATAGCAAAGAACAGAACCCCGAGGCGAAAGTGATGGTGGTGGTGTGGCTCCAAATCTTTCAATCTGTTTTTCTTTCTTTATCTCTCCTTTTCTTGCTTGACTGCAAAGAAAGTATAATACTATTATAGTAATGGCAGTACTGGTGACATAGTAGAGTGAGTTTGAGATAAGAATCAAGCAAAAAAGAGAGAGACCCAATGAAAAACCAAGACTGGTTGGGGTTTTGAGGCAATTGACAATGCCGATGCCGAGGCAGCACAGCGCCTACAACCACCACCCAATGCCGAGGCAATCCTTGATCACCACCCTCCTTCACAACCACAGCTATCATCTCCTTCTCTTCGTCCTTGTGCTTTTGTCATCCTTTCCTTCTTCTACAGGAAACAGTGAAGTTGTTACACTATATTCATGGCTTCACAGTTCTCAGCTCACACCCACTTCAGCTTTCTCCAGCTGGAACCCTTCAGACCCTGACCCTTGTAACTGGTCTTACATAACTTGTTCTTCTGAAAACTTTGTCACTGAGATCAGTATACAGTCTATTGAGCTGGCTCTTCCCTTTCCTTCCAACCTCTCCTTCCTTCACTTCCTCCAAAAGCTCATCGTTTCCGGTGCTAACCTCACCGGAACGATCTCTCCAGATGTTGGATATTGCACTGCACTTACAGTGATTGATGTTAGTTCAAACAGTCTGGTTGGAAGTATTCCTTCCAGCATTGGGAGGCTCCAAAATCTCCAGGACTTGATTTTGAACTCCAACCAGCTCACTGGACAAATTCCTGCAGAGCTCGGTGATTGCTTCCGCCTCAAGAATCTTGTTGTATTTGATAATTACTTAAGTGGGAAATTACCGGTGGAACTAGGCAAACTGTCAAACTTGGAAGTTATTCGTGCCGGAGGGAACAAAGACATTGCGGGAAATATTCCAGATGAGCTCGGAGATTGCCAGAATTTGAAGGTTCTGGGTCTTGCTGATACTAAACTTTCTGGTTCAATACCTGCTTCATTGGGTAAACTAAGCATGCTCCAGACACTCTCAGTTTATACTACGATGCTCTCTGGTGAGATTCCCCCAGATATAGGCAACTGTTCGGAGCTTGTCAACTTATTCCTGTACGAAAATGATCTCTCAGGTTCACTTCCAGCAGAGTTGGGTAAACTTCGGAAGCTGGAAAAGATGTTATTGTGGCAGAACAATTTTGATGGGACTATTCCTGAGGACATCGGGAATTGCAAAAGCTTGAAAACTATTGACCTCTCATTGAATTCTTTCTCTGGAAGCATACCTCTTTCTTTTGGAAACCTCTCAAATCTTCAAGAGCTTATGCTTAGTAACAATAATATCTCCGGTTCAGTCCCATCAATGCTTTCAAATGCTTCAAGCCTCCTTCAGTTACAGCTTGATTCTAATCAGATATCAGGTCCGATTCCCGCTGAGCTTGGGATGTTGACAGAGCTAACAGTCTTCTTAGCCTGGCAGAACAAACTAGAAGGAAGCATTCCACCAGAATTGGCCGGTTGCAGGAGTTTGGAAGCCTTGGATTTGTCACACAATGCACTCACTGGTAGCTTACCTCCCGGACTATTTCATCTTCAAAATTTAACAAAGCTGCTATTGATTTCTAATGACATTTCGGGTTCCATCCCTCCTGAGATTGGTAACTGCCGTTCTCTTATCCGGCTTCGGCTAGCGAATAATAGAATTAGTGGGGAGATTCCAAAAGAAATTGGGTTCCTCAATAACCTTAGTTTCCTTGACCTGTCTGAAAATCGCATTGCTGGATCAGTGCCGGATGAGATCGGCAATTGTGCTGAACTGCAAATGCTGAACCTAAGTAATAACACCCTTGGAGGCACTTTGCCTAGTCCTTTATCTGCTCTGACCAATCTTCAGGTATTGGATGTTTCTGCAAATCAGTTTGTGGGTCAGATTCATGGGAGTTTTGGGAAACTCACTTCACTGAACAGACTCGTACTTAGTAGGAACTCCCTCTCTGGATCAATCCCCTCCTCGCTTGGCCATTGTTCAAGTCTTCAGTTGCTTGATCTTAGCAGCAATGCACTTTCTGGCACAATCCCGGGTGAAATATTTGAAATTGAAGCTCTTGACATTGCTCTAAATCTGAGTTTTAATGCACTGTCTAGTGTCATCCCACCACAAATCTCAGCTCTCAACAAACTCTCCGTACTAGACCTGTCGCACAATAAGCTAGAAGGCGACTTGATGGCACTATCTGGGCTTGTAAATCTTGTTTCTCTGAACATTTCATACAATAATTTCACCGGTTATCTTCCAGACAGCAAGCTATTTAGACAGTTATCAGCAAAGGAGTTGGCAGGGAATCAAGGATTATGTTCCAAGGGTCACGATGCATGTTTCCTAAGCAACTCTACAACAATGGGTATGCCAAACACCAGTGGTTTCAAGAGGTCACAAAGAGTTAGATTAGCCATTGGGTTGCTAATTACCTTGACCGTGGCATTGGCAATTTTTGGGGCTGTCGCAGTTTTTCGAGCACGGAAAATGATCAGAGATGATAATGATTCTGAGATGGGAGGGGATTCATTGCGTTGGCAGTTCACTCCATTCCAAAAGTTGAACTTCTCAGTTGAACAGGTTTTGAAGTGTCTAGTTGAGTCCAATGTAATCGGAAAGGGATGTTCAGGAATTGTTTATCGTGCAGAAATGGAAAATGGGGAATTGATTGCAGTAAAGAAGCTCTGGCCAACAACAATGGCTGCCGGATACAATTCCCAAAATGAAAGGTTAGGAATCAATAAAGGAATTCGTGATTCATTTTCAGCTGAAGTAAACACTCTTGGCTCCATCCGACACAAGAACATCGTAAGGTTCTTGGGTTGCTGTTGGAATCAAAACACAAGATTGCTAATGTATGATTACGTGGCCAATGGGAGCTTGGGAAGTATTCTTCATGAACGAAGCGGTAACTGCTTGGAATGGAACCTGAGATATCAGATTGTATTGGGGGCAGCTCAAGGTTTGGCTTATTTACACCATGACTGTGTTCCTCCTATTGTTCACAGGGACATTAAGGCCAACAACATCCTCATTGGTCTTGAATTTGAAACTTATATTGCTGATTTTGGGCTTGCCAAGCTTGTTGATGATGGAGATTTTGCACGGTCTTCCAACACCGTCGCAGGTTCCTACGGCTACATTGCTCCTGGTAAGTAAAATATCCTATTTTGATTTGAGATTTTCAAGTATTTATTTGTTAATAATTCCTAAATTAAATGGTAGAAAAGAACCAATATGTTTAAAACCGAATTAAAACTAACCTGGATTTTTTGTTAACAAATTCATAGATGTTAGGAATAAAAGATCATTCATACATAGAGATGAATTACTCTCCATTTGAGAAATTTCACTAGGATAATTCCCATGTGACACTGTACTTTTCCTGCCCTTTTGGTTTGCAGAGTACGGATACATGATGAAGATAACAGAGAAGAGTGATGTATATAGCTATGGTGTTGTGGTTTTAGAAGTGTTAACCGGGAAACAACCAATTGATCCGACTATACCAGATGGGCTTCACATTGTAGATTGGGTAAGGCAGAAGAGATCATCAGGGGGAGTTGAAGTGCTGGATCCAAGCTTAAGTACTGCTCGGCCAGAATCTGAAATTGAGGAAATGTTGCAGACCCTAGGTGTGGCTTTGCTCTGTGTAAATCCTTCCCCGGAAGACAGGCCATCCATGAAAGATGTAGCAGCAATGCTCAATGAGATAAGGCAGGAGAGAGAGGATCAGTGCTTGAAAGCCGATATGCTTAATCTTCAGAGGTCTTTTGCAAATGATGGAAAAGAAACCTGTAATCTCAGTGGAGGTAAATCAGAAGGGATGGAACACTCATACCTCCAAAGCAACAACACAAGCTTTTCTGCATCCTCATTGCTATACTCTTCTTCCTCCAATGCTAAAAAAACTTTCAAATAGTTGGTAGAAGGTCAGTCTTGCTAAGCAGTAAAGAGTTCCTTAATTAAACTATGTTTCTAGACCCTGCGTGCGGTTGAGTTTCACCAATCTGGTTTCTTTATGTTAGAAAGACATGTTTCAATAAACAGAATCAGCAAAATTTCAACTTTGGGTCATGTATATGTGATTCGTATTGCAACTGACAAGGGACTTGTGCAATTAGTCATGTCTGGTTGACCTTTTAGATCATACATTGGGGTAGAGTACTAATTACGTACTAGCAATAAATTAGTTCATGTTTGGGAAGTGAGATGATCTCATCTCAAAACTTCTCATAATTTCCTTCCCAAACATCATTCAAATAAAAAATATTTTCAATTTCAAATCTTAAATTTTATTATCTAATCATTACCTAATCATTAAAACTTTTTCAAATTAAAAAAAAAAATACAACTTTTCAAATTTCAAAACAAAAATACAACTTTTAATTTTATAATATTTTTATTCAATTTTTTCTCTCTTATTTTCTAAAACCTAATAAAACATGTTAACTCAAATCATTTCACTAGTATTCACAAACTATTTCAATAGTATTCACAAAATTTTATCTTATCTCACTTCCAAACATCCCTACTTCTAAGTCTAGTTTGGGTGGAAAGTTTGTTCAATATTTTATAGGTAGGGTAAAGATCAAATATTAATTTTTTTTATAAAAAGGACGATACCCAATTTTATCTAGGGTTGAGCATCGACTAAGTTGGAGTCGGTATCCAGGAAATCCAACTCCGACTTTGTTGAAGTTCGAATAAGAACTTCGAGTTACATAGACTCTGATCCGACTCTAAATTATCGGATCGATGTAGGATTTGAGCTTCTTCTTTTTTTGGGATTTATATTTAACTAAGTTTTAAACAAGACTTTACATATAATAGATCCTTTTTGGGGGCATCAAGTTTCAAGTTTACTAAAAACATTACATAAAACACATTTTAGATATGAAAAAACAAGAACTATAACTAAAATATTTCATATGCTATGCAAACTTGAAAAATAAAAATATACAATAGGCCCTTTAGGCTACTCTTGATATACTATCATTCATAATTTCATATTAGAGTCTCATACTCCCAAATCAACTAAAAAAGATAAAATGATTGTTTAACCATCTAGCCAAAGCTCAAGCTAACACCCAAGACCCCAAATAACAACTAACAAATAAGAACATTAGCATTGGAATAGGCAAAGGGATGCCATTAAGCAAGAGGAAGCATGCATGTGCTAACACAAGGCAAGAGCAGATGAAGTTGACAAAGGCAAAGGCAAAGGCAGAATTTGGCTAAAATCACATGTTTTGCCTTTTGTCTATTCCATTCAAGAGAGATTTCTACATTGGATTATCTATCTATTAGCCAAAATAATAATAAATATTATTAATTTATTAATAATAATAGTTTTTTTTAATTTTTTTTTCATATTTTACAATTATACTGATCATATGTTAATTAATAATTTAATTATTGTTTGCCAACTATTTGTTTTGCCAATCTAATCATCCAACAATCATATCTATAATTCTTGAATCCAGCAATCACATTTTGCCAACTCTTCTTCTACCCAATAATTACATCTACAATTCTTGAAACCAACGAACACATTTTGCCAACCCTTCCTCTTCTACCAACCTTTTTTCTTGTAGCTAACAACCTCGGATTAAGCCTTATAAATAGATCAACCTCTAACTACTTCCCACTCATCTTCTTCCAATTCTTCAAATTACCTTCCCTCAGTTTGTTATGGATCCTTGGAGTATTGATCATATTGTATATGACGATTATTCTGATCATGAATTTGATATGATTGAAGCAATGACGGTAAAAGAAGAACGAAGGGCTACCAAGGGAGCATTTGCTTCACATTGTCGTAATTCTCAACGTCGTACTTCATCAGATGTGATCCATTGGACGATTATCAACGCCTTTGGAATTATTACTTTGCTAAGCCACAAATATATCTGCCCAATGTTTTTAGGAGGAAGTTCCGAATTGGTCGTGATCTATTTGTATGCATCCATTTTGCAGTTGAAGCTCATGATGATTATTTTGTCAAAAAAAGAGACACCAGTGGAAGGCTCGAACTGTCTTCCTTTTAGAAGATGACTGTAGCAATTAAGATGCTTGCATATGGGGTAATGATAGATCTTATGGACAAGTATGTCAGAATCGGAGAAAGCACCACACTGGTGAGTATGAAAAAATTTATAAGGCTATTGTGTCAATTTTTTATGATGAGTACTTGAGGTCTCCAAACAGTAGTGATATAGCAAGGTTACTAGATGTCGGAAAAAGGCAGAGGTTTCCATGAATGTTAGGTAGTATTGGTTGCATGCACTGGAAATGTAAGAATTGTCCTAGTACTTGGAAATGTATGTACTCTGGCCATGTAAATAAACCAATTATTATTTTGGAGTCTATTGCATCTTACGATCTTTGGATATGGCATGGTTTCTTTTGTTTGCTTGGGTCTCATAACGACATCAGTGTCCTTTATCGATCTTATGTTTTTGCTGCATTGGCCAAAGGTCATGTCTTCCGTGCAACTACTCAGTCAATGGCCATGAATATTCAATGTGATATTATCTTGTTGATGGTATATATCATTCTTGGGCAACATTAGTAAAAACTATTCATACTCCACAAGGAAAAAGGGAAAACATACTTTGCTGTCCTCTAGGAGTCTGCAAGGAAAGATGTGGAGCATGGATTTGGAGTACTCCAAGGTAGATTTGCATAGGTTTCCAGATGTGAACTGCACAACATCATTGTATTAGAGATAGAGGCACTCATTCAACTCCAAGCTGACCTCATTGAGCATTTATGGAGTACGCAGGGCTACTCATAATTTATTAGCCGAGTATGCTTCGAAAATGCTAGTATTTTGATTATGTGGTTATTTGTGGTTAGTTGTACTACTTCCAAAATGCTAGTATTCCGTTAATTTCACAAGAATGCTAGTATTCCGTTAATTTCACTAGGTGCACTTTCACTACTTGCAAGTAATATATATTGTAGTTGTTCATTCTTAACCTGTGTAAAATGGTAGAAAAGTCCATGTCACCATAAATTAAAAAGAGATGTTGTAACACCTCCTTCCCGTAGGCTAGGAGTGTCACGTGTTTTTCATAAAAGTTTTCATGCTGAGAGCTTAAAATTCATGACTGTTCATACTAATGCTTATACTATACATGATTGAATTATCTGAATTAACTGACTGATCTGACTTAACTGACTAATCTGACTGGCCAATACACTTAAACATGCGTGCGAGGTTGTACACCGACCCCACATCCCGCTGCAGCAAGGGAGGCGCTGATAGTATTCTGGCATACTATGGTGGACCACGTCTGAGTTCGTGGCTTGCACATCCACCCTGAAACTGAACTGCATTGGTACCATGAATTTGAATGGCCATATTATTAATTGATCTGATTTTATCTTGCACTTTGAACTTAAGATAGCTTACGTATCTTATACACATGAGATGCATGACATAATACATACATAATTATAATTTATGAATCTGAACATGATGCAGAATTACATGATCGTATACTATGCTGGATGACATGTTTGCATATGACATGAGTGATTCATAAATAATGGCTGTCAATGAACTGGCTTGAATTATACTTATATATAAGCTAAATTGTGATGATCCTAATATATTATCAAATTACTTACCTCGCTGCGCTTCTTCTTGAATATCACTTCGTAACTCGTCACATGTACGCAATAATAACTATAACTAAATATGTTTGGGAACAATATGTACTAATATCTTACTTAATTAAAATCACAATCTAAAAGATAGTCAAATAAATCTTTTGTTTAACACCATAATCAAATAAATCCTAGTATTTAAATTACTTAAATACTAATAACATATTATAATTTAGTAGAATACTTGAGCTATTTTAAAATAAATCATAAAACTTCAACTCTTAAAATAAGTTTCATTTCTTAACATAATTATTAAATCTTATAAGAAATCTAATAAATATTAATATCATTTAAAATAATTCTTAATATATTCCTTAATTTTTCTATAAAAAATATAACATAATAATTTTATTTAAAAAATCCAACTAAATAGACAAAGGAAATATTAACTAAAATATTAGGCTCAATAGTATACCTTAAAATATATTTCAAATTCTTTAAACATTTTCTTATAAAAAAAGAGCTTATGACTAATATATTTATTTAATAAAATTAAACTCAATTTGAAATATTAAACTCAACTTCAAATAAAATGACTTAATAATATTCATAATTAACATATACTTAAACGTACGGCTATAAATGTAATTGTACTTAAAACACTCATTCAAAATACTAGATTAAAAAGGGCATGTAGGTAATCTCATTTAACACCTGCATCAATTAAATCTAAAAGAAAACACAATTTAAAACATAAAGAGCAATAGGGGCTCGGAGGAGTGGGAGGGAGATGTACGAGGTAGGGGCTCACTGAGAGAGCTGCACGGCACGGTGGCTCTGGCGGCTGTCAGGGTCACGACGGCGCATCTAGAGGGTCCTCGTGGTGGTGCGACGCCGAGAGAGGGAGAGACAGTTCTGACATGCCGAAACACAACCAAGAGAGAGAGAGAGAGGAGGGTGGTGGACTGCCGTGGCTTACCGGAAGGGAGTGGTTGCGATGGGGTTGGGCTGGTCGGTACTTTTTGTCACCGTGGGTGGTGCTCCGATGTCCCTTGAAGTGGTTGGCGACACGGCTATTTCTCTGGGCAGGGAGGTGCGACGCTGAGAGAGGGAGAGAGAAGGTGGCGACGCTACTGGTTTCCGGGATGGAGTGGGTGCGTTGGGGTTGAGCTGGTCGGCTGTTTCTGTGTCTGAGGAGGAGGTGGTCTGCTGCGGTGGTTGCTGGTAGGGAAAGTTGCGCTACTCTAAGCGGTTTTCGGTGCAGCTTTGCAGCAGCGCCAAGTTTGGGTTCTCTGTTTTAACATGTAGAAGAAATTTGATTTCCTATGGGGAGGTTCTGGCCGTGAGTTATCGTGGGTGTGTTGATGGAAATATTATGAGGAAGAGAGGGTTTAAAAGGGTTTTGACGTGAGAGTTGATCTTCTCTTAGAACACTAACAACTAACACTGAGAGACGTACGGCTTGGAGGGTTATTGTGTTTATTTCAGAGGCTAAAATCAAGAGATGAGGTTCGGTGGAGATAGGAAGAAATAATATTTAAATTCAAACCAAAACTCTAGTAAAATCTGATAAAATAATAATAATAGAATATTTATAGGTATATGAAAAATACATAAAACTTATATTATATTCTTATCTTAGGATCAGGTTGTTACAAACTCCCCTCCTTATAAAAATTCTGTCATCAGAATTTTGCTAATACCTCAACAACCTACATATTTGTCCATCGCATTCTTTCCATGTTTCTATTTTAGATTTTCGATCATTTAGTCAAGCCTATCATTTCAAATTTTAAACTTCAATTATTCATTCCTAAATCTCACATATTTTCCTAATCATTTTCACGTGCACTTACTATCAATGATCACACACTACAGAAGTAAAATACAAGCCTAAGCTGTATATCTCGACAACAAAATTTATCAAAAACCTATTAATAATATCACTCAAATCATTATCTTTCTCCAAATAATAGTGAGTAACTGTCTCCACATAAAATAATAAATAAACTTTCCACATAAAATGATAAATCTCCTCATATAACCTCAAATAAGTACAATTTAAAATTCTCCAAAGTACGAAGTCTATAAAATATCTCGATTATAAAATTCTTAAAAATGAAATACCACAATGATCATGTGCCTATGGTTATGGGCCTACATCCTCAATTATAAGCATAGCAACATCAATTAAACTTCCAGATCAAACCTCGACATCTGGTGCTATTCTCTAATAATGCCGACCTAATCATTAAAACTTTAATGTGCATGTCCAAAGCATAAGTGTACTTAAATCATCTTCTACTCGTAAACCTTAAATTCTCGTACCTCAAAAATATATTGACTTGACAATTTCTTTCAATAGCTCTATTGTTACCTAACTCTGCGACACATTAGATTTTTACTAAGATCTTTTGTCCACTATTCATGCTAGGCAAGAGAATCATATCACCTATAATATACCTTCCATCAGACATTGAGAAATACCAAATACCATATGTAAATCTACGTCATAACTTTAAAATCTACCAACAACATTCCCTAATTTTCTTAAATAAGACTCCATCAAATATAAGTCATTTCCATCCATTCTCATGAACAAGATAGACTATCAATCTTAAAAAGTTTCCTAACTTCACCTTCCTCCAATCAATTACACTGTCATAAGCAAATTGACACGTAACTCTAATACACGTAATTCTCATAAAATTCTAGATATCCGTGCTACATGAAATTCCTAGTCATGTGCCATAATCTAAAGTAACAATTAACTAATATTTCGATACTGACATAAATAATAACTACAATAATGTGAACTAGTAAGAACTATAAAATGTCTTACCATAAAAAAATATATCAATAACTCTCGAGCGGGCCAGGAGCATCAAAATGACGTTATTCTAGAATTAATGAAATAATTTTATTTTATTTTTATTTTTTTTTCTTCCAAAAAGTCTACAGAATCTCTCGACCGGCTCTAATACCAAATTATAACACCCCCTTCCCATAGGCTAGGAGTGTCACGTGTTTTTTATAAAAGTTTTCATGTTGAGAGTTTAAAATTCATGACTGTTCATACTAATGCTTATGCTATACATGACTAATTTATCTGAATTAACTGATTGATCTGAATGACCAACACACTTAACCCTATGTGCGAGGTTGTACACAGGCCCCACGTCCCGCTATAGCAAGGGGAGCCGCTGATAGTATTCTGGCATTATATGGTGGACCACGTCTGAGTTTGTGGCTTGCACATCCACCCTGAAACTGAACTGTATTGGTACCATACATCTGAATGACCATATTATTAACTGATCTGATCTTATCTTGCACTTTGAACTTAAGATAGCTTACGTGTCTTATACACATGAGATG
Source organism: Juglans mandshurica (assembly GCA_022457165.1). Lineage (NCBI taxonomy): Eukaryota > Viridiplantae > Streptophyta > Magnoliopsida > Fagales > Juglandaceae > Juglans > Juglans mandshurica. The sequence continues at coordinate 27,323,918 of CM039620.1, read as the reverse complement.
CATGACATAATACATACATAATTATAATTTCTGAATCTGAACATGATGCAGAATGACATGATCGTATGTTATGCTGGATGACATGTTTGCATATGACATGAGTGATTCATAAATAATGGCTGTCAATGAACTGGCTTGAATAATACTTATATATAAGCTAAACTGTGATGATCCTAATTTATTATCAAATTACTTACCTTGCTGCGCTTCTTCTTAAATATCACTTCGTAACTCGTCACCTATACGCAATAATAACTATCACTAAATCTGTTTGGGAACAATATGTACTAATATCCTACTTAATTAAAATCACAATCTAAAAGATAGTCAATAAATATTTTGTTTAACACCATAATCAAATAAATCCTAGTATTTAAATTACTTAAATACTAATAACATATTATAATTTAGTAGAATACTTGAGCTATTTTAAAATAAATCATAAAACTTCAACTCTTAAAATAAGTTTCATTTCTTAACATAATTATTAAATCTTATAAGAAATCTAATAAATATTAATATCATTTAAAATAATTCTTAATATATTCCTTAATTTTTCTATAAAAAATATAACATAATAATTTTATTTAAAAAATCCAACTAAATAGACAAAGGAAATATTAACTAAAATATTAGGCTCAATAGTATACCTTAAAATATATTTCAAATTCTTTAAACATTTTCTTATAAAAAAAGAGCTTATGACTAATATATTTATTTAATAAAATTAAACTCAATTTGAAATATTAAACTCAACTTCAAATAAAATGACTTAATAATATTCATAATTAACATATACTTAAACGTACGGCTATAAATGTAATTGTACTTAAAACACTCATTCAAAATACTAGATTAAAAAGGGCATGTAGGTAATCTCATTTAACACCTGCATCAATTAAATCTAAAAGAAAACACAATTTAAAACATAAAGAGCAATAGGGGCTCGGAGGAGTGGGAGGGAGATGTACGAGGTAGGGGCTCACTGAGAGAGCTGCACGGCACGGTGGCTCTGGCGGCTGTCAGGGTCACGACGGCGCATCTAGAGGGTCCTCGTGGTGGTGCGACGCCGAGAGAGGGAGAGACAGTTCTGACATGCCGAAACACAACCAAGAGAGAGAGAGAGAGGAGGGTGGTGGACTGCCGTGGCTTACCGGAAGGGAGTGGTTGCGATGGGGTTGGGCTGGTCGGTACTTTCTGTCACCGTGGGTGGTGCTCCGATGTCCCTTGAGGTGGTTGGCGACACGGCTATTTCTCTGGGCAGGGAGGTGCGACACCGAGAGAGGGAGAGAGAAGGGTGGCGACGCTACTGGTTTCCAGGATGGAGTGGGTGCGTTGGGGCTGAGCTGGTCGGCGGTTTCTATGTCCGAGGAGGAGGTGGTCTGTTGGTAGGGAAAGCTGCGCTACTCTAAGCGGTTTTCGGTGTAGCTTTGCGACAGCACCAAGTTTGGGTTCTCTGTTTTAACGTGTAGAAGAAACTTGATTTCCTATGTGGAGGTTCTGGCCGTGAGTTATCGTGGGTGTGTTGATGGAAATATTGTGAGGAAGTGAGGATTTAAAAGAGCTTTGACGTGAGAGTTGATCTTCACTTAGAACACTAACAACTAACATTGAGAGACGTACGGCTTGGAGGATTATTGTGTTTATTTCAGAGGCTAAAATCAAGAGATGAGGTTCGGTGGAGATAGGAAGAAATAATATTTAAATTCAAACCAAAACTCTAGTAAAATCTGATAAAATAATAATAATAATAATAATAATAATAATAATAATAATAATAATAATAATAATAATAATAATAATAATAGAATATTTATAGCTATAGGAAAAATACATAAAACTTATCTTATATTCTTATCTTAGGATTAGGTTGTTACAGATGTTTTGGTGGAAGATTTTGAGAAACCCAATACTAGGGGGTGCTACCCGCCCTCGCATGGGCGGGGTGGCGATTTTCAACCCCGCCCCCGGAGTGCGGGGGTGGGGGATCCCGTCTCAGATAACGAGGTGCGGGTGGAGGGGATTCAAAGGCCCAAAAGTGGTTACTGGGCCATTTTTGACCCAGAAACCGTTGAAATAGGCCCAAAATGGCCCAGAAACCCCTAAATTGATTTAGAGGTTCAATCCGAAACCCTAAAATTTAGGGGTTTCAATTATTTCAAGAATGGGTTTCGGATTGAAACCTTAAATTGATTTAGGGTTCCAAATCTAAATACCCAGAGGCCAGAAATAGTGAAATACAAACTACAAAAAAAAAAAAAAACACAGCGAATCAAACACATGCACAAATTTCTCCACAGCACACAAATTCACAATTATTCCCATCCTTCATTTTCGATTCAACCCATCCTTCCTCCAATCCTCGTGTGAGCATAGGATGGGAGCCTAGCAAAGCAGCGGAAATAGGAGTGTGAGCCGTGATAGGCAACTCAGTGATGGGCTCAGGAGAAGACGGACTGGAGTCCGAGTACGGCAGAGATGGGCCTGCATGAGAAGTAGTGGCCTGCACAGACTCATCCATAAGATTAGTACAAATAATACATGGGGTGGATTCGGATTGAGGAATGTGCCGAGAATGGGGTGCAGGAGAAGGCAGGGACATATCTGTGTGGGGAAGACTAGGTTCCAGAAATTTGAGATTTGAAGGGAGGACATGGGTTGAGCCTGGGAAGTATTATGGAAGGGAAAGTGGTGCTCATGAAATTGAGCATGTTGAGTGATATAAGTGCGAGAGGTGGTGGGGTCAAGACAACGAAAGCCTTTATAAGAGGAACTGTTATCCATAAAAATGCAAGGAATACTACGAGGAGAAAATTTGTTAGTCATGTAATCACATAAACAAGGATAAACACGACAACCAAAAAGATGAAAATTTTCATAATTTGAAGAGGAGCCATAGAGAAGCTCAAAAGGAGACTTCCCTCGGAGAAGCGGTGTGGCCAAACGGTTGATGATGTAAGCCGCAGTACTAAAAGCATCAACCCAGAAGTGAGTGGGAATGTGAGAATGAAAAAGGAGAGCCAAACCTGTTTCAGTTACATGACGATGTTTCCTTTCGGCGCGACCGTTTTGTGCATGTGTATGGGGACAAGAGAGTTGATGATGAATGCCAGAGGCACGAAGATGTGCTTGAAAACAATTGCTAGTGAATTCTGCACCACCGTCACTTTGAAAAACTTTTATACGAGCAGAATGTTGATTTTCCACAAATTTTTGAAATTGAAGAAAAATATTAAAGAATTTCGATTTCAATTTCGAATTCAGATTTCAATTTCAAAAGATAAAGCCAAGTGAAGCGGGAATAATCATCAACAAATAAAACATAGTATGCAAAACTCAAATTTAACTTGACAGGTGAAAGGCCCCATATATCGCAATGAATAAGATCTAACACTTTTGACGATCGATGGTCATTACGAGTATAAGGCAAACGGTGATTCTTTGCAATTTGACATGTACTACATAACATAAGAGATGGCAATAAAAAGGTAAGATGAAGTTGTCCTTGTTTATTCAAAAAAGAGATAATAGAATGATTTACATGTCCAAGCCGAGCATGCTATAAATCATACGAAGCATAAAAATATTTATTTTTTAGGATAGAGACAAATGCAGAGTTTCCACGTTCTAACACATAAGTTGCCATCTCGTTTACCGGTTGCCACCACCTTTCCCGTTTGGAAATTCTAAACAATAAAAAAATTATTAATAAATGTAACGGAAATTGGAAAATCATTCGTTAATTTACTAATGGACAAAAGATTTTTAGTGATATGAGGAACAATCAAAACATCTAATAATTTAAGATCAGGGGAAGGGGAAGTGGTACCAGTGTGAGTAATGGGTAGGGACACACCATTTCCGACAATAACACAATCCTTACCCGTATAGGAAGTGCACTGATCCAAATTAGATGGGGCTGAAGTCATGTGGGCCGAAGCCCTTATATCTAAATACCAATCGGAGGCCTCATTTCCAGAAATGGAACAAGAAGAAGTGAGGGCTTCGGCAAGCTAAGCTTCAGGGGCATGACCATGGCGATCATACCGTTGCCTATAGCGATCCGCATAGTGGCCTTCCACAAGGCATATCTGGCAACGCGGGGGGCGTCTACCAGTGGAGCGTCCATTTCCTCTACCGTGGCCACCAACGTGACCTTGAGAGTGGCATGCGGAACCAGTCCGTTGATTCAGTTTTGGAGAGTTGCGACTGGAAGCAACGAACGCTGCAGCAGACAACACAACAGGCTCCAATGATTTTCTGAAGAGCTCAAAGCTCTCTACTTTGGGCATCAGATCTGCAAAACATTGTAAAGGGGTGAGGGCCATTTGACTCGTGGAGAAGCTCGAGAAATCGGAGTCGAGGCCTCGGAGAAACCAGTGCACTTTGTCAGTGCCATCAACAACCCTTCCAATTGCATGAAGTTGATCGCAGATGGCCTTGAAGGCACAAGCATACTATGAAACAGTTCTAGTGCCGCGTTTCATCAGTTGCAAGTCATCTTTGAGTCGGATTTCTCGGGCCTTGGAGCGGTGGCTGAAGGTGTTCTCCAGGGCAATCCAAACCTCGCGTGAGGTGGAGAGTCCCACAACTTCAGCCATGGCCTGCTCGGTGAGGGAGGACAACAATAGGCTAAGGAGACGTTGATCGGTCTGTTTCCATGCCATGTGTTTGATATTTGGTGTCTGAGAATCCGCAGGGGCAAAACGGGGTGGGGGCTCAAGAGTTCCATCCACATGACCAATTAATTCTTGACTCTCTAAGAGAGGAAGCAATTGGCTCTTCCATAGGAGATAGTTGGAGGAGGAAAGTTTGATTGTAACCATGTGGATGAGAGTATTGGAAGGGAGAAGAGTGGAGGATGGTTCGGCAGCCATGGTAAGGGAGGTGGGATCGTGGGAGGTTGATCCACTAGGGCTCTTGATACCATGTAAGTGTTTGAAAACCACCACTTGTTTTAGTAGTGAGACATTTCATTTATAGGAGAAATTACATAGTCGTAGATGGTAATTACATGTATGGAATGTTTACAAATAAATGAAAAGAATATTGAGCTACTATAATTACGGGTCAATGAATACATCGATGGTAAGCCTTAGATTAAGGCAGATGATCCTCAACATGATGCTCAACAAAGCATAACCAATTATGCAAGATAATAACTTGAATCAAATTTTAGAAAAACCCTAAACTTGCAGCATCCACTAACTAAAAAGACTACAAGCTTGTCAAGGAATCCAATAGATTGATGAACCTCAACTAAATTCTCAAAGTTTTTGAGATCCAAAGTCTCTGAAAGATCATAAATTTTTATTAAGAATTTACAACGAGATAGATCCTGATAAACATGGTTAACTTTGAAAAAGCAGATGAAAATCTTAGAATTTCTATACCTACCATCTATATATATAAATTGGCTTGATGGATAGAAACACCCTCAATTTGTAATTTTTTTTTTCAACAAACTTACATTGAATTAAAAGAGAGAATACAAGAGGAGAGGGCAGAAGATCCTCTCCTCCTATGGAGGGTGGGGTATAAGTCTCTATTTTAAATAGAGTGCTGTCTCTTAGACGGTTTGTCTATAGAAATGTATAATAGTAGTTAAGACCATACGAGTCACAAAAGAATTTGTGTACTGGTGGAGTTCTAAATACAGTAGTTGGCTTGTGATCTGGAAATTTTTCTGTATGTATTCGGTCATGGATGTAACTTTTTTCTAATAAATTAATGAAGTCAATTTTCCCAAAAAAAAAAAAGTTTCTTAGTGGGTTTTGAGTTTAGGTGTGTTTTCAATTAATGCTCGGATGTCGACATAATAGATTTATACAAAAATATTGGTGATGTTTTGGTTTGCTTTTCTTCTTTTATCGTATCAGTAGATATATAATGTTTTAGGTTTTTCACACAAAACTGTGTCAACTGTGATAGAAGTCTTAAAAGTCATAATTTTTTTTTTAAATATCCGATATTATTTATCTTGACTAAATCTTTAGACATGTATGACCTGACCTCCCATCTTACACATTGGGCTATTAAGATGTTTAAAGGCTGCAATAAGCCTTTATTATAATTTTTAATAGTAATTGAACATATTTTTTTAATTAATATTAGTGTGGCAAACATGTTCAAGACACGCGCTTAATAACTTGGTGCAATAATTGGTTGAATTTCAGATGCTAACAATGGTAAAAGAACTTGAAAGAAAATCTCATGAAATTTTATGAGGTTAGCCTCCTGCTTAATAGGTATTGCTCGAATAGATTTTTTTGAAATGCTCTAGATGTGCTTAGATACTCTGTTTTGTGTTAGCAAATGGGCAGATTACACTACTGGAGACATAAATTGGAGAGGAGACTCATTTTAAGTTGAAAAATTCTATTCAGCAACCCTACATCACATATATGTTTTTATTTTTTATTTTTTTACTCTCAACAGGTAGGACTGTTCATTCGGATTCCGGCCCGAAAATTTGGGTATACTCGGACCAGAACCCGAATTTCAAACCCGGGCCGGAATCCAAACATTTTTTTTCCAGCATGCTTGAGTGCAGCATGCTTCAAACTTCATTTTGAACTTGCAGTACATACTGTAAAAATAAAAAATGAGAAAATAACAGAGTATGAGTTATTTGCCTTATGTGCAAGTTCTCAAATTTCGGCTGAAAGTGGCTTGAATTCTGCAAACACAAGACGCTCTAGATGAAGGCCAAGGGTCAAATGTATTGATAATGCACCCAAGGCCCTTAGCCCCTATATATTTGGGAGCCATTTTAATGGGTTTTTAATTTTGCAGCACTCAAGCATGCTAAAAAAAAAAAAAAAAAAAAACTAGGTACCGAGTTTTAAACTTGAAACGTTGTGCATCCCAGATTCTGGTCCGGAACAAATTCGGGCTTAGAAAAAGGTTTATTGTATTATGTTTGGAAGTTTAGAAAAGTTATAATAATTAGATAAGATAGATGACATGAGGGTTTGTGTAAACAAACCAGGCCTGCTTCAAGCTTTTTTTGTAGCAATTAAGCTTAATTGCCATACATTGCACTTCCATGCTCCTTTATATGTGGATTAGGTACCTTGGAGGGTTTCCATACTCCATCATCTTCCTCATCCCAATGATCAGGCCCATAATGGAAAAGAATTGTGAGATTTTTCATCTTGATCTTTAATATTCCATCATCTTCCTCATCCCAATGATCAGGCTTATAATGGAAACAAGGAGAATAGATTAAAATAAAACAATCTTTTGGATTGCAAACTAAGATCCAAAAGGTGCCCAGTTTTGCCAACATTATTAAAGCCAAGCAGCAATTCATACATGACATGGCCTTGCTTATGCTATAGCTTTTTAAACTAAACTAACCCTTTTGGCTTTTGGGTCAGGAACCTCTGCTGGAATAGAATTGAAAATTGCCAGAATTTCAATATATATCATGAATACAGACCCCAATTGATCAAGTAGTTACAATACCTTGTATTCTTCAACCATCCATATTCAAAACATTATTCAAAATTATCTCTACATGAAGAAAAAACACTATTTTAAAAATATAATTATTAAAAAAACCACAAGAAAATATATGATATTTCTAAATGAATATTACCATTTTCCAGCTTATAGCTTTCGGCATCTTCCATTAAGCCTTGGGAGTCATGATTAATGGAGGGAGCTTTCAACCAATTTGTGTGCAAATAAGAGCTTCAACTGTTTTTGGAGCCAAGGAGTTTTGAAATGAACCTTACACACGACCCCAAAGCTAAATGCCAACTCAGAAGCAATAGAAGAGATGGGAAACTGAAGCATCTGCAGTACTTGAAAAACCGATGCACTGGTTGATCCCAAACAAGAGTTTAGTAGAATAGAACAAGGCTATAACAGTAACTGAAGTTCAATTCATTGTTTCCTATCAGTGCTCAGCTAGAAAGAAGAAGAAGAAAAAAAAAAAAAAAAAACAGGTAGCATGACAGAATTAGTATATATTAGTTATTCTTGTGTTGTGATCATCGATGGGCTTCATCCTTATAAATTAGTAAAACTTAAATTAAAAGAAACCATACTAATTTTTTATTTTTTTGGCAGTACTATTTAAAGCTTATAAATACTCGAACAATAGAAATCTCTAGGGGCCAAGAAAAAGTAATTAATTTCAAATATATAGTTATTGTTAAATTATATATTTATGAATTGAATAATTAGAAACAGTAGAAAACATTTCCTATATATGATATTTTTCTGGAGCTTAGAGATTCATGAGTACTGTTTAAATATTACTTGAGTGTACATGAAGTATTTCGAAAGAAAATGCTGGTGTGACGATTTGGAATGGATGGTAAAGTATGTGAATCTAAGTTTTAAAAGCAAATTATTCTCTAACCAAGACCGACCCTAGTCAAGGCCCCATGAAGGAATCGGCCTCATATCCGCAAGCAGTTTAAAGCGGGAAAGTAATTACCTTTCGTGAAGAAATTTGATTCTGACAGGGAACAAAATTGAAGAGATAAAAATGGTAGCGATTTCATATTCGCGCTTGAGGAGTATGCCATCCACCTTTCACGAGAGTTAAAAATGCTTAATTCTGTAGTAGTTGATGCAATTTCACATTCTTCGCCTGTGGACACAATAGATGGCGTGGATTGTATGCTAGTGCGTAGACTTGGCAACTGATCAATTCTAGCATATAACTTTTGAAGCCGAGTAAGGTTGCCAATTGATGACGGTAGTTCTTTTATGCTAGTGTATTGAAAATCTAACTCACGTAAAAATTCCATTTCACATTCAATTTTTGGAAAGTCTTCAAGACTCCAGCAATCATAAAATCTAAACAAACGTAGAGATCTCAACTTGAATCTTTTCGGCAAAATCCTAAACTTGAAGCATCTACTGACAAGAAAACTCGAAAGCGTATCAAGGAATCCAACGGAATCTTGGACCTCAACTAAGTTCTCACAATATTCAAGATTCAACTCCTTTAAATTTGGACAACTTGAAAGATCAGGAATTTTTGTTAATAATTTAGAACCATATAAATCCATAACTGTCAAATTCTGTCCAAATAAAATAAAATAAATGTATTAGCTTCAATGAAATTCTGTTTCATAGTTTTAAAGAAAGAAATATTGAAAATAATAGTGATACCTTGGATTTTAGGCCGTCTAACTCCTTGATGAGGCTAAAATGCATTTTAAATTCAACGAGCTTATTTCCACGAAAATTAGAAGGTAAAATTGACCAAGGATATTCAGGCTAATCAAGCACTCTTATATCATTAGGAAGATAATTTGGTGGTCCTCCAGAAAATTGTGCATTCCAGTTTATAACCAACCGAAGATTCACCATCTTCTTAAATGCCTCGGAATGCAAGCGTATCATCTCATCGCCTGGAGGAAAATCTAACAAAATCGCTTCAATGCTGTCTGTTCCCTACAAAGATGTAGAAAGGCATAAGTATCCCAACAAAATCAAATCATAAAGTTATTCTTCTTCTATTACCACTTGCTAAAATCAAGGAAATAAACACAGAACCAAAACAAATTAAGCTTAAATTATTGAAAATAAAATTTTAATAAACTAATTTTCAAAAAATAAAATCAATTAACATTATAAACTAAAAAAATAGAAAATTATTCAGAAAAATGAAAACTTAATATTATGAAATTTCATTATTTAAGTTTTTTTTGTTTCTATTTTTCTATTTTATTTATATAAATTAAGTTTAATACTAAACTACAGAAAGTTTCATTAAAACAAAAAATATATAATTGTTAACTTTAACGGGAGCATATATATTATATAGAAATGGTCATGATTTACATACAAACTCTTTTATAATCGATTTCGCAATCTACTAAAGCTGTTCTTAAGAGGTTGCAAGAGTTGTAGGTTAACCATTTTCCATATAGAAAACTACCAAAACTTAACAACATGAGTCTGAGTTGCATTGGTCATAGTACTTACGAATAGAAAAGAAAACATAATCATATACAATATATACACACACATGCACCAACGAGTTACTTTACCATTTTTAACTTCAACATTTTTTTGGGAGATTCACATGCGAACAAAAAACAAATGTAAATTCAAAGGTTTTTATTAGTGTGATCTTACCGTATTTTCTTCTAATACATGGCGAACATCTTCAGGAGACCACAACATTTTTTTGGGAGATTCACATGCGAACAAAAAACAAATGTAAATTCAAAGGTTTTTATTAGTGTGATCTTACCGTATTTTCTTCTAATACATGGCGAACATCTTCAGGAGACCACAATCTACTACTCTTGCCAGCTTCTTTGGATGATTCTTGTTGAACAATTTCTTTACCCATTTGTTGCAATAAGTCGTGCATCTCCACACATTGCCAACCATTAATATTGATGAGACATTTTTCTTTAAGTCTTGTCATGCCAATAGATGCTGAAAAATCACAATTGTCTAGTTTTTTCGTGACATAGTGAACAGATTTCCCCTCGAAGAAACATGCAATGTGAAGAAAAATACTCTTTTCATCATTTTTCAGCCCATCATAGCTTAGTTTAAGAATTTCATAAATATCCTTGGGAGGACTTCTTTTATACTTTTTCAATGCACTTTTCCAATCTTGTATACTTCTACCATGCAAATATGAACCAAGCACTCTAAGAGCTAGTGGAAGGCCCTTAGCATAACCTATTATATCTTTTGTGAGTTCTACATAACTTTCAACTGGATTGTCTCTTTCAAATGCATGCCAACTAAATAGCTGACGAGCTTGGTTGTCGTCCAATCCCTGCACTTTGCAGGTTGAATCAACTTTATGAGAAGTTAATAGACATTGATCTTTTGTTGTTATTACTATTCTACTTCCTGGACCAAACCAATTATGATTTCCAGCTAGTTGTTTTAATTGGCACAAGTCACTCACATCATCAAGAATTATAAGTACCCTTTTAGAGCAGAGCCTACGCTTTATAACATCAGTGCCTCTAACACTGCCAATATTAAAACTTCCAAAGTTTACTAAGAGATCAAAAAGAAGTTTCTCTTGCAGTTTGGACAGACCGTCCACTAGACTCGAAATCTCTCTAACTTTTCCTAGAAAACATCTAGCTTCAAATTGATGTCCAATTGAGTTAAAGACTTCTTTGGCGATAGTTGTTTTACCAATTCCACCAGTTCCATAAATCCCTATCATGAGAGTAATGTCATTCCTTCCAATTTCTAACTTAGTATTCAAGTCATTTAGACGAGAATCTAGTCCAATTTGATACTCGACATTGTCTAACTGGTATGTAGATTTAACTTTTGAGTCCACCCATTGAATGATTTTAACCATAAATTCATATTCATTCTTGCCAATACAAGGAAAAAGAACATTCAATGAGTCACATTTTTCACATAAAAAGATATGAAATTTCATTATTTATAAGTTAGTGTGTCAACACATCAACTATAGTATCACCCATTACAATTACGAAAAAAGTTAAAAAAAAAAAAAAATAATATATAAATTTTATACTAGCTGATGTAGAAGATCTTCCACAAGGTCTCGCTACAAGATTTTGTTTTTTTGTTTTTTGTTTTTTGTTTTTTAAGATTTGCTTTCTCAATACCAATAAATTAGTATGAAACCAATAAAAATGAAACAAAAAGACACCATTGGGCCACTAGGAAAAAAGAAGTTTCGCTACAATTTACAACTCTAAGGCTATGTTTGGGTAGTGGAGTGATCTCATATTTTATCAATATTTATTTACTACTTTTCACTACTATTAACTACTTTTCAATATTTTATCATTATTATTTCACTACTTTTAACTATTATTTAATATTTTATCATTATTTTTTCAGTATTATTCATAGATCATCAGAGATCACCTCACTGTTCAAACTTAACTTTAATTACAATAGCCACGACTACCACAAAATTAAAAAATTATAAAAGCAAATACAGTTGTTCATAGAAGCACAAGAAATCTTGCTGAAAAAGATCAACACAATGCACACAGATGCACAAACCATAACCAATGTAGCACAAGAAATGTAGAGATACAAAATCTACCCAAAGCATGAATCAAACCAATGCAAGGACAACAAACAAGGAAGGCCGGGTGATTCATGGAGAGTCTATGGCCTTTGGTGGCTGACGGATAATTGTTTTTTTCTTTTATAGCACTCTACTTAATTAATTAGATAGGAAACACTACATTGAAGATTGGGGATTTATGTATGTTCTTGTTTGTTTGTAGATAATTTTTACATTAAAAGCATTTTTTCAGATCTTTTATTACTTCAAGTGTGATAAAGTTTCAGTTAGCTAATTGGTGTGCTTCTCCAGCATATGGATGCCTAGAAAATAATGGATTTGGAACTTCCTATTCGAGAAACGAAAAAGCTTAAGTTGTAATATTTGATATGTTATGAGCCTACCATATGGCATGCACTTATGCAATTTGACAATCTGTTATAACTTGTAAGAAATTAGGGATCACGACCTTACTTAGCACTTGAAACTATCCTTTAAAAAAAAAATAGAGGGAAACTCGAGAGAACTTACCGCAAGTAAGTAAGATTGATCCAAAATTTTTAAAATCTATAGTGACATATATAAATGTGCTAGTTCAATGTTAAATCCTTCTGTCAAAGAGCTTAAGGACTTGTTTGGATGTAAGGTGATTTCGTGTAGAGTGTAAGAGTGTTTGTGAAATTATTGTAAAACTTAAAAACTTTTTAAGAATATAATTTGATATAGTTTTTAAAAAGAGGTGAGATCTATCATAAAAATATGTTTTTAGATATGAAAAATATGTTGAAGGAGTCTTGAGAGATGATATAATAAATAAATTTTTTATTAGTTAAATCCTTTTTCGAAAGAGAGAACCATGCTCGTACTATTGTATAGCCTTCAGCCCAACGGTGTCTAGCCACCCTATGGGATGGTTTTTTTGTGAATATGTGAAAATAATTTCTTGAGTTTTTAATGCTTTAGAAAATATTTAATTTTCTTTTTAATTTTTTTTATTTAATGATTAAGGAAGTGAATTTTAGTGTATTAGTGTATTTTTAAAAAAAAAAATTAAAAAAGATGTTTAAAAAACTAAAAAAGAAAAAAAATTGAAATGTAAAATTTATAAGAGACGCCAAACGATTAAAACAGAACGACACACTAGCAGTACTCAATGATTTTTTTATATTTTTCTTTTAAGTCATAACCTTTATCTTTGATCCGGGGAATTGATTGCAGTCCAAATACATAGGTATAAGGTGGGCAAGGCCCAATAAAGTCCACCCTGGTTATAAGACCCATGTCCCGTTACTATTAAACGAGAAAGACAATTACGAAAATAGGAATAAATGTATGCATTCATTGAATTTTTATCGAGAGTTTTTCTTCAAATTGGATCAAAAGAGAATTCCTTTGATAGATCTATAAAAATGAAAAGCATTATATCGAGAGCATGTGACAACACATGCTATTTTAAAAGACTAAGTTAAAAAATTGACATGTCATTAATCAAAACTATATGTTTCTTACATGCTCAAAGAACACATGATAATTTTTTAAATAAACAATTTCGCTTGAAGAAAAACTCCATTCTCAATTAATATAATAGTTAAAGAAGTACCCGTCTTCCAAATGTTCTCCAACCAAACCGGCAACCTCTTATAGACTTTCGTTCCACCTCTGCACCTTCGGGTTCTCTTTGAACCTCTCCTTATGTTTAGCCCATGCTTCTCCAAAACATCATTTCAGATGTCGTACTTCTGATGGATCTACATGGTAAAACATTGGTAAAATAATTTGTTGTTTTATTTTTTTACACTCAAGAATTTTCGTTAGCTCATCCAAGCACCATGCTGATGATGCATAGTTTGGAGATAATACAATGATAGAAATTATTGACTCCTCAATAGTTTTCTTTAAGAAATGTAGGTAAAATTATATATCCTCTTTTAAAGTCTTTATCATCACTATAAGTAACGATTCCCCTTTGACATAGAGCAGAGTAAAGATGGGCAATAAAAGTATTGTGAGTATCTATTTCTCTAAAATTCAAGAATACATCGTAAAACTATTTAAGAGTGGAAGAAGAAGAGGCGGACGAGGAATAGGGTAAACTGAATGCCATTGAAGAAAAGTGTATGCAATTCACTTCTGATACAGAGAAGATGTCCACTAGTCTTCAGTATAGAACACTACAACAGAATGTGTGTTTTGTGACATAGGAAACTGTCACAAAAAAATGGCAAATCGTCACTAAACATATTTGGTGACGGTTTGAAACCGTCACCATGACCGTCACCTAAAGTGCATCACAGAAAATATTTGGTGACGGTTTACTGTTCAACCGTCACAAAAAATATTTTTAGTGACGGTTGGAAGTGTTCCGTTCGGTACAACGTCCGAACGTTCCTTTTTTTGTGAACTGTCACAGAAAATCACGTTCGGACGTAAAATCAAACGTTCGGACGTTATACCCGACCGATTGGCGTTCGAATGAGAAAAGTTGACGTTCGTTGGATATCGTTCGAACGTATCATATTTACGTTCGAATGTAATGCGTCCGAACGTTAATTACAATAAATGTTCGAATATTTGTTCGAACGTAAACGTAAATGTTCAAACGTAGCGCGTTTAATGTTCGGACGTTATTTCAAATGTAAACGAAGGAGCGTCCGAATGCAAGTTCTTTGTTCGAACGTTAGTCACTTTAACGTTCGAACGATTCAATTGTACTTACGTTCGAGCGTTTGTTACAGTGTGAACCAACGTTCAAACAATTTTTATTTACATTCGAACGTACAGATCAGAAATACTAATTTCATAAAATTTAAAAACATAATACGAATTGTATCATATTACATACCCAATTAACAAGTAACAATATCTTATAAAAGCACAAAATTAGATATTAAAACTAGTCAGAAATATTGATAAAATTTATTTCTTCTTTTTCCCTCGCCCACGAGGATTCTGTTGCAACGACATAACACGCTCCAATTGCACCATCATCTCTCGTTGCACTTGCTCTTGCACTTCACTGCGTATTCTTTCCTCCTGGTCTCTCTGTTGGTCCTGCAAACGCGTCTCTAAATGAGACTGTCGTTCTAAGAGAGACTCTAACTCTTGCTGTCTCGACCTCATATACTCATTTTCACACCGTGCAGCTTCTAAATATACCGTAAGATTATTAATTTGTGA
The DNA here is from genome assembly GCA_022457165.1 of Juglans mandshurica. Lineage (NCBI taxonomy): Eukaryota > Viridiplantae > Streptophyta > Magnoliopsida > Fagales > Juglandaceae > Juglans > Juglans mandshurica. The sequence goes on along the minus strand of CM039620.1, from coordinate 27,308,737 downwards.
AGCCGATGAGGTTGAGGAGGATGAACATTTATGCTTGATAGATCGTCCCAAACCTCTTGCCATACTAGACTGCGGCCCGAGCACTTGCGTGAATATGTCTATGTCACTAGGAGAGGATTCCTCAGAAGCCGACTGCATCTCCAACATTTTGCTCTGCAATTTAAAAGGTAATGATCGTAAATAATTAGTAACGTATTAAAAGAAATAGAAATAAGAAATAAACTATTAAAATGTTCTATAAATAATTTATTTAACAAAATTAACACTGCTTACATAATTATCTGCAGCGACAGGATCCATCCACTCATTATGCTCATTAGTGTGAGTAGCAGCATAGACATGAATGAGGGAAAAGTTTTCAGGATCATCATGTTTCTAACAAAGCGACAATATTAGCAATTTTAAAAAGATAATGTTAGTACTTATCAGAAAGAATATCAGGAAAATAAATGAATTCTATAATTTTTTAATTACCATTTTTTTAGCAAGACGGTGGAATGACCTTGAACCGGCACGATGGTGGACAGTCAGAACGGATCTATTCTGTGCATTTGTAGAACTCAAGTGCTACAAAATATATTAAAAATGTTAATTGTAATATGTATACATATAATATATAAAACGAATATGAATGTAAATAATTTAAAGATATAAATGTAAAATACCTGATAATCTGGAGATGCGAAAAGATCACAACACTTTCTCCAATCATCTAACTTCATCTACTGAAAAGGAGACTGCGCAGCCTCTTCCAACGTCTCAAACTTATTGAAGTGGTCATGACATCGTCCTTTGTGACGTCGAAATAGTGTAGCCATCAACTCATTCACGGTTCTCAAATCCTCGCTATGGCCAAAGTCGAGGTCGAATTCATCCTAACAAGGGAATCAGGTCAAAAATATAATATATTAATCTAAGTGAAAAAAATATACTGAAAAGTAAACTCACCAGCACATGACTTCGAATGTACTCCTTAATCTCATTCGGAACATCTCGCCATGAACGCACATAAAATGGAGCATAAGCTCGAACTACCGTGCCAATATAGGAGGAAATCGCTGCTGCACTATCATCCACTCCTCTAGCGGAATTATCAGGAATTGTGATCTTCAGTTTACCGTGCCTTCTATTTTTTTTCAAGAGAGATTCCACGTGTATAGTCACGACCGCGACGTGCAGATGCATCAACTACATGATAATAGATATACTATAATTATAATTATATAGTTATTGAGAAAAAAGTATTAACTATATATATAATTATCAATGACAATATTTCCTTACTGGTAGGTGTCGACTGGCTGTTGTTCTCTTCTGTGTTAGCTTGATATTCAGGAACGGATTCCTCGAGTGGGGAGTCCTCAATGGATTCAGGACTTGGACTTGGCGGAGGCACATTTCTTCGTTGTCGTTTTGGCGGCATTCTTTAAAATAATTAATTATATCAAAGAAAATTAATTAGAATAAATTATAGAAATTCAAGATATTTATAGTCACCTATATAAATAAAATATTTAGTACTTTTATTCTTCAGATGAATTTTCCATGCTTGTTTCAGAATCTCTATCAATAACATCTTCATCATCATCATGCACCTCTTCTTCATCATCTTTATCCACCTCCTGCTCGAATTCTGATTCGTCTTCATCTTCTGACTCATCTTCTTCATCTTCCTCCTCACTGACTTGAATTGAATGATCATTTAATACAGACGGGTCGAGATGTACGGGTGGGACATCATCTCTACACAAGGGGAGCAACTCGAGTGCACCGAGGTCAACAAACAAGTTAATACCCTCTCCATCTTCCTGGTATGCCTCAACAATCAGAGTGTCATCTTCATCTCCACTATTCTCGTAATCTGCACTCGTTCCTGCTTCATATATATTTCGAGGAACAAATTTTTGTACGATTCGCCAAGTTATCTTCCCACTATCTTCATCAGCACTTTTCATTGGATCAATCAAGTAATAGACTTGGGTAGCTTGACAAGCCAATACGAATGGATCACCTTCATACCATTTAGATGCAGTATTGACACTCGTAAAGTGATTATCCCTATGTATCGAAACCCGACCACCGCCTAGATCCCACCAATCACATTTAAAGACATATGTTACAGACCCACCCATATATTTCAATCCGATAATATCACGTATGACACCATAATAGTCAATATCATCTGCTCCATGACTCCCCTCGACCAACACACCACAGTTTTGAGTCTTTCTATTACGTTCACGGTCCAAAGTATGGAATCTATAACCTCGAACCGTGCATGCAGTATATCGAAGTGCTCTATTTGAGGGACCACGGGTCAATGCATAGAATTCAGAAGAAATTGATCCGGGATCACGAGCACGTTGTTCCAAAATCTATAAATTGAAATAGTATATATTTATTATTTCATTATCCAGAGTTAAAAATTTCACAATATAACATATATATAATTTTAGTTCATACACGTTCTTCAAACCATCCGGGAAATTCTTCCTTGTGTCTTGCCTCTATATTTTCTACGCCTTCCGTCCTAAGTTTGTCCATGTGGTCACTGTTATAACATGTTGCAAAAGAAGTATATTTTGAGCACAACAATTTTAATTAATTTAAAGAAAACTATAATTATTCAAAGAAATGAAATGACATACCTAAGATAATCATCAATCTCTCGGCAGTTATTTAGCACATACCACCGAACTTTACCCAACTTTCCATCAATTAAATCGTAACCTGTTTGTGCACCCAAGGGTCGTACATTCTGGAAAAACACTGATAGCTCACGAGGAGGCGGAGTAGCAAGATCAGCATTTCGCTCTTGACGATTAAATCGTGTCTCAACACCACGAAGATATAGAGAGAAAAATGTTAACCATTCATCGTGTATATAAGCCTCTGCTATTAAACCCTCAGCTTTGGCTTTATTCCCAACAGTGCGCTTCAATCGACCCAAATATCTTTCAACTAAATACATCCAATGGAACTGCACCGGTCCACCCAGAAGTATCTCTCGTGGTAAATGTATTGCTAAATGGACCATGACATCAAAAAATGATGGTGGCAAGATCTGCTCAAATTTACATAGTATAGTAGCAATGTCTTCTTCCAATTTCGACAACACATCTCGATTTACTACCCAAGCGCACAAATCCTTGAAAAACATACATAGTTCAGATATGGCGACACGTACATTAGATGTCAGCTTCCCACGAATTCCCACAGGTAATAACTTCTGCAAAAATACGTGACAATCATGACTTTTCAATCCATTGATTTTCCAATCATCAGGACTCACGCATCTACCAATATTTGAAGCATAACCATCTGGCAACTTCACACCTTGCAACCATTTGCAGAAATCCATTCTCCTCCCTCGTCATCGTAAAACATGCATGCGCCATGACCACCCTGTTGCCTTCCACCCGCAAATGTAGATTATGTTTAATTCTCATTCTCTCAAGATCTTTCCTAGTCTTGATCGTGTCTTTCGTCATTTTGTTAATACTCATCAATGTACCCAGTATATTATCACAAATATTCTTCTCTATGTGCATTACATCCAAACTATGTCGCAACTTACATGACGACCAATACGGCAAATCAAAAAAAATACTACGCTTTGTCTAATTCAATTCTGGTACGGCTCGTTTTCTCTTGTTCTTTCCCTGACCTTTGCCAAAATTGTTCGCTCTAACAAGTTGCAGTTGTTCCACTATCTCTTCTCCAGACAACTCTTTTGGTGCAATCCTATCCTCTACTCTCCCATCAAACTTGGCACATTCTCTTCTCCATGCATGATTTGCTGGTAAATAACGTCGATGACCCATGAAACACAACTTCTGAAAAAATTTTAGTCACTCACTAGCAGTTTCTTTATTACAAGTCGGACACGCTAACTTCCCTTTCGTACTCCAGCTGGAAAGATTCCCATACGCCGGAAAATCATTTATAGTCCACATTATCGCAGCATGCATCTGAAAAGATGTCGACTTAGATGCATCATAAGTTCTAACCCCTGTTTCCCATAACTCTTTCAGCTCTTTAATCAACGGCTGCATGAATACGTCAATATCATTCCCAGGTGATCTAGGGCCAGGGATGAGTAAAGTTAACAAAAAATTTGGCGCCTTCATGCACCTCCATGGTGGAAGATTGTACGGAATCAATACCATGGGCCAAGTGATATAACTTGTACTCATATTCCCAAAAGGGTTGAATCCATCGGTTGTGAGTCCCAGGCGCACGTTCCGAGCTTCTAACCCGAACTCTGGATACTGATTATCGAAAAACTGCCACGCAAGTGAATCAGCTGGATGCCTCATATACCCGTCATTCTTAACTCTTTTCTCCTCGTGCCTAGGGGTGTAAACTCAAACCGAAAAACCGGAAAACCGGACCGGATCGGACCGAACCGGACCGGTTTTACCGGTTTTGAACCGGTCCGGTCCGGAACCGGTTTTTAAAACGTAAAAACCGGCCGGTTCCAGTCCGGTTCCGGTTCTGGAATTTTTTGGACCGGACCGAACCGGACCGGACCGGTTGATTAAAAAAAATAAAAAATAATATTTTTATATATAAGTTTTATACAAAATATATTATATATATTAAATATTAATATATATAAGTTTTATATATAATGTATAATTATAAATTTTTATGTGAAATTTTATATATAACATATATATTCATATATGAAATAATTTTTTATTATAATTTATAAATTATTACATAAAATGTTAATACTAAATCACTAAAAGTTTATAACTAATACTAATATATAACTTATAACTATACCAATAGTCTAATATTAATACTATTATATAGTCTAATATATTAATAAAAGTATAAAACAGTTTTTTTTAAATCAATTTTTTTTATAAAAAAATTTTTAATGACAAATTGTGAAATTTATATTTTTAAAAAACCGAAAAACCGGACCGGACCGGACCGGAAACCGGTAAAACCGGAAGTACCGGTTTAGGAGGGTAACCGGTGCGTAATCGGTTTTGAAAAATACAAAACCGGTACATACCGGTTCGGTCCTAGATTTTATCCAAAACCGGACCGGACCGGACCGGTTACACCCCTACTCGTGCCACCTCATATCATGAGCTGTTTCCTTACACATATATAGTCTTTGCAACCTAGGTTTCAAGGGAAAATACCGCAACACCTTAACCGGCACGTTTTTCTTACATTTCCACCTCGACTCTCCACATACAGGATATGCTTGTTTCTCCTCGTTCTCCTTCCAGAACAATACACAATCGTTCTTGCATGCATATATGGACTTGTACTCAAATCGTAATCCCTTTCTCAACTGTTTCGCTTCATAAAAGTTCTTGGGCAATGCAGACCCTTCGGGAAGCACCTCGTTAAATAAGTCCAATACCATGTTTATTGCTTTCGTCGACATCCCATACAATGATTTTATGTGAAGCAACCGCACAATAAACGACATTTTGGAATGTTTTGTACAACCTGGGTAAAGCTCGCGTTTTGCATCTTCCCACAGTGAAGGAAAATTTTCACAATCAGTCCCTGATCCACCACTTGAGGTATTGTCGTTAACCTCATCCATAAACATCCCAGCTCCAATGTCACCCAACATCTCCTCCATCTCATCATGCTCAGAATCATCATCTATGTGCCGTAAATAATTGTGATGATCGACCAATACATCTGCTGACCCTTCATACGGCTCACCATGCAGTACCCATCGCGTATACTCCAGATCCATACCGTTCACAAATATATGACGCTCTACTTCATCCAATCCTATCGCACACAAATTTTTACACCCTCGACATGGACACTTAATGTAACCATGACTATTAGCAGAGGCCCGTGCAAAATCAATGAAAGTTCTTACTCCACATGCATAGGGTACGTAATCATTTCCAAGTCTATTGTCCAGACGCATCCAATTTTTGTCAATTTCTAAAAACATCTATATATTAATAACACTTACATTGAAAATTCACATGCATGTCATGCTCCAATTCTCATTACTTTTTTGATAAGGTAGTTGGTCCTATCCCATTCGAGATTATATTCTCCATATTGCACAAATCTCGTCACTCTACTAATTTCCACGTTAGTAGAAATTTCGGCAGCACCTCCCCATAATTCTCCAAGTATACATGTTCAAATATCGAGATTGTGACCCTACGAACAGTATACCCGAAGAACAGTAGAACAAGATACCGAAACTTCATATTAAACGTGGAAAGTAGCGAGTAACAAAAATGTGTAATACAGATAATATAATCTCAAACTGTTCACACTGGACAATTCAGGAATCAGTGGACACATAAATGTACACTGATTCCCAAACAGGTCTAAGGGTATTTATGCAATGTCACACGCATCTAGCAAAAAAATCATACAACAATATCTCCATGTTGTTTAAATTAACAATGTCACCTTCAAGTAGTGTTATATTGTTAAACTAAAGAGGGATGGAAGATTATGTGACCCTACGTTTCGTGTCTTGTACACAACAAGGGAGAATGATCTTGAAGAAATGTTTAAATTTTAGTCTAATTACTTAACTGTCACAAACTGTCCGACATTGACAACTTTCAAGGTCGAAGAGACTATGACAGTCAAGCAATTAGACTAAAATTTAGAGATTATAATTGTTATATATAATTTTAAAGGTTATTATATAATTTTAATTATTATCATTCCACAATTATAATCTAATTGTTATACTTAATTGAGTGAGTTATTTACTTATATAGACAATAAGTATATAATTTTTATATAAGAATCTATTTGATCCTTATTTTCTTTCTCTTTAGTTTATAATAAATAAGTATATTTACATATTCAAACTCTACTTATTTAGTAGGTTTAAGACTTTTTTATTGAAGATTATTTTAAAGGTTATATTATAATTTTAATTATTATCATTCTTAAAATATAATTTAATTGTTATACTTAAATTGTAAAAGAAGTATAATATAATTTTAAATATTATAATTCTTAAAGAGTTACTTTTATTTGTTATTACTTAATTTCAAATATTATTATAAATATTTAATTATCATACTTAAATTTCAATGGTTATACAATAATTTTAATTATTATAATTCTTAAGGAGTTACTTTTATTTGTTATTACTTAATTTGAAATATTATTATCACAATTTTTCAAATCCATATCACAACATATTCACAATAACTCACAAACTATTTACAAACTATACAAATAATTATCACAATATTTCAATTGTAAGCATAAAATAACATGCCACATGTATTAACAAAGCTTAAGGACAATATATTTGTAACAATGTAAACATATTCAAACGTCATTCACAAATAATAATTTAAATATTTCAAGTCCATATCACAATATATTCACAATAACTCACAATATATTCACAAAATAACATGCCACATGTATTAACATATTTCTAAACTTGAGTAAGCAATAAACATGTATTAACAAAGCCTAATGACAATATATTTATAATAATAAACATAATATTTCAAATTTATATCACAGCATATTTAAAATAACTCACAAACTATTTACAAACTATACAAACAATAATCACAATATTTCAAGAGTAAGCATAAAATCACAACAACATATTGATAAAGTTTAGAAATATACCTAGCACTCACAATATCCTCTTACAAATCAAAATCTTCCAACTTCCCAAAACAAGCAATCCTTCAAAAAAATACAACACTAACTTATTAGAAATATTCTATAACAAAAACACATTCTATAAATATCATAAAATTCAAATAAAGACAAGAAATAAAAATTTTTTCTTACCAAAACTCAACTCTCTCTCACTCTCTAACTCAACTCTCTCTCACTCTAACCCTCTCTCTCTCTCTCTCTCTCTCTCTCTCTCTCTCTCTCCTGCAGGACCTTCTCTTTCTGTTGCGTGCACGGGAGAAGAAGAAATGATCTGCTTCCTCCCGTGCGCGTACTGATTAAGTTCTAAAATTATTAGTTTAAACGTTCGAACGTTTAAGTTGTACGTCCGAACGTTATATTCTAAAATTATTCCCGCCCAGAACGTTTGGACGTTTACAATACACGTTCGAACGTACCCTTCTCATGATATAACATAAAATCTAGCGGGAAAGTTCTCGTACTTTCCTCATATATGTTCGAATGTATCACAATTTTCCGTTCGAACATTTAACTTAAACGTCCGAACGTACATTTCATGAAAGTGTTACCATATTTGAGTGGGAAATTTCCCGCACTAATTTAACTAACGTTCGAACGTTAACAGATTTGGTGTTCGGATGTACATAATTTTCTGGTGATTTTCATCAAATAACGTCCGAACGTATAGTATAAACGTCCGAACGTCTGAATAATTACACAGATACCTTAATCGAGCGGGAAAATTCCCGCCTCTTAGTTTAACGTTCGAACGTTAACTTGAAACGTTCGAACGTTCGAACGTACGATTCCTACTATACTAACTTATAATATAATATATATACTACATTTTATATATCTATAACTATATACTACATTGTATAGTATGATAGCATAATACTTTAAATGAGAACATAAATGTATATAATATATCAACTATACCATATATATAAATCAATAATATATATTAAATTGTTACTTATTAAATTCTTTATTATATACTAACTTATACTATAATATATATACTACATTTTATATATCTATAACTATATACTACATTGTATAGTATGATAGCATAATAATTTAAATGAGAACATAAATGTATATAATATATAAACTATACCATATATATAAATCAATAATATATATTAAATTGTTACTTATTAAATTCTTTATTATATACTAACTTATACTATAATATATATACTACATTTTATATATCTATAACTATATACTACATTGTATAGTATGATAGCATAATAATTTAAATTAGAACATAAATGTATATAATATATAAATTATACCATATATATAAATCAATAATATATATTAAATTGTTACTTATTAAATTCTTTATTATATACTAACTTATACTATAATATATATATTACATTTTATATATCTATAACTATATACTACATTGTATAGTATGATAGCATAATATTTTAAATGAGAACATCAATGTATATAATATATAAACTATACCATATATATAAATCAATAATATATATTAAATTGTTACTTATTAAATTCTTTATTATATACTAACTTATACTATAATATATATACTACATTTTATATATCTATAACTATATACTACATTGTATAGTATGATAGCATAATACTTTAAATAAGAACATAAATGTATATAATATATAAACTATACCATATATATAAATCAATAATATATATTAAATTGTTACTTATTAATTCATCAATAAACACCATAAACTCATAAACTATTCACAAAATTCACAAACAATAATCACAATTATCTCAAGAGTAAGCATAAAATCACAACAACATGTATAAACATATTGCTAAACTTTAGAAATATAACAAGCACTCACAAAAAAACCAATAATCTAATTGTCAATAATATTATATAACATCCTAATATATAACTTAAACATTTATAATATAATATATTATAGATAAAATTTTGGAAATTAAATTGACAAACGTTCGAACGTAATAATAAGTACGCTCGAACGTTCTGTGTATATAAGGCCAAAACCGAACGTCGAAACGACATTTCCAAAACGTATCCATCGTCTTCTCCGTTGCACGCCGCCACGCCTCCGTCACCGCCGCCGTCAACTCCGCCACAACCGTCACTAAAAGGTAGGCATTCATCTTTTATTCAAATAATATGTATTTTATTGAGATTTGGATTGAGATTTGGATTGAGTTTTGTTTAAAACTGGATAAGTGGTTGCCGGATTTTCAACTTCATTTTCCGGCCACCACGGCCAGTCATTGGCCGAATAGTCACCGTAGAAATGTTTCTTGAAGTGTATACTTCATTTCCACGGTGACATTTCGGCATTTAGAACCTTGTAGAGAAATTTTTGAGATTTCAATAATGGCTGAGTTGACTCAGCCATTCTGCTTTGAAACGTTCGAACGTTTCACCAAGACATTCGAACGTACGACATTTAAATTACAGAGCTGTTACGGCTTCCACGTTCAAACGTTAATTGTCTTACATTCGGACGTCATATTCATCAATTTTCGGTCTAAACGTTTAATGTCTATATCAGGACGTACTACTTTTTAAATATTATTAAACGACATATGTTCGAACGTGAATATTTTACTTTCGCACGTAAATCACATACGGTCGGACGTTTAATTATAACATCCGAACGTAGTGATTTTCTACATTATTCATGCTTTGACGTTTGGACGTTCATATTTACGTTTACACGTAAAACAAATACGTTCTTAACATCCGAACGTACGTCAGCCAATATTTATTTACTGCTTATGTTCGAACATACATTTTTACATTCGAACGTATTTGTTTTACGTTTGAACGTAAATTTATTTACATTATTTTACGTGCGAACGTATAAATAAACGTCCAAACGTTTTTATCTTTAACGTTCGAACGTTAATGCAGAACAGCTTAAAATTAATACAAAAAAATGCATTATTGTAAATAATTTTTTTTTTCATTTTCTATTTTCAGGATATGGCTCTTCCACTGCATACTAGGAAACGAGGGAGGGAAGGAGCCACGTCGGACATTGCCCGTATCGGAGCTCGTACTGTTATGGTAGAGCGAGAGGTCTTAATTAATGAGTTCGACGAACTCTGTTGGCAGCAGACGAACCTGAGAGATGTTTTCCTCAGTAGAGGCTGGGGAAATATCTGCACATTGAAGGAGAAGGTATACCCCTCAATGGTTCAAGAATTCTATATGGGGATGTGTGACATGCCTCAGGATGCATCCTCTCACAACGTGACTGTACGCGGTGTTTCCATTGAGGTATCAGCAGATGTCATCGGCGAGCACCTCGAGATTCGTCGAGGAGTTGAGACATTTGCACACTCAACACCCCGTGAGGATGTAGGCACTTCTACATCATCTACTGGCCGGAGATATGAGCCAGCATCAGCCAGAGATGCAGACCAGTCAGAGGCTGAGGATACTAGCGTCGAGGCTCGGGATGATGACCGAGACGATGATTTCTACATCCTCACCGGGAGGGATCGCATGCAGATCGAGCGGAAGAACGTCTTCAACCAGAACCATCTGCTGCATTTCTTCCGCATGTTGCACCTTATTGTTGTAACAAATGTCGATCCTGTGGCTCATAAAACCACAATTAGTCAGCTTCGGGCACAATTTTTGATACGAGTGGCACGTGGAGATCCTATAGATTTGCCACTGCACTTTTTTGAGAGGATCCATTACGAGGCGAGCATCGTCTCCACGGATAATCTCCCATATGGTGTCCTCATCAGCCGACTATTACTTGCACGGAGAGTGCCGACCCAGCCAGAGGAGCGGGTCAAAGATCAGGTGAGCCCCCTCGACATGACCACGCATCGACGTAGCATTGGACAGGCGAGGGGACGTCAGCCACCCCTGTAGAGGATTTAGTTCCTCCGACGCAGCTTGAGCCAGGTTATGTCGGGAGTAGTAGTCAGCATACACCGAGTACATCTGCAGGAGATGTGCGGCCTGCTTGGGTTGATGCGGTCATCTCACAGCTGACTGCGCATATCGATCATAAGATCGATCGATCGCTCGAGGCTATATCGGAGTCTGTTGCCGAACTCACCCATCATGTAACCATCCTCAACGACAAGGTTGATACCTTGATTGAGGAGGTACGAAATTCAACTTTTGCGGATAACGTTATCATCTGACTGTTGTTTACTACATTCTATCAAATTTTGTATTTTATTTTTAATATTTGTGACGAAAAATATTATTGAATATTTCTATCGTTTTTTAATTTCAATTTTTAATCTTCTTTGATGTTATATTTTCCAACTTTAATACTAAATCACTGCATTTCAAATATATATAAATAATAATATATATTTATATATTACAAAGTGTGTATATATAAATATATACAATTCAATTTTTTAGACTTGTTCACAAATTATGCACAATAAAAACCACATAATTTTTAAATTAAAGTCATTTAATTTAAATTTACAATGAACGTTCGAATGTTATTACTTAACGTTCGAACATTGGTGCAAACATTTTACGTTCGAACGTAAAATTAATAACATTCGAACGGTTGCGCCAAAACATTTTATGTTCAAACGTAAACAGACATAACGTTCGAACGTATATGTGACGTTCGAACGCATATTTCCCATATGTTGGAATGTAAAAAAATCTCATTCTATCTTTAGTGACAGTTTCCAGAAACTGTCACAGAAAATACCTTTTAGTGACGGTCTAGGGACTGTCATAATTTTCCAACCGTCGTTAAAAAATAATTGTGTTGTAGTGGAAGCAGATGCAGCTTTGCACAATTATTGAAAAAGGAAAAACAAATACAAAAAAGAAAAAGGAAAGAAAAGGAGTAGCAACTTCCTGACAAGCCTTTGAAATGCCTTTGGATGGGATTTGTCGTTATCGTGCTCTAGAAGTCGTTGTCTCTGTTCAAACTTGTTGACAAATTTAAAAAAAAAAAAAAAAAAAAAAACCTTGTTGACAAGTTTTCGTGGAAATCTCAGGCCACCTAACACTTTAATTCCGAAAACCTTTAAAGAAAAAGCAGGTGTAAATATGTTAAAACTGAATTCAAGTCAGTTTTTCAATCCTCACTCCGAATATTCTTCGTTCCATCCTTTAAACTGTATCACTAAAATTTATTTATTTATTTTATTTTACATATTAATTTTTATAATATATTATATATCAATTTATCTATTTTTTTTATATTATTTAAATATTATACTTTTTAATATATTTTATTCATTTTAAATAAAATAAAAAATAGAAAGTAGATAAAATAAATAAATAAAAATTTAAAAGTAGAGAGATAAATGAATTAAATATTTGTACAAGTGTGAATAATATTCCATAGATATAAAGATGGTACTGTAGCAAACTGGATATTAATTATAAAATACATGATAATTCATTGGATGGGCTGTATTAAGTTATTTTCTTCAAATTTTACAAAAATATGTGGTTTACATAATTCATTTGAAATGCTGGACAAGAAGGAATTAATAAATAAAAGAATTTACTTTCAAAAAATTTCAGAAGCATTGAAGAAAAAACAAGCTACGTGATGCTCACACAAAATATTATCATCAAAGCCCCACTTGTTTTTTATCTATTTATTTTTTTTAATTTTTTTATTTACGGATTAAGAAAGTGATTATTAATATATTAATATTTTATTTTTTATCTTTTAAAAATGTTTAAAGATGTTAAAACAATGAAAAATAAAAAAAATAACTTTTAACTAACGGCATATCACTATCGAGCGGCAGCCTAGTTCGCATCACTCTATGCAAAACATGATGATTCCCTTACCTTTTTTTTTTAATAAATAAATAAATGAAGTAGTGTATTGATGGAGAAAAGAACAGCAACTTCTTGGCAACTTTAGGTTGGATTCGTGGAAATCTCAGTTCAATTTTCTTCTTTGACATGGACAGTACGCTTCTCAAATGTAGACGTCCACACTCCTTGAATACTGAAGCAATGCAGGTTGCATCATCATAAGCAAATAGGACGATAAAAAATAAAATAAAATAAAATAAAAAAGGACTTGGAGACCACTGGGGAGGGAGTGTTCAGACTTTAGACTTCAGAGCCGCCAACTATATTAAAGCAATGATTGTCAAAAGATCAAAATTAAACTGAGGGGATCCGAGAGGAGGAGATAAATGTAATAATTTTATATAGGGCAGTATGGAATTCAACTTTTTCAAATCTAAAACAATAATAATATTAAAAAATTAATATTCTAATAGTGTTTTATTCAACTTTTAACTTTTATCTAAAACTATCTTATCTCATCTCATTATTCAAACAGAGGCTTAATACATACCTGATAAACAAAATTCTATCTTTGCATTGAGTTTGTAATTAAGTGATGAGTAATATTATACACCATATCATCATCTCACTTTCATTTTATTATACAAGATGTGGCACATTTATTATCTAATTAGTGGTGATAAATGTGTCACGTACATCTTATATAGCAGAATGAAAGTGAGATAGTTATGTGGTGTATAAAATTTTCCCAACAAAAAAATCTTCAAATTATCACTCAATTTGCAATCATATCCTAAACTATCAATTTTCACAATCTTCATTCCTTCCAATTTGAGCCTTGAGGATGGTTGGTATAATTTTACCCATAGAAAAGAATATATGGATGGATAATTTGCTTGTCTAATCTATGATCATTATATTATTGAATTAAAAATGTTGAAAGAAATTAACTATAAATAATTTCGTTACAAGATAATAAGATATGTTGTCTAGAAATTAGCGAGTAATGATGGTTAACTTTGAAAAAGCTGATAACAATCTTAGAATTTCTATACCTACAATCTATATATATAAATTGGCTTTATGGATAGAAACACCCTCAATTTGTAATTTTTTTTTTCAACAAACTTGCATTGACTAGAGAGAGAATACATGAGGAGAGGATATGGGATCCTGATAAAAACTCATTTACAAAAATTGTTGGGCAAATAACAAAAATAAAAAATAAACAGATAATGGAACTAATAAATTTAATCTCACTATAAGAAAAACGGATTTTTGTGACTATTTAATTGCAACAAAAAGATTTTTTGTGACCAAAACAGACTCATTTTAACTGTAATTTCACTAGAATTAACTGGCCACAAATAAGCAATTTTCTTATAGCGTCTAGACCCTTGTTGACAAGCCAAGAAGGAACCGCTGCAACAATAATGGTGTACTTCCACGGCACAACAGCTGCCACACATCTCCCCAAATGGCTTTTACAAGCTATCAGACCTAACCATCTCAGCCACACACAAACGAGTAATGCTAGAGAGAAACCATTATAGCACTGCACACTTTGTACTCACTGCGTGACTGCTTCTAGTTGATTGTTTCCAACACTCACTTGGAGATATGTGTGGTCTAGATGATGCCACATCATGTGTGCAAAATGAATGTTCTCAATATTTGCTTCTATCTATATTTATTCCACACAAAAATATCTAAAAGTAAACAAATAAAACAAAATCATATTATTAAAAAAAAAAAAGAGAGAATTTATATATTATAAGCTTAGGAAAACATGATTTGCATGTCTGACTCCGCTAGTCAGAAACGCACTCAATCGCTGGAACGAAAATAACTTCCTCTCACTTTTTCTCGTCTCTGACCAAGCACTCTTTACTCTTTATGCAACCTCTACTGGAACCTGGTAACATATTTCTGCATTAAATTAAATGTCTTTTTAATCAAGAATTTTTGTTATAGCAATTTTAATCTATTCTGACTATTTTCCAACTTTCCAGTTCATGTTAATTAATCGTTTCGATTACAAGTTATATTCTTTTGTTTAGTGCACCGATAAATTTTGATTGTTTAGTTTAAACATATCCACGGGTTGTATGCGATTGCTAGGAAATTGTAGGGACAGATCACATGATAATGAAATTTGGAAATATCAGTATTTGGGGCTTGAGAAAACAAAGGCTAGACTCAAGTGATCTTTAAAAGAGATTCTTTTTTCCTCAAAGTCGTGGTCCCTTTTTATTTCCCTGATTTTCTTTGCAACCAATCAAAAGGGTATATCTTTCTTGGTGCTAATTCGTGTTTCTTTTTGTTTCTTAATTTATTAATACACTACTTCATTCCCGAGAACAGGAAAAAGAACTTTTTGGCAAAAAAATATTATCCTGGGGAGAATGTCTGACGAGAGTCCATGCCTTCTTGTCGACCCTAATGATAAATGGCGAGCTAAAGTAGATTCCCACCAAAAGGCGCTTCAAAGGCTTGTCAAGAAGTTGCTCCTCGTTTTCTTTTCATTCCTTTTTGTATTTGCTTTTCCTTCTTCAATAATTGTGCAAAGCTGTATCTGCTTCTCTACTTAAGACTAATGGACGTCTTTTCTTTTTCAGATCAATTGCATAGAGCACTTCTTCTAAAATGGCATTCAGTTTACCCTCTTCCTCGTCCGCCTCTTCTTCTTGCAATCTTAAATGGTCTTACGATATATTCTTGGGTTTTAGAGGAGTAGATACTCGCAATACTTTTGTTGCTCATCTATACCCAGCTCTATGTCAAAGGGGAATCAAAACCTACATAGATGACAAAGATCTTGAAAGAGGAGAGACAATTTCACCTACACTTCTCAAAGTCATTGAGGAGTCAATGATTTCTATCATTGTATTATCTTCAAACTATGCATCATCTACATGGTGTTTGGAGGAGCTAACGAATATCCTTGAGTTTAAGAAAACAAAACAACAAATTGTTTTACCAGTATTTTACCATGTAGATCCTTCAGAAGTACGAAATCTGAGAGGAGATTTTGGAGAAGCATTTGCTAAACATCAAGAGAGGTTCAAGGAGGACTTGAAGGTACAAAAGTGGAAGGAAAGCCTACAAGAGGTTGCCGGTTTGGCTGGAGAACATTTAGAAGACGGGTACTTCTTTAACTATTATATTAACTGATAATAGAGTTTTTCTTCGAGCAAAATTTTTATTTACACATCTTTAAATATTTTTAAAAAATAAAAAAACAATACACTAAAATACACTTCGTCAACCATTAAATCGAGAAAATATAAAACTAAAACACAAATAAAATACATGAGCGGTTGAGGGAGCAAACTCATGTGATATACTATCATTTTCCAAAATCATTATATAATTTTATGTGAGACATCAATTTTTAAATTTTTTTATTATAAAATAAATTTAATTTTTCACGTCAATACACATGAGTTTATAAACTTCATTATAAACTCTTTGATTGAAGGATTTAACATTGAACTAGCACATTTATATATGTCACTATAGATTTTAAAAAAATTGGATCAATCTTGCCTGCCTGCTGTAAGTTCTCTCGAGTTTCTCTCTATCTTTTTCTTTTTTTAAGGATAATTTCAGGTACTAAATAAGGTCGTGATCCCTAATTTCTTATAAATTATAAAATATTGTCAAATTGCATAAGTGCATGCCATATGCTAGCTAGCTAAGCTCATAGCAGATCAAATATTACAACTTATGCTTTTTCGTTTCTCGAATAGAAAGTTTCAAATCTATTATTTTCTAGGCATCCATATGCAGGAGAAGTGCACGAATTAGCTAACTGAAACTTTATCAGACTAGAAGTAATAAATGATCTGAAAAAAAATGTTATTAATGTAAAACCCTACAAACAAACAAGAACATACATAAATCTCCAATCTTCAATGTAGTGTTTCCTATCTAATTAATTAAGTAGACTACTATAAAAGGAAAACACAATTATCCATCAGCCATCAAAGGCGCCATAGACTCTCCGCGAATCAATTGGCCTTCCTTGTTTGTTGTCCTTGCATTGGTTTAATTCATGCTTTGGGTAGGTTTCGTATCTGAACATTTCTTGTGCTACGTTGGTTATGGTCATTTGTGCATCCTTGCAATATGTTGATCTTGTTCTACAAGATTTATTGTATGTGCTGCTATGAACAACTATATTTGATTTTATAGTTCTTTAATTTTGTGGTAGTCGTGGCAGCCATTGTAATTTAAGTTATATTTAGGTAGTGAGGTGATCTCATATAATCTATGAATAGTAGTGAAAAATTAATGATAAAATATTGAATATTAATTAATAATACTGAAAAGTAGTAAAAAAATATTGATAAAATATGAGATCACTCCACTAATCAAGCATAGCCTTAGAGCTGCAAATTGTAGCGAAACTTGTTTTTCCCTAGCGGCCCAATGGTGTCTTTTTGTTTCATTTTTATTGGTTTCAAAATAATTTATTGGTATTGAGTAAGCAAATCTAAAAAAAAAAAAAAATCTTGTAACTAGACCTTGTGGAAGATCTTTTGCATCAGCCGGTATAAAAATTTATATATTAGTCTTTTTTTTTTTTTAACTTTTTTTCGTAATTGTAAGGGGTGATACCATACTTGATGTGTTGACACACCATCTTATAAATAATGAAACTCCATATCTTTTTATGTGAAAAATGTGACTCATTGAATGTTCTTTTTCCTTGTATTGGCAGGAATGAATACGAATTTATGCATAAAATCATTGAATGGGCAGACTCGACAATAGTTAAATCTACATATGAGTTAGATATTGCTGAGTATCCAATTGGACTAGAGTCTCGTCTAAAAGACTTGAATACTAATTTAGAAATTGGAAGGAATGACATTACTCTCATGATAGGGATTTATGGAATTGGTGGAATTGGTAAATCAACTATCGCCAAAGCAATCTTTAACTCAATTGGACATCAATTTGAAGCTAGATGTTTTCTAGCAAATGTTAGAGAGATTTCGAGTCGAGACGAGGGTCTGGTCAAATTGCAAGAGAAACTTCTTTATGATCTCTTAGGAAACTTTGGAAGTTTTAATATTGGCCGTCATGTTGGAGGTACTAATGTTATAAAGCATAGGCTTTGCTCTAAAAGGGTACTTATAATTCTTGATGATGTGAATGAGTTGCGCCAATTAAAAGAACTAGCTGGAAATCATAATTGGTTCGGTCCAGGAAGTAGAATAGTAATAACAACAAGAGATCAATATCTATTAACTTCTCATCAAGTTGATTCAATGTACGAAGTGCAAGGATTGGACAACAACCAAGCTATTCAACTATTTAGTTGGCATGCATTGAAAATAGAGAAGCCAGTTGAAAGTCATGTAAAACTCACAACACGTATAATAGGTTATGCTAAAGGCCTTCCACTAGCTCTTACAGTGCTTGGTTCATATTTGCGTGGTAGAAGTATACAAGAATGGGAAAGTGCATTGAAAAAGTATGAAAGAAGTCCTCACAAGGATATTTATGAAATTCTTAAAATAAGTTATGATGGGCTAGATGGTAATGAAAAGGATATTTTCCTTGACATTGCATGTTTCTTCAATGGGAAGTCTGTTGAATATGTCACGAAAATACTAGACAGTTGTCAATTTTCATCATCTATTGGCATTGCAAGGCTTAAAGATAAGTTTCTCATCAATATTAATCGTTATCAACATGTGGAGATGCATGACTTATTGCAAGAAATGGCTAAAGAAATTGTTCGACAAGAATCGCCTAAAGAAGCTGGCAAGCGTAGTAGATTGTTGTTTCATGAAGATGTCCGCCATGTATTAGAAGAAAATACGGTAAGATCACACTAATAAAAACCATTGAATTTACATTTGTTTTCTGTTCACAAGTGAAACTCCCAAAAATATGTTGAAGTTAAAAATGGTAAAGTAACTCGTTGGTGCATGTGTGTTTATATATTATATATGATTATATTTTCTTTTCTATTGGTAACTATGACCAATGCAACTGATCAGACTGTTGTTAAGTTTTGGTAGTTTTCTATATGGAAAATGGTTAACCTACAACTCTTGCAACCTCATATTAAATTAAGAACAGTTTTGTAAAGTTAAAATTTATTTTTTTTGAAATGGCGTGTTAGCTTTAGTTGATTGCAAAATGGATTATAAAAGAGTTTGTATGTATATCATGACCATTTCTATATATATATATATGCTCCCGTTAAAGTTAATAATTTACTTTTCATAAAAGAAAATCACAATTCTCTCATCAAAAAATTATATTTTTTGTTTTAATTTATATAAATAAAATAGAAAAATAGAAACAAAAAACTTGAATAATGAAATTTTCTAATATTAAGTTTTCATTTTTTCTGAATATTTTTCTATTTTTTAGTTTATAATGTTAATTGATTTGATTTTTTGAAAATTAATTTATTAAACTTTTATTTTCAATAATTTAAGCTTAATTTGTTTTGGTTTCTCTGTTTTTCCATGATTTTAATTAGCAAGTGGTAATAAAAGAAGAACAACTTTATGATTTGATTTTGTTGGGATACTTATGCACCCTTTGTACGTCTTTGTAGGGAACAGACAGCATTGAAGCGATTTTGTTAGATTTTCCTGAAGGCCATGATGAGATGATATGCTTGCATTCCGAGGCATTTATGAAGATGAGGAATCTTCGATTGTTTATAAACCGGAATGCACAATTTTCTGCAAGACCGAAATATCTCTCTAATGTGATAAGAGTGCTTGATTGGCCTAAATATCCTTCATCATATTTGCCTTCTAATTTTCGTGGAAATAATCTCGTTGAATTTAGAATGCCTAATAGCCTCATCAAGGAGCTAGGCGGCCTAAAATTAAAGGTACCACTATTATTTTCAATATTTCTTTCTTGAAAACTATGAAACAAAAATATTTCATTGAAGCTAATACATTTATTTTATTTTATTTGGACAGAACTTGAGAGTTATGAATTTAAGCGATTGTAAATTCATAACAAAAATTCCTGATCTTTCAAGTAGCCCAAATTTAAAGACGTTGGATCTTGAATATTGTAAGAACTTAGTTGAGGTTCATGATTCCGTCGGATTCCTTGATAAGCTTTGTTGGTTTTCTGCTATTGGATGCTGCAAGCTTAGGATTTTGCCGAAAAGATTCAAGTTGAGATCTATAAGTTTTCTTTCACTTCGTAATTGCTCGAGTCTTGAAGACTTTCCAGAGTTTGAAATATGTGAAACAGAATTTTTACATGATTTACATGTTCGTAGAACAATTGGCGACCTTACTCGGCTTTCGGTATTCTATGCAACAGGCTGCAAGTACACAAGCCACCATGTGCATCTCCCATCTAGCATTAGAAAACCAATAAAAATTTTTCAGTTGCAAAGTCTACGTTCGTTCGAAGTACTCGAGGGCGATTCACAACCAATAAACATTAGACAGGTGGAAGAGGATGGTACACAATCCATGCCATATGTTGTGTCTACTGCAGAATTGACTCCGACAAATTCAAGCATTTTAAATGATGCAGGTTCCTCCTCAAGCGTGATTTGGAAATCGCTACATGATTTAAGTCTTCAATTCTGTTGCCTGTCAAAATCAAATTTCTTCACGAATGGTAATTACTTTCCCGCTTTGGTTGAGTTAGATCTAAGTGAGAGTGATATTGTTATCTTTCCAGATCAAAGCGTCAGATTTGATAGGTTGCGAGACCTTTGTTTGAACAATTGCAAGAAACTTGAAGAAATTTTACCTCTTCCATTGAGTATAGAAAGTGTTGAAGCTCGTGAATGCACGTCATTGGAAAGTTTTGCACTACTATCTGAAATACTTATTAGAAACAATGGAACGAATTTTTCTAACTTCCTAAGGATTGATTTGTACGGATGTCACAAATTGCTTGCGAATATGAGGCCGATTCCTTCATGGGAAGAGGTATGTACTTCTCTTTTCCCCTCTTTCTTTTTCAGCGTGTTTGTGTGTGACCTTGGTTTATAACTTGTATTGCTGAAAGTTTTTTTTTTATTTTTATATTCGTATATAACAGAGACATTCTAAAGAACAAAATTGGGCATACCCAATTAAAGTAAGAGATACTAGCATTATATTTCCAGGAGAGAGGATTCCAAGCTGGTTCAGCTATCGCAAGGAGGCCCATGATAGTAATATGTGTGAAATAGATATTAATGGACCGCATCATTGGAATGGCATAGATGAAATTGTTTTATATGTTGTTTTTGGATTTAGAGTTGGGATCACTAACCCAGAAGAGGAGGATGCTTATATTAGTGTTATAATCCATGATGGCTCGGATTGGAAGTACTTATTTTATAGTAATCCAGTTATGACATTTTCTTGGACGGACTCAGACCATGTATCGATGCATTGGATGGGTTACGGTAAACAAGTGGACGTTTCAAGGTTTAGATTTGAATGTAACGAGCTCGTGGTCTTAAGAAGGGTTGGGATCCATTTCCTAAGGCCTTTGGATTTATAGATAAGTTGAAATGATTTGTAAATAGTAGAATAAAATATTATTATAATATAATTTTGTAATATTATTATCGTTTTGAGATTTGAAAAAGTTGAATTATTTATTATATTTTGTGTGAGAATTTAAGAAAGTTATAATGATAAAATGAGATAAATTGAAGTGAATTTTAAAGAAAATTGACAATGATCTAGAAATGTCAATACAAGTCTAAATTTTAACTATTTGTAATAAAAATCCTCCAATGGCCTAAAATTTAACACTTGAGTTACAATAATTTTTGGGTGTTCTCCATTATTGACGAGTAGACTATTTTATTATTTTGATAAACGTCTCCTTGTTTTTTTTCTCTCTTCAACCCACAAGCAACCTCGTGCTCTTCTCTCTTCAACACACAAGCTTCCTCGTTCGTCCATCTTCTCTCCGCCAGTCGTCTACTTCCAAGCCAAACGGTAATTAAGTCTCTTCCTCGCTCTTCTCTCCCTCTTCTCTGTGCATAAGCGATTAAGCTGAAATACTTATTAAAAACAATGGAACAAATTTTTCTAACATCCTAAGGATTGAATTATACGGATGCCATAAACTGCTTGCGAATATGAGGTATGTACGTCTCTTTTCCTCTCTCTCTTTTTCGATGTGTTTGTGTGTGACGGTGACCTTGGTTTATAACTTGTATTGCTGAAAGTTTTTTATTTTTATATTCGTATAACATAGACATTCTAAGCAACAAAATTGGGCAGACCCACTTAAAGAAAGAGATATTGGCATTATATTTCTAGGAAAGAGGATTACGTTCAACTATCGCAAGGAGGCCCATGGTAGAAACTCAATTTGGAAGGTGGAACAAAATCCGGAGGAATATAATTGCAACATGGAACCCAATTGAACCCTCTGAAAACCCATAGCATAAGTAAGACCATGTGTATGAATTGCTGCTTGGCTTTAATAATGTTGACAAAACTGGGCACCTTTTAGATCTTAGTTTGCAATCCACAAGATTGCTTTATTTTAATCTATTCTCCTTGTTTCCATTTCTTTTTCTTTTCTTTTTTTTTTTTATGTTGACTGCTGCTATTTTGTGACATGATACGTTTGAAAAGCATTAAAACTGGTACTAAAGAAGATGAAAACATCTCACAATTCTTTTCCATTATAAGCTGCCAATCATTGGGATGAAGAAGAGGATAGAATATGGAAACCCTACAAGGTACCTAATCCACAAAAAATAAAAAATAAAAAAATAAAAAGGAGGAGGAAGAAGAAGACAAAACACAAAACAAAAGAAAACACAAAATGGGGTCAGGTCGGGTTGAAAAATCCATTTTGGGGAATTGGATTTTGGTCGGAAATTCGGGCATTCATATTCGGTTCAAAACTACTCATTCAGAATTGTGTTTTTTGAGTTGGGTCGAGTCGGTCGAGTGAATAGTGCTAACTCCGTATTCTTCCATCTTTTTAAATTCTTCTTAAGAACTTGCTTTTGAGCAAGGCTAGAAAAAAGGTTCGATGCAGTCGGTTCATTTCAATGAACTTTTTGAATAGTTCATTGAACTGCTTCAATAGACCAATCTAGGCCGTTTCTAGCTAATTTTAGTCCAATTTGAACCGATTCCAAATTGTATTTATTTTAAAGTTGTCTAACAACTGTTTTTTTTTTTTTTTTTAATGAAATGTTTTAATCGTTTCAACCATTTTCATGTCCTTGGCCTTCCAGTGCAAACTCTCCTTTCGTTTTGAAGAGGCAACCTGTTCAGTTGCATCATCATCACGCCTTATAATGGGGCAGGGTTGGCATATACCTTACTGGGTTAAAGAGACTCCTGTATGAAAGATGTTGGATTCGGATGGATATGAATCAAGTTGGCATATACATTAATATTGCCCAACAATATTGAATAAATTAACCCCAATGATTCTTCAACCAAGAAAACAATGATTAACAGGGAATTCAAGAACCTATTGTCCCGATGGATCCTTACCAAACGACGAACTGCCACATATATATGAGCCAAATCCCCAGAAGGTAACCATCAGAGAGAGAATTTTGAAACCTCCCATGGGGTCATCTAATAGTATAACGGCTGCAATGCTTGTGAGGGGTACCCTTATTGCATTGAGCACACCAGTAAGCACAGTGGCTGATAGAAAAAGCACAGCAGTACCTCCCAATACCCCCAGCTGAAAAGTGATAGCACCCAGATCAGAACAAGGAGAGAAGAAGTTGTGCCACCCTTGAAACTTTTAGCCTCAGATTGCATGCCTTGAAAATCTTTATTCACAATAACCCCAATAGTGGTAAATACAAAGGCAAACAGAGAAACCATGAGTTGTTGCTCCAACACAACATAGAAGGACCTTCTACCCAATAACTTCACAAAAACTAGTTCTGAAAGTGCAAAAATGAGCCCATGAAGAGCAGATCCCAAAATATCCCATATAAAGCCTATGATATATTGGCTATTAGTGATATCTCCATATGTATCGGAATCTGAATCCAATGCAATGATGGTCATCGCAGCAGTAATGACCACAATAGCATTTATTATTGAAGCATTCAGTTTGTTCTTCACAAGAAAATACCCAAATAGTGCAGAAAATGCAAGCGACGATAATGCCAGTAGAGCAGCAGTTGGTGCTGGCAGGTAAGCATATGCATATGCATACATGAGTTTGTCGGCAGCACTTAAGAAACCCAGCAGGATATAGGAAAGAGTGAGTTTAAAGTTCAGAGGAGTAGGAAAGGTTTTACAAAAGTAGTATGTAGGAAATAAGATCAAAGCGGTTAGAGGCCACCAGGCAACTGCCACCCATGAAATGATCCACTTGCTTGTGCCCCCATTGGAATAATAGAGACGAGAAAGAATGCTAGATGCAGGGAAAGCAAGAAGCATTGCTGCACTGCTTAGAAATAGAAGAATCCAATCTGAGATCGGCTTCTGTCCTAAAGGCGGATATCTTGCTCCAAAATGAAACAGGAGTTGCCTCCTCCATTTGATCACCTGATGGTGAAACACAACAATTAGATATTGAGTAAATACAAACCGACACATTTTTGTTTTTCTGCTGTCATAAAATGATGGTAGCTTTCTCATCAAAGTTATTATTAAATAATGAGGGAACCCCCCCCCCCCCCCCCCCCCGGCCGGGCCCTTGGGGGGTACTTTTTATGTCAAAAAAGGAACAACAAATTGATATGGCCATGGAAAACTCCCAGATTTCTCATTCAGTCAATAGGATCAATCATTAACAGCATAAAAAGTAAATTTCATCCCAGAAAGAATGTGAAGTTAGTCTAAATGTGTGTAAATTTAACTCTTACTACTTGGTTCCTGTTATAGAAGATAAACTCAAAGAAAAAACTATGTAAAACTATCTTGCCAGTCCCAGTATCTGACTGGTACATCAGAAGCACTTCCATAAGCAGGACTCCCCATTTGAGGGCAAATTATTTAATCCCACACAAATAGTTAGCAAGTATCAGGGTCCAAGGTTAGTATAGCCCAAAGTTTTATTTAGCGCTTCTCTGGCTAAACCTAAAAATCTGGAGAACACTCAACTGAGCAAATCCTGATTGCCAGATAAAAATCCCATTACCAATCGGGTTTTCACATATTTCCATTAAAATACTTGAATGACCACCAAATAGCAAAATAGATAGCAAAGTTACTGTGATTGGAAGATCAAAATCCTTTTACCAATCGGGTTTTCACATATTTCCATTAAAATACTTGGATGCCACCAAATAGCAAAATAGATAGCAAAGTTAGGGAAGATCACCATCTGCCAATATAGTGCTGGACAAGAGAGAGTTTCAAAATCTATACAGCAAAAATACATCTTTTACTCGTAAGTCACTCCAAATTCCCAAATAAAATTCACACAGCGAATTTAAACAGAATCCTCTCAGGTTACATGCTTTGGGAATTATCCGCAAATATCCCTAGAAGAAAAATAATTCACAGATCATTTCTAGAAGGCCCGAAAAACCCTGAAGTTCAATAGAATTACTACATAATCAGTTTTGGATCTCTCTGAGAAAACTCTCACATATTAGTGGAAAAATGTGCTTCCCATATTCCTAATACAAGCAGTAAATATAAGAACACATCTAGTTTTTGTTCTTACTTATAACTTACCATTTACCAAACCAAATCAATTTGAATTTTGAACAACAAAAATGATATATACAACCGCCTGGTGCAACCGGCATGTCCACGTCACTTGTTTTATTTTTTCCTTCCTCTTCCTCTTCCTCTCCCTCTCCCTTTCATTCCCCCTCTCTCCCGCTCGAAATTTCATTTCTCCCTCCCTCCATCTCCATCTCCGTCGGATCACTCCCTCTCCCTTGAAGACGCCTAGTGCCCCATGCACGTCCTTCTCCTTTAGGAAACCAAAAAGATATGGCCCCACTTTCTGAGCAAAGAAACCACCACTGCCGCAAACCTTCAGGCTTCAGTGAAGCATCTCCACCTCGTAGCTACCGTCACCACACGTGAATCCCTTCAAGCAAGGCAACTCCAACCATCTCGCAAGGCACTGCTTCACGTCTAAGATATTAACTATAGTCAACCATCATCAACTCAAACCACACAATCACAGGAGTTACCAAGTGAAGCACATGCAACGGCTCTAGAATCCACACAATTAAAAGACTTACCAGCTCATGCAACGGCTACCCAAGTTCTCAAAGGAAAGTCTATCACATGCAACGACTAGATAATTCCTTTTTTGGTTCAATATTCATATCTTTGTATTTACACTTTCCATGTATAAATCAATGTGTCTAACGGCATTATACATCCTGTATATTGTACTCTACTATAAAATAGATAACAAGAAGACTCTCAGATACTCACGGTTACTAAGGTTTTTTGCAAACACTTTGTGTGCACAATTGTCTTCATGGTATCAGAGACCGTGTGAGTGAAGAGAGTCTTCCTCCATGGCCACCATTTCCTTGAACGTAGGAAATTTTGTGACCCTACGTCTCTCCAACAGTAACTACCCACTATGGCATGAACAAATATTAGCCTTGGCTGAGAGCCAAGATCTAGTCCACCATCTGCTACAAGCAGACTCTGCCCCTCCCGAATTTGAGATCCCTACCGATGGATCATCAAACTTGAACAAAACACAAACAGAGCCCTACCTCCAGTGGCGCAAGTCTGATAGACTTTATGGGGGTGGATTATTGGCACCCTCTCGGAAGAGGCACTTGGCCTCGTCGTGGGTTTGGATTCTGCCCACTAAGTTTGGGCGGCACTCAAGGCGGCGTACGCCCATGACTCTCAGGAGCGAGAGTTTCATCTCACTCAACAATTGACATACCTCAAGAAAGAGCCCACGACGCCTCTTGCAGATCATCTCCGAATCTTCAAGGGCTTGTGCGACAGCCTAGCTTCAATCGGACGGCCCGTTGCAGACAAGATGAAAATTTTCTCCCTCTTGAACAGTCTCGGTGCCCGATACGAACCGTTCACCACCTCAATGCTGAAACCCCCCATGCCCACTTATACCGAGATTCTTCCTCTTCTTCACGGGTATGAAATCCGCACCTCTCTCCATGAATCTAACAGTTCTTTTGCTTTCTATGGTCATCGGACAGGTGCGCCGCCCTATAAGGATCACCGTGGAGGTGGTGGTCGCTCCCAGCAGAGAGTGTTCTCCTCTCGGGGTCGTGGGTTTCATCCCACAGCTCAGTCGGGTAGAACCTCTTCAAATATGGGCTCTCAAACCGTGGGCTCCTCAAATGCTCCCTTTACACGTGATTCCAACAATAGGGCCAACAATGTTAAAGCCCGAGACCCACCAGATATCTGTCAAATTTGTGGTAAAAAGGGCCATGTTGCTCTTAAGTGCTGGAATCGATTTAATCACTCGTATCAGCCTGATGATATTCCTCAAACTCTAGCAGCAATGACATTGGAAAATTTTTCTCTTGATAATGAATGGATTGCAGACACTAGAGCGTCTGCTCACATGACAGGTAATCTAGGTATGCTTGAAAATTTACGTCACTATTTTGGTACTGATGCTGTTATTATTGGGGACGGTAGCTCCCATGCTATTACTCATGTTGGTGATACGTACATAAATAATGGTAATACTAGAATTCAGTTACGTGATGTTCTTTTAGTGCCGGCACTTGCAAAAAATTTGTTATCTATTGGGCAACTTACCAATGATTATCCATATAACTGTGAATTTTATGGTGTTGGTTTTGTTGTTAAGGAATGAGAGACCAACCGTGTCCTAATGAGCGGATGCCGGAAGGGTAATCTTTACACCTTATCTGCACCTTACGAAGCGCACTTCTCCACTCGTTTCCGGACTGCCTCTGAAGACGTGTGGCATCAACGTTTGGGTCACCCTCAGGCCTCTGCTATCCAAACCCTAAAATCTAAAGGACTTATTCAAATTATTGGCTCCAATAAATCTCAGTCTGTTTGTGAAAGTTGTCAGCTAGGCAAATTGAGCAAATTTCCTTTTTTACCCTCTTCTAGTTTAACTCATGCTATTTTTGATAAAGTTTATTGTGACTTGTGGGGACCTGCCCCTATTATTTCTATTGGTAAATTTCATTACTATGCATGTCTAGTTGATGCTTTATCTAAATTTATGTGGTTTATTCCACTTCGAAAAAAATCAGAATTTTCTCAGCCTTTTTATTTTTTGAAAAATATGTAGAACGTCAATTTAATAAAAAAAATCAAAGTTTTTCAAACCGATGGGGGTGGTGAATTTGCTAATACTCAGTTTACCTTTCATTTAAAAAATCAAGGCATTATTCACCAGTTTTCATGTCCTTATACCCCTGAACAAAATGGTGTTGTGAAACGTCGTCATCGTACCATTCGTGAACTTGGTATGACGATGCTCTTCCACAGTGGTGTTCCAAGACGTATTTGGGTTGAAGCTTTTGCCACTGCTACTTTTTTAATTAATCGTCTTCCCACTACTACTTTAGATTTACAATCACCGTTTTCAATTCTTTATGAAACTTTTCCTGATTATTGGTCCTTGCGTGTTTTTGGCTCCAAATGTTATCCATATACTTGGGACACCAAGCACAATAAATTTGATCCAAAAACCTTACTGTGTCTTTTTAGGTTATAGCGATCGGCATCGTGGGTATAAATGCTATCACCCACCTACTTGTCGTACTTACATCTCTCGTCATGTTGTTTTTGATGAACTTAATTTTCCTTATAAACAGCCTGGGAACCTTCATTTACCCCCACCCTCTAACCCGACCTTGTCTATTTTTGACCTCTGGGTGGCACCTCCTTCGGTACACCCTCCCCCTACTACTTCCTCCCCTCTTCCTGAACTAAATATTCCCTTACCCACACCCATCACCTCTTCCGCTACTATACCCAACTCCCCCCTCTCCACCTTCTCCACTCCTGCACTCCCATCTTCTCCTTCAATGCCCTCTACTTCACCTTCCCCAAATCCACCTCCATCCATTACCCCTACTACTTCCTCCCCTCTTCCCGAACTAAATATTCCCTTACCCACACCCATCACCTCTTCCGCTACTATAACCAACTCCCCCCTCTCTACATTCTCCACTCCTGCACTCTCATCTTCTCCTTCCCCAAATCCACCTCCATCCATTACCCATCCCATGATCACTTGCTCTCGTGCTGGTATTCAAAAACCTAATCCTAAATATGCCAACCTCCATTACCTCTCCACTATACCCAAAGAGCCCAAAACCATCCGCTCTGCTCTCACTCACCCTAGTTGGACCCAAGCTATGCTTGATGAATTGCAAGCTTTGTCTACTAACAATACATGGACTCTTGTTCCTCGTGATTCCTCTATGGCTGTTATTGGTTGCAAATGGGTTTTTGAAACTAAGCTCAATGCAGATGAAACCTTGATAGATTGAAAGCTCATTTAGTAGCAAAAGGATTTCACCAAATCGATGGTATCAACTACCATGAAACTTTCTCTCCGGTAATTCGTCCAAGCACTATCCGGATTGTTATCACGCTTGCTATGATCAATCATTGGGACATTCGTCAGTTGGATGTCAAAAATGCATTTTTCCATGGGGACCTCCATGAAACCATCTACATGGATCAACCTCCAGGTTTTGTTCATCCAACTCACTCTTCTCATGTTTGTAAGTTAAACAAAGCTTTGTATGGCTTAAAACAAGCTCCACGTGCATGGTTTGATAAGTTCAGCAATTTTTTACTCACTTATGGTTTTCATTACAGCACTGCTGATTCCTCTTTATTTATTTATTTATCGTTCTGCTCGTGGTTGTCTTATGTTACTTCTCTATGTTGATGATATTTTACTCACTGGTTCCTCCACTGATTTCTTACATGAATTTATTTTGACTCTTAGTAGTGAGTTTGCGATGAAAGACCTAGGGCCTCTCCATTACTTTTTGGGTATTCAAATTGCTCCCACTACTAATGGCCTTACCCTGACCCAAACTAAATATGCTCTGGACATTTTAGACCGTGCTCAAATGACCGACTGTAAGCCCATGGGCACTCCCATGATGGCTAAAACCAAAGGCCTTCAGCCAACAACGCCTTTCTCTGACCTAGCCCATTATCGCAGCCTTGTTGGTGCTCTCCAGTATCTTACTCTTACTCGCCCTGACCTTGCATACAGTGTTAATTTTGTGTCTCAATTTATGCACTCTCCTACTGAAGCTCATTTTAAAATGGTCAAACGTATTCTTCGATATGTGAAAGGTACAATTGACTTTGGACTTCGTTTCAGTTCCAACTCTACACTTGATCTTTATGCCTTTTCTGATGTAGATTGGGCTGGTTGCTCCCTCACCCGACGCTCCACGACTGGTTATTGTGTCTTTCTTGGCAGTAATTGTATCTCTTGGTCTGCAAAGAAGCAACATACTATTTCTCGCTCGAGTACTGAAGCTGAATATAGAGCTATGGCCCAAACTACTACTGAACTCACTTGGATTTCCATTTTGCTTCGTGACCTCGGCATCCAGCTACACGCACCACCTTTATTGCTTTGCGATAATCTTAGTGCCCTTTACATGACTGTTAACCCAGTTTTTCATGCTCGAAGCAAACATATTGAGCTTGACTACCACTATGTTTGTGAACGTGTTGCCCTTGGTCTTCTTCATACTCGTCATGTCCTTGCCTCTTTACAACTTGCTGATCTCTTTACCAAACCACTTGGACGCCCGGCTCTCTTTCCTCTTTGCACCAAACTTGGCCTCGTACCTTGGCACAGTTTGCGGGGGCATATTAACTATAGTCAACCATCATCACCTCAAACCACACAATCACAGGAGTTACCAAGTGAAGCACATGCAACGGCTCTAGAATCCACACAATCAGAAGACTTACCAGCTCATGCAACGGCTACCCAAGTTCTCAAAGGAAAGTCCATCACATGCAACGGCTAGATAATTCCTTTTTTGGTTCAATATTCATATCTTTGTATTTACACTTTCCATGTATAAATCAATGTGTCTAACGGCATTATACATCATACTCTACTATAAAATAGATAACAAGAAGACTCTCAGATACTCACTGTTACTGAGGTTTTTTGCAAACACTTTGTGTGCACAATTGTCTTCATGAGACTCCATGAAAACAGCCCAGCCAACCTCCCCGTTGCCATTACTCCTCTGTTTTAAAGCGCCAAAACAGAGCAATGTTGTGCTCTCAGCCCAGATACCTCCCACGTACGACCACCCACTTAAAACCGACGCCAACTACACCCAAGCCACCGTAAGCCTCTGTTTCTCGCACCAAAACACAAATCTTCTCCTTCCTCTTCTAGCTAAATTTCCTCAGATCTTCTCCTTCAACTACCCTTACCCTTTCCGAAGCCCAAGGACCTCCTTCATCTCTGCATAATCCTAACCCTCAACCATCCATGGGTGAAAATAGGTTGGTGCTAGAATTTCACACACCAAATCAAACCAACCGACCCTCCCCCAAGTTTAGTTCTGATTGTTTCTTTGGTCCGATAAAGCAAAGGGTTCTCTCTCTCCCTGCTTTCTCTTGTTGTCTGTACAAGTAAACTTTCTTTCTCAACCACACAAACACTATCTAATAACTTGTGATGAAAAGGAGCATAAGTGTTCCTCTTTCTCTTATTCCTGCAAAAACCCAACAATAGAGTTGTAAAATAAAAGGAAAAGAAAGAAAAGTCAGTGTTAGAAAGAGTATTCTCGTGTGGTTTGATTTAAAAAGGAGAATAGAAATGGATGCTAAGAGTTGCCTTTGTTAAAAGCAAAGAGAGACGTAAAGAAAAATACCGTGTTGAATTTATCTATAAGAAAACTACGAGAGTTGCAGAGCAAAAGCTTGCAGAAACAAAAGCAGCAAGAAATAGAAAGTGGCATAATTCTTCTAGAGTCTTCATTTTTTCTTCTTTTCCAAAGTGAAATTAAAAAGGGGCTCTGAAGCATGAGATTAATGATTACCCATGAAAGAAAGTCGTCTTCTGGTTTGGTTTTCTTTTGTTACCAGACTCTTCTGGCCTTCTGGGTTTGGTACTTCGCCTTTTTCATTTAAATGGTCTTCTTCCCTTTTTCAGAAATGCTTTTTCTTGTTTTTCATTTTATTTTTTGTTTTGTTTAACTTTTGTCAGAGCAAAACTGGGAAAACACGATTTGCATGTCTGACTCCGACAAGTACGAAACGCACTCTCACTTTTTCTTGTCTCTCTATTCATATTCTCATTAGAGTCCTGCGATTCGGGAACCAAAAATTATCCCGAAAAGAGTAAAGTTTTTTTTATGTATTTTTTTAATCATTATAAATATTAAAAAAAAAATCCACAACATCATTAAAAAATATTTTTTTAATCATTCGGTAAACAAAAAAAAAGTCCCATTCGGGACATTTTTTAGGTCCCAAATTCGGGTTCAAAGCATTTCACTTCTCATTATTATAATTTTCATAAATTTTAATATAAAATATAATAAACTATTCATTTTTTTCAAATTCTAAAATAATAATAATATTGAAAAAATATTTTAACAATGGTTCAAAGCATTTCACTTCTCATTATTATAATTTTCATAAATTTTAATATAAAATATAATAAACTATTCATTTTTTTCAAATTCTAAAATAATAATAATATTAAAAAAATATTTTAACAATTTAGAATCGTGCTACACAGAAACTCCACACTCTCTGCACATTACTTAAAAAATATATGATTTTACTCTTTTATCCTCATATTTCATTTTTCATATTTCATGAAATATGAAGATAAAATAGTAAAATCACATATATTTAAATGATATACGGACTGCGGATGTAGGGCTTATATCTAGAATTTTTTTTTTATTTAACTTTTAACTTTTATCTAAAACCATCTTATTTCATTTTACTATCCAAACCTCACCACAAGTATAAAGAGTGCTTGGTCTTATGCAACCTCTACAGGAACTAGGTAACATATTTCTGCATTAAATTAAATGTCTTTTTAATCAAGAATTTTTGTTAGAGCAATTTTAATCTTTTCTGACTATTTTCCACATTTTCGGTTCATGTTAATTAATCGTTTTGATTAGAAGGGCACAGATGAATTTCGACAGTTTAGTTTAAACATATCCATAGGTTGTATGCGATTGCTGGGAAATTGTAGGAACATCCGAACTGGCATGATAATGAAATTTGGAAATATCGTTATTTGGGGCTCGAGAAAACAATGGCTAGACTCAAGTGATCCTTAAAAGAGATTCTTTTTTCCTCAAAGTCGTGGTCCCTTTTTATTTCCATGGTTTTCTTTGCAACCAAACAAAAGGGTATAGCTTTCTTGGTGCTAATTCATGTTTCTGCATCTATTATTTAAATTGATTTGGTTTGGTAAATCGTAAGCTATAAGTAAAAACTAGATGTGTTCTAATATTTGTTGCTTGTATTAAGAATCTTAGAAGCACATTTTTCCACTAATATGTGAGAAGTTTTCTCAAAGAGATCCAAAACTGATTATGTAGTAATTCTATAGAACTTCAGATAGTGACCTTCCCTAACTTTGCTATCTATTTTGCTATTTGGTGGTCATCCAAGTATTTTAATGGAAATATGCAAAAACCTGATTGGTAATAGGGCAAGTCCTTCTCAATGTTTTTGGGGCCTCCTCATGCTCTAATGTAAAACCAACAGACTTCTTCCTTTTCTTTAGAGTACTTGGTTTGTTTGGTACCCTAGTAGGGAGTCATCATCCGGATGTTCCTATAGTCGCTGCAAGTCGATTATTTGCGGCAATTATAGAAGATATGTCGGAAACACCAAGTTGATTATTTGCGGCGATTATATAGTCACCGCAAATAATGTCTCAGCAATTCATCATCCGGGCGTCATGTTTACTCGTTGTAATTCATTTTCGGCGAGTTATTTTCGCTGGAAATGGTTTTTTTTTTCAAAACCTATTCAGTTTGCTTGTATTCTGTCGTGGTGTTATTTTTCCTGATATTTTTTATTTCATAACAGTTAATTGCTTGCTAATAAAATAAAAATACTAGATTTGGATAAATTTATATTTGATTGCGCATATATATTATATGTCAACATCATTCAAATAACCTCGACGTTCATATTTGAAATTCACCAAGATTTAAGATAAGTTTTACACAATACCATCCAACATATCACAATGGAATATAAATTTATAAGTGTTTTTCGTTCAAACTATAAATGTTTAACAGCAAGTTGTTTTCATGAATGCACCAGTTTCTTCATTACAAGTGTTTTTCTTTCTAACCACCATTTCCAACGAGTAGAGGAAGAATTAAATTTGGTTCACCGGTTTCACTTCAAGTGCTTCAACACAACTATAAAGAAATGCAATATATTTCTGCAAAAACATAATATTCAAGACCCAAATTACAAGGCATTCAATTCATAATCAACTATATATAAACAACAGGCTCAAAACTCGTGCATGAGTTTTCCTTCCATAGTGTTCAAAATGTAAGGATAAGACAATATTCATGTTCAAAATGTACATAATGTAGATCTACATTATACAGAATAAGACAATATTATCATCACGAGAGACTGATCACCTAGCTTCATGATCAAATCGATCCTAGTGCGCATTCATGTATTTTCTCACTTCATTGCACATTAACTATGTTCACATTCTTCTTGGTCTTCATGGAGAGAAATGAAACCTATTGTTCAAAGCCTGATATATAAGTACGTACTCTATAATATTACAAGCATTAATTAAACAAAATATACCTTACAATATAACTACAGCTCCCAATTAAAAAAGTCTAGTCTAATGCTAATTACTTGCATAATGGGACTAATAATGTTAGCTTGCAAAGACCATATACATTATATAGTACTAGAAGGTACACGTACACGAAGATATCCTAGATCGATTAGAAAGAAATAGAAGCCCACACGAACTGATCATCAATTCATATTATAAGTACTCACGTCAGTACAACTAGTAGTACTACTTAAGCTCTTAAAAAATTTGCCTTGCTTACATTAATACTAGTTATAACCTCCGTAGAGCGGAAAAACACTTAATTTTCAAGTTTTCTTTACGGCCTGCAGGATCCACAATTCAAGTAGCATGCATGCAGTCTCCAATTTCTTCCATGCAATATTTCACGAACACACACACACACACACACACACACATATATATATATATACTAATTAATAAGCTAGCTAGCTCATGATTGATATACTTAATTCGCTGAAGATAATTAGTAATAGTTATTAGATCGAGTGACCTTAACTGCATGGAGTACTTATAATTAGAGCTCGATATATTCTAGAGTTTTAAACAAGAGATCAGGAGTACTACTTCATTCAAAGAAAACAGTACAGAATCAAACGTTGGACAAATTAGAATTGCATTGAAAACATACAGTCCTACTATATATATAGCTAGATATATATATATATATATATATATATATATATATATATATATATAAACTTATAAAAGAGTATGCATGGCAAAGCATATGAAATCATGATTACTGTCTCATGAAATGGAAGTTTTTGCATGCAACTTACCTTACCAACGTGTGCTAGCTAGCCTTAGCTAACTAGCGCCACTAATTCTCGAATCACAATCATCGCCTAACTAGCTAATTTCCCAGCTTCTCATTGCATATATACTTCATTCCTTTGAGAAATCATATTCACTTAATTATGAAAAGAATATCTAAACCTAGGTCGATCATAGGTTGTATTGAGAGCTTTATGCGTTCAAATGGAGTATGTATATAATAATGTATCATGTAGATATTCTGAAGAAATGGATGAAAACATGTATAGACAAGTACTAGCTACATCGATCATAGTAAAAATGAATGGTACATATCATGTGTGTATGCGCAACAGAGATGCCAGTTCTAATCTACTGATCACTTATAATCTGATGTTACCACTACAAGAAATAAAGCTATTTGCCCACACAACAGTATCCAATGATATATTTGTAGCGTTTTATTTTTATCTTCATTAAAAGATAGCATCTCTTTTTTTTTCTTTGCATCTCTAAATAAAATAACCATCTATGTATATATTATGTACATATATAGAACACGTAGAAACTCTCTAATAATTAGTACAAGGGTCTCACCTGAAATTGTAGCTACCTTTTACATGATTCAGAAGACTAACGAGGCCATTTCAAAAAGTCTCTAGGTACGCTAGCTCTTTAATCTAGTATAAAGCTAGCTTCCAAAATCACAATACCCAATGTGATCAAAATCCAACATTTGGCAATTTGATCCTGCCAAACAAAGTATGCACCAAAAAGATGAGGATTATACAAATGAAAAACCATATGCACTTATGATTTTTTATATGAGAAGTACATAATTTGCGCTTATTAGAACTGGTAAATACCAAGTCCGTTGCACTCACACAAGGTGATTCCCTCTCTGATGTCTCGCATTCAGCAACTTCATTGACAAAACAGAAAAAATTTCCAAAATAATGATGAAACAAGTTATTTTTTCTTGGTCATATAGATGTTGAAAGATACATAAAAAGCAACAATGTCAGAACAAGAATAGATAAAAATCTACAGGTCAGTCATGTACTATTCATATTATTAAAAGGCTACGTATGTACTAATAACTTACCTTGTTGTAGCAATTTCACTGTACATTGATGACCAAGAACTTCCAGTGTGCATGTTGGTGGCCAGAGCAACATATATCGCCAGACAGAAGCTACAAAATATCCTCACAACCAAAGAATATATTACCTACCCCACACCAGTAACTGATGTACAAAGGAGGAGATTCTGGAGATATGGGAGACATTTTGTTGCAATATTACTTTAACTTTCATCACTTTACCAAAATTCACGAAAAAAATGTTACGCTCAAATTTAGTAACCGGTTATGCAGGACCCTGAGTCTCTCTATGAGACTCTCCCTGGGTCTGCCTCTCTAACTCATACATCTCCATAAACTTGTCGTACTTATCTTGTTTCTCCATTAATAGCATGACATTCACTCGTAAGTCATCGTATAAAGCCTTATAATGTGCAGCTTCTTTATCACTTCTTTCTGCATGTTCAGTTAATTCTGCTATTTGGGCATTAGTTGATTGTCTAGATGACTCAGGAATAACCATCTCGCCGAGACCCTGTACATATCATGTCCTGTGGCCCAAAACTTCCTTAAATATTACTGTTGCAGCCTCCTTAGTCTGCTTCTCAAGCTCCAGCTCTGCCATATTTGCTGCCATCTCATTCTATCAACCATTGAAAAACGTCACTCAGGTTAGGTGTTCATAATATGTACTTAGCACTAAAAATATGGACATCAGTTTATGTCGAACATCACGAGATTTTACTTTAACACTCACATATTTCTTTTTTGTCATAGGAGTCACAAATTTATCATTCTTCTTTGACCACTTGACTTCTTTAAAGAAATCAATCAAATTCTCCTCATTCCTAGACTGCAAATAAAGTAAATTACACACTAGCTTAGATTGAATATATGAATACCATTATGGAGTAAAATTTAAAGGAGTACAAGTAGCTAGCGTTCACAATGGAGAACTCAAATCTACATGAAATCTCTTATTCAATCTATCAAATTAATTGTTGGGATTAGACTTACAAAGTACAAACAATAACGATTGTTGAGTGTTTTTTCTATGTTTTCAAAACTAAATGTACAAGTAATTATATTAGTCATTGATATATAGAGAACACAAAGGAAAGACACAACTTTGAAGAAGCCTAACATATCAATTAGCACAAAGAAATAATAATTCTGCATACAGTCGATGTGTATCTTGCAACCAAAAGGGAGACTTACCCTCATCTTCATTAGCTGCACAAATGACCTTCGTCCAGCTGTGTGATTGTTTTGTTGCTTTTCCATATTACTTTTATTTCATTCAGCCATCCGTTGTAGTCACACAGGACATGATATACATCCATTGAATTTAAAAGTGTCAAGAGGATTATATGACTAAAAACATAAGTGGATACAGTTGACTATTTTAACAAAAACTAACCGTCCTAACTAACATTTAATTAGGGCTGTGCAAAATTTCAAAATTTCCAATTATGCCCGACATCCGCTCCGATTCCAACTCCGACAGAGTTAGAGTGGTCAAAATTTGGATTCAGAGTTCGGAGTAACTCCGAATAGGTAGTCGGAGTTCGGAGCTCCAAGAAGCTTTGAACTCCAACTCCGAATTTTTTTAAAAAAACCCAGATGTAAAACGACGTTTTTACATCTGGGGTTTTTTTTTTTTAATTAAACGACGCCGTTCCATTTATTGTGGAACGGTGTCGTTTCCTCACACGGTGGGGTCTAAAATGCAGGACCCCCTTCCATTCTTCCTTCTCCCTTCTCTCTCGCATCTCACGTCTAGACTCTGAACCAGTGAAGCGTCCCGCGTCTCTCTCGAGTCTCACGTCTCGCGTCTTTGTTGCTGACGTTCCTCTTTGCTCCTCCGTGTGACTTCAATCCGAGGTTCAGCCTCCGTTCAGCTTCCACCTATAGTGATAGTGAGGGGTTCCTTGCCCTAAAATTAAATCAAACAATTTAATTTTATGTACACGTCTCTTATGAATTGGTATTTTGTTGTAATTCTTGTGAATTGGTTTCTTAAATTTGTAGTAAGGAAATGTGTTTGATGAAATGTATGATGTGTTTGTAAGTTGTGTTGTATGCATGCAATGTGTTAGATAAAATTTGCAAGAGAATCAAGAGATGTTACCCCTTCAAAAATCAATGTGTAAATTTGTAAATGGGCTATTTGAATCAAGAAATGAGCTCTATGTTGTTTGAATCAGACACACTTTGAAGCCCTTAATTGTTTGACTGGGTGGAATAAAGTTCAACTACCTGTGTTTTTTTATTCCCGTAGAGGAGAGGGTGTGTGTGTGTTTTGTAGTTGGTATTCATTTTGACACAAAATGGTGCATTTTGCTTTGGTTTAGTTTTGTAAAGACTTAGTTTTTTAGTATTATCACCATCATTATTTCAATCCCCAAGTTCACCTAGTGAAGGTGTTGTGGTGGGTTGATCAAATGGAGTGAAAATATTTAGCTTCACCTGTGACAAAATCTATAATCAAAATCTTCAAATTTTATTATGTTGTGCACAAATATGCCAGACATTTGATGTCCTTACCATCACAAACATGGATCCCTCTGGTTTGTTTGGGCAAATAATGCAAGGGATTTCCTTATTTCTAGCACAAATAGGAGCTTTCAATATCATTATTTCTCTAATATGCTATCTAAAGAAATTATTCTATATTGTCTTTTAAGTAAATTTACATGAACATGAATTAAGAAATAAAGACTTTTGAGAAATAAAAATAAAAATATAGAAACTAAAAACTGTTATGACTTTTCAAAAACAAAAATATAAAAATATAGAAAACAGGTAAATTTTCGAGTTTTTACCTAAATATAGAAAACTAAAAATAAAAAACTAAAAACTAAAAAGGGTACTGTTGAATATAAAATAAAAGTTGTCCTTTTTTTAAAAAAAAAAAAGTTATGACTTTTGAGAGCATATTTGAGAGCATGCAACATATTCTTTTTATTGCACTAGGGCCATGCATTACTCTTTTATAAATTTTCCAGTGGAGTCTATATTGGAAGACCACATATATCTTTGCGTTAAATTAAATGTTTAATATAACCTAGTTATTTTTTAAACTAATTTTTTGTTTCTAATTTATTTTTTCAACTTCTTTGATTATGATATGGATCCTAGACCTAGTCGAGATGATCATCCAGAAGGGGATATGGCGGATGTCAATGCTACAACTCCAACACAGGTGGGTACTTCCACCCTTAGAGTCACATCTAGGGCATCTACATCTAGAGTAGCTACATCTTATGCGAGTAGTCGACTCCCACTCCCAGTAGATATAGAGGATGAGGATATGTTCAACGAAGAGGAGGATATGCCCATTGAGCAAGATCAATCACCACGACCTTCTAAAAAGAGGTCGTGGACATGGGAGCATTTCACCAAAATTCCTGGTGATATTGCAAACCCGGTGGCAAGATGTTATTATTGTGGGCAACTTTGTGGATGCCATTAGAAGAAGTAAGGCACTAGTGTGTTAATAGCACATCTAAATGGTTGCCAACGATGTAAGATAGCGAAGAGATTGGTGGCCACTGATCAGACCAACCTCAGTTACCAAACTTCTACAACCACTGATGGTACACAGACCAAGAAATTGGTCATCCCCCAATACAGTGAGAATATGTTGAGGGACATGTTGGCAGAGATGATAATTACTGATGAGCTGCCCTTTACCACAGTCGAGAAAGAGGCTTTCTAAAGTTTCCAAAATTTGTTGAGCCACGATTTTCCATTCCATCACAGTATACAATAATGCGAGTTAAAAAAAAAAAAAACTCAGTTGTTAGACAACTTAAAACTAAATACAATTTTGAATCGGTTCAAATTGGTCTAAATTAGCTAGAATAGACCTAAATTGGTTGATTGAAGCAGTTCAAATAACTATTCAAAAAGTTCATTGAAATCAGTTTGGCTTTGGACCGATTCAAATTTGAATAGACAACCTTTGTTCTAGCCTCGCTAAAAACCAAGTCCTTAAGAATAATTTAAAAAGATGGAAGAATACCAAGTTAGCACTGTTCAGTGTTCACCCGACCCAACTCA
Source organism: Juglans mandshurica (assembly GCA_022457165.1). Lineage (NCBI taxonomy): Eukaryota > Viridiplantae > Streptophyta > Magnoliopsida > Fagales > Juglandaceae > Juglans > Juglans mandshurica. The sequence goes on along the minus strand of CM039620.1, from coordinate 27,267,689 downwards.
AAAAAAAAAAAAAAAAACAATTCCGAACAAGTAGTTCTGAACCGAATATGTATGTCCGAATTTCCGTCGACCCAAATCCAATCCTTAAAAAAACAATTCCGAACAAGTAGTTCTAAACCGAATATGTATGCCCAAATTTCCGTCGACCCAAATCCAATCCTTTAAAATATAAAAAAAAAAGGATTTTCGACCCGACCCGATTTTGTTTTTGTTATGTTGTTTTTAAAAAGTATAAATTGTATGCTAGAAGAATTTGATTTCCATTCTTCGCAAAAAGAATGTCAAATGAGAATCCAATCTCTGGTTCAATCTGAAAAAAGTATAAAAACTGAGGCCTTGTTTGCTTCAATGAGCGGAGAAATTATTGGACAGGATATTTATTGCATGGAGTCCAGAAAAAAGGCTGTCAAAAAAGGTATAAACATTGAAGAAGATTTTATCAAATTATTTTTTGCATGACTTGTCATGTTGCAATTCCAAACATATCTTCAAGCGGCTATGCTTTTAAGAAGAATGTTTCTTATGGGAAGAACTTTCGTTGCAAACCTAATATTTTCATACCGTAGCTGAATTCATGTAAATGCTAAAAATAAATGATTCCACTAAAATGCTATTTTAGTTAAAACGCATTAGAAACAATCATAATGTATTCAATATATCCAAAAAATATCCAGAATTCTTGAACGAAATTTACGAAACTCCAACAACAAATAAGCAAAGATCTTTAATAAACCCAACCCGACAAATTTGTTATAATATATACACGAAAAGGAAAACAACCACAATGTTGTTTCTACAAAACTTCTGACATGACTTGATACATCTGGTTATTCTTCCTCCTGCAAAACATGATAAACAAGCCAAATTAATCATTTATCCCATTAATAAAATTACCAAAACAATTTTAGTTTCTGCAAGAGGCAGTGACACACCACCAAATATGTAAGCGCAAAAAAAAAAAAAAAAAAACTTATTTTCCAATTTATTTCTTGAAAATAAACTCACAGTATGCAGATGACGTCCAGTAACATCAACTCAAATGCAACTTTCATTTCTTGGTTTGCAACAAATGAAACTTCACTTGAAAAAGGTGATTCTTCATGAGGGTGAGTGAGTGCTGTGACAACCTTGATTCTTGACCAGTATGGTAGCGATGCAGTCGCAGTTGTGAACTGACCTTGTTGAAAGAAAGCACACCAAGATAGTGCATTAGCCATTCTTAAAAGAAGATGATAGAGAGTGCAACATCATCACCTTAAACTCAGACCTAACAAATACCTATGATTGCCTCCGTATCGGCAGCAGTTCCTGCTCCATAACAATATATGTTTGGTGCCATATATTGAATATTTTCACAGTTCTTATCAATTATTATGGGTCCTTCAATGGTTCTTGTATCAGCTACAAGAATGATACCGTCAAGATTATATGTTGAAAAAGAGTAAAACATTAATCAAATACATAATATGGATGTGATAAAAGGAAACTACTTCAATTGCAGTTTCTTCAGGCTGAAATTGATGAATAAAAATAACTATGTATGCTTCAAAATACCTGGATTATCAATCCAAGGAGTCTTCCATTTCCCTGTATAATTGGGGTTCTTAATTTTCTGTCAAGTCAAAAAGAGCAATTTCATCATAAACTGCAAATATGAATAAAGCTTCAAGCTTTTTATGTAGCAATTAAGCTTAATTGTCATACCTTGTGCTTCCATGGTCCTTTATATGTGGATTAGGTACCTTGGAGGGTTTCCATATTCCATCCTCTTCTTCATCCCAATGATCAGGCTTATAATGGAAAATAATTGTGAGATGTTTTCATCTTCTTTAGTATCAGTTTTAATGCTTTTCAAAGGTATCATGTCACAAAATAGCAGCAGTCAACATAAAAAAGAAAAAGAAATGGAAACAAAGAGAATAAATTAAAATAAAGCAACCTTTTGGATTGCAAACTAAGATCCAAAAGGTGCCCAATTTTGTCAACATTATTAAAGCCAAGCAGCAATTCATACACATGGCCTTGCTTATGCTATGGCTTCTTAAGCTAAACTAACCCTTTTGGCTTTTGGGTCAGGAACCTCTGCTGGAATTGAATCATATCCCTACAACAACCAAGTTAAACAATTTTTTTTTTTTTTATAAGTAACCAAGTCAAACATATTTTCAACACATAAAATGAAAACTGCTAGAATTTCAATATATATCATGAATACAAACCCCAATTGATCAATAACTTACAATACCTCGTATTCTTCAACCATCCATATTCAAAACATTATTCAAAGTTATCCCTACATGAAGGAAAAAAAAGCTTATAATAACAGTTTTCAAGTGACTATTCAAATGGCCCCTTATGAAGCTCTTTATGGGAGGAAGTGCAGATCTCCTTTATTTTGGGATGAAGTCGGCGAAAGTAATCTACTTGGACCAGAAATTATTCAGGAAATGAGGAATCAGGTTCAAGTTATCAGAGACAAGATGGCAGCTGCACAGAGTCGTCAGAAAAGTTATTCGGACACAAGGAGAAGAGATCTATTATTTGAGGAAGGTGATTGGGTATACCTCAAGGTTTCTCCAATGAAAGGCGTTAAGCGTTTTGGTAAAAAGAGGAAACTTAGCCCAAGGTATGTTGGTCCTTTTCAAATTCTGGAGAAGGTTGGACCCTTTGCTTATCGTATTGCCTTGCCAGAATATTTTGGAGAGATTCATGATGTTTTCCACTTGTCGTCGTTAAAGAAGAGCTTTGGACAGCAGGAGCCGCATTTCGTTGACCCCGGAAGCATTCAACTTCGGCCTGATCTCACATATGAAGTTGTTCCAACTCAGATCTTGGATAGAAAGGAGCAACAATTGAGATCCAAGACGTTACCATTAGTTATGGTATCATGGGGAGATCCTTTGGCTCAGGATTTCTCGTGGGAGAGAGAGGCAGACATGAGAAAGTTCTACCCTTACTTGTTTGGGTAGTTTTGAATGTTTGTTTTCTTTCTCAAGCTTGTGGTGAGCTTTGTAATGTATATTTTTGGCTATAAGTGACAGATGATTTTCCCAACTTCTCTTAAAATCCAAAACACAGGCTCGCAACATATCCTCAAGGGTTTGAATAGTGCGTTTTGATTGGCCGTCAGTTTGAGGATGATAAGCACTGCTGAATTTCAACTTGGTGCCCAAAGCTGTTTGCAAAAATTTTTCTGAATCGTGGGTCCCTATCTGACACTATACTCTTGGGAATTCCATGAAGACGCACAATTTCCTTGACATATAATCGAGTCAAACTTCCAAAAGTATCAGTGTTAGAAATAGGTAAGAAATTGGCACTCTTCGTCAACCGATCAATAATTACCCAAATTGAATTCTTCCCACTAGGCGTCCTTGGTAACCTATAACAAAGTCCATTGCGATGTCGTTCCATTTCCACTCGGGAATAGGGAGTGGATGAAGATAGCCAGCAGGCCTCTGATGGTCAGCTTTAACCTGTCGACAAGTTGTACATTTTTCAATAAACAAAGCAATGTCTCTCTTCATTCCTTCCCACCAAAAACTATTCTTCAGATCTCGGTATATCTTCGTACTTCCAGGATGAACTGAATAAGGAGCTGCATGGGCCTCAGTCAAGATTCTTTCTTTAAATTCTAAATCTGTAGGAATCACCCTACGATTTTGGAATAAAAGAATATCATCTCTGCTTAGACTGAAATGAGCGGGTCCTTGCGACTTCTTGACTTTTTCTCTAATATCAAACAACTTAGAGTCATTTTCCTGCAGGGTCTTTAACTCCTCAAAATCAAGAACTCGGATATCATGAATTGAAGTCAACACTTTTTCCTGCTGGGAACTCTTAGCAAGAAGTCTTCTCACACCAATAAGAAGAGAGTCTAACTCTGGTGACTCAGCCTCATCAACCGAATAAGACTTCCGACTAAGCACATCTGCAACCAGATTTGCTTTACCAGGATGATACTTAATCTCACACTGATAATCACTGATTAACTCTAACCATCTCCTCTGTCTCATATTAAGATTTTTGTGCGAGAAGAGATGTTTAAGACTCTTATGACCAGTGTAGATTTCACAGGTCTCTCCATATAAATAGTACTGCCAAATCTTGAGAGCGAAAACCACAGCTGCTAACTCCAAATCATGAGTGGGATAATTCTTTTCATGATCTTTCAATTGACGAGATGCATAAGCCACAACTCTTCCTTCCTGCATAAGAACACATCCTAAACCAAATTTGGAAGCATCACTAAAAACCACAAATGGCTTATGAGGTTCTGGGAGCGCCAAAACAGGTGTTGTAGTTAACCTCTTTTTCAACTCCTGAAAACTTTTCTCACACTTGTCGGACCAAACAAACTCCACATTTTTCCTGGTAAGAGTAATGAGAGGTCCAGACAATCGAGCAAAGCCTTCCACAAACCTTCGATAGTAACCAACAAGTCCTAAAAAGCTTCAAATTTCGTGCACCGTTGAAGGACACGGCCATGCCAAGACAGCTTCGACTTTACTTGGATCAACTGCTACGCCATCCCGGGACATAACATGACCAAGAAACTTAATCTCCTCCAACCAAAATTCACACTTATTCAGATTGGCATAAAGCTGATGCTCTCTCAACTTACCCAGAACTAAACGAAGATGACCGGCATGCTGTTCCGGTTCTCGAGAATAAACCAGTATATCATCAATAAAAACTATCACAAAGGAATCTAGATAAGGTCGGAATACTCTATTTATCATATCCATAAAGGCTGCAGGGGCATTGGCTAATCCAAAAGGCATCACTTTAAACTCATAATGTCCATACCTAGACCTAAAGGCAGTCTTAGGTATATCATGATCCTTAATCCTCAATTGATAGTATCCCGACTTTAAATCAATCTTTGAAAAAGTTGTTGCACCCTGGAGTTGATCGAATAAATCATCAATCCGAGGTAAGGGGTATTTATTCTTGATGGTTACCTTATTGAGCTCTCGGTAATCTATGCACATTCTAAGGGTACCATCCTTATTTTTAATAAATAGCACTGGTGCTCCCCAAGGTGAATAACTAGGCTGGATAAACCCCTTATCTACCAGTTCCTGCAGTCGACTTTTCAGTTCTTTTAATTCTGCTGGCGCCATTCGGTACGGGGCCTTATGAACTGGTGTCGCACCAGATTCTAGATCGATGGCGAATTCCAAATCACAAACAGGTGGCAAGCCGGGTAAATCATCCACAAACACATCAGAGAACTCCTTCACAATCGGAATATCTGCTAAAGATTTCTTCTCCGAAAGAATCGACATCACTTGAACCAAGAAAGCATCCGCTCCACTTGCCAAGTCTCTACTTGCTTGAATGGCAGATATAACTGCAGGTTTTAACTTTACCTTACTCCCTGCAAACTCTAAATACTTCCCTCTGGGTAGTTGGAAACTAACTATCCGACAACGGCAATTGATACTGGCAAAATACTGATATAACCAATCCATTCCTAAAATAATATCAAACTCAAGTAACTTAAACATTATCAGATCTGCCTTAAGAGTCATTCCACTAATAACCAGAGGAAAACCTAGGGTAACCTTAGAACACCAAACAGTCTCTCCATTGGGTAACTTCACTACCAAAGACTGCGATAAAGGTTTAAAGACTAAATTGCACATCCGTGCAAAAGTGATAGATATAAACGACTGAGATGCTCCCAAGTCAAACAGAGTGCAAGCATAAAATTCAAACAGTCAAACTCTACCTAAAGAAATTAAATTACTAATGAAATCTATCAATCAAAACACACAACACAACAATTTCAACTGATTTGATTGAAATCTGTACCTGTAATGACTCCAGCATTTTAAATCTCCGGAGCTTCATCATCTACCTCACCAGGGGTCACTGCGTACACCCTAGCCTGAACAGGTGGTCTTGGGGTAGTCCTCCCACCACGGTAACCGCCTCGGTTTGCCTGAAACATGGTAGGGCAATTACGAGCAAGATGCCCCGTTTGCCCGCATCTGAAACATTGAATCCCAAACAAATGACACTCGCCTACATGCGACCTATTACACTTGCCACATACTGGAGCTCGTCCCCCCATTCGTACTCCAGTGGCCATCTGCGGACGGGCTCCAGTCCTGGTAGTAAACTTAGGTGCAGACCCGATACTACTACCTTCTCTGAAATTTCTTCTCTTTTGACCAAATAGAGCGGCAACAGGATCAATGAATTCCCGCTCTGCAATTGTAGCAACTTCCACCAACTGCTGAAAGGTCGGAATTTGCAGGCAAGCAACCTGTCTATGAATGTCTCGATGTAGACCTTCCTGAAATAGCTCAATCTGCATTTCCTCTATGGCAATTAAATGCGTAGCAAATTTCCCGAGTTCTATAAACTTCCGAGCATACTGCTCAACCGTCATCTCCCCTTGCACTAAATTATTAAACTCTCGGGCCTTCTGTTTCCTCATAGTGTTTGGGAAGAAACGGTCATTGAATTCCCTTTTAAAACGTACCCAAGATACCGCTGTAATAGATCCTAACTCCATTTCCAGAAGCTCTCGCTTGGTCTCCCACCAAGCAGTTGCATCACCTTGCAGTAGATAACTTGCATATAATACTTTCTGAGCTTCAGTACACCCACAGATCTCGAACATCTTTTCGAGATCGCTAATCCACCTCCCAGCATGAAATGGATCCTCTTGTCCGGAAAAAGCAGGGGTCCCATGAGCTAAAAAGCATTCATACAGACAATCGTTCTGTTGCTCCCTTTGTGGCGGAAAATTCTGTTGAAGAAATTATGTCATGCGGGTCAAGGCTCTAGCCATGATGGTGTTAATATAATTAGCTCATCCTGTGAAATGGATGATTTACCACTAGAACAAAATTTACCAGCAACAGCTTCATTAATGCTATGAAGAAGGGTGTACATGTTGGTTACAACTTCAGCAGGAAATGAAGGCCCTAGGCAGCTAGGTCTAGGACTTTACATAATGGATTTCCATGGGTTTTAACTGTTACAGCGGGCTCCGTTTTTCCTATGTTTACTGGCTCATGGATTCTCGAGAATGGTTTCATAATTGCTGGACAAACAGAGCTATTTCCAAGTAATACCTCTGATGTATTGGGATATGTTTTGTGGGATTGTTTATCAGCATCTAATGTATTGGGTGCAACCTCTATGAAGATTTAGAAAAGTCAACTTTCACAAGGTAGTTTTAATATATTTTGCAGGATATGTTTCATAAGCTTGACAAGGAAGAAATGGTGGAGCATTCATTGACCCTTTGGAATTTATGGTGGAGGAGGAATGAACTAGTCTTTAGGAACATATTAGTTGAGCCAAAGAAAGTGATAAAGAGAGTTAATCAAATGAAGACTGACTTAGTTGCAAACTTCAGAGACCTCAACATCAACATATCTGCTAATATAAGGAGACTTAATTGGGAATGTCCTCCACAAGAATTTTGTAAGATAAATTGGGATGTGGCTTTTAACTCAAGATTGTGTAAAATAGGAATAGGAGTTGTTGTTAGAGATGGCCAAGGGAACTTTTTGGCAACAATGAGGAAGAAGCAGGCTTCCATCCCAGACCCTCTAATAGCAGAAGCCATGGCTGCTCTTAAAGCAGTCATTTTTGGCCTTGAACTGGGTATGTCGAATGTTGTAATGGAAGGTGACTCGCAGTTGGTGGTCAAGAGAATTCAACAAAAGAATCGATAGAACAACTACTTTGGAATGATTATCTCATGTCAGACATTAAAATGTTAATGTCTCAATTCAATTCATGTTACTTTAGGCATGTACACAGAGAGCGCAACTTAGTTGCTCATAAGTTGGGAAAAAAGGCTTTATTAGTAACTGAATGTGTAGTTGAATTAGAGGAGTCTCCAAGCTGTATTTACCATATGCTTTAGCAAAGTTTATCAAGAACCAACGAAGTTTTTTTAAAAAAAGTAATACCTCTTTACGAAACTTGCCTTTGGTTTATGATAGGACCTTGTCAATATGTGATGACGTGACATTAACCACATCCCTAAAGGCATTATGGCATTGGAAATCTTGACTTGCAAATATTTTTAATGATTGAACAAGATACAATAATTATTCGATATTCTTAGATATTTCCTTTAGGAAAAGGAAGTCTAATCATTTTACTGATTAATATATATGCAAGGTTTACAAATAGGAAAACCAATATTCATGTTTTTTTATTTATTTAAGTTAATTCTAGCCTTGTTGGATGCTAACAACTAGTGCCATTTTTGTGGAGTGAGGTCCTTTACTTCTATTAAATGTACATTCTTTATGACTTGGCTCTTTATATCTCCAAATATTGTTAAACTTCTAGTTTTATCTGTCTTTTCCTAATTTTGTTTTTACCGATATATGTTTTTCATTGTAGAGAGAGAGAGAGAGAGAGAGAGAGACCATGTACGTCCAATAAATGGCCTTAATCTAAACTCCTTTTATTGTTAAATTTAATGATTTTAATAACTTTTATTACTTATGCAAGTGCTGAATTAAATTATATCATATTACTTTTTTAGTACATTCACCTGGTGGATACCATAAGAGCCATATTTATAAATTAAAAAAAATTAACTGATAATAAAAAATGATAATCATGATACTAGCGTAAAAGGTCTTGTACCACAAAAGAAGCTCTTTCAAAAACTCCTTCGCATAGGGAACTACCCCTTCAAGGGTAGTTATCCTTCCCATAAACTTCTTTTCATTGGGATCTACTCCTTCTCGATATCGCTTGGTGTAGTTATCATTCACTTTTATTTTTCGATTTAGGGTCTACATATATATAATCTTAGTGTAGTTTTCATCCCCTACATTTCTCAATGAACGAGTCTACATCTTCTCCAAGTCCTTCAATGTAATTATCCTTCTCATACGTTTCTCATTGAGCGGGTCTACACCTTCTCAAAGTCATTTAGTGTAGTTATCATCCCAAAAATAATTTAGTGTCGATGTCGTATTAGCATAAAATTCATATATCATTTCATGTAACCATACTATAGATCACATGAAGTTTCTAAAACAAATAATCATCCATGAATAAGCCACAACTACTTACGTAAAAGTTTAGGCTCAAGTCACACATTTCATGAGATCATAATTTGCTTTCAAATTTTCTAACATTTACATGCAATGCAAAAATAATTTTCTGAGCAATAACACTTCATACATGCTTAAGAAAAATAAAGTTCTTATAAGCTTTTAATGAAAATATCATATTAATTAAACCTACTTACCTCAATACATGAAATACCACTTAACAAAGACAACTGTATTACTCAGGATCTAAATGATGTAAACCAAACGTAAACACAAACCCACCATAAAGTCAAACCCAACGTAACATCAATCGCATCAATCGAACGTAAAAACAAACCTAAAATAATACTGACTAAATGTAAAACCAATATCAAAACACGTTCAACCATGACTTATAAACTAAAGGCATAAATGTAATAATGCTTGAGAGTCTATCCTATTGTATGAGTATTACGGCAAAACACGTGGGGGCGAGTCAAGCATATTATGCACTCTAGAAATTACATCTTCAATTTATAAAGAAACTCATTGCAAGGATTTGTTTCTAAGAATTTAAACCCGCAGTCCCCACACTTCCTATACTAACGCTTCCGTAACCCTGATTTTCATCAAGACTGGTTTTTAGTGTAAACTCAATGATAAGTCTTTTATTTTATAAATTGCCGCAAACTAGAGATTTAAATATCTACCAACCAAATAAAAACATATCACGTTTAACATTCAAAACACCCAAAGTTTTAGCATCCCCACCACATTTGCCATGTGAGACCCTTCTTGTAAGGCCAATATAGGTGGATGTATCCTTTCGATATGTATCTTGGCAAATTTTAGAAGCGAGTTAAGAATAAAGTCTGCCCGGAATGTTTAGTAATTGAGGCCTAACTCAAGCTAGATCTTCGTGCACAAGAGAACCCATAAATACACCACTAGTTGCTACATTGAATCTTAGAGACGATATTTCATCAAGCTCGGATGACTCAACTAAGCCACTTCAAGTCGTTCCGATAATAGAATCCATTGAGGTCAAGGTCAATTCACCTAGAAGTACAAATGGAATTGGTAAATATAATTTATCATCCATATATACCTATATAAAAGATATGGATTCATTTAGGGAGGTATTTGATTGTTCATTTTTATTGTAACATGGTGGTTCATAAAATTTTAGTACCACCTATGTGAAAATGTGGGCATGGACCAATTAAGTGCACAACTTTTGAGAAGCTTCGAAAAAAGATTAAGGATGACGAGACAACACTATGTTGTGAAAACGATGCGGTTTTTACAAAAAGCGCTACATGGATATTGAAGCACCATAGTGACTTGAGTCGTGCTAGCTAGCACGGTGTACCCAATAATGAGAATGATAATTTGGCTACTCGTGTTCTGGTAATACCTCACCAACTCCATTGTTGTTCTAAAATAGGAGTTGAATTGAAGATGTCTCCTTTAAGTATTAATTTGGAGTTACATTTTATTAAATATTCATATGATTTTTTTGTAGGCTGACTTCATCTTTAACTGGTCAAAAAATAGTCATCGCTCAACAGTAAAAAAGACACTTTGAAAGAGATTTAATGCAAATCAGTATGATCTGTATAAAATGTATTTGCAGTTCGTTTGTCATGAATATAATGATATTATTTGAATATGATTATTCAAATAATACAGTGGTCTAGTATTGGGTTGTCCCTTATAATTTGCAAATGATATCGGATTGAGATAAATATAATAGGAAGAAGCAACAAACTAACTACACTGCTGGTAGAACCTCATTTGTGCGTCTAATGGAAATGAGGATAAGAATTATATATTGGTTGGTAGATATACATATTGGTCTTAACACCATACACTAATACTTGGTTTCCTTACAATGGAATTGTATTTGCAATCTAAGACTGAAAGTCATTTTATTGATTTCTTTAAAGACATGCGATGGTCAAAGAAAAATGATAAATTTTTTACTCTCATAACTGAAGAGATTTATGTGAGTGTATATAAATTTGGTAAGAAGTGTAGCCATTTAATTCCATTTCTTATAAAAACAATCCCATTTGATGTCAATACAAAATCATTTTGCAAATTTGCATATAGAACCTGATGGTCGCAAAGTTGTTTGAGTTGGAGTCTGAGAACTGCACTAAAGAGGCAACAACAACACTATTTAGAGATGTCTTGGGTTAAGGGGGTTGGGAGAGATGGTTATTCCCAAGTCATCCATAGATCACACTAATAAAATAATTGCAGAATTTGCAACAGCTACAGAAAAGCATGAGAAAGATGCTCAGTATTACAAGAGTCAACTGAGTGAATTAAGGGGGATGTAAGGGAACTCTTGAAGAAGCAAGTTGAATATGATAAGTTTATGAGTATATACATGTTAGAAAGGCAGTCCCAAGGAGGGAGCTACATAGCCATCCTTGGACCAAAAGAAAGCATGTTTTGCTATTTTGAGTTTGGAGATGACCATGCTGTCAAACCAGAATTCGATAAGAGTAATGTTACATACAGTCATGGAATGCGTAAAAGTCGTGCAGTCGCTTTGAAAAAGAGTGAGGTCCACTATTAAAAAATTAATTTCCTTTCATGTGGGTCTCATATTTATTCACTTTTTTCAAAGCGACTGCTCGGCGCTTACACCCTCACGATTGCAAGTATCATTTTTCATTCTTCAAAGGTTTGACATTTTGTTGATCATTCAATTGTTGTTGGGACAGGGTGCAACTTTTGGGAATGGTCTTTTGGGGCTTCCTAACTTTGGTGTTGTGCGTAGCAAAGTTTTGAATACTGTTTCGGTGACTATTTCGATTGAGGTATTGGAATGAAATATTTTGCCATCGATGCTGTTTCAGGATAGTTTATATATAAATAAACTAATTATATATATATATAAACTACATTCCAAAATACTTCAATAATATTTTTTTTATCTTGAAAACATACATTTCAGAAAAAGAAAAATGATACAATTGTTCATTAGCATGATATGCTTAATCTGAGTGTAGGACCTAGGAGAGAGATTAGGGATTAGATTCATAAAAAAATTTGAGATAATTTGCCTTAATTAAAGCCTCTGTGTGGGTAGGTGAAAAAGAAATAAGAAATTACAAGTGTCCCTTCGTGTTTGCTTTCATCGCAGCCTGCCAGCCTCTCTGGGTAGGTGAAAAGGAAATAGAAAATGTCAAGCGCATCCTAATATTTCAAGAATTTACCAAAATGCCGTTAACATTCATTTCAGACCAAAATGCATATTCCGGCCGAAATATCAGAATTCGGCTGGAATTGACCTAAATATCTCAAAATGACCGATATTTGACTCGGAACGGAACACCTACCTAAACTGTACTAGCTATTGTTCCAACACAGAACAAAATTAGAAACCTTGGTGCATAGTGTTGCCTTTGGTCAATCAATGAGGGGATCCAACCCTATTTGTGCGTGGCTATGTTGTAAGTCAAACAAGAGTTTGCTTTATATAGGTAAAAAGAATTTTCTTCCAGCATGTTTTTTCAAATGCATTATACACCAATTGAACATGGTATAATTATTTTAACAGTCACATACATGGTAGATTAAAGTTTTGTTAGTGCATAGACTTGTTCACATGTTAAAAAAAAACTAAAGGTTGTAGTGTTAGATACTTGTGTTAAATTCATTGTGTGGTATGATTATTAGGGAATTGAGTATCAATGTAAGTAGTATTTTTGTGTTAAATATTCTGTTTTACCAGCAGGTATTATTAAAACCACACATGGTTGCACAACAAGTATTGGAAAAATTTACATACTCTAATCATAGGTTTTGTAATTGGATACATCATAAATGGACCGTTGTGACATAGTGGTGGCCGACGTCGGAGGTATTTCTTAGGCTTTTTCATAATGTAATGTCACTCAATTTAATTTAATTTATATTTATTGTTAGATCATGACAATGTCTATTTTGTTAACCATGCTAATGTGTTTCTATTCAATTGTAACTAGTAATGACGGCATATTCGGTAAGTTTCCATTGTTGGCACCTAGTCCTTAATTCATATATGAGTTTACACAAATTTCTTGGTTCAATGTAAATTAGAGCTTGTAGATTACATACACTTTTACCTATTTTTTACATGGTTTGCATAGGAACGAGTAATAACCATTAATATACTTCCTTTCCCCAAATTTTCATAGGAATAAGCTGAATGAGTGAGTATACTTTTTGTAATATTCTCGTTGATTTGCTGCCCTCACTTTTGGGTTTTCAAAGAATGAGCTTGTGGTTAATAAACTATCTTTCTAGTTTTTTGTAATATACTTTTTGGTTTTCTGTTCTCGCTTCTTTCACTTTCTTTTTTAAGGTGCTTATTCTAATATTTTCAGCATTAACACTTGGTGTCTCTAAAGATATTTATTAGCAAAATTGGTGTTTTTCAAAGAGGAAAATCTGCAAGGCATTACGGAATTGTCGACATATTTCTTTATTTGTTTTGCATGATCAATTGTTTTACTTTGTTCAAACTTTGCATATATTGATAAATATGGTAGTTGTTAATCCTATATTTAAAGTTTTCACTTGGTTTATTTGGATTATAATTTGGAGGTCTTGCTCCACATTTGCACTGACATATTCCATGTAATAAACATAGGATTTTTCATCAAACATTTCATGCTGAGAATTTAAATTCATTCTCATTCATATGTATGCTCATGTTATGCATGACTCATCTTAAATTATGTGATTTATCTTACTTATCATACTAGTCAACATACTTAATCTTGTGTGTGAGGTTGTGCACCAGTCCTATATCCTGTAGCCACAAGTGAAACCGTTAATAGTATTCTAGCATACTATGGTGGACCACATTTAGTTTCATGGCTTGCCCGTCCACCCATAAAATCATGTTGGTACCAAGCATTTAAATGGCCATCTTATAAAGCTTGATTTATCTTACACTTAATCATAAGAGACTTACGTAACTTGATCGTATATATATAAAAGAAACTTATGTTTCGCTATGCATCGTGAGGTGCATGACATGCATAATACATACATAATTCTAGAATGCTGAATTAAACGTGATGCGGAACTTAACATGGTCATGAACTAAGATGAATGTTATGCTTGCATAACTCAGGACATACGAGGTACATAAAAAGAGGCTATCAAAAATTGGCTTTACTAATAATTTATCTAAACCAACATGTGATTATCCTAATTTGTGATCAAATTACTTACCTCGATCCACTATTACCTGAATCACATTTCGTAGCTCATTACTTATACGAAATATTAAATGTCACTAAATATGTCTAGGAAACATGTCCTAATATCGCACTTACTTAATTAAATTCATATTGTAGAAAATAATCCAATAAATATTTTGTTTAACACGAAAATCAATGAATGTTGATATCTTAAATTATTTAAATACTAATAACATAATTTCACTTCAAATTGTAATTTAGTAAAGCATTTAAACTTTATATAAATCCATTAAAACAAGTTGTGAAGATCACGGGCGATCTTCAAGTCCACCGATTGCGGCACCAAACGGAGAGGCGAGTAGCCCGCACGCGCGGGTCGAAGTTCCGGCGTCATTTGGCGCATGGCTTTCACGCACCACCGGGGAGCCCTCTGCCATCTCCACGCGCGATGTTTCTGGAGCATGTGAGTCCGGGATCTCCAAGATCGCCCGTTGGTTCTCTTCCCAGAGTGGCGCATGTATTGAACGCGCCACAGCATCCTCTATGCACTACGGTTCCGTTTTTATGCAGTGTTTTCTCTATGTATTTTGGTTTGTGTAATGTTGTTTCTAGATAAATAAAAATCTAAAAAAAGTAGTGCCTTCGGACCTCGGTCTGAATGGAGTATTGGTCTCCCCCCTCTGCGTTGACGGGGTTGGTGGGGTTTGGTGTACCCTATCCTGCTTAGTCGGGGTAGGGGTTCTGTAACCTCTGTCGTGGACAGAGGTGGTTTTTCTCTAAGACCTTGGTCTTTAGAGATTTACCGTCTGGACTAGACCATGTCAGTCACGAAAGTGTACTGGGAAGCTATCAACGTTTGTAACTGGCTTGTTTTTCAAGTCAACTTTGTAAGTCCTATCTCAATGAAGGGTTATGATCCGTTTTCTCAAAAAAAAAAAAAAAAAACGTTTACTTTCTTATACTTAACTTAATTATTTAATATTAGAAGAAATCTAATAAATACTAATATTATTTAAATATTCTTAAAATATTTCTTCATTTTCAATTTACAACTTTCATAGCATAATTATATCAAAATCTATTATAGTAAACAGTAGAGAATTCATTTCATATGGTAGATATTGAACTTAAAGTAGTTAAAATAAAAGATTAAACATTTACTATTTACTACTGAAATACAAATTGTGAAAATTTAATACTAAATAATATAATTTAAATCCTTAATATTTTTTGTAGGAAAAATAAAGTTTTTAGACTGACGTGAAGTAAAATAAGCCCAACTTAAAATATTAGGCCCAAACCAACTTAAAAATGACATAATAGTTTATGTAATAAAATAAAATCAAGCCCAACCCGATTTAAGAAAACTTGTCCAAATTTAAAAGTCAAACCCAATCCAACTCAATATGTATCCCGTCAAAGCTTACCTCTAAGGACAATAATGTAAAAATAATAAAATAATTCTTCTAGATGCTTTATGGAAATCACATGAAAAAGGGCTTGATGGCATTTTTGGGCATTGACATTGACTTAGTCAAATGTCAGTTTATCTTCAAAATTTGAAGAACTAGAGATGAAATCATCTGCATTAGAGTAGTCAAATACTAGTGGCTTCAAATATGAGCTACAATATTTCTAAGAGCATTAGCATTGGATTGGCTATTTTACTCTTCAAATTTTGACTAATACGAACTTTTTCACTTTTAGCTAATCATTCAAAACATAAAGTCTACATTGGATTAGTCATCATATTCTCTATAATAATAAAATATTATTATTTTTTATTTTTATATTTTTTAATTAATTTTTATTTTTTAATTAATTCTATTTTCATAACCTCCTATAATCACGTATAATTTCTAATAATCATATTCATTTTCATTTTCACAATCCAATAAACAAAATCGATATCAATATTATCAAAACAATTACATCGATCTTCAATACTCAGGAGAGGAAGAAGGAAGAAGAAAGAGAAAGGAGACACGGGAGAGAGAGAGCCAATATTAATAAACAATGTATTTGGAGGTGAAATAGTGCTTTTCATATTTGAAGAAAAAGATGAATTTACTGTAGCTGATATTTAGGATGAAAAGTGCTTGGCTAATTCAATGTGGGCCAATTATTGATAAAGTTATTTAAATTTAGAGATGAAATGTTATTTGAAGAAGCCAATGTGAATGCTCGCTTTCTTCATATTTGAAGATGTACAAAGTGATATTTTATTCAAAAATATCAGACCCAATTGTTCATAACTGCTTCGATATATTAAGGTCTGCTTCTATATTATACGTAGTCTTGTATATTAGCTTCACATATCAGGTTCACATATCAGGTTCACATATCAGTCTTCTATAGATTAAGTTGAGAAAAAAAAATTAGTTGGGAAACAATAATTTAAGTAAAAAATAAATTATTAATTAACAGATGGTTAGTGTAGTTGTAAAATATGAAAAAAAAAAAGTTATAAATATTATTATTAAAAAATAATGTTATATCATTATTTTGACTAATCCAATGTGGAGTTATGACTTGAATAATTTTGAATTTATGAAAAATGTATATTTTTAACTAAATTTTAGAAATTTTGTTGAGACCAATGCTAATCCTCTAGCAGATTAAACTTACATGTGCTTTATGGAAAACCCACCGGTAAAGGGTACAACGATAACATCATTTGAAAAAAAAAAAGTTTCTATGCATAGCAGGCTTTACAACAGAGTACTAAATTCACTTTTAAAAAAATACAAGCAAAACATTCAACTTGAAGGAAAACGGTCGTGCAATAGAAAAGGAGTTCAAGACTCACTAGGGGAGAAAACACGTCGTGTGATAGAGGGTCTCGGGCTCACCGAGAGAAAGGTAGCGAGTGGCGGAACGGTGGCTGGGCTGAGGTCTACGGTGGTGGAAGCTTCCGTGCGTGGTGGTGGGGCCCTATAGAAACGTGGTTCCGGTGCCATTAGAGGGAGAGAGAAACAGAGAAGATAAAGTGGAGGGAGATCGGGCATGGACTTACCGGAGCGGTGCGAGGTGATGGGAGTGAACCTTCTGGCAGTTTCTGTGTCTATCCTTGGGGATTCCGTCGAGAAGGGTGGTGGTTACCTTGATTTCACGACATTGGGCTCTCCTACGGTGGTTTTTGGCATGCAACTTGGCACAAGGTGGAAGAGACGTGCTGGCCGTTGGCTTACGGTGGCTATTCAGGGCGTTGGCATACTCTAGGTGTATTCTCGTGAGATGGTTTCTCAGTTTCCACTAGTTTGGCATCAGTTGGTGGCTTTCGTGGGTGGTAGGGAAGGAGATTTACGTGCATGGCGGGGCTAACGTGGTTACTTCTGTGTGTGGTAGCGGCATAGATTTATGTGCATGGCAGGGCTAACTTACGCTGCTCTGTTTTTGGGTTGTTAAAACAGAGGTGTTTTTTATGTGTAGAATAAAGGATCCAGTGAGGTGTACCTTGGTAGTGAAGGGGAGAGGAAGTGACTTCGTGGTGGCAAAGTGGACGCTTGGGCCAAGCGGCTTGGCTAACGTGATGGTGGTGGTTGTCGAACGTATGAGGTGAGGAAGAAACCGTGAAGAAGACAGCAGCAAACGTGTGTGATTTTATCTTACATATCTCTTTTATATATATATAAAGAGGCTAATTTTCTTGTTTCCGTTAACTTTCCGTTAAGCCTATGTTTGTATTTCATTATAATAACTTTAAATCAGCAATGAAAATAGTGCACAGGGATACAATTGTATTTTTCTATACATTCCGCTTGTGGCTATTTTTGTTATTTCTGTTGGTTTGTATTCCATTATCAATATCTTTAAATCTGCTAATAAAACAGATTTATTATAATAATAAATCATAGATGCAATTGTCTTTTCCTATTCATTATAATAGCAAAACTTTATAATAATTTACAATTTGAAAAAACACAGCAACTGAATTTAAATAGCGATTTTCCATTATTGTCTGTGTCCCAGCAACTGAATTTGTGAATCCATGCATTGGAATGGTAACTGCAAACAGAGAGAAAATATTTTAGAAATTAGCTAAAATATTATATTGCATGCAGTATTAAATCTGTGGAGGCAGATTTTAATCACATGTAAGTTATAATATGCGGTATAACTTATCATTTTTAATAATTTACTTTTTATGTTCGTTTGTCTAGGTAGTGATAAATTTAAAATTTATAATCACATGAGACAGCCAAATGGCCAGGTAGTGCAGTAGTCAGGTTCAATGTTTGAACACCAAGAGACATATTTTGTAGCTATTAAGAACAATCATAGTCCACTTGCCATATTAGAAGAAGAGGCAGGTCCACTTGCCATATTAGAAGAAGAGGCAGGAGCGTCTACTTGATTACAGCTCTGTTTGTTCTGTTTATGGTCTACTGCATCTGCTGCATTTCCTTTTATATTTCTTTCCTTTAGCTCTTTATTCTTTCCTTGTACAGGTTATACATTTAGCTGTTTATTATTTCCTTGTTAGCTGTTTATTATTTCCTTGTATAGAGTATACGATAGTTAAGTCTTCTTTCCTTGTACATAGCATACGATCATTACAGTTGTAATATTATATATAAATGAATAGATGATCTGGTCTGAGTAACTTGACTCATACCTTTTTACACAATCTTTCTTGGTATCAGAGCTTTCCATAGCTCACACTCAATCAAGTTCCTGTTCTTTCTTTCTTTTCATCAATGGCTTCCGCTAACTCTACTGCTCCCTTGATTTTTTCTCAATTGAATTTTTCTCAGTTGGTTTCGGTAAAAATGGACGGTACCAATTATCTTAATTGGATCTCATAGCTGCTACCTGTTTTACGCAGCAATGATTTGCTCGGATTTGTGGATGGTTCCGAACCCTGTCCTGAGCAGTTTCTTTGTGACTCTAAGGGAAAGCTTACTACAAACATTAATCCAGAATATGTCTTGTGGAACAAGAAGGACCAGTTTGTCCTAGGATGGCTGAATGCTTCCTTCCGTCTTTGGCTTCACTTCTGCCCAACAAGTGTGGGATTCTCTAGCCAAGCGTTATGCCTCCCACTCCCCTGCTCATGTGCAGCGCCTTAAGCGCCAATTGCAAACGCTGCAGCAAGGAAACAAGACATGACCGATTATTTAGCTACTGCCAAATCTCTTGCAGATCAGCTTGCAGTTGTTGGTAAGCCAGAAAGTGAGAATGATCTTCTCTCTTATGTGTTGAGCGGTTTAAATTCAACCTATAATCCTTTTGTCACATCGATCTCTTTTGCTTTAAGATATAGTCCAATAAGTTTTGATGACTTCCAATCTGAATTGTTGTCTTATGAGATAATGATTGACAATCAAGCTCATGTATCTTCCATGGAGCAACCGGCATTTGCCATGGTTGCTGGCAAAATCCACGTGATGGAGGACAATGGCATAGCAAACGAAATTTCCCTCTGAAACATTCTCCCAGACAAGGTCCATCTAAACCACAATTTTCCAAGTTCCATCCACAATCTGTCAAGGCACAAGAAGGGTCTTCGAATCCGGTAGCCAGTGGCATCAACAACTCTTATCCTTGCACTCCATGTCAGATTTGTGGAAAAACAAGCCATCAAGCCTTGGACTGCTATCATCGCATGGATTACAGTTATCAAGGACTCCACCCACCAACTCAACTTGCTACAATGGTTGCTCAAAGCAACAATGTTCTTGAAGAGTCCAATGTGTGGTATGTTGATTCGGGGGCAAACCAACATATTACTAATGAAGTTGCAAATCTGTCTTTGCAGGAAACTTACACTGGTGAGGATTTGATGGCTGTAGGTAACGGATCTGGTCTATCCATTTCAAATATTAAGAAATAGGGGAAACCCAAACATCGGAATGAATAAGATCTAAAGGACTAACGGACACCCTATTGGACTGAGTAAATGGTAATTGTTTACTTTTTCCTAATTGACAAGAAGAACAAATAGATTCTTGAGAGAGGGAGCCGACAACGGGAAGCTTGAATGAGGAGATGATTTGCTTGGTCATTTGTGAAGAAGGATGGCCAAGTCGGGCATGCCACACATCAAGAAAGGTTTTTATTCCAAAGAGGGTTTATTTATCACAACATGTATTGTTTGACGAGAAATGTTTTCCAGCCAAGGATACGTCCACTGTCACTTGTTCACTAGAAGATCGCTCACCCATTGCAAGTCCAAGATTTCCTCCTCAAAACCCAGTTCTACACAGCTCCTCTGTTTTACTTCAAAATCTGGTACCATCAACCCCTCCTTTTTCGGCAACTACTTCTCTCGTTAATCCCATTTCTTCCCCCATTATCCTCGGGCCTTCTTCATCTCCATCCACTGAATCCGCATCTTCTCAAGTTGGCGAGTTTGACCACAATCCTCCTATCGATTCACTTCCTTCTTCTCGTGAGCATGAGTTAGAAGATTCTACCCACACTCATTTGGGCAACTCTCTCACAGATTCTTCTCATCCATCCACACTCATTCGGTCACCTCTCCTAAATTTCATTCCTTCATCCAACCAGATTGTGACAAGATCCCAAACTGGTTCTTCAAGCCCAAACAATTTCTAGATTTTGTTACCCATTACTCTACTCGCCATCCCATATCTGCCTTGGCCATGATTCCTCTACCAACCGCACCACTGAATTTTTCACAAGCAATAGTTTCTACAGAGTGGAAAAAGGCAATGGATGAGGAATATGCTGCATTGCTTGCCAATCATACATGGACCCTTTGTCCTCGGCCTCTCGCTCATAATGTCATTGACACTAAGTGGGTCTATAAGACTAAACAAAATGCATATGGTTCTCTTGATCGTTGCAAAGCACGACTAGTGGCAAAGGGATTTAATCAAATTAGTGGCATTGATTTTTCTGAGACTTTTAGTCCAGTTATCAAACCTGCCACCATTTGAATTGTTTTGACCCTTGCCATACATTTTGGATGGGATATTAGGCAATTAGACATGTCCAATGCCTTCCTCCACGGTACTCTTGATGAAGAAGTTTACATTTCTCAACCCAAAGGCTATGTTGATCCACAACACCCGGATTATGTTTGTAAACTTAACAAGGCACTTTATGGATTAAAACAGGCTCCTAGAGCTTGGTTTAATCGATTCTCTCAATGTCTTTTGGAGCTTGGCTTTTCGGGATCCTCCGCTGATTACTCTTTCTTTACTTACCACAAGTCTAATATGCATATTTTTATTTTGGTGTATGTAGATGATATTCTTGTCACAGGATCACACAACTTGTTCATTACCTACTTGATTCAACAACTAAAGTCCACCTTTGCCTTGAAAGATTTGGGGTCCCTCCATTATTTTCTTGGAATTCAGGTCACACGTGACTCTCATAGCCTGCATCTTCATCAATCAAAGTACATCCTGGATGTTCTACACCGTGCTCATATGGTTGGAGCCAAGCCTTATCCCGCACCATGTACCTTAGGTTCGAAGCTTGCTGCTTCCAGTGGTGATCCTCTTCCTCATGCAACTGAATATCGTCAAATTGTGGGGGCTCTCCAATATTGCACCCTTACACGCCCAGAGATTGCTTATTCTGTCAACCAACTCTGTCAGCATCTTCATGCCCCTACTACTACACATTGGACCGTTGCCAAATGGGTTCTACGATATCTTAAAGGTACAGTTGATCAGGGTCTTGTTTTCACCAAAGGGAGTCTTCACTTACAAGCTTTTAGTGACTCCGATTGGGCGGGTGATTTGGATGACCGTCGTTCCACCACTGGTTTTGGCACTTTCTTAGGTCCTTGTTTAATTTCATGGTGTGCTAAAAAGCAATAGGTCGTTGCTCGCTCAAGTACTGAGGCCGAATATAGGGCCTTGGCAATGACTGTTGCTGAACTCTATTGGATTCGGATGATTCTCAAAGACTTACATGTTCCTCTTCCACGAGTCCTACTATTTGGTGCGACAATTTGGGTGCTATTGCACTTGCCTCCAACCCCGTGTTTCATGCCCGTACTAAACATGTGGAGGTGGATGTTCATTTCATTCGGGAAAAGGTTCTTAATAAGGACGTTGTTGTTAAGTTTATTTCTACATATGACCAAATTGCAGATATTTTTACGAAGGGACTTACGTCTTCTCGGTTCCTTTTTCTCAAGGACAAGCTCATGGTTTGTCTCCCTCCCATTCACTTGCGGGGGGATGTTAAGAACAATCATAGTCCACTTGCCATATTAGAAGAAGAGGCAGGAGCGTCTACGTAATTACAGCTCTGTTTGCTCTGTTTATGGTCTACTTCATCTGCTGCATTTCCTTTTATATTTCTTTCCTTTAGCTCTTTATTCTTTCCTTGTACAGGTTATACATTTAGCTGTTTATTATTTTCTTGTTAGCTATTTATTATTTCCTTGTACAGAGTATACGATAGTTAAGTCTTCTTTCCTTGTACATAGCATACGATCATTACAGTTGTAATCTTATATATAAATGAATAGATGATCTGGTCTGAGTAACTTGACTCATACCTTTTTACACAATCTTTCTGTAGCAACCCTAGAGGCATGGAACTGTGTTTAAGAAAACCCTTCTATTACCTTCTTTTTCAAATAACCATTCTATTACAAGCAATGCAGCAGTGCTACGGTTTCAATGAGGATTGAAAAGTGAGTATAACTGTCTTTTCTGTGTTTATAGTATAAACTTATCTATGCATTACATATGTTTATTCATATTTCTAAGAAATGAAGAAATTGATACCATAAAACCTAGAAATTCATAAAACTTATTAAAAAAGCCTATCAGAAAACTTATTCGTGCAACTGCATATTCAGTTTATCTTCTATTTCCTTCAGTTTCTGCTACGCTTGTTTCTCTCAAATCAGGTGTGTAGAAGCAGTGCAGTTGTCCTAAGGTTTGAAGGAACATTGAAAATGTCAGTCTAACTGCCTTTTGTGTGTTTATAGTGTATGTATATATATATATATATATATATATATGTAGTTTATCTATGTTTTGTGTGTTTATAGTACATATATAGTCTATCTATGCATTACATATATTTGTTCATATTTGTAAGAAAAATGTAGTAGAAATAATTAGAAAATCAAGTATAAAAGTTGAGGAAAAAAAAGGTCAGAAATTACCCAGAGAAGGGGGCCATTCTATAGTGATAGACTGTACCCAAACAAAGCAACGAGTTTTTGAAAAAGAAAAAGAAAAGAAGAGGAACCAAGAACAATGACTGCATGCAAAAAAAAAAAAAACTTGAAAACAAACATTCAAAAATAAACTCATACATTTTTTCCAGAAAACAAACATGCAAAAAAAAAAAAAAACAAACATGCAGGAAAAAAGCATGAGAATGAAAGAACCAAATTGATTTAAGAATGAGGAGACCTTCAGTCCAAAAGTCCATGAAAAAATAAACCATCAATACAACACAAACCAAGAAAATGAAACCCATAAGAAAATAAACAAACTAGGAAAAAATAATTTGTATCTTAACAGATTTGAATTACAAATACTCAAATTTAAAGTTAGAGGTATAAATCTGTTGAAATTTATAAATATAAAGACAAACAAATACACAGAGGGGATCTGAGGTAAGATCTCCTTGATCTGGAATTTAATATAAAGATAAGTCCAGATTCTAAAAGTTAGAATAAAACTATAGATCTACACAACACAAAAAAATAGAAAAGGAACAAACTTTGAATAACATATCTTAATCAGAATTCCTCAGATCTACAATAAATGTCTACATCTGCCAAGTTTAGAATATAAACAAAAAAATTTCATGTGAAAAAAAAACCAAACACTACAAGAAATTTGACTTTTAGGGACGAAATTTGTTAGAGACGAATTAAATTTCGTCCCTAAAAGTCATTTTTGGAGATGAAATGTCCAAAAAAGTCTGAGCTACGAAATTCGTTCAAACGAAAACTATTCATTCGAACAAGATATTTTGTGACGAACAAAATCGTCTCAAAAAAAGAAAACCGTTCGAACGGAACAAAATAGAGTCGAACATGGAATTATTGTTCATTCGAACAGTATATAATCTGTTCGAATAATAATTTATTTTTCCCTGGAAAAGTTAATAACCGTTCGAATTTAAATTTATTTGTTCGAACGGAAATTTTTTCAATTAATTTTTTTATTAGTATGGATTTGTGCATATATTTTTTCCATTAAAGTAATAAAATTTTTTCCCATTAATTTGTTATCATTTTCAAAATATAAAAATGTGTATATATTATATATTATGATTTGCAGTGAGTTAAAATATTTATAAATTCATAAATTAATTTTATGTAATTAACTTCAAAACTTTATAGTGATTTTTTTTATGTTAAATTTATATAAATATAACTTTAAAGATAGTATCATTTTTTATATTATCATGAATGGCAAGTAAAATAAAAAAAAATAAACAAAGTAGTAAACACGAAAAATAAAAATCATACATTAATTACATCTCAAATGTATAATGTTCAATACAACATAAAAAAGAAAAATAATAACTAAAATGATCATTGGGTCTTTAGTAGATCAACATCCTCTTGCAACATTATAATAGATCCTTCCAGATCCCTAAGCTTCTCCATGATGGGCTCAACGAACTCCACAAACAGAGCTCATACCTGATCCAAAGTAGCCCCAGGAGGCTGTCTCTCAACAGCAGCAGCACTACTAAAAGCTGGATCTGTGGGAGGCTCACTAGGCTGTTCTGGTGCAGTCTTCCGCAAGTGCCCCTTGCTCTTGCTGAATGTGATCTAGTTAAGGGGCCCCATCTGTGACGACCTCCGCTTAGTGGTCGACACTGTAACCCCTGATTGGAGTAGGAGGTTAGATATCAGCAGTGCAAATGGTAGACTACCTCTACTGGAAAATCGTGAATCCGATCGAATGCGGAGGAATAAATATAATGCCAGATCAATGGGATCCCCCCGTGCTATCCGCAATAAAAATCTAGCTCGATCGATCCCAAAATCAGTCTTGTATTTTTTCGGATCGATGTTATAGCCAACAATCAAATTAAGCATTCTAAAAAAAGCTATACAATCGGCCTGTCGGATCACCTTGCTCTCATCATATGGAGGAGCCGATGGGTCTCGCACTAGCTGACGCACCTGATCGTCTGTGAGACCATCATCAGGTAGATCCTCATCCTCACTACCATCCGAACTAGCATCTGAATCTACATTCAGGGCTAGCGTGGAGGATGCGGCCAGTGTGTCGGAATCAGATGGTGTAGCCGCTGGTCTCCGTGTAGACGCTACAGGATATGCGTCGGCCACGCTTGGGATGTCAAGGAACTTTGTAATAATGCGGGGAGAGAAATTAATACTCACTCCCCGGACCGATAGGGTGTAGAACAGAGCATCAGCGCTAAGTTCTCCCATGGCACGGTAGAACTCACCGACCATCTCTGGATATGCAGTCCCCAGCTGCTCACAGATCGGTATCCATCTCTGCTCGGTGAAGATGGACTGTATGCTCCGTCCCTCCCATGAAAGATCGGAGAAGTTGGACAAAATAACTGGACGCTCGACAAATATCGGCCTCGTCTCCTGAGCATGAGCTGCACCACTACTTTGGCTGGGCTGATCTCTTGCACGTTTGCTTCCGCTGGATGCCATTGATATACTATTTAACCATAAGGAAAGTAAGAATATGATTAACCATAATATTTAAATTATATTATTGAAGAATTATAGTATATTGAAATTCGAACGGAACATATTCTGTTCGAACTAGTCAAATCTATTGGAATGGACTGTTCTGTTCATTCAAACTGGAAAAATTTGTTTATTCGAACGAATTTATGTTATTCGAACAGAAATAATGCTGCTTGTCAACTAAGCGTTCGAACAGACTAGAGTTAGTTCAAACGGGAAGAAGCCAAACAACCATGGCTGAGTTGACTCAGCCCCGAATTGAAAAACTTCATATCTAGATGTTATCTTTTGTTTTAATCAGTAGAAATGATTAAGGGTGAAACCCAATCATTTCTACCGATTATTTTGATGTTATTTCTATGGAATACACCAAAATGGGTGAATTTCGGATTCGAAATCCATACCCCCCAAACACAACCCATTCGTGCAAAAAACTAAACAATAGAGGTGGAGAGTTGACCCATACCTCTTAGAAGTTCAAATGTGGGGTTGCTACGGCGGTTGAGTAACGATTTTCGCGGCGGAGATAAGGGGCAAACTTGGAGGCTCTCGGTGGTTGCTGGTTCGAATGAGAGAGTTTTGTGGAATTGTATTCGAACTACGTCTATAATGATCGTGGCGTCTCGTTTGAACTAGATAAATATCCATTCGAACGGTCATTATATTAATATATTTATAATTATATTACTAATAGTAGTATATAATAATACTAATATTACAAAGTACAAAAGTATAAAAATAAAACTAATAATAATATTATAATACTTTTAATTAATATATTTAGTATATTATTTGTAAATATATTTATTCTATTATACTAAGTACATACTAAGTACTTAGTATAATTACAATGTCTTAATTATATAGCTACTATATATAAGTTATGATAACTATACTCGCATAGTTTATATAATATTATAACACTAACTATAGTTACTAGTTATATAACTGCAGTGTAAGTATTATATATAGTTACTATATAGTTATATCTATCATAAGTTATGATAACTATACAAGTTAATATAATTAATATAAATATAGATATAGTAGTTATTAGTTATATAGCTACTATAATGTAAGTATTATATATATAGTTACTATATAGCTATAACTATACAAGTTAATATAGTTAATATATATAGTAGCTATTAGTTATATAGCTACTATAGTGTAAGTATTATATATAGTTACTATATAGCTATATCTATTATAAGTTATGATAAGTATACAAGTTAATATAATTAATATAAATATATATATAGTAGCTATTAGTTATTTAGCTATTACAATGTAAGTATTATATATAGTTACTATATAGCTATATCTATTATAAGTTATGATAACTATACAAGTTAATATAAAATTATTGAGAGTGCGATGTTTCAAATCAAATAACCCGTTTAGGCATCACAACTTTTCGTCCTATTCTCTCTGTGACTCAAATCTTTACAACGTGAAGAAATGAAAGAGACTTGTTTTCATTCCTTTTTTGCGACTTGAGCGAGACTGATTATGTCTTTACAGCGTGTTACATAAGTTTTGGATCAGCATGATAAAAGAGAAAACAATCCTCTATTTCTACATTTGACGCAAGGATCGAGAGATTGCCCTTGAAATACTTACCCCCGTGCACTCTTGCATTGCTATCAAGGATCATACGATTATTACTTGAACTTGCAATACCGATATCAAGATCCCTACCCTTGGGGACTTCGATACGTACGGTGTCATCATCTCGTACAGGGTTCTTGAAAAATTAAGATTTGCTTTTGCAGAAGAAATCTGCCTTGGATGGCTTGAGTAAAGTGATATTTACGGAGGACGTTCCAAGAATGCTAAACAAAGCTCCAAGAATGCTCCAAGAATGACTTTCTTCTTGAAAGTTTTTTCTTGCTACGTTTGACGCAAGTAATGGTTGCTGCTGCTACCAACGGAGGTCGACGGCTCTTCGTGGATCTTGTTTCGGTGGTTCCTCAGCCTCTTCCAGAAATGTCTGTGGCGCATCATCTGCCAAAATCTAAGGATGGCGGAATTTATTTCCAATTTTCTAAGGAGGAAATCCAACGATCTGCCGAGCCTTTTCGGTACTCGATTGTTTTGAAGTTTTTGAGGAACCGACCATCCTTGGATGCCATTAGGGCGTTCATTCATAAGCGATGGAATCTTGATGGCATTCTAGTCGTTTCTAATATGAGGCATCCTCGGAATGTTTTTATCAGAATGGTTTCGGAAGAAGATTACATGAAGGCTTTGTCTCGTGAAGTTAATGATATAGAAGGAATTCCTTACCGTCTATTTCACTGGACTCCAGAATTTAAAGAAGATGAAGAACCCTCGATTGTACCAGTGTGGATTGTACTTCCAGGTTTGCCTCCTAACTATTATCATGAGTCCATTCTTAAAATTCTTACAGCCCCTATTGGTAGATTTATTATAAGTGATAACTCTACTCGTTGTGTTACTCGAACCGATGGTGCTCGTATTTGTGTGGAAATGGATGCTGCAAAGAAACCTTTACCTTATTTTTCGATTGGGATGCCTGGTCTGGGAACTAGCCGAAAGCAAGAAATTATATATGAAACTTTGACGGCGTTCTGTTCTAAATGTAAAAAACAGGGGCATAATTTAAAGACTTGTCGTGCTTGGAAAAAGAATGCAGGAAGTAATGTTTGGGTTCGGCAACAAGAACCGATTGTGGAAGAGCCGACGGATAAAATTAATACCCCAGTTGTTGAGGATACAGAAGTTGAAACAAAAGAAGCAACTGAGGAGCATCGGGTGTTAGGTGATCCCATTCTTTTGGTTGAGGAGTTGGAACCGGAAAAGGATCAAGAGGAAAATCTTGATCTTGCGGAAGAAATGAACCCAAGAAGTTTTGAAGGAAAAATGGAATGCGTGAGCCGTTTAAGGGAAACAGAGTTGGAAACGAACATGAGGGAGGGGGAAGTAGTTCCTAGTTCTGCAGAAAGGGAGGTTAATAATGTTCATGAGGAAGAGTTATATCTGGAAGATGGCTCGATGTCTGACCCAAAACCTGAGAAAAATACGGAAGTATTTTTGCAGGAGAAGGAATATCATTCGGATACAGAAGATGAAGTTGTAAAAAGAAAACATCAAAAGCGGCAGTTTGAGAAAATCAGGAGCTTCAGGCGGGTGATCACTAGAACACAGAAGTTTATTCAATGACTGGTTCAATATTAGTCTGGAATATAAGAGGTTTAGGTACTTCTAAGAGACGTTTACAAAAATTGTTGTCTAAACATAAGCCAAAGATGGCAGTGTTGCTGGAACCTTTTCATTGTGTGGATAAAACCCAGAGTTTCATGCAGATATTGCAGTTTGATAAGGTGATAACAAACGAGAATGATGGTGGAAAAATCTGGGTGTTTTGGAAAAATGAAGTGGATGTGCAGGTGGTCCGCATGAGTTCGTAGTATGTGTCTTTACGTATTACCGAAGGAGATGTTCATTTCTTGGGCAATTTTATTTATGCCAAGTGTAATAGGTTTGAGAGATTGATGCTTTGGGAGGAGTTGAGTTCGGATAGAATGGGTGTTGAGCCGTGCTTGTTTACTGGGAATTTCAATATAATTCGGTCGGATGTGGAAAGGTGTGGTGGGCGTCCGAGGAATAGAGTTGCAATGGATGAGTTTAATAGATGGATTCATTAGGGCGGGCAGATGGAAATGAATTCACAAGGAGGTAAGTTTACATGGTGCAATGGTCAGCAGGGGTTATCTAGAGCTTGGGCAAAGTTGTATCGAGTGTTACTTGATGCAAATTTCCTGTCTTTATTCCCGAATGCTCATTGTTTATATCTTCCAAGGACAACGTCGGATCATTGTCCTATGTTTATAGAATTTTTAATTGATCTTTTCTCTTATGGTCCCCCTCCATTTCGATTTCAACAAATGTGGGTTGAGCATCCGGATTTTATGAATTTTGTTCAAAACGTGTGGTCTGAATCTGTCATAGGTTCGGGCTTTTTAAATTAGCTAGCAAACTTAAAAAGCTTAAGGTGGCGTTACGTGAATGGAATAAGAGGGTATTTGGGAGAACTAATAATCAGATTGCTATTCTTGAAGATAAGGTTGGGAGTCTTGAAAATCTGTTGCAAAGAGATTGGGATGCTGATATTGAAAGGGAGCTAGTGAGGTGTTCTAATGATTTGTCTTCTTGGAGGCGAAGGGAGGATATAAGACTGGCGCATATGGCTAAAATTAAGTGGAGAATGGATGGTGATAGGAACTCAAAATTCTTTCATGTTTAGTTATCTAATAAAAGGCATAGGAAAATTCATAAGTTGAGAACTTCGAATGGGATAGAGTTTAATTCTCCGGAAGAAATTCATATTGGGGCCGTTGATTATTTTTCTGAGTTTTTTCATAGATCTAATCCGGCAAGGGAGGTGCCTGGTTTAACTAGTTTGATATCGTCGGTTATTAATGAAGAGGATTGTGTCCGGCTTTGTGGGATCCCTTCGTTGGTTGAAGTGAAAGAGGCTCTATCATCTATTCCTATTAATAGTTCCCCGGGCCCAGATGGTTTTGGCACGGGTTTTTTTATGAGTTGCTGGGAGGTGGTTAAAGTTGAGGTCTTAGAAGCTATTTCAGAATTTT
Source organism: Juglans mandshurica (assembly GCA_022457165.1). Classification (NCBI taxonomy): domain Eukaryota; kingdom Viridiplantae; phylum Streptophyta; class Magnoliopsida; order Fagales; family Juglandaceae; genus Juglans; species Juglans mandshurica. The sequence continues at coordinate 27,237,187 of CM039620.1, read as the reverse complement.
TTCTAGCAAAACGCCTTCCGAGATTTTATTCAGCTTCTTTTATTGTGCTTATCTCGAAGGTATATGTGCCTTCGGGATTTGATAAATTTAGGCCAATAAGCCTTTGTTCAGTTTTCTATAAAATTTGTTCGAAAATTATTGTTAATCGTATGACAGGTCTTCTTCCCAAAATGATTTCTCTAGAGCAAGGAGCGTTTATACCTAGGCGGAGTATTTTTTAGAATATCAGTCTTATCCAAGAAATGGTTCACTCACTGAAGAGGACGACACACGGTGGTAATATAATGATTAAAGTTGATATGGCTAAAGCATATGATCAGGTGGAGTGGAATTTTTTGATTGAGGTATTGAGGTGTTTTGGCTTTCCTTCTTCTTTTTGTGATCTTATTCGTGCTTGTATTTCGAATGTATGGTATTCTGTGATGCTTAATGGAACGACGAAAGGTTTCTTTCATGGGAGGCGGGGCTTGCGCCAAGGGGATCCCCTTTCGCCTTACAGAAGTACTTTCTAGACTTTTGAAACAAAGCTTTGTTGAAAAAAAGATTGGAAAATTTTCCCAAGCAAGAGGTACTCCTCATATTTATCACCTTATGTATGCTGATGATATTGTTATTTTTCTGAATGGAGGAAAGAGATCGGTGAAGGAACTGTTGTTGGTTTTTGAAAAGTATGAAAATTGGTCAGGTCAGCAACTTAGTAAAGAAAAGACGGCCATATTTTATTCTCCAAAAATTTCGTTTGTAAGAAAGAGAGCTCTTAAAAGGCTGACAGGGTTTTCTGAAGGCTTGTTTCCTTTTAAATATCTTGGGGTTCCAATAGTATTAGGGCGTCTTAAGCATGAGCATCTAGAGGAGATGATTAATAAAGTCTGGAACAAAATCAGTGGTTGGAAAATGAAATTATTATCAGCGGGTGGCCGTTTAATTTTACTTTGTTATGTGCTGACGAGTATGGCTTTACATATATTTGCAGTATTGCAGGTTCCCCAATCTATTATTAAAGAACTAAACCACATTTTTTTGGGAAGAGATAAATGGTAAAAGAAAGAAAAAGTGGGTAGTATGGGAGAGTATTTGTAAGCCAATAGAGGAGGGTGGTCTTGGTTTACGGAATTTGGGGGATATTCAAAAAGCTTTGTACATGCGATTTGCATGGAATCTTTTGAAAGGAGAATCTCTGTGGGCTAGATTCTTTAAAGGAAAATATGTGGGATCTTCGATTTGGTGTCTTATTGATATGAGAAAAGGAACAAGGTTTTGGAAAATGATTGTCAAAAGTATTCCGAGTGTTCTTAATAATGCTAAGTGGAGAGTTAGAGATGGTAATATTTTATTTTGGTATGACAAATGGAGAGATGGGGGTCCTCTAATTGATGAGTTTCAGATAGTGGATAATCCGATGTTGAAAGTTAAAGAGTGTAAGTTGTCCAATAGTTGGGATGTGGAGTTTTTGAGTACGTTGGTTGGCCAGGATAATGTGGAGGATATTGTTGAGGCTTTGGCTAGGTGTAAGGGAGGATATGATGTCTTGATCTGGATGAAGAATGACAGTGGGAATTTTTCTACCAAATCCGCTTGGGATTACATTCGAGTACAAAGATCTAGGATGGAGTGGCATCCTTGGGTGTGGCATAAGTTACTTCCACTTAAAATTTCAGTTTTAATGTGGAAAGTGTGGAACATGGCCTTAAGCGCAGATGATCGTCTTCGGCGCATTGGGATCCAGATAGTTTCTCGATGTGATTGTTGTGATGAAGGTAATTATGAAGATCAAAATCATGTGCTACTTTCAGGGGAGTTTGCATCGGCAATATGTCATTTTTATGGATCTGTTTTTGGTATTCCTATTGGTCGTACTTGGAGGGAGACGGTGCAAATTTGGTTTCGACGGGCATCTTCTAATTCTCAATTGGGAATAATAGTGGGGCTTTTACCTTCTATTATTACTTGGCATCTTTGGAATAGACGATGTACTGCACGTATGGAGGGAAGGCTCCAGTCTATTTTTTCAGTTCGGCTTTCTATTAGTAGATGGATGGGATTAGTAGTTCGAGATATGAAAAAGGTTAGCAAATGTTCTAGACATGATTCACAGGTGTTACAGTCATTGAATATTCCAGTTTTGGTTCCTGATTGGAAGCATTTAAAGCTAGTGGCTTGGAAAAAGCCAGCTCAATGGTGGTTTAAATTGAATACAGATGGGAGTAGTTTTGGTAATCCAGGATTTTCAGGAGTGGGCGGTATCATTAGGAACGATCGAGGTCTTATGGTTTATGCTTTTAATTCTTATATTGGAGTCGGTACCAGCAATAGAGCGGAGTTGTTAGCTGTTCTTCAGGGACTCAAAGCCTGTAAGGAACTGGGGATTAATAAATTGAATTAGATTCACAAGTGGTGATTTCGTGGTGGAATATGAGAAGGTGTGGTGTATGGTACTTGGAAGATTTTTGGGAAGATACGTTGGCCCTTATGGATTCTATGGTGTGCGTAGTTCGTCATGTTTATAGAGAGGGAAATAAAGCTGCGGATTGGTTGGTCCGGAGTGGTGCGTCGGGTCTTAATTCTGAGTGGAGATTTGTTAGGGAGGTGCCTAGGGTGCTTCGTGGTTTAATCCGTTTGGATATTCTGGGTTTGCCTTCATTGCGTTGCCGTTAGCGTCATGTTCATGCAGAATGGTCCTTGCTTGGTTGTCCTTTTTAGTAAGTTTGTAATTTTGTTTGTAATTTTGACACCTGGTAGGAGAAGTTTTTGTAATACTAGGTGTTGGTCTGTAACCACGGTATTCCTCCGCCAAAAGTGAGGGCAATTAATAAAATTTGGGAAGGGGTCACTCATGGACAGGTGATCTCGACTCTTCTATAAAAAAAAAAGGTTAATATAATTAATATAATTATAGATATAGTAGTTATTAGTTATATAGCTACTATAGTATAAGTATTATATATATAGTTACTATATAGCTATAGCTATTATAAGTTATGATAATTATACAAGTTAATATAATTAATATATATATAGTAGCTATTAGTTATATAGCTACTACAATGTAAGTATTATAAGTTATGATAGCTATACAAGTTTAAATAATTAATATATATATATAATAGCTATTAGTTATAGTTATATAGGTACTACAGTGTAAGTATTATAAGTTATGATAACTATACAAGTTATCATAAGTATAGTTTACTATAGTTACCATAGTTACTAGTTATTATTATAAGTTACTATAGCTATACTTATTATATTTTATATTACAAGGTAGTAAGTTATATAATATATAGTACAAAATCAGAAGGCGAAAAGTGTATATATATATAAATAAGTACTATATATTAATAGTTAGTATATAATATAAATATTATATAAACTATTAGACTTGTAGTACATTATATATTATCAATTATAATATAAAATAGTTGCTATAATATATAGTTATTATATATTATATATTATTAAAATATTTTGTGATTGGTTTGAACCCAATAACGTCCCGTTCAAACGGTTTTATCTCGTGGAATGTGTTTGGAGGGAAACTTCGCGCCAAATACTCTGAATGTTTGTTTATTCGAACGTGAAAATTCATCATTCGAATGAACTGGTCGAACAGTGTTACGAAAATACCCTTTAAGTTTGTCTACATTTGAAGAATTTGCCAATGAATATTCTGATTTGTTAGTTCGAACAACAAAATTATACGTTCGAACGTGAAATAAATTGCGGCAGATTTGGCGCCTATTCGAAATTTTCTTGTTTAAATGCGTAAATGTTTAGTTCGAACGGGACTTCACAGATTCAAATTCCTCAACCTCTAGGTCATTTTCACAGTTGATGAAAATTTATTTGGAGGCAGGAGATTTTGTGTGTGAGAGAGTGCTGTGGAGGGAAAGAGAGGAACAGACTTAGTGAGAGAAGGGATTCTTGAGAGAGAGAGAGGAGAGGTTTATAAAAGGTATTATTTTTTTTGTTCTATGTTTTTTTGTATTTCAAGTTTATTTAATGTTAGTTTATTGCACATGATTTAGGTTTTCTCATAATGTGTTTTATGCTTATGTAAGTATTGTGGATTGATACTTTTGTTTGGATTGCTTAAGTTCGAGGTAATATTTATAATTTTTAGATTTTTGATAATTTATAGTTTTTACTTAATTATGTTAAGATTTTTGGTATATTTATGTTTGTGCAATCCCATTTAAAATGGGCACTATGCCAATATACATTTTATGAGATTGTGATTGTGAAAATTGTATTTTGTGGCAAATGTTTTGTCTCTGTTTCATATTTGGAATCTGAGTTAGTCTCGTTCGAACGGGACCTTGTGCAATAAGAATCCTGGTCGAACAGCATCCTAGTAATTGCTTAAATTATAATATAATTATATAATATAGTAATTGCTTAAAAAATAATATAATATAATTATAAAATATACTTATAATATATTTAATTAAAATAGAAACTTAAAATATACATATAACATAGCAATTGTTAATAGTTAAATTAATGTTTAATACTTATAAAAAATTTAATTATAAAATAAAAATAATTAAATATAATTACAAAATTTTATGCACTAAAATTAAAATAGAAACTTAAAATATAGATATAACATAGCAATTGTTAATAGTTAAATTAATGTTTAATACTTATAAAAAATTTAATTATAAAATAAATATAATTAAATATGAGTACAAAATATTATGCACTAAAATTAAAATAGAAACTTAAAATATGGATATAACATAGCAATTGTTAATAGTTAAATTAATGTGATTTGGAAAGTGATTTTATTGTATAATTGTATTAGGAGTTGGATAGTTTTGAATTTTAGGATTATTTTTATATGTACATAACCTTAGACCCGTTCGAGAGCTGTGGCCAAATATTCTCTTAAAGAATGTTTGGGTACAACTCTTGAATTGTCCAAAGTTGACAGTTTTAGATTCTATCATCTATACGCTAGATATATTCAGTTTAAACTCTTGTGTTAGTCAATTAAAAATTTGGTTCAGCAATTCCTTACATTCTTCGGGTATGTGGTCTGTAAGTTTTTCGGCTCATTAATAGGGTTGACGACTTATCGTGACTAGCATACTTGGAGAATTGTAGGGAAATGCTGCCGAAATTTGTACTAACATTAGAGTTTAGGATTGAGTATATATGCGATATAGATGATAGTCTCTCGAATGAGATATGATCAACTACCTTATAAAAGTTGGATTTTTTTTATAGTGTTTATCCAATGAATTAGGTGTTTCTTGATAGACATCTAATAAGTAACGGAAATACAATGGATAAGAGTTAGATGCTGCTGGGAGATAGACTTGGGTTGACTATAAGGAGTATGCACAAGAGGTGAAGTTTTTTATAGAGTTGGCTCGCATAAGTATTGACAGTCGAGGATTTATAAGATGTACGTGCAAAAAGTGTAAAAATATTAGTTCTTATAATTTGGTGGTAGTGGAGGATCATTTATTTGTAAATGGAATTAATTATAAATGCTCACCTTGGGTCTTACACGGTGAACCATTTCCCAAAGGAGTTAGATTTAGCAGTCAGACTAATCAAATGGAGGAGGGTAACGATATCGACATAGACGACATTAATGTGGATGATCCTGATGACAGTGATGATAATGGAGAGGATATGACTGAGATGTTAAGCGATCTGGGGGTATGAATATTTGGGATGAGAGATGGAGAAGGAATATCTGCATAATCATTTAAGGAAAATGATAATTTTGCAAGACTGTGGGAGGATGCACAAAGAGAGTTGTACGAGGGGTGCACTCGTCATAACAAGTTGTCTTTCACGGTGAGGTTGCTTCATATTAAGTCTATTTGTAGTATTTCTGCCAAGGCCATCGACATGTTACTAGAATTATTTAAAGAGGCTATTCCTCAGGATAATGTAGTACCCCGTAATTTTTATGAAGTGAAACAATTGAAGCGAAGGCTAGGATTTGATTATAATATCATCCACGCTTGTAAAAATTATTATATTCTTTACTGGCAGCAATATATAGAATTTGACTCATGCCATGTGTGTCATGAGTCAAGATGGACATCCGATAAACGTAATGTACCCCAAAAAGTGTTAAGACATTTTCCGTTGATTCCTCGACTTTAAAGATTGTTTACATCCCGGTTGACTGCCAAAGATATGTTTTGGCATCACACAGAAAGAGTAAAAAATGAAAACTTTCTCTCACATCCTGCAGATTCCTTACAATGGAAGAAATTTAATGTCGAGTATCCATGGTTTGCTGAAGAACCTCGCAATATACGTCTTGGTTTAGCAACGGATGGTTTTAATCCATTTGGCAACATGAGCACTTCTCATAGTACTTGGTCTGTCATATTAATGCCCTATAATTTGTCACCTTGGAAGTGTGTGAAGGATTCATATTTTATGATAACTCTACTGATACCAGGGCCAAGGTCACTAGGGAATGAATTAGATGTATATCTACAACCACAGATTGCAGAGTTGAAAGAGTTATGGGATCTGGGTGTCAGTACATATGATGCGGCCTCGTCGGGGGAGTTCAAGATGCATGTTGCAGTGATGTGGATAATAAATGATTTTCCAGCATATGGAAATTTTTCTGGGTGGAGCACAAAAGGTAAAATGGCTTGTCCTATTTGCAATAAAGATACATAGTCTCAGTGGTTGAGTCATGGTAGAAAATTATGTTTTATGGGACATCGTCGTTATTTACCACTTGATTATAGATGGCGTTCAAATAGAGTGATGTTTGATGGAAGGGTTGAGCGCAGGACATCACCGCCAGAGTTGTCTGGGAATGATATTATCGCGCAATTAGGGGATGTTAAAGAAAACAGATTTGGGAAAGATACAAGGGTTCGAAAGAGAAAACGACAAGCAGTGGAGTTGAATTGGACAAAAAAAAAAATTCTTTGAATTGCCATACTGGTATACCTTGACATTGTGCCATAATTTAGATGTTATGCACATCGAGAAAAATATATGTGAGAATATATTGGGCACTCTGATGTCAATAGAAGGGAAGACAAAAGATACAGCTAAGTCTCGTAAAGACTTAAAGGAGCTGGGGATAAGACCGGAGTTGCATTTGTAAGATAATGGGTCGTCAGCTTATATGCCCATCGGATGGTATACACTTTCAAATGATGAGAGAAAGACATTTTGTGATTGGTTTATGAAAATCAAATTACCCGATAGCTATGCTTCAAACATGACAAGATGTGTTCGAACACATGATTGGAAGATAACTGGTCTTAAAAGTCATGATTGTCATGTATTTCTGCAGCGTCTGTTGCCGGTTGGTGTGCGTGGAAAGCTTACTCGAGATGTTCATACAGCTCTCACGGAATTAGGGGGATTTTTGAAAGATATTTATAGTAGAACGTTGAAAGTTGATGCATTGTTAAAAATGGAAGCTGACATTGCAGTAATATTGTGCAAATTGGAGAGTTTGTACCCGCCTTCATTATTTGATGTAATAGTTCATTTGACTGTGCACCTACCTCGTGAGGCTTTAGTCGCTGGCTCGGTTCAGTATAGATGGATGTATCCTATTGAACGGTTTTTCGGAAAACTTAAGTGATCTGTGGGGAATAAAGCTCGTCCAAAAGGTTCGATTGCAGAGTCATATATTGATAATGAGTGGCATATCTTTTGTTCAATGTATTTTCGTGGGGCTGATACTAGATTTACAAGACCAAACCGAAATTATGAAGGTGGGCGAGAGATGGGAGTCTCATCGACATTTTCTGTATTTTCCCAAACCGTGCGTCCCATAGGCACACAAGGGGGCTACGATCTATGTGGGCGAGAGTTTAAAAGAGCTCGATGGTATGTCTTGAATAACTGCGCAAAGATTGATCACTACTTGAGGTTAGTGATGATCATCTAAATCAATATTATCTTTAGGTTTATGTATAATAATATTGTATAACTTCATACAAATTAAGCATTCACATGAACTTGCACAGCTAACATATACAACTACTTCGCTCAAATGGTGTAACTGACGTAGAAAAGACGCATGAAGAGGAATTTGCCTCATGGTTTGAACATGCAATATTACTGTTAAGCCCCATTTTATAATACGAATTTCATACCACTAAATTCTAAATTTTTCTATATAATAATATTATTGATATAGACTGCATTGAAATATGGTGAAAATTCAGAAGAAATCTCTCCAAAACTTTATGCTCTAACATGTGGTCTGTCCAGGCGGGCCATCCAGTACTCAGGATGTTTGGTGCGTAGATATATATTTCACACAACTGATAGAGAATGATAAAGGAAAACTCAAAATTGTGGAGTCGTAGTCGAAGGAAGCCATGGGGATGATAACATTGACTTATATAGAATTGTGGAAGATATCATAGCGTTAAAGTACATGGGGGGATATATGGTCTGGTTGTTTAAATGTAATTGGTGGGATGTTTCAAATTTTGGGAGTGCGTAACAATGATTATTCTGTGAGTGTCAATACATCTCACACATGTTATGAGGACGATCCTTTCGTTCTCCCTTACCATGCGAATCAAGTTTTTTATTTAGATGATCTGGAGTACGGAAATTCATGGCGGGTAGTGGAGAAGTTTGCACCAAGAAATGTATATGATTACATTCCAGAAGCAGACGAACCACATGAATAAGTTGATAGTCCAGTAAATGAAGAAGCATATCAAGAAAATGAAGTAGGCATCAATCTATTTGTTGATCTAAGCCAATATGATATGGTCCCATTGCGTAGAGAAGATGTTCAACCCGAAGTAATTGAAGGTGAAATATTGGAAGAAGATGAATCAACTAAAGTGTCTAGTGAGGATGAGGGCGACTGGTCCAGCAAAACGGATAGTGAATGAATTTCAAACATGAATTTTTGTAAGTAATATTAACATATAAAAGTTATGATAACGTTTGTTTGAATAATAATTTGTTACAATTTAAAATAGATATACCTCCCAAATGCAAAGCAACACGTGTGTCATCCCCATCCATTACTGACTCCCCGTGTGGTTCACCTGTCATGAATAGTGAGACAACATCACCAGGCCCAAAACAAGGTATTTTATCAAATTAACATATCATATTTTATTCTCAATTTAAGTAATATATCTATAAAATAAATTAATTTAATTAAAAAGTTATGTTTTAATTACTATATATATAGTTGTTGCAAGCAAGTGCCGATGTAGAGGCACTACGAGGGGTGTCTGTATAGAGAAAGTAAGGAAAGTTGGTAAAATCAAGGTTGATATTCCTGATGATCACACCTGTGGCTCTGGAGTCAGCAGCGTGGCTTGCTTCTTATGTTGGTACACTTACTCGCACGTATGCACCGATTGCTACATCCTCTTGGTCTAAAGTTTTTCAAGACGTGAAAGACCACATAAAAAACCATTGTTTGGTAATAAGCTACATCTCAAGCAACTAAGTATATAACATGTTACTTTCAAATTACTTTGTATTTATACTCATTGTTTATAATTTTTGAAAGAATGAGTTTGAGCTTAATTTTGGCCGAAGAGATGATCATTAACGGTTGAGGAACTGATGTCAAATGCATTTCGGAGGTACAAAGGTCGATGTCATGCACATTATAAGAAGTTCAGTACTACAATAGAGGCGCGCCAAAATCCATTCCAAGCAATTCCACCAAACGAATGAGAGAAAGTTTGTGATATGTTTTAAGATCCTGCTAATCAGGTAATATCGCTGCTATCTTTTTTTAATAGTATATCACAGATGTATTAAACATATAGACTAATATTATTTTTTAGCAACAGAGTACTGTGAACAAAGCAAATAGATCAAATTTAAAGATAAATCATCATGCAGGTTCTCAATTTTTTCATCGTTTGTCTAACAAAATGGTAAGTCATTTTAGTGCCCGTAAAATATTAACATATAATACACCTTTTATGATTTAAGTTCTAATATAAATTTTCCTTTTGCAGAAAGAAGAAAGTCCCGCAGACTATGATTTGACCCAATTGTATGCTAAAACACATAAAAATAGTGATGGTGTTTGGGCCAGTCCCGAAGCAGAGGCAAATTATGTAAGTTTAAGTTTTTTTAATTCCATTGTCACCACCATAGTCTTCAAATTTATCTTTTGTTTCATTGCATTTATATTATGATGTTCCAAAACATTTGAACAATTGATGTTTAAATTACAAATTGTGTAATATTAGTATGGTATTTTTAATTAAATTCTGATCTGTATGATTAATACAGTTGGAATGGTAAATAACCAGTTCGAACTATAAATTACCATTTGTAATTACATTCGAACCAAAACAGACCCATTCGAACAAAAACTAATCCATTCAAACGACAAAAGAGAAATACGGACGTTCGAACAATAAATTATTTGTTCGAACAACAGTTATGTGCAAAGCCCCATTTGAATAGATATAATTTTTGAAAATAAAATTTATGTTCAAACAGACATAATTTTTGTTCGAACACAAGTCGTTTGAAAAATTTATTAGTTTAAACGCATAAAATCTGTTCGAACACTCCGTTCATTCGAACATGATCAAATATGGACATTAGATCGAATAAATATTTCATATTGTTCGAATGGACATCTTGGTTCGAACGGAGAAATATTTCATTCGAACAATATATTGAGAAGAAATCAGTTCGTCTAAAAAAAATTATCCGTTCGAACGGTTTCGATTGGATCTGCCCGATTTCGTCTCTAAAAATGATTTTTTGAGACTAATTTTGATTTTCGACTCCAAAAACTTTTTGAGACAGTCTTTCCGAGACAAATTTGAGATGAAATTTTTTCATCTCCAAATATAATTTGGGATGAAAATTGTGTTTTTTGAGACAATTTTTTGTCTCAAAAAACACAATCTCTTGTAGTAAAATATGTAGTACAATATACTTGAAGAAGAACTGCACAAGCAACAACAGAGAGAACTACAAAAAAAAAAAAAAAAACAAAACAAAGATCTGAACATGTTTATAACATCAATCGACAAACCAAAAAATAAATAGTCATGAGATGCTCAGAAAAAGAAATACACTTTAGTTTCTAGAAGGGGGGGAGATGCATCGTAAAACTGTATATTCTTCTCATTTATGGTTTTGAATGGTTTTTATTTAATTGTATGAGTTAGGGGTATTCCCATAGTTTATATATTTCTCTGTTGGACAGGAAATGTTATGTCAAGTTTTATAGAAAACTACCATATATTCACAAAATAAAGTTTTGTAAGTCATTTTTACTCATCAAAAGTTTGTGCCCCAGGAAAAGCACTTGAATAAAGATATCAAGTAGAAAGGAATAAAGTAAAAGAACAATGACTGCATGCAAAAGCAAAAAAAAAAAAAAAACTTGAAAACAAACATTCAAAAATAAACCCATTCATTTTTTTCTAGAAAACAAACATGCAAAAAAAAAATTGAAAACAAACATCTAGGAAAAAGGATGAGAATAAAATAACCAAATTCAGAATGAGCAGAGCTTCAATCCAAAAGTCCATGAAAAAAATAAACCATCAATGCAATACAAACCAAGAAAATGAAACTCATAAGAAAATAAACAAACTAAGAAAAAATCATTTGTATCTTAACATATTTGAATTACAAATACTCAGATTTAAAGTTAGAGGTATAAATCTCTTGAAATTTATAAACATAAAGGCAAACAAATACACATAGGAGATCTGAGGTAAGATTTCTTGGATCTGGGATTTAATGTAAAGATAAGTCCAGATTCTAAAAGTTAGAGTAAAACTATAGATCTGCACAACACAAAAAAAAAAGGGAACAAACTTTGTACAATAACATATCTTAATCAAAATTTCTCAAATCTACAATAAATGTCTACATCTGCCAAGTTTAGAATATAAACAAAAAATTTTCATGTGAAAAAAAAAACCAAATATGTAGTACAATATACTTGAAGAAGAACTGCACAAACAACAACAGAGAGAACTACAAAGAAAAACAAAGATCTGAACATGTTTATAGCATCAATCGATAAACCAAAAAATAAAATGTAAAGGCGAGTAAGGAAAAAAATAGAAACAGTTGGATTTTACCAGGCTTACAGCTCTTCTCCTTAGTAGAGAACTTCACGAAAATATTCAAAAGAGGCCTAAATGAGCAAAAACACAAAATCAAAAATAAACCGTAAAGCACAAAAAAAACTAAAAAAAAAAACAAAAATCATGGCTTCCGAAGGTCACATGCAAGAAATTAAGTGCGGAAGCAAACTCACACATTGACATGATGGTCCGAAGAACAGATCTAAAAAATAAAGAGAAAACTAAAAGATCTTAATGAATAGATATAGATTTGTTGGTACACACAAAAAAAAAAAAAAAAAGGTGTTGGAACTTCTCGGTTCTAGACTAAAACAGAAAAGATTATATGTTGTTTGCAAAGCAAGAAAAAAAAAAGGTTTCAAGTTGGAGAGAAAGAGAGAGAAGTAAAATAAGTTAGGGTTTTTACCTTGCGTCTTAGCTCTTCTTCAAGATGAAAAATGGAGGGCTGAAATGGGTACAGAGAAGAGAAATCCACTCTACCGTCGAGACCATTGAAACAGAGGGACAAAGAGAGAGATCGAGACGGAAGATGGAGTTGATTTTCAGAGAGAGAGAGATTGAGAGACAAAGGTCGGGACGGAGAGAAAGGAGAATGAAAGGAGCATCGAAGAGCAGAAAGGGATTTGTGTGGCGTAAAACTGATTTGGGGAAAATATCTCTGCCACAACATTGCCATCACCCAAGTTGTAAAGACTAAATTGGCCTCTTGAAACTGACAAATAGAAGGAAGAAAGACTTTTAACATACAAATTGTTTTAGTTTTAAGATAAATTATATATATAAAAATATTTCAATCAATTTCCCTATGACAATCACAGCATATGGGGCTCATTCATGCTTTTTTTCACGTCAACTATTAATCTCTATCAGCAACACAATTTTTTGTGGGATTAAATTAAAAAAAAGTTACAAAACTATGAGCCAACAACTTTTCTCTTAGAGGTTATGGAAAAGTAGCTTACTCCTTAAAAACTTCTACATTTGTTGTACGTTGACCTTCAGCCACAGCCATGGGCTCCATACCTTGAAAAGAAAGATGAAAGTTCACATGCTAGGACGTCTTTTTTTTTTTTTTTTTTTTTGAGATCAGTAGGACCTGTCATTTTAATAAGTATCTACCTTCGTAATGCATTCACATCCACAATAGATATAGGTCTATCACAAAGAGTATATATCGGCACAAGGAGATCTTGACGGACCCATCACTATTTCAATAACATAACTAAATATTTATCGGAACATAGATAAACCCATCACTATTTTGCTTGTGTAGGACAATGTTAAAGATTCTATTAATGTTTTTTTTATAACATATCACAACGTGTAATTATTTATAAATTACATAAACATTACATCGTTATTTAATTAACCCAAAACATTACGTCTTTATTAATAAAACATTAGTTCTTAACAAAAAATAAATAAATATAAACTAAGCAAACGTGCATTGCACATTGCTTTCACCTAGTGTGTATATATATATATATATATATATATATATATATATATGTTGCTTCTAGAAAAGAAAACCCTAGTTGATAAAGATCAGGAAGATGAACGTACGTGGGGCTAAACTAAATTGAGTGATTTGCTGCGAGTCTGCAACGGTTTTACATTTCAACATGGTTCGGTTATATATGATAATTAATAATTAAAATTAATAACAATAATAATAACTCAATTAAAATTACACATGTTATTAATAAGACTAGATAAAATTCATAATTGTATATGCTAAAATAAAAAAATATTTTTTTATGATAATATAAATTTAAATTAAATAAATAATATATGGTCTAATTTAGGCTCACTAAGATTATCTTTATTCCAACCTTAAAATATTGGACTGGATTGTTACATTCCATTTGGTATATAGTTTGTGCCATCGTTCCTGTGATATTTCCCAGTAATATAGCTATTTTTGTTTTAAGTATTCTGCATCATGTCCTTCAGTCATAGATTGTGAAATACAAGTTTGGACATCTTGCATGTTTTTCTATGTAGTGGCTAGTATTCAGTATTCACTATAAGATAAACCACATGTTCCCATTGATCTATGGAGAAGTATTTGGCATATATATATAATGTGGGTCTTGAACAGCATAGATATTTTAGAAAGCATATGTGTCCAGTTTTTGTGGCATAACTAAGACAAATGATTTGTGTGCCCTAACCCAGATTTGGCTATAATATTCATGTTTACAACAACAAACTAGGTTATATCTTGGTGAGCATAATGGATGATGTGTTAAGTTAGATTTATTGTACTGGCCATTGCATCTCATATCTCATTCAATTTTACAGTTTTTGGCAAAAAAAAGCTAGCTCGCTGGCAAAAGTTTAGCATAATTTCATTATTATTTCCGATGACAGAAAATCGACGGAAAACTCCATTTTTGGCAATAAAGAATCGTGAAACAAACTGCTCAAGAATTGCATTGTTAATTCCAATGACAAAATGTAAGGAAAAAACATTTCTGGCGACCAAGATCGCAGGATGTGCCTGCTACAGAATTTCATTGTTATTTTCCGACGAGACAAAATTGTTAGGAATAACCAATTTCGACAATAAAAATCACTATAAAAAGGAATTTCGGATAGATAAATAATAGTAGGAAAACAAGTACATAATTTCATTGTTATTTCCAGCGACACAAGATTGTCGAACATGGCCAAAAAAGCTATTTTCGTTGATGATTAATTGCCGAAAAAACTGTTGAAAAGATCTATTTGTTATTTTCGGCGACACGAATTCGCTGAAAAAATCCATTACCAGCTATATAAAATTGTGATAGATTTTAGGGCGATATCTTAAAGAAAAAATGTGGGCATCTGCCCCACACGGGGCACACTCCGTGTAAAAAAAAAAAAAGTGATGCGCAGTGTGTGCTGGTGTGAGGTAGATACCCAAAATTACTTTATCTTAAAAGTAAAATGCTAAACACAACTGGCTGGGGGAACTGCCGGGTAAACGCTGCCGAAGAAATGATGCTGTTTACAAAAACTTCCTTTCGCCCGAAATCCCCCCTTCCCCAAGCACATCATTTCGAAATCCCCTTTTCCCTTCTCCCTTCGTCTTCCCCCAAAAACCTCTTTCCCCCCTTCCCTTCGATTATGCAATTTTCTTATTTTTCGTATTCAAAGCGAAACGTTCCTCCCTCAAATCTGTGTTCGAAGCTGAAGAAGACCTTTGCCTCCCTTCGAATCCCTTTTCTTTGGCAGGAGCTTCCCAACTGTAATGATGCCTACATACTTACTTGCATTTGGATAGCTGCTCCACATGCTCAACTTGTTTCTAAGAACAGAATTTGCAACACTCCTTGTATCTCGAAATATCAAAATTCTGTAGATTTTAGAAAGTTCCAAATTAGAACTCCACACATTTTGCAAAAACACCTGAGCCTTTCATTTTTTTTAAGAAAAATTACAATCTTTAAAGTCTCTCAATGATTCTAACCCTTGGATAATTGTTAGCTTCCCTATTATTTATGGATTACAAAACAAGCTGTAACGGGATACAAAGTAAGTTCAAATTTTGAAACTTCTAGTAACAACATGTAGTTGCGAAAGTTTAATCGCCGGGGAGGAGCTTCTCTGACATGGCGTGGCCAGATCCAGGTCGTCGATATTGAACTTGTTGTTGAAGGTGTGGGCATCGCAGTTGTAGGTGAACTTGTTGGCGGCCGGGAGCTTCTGGAGGCATTCGTGTGCTATGAAATTGAAATAGCACTGAAGCCTCTGAAGCTTCTGGAGACTGGAGGCAGTGGGCATAGTGAGTGGAGAAGAAACAAAATGCATCAAATCCCAAAGTTTCAGCCGATTGCTTTTTGTTTTTCTTTTTAATTTTATGCTGACATCAGCCGGTTATATGGCGGTTGTACGAGCCAGTTGTACCAAGCAAAATTCATCTTAAAATCTTCATTTATTATTTTCGACCAAAAATTAAAACATTTGCAGCCATTAAAATTGCCGAAAATAAGCCCTTATTAGCAACAATTTTTTCATTTTGCCGCAAAATCCCATTTAAGACGAGACAACAATGACTCCATTACGAGAAAAAATTGCCGCAAATTTTTTTTTGATGACTTTGCCTTTTATTTCGGCGATTTTAATCACCGGAAAAAGGCAATATTCTTGTAGTGATATTTACATATACGTATCGATTGTATTCATGAGGATTAACATGTAAAGTATTAAAACCATAATTTTCTCTTATCTTTTGAAATAATTAAGTTATTACCATTATAAAGATAAAAATAAAAAATATGAAATTATTTGACTTTATACGAACTTATACGAGTCAACCCAAGTTTTATATAAATTATATTGTTTAATAATTTATCATAATATTTTTGTTCACAAATAAATTGTTTAATATATAAATCAAACTAGACCTCAATGGCTCAATTCGACCGAAAGGATCTCGAGTGACTTAACAAGTAGTCTCATTTATTTTCAACTATACTTGTGAGGTTTTTACCACATTAGAAGTTTAATCAATCGTGTTAGTGTATATCTTTACAAAGTCCCACATTGGTTTCGTAATGCTCTTGTATAGTCTTTGGTAGGGCTGAGCACCTACAGTTTCGGAGTCGGAGGGCCCAGCCTGAGCGGAGTCGGATTTTTTGACTTTTTTTTAATTTTTTTTTTAACTTCATATTTGACCCACTTTTTAAAAAAAATAAAATTGTGGGCTTTCAAATTTCAATTTTCTCAAAATTACAATCCAAACTTATTAAACTTTTGATTATAATAAAAAATACAACTAAATAAAACAAGTAACATACTAACATACATTCAAAATTTAAAAATAAAAAGAAAATCCTATTTTTACATGTACTCTCATCATCCATGATTCCATATCCACATCCAACTAATCACTACAATAAACAAAGACACCGTATAGTTACTATAGTATACTATTATAATTACTATGAATCTATTTTTAATTATATTATATATATATATGATATATATTATTATATATATGAATATTAAAAAAAGGCACCGTATATGAAATGAAGATTCAAAAAATAGTATTACTATTTTATATATAATATAGTATTAATATATTATACTATTAGTCTATTACTATATCTTATGGTATAATTACTAATACTATAGTATCATACTATTAGTATGTTAATGATTTAATATTATATATATATTAAATCTCTAATCTCTTATACTTGATATATATATATATTAATATATATATATATAAATATTAGTAATACACTATTAGTATTAGTATTAGTTATACTAGTAGTGATATTAGTTATACTAATAGTTATATTAGTATTAGTTATTATTAATACTATATATTATACTAATAGTGATATTAATACTATATATAGTTATAATGATTAGTATAACTACATTTGTATTAGTTATAGTGATTTAGCATAATTATATTAGTATAAGTTATAGTGATTTAGTATAGGTATAATACTATAAGTTATAATTATAGTCTATATTAGTATTAGTTATAGTGATTAGCATAACTATATATTAGTATTTGCTATAATGATTTTAATTTAGTATAACTATATAATACTATTAGTATAAATCACTATACTAACTATATCACTGATAGTATTAGTATACTAATACTAGTATATCACTATAGTTAATAGTATCATTTAGTAATATAGTATTAGTAATTAATACTATAGTGATTTATATAGTAATTTATATATAGACTTAAAGTGGATTACTAATAGTATTAGTATTAGACCACAAATCTAATTAATATACTAATGTATATTAGTATTACTAATATATTTATCAAAATGAATATGTTGAGAATTTATTAAGTCAAAAAATATAATTAATACAAGATATTATTATATAAAATTTATATGAATAATACTTTAGTTATTATATATTAGTATGATATGTTATTCTAAATTTATAAATTAGTGTTTATCCATTAGTATTACATGTTGATGCTATTATGCATCTTAGTGTTTTTAGTATATTATATATACATTAGTATTACATGTTATTATATTTATACATTAGTAATTTATTGTTACAACTTACATTTACATATAGTCATATACTAAACTATTATTATTTATTAGTCAATTTAGTCTATATATTATAGTATAAATATATTATTTAACTAGTATATTATTGAGTTTAACTAACTATATAAGATATAGTTGTATAAAATTTAAATGATTAGTATATAGAAAAACACATATATTGTTATAAAATATGTATAAAATCGGAAGTGGAGTAGGAGGACCAAGTCGAAGGCGGAGGCGGATTGTCGGAGGCGGATCGGAGCAAAGTCGGAGTCGGTTCTTCAATGACTCCGACTCCGATTTCCAATAGGGAAAAAACTCCGACTGCGACTCCGACTTGTCGGAGTCGGAGCGGACCCGGATCGGAGTTGGATTCGGAGTCGGATTGTCGGATTTTTGCTCAGCCCTAGTCTTTGGCTTCCTATATATAGGTCACCTTGTACAACAAAATTAATATATACAGAATTGATCAATATAATTCTAACATGGTATCAGAGTCACTACTTTGATCCTTTTAATATAAGGAGTTTTCATCCATCTCAACATTATTCCACTGCCTCTGTCTTCTACGACTGAGCCATTCAAGTGTTGCTCCTTGCCATCAGATAGTTGCAATTGTTGTGAGGACTACTACAAAATTTTAGAATCATCATGCTTGGAGCTCTGGCTTGATCACATGGCATACCGTTGGGAAGATCTCATTGAGACCGACTCAACACTGGCTAAATCAGTCAAATCGAAGCTCGAACGCACCACACGCTCTCTACAGCTCCACTTCCACGCGCCTCACATTGCCACACGCACACCTCACGTTGCTGACGTCAGCCCTAGTCTTGTCAACAGCCATGTCAGCCTCTAGGTTCCATGTCAATAGTCGTCCACATCAGCACTGTTAACCGTTGACTTTTTCTATCCAGGTGTTTTCTACATATTTTCGTGTGTTGATCTCATTTTTGCACTCTACTTTTGCATATATGATCTCATAATGGCTCAAAACAATGAGATTCTTCGTCCTATTAATGTTATATTAGATGGTAGAAACTATTTGGTGTGGTCTCAGTCTTTTCGCAGCTTTCTTAAGGGTTGTGAAATTTGGTTCTATTGTCCGGGTGATTGGACAAAGCAGTACAAAAAGGAGATAAACGAGCAGAACAATTTCTACAGCACCTTCTTAAATGGGATAACCATAATCACCAGATCCTTACTTGGATGCGCAACACATTCATTCTGACTATCTTCAATCTACTTGGTAGCTATGATGATGCTCTATCTGCTTCAACCATATTAGCCAGGCGTTATGCTATTCCTCATGGGTCTAGAGAGTACCAGCTTATGGTCGAGTTATATCAACCCAAACAGGAGCTTGACCAATCCATCAATGACTTCTTTGATCGTCTTTGTTAAATTTGGAATCAGATTAATCTCTCTAACCCACTCTGGAAGGATCCCACTGATGCTGACATGTATGCCATTCGTCGTGATCAGCATCTTCTCTATTAATTTCTCATGGCCCTACAGGATGCATTTGAGCCGATCCATGATCAACTGCTTAATCCCACTCCGACTCCTTCCCTAGACATTGATGTCAATGAGTTGATTCGTGAGGAAACTCGTCTACAGACGTTACAGACTCAGAACAAGCTCAGTAACTTGGTTACCACTCCGTCAGTTGCCTACTCTGACCAACCTCAGTAGTCTAGTTCTAGAAAGCATGGTCCTAGCAACCGCTGCTCCAATAAGTTGTTTTGTCATTATTGTAAACATCATGGCTATGTCATCGAGACAGGTTACCGTCGTAAAAAGAAAGGAACTCCTACTACTGTTGTTGTTAGTTCAGAAACTCCTCAGGTCTCTGAATCCTTTAGAGATGTGCCTTAGTCTTCTAGATCCACCATCACTCTCTCTATAGTTGACTTGGAGAACCTCCTCAATCATGTCCTGATCCAGTTTGGGAATGCATCATCCTCCTCTGCTCTTTCTGTTCCACCTGGTAAGTCTCTCTCTTGACTTATAGATTCTACTTGTCACAATCATATGACACCCTCATTGTCCTTGTTCTCTAAAATGCATTCTGCACATCTACCACTTGCTATACACACTGCCAATGGATCCACTATGCTTACTCCTAGTAGAGGCTTTATCTCCACATCCAACATTTACATTTCTGAAATGCTTCATGTTCCTAAACTCTCTTATAACTTGATATTTGGGGGGACAATTGGCTTA
This sequence comes from Juglans mandshurica, assembly GCA_022457165.1. Classification (NCBI taxonomy): domain Eukaryota; kingdom Viridiplantae; phylum Streptophyta; class Magnoliopsida; order Fagales; family Juglandaceae; genus Juglans; species Juglans mandshurica. The sequence continues at coordinate 27,216,861 of CM039620.1, read as the reverse complement.
ACTTGGCTACCGTGTTATTTTTTACTACTCTGGTTGTATTGTGCAGGATCCATGAATGGGACAAGCACTTTGGACAGGCCCTAGAGTGGAGCATATGTTTTCAATGAGCACTTTGCATCTTCCCTCAATTCCTCCCGATCCACCCGCTGGTGTTTCTGTTGTCACTTTTGTTTCTCCTTCCTTCACCCTCTAGCACTCTCGACTTGGTCATGCATCCTCTTCCCAAATACAACAGTTAGTTTCTCGAGGTCTTTTAGGTTCTGTCTCAAGATATCTTTGATTGTATTTCTTGTTAGTTAGGAACACAACCTGCATTGGTTTTCACAATAGTGAGTCAGTGTCTACTAGTATTTTTTATTAGTATCTTGCAAACATATTGCACTAGGATAATGATAGGCTTATTACCTCCTACCACTTATTTAAAACTCTCTTCATTTTTTTTACTTAATGGTTAAGAAAGTGAATATTAGTGAAGTTGTATATTTTTTTAATTTTTTCTTAATGATTAAAAATGTTAAAAAATACTTAAAAGAAAATAATAAATAAAATAAAAGTTTCAAATACACTATGGAGTAGTAAATGAGTGGTAGGTGGTAGTAAACCCATCATTATCCATGGCACTATCCATCAAACCTCCTGTCCAGGCACCTCTTAGCATAATGATCGAGCCAAACGAAAACTTCGTCATATCCTTGACATAGTTTGAACTCTTCTCCTCTCTGCTAAAGTCTCTGTCCCATTCTGGGGTGAAGCTACCCTTACTATAGTTCATACCATTAACCACCTTCCAAGTCCAATCATCTCAAATTAGTTTCCATATAAGCTTTTGTTTGGATCTCCCCCTGACTATCAACACTTTTGGTCCTTTGGTTTTGCTTACTTTACCCTTCTTCAATCTCATGAACATACAAAGTTAGAGCCACGTTCTCACCTTTGTTGCTTTCTTGGCTACGACGAGACTCAGAAGGGCTATCAATGTTATGATCCTATTGTTCATCACCTCTGCACTTCTCGTCATGTTGTGTTCTGGGAACACCGTCTGTTTACGGAGGTTTCTACTTTTAGTCCCTCTATTTATCAATCCCATACCTTAGAGCTTTTTCTAGATGAGCAATCCAATCATTCTCCGCCTGTGTCCATATTTGATGTTCCATGCATTCCACCTACTCACTCTTTGGACACTCCTAGGCCAGAATCTTTGTCTCTTGAGCTGCCTCCCCCTCTAGCTGCAGTCCCTGAACTTGCCCTGCCTGTGGATCACACAACTGAACTTTCCCTTCGCCGTTCTTCTTGGGTAAGATCTATTCCTACTCATCTGCATGATTTTCATTGTTACACTGCCCTTGCTACTTTGCACCAGCCTCACTCCTATCGTGAGACATCCACTAATACATTATGGTAGGCATGGGATTTGACTGATTTGCCTCTTGAAAAGTTTGTGATTTGTTGTAAGTGGATCTATAAGATCGAGACTCTCTCATATGGTTCTATTGAGAGGTATAAAGCTCGACTTCTTACCAAAGGTTTCACACAGGAATATGGCATTGATTATGAGGAGACCTTTGCCCCAGTTGCCCGTCTCTCCTTTGTTCGCACTCTCTTGGTTGTTGTGGCCTCTCGTCAATTGAAGTTCTTTCAGATGGATGTAAAAAATGTCTTCTTGAATAGCAATTTGTGTGAAGAGCTCTATATGCAGCCTCCTTCTAGTCTCTCTCATCCACCAGCCATGGTCTGCCGCCTTCGCCGTGCTCTCTATGGCCTTAAGCAACTTGCTAAAGGCAACACACTTTTATTATAATATCATCAATGATGCTTCACTCCTACAATGGAGGTCAATATATAGGGGCCCAAGACAATAAAGAGATTCCTTTTGAATTGGAAAGTAACGAGAAAATAAGAAGGAAATAAATCAATTTACTGTCTAATGAAAATCTGCAGAAAAATCAGCACGTAAATGGTAATTTGCAAGATTCAAGGTATAAATTTGTCAATGCTTATCTTAGCATCTTTCATCTTCAACGGTCTTCCAAAAGAAATTCAAATGTGTTGCCACGTTTATTGCCTTATTTCCTTCCCATGTTATCTCAACTTAGCTCGTGACCTTCATTAGTTCTCCCCCACTTAAAATAGAACTCGACCTCAAGTTATTGTCACCATATAAGGGTTCGTCTGATGGGTAGTATTCAAAGAGGTCTGCCACATTAAAAGTGGAGGAAATGGACATGTCTTTAGGAAGCTCAACCACGCATTAGCGTTAATTTTTTTTTTTAAATCCGAAAAAGTCCATATTTCTTGTTCTTCAACTTCCCATAAGTGCTTGCAAGGAATCGAGACTTGCGTAGTGGACCATCACTAAGTCGCCTTCTTGAAAAATTTTTGCGTGCCTATGCTTGTCAGTTGTGGTTTTATATCTTTAATTAGCTTTTTCCATATTGTTGTGAACTGCTGAATGCACTTGTTGGATGTGCTCGGCCATGTGCTCAGCTGCCACACTTAAGCCAGGGAGTTTGGGAAGGGGAATGAGGTCCAGAGTATGCTTCGGTGGTTGGGTATACACAACCTCAAAAGGTGTTTTCCCAGTGGAAAGATTGCACATATTATTGAAAACAAACTCCACTTGTGGAAGGGCAACGTTTCATTACTTTAGTTTGTCTCCTGAAATGCAACGGATCGTGTTGCCCAATGTGCTGTTGGTCACTTCTGTTTGGCCATCCGTTTGGGCAAGGGTGGAACTATGTTGTGGGTTGGGGGGGGGGGGGCGGAACCCCAAAAGTTTTAAAATTTAGTCTTATATATTGTATAATTACAATTTTAAGTGTAAATATTCTTAAAATATTTAAGATTGCCCTCCTAACACTCAGACACATAGTATATCACTAAAAAATCTTTAAGTCCATTAACATAATAGTCTTGATTTGACATATCTATATCTCTTGATTTGCCTTTGGTGTGTATTGTGCGGTTTGTTTAATTTCATATCAATGATATCATATAAGTTTTTCTTGTCTTTCTGAGCTTACATCGTTATATATTTTTTATTTTTTTTTCATCTGGGTCATTCTCGGCTTCATTAAGTTTATTGCCTATCACCTATACATAATCTTCATTTACAACCTTTTTGATGTTTTTAACCACGTATTAATCAATTAACTAGCTAGAAGTTAAGAGAGTTTATTTAATAGTTAAAAAAAATCTGGAAGATCCTTGCATATGGGAGGCAGCAGATTTATTTAGCTAGATGATTAATGAGACGTTTCTAGAGAGATAGAGAGAGTATGTGAAGATTTTTTTTTTTTGTGAAGAATTTATTAGTTATTCACATGCTTTTTTTGTTAACTTATTAATAGCAATACAATTAAACAATAAAAATCTAACGACTTTTATATTATTAGATACTTTTTCAAGTTCATTTTTTATCTATAAATTTTTCTTAAAGCTTAGAAAAATATGAGTAAGCCGAAAACAATTATATAATTTTATGATTTTTTTTATATATAGTCACATGCAAAAAATACATATTACATATGCTGACACATACCTCACACTTTGCTAATTGCCCCCCTCCCCAATCACCAAATCCTAGTTTTGCCCCTGCATTTGGGGGTGGCAAGTAGTGCTATGTTTAAGGGAGGTGCCGAACTTCTTCCACAGTGTTACCCAAAAATGACTTAAAAACTTAACGTCCCTATTAGAAATTATTCAGTTTGGCACCCTGTGGAGGCGAACGATTTCCCTGAAGAAGAGATGGGCTATATTGGAGGCATCTGATGTCTTTCTGCAAGAAATAAAATGCGTCATTTCGGAGAATCAATCAACAACGACAAAAATTGAATCGGCACCCCTCTGAGTATGCGGCAAGCTAAGCACAAAATCCATGCTCAAATCTTCCCATATGTTCTCAGGGATCGGTAAGGAATTATAAGACCCAGTGTTTTGTGTTTTCCCTTTTCCCCAGTTGGCACACAGGGCACCTCTGAACAAACATACCCACATCTCTTCTGAGTTGGGGCCAAAAGTAACACTCAACTGCGAGAGAGATGGTCTTGTCTTGCTCGACGTGACAAATTAAGCCTCCTCCATGCATGTTAAGCAAAATATGCTCCCGTAAAGAGGTCCGAGGGATAAAAAGTTGGGTGCCGCGAAAAAGGAACCTCTCTTGGATATGGAAGTTGGCCATAGGTTGTTTTGTGATATACTTGCTCCATGTGTCAGCAAAATCCTCATCGTCGACATATAAATCTTTAAATTGCTCAAAGCCAGTAACGTCTGCTTGTAAAGTTGCGAGTAATGCCATACGGCGGCTTAGTGCATTAGCTACTCTATTTTGCTTGCCAAACTTGTGTTTCAGCACCATGGTGAATTTCTGTATAGAAGTTATCCCACGAGCATGCATTCGATTTGAATGACTTTAGATGTTGATGAATTTCAAAGCTTGGTGGTCACTATACAACACAAACTCATGTTGAATTAAGTAATGCTCCCAATGCTTTAGAGACCGGATGATGGCATAAAATTCCAACTCATAGGCAGTCCATTTTCTTCTTGCTTCATATAACTTTTCACTAAAAAATTCAACTGGCGTTCCTTCTTGAGAGAGAATAGCTCCAATGCCAATCACGAAAGTATCGCACTCTACTTTAAATAACTTTTCAAAATTGGGCAAGGCAAATATTGGTGAGTGGATAGTTTTTCTTTTAAGACTTTGAAGCTGGTTTCCTGGTCTCCTCCCCATTGAAACTTCCCTTTCTTTGTGCATTCTGTGAGCGGTTCAACAATAGTGCTGAAATTTCGAATGAAACGTTGGTAGAAGGTTGCCAACTTGTGAAAGTTTCGAACTTGAGTAAAGGTGGTGGGATGTGGCCACTCTTTTCTTATAATATCATCAATGATCCTTCACTTTTACAATGGAGGTCAATATATAGGGGCCCAAGACAATAAAGAGATTCATTTTTAATTGGAAAGTAACGACAAAATAAGAAGGAAATAAATCAATTTGATGTCTAACGAAAATCTTTAGAAAAATCAGCACGTAAATGGCAATTTGCGAGATTCAAGGTATAACTTCATCAATGCTTATCCTAGCATCTTTCATCTTCAACAATCTTTCAGAAGAAATTCAAATGTATTGCCATGTTTATTGCCTTATTGCCTTGCCACGTTATCTCAACTTAGCTCGTGTCCTTTATTAATTCATCTACGGTTTCTTGCTTGGGCTACTCCCTTAGTTCCTAGGACTCGGCCATTTTCATTCGTTCCGACCAAGATCTCATTTTGCTACTACTATATGTGGATGACATGATTATTACTGGTGATGATCTTAATGGCATTCAAGAACTTAAGGACTTCCTCAATCAGTAATTCGAGACGAAAGATCTTAGTCAGCTTGGAGATCACTTCCTAAGCAAATGGATTCTACTTCACCCAAGCCAAGTATGTCTCTGATCTTTTTTCTTAAGCTGGCCTTACTGACAGCGAGGTTGCTGATATACCCATCGAGTTTCGAGCACATCTGACCCTCTCATGTGGGGAACTATTATCTAACTTCACACTTTATCGACAGTTGGTTGGCAGCCTGGTTTACCCTAAAGTCACTCATCCAGAAATTTCTTATGTTGTGCATCAGGTGACCCAGTTCATCTCTACCCTCGAACAACCCACAATGTTGATGTCCTACACATTCTTCGATATCTTAAGGGCACTCTCTTCCATGGTCTGCATTTCTCTGCTCAATCTCCACTAGTTTTTTTAGCATACTTTGATGCTGATTGGGCAGGTGATCCCACTAATCTTCGTTCCACCACTAGTGATTGCTTTCTTCTCAGTTCCTCATTGATGTCTTGGTGTATCAAGAAACAGACTGTTCTCTCTCGATCCAGTACTGAGGCTGAGTATCGTGCCTTGGCAAACACCACCAGTGAACTCATTTGGCTCCGATGGTTACTACATGATTTATGTGTACCTCTCACCTCTGCCACTTCTCTTTACTGTGATAATCGTAATGCCATCTAGATTGCTCATAATGATGTTTTCCATGAGCGGACCAAGTACATCGAGATTAATTGTCATCACGTTCGTCATCATTTGCTATAGGGTTCTCTTCAGCTACTTTCTTTCTCCTCTCAAGATTAGCTTACCGACATCTTTACAAAGTCTCATCCTACGCTCGGTTTTGTTATTTGGTTGACAAGCTCAAAGTGATTTCTCATCCACCTTGAGTTTGAGGGGGACTGTTATTGTATATCTTTACAAAGTCCAAATTGGTAGTAATGCTCTTGTATAATTTTTGGCCTCCTATATATAGGCCATATTATACAACACAATTTATATATATATATATAATTGATCAATACAATTTTAACAGATCGAGAGGTTCGATTGACAAAACTATCAAAGTCAGTAACAAAAATAATAAAAATTAATACCTCAAGAAGCAAAAACAGATAAAACATATGAAATCGGGATATTTCACATTTGGTAAGAACACTGCACAGAATAAATTTTCATGACTTAAGTACTTAACATATCATTCTTAGAGAGATGAAAATTATGTGGTGTATGGCTGGACCCACGTGCGAGGGAGTCCACCGTCTGGAGAGAGAGAGAAAAAAAAATCAAACGACAAAAATCCCATAGGTTTGCTGTAATGTACGGAAGTGTAAAAGCCCCGAGCGGGGTATGAGGATGAGCCACCCAATCAAAGAAAAAAGCAGGTCGTCAGGCTAAAGACGTGGCAAGACTTGACATGTCCGTGAGATTAAAATATTGATGAATGCATGTGAAAGTATCGGCTCTGCAGCGTTGAGATAAAGACGGATTGAAACGGAAGAGAGCACGGTTATTGGTGGATAGGGTTAAAATAGGTTACGTCAGTGAGGGAAGAAGTGCATGGAAGGGACACGTAGCGCAAAACTACGCACTCCGCCGCTTCGCCCCCGAATCCATACAAACTACCTTACGTACTGATACCAATACAAACCCCCAACTCCCTCCATTTTTTCTCACACATAAAACTAGTATCTCTCTCTCTCTCTCTCTCTGTATGAGATAAACAAAACCGTGGCTGCATTTATGTGCAGTTTACTGTGTACAAATAAAATTCATTGGGTCCTCGGGCCCCAAACAAATGGAAAAAATAAAGTTAAATTTATTTATTTTTTGTCTCAGAATTTAGAATTTTTTTTATAAAACGAGTAGAGTTTCGAATCCAAATTTTTCATTTAAAAAATCGGATCATATATCATAATCGGATCATATATCATCAGGCTATCAAACTCTTGATATTAAGAATTTAGATATTTGAACAATGAGAAACAAGTTTTTTAGTACGACTTTGAAACCTTTATCACCTTATAATTATAATATGTAATATTGATAAATTCGGAATTATTTGAAATATTATTGCTCATGAATTTATATTTTGACATATATATGTGTGTAATTGATGTTATTGTTAGGGTAAATATCTAAATTTATTGTGATTTTAGAAATTGGGAATTGTAATATATAATGGGAATGAATTTTGGGTTGTTCACATGGATGATGGAGTGACTCAGTTAAATGACTACTAGTACTGCTTGAAAAACCAAAGCAATCGCACAAAGTTTTCCTGTAATTTTTAATTTTAAGATGCGCCATTAACTCTGTTACTCTCTATCATCATGTTGCTCATAAAGGTTATTGCACCGTTGGTCGCACCACTCAGGTGGGAACGTATGGCGGGTGGCACAGAACCCGGAGTGAGGCTGAGAAACTAGTGGCACGAGGTTTTGTTTTCTTCTTTCTTTTCCTGTTTTGTTTTCCTTAATCTCTCTCTCTCTCTAACAGACGCTGAAGTTATTGCGTAAAGAGAAACCCCCGTAAAAAGAAAAACAAAAACGTTTTTTGAACTTATCTGCAAAACAAGGGAAACTTCCCAGAAGAAACCAGAACACGCATGGGTGAGGTTCGAGTTTTGGAAATGTTTAGGCATGTGGGGGCCGTGTCCCGAAAGCCGCTGCGTTGATTGGTTTGCCAGATTTGAAGCCTCCCTGCGTTTCTCTTGATAATTCTATATATGTAAAAAGTAAATATCTTAATTCAATTTTGTCTTTCATGTGATGTAGTTTTATTGATCGATATCGTATACAACTCTTTGATCACTCATCATGTCTCTCATAAACGATGCAATTAAAAAACAACAAAGTTGTGGGTTAGAGAAGAGAGGTCGCTTTCCTTGTTGCTATAATTGGATATAATTAATATTGTTTATGTTATCTTTGTTGTGTGGAGATAGACCCAGATGCTTTATGTTGCTACTCTGTTTGAGGATCTGATCATGGGAAAAGCGGGCCCTTCTCTCTCTTGCTTCCTTAATCAGATACAATAAAATCTCTCTCTTGCACTTCTCCGTACACAGAAAACATCCTTCCCATTCTTTCATTTTCCTCTTCATTCATACTTTCTCTTTCTAAACTCTATCTGATCAGGGCAACAAACTCAAAAAAGGGTTCCGGTTTCAAATTTGTTTTTGTTTTTGTTTGGTTGATTTTATCGTTTCTGGGAATAGAAAGATGAAGGGTGAGGAACTGCAAAGTGAAGATCTTCAAGCAGGGGTTAGGAATTATGGTAACCCTACCGGGTTTGATGCCATGAAGGAAGAAGAGGCATTGAGTGTTGATGAGAGACAGATCTGGCTTTCAAATGAACAAGATCATCTGCTTGCAGATGTGCATGATATTTCACTCTTTTACACTGACTTCCCTCCTCTCCCTGATTTCCCTTGCATGTCATCATCTTCATCATCATCATCCATTCCAGCACCAGTCAAGGCTATCACGTGCTCCTCGTCATCGTCTTCGGCCTCTTCGTCTTCTTCCGCAGCTTCTTGGGCGCTTTTGAAATCAGATGCAGAGGAAGATGTGGAGAAGAAGAATCATCATCACAACGGCCTGCATGATCCAGTGGATGCGCCGCCTGGAGCCTTGTCTTCCACCGCCTCCATGGAGATCCCTCAGCCGCCTGACCACGGCCTTGAAGATGTGGACTGTATGGATGTGATGGAGACTTTGGGGTACATGGATCTAATTGAAAGCAACGATTTCTTCGATCCATCATGTATCTTTCAGAGCGAAAACCCCCTGGAGGATTTTCAACGGGAACAAATGTCTCAAGAAGAACATGCAATGCAGCAACATGCGCATCGAGAACATGACCAGCTGATATTACAGAGTAACAACGACAAAGAGACCGGCCATGAAGAGAAGGATCCAGATGACATGGCGACGGTGTTTTTGGAGTGGCTTAGAACAAACAAAGAGACCGTCTCTGCAGAAGACCTGAGGAGTGTGAGGATCAAGAAGGCCACTATCGAGAGTGCTGCAAGGCGCTTGGGTGGAGGAAAGGAGGCCATGAAGCAGTTGTTGAAACTTGTACTGGAATGGGTTCAGATGAACCATCTTCAGAAAAGGCGCAACAAAGAAGCACCCACCCATTTTCCTGAACAATACCAAGACCCTTTCCAAAACCCTAACCCTAACGCTAATCTTAATTCTGAGTCCGTGACACCTGAATCAAACCCTTCTTTTGCTACGCAGTCATCATGGATCCCTCAACCACCTTATGTTGTCGAGCCGACTGCCGTGCTGGGGACTCCGGCGGCTTACCCTCCAATGGTTGGGTATATGGGTGATCCTTACACACATGGAGTTTCCAATCTCAATAGTGACAGTCCATACTCAGCTCCGACAGAGTATCACATGCTGGACTCCTCGCATTCATGGTCTCCATCGCAGTTTTCTCTGGCGTCTCATTACAACGCCTTCCCAGAAAATAATCTTCACCACGCTCCACAACCTTTTGCAGGGTATGGAAATCAACACCCCTACCAACAGTATTTTAATGGTCACGGTGAGAGGCTGTTGAGGTTAGGTTCTTCAGCTACTAAAGAGGCAAGGAAGAAGAGGATGGCGAGGCAAAGGCGGTTTTTATCACACCATAGGCATAATCACAATCATCATAACCAGCAAAATCAGCACCAAAGCCAGAATGCAGATCAGCATGCAAGACTTGGCGGTGACAATTGCACCACAGCCGTAGCAGCTCAGGCCAATCCAGGAAACTGGGTATACTGGCCCTCTACTACAGGTGGGGTTGCTTCTGGCTCGCCGGTGATGCCAGCGGAGATGGCACTGGGAATTCCGGCGGATCGGATGGCCATGCATGGACAGAATTTCGCGGGGAGAGTTGCATCGGATAGAAGACAGGTAGGCTTTTTGTCTTGGTTTTGATTTTCACACCCACAGTTAATGTTTAAATCCTGTAATGCGGAATGAATATTGGGAAGCAATTGAAATAGTGTTTGATATTTTGGTGCTTCGAATAATTAATGATGCATGCGTTGTGTGGAATTGGTTGAATAGGGGTGGAAACCTGAGAAGAACTTGAGGTTTCTTCTCCAAAAGGTGCTGAAGCAGAGTGATGTGGGTAACCTTGGAAGAATTGTTTTGCCTAAGGTAGTCTTCATTAGTTTTTTTTTTCCTGCCTATCTTTGCTGATATGTACGCTTTAATTTAAGGGCCAATAAAATTTCTTTTGAATAACTTGGAATTTAATCAGAAAGAAGCAGAGACCCATCTTCCAGAATTGGAGGCAAGAGATGGCATTTCTATTGCCATGGAAGACATAGGGACCTCCCGTGTATGGAACATGCGCTATAGGTAATCCCAATTCCCAAGCTTTAACTAATCAATCCTATTAATTTCCCTTCCCATTTATTTCATCTGCATTTTAATAGAATCGAAATAATCACGTCGTCTTCGTTCCTTTTTTTTTGCCCCTTTTCATGGAGTTGCAGGTACTGGCCAAACAATAAAAGCAGGATGTATCTTCTTGAAAACACAGGTGGGTAATTGCATTGTGGCCGTCTAAAGCTTTATGATCGGTTTCATTTAAGTTCTTATTTGTTTTTAGTTATTTTGGTCATCAATATTATTTCAGGAGATTTTGTGAGGGCCAATGGACTCCAAGAAGGAGACTTCATAGTCATCTACTCAGACGTCAAGTGTGGCAAATATGTATATATATATATATGCACCCTCTCATTTTCTTTTTATTTTATTTTTGACTAGTTTTTTCTAAACATTTCCTTATGATTCTAAAATTATATCGTGAATATATAATTAAACCTCGCAGATGATACGAGGAGTGAAGGTGCGGCAACCAGGGCCGAAATCCGAGAGCAAAAGGCCTGGAAAATCGCAGAAAAACCAGCATGCAAGTACTTCAACCACCACTACTACTCCAGCTGGTGCTGAGGGTGCCATATCATCTTCACCCACCGCACGCAAAAAACAGTAAAGTGAGAAAGAAGAAAGGATGAGGTAGCAAAGCAGCGCATGACACTTCTCTTTCATGCAAAAAAGACGAATGGACAAATGGATGGCCATGCATGCAGTACTTCTGGATCTGAAGCTCGGTCATTGGTTAATAATTTTCTGATCAGTCAGGATCGAGCGCCCTTAGAATTATATATATATATATATATAGATGCAAATTATCACAAACTGCCGAGCGAGTGAGAGTATTAATTAATTAAGGAGATTGGCCTGGGGGGGACTCATGAATGCGTACGGAAGATGATCAGGACATTTCTAGCTAGTCATCGTGTGATTATAAATTGGAAGTTAGGCTTAGCTTAATTATACTCGGTTTTAATTAGGTGTATCATCTCCAATTAATATTACGTACTGATCATCATGTAATGCTTAAAATTAGGTGTGTTATTTATAAGTATATAATTATATATATGCTGCTGCATGGGGTGCATGTGCATCAATTCATCTATATTAATATATATATATATAATATATTGTACCACACTTGTATCATGTTTACTATTCATATATACTTGGTTATGATGATCGTCAGGGTCCGTTGCGGACGTGTTTTGTATATCTACCAACGACTTCCAGTAACCTGTAATAAGAAAGTAGGTGGGGCTCAATGTGTCAACACACACTTCTTATGCCTAAATCAGTATATCGTTTAATTAGAGAGTTTCAAATTTCAAGGAGTTCAAAGGCCAATTTAGGCGTTTTTTTTTACCTCTTTTTATATGAGTTGGGTGTGCGATGAGAAGGCATGCGGCTTAACCTTCTCTAGTCTTTGCTGGATTGTAGATTGTTAGGACTCCATATTAGCTATTATGTAAGAGAGAATTAATTCTCTGGCGAGTACCATGGGCGCGCGGATACCACGCTAGATATATATTATCTACCTATTATGTCATTAATCTGATAGCTGGATTTGAATTCCGCGTTGGTGCGTTGTGGATTGTTGGCCCTTTGATTAGTAGATCGTCACTACAAGAAAAATAGACTTTTGTGACTAATTTATTGTAACTAAAAGATTATTCGCAACCAATTTTAGTTACAAATAGTCATTTCGCTGGAATTAACTAGTCGAAACAGTTTTTTTGTAGTGCGTGGGTCTTTTACCTTTGATTCATGGACCTTTATGGTCGTGGGCTCAGCCCACTCTTTAAAAGGGGTTATTTGGCCTGCAATCAGTATTTCATCAAGAATGATAAGTAATGGACGTACATTAATTAATAGAAAAATTATATACACCATACTACCATCTCACTTTCATCCCACTAAATATGATGTGACACATTTATCACTGTTAAATGATCATTTATTATATGTTTTTTTATCATCTAATGGTGATAAATGTGTCACATACTACTTAGTATGATCAAAATAGGATGAGAGTGTGGTATATAGCATTACTCTAATTAAAAATGTGGTTTCACATTGTTTATTTAGGTTCCCCGATCGGATATGAAAATGGTGCAAGTTATTGCCTCCAAATTAAGAGAGTAAGATCTTTTGAGATATTGATAAAGGTTTCGAAACTATTATTAATGGAGAAATGCTAATTTAGCAACAAAGAGATACAACAAAAGTTAGATATAAATGTTATTTATTAATGGTCTTTTTATTTTTTAAAATTAAATGGATGTTTTGGGAATAAGATGAGATGAGAAATATGTAAATAGTAGTAAAATTGTTTGATTTATGATGTTTTATGAGGTTTTGAGAAATGAGAGAGAAAAAATTAAATAAAAATATTATAAAGTTAAATATTAATTGTTATTAAAAATTCAAAATTGAAAAGTGTATGTTTGAGTGGTGCATGTTTGGATGTTGAGATGAGATGAGATGAGATGAAGTCATCTCAACATCCAAACAACCCCTTAGAGACAAATGTTGAACGTTGATGATGATCATGTGGCGCTTGAACAGTTTATTAATGGACTTTTTAACATGCATGACTAGCTAATTAATATGAGCTAGTAGTGCTACATATATTTTTACTTTTACTTACAATTTTATTTACAAGACTTATTTTGTTAGTTTTTTTTTTTTAAATTTCAAATTTGAATTTCAAATAACTGACATATGAAGAAGCAAATTTTTTATAAATTTTTCTTAAGTACATTTAGCATTTTTCAATTAATATTATTTAATAAGGATATATAGAAGCTCAAAATGTACAACAGACCTTTTATATATATATATATATATATATATATATATATATATATATAAAACTGGACCCCACCATGAAAATTAATATGAAAAACTCATTTCTTAGTGGAACTCATTTTTTGACAAAAACTTTGCACAGTATTTGTGCATTTGAGACTTGTCTCTAACGTTACTTATTATTATTTGATCTTTATTAAAATAAAAAAGTTCACAAAAAAAAGTTGAGTGAAGTTGGATTTCGAAGCAAACCATAGAACTTGTTTTTCTATTTATCTTGACCTTGAACTGGAGACCATTCAAGATTTTCATTAAAATTGTTAAAGCCACAACTCATCAATTTTATTAATTAAATCGCTCAAGCTTACTACGTACGCGTATGTACGTACAAAACTAATGCATGAAGAATGGGAACACTTGTAAATATATATATATATATATATATTAATTAACTGGCAATGAAAATTTTGTTTTTGACTTTCTAGGCCCTTTATAGGCAGTTCTATTAATTATTACTTTCTTTTCCTATTTTCCTCACTTAATTCCCCAAGCTGATGATGTAAGTTGATAGAGTTAGAATATCTATCAATCCCTCAAAGTAAGATGAAAATTATAAAAACAAAGAAGAAATATATTCAAAACCCTACGCTGCATCATGTACCATTCCAAGAACTCCATCACCGATCATGCAAAGCTATCAAATACATATGAAAAAGAGGTTGGTATATGATACTTTCTCTTTCCCCATTTTGAGCCAATCATAGAATTAAGGAGTCCCTCCTTTTCCTTAATTTCTTATCTTGATCTGTTTTTCCTTTTAAGGCTTATTAAAAGCTATTTAATCCATTTTTCCGCCGCAAAAAGTTCATTTCCCACAAAGTCCTCCTCGCCGGATACAATCTCATCGAGAAAGGCCTTTTTTTTTTCACGAACAGATTTCGTATCATAAGACAAGTATTTCCCACGATTGTATTTCTTGAAAAATAAAACTCATGGCAAATGGCCATATTTCTTGTAGTGTATAATGGTAAATAATGATCAATTTATAATCTTTCAGCCATCTTTAAATGTGTCCGACAATAATATTTTACCCAAGTTATTGATCTACACATACATATCATGGAGAAGTCGCAAGTACGTCGACTCAATCTGGTGAGCACGTGGGCCACACTTGCCACTTGTATACGATTGAGCTTTCTATGTGACACTTTGTATCTAGTGTCACACACAATGCTTCATTGGATTCTTAATTTGGCGTCGAAATTCTCAAGATTTAAACACTCACACGTCTACCATTGGCCATTCATCAATTAATATATATAGATGCTTCTTTGACATAAGCAAAACGTCTTCTGATATTTGACCTTACCCTTTGTATACGTACCATTGTACATCATGTACATATACCTATCTTATAGCTTTCCACATAGCCTAGAGTTGTCATACTCTTATATGTGACAAAGAAGGTCAATCTCTTGGTGAACCTCAAAACAATGATCTATAGCAGCTAGCTAGCGCAACATCTTCTAAGTCATGTTAGATAAATCAAAGTGGTCCATAATTTTTGAGTCCTCATTGAATCAATACTACTACTACTCTTCTCGTAGCTGTTGATCATTTTCTTGGTACCTAATCTGACAATTAGAAAACTAGGATCCAAAATTAATTCATTTATCTCAATTTCCCCCATTTTTTGTTATCTTTTTTTACATTTCTATGCCAAGTGTATTGGGTGCTTTGTTAAAAATTTCACCCCTCTTTTGCCAATATTAATATCTTTCTATTATAATAAACAACTATCCAACTGCTACAGGAATGAACAGTAAATTCATTGTCATTGTGTTATGTTTGTGTTTATTTCTCACTCTTGTATTTTATTCCTTTTACAATCCATGTAAGTTAGTTTATTTTATTTATTTTATACGTGTTTTTTTATTATGAGTGATGGCTTGTGTCAGTCAGTTTGTTTTTTTTTTTTTTATACGTATTTTTCTTCTGAGTGATGGATTGTGTTAGTGCAGAAGTGTGTTTCCCGATTCTATGTGGGTGTGTGAGTGGTGGGTTGTGTCAATGATTTAATTTTTGTGATTTTCCGTCGCTTGCATCAGTGTATACATATAGATAATGGCAGTTCATCAAGCATGCATACAGGCCGTAATTGTGTTGGTTTACATCTTTAAATATTTAAAAAGAACTGTAAAAAAAACCCATGCTCACTACGGAAGAAGGAAAAAAAAAGATGCATGTCTCATTTGAAAAAATCACAAATATTTAAAAAATCTAAAAAACAATCTAAATCTAAAAAACAAGTCAAAAATAAATAAAAAAAAACTATTAAAAAAGTATTCTGAATCAGTGGGTATAAAAAATCTTCCTCGTTACTAAAAAAATTAAAATCAAATCCATGCATATCTTATGCTTGTTCATGGTCCTGTTATTGGGTCAATCTTCTGCCTACACTTTATTTATCTGATACTCCAATATTCACTTTCCTACAAAGTAAAATAAAATACATGTCAGAGAGATTTTTAAGAAGAATACATCTAAGTGGTTAAAACAAAAACTGTACTCATTACTGCAGGAAAGAAACAAAAGAAATCATGTTATTTTGGAAGTTTTTAACTGTGCTCATTACTGAACAAAACAAAAAAAATGCATGCATGATTTCACCAATTTTTTTCCATATCTGGTTTGGAAGTTTTTCTTTTCTCATATCTGGTTTGATTGGTTTTGCAGTGGTTTGATGGGTGATAGGACACCTAGGAGGAGAGTTCAGGGGACATTGCACGTTAAAAGGGTCTTTGAAGGTTATTTTCCGTATTTTGTTTGGTGATTTCTTTCAGACCTCTAGATTTCCTCACATTTCCTTCTTGGGTTATTTTTCTTCCCCTACTAGATTTTCTTTTTCTTTTTTCCATTGTTTATTGCTGGTTTTTACTGGTGATTTCTTTTCAGGTCTTCTTGTTGGGGACTTTCAGAGTTCAAGATTTTTGCTTTTTATCTTTGTAAGTGTTTTGATTTCTTTTCATTTCCTGTTGTTCAGATTTATGATGTTTTCTGGGTTGGTCCATGTTGGTGTATGCTTGTATATAAGAAGGTTCAAAATATGGAAAGATGTAAAAAGATAATGTGTTGTGTTGTGTTGTATTTGTTTTCTTGATTCTTTCCATTTTTTGGTATAATTTATTTTGTTATCTTCCTCTTTTCGATTCCTTTCATTTGCTGTTGTTCGGATTTATATTGTTTTCTAGCTTGGTTGATGTTGTATTTAAGGATACTACTGTGTTCAAACAGACTATATAATAGAAAAATGTACATTATATATCCAAAGATCTAAAAATAAAAATGTGTTCCAATATATATACTGTTTTCAGATCTAAAAAATGTGTTCAAACCTCTAAAAAAACTTGTTCAGATTTATGTTGTTTTCTGACTTGGTTGATGTTATATTTAAGGATACTACTATGTTCAAACACTGGAAAATATAAAGAAGACCATGATATATTTTCAACCACATGAACTAATCACAGTCAAACCAGATGAGGTAATCACAGTCAAACCAGATCACACAATAAAAAACTATGTAAATAAAGTTTGAGTCAGTGTTTTGAATACAAAAAGAACAAGAACAAAACGTCCAGAACATCTTTCATTGATAATTTTGTACCATTATGATTTTCATACACTGAAAACATAAAGAAGACCATAATATATTTTCAACCACATGAACTAATCACAATCAAACCAGATGAACTAATCACAGTCAAACCAAATGAGGTAATCACAGTCAAACCAGATCACACAATAAAAAACTACGTAAATAAAGTTTGAGTCAGTGTTTTGAATACAAAAAAAAAACAAGAACAAAAGGTCCAGAACATCTTTCATTGATAATTTTGTACCATTATGATTTTCATACACTGAAAACATAAAGAAGACCATAATATATTTTCAACCACATGAGCTAATCACAATCAAACCAGATGAACTAATCACAGTCAAACCAAATGAGGTAATCATAGTCAAACCAAATCACATAATAAAAAAACTGAGTAAATAAAGTTTGAGTTAGTGTTTTGAATGCAAAAAGAACAAGAAAAAAATAAAAAATAAAAATGTGTTCCAATATATATACTGTTTTCAGATCTAAAAAATGTGTTCAAACCTCTAAAAAAATGTTGTTCAAATTCCAATATAAATATATATATATATATTAATTCATATCTAAAAAATGTGTTCAAACCTCTAAAAAATATTGTTAAGATTTATACTGGTTTCTGGCTTGGTTAAATAAAGTTTGAGTAAGTGTTTTAAACATAAAAAGAACAAGAACAAAAGATGCAGAACATCTTTCATTGATAATTTTGTACCATCATGGTTTCGATACACTGAAAACATAAAGAATACCATAATATATTTTCAACCACATGAACTAATCACAATCAAACTAGATAAACTAATCCCAGTCAAACCAGATCAAGTAATCACAGTCAAACCAGATCAAGTATTCACAGTCAAACCATTAAATCACAACACAACATTCTCAATTTATAGGAGGAGTACGCATAAACCCACAACTCTAGAAATTAAATAAATATTTATATAATTCCTAGAGCCAAATAGTCATAAGAAGAAGCAAAACATATCTGAGACTCGGGCTTGTGTTTTTCGACCCTTTGATACATATCCATGGTTGATTCTATAATTGCATATTTTTTTTTTTAATGAGAAGCCCTAGGCCCTACAAAAAACAAACTAATAAGTTTCAAAAAAAAAAACCACAAGGTGAATCACAAAAGGTTTCACTTTCTGTTGTCTTTTTACTTATCCTCTAAATTTCTTCAGTTTGTTGGGTAATATTACAGTGTTAAGATGTTCACATTCTTATAATTGGAATCACAACAAGAACCCTTCATAAGCTCCAAAATAGAATAAACAAAGCAGGCACAAATAGATAGAATTAAATAAATTCTTAAAACATTTGTAGTAATGGAGCACAAAATCATAAGTAACCAAAAACAAATCACAAGGTGAATCACAAAAGGTTTCACTTTCTATTGTCTCTTCACTTATCCTCTAATTTTCTTTAGTTTGATATTAAAGTGTTAAGATGTTCACATCCTTATAATTGGAATCACAGCAAGAACCCTTCATAAGCTCCAGAACAGAACAAACATAGCAGGCACACATAGACAGAATTAAATAAATTCTTAAAACTTTTGTAGTGATGGAGAACAAAATCATAAGTAACAAAAAACAAATCACCACATGAAAAGCTCAAAAACAAATAAAACCTAATTCCTATAGCCAAACAGTAAGAAGAAGAAAAATATAGCAGAAATAACTACAAAAGCAACCACAAAAATTGAGCAAAAAAAAAAAAGGAAGCAAGTACATGGAGAAACCTAATATCCCAACCATTTTTTTTAAACAAGAAAAAAAAAAGAGACAGAAACTCCACATCATGGAAAATTTCCAGTCCTAAACTCTAGCCACTGAGACCAAGCAGCTAAATAAAATAATATCAATAATTAAAAAAACAAACAACAAAGTGGGTGTTTATACATGAGCACCATTCAAGGAGCTTAGATCGTGACCAGATTGAAGAAAATGGACAGCTTTCGATCTGCTGGACCACTATCTTTCTCTCTCAAAGAATAGAGTTTTTAGAGAGAGAAAGCTTCCTCTTTTTTTCCTTTAGAGAGAGAGGAAGGGAGAGAGATCCTAGATAAGAAATCTTCACACAAACAAACGATCTTCCTTGCTTTTGTTACAGATATTAAAATATATATTCCTACAGCATTGACAATTTAGAGTATCATTAAAATATATAACATTTCTTTCTTCATAGCTAAAAGGGAAAAATTGTAGATCTAAAGAATTTATACACAAAAGAGGGAAAATATGAAGCGAGTTTAACCAAAGAAAATATTGTATCCACTATCTTCTAAAACAAACAGACATGAGAGAGAGAGAGAGAGATACACACCGACGCTCAGTGGAAGCCATCTTCATGCTGTTTGTTCGAGGACAAAAAGCATGTAGGTCAAACTGAAAATGGAGATCAATGGAGCCATTTTTATTGCATTTTTTACAAAGTGAGGGTTAGGGATTGGATTGTCTTTTTTGGTCCGAGAGAGAGAGGGGGGTTCGTGAATGAGAGGAAGAGGAAATGAGATACTAGGGTTTAGGATTCTCAAAAAATGGTGAAGGTGTTAGGGTTCGTGAAGGAGAAGGAATGGAGCAAGGGTGGATCCGAGAGAGGTGAAGAAGGGAGTGAAATGGGAAAGGCATGTGAGGCGCAGGGGGGTGGAGGAGAAGAAAAAGATAGGGTTTTTACCCTTAATTCAAAACGACAACGATTAGGGAGAGGGGTTGGGTTCCCCTTTGGCACACTGGCTGGGCCCATCACACACACACCCTCGGCCCAACAATAATAAAACTCACCCAAACACTACATACAACCCACCAACACGAAAAGCCCAATCCGAAAAGCCAAAATAAAATATAAAAAAAACCTTAATACAAAATACACAACAACTTTTACAATAGTAAAATAAAATAATGAAAATCATTATAATAATAATAAAAATAAATTGTTAGAAAATTGAGGTTTATATAATATATTATTGTGACAGAACAGGAGAAGTGTAAAAAAAAATCTTGTGTCCCCATTGGGTTTGGGATTAATGAGAAATTTTTGAATAAAATACTAGAAACAAGTTTTAAGAGTGGTTTAAAGTTTTTTGCATCATTCCAAAATGTTTGCAAAAAACATATTTGAACAATCTTTTTATACTTATTCTAAATAAGTATAAAAAAATTCAAACCATGCTTATAATGTTTCTTCTTTATTTTGTCTTATCTTTGTCATTAATCCCTTTCTCTTTGAGTACATAATAAACGTTTTAACCTTTCAACTTTCCTTATTTCACTATAGTAGTATAATTATGGCTTTTTAAAAAGAATGGTTTTTTTGAATTTGTTAATTTGCTACATTATTAAAAAAAACAAAATTTATATTGCACGATTAATGTTATATGAGTAATGATTCAATTGTATAAGTTGAGTTTAACTACTTAAACAAAATTGCGCATTTAATAGAATTCTTTATTCTGTATGTTTAGTATTGTGTTCTTTAATTCTCTTTGCAATTTTTTTTTTAATCTAGTATTGGGTTTACCACCCCGCAGGGTGGAAAACTCATCAAATAATCTAGTAAGAGTTTCCCGAACCCTTGCTGCAATAAGCTCCGCCCATACTTGCTCGTACGCAAGGCCCAATCCAAATATCATGCCATCCAACTTATACCTTGGGTCAAAGACGACAGCTACATATAACAAAATATTAGCCCTAGTTAAATCTCCCCAATACTTGTCGTACTTTGACCTCATAATCAATGCCATCTCCCGCAGCCTAATGTGACCACCCGCGACCATGTCATCTAATTCTTCTTTTACCCTACATATTTGCTGGCATACAACATTGGATGTAGGGTACAAAGTTCCGGATAGCCTCGTGGTGACATCGTAAAAAAGTCTCAAAAACTCTACAAAAATAGTTACAATTTCCCAATCATCATCTACGGGTTTCCCCAATCCCCCATGATCATCAAAATATTTTACATATTGGATGTCTTCTTCACCCAATAATGCAAATGCCAGCCTATATTCTTGGGCCGCCTCCAACATCAGAAATGTTGAGTTCCATCGTGTAGGCATATTAGTACAAAGGCCCTTCTTAGATGTTAGACCCGCAGATCTTGCAGCAACCTTGAATTTCTCCAACCTTGAAGGAGAAGATCTCACCCATCTCACAGCAGTTCTAACCCGAGCAATCGAGTCATGAAGATCTCTCAAACCATCACTGACAATTAAATTCAGAATATGTGCCGCACATCTCACATGCAGACACTCACCACCCATAAGTGTCTTATTTGCCTCTCTAAGATAAGTTTTCAAATGTCCTAATGCAACATCATTAGACGAGACATTATCGACTGTGACTGTAACAACTCGGCTCAAACCCCACTCTTTTATTGAAGCCTCCAAGGCCTTCCCAACTGTCTCACCCTTATGATCGGTGATTTTACAAAATTTTATAATTTTATTTTGTAATGTCCAATGGCAATCAATAAAATGCACAGTCAAAGACATATAATTAAAATTTTGGATCGATGTCCAAGTGTCAGTGGTGAGACAAACAAATTGATCTGCCAATTGACCCCTCAACTTCTCCTTTTCAATGTAAAAATGCTTTTTTACATCCTTTGCCACCGTGTGGCGAGAGGGAATATTAAACCTTGGTTCCAAGTAGTGAGAATACGCTTGGAACCCTTTCCCGTCTACAATTTGAAAAGGTAGCTCGTCCATTATGACCATAAGAGCTAGATGTCTTCTACACTCATCGGGATCATACTTAGTATACCCCCTCAAACTTGCACCCCCACTAGTCTCATCCGCCATTTTTTGAAGTCCAACTTCTAGCCTAGATTGGCTTTTATCTTGTAATGATCTTAATATTGGACTTTTTTTGCATTGCTCTTCTAAGTGCACCTTTAATTGTGAGGTGCCATGTTTCCTATAGTGGCATCCATAAATTTTCCCACAATGGTTACATTTGGCTTGGGGGTTACTTGAGTCACCACCCTCTAGTTTGGTGAAATGACTCCAAACTATTGAACCAAGTTTCTTGCTGGGTTTGGGGGCAGGGTAAGGTGCCGTAGAGCTAGGGATAGGAGTATGAGTAGGAGGGGTAGGTGTAGGGGTAGGGGTAGAGGTAGGGGTAGGGGTGCCCTCGGCCTGAAAAGGAGAGCTCGCACTCGAATCCGCTGGCATATCCATGAACTAAAACAAACAAGAAATCTGAAATAATAGAAAACATAACAACTATATAATGAACATAAAAGAAAAGTAGAATAAAAAAAAGTATCACTAATCACACTATCACTTGACATTCATATATATATGTAATTAAATATGGAAAATAATGGTTAAATACGAGATTCACATGAACAAAATATTTTTTAATAGTAGATCTTATTTTTTTTTTCAATACAAGTACGCCAAACTTGCACACTTAAGACCGTATCTAGCACTATTCTAATTTCTATATTAAAAGTCAAGTTGTTTCATGCTTTCTTTAACTAATTTGCAAGCAAGAAAAGAAAAAAAATTAATGAAGATCAAGCTATATTTTACATAATTATAAAAGGCTAAAGACATTTCAAACATAATTTTTTATAGGAAAATTCTTATTATAAGGGAAGGGTAAGAAAGGTCGACAAAGTTCCTATCATAATCCCATAATGATGCATTGAGAAAAAGTAGAGCCAAGTTAATGGTCCCAAATTTTTTCAATTAATCAGGTCAAACAAAACGACCATTGTTAAGGTGATTGATACATTGAATCAAAATGCTATAAATATTAAAAAAAAAAACCTTATTTTGTGTACCACAAAGGTAAACCAAAGCAAAGGAGGAGCACTATGCATTGATCCTAAATTTTCTTTTATCATGAGAATATGAAACTTTTTCATTTAAAAAAAAAAAACTAGTAGCATTGTGGGATAAAACATATAAGAAGAATTAGGTTTTGAAGAGTTATGAAGTGTCATCCATCATTCCTAGATGAGAACGGAATGAGAGTGATTGAAACAAGCAAGTAAGTAATTAAGAAAAGCGTGAGTGGTCGTGTGGCTGTTGGAGTAGCAAAGGTGTGGCGACGCATAGATTTATATGCACGAAGAAATGGATTATGAAAAATTAAGACTAACGAACTAATAGTTGATGTTTCAGTTTTCGCTTATAGAAGTGATTAGGAAGAATTTTAAAGATGTTTCAAAAGATATAAAAGCTACTATAATTGAGAAAAAAATTATAATAGTGTTATTTTATTTGAGAAATTATTTTCCATATTTAATTACAAGAATAGGTGGGGAAGGCAAATTAGATAAGAATTAGAGTGATTAATTTAGGGTTTCGGATTTGAGCCCCTAAATTAATTTAGGGGTTTCAGGGTTTCGGATTTGAGCCCTAAATTAATTTAGGGGATTCAATCTTTGAATCCACTAAATTAATTTAGGGTATTTCGAAACCCTAAATTAATTTAGGGTTTTCAATCTTTGAAACCCCTAAATTAATTTAGGGTTTCGGATTTTAGCCCTAAATTAATTTAGGGGATTCAAATCTTTGAATCCCCTAAATTAATTTAGGGTATTTCGAAACCCTAAAGTAATTTAGGGGTTTCAAAGATTGAAACCCCTAAATTAATTTAGGGTTTCGGATTTGAGCCCTAAATTAATTTAGGGGTTCCAATTCGAATCCAATCCGAAATAATTACAGAAATAAGAAAACAAACACAATTCACATGCATTTCACGGAAGAAATTCAAATTTCAAACCAAAACACATGCACAATCTAAGCTCCACAGCACACAATTCACAAAAATCCCATCCTCCATCTCCGATAAACCCCATCCTTCCTCCAATCTCCATTAAAAATATAAATTACAAAAAAATAAAATAGGATAGGGTATTAGGGTTTGTTACCTTCGGCTTCGGTGATGGAGATGCAGAGAGAGGGATCGGATCGGTGACGGCGACGTGAAGGATATGCTGGGCGGTGGGTGCGGCGCCGGAAACTCAGAGAGAGGGAGAGACGAGCGGAGCTGGAGCGGCGCTGGAGGCAGTCCGAGAGAGAGAAGTGAGAGTCCGAGAGTGAGGGAGGGAGGGAGGGAATCGGGGGGGGGGGGGTGGGAATGAAATAAACCCAGGCATGAAACGACGTCGTTTCATGCCTGGGTTTTAAAAAAAAAAATATCTACGCATGAAACGACGCCGTTTCATGCGTAGGTTTATATATATATATATGCGGGGCGGGGCGGGTGTCACCCCATCCCGCACCCGCCCCCGGTTAGAGTGCCAGATGCGGGGCGGGTGACCCCGGCCCCGCATCTGGCGGACGGGGTGGTCCGCCCCGCCGCACGGGTGCGGGGCGGAAGCGGGTCGGGGCAGCAGGGGCGGGGCCCCGCTGCCCACCCCTAAGTGGTTCTAGTATTCCTCCTGCATTCTCCTCTATGCATCTTAGTCAATAAGCTCTGAGGAATGTTGGTCTTGGTCTTGCATTGTTAATATCTAATATGTCCCTAACCATATAAAGCTTTAGTTAATTTCTGAATATCAATGTTCTTACTACTAATTGATCACTCGCATTACACAGGGCTCAAATATCTTCACTCAGCAAACATCCTTCATCGAGGGCTCAAATATCTGCAACTTCTGAATGAACTGTATAAACTATAGCATATGGGCATGTTTTGTCAATTTTTTTTTAATTTTTTGAAACACTTTTTCCGGCAAGTAAAATTCACCGGAAATATTTTTTTCATAGCATAAATTTATTCCTGGCAACATTAAATCGTCGGAAATAAGTATTTGCGGCAAAACCTACCCGCCGGGAATACGTAATGACGACGATAATTTAAAATCGCTAGAAAAAATAATGATTATTTGCGGCGATTTATTAACTTTTTGTGACGGTTAATATCGCCGCAAATAACTCTTTTCAGCGATTTTAATGGTTAACGAAAAGGCCATTTCTGTCGATTTTTTTAACATTTGCGACAGACTAAAATCGTCGGAAATAGTAGTTTTTCTAACGATTTTTTAAAATCGCCGAAATTGATCAAAAATGGCTCTAGGATTGCGGCGAACCTGCAGCGATTTATAAATCGCCGAAAATGATCAAATGCAGCGATTATTATATGTATTTGCGATGATTTTGAGCGCTGGAAAATGTCTGATTTCTTGTAGTGAGGCCTTGTTCATTATATGAGCTATATCAAGATGGAATTTATTTAAAAAAGAGAAACATACACTGAGAGAAAAAAAAAAAAAGCGAATGAGAGAGCTTACTGAAATAGAGACTGAGCGGAGGAGGTGGTGCATTGCCATGGGCTGCTGTGGCGCCACTATGGGGCAGCCTAATCATGGAAGGAGAGAGGGACTGAGTGGGAGAGAGAGAGAGAGAGAGAGAGAGAGAGAGAGAGCAACTCACTTTTTTCTGGCAAGGAGGTGACGACATGGCAGTAGGCGGACAGTGTGAGAAGGGGCGGCAAAAGTTTCAGAGGAGAGAGAGAGAGAGGGGGGGAGAGAGTATCGGGATAGATGAGAAAAAGTAAGGAATGTCGCTGGGGGTTTTCTATTAATATGTGCTGAAAATTAATTTTATTGGCAATTTTGTGACACCGTAGAAGACTTTTGACCATGTCATGTTGGTCTTTTTTTGGCGATATTATTTGTGACGACTTATTTTTTTATGTCTCGTTTGGTTATACAGTTCAGATGAGATTAGATGTTTTGTTGAAAGTTGAATAAAATATTGTTATAATATAAATTTTTAATATTATTTTTGTTTTGAAATTTGAAAAAGTTGAATTGTTTATTATATTTTGTGTGAGAGTTTGGAAAAATTGTAATGATGAGATAAGATGAGATAGTTTGACAGTCCATACTCATCAAAAGTCAATCGAGGAAGCAGTAAAAGTTACTTCTTGCATCTAAATCTTAGTCGCTGCAAAAAACAACTTTTTGTTTTAGTGTCGGCACAATATGCTCGAACCAAGATGTTTGCAAAGTCTTTTTTTTCCCTGGGGGTGTTCTTTGGCTCTGTTTGGATGCTATAAAAGTATCTCATATCATTTGTGAATAGTAGTAAAATAATCTGACTAGAATAATTGTATTTCCAAACAGACCGTTAATATTCTTTTTAGGCTTTTCAAGAATGACTCGGCTGCTACCGTGGGTTTTTGTTGGGTGGAGCCACATTAACTTTGCCACTTTGGGAATTGGGTGGATGGTCATTCAAGGCATTTAGGTGCTATTTGGATAGTAAGTTGAGATGAGATGATCAATGGAGATAAAAGTTAAAAATTGAACAAAATATTGTTAGAATATTATTTTTAATATTATTATTATTTTGGAATTTGAAAAAGTTGAATTGTTTATTACATTTTGTGTGAAAATTTTAAAAAATAATGAAATGAGATAAGATGAAACACTTTCATTATTCAAACGGGGCTATTAGATTCTTATTTTAAACAAAAACTTGAAAGATCAGACTTTTTTTTAATGCTATAAGAATAAAAAATTATATTCATTATTCTTACGTCACACATAATTACACATAATTTTTTTGGTTTTTTAGTTTTTCCTTATGATCAAATGTTTTGTGTAGGGATGGTGGTAGAAGAATTCATTTAGGATGGGTTTGGATGTTGAAGTGAGTTGAGTTAAGTTGAGTTGAGATGATAAAATATTGTTAGAATATTATTGTTTATTATTATTATTATTTTGAGATTTGAAAAAGTTAAATTATTTATTATATTTTATATTGAGATTTGAAAAAGTTGTAATAATGAGTTGAGATGAGCTCAACTTCCAAACGAAGCCTAAGTCTAGCAAGAACAAAAACAAAAAAAAGTCAAAAATTAAGTAAAGTATTTAGTGTAGGAATGATGAGTAGAAGTAAGCATTTATCCATTTCATTTAAAAACGTAATCAAACTAAATAATAGATACTCTTTCCAACCTACACTAATACGATGTACCCTTGGTTTGTACTGAGAAGTAAAACATATCCTAGATGATCAATGCATGCATGGGAGGTGGACTACAATCATGGACCGGATGATTAGTTATGTTAAGGGTAATTAATCATTGACACCGATCGACATCCAAAGTTTCCGGAAAATATTACTTTTAATTAGCTTACAATACTCTTAAGGGCAGATTTGAGGTGAGATGAAAATCTTATCTTTTGTTTAAAAGTTGAAAATGTTATATTTTAATATTATTATTATTTTTGAAATTAAAACATGAGCTTTGAGAGAACAATACGGTCTCCCAAAGCTTATAAGATGAGCTTAATCTCTGGGCCTCGCTTGCGAAGTTGAGAGTTGAGACAGCGAAGCTCTGAACTCGCATTTAACCACATTTACTACTCGCAACTGTCACCCACCGCTCTTCTTGCCTATATAAAGCGACTCTCGTCACGGGTTCCGGAACTAACACAGAGCGACAGTAAAAGCAAGAGCTAGCAAGACTGGTGATCAGATCAGAGAGTACTGTGAGTGTGAGTGAGAGAGAAAGTAAGAAAGCGGAGAGAGATGGCGAGGTGGTGCGTAATGCTGGTTGTTGCTCTAGCTGTAGTAGTTGAAAGCACTACAGCAAGAACTGTGCCCAGCGATGCAGGCGCTGGCCTCGACGACCAGAAGAACTTCATCTCATACGGAGGGGTTGGCGGCTATTCCGGACTGGGTAGCAATGGACTCCCCTTTGGTGGCGTGGGCGGAGCTGCTGGGATCGGCGGCGGCCTTGGTGGTGGTCTTGGAGGTGGTCTTGGCGGTGGTCTTGGCGGGCTCGGTGGAGTTGGCGGGTTGGGTGGCTTGGGTGGTACTGGTGGCTTGGGCGGGACCATTGGTGGCGGTGTCGGCGTCGGCGGTGGAGCTGGTGGGGGTGTAGGCGGTGGCGTTGGTGGCGGTACCGGTACCGGTGTTCTTCCATATCCTTGAAGTATCGTACGTACGTACGTGTGCATGGGATCTGTGTTAATTAGCCTATCAAATGTTTGGCAGCAGTTAATTAGCCTATAGTTGTCGTGTGTGATCATTTTCTGTAATTTGTTTTCCGTCTTTCTGGGCAGTGAGATGTAATTTGTATTTGGTTATGTTTGCTAATTAATGCCTTAGAAAACAGAAATAATATTAAGAAAAAATGTTCCCATCTATCTTTACTTTTATTAATGGTGCGTCATGAATACGTTTAATTCTGTACGAAGTTGATGTACTTTTGGTACTCTTTAATTGTGTGTCATTTTCTTCCTATTTGTTGATCTCTTTTCTCCTTTCAAACAACATTCCAAAAGACATCATTTGAGGGCTTATTTGGGTACAAGATTTTCAGATATTTTTAAATTATTTTATTTTTATTATTTTATTATTTTATTATTTATAAATTATTTTATTACTATTCACCAATTATCGAGATAATTCACAAAATATCAATGTTTCAGAAAGCTTAACTAAGGCTTCGTTTGAAAGTTTAACTCATCTCAATTAATTATTATAATTTTTTTAAATTTTAATATAAAATATAATACATAATTTAATTTTTTTAAATTTTAAAATAATAATAATAATAAATAATATTTTAATAATATTTTATCAATTCAATGGATAATATTCACTTTTCACGCTTGGCAAAGTTGATTCTGCAATGGAAGCATGTCGTAGCAGGACGGAGTAATTATTGGCCTATATGAGGTATTTTATTTTTAGATTGGTACTTGGAGTTTAATTCAAAATCATGATTGATGAAAAAATAAAATTGAAACCATTAAATTCGAATAATAATATAATCGTCGTCATAAAACTAGAATATGTTGGCTTGAAGATCGTGTTCATCATTGAACTTCATGAACATATATAGAAATTAAATGAATGGTCGTTATATAATTATTAGCGTGTCATTTTGCCTTGATAACTAAGGCTTTTATAAAAAAATTTAATTTGAGATTATCTAATCATTATAATTTTTTTAAATTTTTATATAAAATATAATAAATAATTTTTTAAATTTTAAAATAAAAATATATTATAAAATAAATTTTAATAATATTTTATTTAATTTTTAATTTTTAATTTTTATCTCAATTTATCTAAAAAAATAAACAAAATCTTAATTCACTACCCGACAAAAGATTAGACCTCGATAATCGATCGCAGAAGTCATGCCATGCACCCAACTAATGGGAGTGAAGAAAAAACAAAAACAGAAACAAGCATTAGTGGTTTGGATTCAGAGATGAGTTGAGATGGGTTGAGATGGTTTATAAATAGTAGAATAGAAGTTTAATTATTTATTATATTTTATGTGTGAATTTGAGAAAATTATTTTGGGATTTAAATTGTTTATTATATTTTGTATAGAAATTTGAGAAAGTTGTAATGATGAGATGAAATGACTTAAGATGAGTTGAGGTGGATTTTGAATGCAAACGACCCAAGTGGAAATGTTCTGGGGCCGCAAGGCGTCCTATTAACTAAGTATTGATGCAAGATTTTAAGTTTTGGCATGGATAGTGGGATAAAGAGGATTTTAAATGAGTTGAATAAAATATTATTAAAATATTTTTTTTAATATTATTATTATTTTAAGATTTGAAAAAATTAAATTATTTATTATATTTTATATAAAAATTTAAAAAAATTATAATAATAAAATAAGATGAGATGATATAATTTATATATCTAAACGTACGTACGTTTTGTTCTGATCAAAACCCTAGCTAAAACGTAAATGGCTCCACCCACCATCTGTGATAGAAGTTAAGAACCCTGAAATGGTTGGTAGTGTTTTCAACGTGATTAATAAACGACCTTTATTCAATATTGACGTAAAAATAAAAATAACTGAGTTTTGAAATATCATGATGTTATAATTAATTCAAACCGATGGCAAGAAACGACACATGGAACTAAACCAGCCTAAAGATCATTAAAACCATTATATTTAGGTCAGACTAGTGTACTGTCAAAGATATTGTTTTTCATGAATTAGGAGTTAGCTACTAGCTATATATATATATATATATATATATATATATATATATATATTATATATATATATATATATATATATTATATATATATATATATATATATAGGACTCATATATACCGTCGGATCATAAGCACTGACAAAGCAATAAATTAGGACCCATGCATATTATATGCATGTTCACGTACGAAGATTTCATTGCATCTTTTCATGTATATCTTTGTCCCTAGCTTACTGATGATCTCATCAATTTGGACCACCAATATCCCACAAGTACTTCTCTTGGACCAGTGCTGGCGCTATATAATGGATCGTGATCTCGCGGTTTTTGTTCCCTGAAACGAAAGACATTTGTAAAAGCACCAAGCTGCTGCCTGAAAGTCCCCCTAAAAACAGCTTTCTACGATAATATTGGAGCTCAATGCATGAAACCCTTCATGTATCTATAATAATGTAAGATCGATGGAATGCATTGTGCGTGACAGCAGAGAGAGCATTAATGGGAGACCCAACGCATGGGGATTAAATGGCCTGCACGTATATATGCAGGTAGTAGTACTGTATGTATAATTTACTAGCTAGGCCCGGCAATGGCAACTCAGTTGAGTGAATTAATGGACTCCTTGCATGATGCATGCTGATCTGCACTGCAGTAATTAAAGAGATGCCACCAACTTTGTCCTTGTATCGCTTAGCTGTTAGCTGGTTTTGAATTAATGAGTATGGGTGAGAAATAGTCAGTCAAAGACATTAATGTAGGCCATAAAAAAGAAGCTTGTCAAAGACACTGTCTCACATTGGTGACCACACAATTACCTCTTTCTGTACTGAGGCCATTACATAATGTATATATGTTGCATGTACATGATAATTTACCTCCTAATAAACATAGATCACGTGACAATGCATATACTTTCTGTCTAATGCTTATATTGTACGAGTTGGTTATAAGTTTTGTTTGCTTAATCGAGACCTAAAATAGATATATACATGAAGTAGAGACCTCAACATTTGTTATTATATATATATATATATATATCACTACAAGAAAATTGCTTATTTGTGGCCATTTAATTCCAGCGAAATGACTATTTACAGCCAAAATGAGTCTGTTTTGGTCACAAATAACATTTTCGCCGCAATTAAATGGCCACAAAAGCCCATTTTTCTTGTAGTATATATATATATATATATATATGTTTTTTTTTCCTGTTTGGCTAGAGTATTATTGATTTGTAAAATTTATGATGCATCATGTCAATTCCTAATGAAAAATTATATTTGTAGTTTTAGGATTTGTAAGTCTCACCCACTCTTTTTTTTAAAACAAATAAGTAAATTCATATTGATAATAAATGATATTTGCAGTCGTGGACTAGTGTGCAAGGCCGCACAATCTCTTCAAAAAAAATGAGTATATACGAGATCCACGTAAAAAAAATTAATTTGAATAATAAAAAATTTCTTTCTTTAATAATAAATTCCATTTTTTTAAAAATAAAATGTACAAAAATTAAACACTCTAACTTACGGATAACATTACTCCTTCCTAGTTATATACACTACAAAAAAAAATCACTTTTATCGACGAAAGTTTGAGCAACGATATAAAAATCGTAGCTAAATGTTTATCTTTACCAAAGAAAATTTTAAATTCATCGTTAATATTACTTTTAACAACCAAAATTATACCATAGTTTATATTGATCACAAATATATAAGCGAAAACATTTCCCACCAAATAAGAAAGTAATTGTGACGATAATTATAGAACTAGCAATAACTATAATCGTCCTTAATAATTTTGTGGTAGTAGAGTACTGCCAACTAGTTTCATTTTGTCATAAATAAGAAGTTTTAATAAAACTGTAATTTGTTGTCAGTTTTAATCTAATAATCGACTTTTTACGACTAAATTTATCTTCAGAAAAGATAATATTTTAGCGACGATAAAAAAAATCGTAGCTAAATGTTTATCTTCAGCAATGAAAATTTTAAATCTGTCGCTAATATTACTTTTAACAACCAAAATTATACCGTCATTTATATTGGTCACAAATATATAAACGGAAAATTTTCCCAACAAATAAGAAAGTAATTGTGACGACAATTATAGAACTAGCAATATTAACTATAATCGTCGGTAATAATCTTGTTGTAGTAGAGTATTGCCAACTAGTTTCATTTTGTCATAAATAATATGTTTTAGTGAAACTGTAATTTTTTGTCAATTTTAATCTAATAATCGACTTTTTACGACCTAATTTATCTTCGCAAAAGAAAATATTTTAGCGACGATATAACCATCGTAGATAAAATTTTTATCTTTATCGATGAAAATTTTAAAATCCGTCGCTAATATTACTTTTAACAACCAAAATTATACCGTCATTTATATCGGAAAAATTTCTCACCAAATAAGAAAATAATTGTGACGACAATTATAGAACTAGCAATGACTATAATCGTCGTTAATAATCTTGTTGTAGTAAAGTATTGCCAACTAGTTTCATTTTGTTATAAATAATAAGTTTAAATAAAACTGTATTTTTTGTCAGTTTTAATCTAATAATCGACTTTTTACGACCTAATTTATCTTCACAATAGATAATATTTTAGCGACGATAAAAAAATCGTAGCCAAATATTTATCTTTAGTGAATAAAACTTTAAATCCGTCGCTAATATTACTTTTAACAACCAAAATTATACCGTCATTTATATTAGTCACAAATATATAAGCGGAAAAAATTTTCCACCAAATAAGAAAGTAATTGTGACGACAATTATAGAACTAGCAATGACTATAATCGTCGTTAATAATCTTGTGGTAGTAGAGTATTGCCAACTAGTTTCATTTTGTCATAAATAATAAGTTTTAGTGAAACTGTAATTTTTTATCAATTTTAATCTAATAATCGACTTTTTACGACCTAATTTATCTTCGCAAAAGAAAATATTTTAGTGACGATATAAAAATCGTAGCTAAATGTTTATCTTTATCGAAGCAAATTTTAAAATTCATCGCTAATATTACTTTTAACAATCAAAATTATACCGTCATTTATATTGGTCACAAATATATAAGTGGAAAAATTTCCCACCAAATAAGAAAGTAATTGTGACGACAATTAAAAAACTAGCAATAACTATAATCGTCGTTAATAATCTGGTTGTAGTAGAGTATTGCTAACTAGTTTCATTTTGTCATAAATAATAAGTTTTAAAAAAACTGTAATTTTTTGTCAGTTTTAATCTAATAATCGACTTTTTACGACCTAATTTATCTTTACAAAAGATAATACTTTAGCGACGATGAAAAGAATCGTAGCTAAATATTTTTCTTTAGCAAAGAAAATTTTAAATCCGTCGCTAATATTACTTTTAACATCCAAAATTATACCGTCATTTATATTGGTCACAAATATATAAGCAGGAAAATTTTTCACCAAATAAGAAAGTAATTGTGACGACAATTATAGAACTAGCAATATTGACTATAATCGTCGTTAATAATCTTGTTGTACCAAAGTATTGCCAACTAGTTTCATTTTGTCATAAATAATATGTTTTAGTGAAACTGTAATTTTTTGTCAATTTTAATCTAATAATCGACTTTTTACGACCTAATTTATCTTCGCAAAAGAAAATATTTTAGCGACGATATAAAAATCATAGCTAAGTTTTTATCTTTATCGAAGAAAATTTTAAAATTCATCGCTAATATTACTTTTAACAATCAAAATTATACCGTCATTTATATTGGTCACAAATATATAAGAGGGAAAATTTTCCACCAAATAAGAAAGTAATATATTGTGACGACAATTATAGAACTAGCAATGATTATAATCGTCGTTAATAATCTTGTTGTAATAGAGTATTGCCAACTAATTTCATTTTTTCATAAATAATAAGTTTAAAAAACTGTAATTTTTTGTTAGTTTTAATCTAATAATCGACTTTTTATGACCTAATTTATCTTCACAATAGATAATATTTTAGCGACGATAAAAAAATCGTAGCCAAATGTTTATCTTTAGCGAAGAAAATCTTAAATCGGTCGCTAATATTATTTTTAACAACTATAATTATACCGTCATTTATATTGGTCACAAATATATAAGTGGGAAAATTTCTCACCAAATAAGAAAGTAATTGTGACGACAATTATAGAACTAGCAATGACTATAATCGTCGATAATAATTTGTTGTAGTTGAGATTTTGTCATAAATAATAAGTTGTAGTGAAACTGTATTTTTTTGTCAATTTTAATCTAATAATCGACTTTCTATGACCTAATTTATCTTCGCAAAAGAAAATATTTTAACGAAGATATAAAAATCGTAGCTAAATGTTTATCTTTAGTGAAGAAAATTTTAAAATTTGCCACTAATATTACTTTTAACAACCAAACTTATACCGTTATTTATATTAGTCGCAAATACATAAGCAGGAAAATTTCCCACCAAATGAGAAAGTAATTGTGATGACAATTATAGAACTAACAATGACTATAATCGTCGCTAATAATCTTGTTGTAGTAAAGTATTGTCAACTAATTTCATTTTGTCATAAATAATAAGTTTTAGTGGAACTGTAATTTTTTGTCAATTTTAGTCTAATAATAAACCTTTTACGACTCAATTTATCTTCGCAAAAGGTAATATTTTAGCGACAATATAAAACTCGTAACTAAAGGTTTATCTTCTGTGAGAAAAAATTTAAATTCGAACATATTGAACGATATTTTTTAAATTATTTTATTTTATTTTATGTATTGTATTATTTTTAACCAAAAAATTCAAATTTTACATGATCTCGCATCACCTCAAATTGCAAATATTCTTCTTTTAAAAAAAAACTGAAATTAAATATTCTTTTTCCTATGTTTCGTGCTCTTATATATATATATATATATATATATATATATATATATATATATATATATATTTTACATCAATGCTCTTTTATTTTACTTGGTGATTCTAGTATTTGATATCATATCAATTCCTTAATCCACGCTACTCACCGCAAAAATTTTTTTATCGATGATGTGAAAGGTACTTTTAAATTTTAATAACTAAAAATAACTTCTACTTTTTTAAATTTTGAAATGGAATATATATCTTGTTGAAACTTAAAACCGAATGAGGGTATATAAATACCAAACAGACATAGGCCGGGACACTTATCATCTACACGCCGAACGAGATCTGGAAAAAATAAATAAGGCCAGCTGCACAGGCGAATTAAGGATTAAAGAAAGAAAGGTTCTACATCTACTTTTATATTTTCTGGTATGTAATTTTTATTTTTTTATATTTCTTTTAAATATTATTTTGATGTTTATTTACATATAAATTTTAGAATTTATTCTTATCAATATGTCTAGTTAAGTTTTCCACTAATTTTGAGAATGAAACCTCATTAATGATGATATAGTAGTAGTATTATTTATGAGATTGATTTTTTCCGAGTTATTTATATTTTCAAAGATCTATTGAAGTTCTTGCTTCATATTAATTAAAAAATAGAGTTACTGATATCAGTTCAATCATATTTTTCTCATGATATAGAACAATTTTAATCAATTGAGAGACATTTATAATTTTGACAAAAATAAAATATTATATCTTTTATGATTTGTTTTAACACTAGACGGTAACAGCGTGCAAATCACGTTTGCTTAGTTAAATTAAAATTATATGGTCTTGTACAAAAGAAATTGATTAATGAATAATTTAATGCATAAACAAACAGATTTAGCAAATATTTTTTTAATAATGATAGGTTAGTAAACCAAAACACTTAGATGTTTGCATAGATTAAAAAAATTAGTTCAAAATATATCATAATTTAATACAAGTTTTGCAAATTGATCATTTTGCTAAATTTGTTTAATGCAAGTTTAACAAAAAATTAATTCAAAATGCTGCATAGCTAGATTGTGGCATAATTAATCATTCCGTGTCATGATCCAAGAGACTCTAAACAACACCTAATTAAACACATTCTTTACATAAATTGAACAACATACAAATTCAGCATTCAATTAGCAAGCTCATCTCATCACAATTGCATATCGAGAATCAGCAAGTTTATAAACTTCATTCTTTACATAAAAATATTATTAGGTTTGACATCTGAGTGAGCAATTCCTCTTTCATGTATAAATTACAACGATTTTTTAGTGCAGTCTTGTGCAATCTTTGTGACCTATCATATGACGATAATCATAAAAAACACATAAAAGAGCAGAAAAAATCTCTCCAAATATGAAAATGAAAAAATGTTATGAAAAAAAAAATTATAAAAAACTGAAAAAGAAAATTACAATCACAGGTCTGCAACCTATGCACCAAAGATAACCCAGACGGATTGATAAACTCAAACCACCATTTTCCCAACACTCGACGCCGACACAAATATATCCATCAACCGATTTCTTTCCCCAAGATTCAAATGAAAGACTCAAATGAAAAAGATCATAATATACTTGCAATGCACGGATGAAATACACGATGGGCACTTACAAAAGGATAAAAAGGGCATAACACAAAAAGACAAAGAAGGAAAAACGATATAGATTGAATTATAAAATTATCTTTTAAGAGTAGATTTGTCTTTTAGGCTGCGTTTGGATGTTAAAATGAGTTGAGATGAGTTGAGTTTTTTATGAATAGTAGTGAGTTGAAATTGTTGAATGAGTTTGGTGGGGTCCACTTAAAATAAGTTTAAAATGTGTTTGGATCCCACCAAAGCGATGATGGTAACCCAGCTCTTTTAAAGTAAAAAAAGAAAACAATAAAATCAATAAATTCGTCAGAAAACACCAACTGTACCAGACTTTTTTTCATATCAATTCAACTTTCTCTCCTCTATCTGTTAGTCTCATCGCTATTATTTTATAATTTCATTTCAGTGCTTGAAAGAGGTAAAATTAGTAAAATAAAATAAAGATATTTTTATAAAATATTTTATAAAAATATTCTTTATTTAAAATATAATAAACCAATAAACTCAACTGCACTAATCTTCTCTTTCATATCAATTCTCTCTCCTCCGTTTATTTATTAGTCCCATCATTGTTATTTCATAATTTCATTTCAGTAGTATCTGAAAGAGACAAAATCGGAAAAAAAAAGAAAGGAAAATAGATGAACAAAAGTTATTGTTCATCACTGTTTATAGATACTTTCAATCATAGAATAGGTATAAAAATATAATAAATAATTTAATTTTTTAAAATTTTAAAATAAAATAATACTATAAAATTATATTTAATAAAATTATATTTAATTTTTAATAAAACATCTTATCTTATCTTAATTATATATCCAAATTCACTTGTTTTAGTTTT
Source organism: Juglans mandshurica (assembly GCA_022457165.1). Classification (NCBI taxonomy): domain Eukaryota; kingdom Viridiplantae; phylum Streptophyta; class Magnoliopsida; order Fagales; family Juglandaceae; genus Juglans; species Juglans mandshurica. The sequence goes on along the minus strand of CM039620.1, from coordinate 27,179,356 downwards.
CAATTATGGTTTTACTTTTAGTTGAACTCGATTTGTTTATTAAATTTTTATAGGTACAATAAAATGAACAAAAGTTAGATGCATCTTACTAATAAATTTTCTACAACATATATAGAAGGGACAAACCAATTTATTGGTATTGCACGTGGTCATGCAGACAAACTGGGTAGGATCAGGTGTCTATGTGTCAAGTGTAAGAATGGATATTATAGGACTATATATGTAATGGAAGATCATCTTTTCATTAAAAGAATTGATAAGAATTACACGCAATGGACATTTCATGGTGATGACGAAAGATGGAATGAAAATGAAGTTCGTGACAATGTTAATGAAAATGACTTGACAGAAAATGTTGACGATGTTGAAGAAATGTTAGATGATATTTACATGGAAACATTTATGGATACTAATGTAGGAGAGTCTTCCACTAGTCAAGATCCTGCATTGCCAGAATTAGGAAATAGAAATTTTGAACAGTTGTGGGAAGATTCTCAACGTCAACTTTATCCAGGTTGTGTGAAGTTTTCAAAATTGACTTTCATTATAAGGTTGCTCCATTTGAAAACAATTAATAATTGAAGTAATAAGTCATTTGACATGTTGATTGACTTGTTGAGAAGGCACTTCCCAATGGAGAGACGTTGCCTAAGTCATACTATGAGGCAAAACAATTGAGGCAATGTTTGAACTTTAATTATGATAAGATAGATGCATGCAAAAATGATTGTGTACTTTTTTGGAAAGAGCATGCTAGTAGTCAAAAGTGTTCTATATGCAAAGAGCCAAGATGGATTAACAATGAAAAAAATGATAAGAAAATTTCTTATAAGGTGTTGCGGTATTTTCCATTGAAGCCAAGATTGCAAAGGTTATTTATGTCAAAAATTACAACTGAGGATATGAGATGGCATAGAGAAAAATGAGTTCAAGATTTGAATAATTTGAGACATCCAGCCGACTCTGTGGTTTGGAAAGAATTTGATAAATCGCATCAATGGTTTGCTCAAAAATCTCGCAACGTTCGACTTGGACTGGCAACAGATGGTTTTAATCCATTTGGTAATATGAGTACATCTTACAGCGTGTGGCCGGTACTACTTATGCCATATAACCTACCTCCATGGAAGTGTATGAAAGATCCGTACTTCATGATGACCTTACTTATTCCTGGGCCTAGGGCACCTGGAAATGAAATTGATGTGTATTTGAGACCATTGATTGATGAGTTGAAGCAGTTGTGGGAAGAAGGTATAGATACATTTGATGCATCAATATCACAAACCTTTTGATTACATGCAGCATTATTATGGACAATAAATGATTTTCCTGCATATGCAAATCTCTCCGGATGGAGCACTAAAGGAAAATTAGCGTGTCCAGTGTGTAATGAGGAGACAGAATCTATGTGGTTGAAATATGGGCAGAAGCATTGTTATATGGTTCATCGTCGCTTTTTGCAACCAGGGTATATTTGGCGGAAAAAAAAAACTATTTTTAATGGTAAAGAAGAGCATAGATTGGCACCTCATGAACTGTCTGGCAATGATGTGTTAGAACAACTTATGAATGTCAGAGATATGCAATTTGGAAAAACAAATAAGAGAAAACGTGCAGTAGAGGAGTTGAATTGGACAAAAAAAATATATTCTTTGAGTTACCATATTGGTCAACACTAAAATTAAGACAACCTGGACGTCATGCATGTTGAGAAGAATATTTGTGATAATGTCCTAGGAACATTGATGAATATAGAGGGAAGACAAAGGACACAATCAAAGTACGAAAAGATTTGTGTCAAATGGATCTTAGGAAGGAACTACACTCAAAAGAAGATGGCGGTTCTTATCTAATGCCATGTGCACCCTTCATATTGTCAAGTGATGAGAGAAAAAGTTTTTGTACTTGGATAGAATCTGTGAAGTTCCCCGATGGTTATGCTTCAAATATTTCTCGGTGTGTGAACGTTGCTAATCGTAGGATATTAGGAATGAAAAGTCATGATTGTCACGTTTTTTACAACGGTTACTCTCAGTTGCAATCCGTGGGTACTTACGAAAAGATATAAGGATGACATTGATTGAACTAAACTTTTTTTTTAAAGAACTATGTTCACGTACGTTAAACATAGAGGTTTTGAAGCAACTAGAAAGCAACATTGTCATCATTCTTTGCAAGTTCGAAATGATATTTCCACTAGCTTTTTTTGATATAATGATACACTTAGCCACTCATCTACCACGTGAAGCATTGCTTGCAGGACCGGTGCAATTTCGATGGATATATCCCATTGAAATGTTTCTTGGCAAACTCAAAAGATATGTACGAAATCGAGCACGTCCAAAAGGGTCAATTGCGGAGGCATATATTGATGTTGAATGCTTGACATTCTGTTCTATGTATTTTCATGATGTTGAGAGAAGATGTAATCGAGTAGAGTGGAATACTGATATTGGGCAAGGGAATGAATGCAGAGGTTTGTCCATTTTTTCTTAGAATGTTCGTCCATTGGGATCCTCAACACTTCACAGTTTAGAAGAACGACTTTTTGCAAAGGCACAATGGTATGTGCTAAATAATTGCACAGAAATTGAACGCTATCTAAAGTAAGTAAATCATGTTTGATTTGTTTAATTGCACATGCATATGAGTTATTAATTATGTCACGTATTGATATAAATTTTATATGCAGTGAACGCCATGAGGAGATCAAAGCAAGGTGCACAAATAATAAATATCATAGACATGAAGCTGAATTTCCAAAGTGGTTCAAACAACATGTAAGTATTTTTTTTTAGCAATATGGCGATATTTCTAACGTGTTGAATACAATCCATATAATATCATTTTGTTAATTGTTATATTTTGTTTGTTTTGCATTATTTTTAATAGATTAAACATTTGTATAGCTAGAATGCACCTGATGTATCTGATCAATTATATGCATGCAGTCCTGGCCCACAAGTTGCATTCTATAATGGTTGTATAGTGAATGGTGTTAGATTTCACACTAAAGAATGTGAACGAAATCGGTACACACAGTGTAGTGGTGTACTCGTTAAAGGGGAACACGAAGCAAATGATGTTAACTTTTAAAGAGTTTTAAACGATATTTTGGAGCTACATTACTTGGGAGGTCAACAAGTATTCATTTTCAATTGTGATTGGTGGGATATTGAAAAACAAAGAACAGGAATACAAATAGACAATCATTTTACAAGTATAAATATATCTCATGTTTGGTATAAGGACGATCATTTTGTCTTAGCATGTCAGGAACATCTATGATGCACCCCTGATGGTAGAGGAAGAAGATGGAGAAGTGACTGATACTTAAGCATATCAGGAAAATGAACCTTTCGGGTTAATGCATCTGTGGAACTTGATGAGGAGGAATTGACTCTACTATTAGGAGATGATGTGACATCTGAGTATGTTGATGTGTTACTACTAATAATACAGTTATTAATGAGCATCTTAGTGATGAGGCTATGAATAGTAACACCGACGAGGAATGAGACTCTGATAATCAGTTCTATGCAGAGGAAGACATCTTGGTCACTCAGAGTAATACAGATAATGATGATGAACTGTAGTGAATATGTTTTATTGTATACCAAATTTAGGTATTTATTCTCTCTTATAAAATAAAGTTTGGATGTTAAGTAATGCAATAGGTTTAGTTTTTTTTTAATTATTTTTTCAATTACTGTATGAATTAGTCTATTAGAATATATGGTTTTTGCAAGGGCTTTGGTTTAGGGATTTATGTAACCCCCAAAGCTCTTTCCCCATTTGTAAAAGGTATTCCTACGCTATAAGAGAGGGTTATCAATACAAATTGGGGGTACCGTCCCTCTTCTTGAAAAAAAAAAATTAGTTTTATTGAGAGTATTATTTGTGTGTGACATATTATCTTTTTAATCAATATATATAATTGTACCTACATAAATAATTTTTAATTGGACACATAATCTTTTTAATCAATATAAAAAATGGGTATACACTTTTTATAATATACACTTTAACTTTTAGAATGAAGTTGAGATATATTATCATTTTTTATATTGATTAAGAAATTATTAAATTATAATGTCTCCAACTCTATTTGAAAATTTAAAAAGTTCGTACATTTTAACTTTTAAATTGAAGTTGGAAAATTGTTATCTTTTTAAATCAATAAAAAAAATGTACAGACTTTTAATTTTTATTTAGGCATGTATTATCTTTTTAATCGATATAAAAAATTGTACGTATATTTTTTTACTTTTAATACGAAGTTGGTGACATATTATCCTTTTAATTAATATATAATATAAAAATTGTACGTACATTTTTAACATGTAGAATAAACTTGAAAGATTTTATCTTTTTAATCAATATAAAAGAAGTGTATGTACAATTTTAATGTTCTATAGTTCAAATTTCATGATATGTTACCATAGTCCTTTGAACCTATATACACATTTTCTTATCAAGTATAGTTGACTTATTATCAATATATGAATTCGATTAATTCTCTATATCATTATTATATTAATATATAGCTAGTCTTGTTTCTATTTCATCTTCCTTGCTAGTCGTTGTTATATTAACATATAGCTAGCCTTGTTTCTATATCATCCAGTGTATTTGGTTAAATATATTGATGTTAATAATTTTTTAGTTATAAAGAAATATTAATATATAGTAGATGAGAATTCTTTTAAAACCATATAATCCACTCTCCACAAAAAATTTGTGCATCTTAATGGCATCTTCATATTTATTCCTAATTAACTAATGATATATTTGCTTGTGAACGAAATATCTAAATTTTAGGAGAACATAGATTACGTTAGAGAAATAAAAAATAAGAAAAAAATGGTACATGAGTTAATACAAAGGCAAAAAATGGCATAAGATTTTATCATATATTGAGTTAACAGATTAAAAAAGTGGTAGATCAATAATCCTACATTTTCTCTAAATATCTTTTTTATTTTTATTTTAATTCAAGAACACAAGACATGATCAATTTATATTTTATATTTATAATATTTTATATTTAAATAGGTGGTGTTTAAAGCCTTGATTTGAACGAGTAATTCTATAAGTCAGGATTACGCACGCCTCCATATGAATGAAATTTTCATAAAATTACTTATAACAAAATATTTTATATAAAATATTATATATTTTTATATAATATACACATAATTTCTAATTTATCAGATCATGGATTCAAGTGATAACAACCAACCATGCATTGAATCAAGGGAAAAAGGCATGGCACGTTAGTCCTTGATTTTCTCTTCAAGTGAGTGGGTTCATTGGGTTGACAAGTTCAACAAATGAAGTGGGCAGCAATGTCAATTCGGCTGGCACTATTTTTCCCTCCAGATCTCATTTTTATTCCTTGCCTTTATTTCCATATTCCACCATTTTCAGAGTAGTTTTTTGTACGTATTCATTGCCTTTCTGTACGTATTCCTTACCTTCTTCCTTACCTTTAGTTTCTTTCTCTACCAATTCTCATTGAATTTTTTTTATGTATTCATTAACCTTTCTTTGTCTTTTTCTATCTTAATTATTACTACACTCCATTGATTACTTTACCATTTCCAGGTAAATCTCTATAAATTGTTCTAATTCTTACTTTCTAATTGTTTAACACTAATATCTCTATTGAATCAATATCATGAAGCTTTTCAACATATATGTTTTTAGTAATTATGGCTCCAATTACTACTCGAGGACATGGAGGATAATCATCTCGATTGACTTCAAGAGGTGCTCCTACGGATCAACCACGATCCTTTCATGAAGGATCTTCTTCTATAGGGGGATCATTGCCAATAGACTCAACAACAATTGGTAGTCAAGTGCATGAAACACAATCGAGTGGTGAAGGAGCATGTAAGTTAAATTTTTTAATTTTTTTAAATCTTAATCTTATTATGATTTTCTAATTTTTTTTCCTAAACAATATCTTAATATACAATGATGTACTTTTTAATTAGCTTCCTCTTCTTTAGTTATGGTTTGTGGTGCCTCTCATGGTTTCATTTCTTAGAAATTCTGCCGTAAAACTTATTTCCTACTTGGTGAAATCTTTTTCTATTGTGTTTCCTAAAAATACAAGGTGGGGTCATGGGTAATTGCTATGATCTGCTGGTCTTTGATATGCCATTAACGGCTAATCCCATTATCCCAAAAGTGGTTTTCAGGTTATGTGCTTATTTAATGCTACTTTATTTTGGATGCTTATTTAATTATGACTTATTGCTAGCTAAGTTTATGTGTGTATGCATGAAGTTTAGTGTTGGCTCCAAGATTCTCTTAACCTGATTCTTAATTGCTAAAAATCTCTCTAAACAAAATAATTAAAAACTATATTTCTGGTTTCATAACCTTAATAATTAAATGTATAGTTCCAAGTAGATTTGAAGCAACTAAAATATAAGCTAAAAGAGAGTTGCTGCCATGTAACTCTTTCTTCAGCATTGCTAGATTTAGTAAAACACATTGGATTTGAAGCACCCACAATAATATTTGTAGCCTCAAGCATAAATTTAGATATACCAAATTAAGTTCCATTTATTTCCTTACATCTAAAAGCATAACACAACCCAACCAAACATACCGACAACATTTTATATGAGTGAAATTAATCCCAACCAACCAAGCATATCAGCAACAAACTCACTACAACTCCATCATTCAATCCCAACACTTCAAGACAATTCATCAATAAACATAGTCCAACTCAAACATAATCACGCATTTAGAAATCATTTCCGTCCTCACAAATCCAATATGAGTGAAGTTAAAGATTAAATATTAAATCCATCAACTACAAACAGTCCAACCATTACATTCCTCCAATATTTAGCATCAATTCATAGGATTCCACTTCACACTCCCATATGCATAATCTAATGATTTTACAACCCAACTTCATCATAAACCACACTAACTTTCCTCAGTCTACCACATTAACACAATCAATTTATAAAACAGATCTGTCCATAATTTAACACAACCAATCACATAAACAACCTAAAGGAGATAAAGGGAATTAGTTGTTATACCATAAACATTCTAGACGTGGCTACAATGTTGCTCGGGGCTATAGTTGTTGCTTGCTGCCGCTTGAGGAGGTGTCCAATGGGTGGCCGGAAAACCACAAAAGCTGTGGCCTTGTGGTGGTACTGTATCGTGGTGGTTGATGGCATGGGTTTCCGTGGGACCGACCAAGAGGAGGGGCTAGGTCATGGGGGGGACCTTGATTTCAGGAGGCCAGTCGTGAGACATGGGAGGAGCAACCGTGGGGTTGCCATTTACGGTGGCGTTGGGTTGCTGTGCATAGGGGAGGCGACTTGAAAGGGAGATGCCGAGAGAAGGAGAGAGAGGGACCCGAAGGCTGAGAGGGAGAAGGGGTTTTTACCCCTGGGGGGAGGAATCGTTAGTGGCGTTGGGTGGCCATACACAGGGGAGGTGAGAGATTGAAAGGGAGATGCAGAGAGAAGGAGAGAGAGGGATCCTCGGGTACGGAAGGCTAAGAGGGAGGAGGGGTTTTACTGCCTGTGAGACGCGATAACGACGGCGGCGGCGGCGGCTCTTGCGCCGTGAGGGAAGGGCCAGGGTATGCGCGTGCGCTCCCAGGGGGGGGAGTGTCGGTGGGAGTGAATTGGGGAGAGAGAGAGAGAGAGAGAGAGAGAGAGAGAGAGAGAGGGGGAGTGAGGGACGGCTACGGTTTATGTGTTTTAGGGAAAAAAAAATCAATTCGTCATCTTAATTTTCATCATCCTCTCATCTAATGCAAAGTAGTTGTTTTATGTCAATATTATTATACATGCATGCATCTTTTATAAAAGCTACAAAATAGTAATTCTAAAAATGATTTATTCCTATATTTTTCAGCCACTTCTAAGGTGAAACGAGATTGTGGTAAAGCACAATGCATATCATTTGAGAAACTGAGAAAAATTGGTCTCATTCTAGTGAAGATAGAATCGAGCAATAAGGGAGCTACTGGAACAAATAGTATTGCTTTTATTAGCAGGGTAGGCTATATTGCTAGGCATTTTGCCCCCATTACATGCAAAAGCTAGAAGCACATCCCTGAAGTAGATAAGGAGGAATTGTACGCTCGGGTCCGCATAAGTAATCATTGTGCTTATTTATTATTTTCTTGTTTTGGTTTAAAAATTATGTACTACATTTTTTTAATTCAATTATGTTTTAGGGAGAATTCCTCCTTGACCGGAATGAAGATGAAGTCAAAGAGAGCATTAAAGCAAAGTTACAACGAAGCTACAATGACTATCACCATACATTGCACAAGATATTCAAGAAATACTTAACAAAAGAAGAAGCGATTGCTCATGTCCCAGATGATTTGAATCAAGCTGATTGGGAGATATTAAGTGATCGATGGGCAGACCCAAAATACAAGGTATCTCAATGTTAAAGTTTGTCACGTATATATTCATAAGCTATTGTATTAGTTAGTATCAATTTTGTCAGTAATAGGCATGCATAAAAAATTATTTTCTTCATGAGAAAATAAATATAAATTGATGTCTATATTATTTACAAATAATGTAAACTTGAAATTTATGGTGGGTGTTGTATATATAGTAGGCTTGTGATGGAATTGGAGTTTGAAAATGTGTATATATGTTAAGGGTAGAACTAGTTGGTTGGTACTAGTTCCATTTCTAACTAAAATAAATATTGAGTTAGGATGGACATAGGGGCTAGCTGTTACCTACTCATAAACCTTGCAATTCTTTTTTTTTCTTTATATTTTTACTCCTAGAATTAACTTGCATTTTTTGGTTTATTTCCTTTTTTATATATATAGAAATTGTGTGATCAAAATGCTTTGAATAGAAGCAACTTGAAAGTTAATCACGTGGTTGGATCAAAATCATTTGCTCGTCGAAGAAAATGTATTTTTTAATTGTTATTTATACATTGTGATTTTTAATATTAGAGAGTTTTTTTAATTTTTCTTGATCTGTTGAAGCGTGGGGAGGATACTACTCTGATTGATTTTTATAAACTCACACACTCGAAAGATGGCTCTTTCACAACTCCTATAGCAGAAGAAAATTATGTAAGTAATGCATTTTTCTTAGCGAAATACCTTATTTCAACTTGAGTCTTGATTTTTTATCGTAACTATACCATGTCAATGTTATATTTCTAGTTTTTTCTTTTTATTGGTCTAAGGAATCTAATATTTTTTTGTTATTGTCATTGTCATTGTTTAAGTTATTATATAGAGTTCCATTTTGAGTTAGAGTTAGAATATGCCATCTTGCACTATTTACTTACTATAGTTCATAGATGAACTGATACAGGTAACTTAAACGTTATATGTGGAGTTATTTTTTATGTGCAAGAGTTTGATATTTACATTGTTGTTTTTTAGTTTTTAGATTTAGTGTTTTATGGCACCATGTAATTAGAATGTTATTGCATTATTGATTATTATGATTATTTTAAAATAATATATTAGAAACCTGAGATGAGACCTCTTGCTCACTTATGTTAACCATGGTTGTAAACTATACTGTACAACAATGAACAAAAACAAAAAGTCAATTTCAACTTTGAGATGTTGCTGATGTTTGTTTTTTCTTTTGTGATATTTTATTTCTTAAGGTTAATTGATTTTATTTTACTTGGGTTATGCATTGGACTTAGACAAGCACAATGCATACATATACTAACTTACTTTTCTAAGAAAAACTTGCTCTTGCTTTTGCAGCATAGGATGAAAGATTTATGGAATTAGAGAAATGCTGCCAGGTCATCACGGACTGCAGAAGATATTTTCAACAAGGTTTTGGGGCATAAATCTGGATATGCCAAAGGATTGAGAAATTATGTCATACCTATTCCATCATCTTCACGTTAATCCAAAGTCATCCAACTCACTCAACAAGTAGAGAAATTCAAGAATGAGATGGAGGTTTATAAGGAGAAATGAAAGGAGTCAGTGCAAAGGGCAGAATCTATGCAATCAAATATCAACAATATGGTAGAGAAACAAAGTGAATATGATCGTCGCCTCTCAAAAATTACGGCACAATTAGAGACTCATAGAGAGTCCTAAAGAGACATTCAATTTCACATTTCTATTTTAGTTTGCAAATAACAAACTTTATTTGAGTGTTTTTATGAACAATGGTACTAGATTTAAATGATGGCTTTAATTTTATGCATTTTGTTGTAGCACTAGAATTTGTTATTAATTATTTTTTAATATTGATGATTATTTGGTATTCTATTTATAAAGAATGAAGAATTGTGCAATCATACGTGATGAAATATATTTGTCACTAATTCTAAATGCATGTCACCATTTATGATGATAAATATTTGTCGCTAATTCTAAATCATTGTGTGTAGTGACAAGAGTTAGTCGTCACCAATAGTAAACAATAGCGACAAATTTAACTCGTCACCTATACTAGACACCAGATTCTTATTGTATTATTTGTGATAAATAAATTTTGACGGCAAAAATTAGCTTAGCGACGGTAATACTTCCTCACAAATAGTTTTCTATTAGTGACAGTTATTTTGGTCGCTATAATGTTCATATCTACGACGAATTAATTGCCTAATATTAATGAGGAACAAATCTTTCGTCACAATTGCGTTAATTTTTGCGACAATTTTTATTTTATGGGGATTTTTTGGGACTAAGTATTAGACCCTTCTTGCAACAAAAATGTCGTCGCTAAATGCAGTATCTTTTGCAACGATGTGCTTTTATTGTCATTAATAACTATCAACGACGAGATATTTCTGACGAATGTGCGACGATTTTTTTTCCTTGTAAAAAATAATTTACGACGAAAATTCAATTTTTAACGACAAACTTTTTTCTCGAAAAAAGCTTTATCAATTCTTTTCCAAAATAAATAAAAATCAAATACAGTGACAATACCGATCTACCTCATGACTGTCTTCTAACAGCCCTAGGTGGCCGCTGGCTAGGTCTGCTCGAGTCGAAATAGACTATAATAATATATAAAAGTTTGACAGAGACACCTCAGAATATTAAAACAATTCCTACCAGCCGACCAAAAAGGGTGGAAATAGCTAATATATTCGTAGATTGTCACGTTGAACATGATTTGTTTCCTCCGTTCCAATTAATTAATGTGTGTGTTTATCTAAAATTGCGCCATCATTGTTTAAAACATAAAAATTTCCAAAATGACTTTTACTAATAAAATTGCACGATTAAGTACTTTCAAGATAAAGTCCATCGATCTCACATGGCAGCACACGGCCGGCCGACCAGCCAAGCAGCAACATAAAAGTTTTACAAGCAATTTCCCAATTAATTACCAGATATCAAATTACAACAGTACTATAACTAATAACTATCATCCAACGGCACGGCACGGCCCAACAACTCTGCATCCAGGAGTAGATAGCCAATAATAATACTACAACACATCCAACATGAGCATTAATATATAACAAAATAACAGCCTAAGAGCATCATAACGTCCAGTTGTGTTCTTGAGCTCAATTGGGTTAGGACTCGACCCTTAAACACAGGAACTTTTGGGAGCTCAAGAACCCCTGTGATCAATGCTCCTGATCAGCTTGATGAAAAATCTTCAATCTCAATTTCATTGTCTGGAAGAAGTTTCTTTGATTTTGTCATTTTCATGCATTCATACTGTTTAAAGTGGCACGTCATGAGTGGTTTTATATGCCAACAATTAAAATGTGACACCTCAATAAGTGTGATGAAAGATAACAAAATTAAAAATGAAGAGTAACATTACTCAAAAGAAAATTGAAATATGAGTTTTTCATATTAATTTTTTTTTCCAAGCCATGGATTTCCATTTGTCAAAGAGACAGGATCATTAAAATGCACATAGTAATCAAGTTCAACAAAAGGATGCTTTTGCGGATATGTACAGTATTGCTCTTACCAAGGATGCTTAATTTGTGACAGATTATTTGGAGATATTATCTAGCTACTAGTAATCAACCTCACCGGAATGTCAACTTTATGAGAGCGGCTCATACTCGGGAGGTATATGCTTTCAGTGGTAGATTCTTTAATCTGCTGTACTGCGTTAACTTTTTGAGACGAGAGGGCGTGCAACAATAAGCTCCTTTTCGGACTCCTTCCAAGAGAGAAATGTTCAATGTTTGTTGTTTCTATAATTTCCTTAAAAAATACGAAAAATAATTCCTACTTCCCTCCAATAATGTATTCGAAAGAAAATGAACAAAGGAATGAAAGAAATTTTGAAGACCTTAAACGGACAGCACACTTTTATTAATTTTTAGATACTCTCTAGACTTACATTTTCAATACTCTCTTCTTTAACCAGCTTTTTAATGTAGGCTTTAATGGATCTTACCCTCGTTTGGTTACGTAGTTCATAAGAGATAAAATGTCGTTTGGTTACGTAGTTTAGATGAGATATTTTAAATAATAATAAGATTTTTTAATTAAGATGAGATTAGATGATTTGTAAAAAAATATGTGTTTAGATAGTAAGATGAGATGAAATAATTTTTATTTTTTGAGGTTTGATAAAAACGGGGTTCCATCAATGGAAGGAAAAAAAAAAAAAAAACTGATATTGAGAAACGACAAGTGGTGTGCACGGGGAAGGAAAAAATAAAAAAAAATGGTAGGAAATGGCAAGTGGTGTGCACATGAAGGAAAAAAAAGTAAGCACGTTCGCTCCCAAAATTCCTGTATCAGAAGGAACAAGGAAGACTGTGGGTCAATGAAAAAGTCAGTGATTTTAAACTACAAAAAATCTTCAACCTCCAAACACTCCGAACTTTAAATTATTTTTAATTTTTATTATTATTTTTATTTTATTAAATATTTATTATATGAATAATGAATAAAAAATTTAAAATAATTTTAAAAAAATAAACTAAAAAAAAAAATATTAAAAATTAAAAAAATATAGAATATGGAAGAAATTGTATAGCAAAGCTCGTTAAGATGAGATCGGTATCCAAACCGGGCTAATTTTCACGATTTTCTCGTACATTTTTCTTTTCCTAAATAAGTAGCTCTCCTCGATGCATCCTATCCGCTTGGATTGCACTTATTGCGCTTAATGAAATTTTTACTGCCTGTAGTTGTAAAGAAAGAAAATTTGTCTTTTGTTTTTTACCCAAAGGTTATCTGGAAGCCCTGCAATAATCGGTCAGTTAACCCAAAACACTGAGTTGTAAACATTAAAATGAGAACCACCTTCTTTCAACAAAGGATTGCAATTGTCTGAGTGAATAATCTTAGAACTCAAACAATAAGATTATAAATAAAATAAGTTCCAAATCCAAAACACAGACACAGATTCTACAGTGAAGTACGTGCGAGGGATTCTATCTTCACATATAAAGTCCCTCCGGCACCCCTTCTTTCTTCTTGAACATCACCTTCTCCTTTGCCTTCTTGAAGTCCACATGTGTTACCTGAAGCACATAATTAAAATTTGAACATTCGGTTAAGCAAGCCCTTTTATTTAACCAACTCCAGAAAATATGCATATGTATAGCATGCATACATAACTTCCAGGAGACCCTAAATAACATCATCCTTGTTAAATTAAATAAAAAAATAATAAAAAAAAAAAGAGAATCGTGAGAAGATCTACAGGCTTGTCAAATAACTGAAGCACTTAAAGCTGCCTTTGACTTCAGGCTTGTCAAAAAACAAAAAATGCTCCTTTTGGTATGTTTCTTCCCTTCGACAGCAAATTGACATCACCAACTTCCTGTTTTGTTTTGTTTTTTGTTTTTGTTTTTTTTTTTAATCGGTAGTCTTCTCCCTCTTACTAAGTTGCCAACTGACATAACAAAAGCTAAAAGCATAAAAAGGGTCAATTCCCAAGCCAACACAATATCCTGAGACTCACGTGGTCAAGCTAATAACATGATACATGGAAGAAAAGACTTTAAAGCATCCTGTATAAAACTAGGTGGCGACAACCTTTTTTCAGATGTGAGATCTGGACAACATTTATACAGTGAAAAGAGACTGTGACGTTCTATTTCCTATTAAAGAAGTCCGTCTCTCTGCTTCAACTCTCCAACTCTTTCTTCCTTCATATGCAATATTGGCTCCATTTTTAGAGCTTCATAGTATACATACATACGTATAAAGTCATCGAAGAATTTATTAAAATACGCAAAAGGCATAGTCCAAGTACAGACGCAATATACAAGAGGAACACCAAATTAGAAAAAAAAAAGAACAAAGAAAAAAAAGAATGAGAGACGAGAACATCATGGAAATTCAGCCCATTACAACCTATAGAAGCTACCCAAAGGAAAAGAGTAAATAAAAAAACAGAGTTATATGGTTGTATAAACTAAAGTGATTAAACTTCTGAGCAAGCAACAAGATTCCATTAAAAATATACCTCAAGTGCAATAATAGAAAAAGGGTAACCTTACACCTCATTTACTACTACTTTACTACCCAGTTATTTTTTTTTCATTTTGCTATTTGAATCTGGATTAAAAATTCAGATTATGACCTTCTTGTATAATCTAGAAAAAAATAAATTCAATCAACCAACGTAATCATGTAATTTACGTTGGTTGATTGAATTTATTTTCTTCTAAATTATGAAAGAAGGTCATATTCTAAGATTTTTAATCTAGATTCAAATAGCAAAAGGAAAAAAAATAACTCGATAGTAAAGTAGTAGTAAAGAAGGTGTGAGGGTATCATTGCCCGAGAAAAAAAAGGAACCTCTTTGCCAAAGGTCATAAGGAATCAAAGCAGAATTCACCTTCATACGTCGTTCTCTTAAAGCAAGCAAGCCAGCTTCAGTGCAAATTGCCTTTATATCAGCTCCAGAAAATTCATCCTTAGTCATAACAAATTCCTCTAAGTTGACATCATCAGCCAATGTCATCCTTGATGTGTGTATCTGCAGTCCAGAAATACAAGGTTTAAATATTCAATGAAGCAAAAATGTCAGATTCAATATAAAAA
This sequence comes from Juglans mandshurica, assembly GCA_022457165.1. Classification (NCBI taxonomy): domain Eukaryota; kingdom Viridiplantae; phylum Streptophyta; class Magnoliopsida; order Fagales; family Juglandaceae; genus Juglans; species Juglans mandshurica. The sequence goes on along the minus strand of CM039620.1, from coordinate 27,164,349 downwards.
AGACTAGGAGAAAATACATTCGATATTCTGCTTTCGCACAATCAGATGTACCTGGAAAATGCGCCTCCTTGTCTTGATATCAGGAAGAGGGAACTCAATCTTTCTATCTATTCGGCCGGGCCGAAGCAAAGCTGGGTCAAGACTTTCAATCCTGTTTGTAGCAAGAATCACTTTGACATCTCCTCTTGAATCAAAACCATCCAACTGGTTCAGCAATTCCAGCATAGTCCTTTGAATTTCACGTTCTCCACCTGAGTGGGCATCATACCTGTGGGACAGCCAGATCAGAAACACTCACACCAAGTGGGCACCATTAAAAGTTCACTACCTCACCTCTTTGTACCGACTGCATCAATTTCATCAATGAAAACAATTGAAGGTGAGAGGTCATCAGCTACTCTGAAGAGTTCCCTCACTAATTTTGGGCCATCACCCAAGTATTTTTGAATCAATTCACTGCCAACAACACGCAAGAAAGTTGCTGATGTTGAGTTTGCTACTGCCTGAAAAGAGCACAAATAAGCTTACAAGCTCAAACTACGTCAACAGTGCAACCATTACAAGAAAAACCATAGAAGGCATGAGGGTGCAGATCAAAATTCAACAGTGCAACCATTTTAGTCCACATATTTATTACACATACATTTCAAATGAAAAAGATCTTGAAATATTTAATCCAATAAGGTGCCTATATTTATGTACAGAAAAAGCAGGGAGGGGGGAGGCATGGCATCCTGCATTTAGGTGTGACACATAAAAGCAAAGAAATTTACATAATAGACAAGAAACACAATTTTCAATTCATAATGAATATTGCGGAGGAAACATACACCTCAATGCAAAATATATATTGGCTCTATAATAATATAAAATGGTTGCCTGGTAAAGAATATTTCACAATATGGTGGATCACTGTACTTGTTGCTTCACCAAAATGATCACCTGCTTCCATCATTTCTTCCAAATTTCTGTTCCAATATCTTCTTGCCATTTCTCTTCCCACACTTCCCTCTTTTTTTTTTTTTTTTTTTAAAGGACCAACATATTGTAAAGATTCTAATGCAATTAGCTTTCATTGGTAAGTACACACCAGAAGGAAGTATTATTCTTTTTTTGGATGTTTTTTTTCTTTAATAAGAAAAGATAAAGAACAGAGCACCATGTCCAGGATAATTAGAAGCTACGCACTAGGAAGTTGAAGTTGAAGAGAAGAAATTTTACTCACATGATGTGTGTCTGTACATTTAACAATTTAGATATGTAGACTGTAATAAGACACAACTTGTTCAAAACAAAACACTGATAATTGATGCATAAACCTAACGCAAGGAATGAAGGGTTGGTGGATAAGGGCATTATTTACCATCACCTCAAGTAAGAGGTTTTTCTACCATTTTAATGGTGCTAGCTAGATCACATTCATAGAAAAGGAAGGGAACATAAAAAAAAGCAATAATTGATATCAACAGAAAGTAGCACACGGAAGGAAAGAAAAGTGCACACCTTTGCAAGCAAAGTCTTGCCCGTTCCAGGCTCCCCATACAATATGACCCCCTTAGGAGGCTTGATACCAATGTCCTCGTATAATTCAGGATGCGTTAAAGGGAGTTCAACTGCCTCTTTAATCTCCTGTATCTGGGCATCTAGGCCACCAATGTCAGCATATGATTCTAGAGGAGCCTTCTCAACCTTCATTACAGACACCATTGGATCAACTTCATCTTGAAGAAGACCAACAACAGAGAGAACCTGAGAGGGACCAACGATAGTGAAGGTGAGATTATTTCTTCCTTGTCCAATGGCATAGCTATTTCAGGAAAACAAATAACACAGTAAGGTGAATGGTTTTCCCTTTTGGGAGAATAGAGAGCACAACAAGACGAACTAGAAATTCATCAACATTGATTTGATCTGTCTAACCGTATTGTTCGACAATCTTCTGAATATTCAGACCTCATAGATTCAAGACAACCAAATGCCCCAATTCCCTAAGCCTTCCAGATTTCCAAACTTCTCAATAATGAATATGTCTATATGCCAACTGCCTACTAAAGTACCAAATATTTTTTTTCTTTTTTACTGTAAATTAGCGAAATCAAAGAAATTGGAATTTCAGCTGTCCCAAGCAGCAAAGGTAAAGCGACACAATTGGCCAATTGCCAACCAACCAAAAACTGTTGTTTTTTCCCTTGTAATTTTTTAATAAGTTTTTCCTTGTGTCAGAATTGTAACAAGATTAGAAACTTTAAGCCCTTTAAGGCTTAGAAAGATACGCAAGCCCCAAATCAATCTAAATTTCAAACCTGAGGTGCTGGCTGTCTCAGGTCTCTCCTGATTCATAAACAACGGTTCACTACTAATACATCTCATTAAAATCATCAATTTCAGGTGCCTATGGGTCCACATCATCAAATAACTAACCAATACCACTTGCTTCAGAGCAGAGCAACCAACTCAATCGCTAGAATCAGGTGTATCAGTTCACATCATTAGAAAATTAACCAATACCATTTTCTGCAGAGCAGTTCAAATTACTCAAATAACCTGCTTCTTGCAACCCCTAAATTTGTGTAGAGTTTATTTGAAACCTTAAATGCGTAGAGAGGTTATCCCAAAAACAAAATGGCCCTCTATCCTACACATATATGTGCCAAAACCATGCACCACCAAGCTTTTAAAATTGCCCCACAACAATCCTAAATTGTTTTAAGCAACACACAAAAATGGCACGCCAAATCTCTTATTTCAATACTCTATTCACAGCAAGACTTAAAACAGCCGATACAGAATATCGAATATAATATTAGAGCGGATACATAATAGACAGAAAATCCCAAACACAAAACCCTAACCCCACGTTACTACAATCTAAGATTTATATTTTCGTTAGTACGCACTTCACATTGAACTGCCCAAATAAAAGGAAATTATTATCGTACCCCGCATCACTTTCTCGGCACCAAACACTCAATTAGCAACGAAATAGAAAATAAATCCCGTTACCTTATTATGCATCAAGATGGCGCAGCCAGGCTCGAGTTGATCCTTGTCCACGAAAGACAATATCCCCACGTAATATTCAGGCCCCACCGAGGACGACACAATCGCGTGGTTCTCATCGATGAGCTCCTCCAGGTTCCCAACGCTCATCGGCGACCCCCTGAGATCGTCTACCTTGGATCTGTCCTCCTCGGCTTTCTCCTCCTGCGGCTTGAGCCGCTCCTGGTTCGTCACGAACTCTTCCTCCATAAGGAGATAGTCCTTCACGCGCTCCAGCTTGAGGAGCCGGAGCTTGCACTTGGTCAATGGCGTCACGGTCGGGAGCCTAGCCGCAGCCTCGGGGCCCTTCTGCTTCCGCTGCTTGCGACCGACTCGAGCCGGCGGGGCCGCGGGCTCGAATTTCTTCTCCTTCTTGTCGGAGCCGTCGGCCTTTCGATCTCCGGGTAGACCTCGGTTCAAACCTCCCGGAGTTCCCTGACCCATGCTTTCCAACGAGGGCGATAGAGAGAGTGAGAGAGAGCTTGGGAGAGAAGTAAAGGTTTTCGTTGGTATCGACGTTTGAGATCTTCCGCAAGTTCACATGCTGTCATGCACACGTATATTATGATATTCGGCACTTCGAAGTACGTTGACGCTCAAGATTTTGCCACGTCATAATAGTTTTTTTCAAATGAGGCAAAGCGCTGCGTTTCAGGAAGGGAGTCGCTCAATCAGACCAAACGGGGTGTTCTCTCCAAAACTCTCTCTCGAGAGTCGCGCAAGTGGAGACGTCCCAGCTCCTCCATGTTCGTACTTCGTATCTCTCTAATTCGGTCCCTCATTACGGTTTATGTTAGAAAAAAAAAACTTCTTTTGATTGTTTTGTATTTAAGCTCAAAGAAAACTTCGATTTATTTGGTTTCATGATTTCGTAAGACCCTGATATTTTTATCTTCTTATGTGTTTGTTTCCTCCCGAAAATATTTCTTTGATAGCTAGAAGGGGAACAGTCAAATGGGCCCTCAACAATGTCGAGTCTGCAATGAAGCACAATCAAATTACAAGTGTCCCTCATGTCTAGCACCTTAGTAAGCCATCCGAAGCCACTAAAATCCTCTTGCTTTTTTGTTGTAAAATACTTTCAAATTTCACTGACTCAACTAATAATTTTATTTTCTTGATTTTCCTGGTTTCAGTTGTTCTGTGGTGTGTTTCAAGAAGCACAAAGGTATGCCACTTTTTTGTATTACTACTATTTCTCTGTTAATGAATTACATAGGAGTTTCTAAGCAGAAAATCTTAAGAACTAGAAGTTGCTGATTTTGTAAATTCTGTATCTCTTACTCTCAGTCTTTTATAGGGGTGTCATCTTCCTATTAGAAAGCCCAGTTGATTGCTGGATTGTGTCATTAATATGTCTCTTGGGTTGTCCAAACAAGAAAATTTATTGCAGTGTTAGGTTTCAGAATGGGCACCTCAATTTGTGGCACTATTTTACCCCAGAGTTAGAGGTTATGTAAATGTAAATTTGAGCCTGTAATACCATGAATCACAAGGGAGAAAACCAAAAGGGTGTCTTTTATTGTAATACTCCAATGGAAAGCCCAAACCACATGGCCTATACTCCAAAATGACTAGTCAATGATACAATTAGAGTCTCATTGGAACCTTATAAGAGCAAAAATGTTTCCTTCTCAAGTAATGTGAAATCTCGTACACCACTTACCCTTATCCTTATCATATGAGGTATCACAATTTCTCCCTCTTAAATTCTCGACATCCTTGTTGAGCTTGTCTATTGTAGGTGGCACGGCTCAAATCCCACATTTCTGGTTGGGATAGGCTCTAATACCATTTATAACGCCCCAATAGAAAGCCCAAACCACATGGTCTATACTCTAAAAGGACTAGTCAATTATACAATTGGAGCCTCATTGGAATCTTATGAAGAGCAGAAACTTCTCCTTCTCAAGCAATGTGGGATCTCATACACCACCTACCATTATCTTTATCATATGAGGCATCACATTTACTAGGTTGCTGAATAAAGCTTGAGAGACGTAATTAAATATTAAAATTTAACAACCACCTATAAATTATGTATGAATTGGTTCTGGTAATGAGGACTAATGTGTGTTTATATGAATGGTGCAGAAATCCCATGTGCTAAGCCAGTATCTTCTGAGGAAAAGTCAAGTAAGAGTTACATTAGCCTAACGTATTCAACACTTGTAATGTTTTACTGTTTTAATACGTAACACCCTCTTCCTGTAGGCTAGAGATGTCATGTGTTTTCCTAAAAGTGACTTGGCAAGGGATTTCACTTTTAGTAAAATAAATATTTATTTCATAAAAGAATTATTTAATAAAAACATGTCTCCAAACAAAATTAAATGAAGCAACTGAATAAAATTTATGTCAAAAAAATAACTTATTCCAAGAGTTTTGAGTAGCTTACTGATAAAAAAAAAAAAAAAACTTATTCTAAGAAGTCTGGAATTTAATCAACTGCTCCATCTAATCCCGGCGCGTCTGCTCGTACTCACCATCATGCTCACTTGGGGTTGTTTAAAAACATAAAAACAAACTAAAATGAGTCAATTACTCGGGAAGAAACTCATCATAACGTAAATAAATTTAACATAAGGTTTTTCATAAAATATTTCATACTGAGAACTTAAAATCATGATCATTCATATGTATGCTTATGTCATGTTTGATTTGTTTTGGCTTATCTGACTTATTATACTTATCTTACTGTTCATACACTTAACCTTGTGTGCAAGGTTGTGCACAGGCCCTACATCTCACGGCCGCAAAGGGAGCTGCTAATTGTATTTTATCATACTATGGTGGACCACGCTTAGCTCCATGGCTTGCACATCCACCCATAAATCGCATTGGTACCATGCATCTAATAGCCATCTTATTAACTTATTTGAGCTTATCTTACACTTGGTCCTATGAAAGTTTACGTGTCTTATGCAACGTGATATGCATGAGATGCATAATACATATATAATTATAATATGTGGAATAAAACATGATGAATGATTTGCTTGCAAATATCATGACATGTGTGGTACATAAACACTAGCTTCCAAAGAATTGGTTAATATATAACTAGCTAACGTATGTTAATCCTAATTTATGATCAAGCTACTTACCTCATAGCACTATTTATAAATCTCGCTTCGTAGTTCGTCACCTATTCAAAGGACTAACATCACTAAATTTCTAGGAAGGCATGTGATAATACTCTATCTAATTAAATAGATACTATAGATTTGATAGCATAAGTAAACTTTATTAAATTATGAGATTTAAAAATAAGCCCATAGTTAGGTAAGCCCAAAATCTTAAAATCAACTCACTTATTGATGAATTACAAGGTAGGATAAATACGTGTTGCATGGTTGTGCTTTATTGAAAAGGTTGGAAAGCATTTATTGCAATAACTTTAAATCCCATGTGTTTTACGGAAAAAGCCAAGATACTTAAACTTGAAAACAGTAACCACCAAGGTGGTAGCCCAGTTGGTACGAGCTGGTATTTCATGGCTTCGAGGTCAGAAGTTCGAGTCAGGACATAAGTTGAAACCACTTGTGGTGGTAAAGCGTGAACTTTGGGACATGGGATGGGCTTTGGACCAACTAGATATTTTCGGGGTGCTGTGGTAACAAGCTCGCCCTTGCGGTAGTAGCTATGGCTCAAACCGGACATTCCGCAATGGAGAGAGGCTTCTATGGTCACACCCATGGAAGGTTGCTACGCTGGTCGCCCCTTAAGGAAAAAAAAACTTGAAAATAGTGAAGTATTGATCAGAGGAAAGGGGAGGGGAGCAAGGTAACTGAGCTTCCATTTTTTTTATGCTATATGAAAAAGTTACTGACAATCTTATTGGGAATAATAGCAACCATTAACACAATCTACTTCTAGTGTAAGGTGTCTGTTGTTAGAGGAAAATAATACAGAAGGTAGAGGTTTTCAACAGCGGCAGAAAATTGACAGAGAGCTTATCAAAAAGATAAGAAGCTCACCGAGAGAAGAGACCATGCGACGGGGTGGGTGGCCGAGTGATACTGGGTGTCTTCCGGCGGTTTCCAACAACTGAGTCCAGCGAGGTAAGTACCTCAGTTTGCCATGAGTGGGTTGGCTGGAAAATAATGGGTGGTTGACGAGAATCTACTTGTTGTGAATTTTGCAAGGGAGGGAGGTGTATATATAGACGGGAGAGAGTATTCGACTTGTTTGGTTTGAATTATATTTGTGATTGTCGGTAGAGTAAAGATCGGCCGTGTTCACCGATAAAAGAGGAAAGGGTGATGGACGGGTTGGTTTTTGTGAGCATTTGAAATTGTATTGTACGAGGAGGTTGTGCAATATGATAAACTCTTACGGGAGAGTTTCAAATAAAAGTAGGTAGTAATTCCCAACTGAACTACGTCAATGGCATTAGATAAAATCTAAACTGATAATTTAAAATGAAGAAAAATTCTCACAAGAGATTTGACTGCATTTATTCATTAAATAATAATAATAGAATTCAGCATTTAAAAAATATCTGATCCATCTAGTCAAGTGGGAGATGGTATGTCGTCCTATCTCTAACGGTGGTTTGGGTATTAGAAATATGAGGACTTTTAATCAGGCGTTACTTGGAAAATGGTTGTGGAGATACAATAAGGAACCAGAAGCCCTGTGGAAGTTGGTGATTGAGTGCAAATATAGAGGCTTATGGGGGGGATGGTGTTCTAAAGAAGTTAGAGGAGCCTATGGAGTGGGGTTGTGGAAACACATAAGAAGACGATGGGGGGTCTTTCCTCGACATACTTGACTTCTTTTGGGTGAGGGTTCCAGGATTAAATTCTGAAGAGATATTTGGTGTGGTGACAATACTCTACAAGATTTATTTCCTTCACTATTCCAAATTGCAAGTGCCAAAGATGTTTCAGTGGTGGAAGTCATGGGGATTTCGGGTGGACAAATCCATTGGAATATCAATTTTAGTCGGGCGGACAAGATTGGGAAATGAGTAGTTTTGCTGATTTTTATAGCCTTTTGTACTCCATAAAACCGAGCAATAAGCAAGATGGGTTGTAGTGGATACCTGCAGGGAAATGTATTCTCGGTTCGCTCTTTTTATAAGGCTCTCTCACAAGAGCCCAATAGTCAGTTTCCTTGGAGAAGGCTTTGGAGACATAAGGCGCCTCCCAAAGCTACATTTTTCATGTGGATAGCATCGTTGGGTAAGATCCTCACAACCGACAACTTGAGGGAACGAATGGTAATCATAGCAGATTGTTGTTGCATGTGTAGAGGAGGGGGTGAGTCGGTGGGCCATCCCCTACTACACTGCGAGACAGCAAGGGTATTATGGAATGAGGTGTTTAGTAGATTAGAGATGTATTGGGTTATGCCGGAGACAATGGTGGCAGTGCTGGCCAGCTGGACAAATATAGGAGGCATGCAACAGATTAAAGCGGTTTGGAAGATGATCCTTATATGTATCATGTGGTGTTTGTGGCAGGAGCGCAATGAACAGACGTTTGAAGACAAGGAGAGATCGTTGGAGGAGCTTAAAGCTTTATTTTGCAGAACTCTATCTACTTGGGCCATTGCTGTTGACTTCAATGGCTTGGACCTACATGATTTTCTTGTCTCTATTGCGCCTTCATAGTTAGGGCATACAATTGTTTTTTTCTTGTGTATTGTACTGGGCTTTGCCCATTCATTGATCAATAAAATTTGTTTATTTATCAAAAAAAATATTTGATAAATAAATAATAACTATATATATATATTTTTTTTCCTAATTTTATTAATTAATTTATTTATTATCTTCTTAGCCGGATGTTACATAATAGACTACACATTCTTTTATTTCTAGTTGCTTTTGGTTTGTTGTAGACTTATAACAAGATCGTTACTGTTTGAAAAATTGTGGTTTCTGTATTAATAAGAGTTACATTAGTCTAATTTCATGTCCTGACTACTGTTTTAATAGGTTACATATTCTTTTATTTCTGGTTGCTTTTGGTTTGTTATAGATTTATAACTTCTTGTTCGTTGCTATTAGAAATACTTGTGGAGTCCGTATTATACCAGGGGAATTCCCTCCCTCCTTCCTCTCCCCTCGTCCTTCTACAGACAGGTTGTTGTAGGATTTTCAACTGTGGAAGATTTGTTTGTTTGGACTATTAACCCCTCAGTTTTTCACCTTTCATTATGATTTCCCTCTATTTCTTGTGTTACTTTTTTCCCCTTCAAATACATTGCTTTCAACCTCAAGTTGAAATTCCAATGTGTGACGTGCTAGTCTTGCATCACTAGACGTCATCTTCACTATTCAAATGAAAGTCTCCTTGATACAATGATAGAGTCAATAAAACAATTATTCTTGATATCATGATATAGGCAAGAAAATACACTTTACACTTGGTATTCAAGCTTCTTTATGACCTTTAATTTTCTTCTGACTCTTGACAATCATTTGATATTAAAGGAGTTCATTGTTCATAAAATACACATGTACAAAGTGCAAATTCCTCTGCTCATACTGTCTTAATCTTGCATTGCTCCATTAATATAATTTTCACGACACTTTACTCGATTGGCCGATTGTAATAGACTTCATTGGTTTGAATATTCATGAATTCCTTGTATCCTTAGTCAATCATGCCTGGGTCTTGCTCTTGTACATGTCCCGTGTACTTCGGCTATACCTATTCCTCATCAATAAAATCTTTATTTACTGATAAAAAATATAATTTTCACTTGAAACCTATTTTTCTCATTTAAATTTGATGATTTAATTAGTTTATTTCCATTTTCTGAGAATTGTTTTTCATGTTCATTAGCTCTCGATCCAGAATCGCATGTAGAGAGACCATTAAATGTTGAAGAGCCAGATGATGTGCTACAAAAGTTGCAACTTGAGGCTATAGGTATGAGTTGTCTGACTCACTTAGAGGCTTAACCCTCAAATATTCCTCATTTTGCAGTTTCATACCTATCAATATATATATATATATATATATATGTATATGTATTCCTTTGTGCACTTGCGGAAAACTCCTTACAGAGGGCCTGTGCACCCCTTGGATTAGTCGGGACGCTGTTCCGGACACCCAATGCAAATAAAAAAAAATGTATTCCTTTGTACAATGAGAAATGATAGTTGCAGTTGTGAGTGCGGAAACGGAGTGCAATTACTTTGAAAAAAATGAATAAATATGGGACCCACATGAAAAAAATAATAATTTTTTAATAATGAACCCCACTCTTTTTCAAAGTGACTGCACAGCGCTTGCGCACTCCACGACTGCATGTAGCATTACTCTTGTACAATACTGATGTGATACTTGGGCAAGTGTGCTGCATTTTGCTGCATACTAGTATGAGCAAGGTTTTGAATCTTAGAATAAAGATTGTCAATAGACAACGTAGAGTCCTCAAAGTATGAGAAAATAAAAAGTACGAGAAATGATGCAACCCCCATGGGGGGCCCAAGTCACATATGGGCCTATACTCTAAAAGGACTAGTCAATGATACAATTGGAACCCCATTGGAACCATTATAAAAGGCAAGAATTTCTAATTCCCAAACAATGTGGGTATAACTTATAAGTCAATATGAGGTATCACAGATGATAAGGTTTGTTGTTGCATAGGCTGTAAGACATGAAAATTGTAAACATATGAAAAAATTTTGGGTTAGTGGTCTTTCACTTGGGAGGGAGGAATCTCATGCCTGGGCCCTTCGAAACGTATAATGGAGGTTGCAACTTAATCATATCTTTAGTTTGGAACCGATTGTTATTCTTCTTCCCTGACTTGTTTTGAACTTTTGAGGATAGGTTTCATATTTGCTTACCAAGGCATATCAAGGAACTCTAAATCGGAATCTCAAGTTTGTCAGATGGGTTAAATATTTGGAAATTGAATTGGTTGCTTCTCTTTTATAATGGTTGTATTTGAAATGGGAAATAGTGAAGGAGAGAATAGAACTTGCTAGAGTTTGACGAGGGATGGTTTCTTTGATGCCCTCTTTCTTGTGATGTTGCAACGTGTGATTTTTAGGTATCACATTCGGCATTTTCAGTATCAAGGCATCCATGAAGGAGAAGATAGAACTTGCTACAGTTTAACGATCAGTGGTATGTCTGGTGCCTATATTCTTATGATGTTGCATTGGGTGGTTCCTTTAGGTATTGTAAACAGTATTCCCATACTAAGGCAGCTATGGAGACCAGTGGATTGATTTCCTGTATAAAGTTAGTGGCAAAACAGTTGACCCATAATTTGATGCACTGCCTAGTTGTAATAGATTTTTTCGGTCACAGCGTTATAGTGTTCTCTCTTTGGGGTCCAGTGGGTAATATCCAAGAGAGTTTTGAAGTTGCTAAGGTGTTTGGAAATGAATGATTAATGGTATTAGAAGTACTATGATTATGGATAGCTGTTCCCCGTCTAATTGGGCTATTTGGAGTGAAGGGATGAGCCAGACTTTTGATGTTAGTGTTATCTCGGGATAACCTTAAACTTGTCCCTTGGGTCTTTCTTTTAACTGGTAGATTTCTTTGGACGGCATCCCATCTTCCTCTCCTTGGAATCTTTGGATCTTTTGAACTTTAGATTGTGACTTCGTTACTTTTAGGGGAACCATTTTCATTGCTTCCAGTGTGCTCTAGTTCTTCCTGTTTCTTCGCTTCTTGTTTTCTTTTTTCTTTCATTCAATAAATTTTATTCAGTTATTTTTTTTAACATACTTCATCATGCATGTACGTTCTAGAGGTCAATATTCATTTGTGTTCTAGGTTTTTTTATTGAAATGGACTATTTGGAGAGCATAAATATTCTTTTCCCGTGGGTTGCATTTCAATTTGTGATGCCTCTCATGCCTATAACTTTTCATTAATTTTTGGCCTCTATACCACTACTCTGCACTCTAAGTGACAGAATCATAGAAAGTGGAAGAACTATTTATACAAAAAAAAAAAAAAAAAAAAAAAAAAAAAAAAAAAAAAGATAACCATGAAGAGATTACCATGGACGAGTAGCAACTAGTCAACAATGTGGAGAGAGATATATCATCGCATGCTTCTTTGGATCCAATTTGGAAAAGGGAAAAAACGGGGGCACAAAAAAGCTACTCTGAGAATAAATTAATAGGCTACTCCAGTCCAAACCTGGCCTGAATAACGAGAGGATCAATCTAAAAACGAAAAAGATGATAAACAATCTATAAGCCTTCAACAAGAGTATAGAGTGGAGAAGCTATACAGGTTACTAGGGATTATTCATTTAAACATGGTCATGCTTTTACAGCTAACAATCTCAGTTGAGGGAGAGTTGAAAGTAGCAGCTAAATCGCTCTAGAATTGCCCAATGGCACGAAACACCGGCTACAAAGCCCCTCTCAGGCATCGCACGGGCTTATTAATCTGTTCGCATCAAAATAGACCGCTCAGTATCGCGGGCACTCTGGACCTTCATCACACTCTAGCGAAATGGCTCAGGTTCATAAATCTCAAACTTGTAATTTGTATTACACTGACCTTTTTGGTTTTTGGTGAAAACCTCTCAGGACGGTCGAACTTCGTCTCCCACCACAGCAATGCGAGCGAACTCAAACTCCCGCCACAACATTGCTGTTGAGCGCCCACTAATGTCGAGTCCTTAGACTCGCTGTAGGTAAACTATAGGGCGCACAAGTCATCAACTTTGCGACCCTAGACCACTAATGTCGGGTCCTCAGACTCACTGTGGGTAAACAATAAGGCGCGCAAGTCCTCAGACTCCGCAACCCTCGACCACTAATGTCGGGTCTTCAGTCTCGCTATGGGTAAACAATAGGGCACGCAAGTCCTCAGACTCTACGATTCTCGACCACTAATGTTGAGCCGTTAGACTCACTGTGGAGGATAGGGCGCTCAAGTCCTCAGATTGCGCGACCATCACCCACTAATGTCGAGCCGTTAAACTCGCTGTGGGGAATAGGGCACACAAACCTCAAATTGTGCGACCCTCACACTTGGACAACAACATTAGTATAGCGCATTCTCCAACAAATACCGAGTGATGACACTCGCGCCACAACCGCCGCCAGTGGGTTACCCTCAGGAACGAGCCTTTGGGCTCCACAACCACCGCGAGCGGGTTTCCCTCGGGAACGTGTCGACGGGGTCGGCTACCGCCTAAGATGGAAACGGGAGATTGACGGGCTTCCTCATCACTTGCGCTGATTACTACAAACAAACTCTAACATCAATCCCAAAATGGGAACATCAAATAGCAATTTACACCAAGGGACAAAAAATCCACTACTACAAACAAATAGCAAGAAAACAATCACTCTTCATTGACAATAAACAGTCCCGCACAACCAATCAGACAAACGGTCATGCAAAAAAACTCCAAGTTGTGCTCCGTGCTCGCACCTAACGCGGTCGAGTACATCTCCCGTCCAAACCGAGCTCTACACTCGCACCTAACGCGGTCGAGTACATCTCCCGCCCAAGCCGAGCTCTGTGCTCGCACCTAACACGGTCGAGTACATCTCCTGCCCAAGTCGAGCTTTGCACTCGTACTTAACGCAATTGAGTACATCTCCCGCCCAAGTTGAGCTCCGCGCTCGCACCTAACACAGTCGAGTACATCTCCCGCTTAGCACTACAAGCAAAGCTCCACGCTCGCCACTAGCGCGGTCGAGCACATCTCCTGCCTAGCTCTCCAAGCTAAGCTCTTCAATGCTTAGCACAAAACAAACAAAAAACCAAGGACCAATTTTCGAAGTTTATTTTTTATGCAGATTATTGACTTGAAGATTCTCAAGGTCCTCTTGTTGAACAAATCAACCTTAAGAATCACGGGCAACTGTTGCGATAAAATTCACCGAGTCCAGCCTATTGCAAAAAATAAAGGAAGAGCTAAAGTCAAGAATCTAGCCCAGAGATAAAGCCAATGAGGGATAAGGCAAGTTGACTCAGATTCCTAAAAGGAAAGAGACTCAGGCTCGGTTTGGATCTTATTATTACAACTTTCACAAATTCTCACACAAAATATAATAAATAATTCAACTTTTTCAATTCTCAAAACAATAATAATTTTAAAAAATAATATTCTAACAAAATTTTATTTAACTTTCATCTCAACTCACTATCCAAACCTAACCTCAGACTCCTAAAAGTAAATGGGTTCACAAGGCAAGTTGAACTCAATCACTCAAAAGAAATAAACCTCTGTATAAGGAGGTTTCCACAAATCTAAAGAAGTTTCCTACGTACAGGCTCCACTATACACAATGACTCCAAAGAAATCCTAAATTCGTACATTATATTGTGAGATATGTGAGGCCATGAGAGATTGTTAAATCACCTGTTATAGTGGATTTCACCCCCAAACAACCCGTGGACGTAGGCTTTACGCCAAACCACGTAAATCTCTCTTTATTTATTTTTATTTGTGTATTTATTATTTATTTTCATAGATGAAAGCGAAGAGCACCGTATCGAAGCTCAAATCATCATCGTGAGCCCGGGGATAATTCATTCCTCTGTTCTGGCCTGTTGTGCAATTTTTGGCATTAACAGTCTCATTACTCATACTAATTATGCCCTAGCTTTTCCCGGAAACCTTTTTTAAGAAAATATCCAATTGTCTATAGAGAACTCTTTATTGGTATCCCATGGTGTCTCTTTCATAGTTTAAAATGTTCGTCATTTGTGTTAGCTTAAGTCGGTAGATATTTTTTTGTATATGTTGGTATCTAGGTGCTCTGTCAACATATTGTGCCGGGCATCATTGGCATGAATTTAAACTGTTGTTCAGTTTATGTCATAGTGCTTTTGCTGTATCTGCTAATTGGGTGGCTGCATTTAGCCATGTGACCCAGAAACTCCTGCCACATGGTATATAGGCATATCGTCGAACAGCTTAAAGTTTTATTGTGTTAAGGAACTATTGCTTTAATGTTGTTTCTTTTTTCACAAGAATGGTGTTTTGAACCCACTAGATATAGCTCATCCGTGAAACCTAGCTTACAAGGGAAGGATGCCTAGGGGCTTATAAACCATCAACCAATCACATACTTAGTCGATGTGGGATCGTAACAACCACCACGCTCCGCAGCCGACTTCCACGGTGGTCCCGGCGCTCACACGGGCTGGCTGTGCACTAGGTCTCTTCCTAACTCCGGGCGAACTCTGCCATGCCGGCATCACCCCCCGTGCCACACAATTGCAACCGTCACAACATGGCGTTGGACGTGGGGTGGCTCTGATACCATTTGTTATGAACCCACTAAGTAGAACTCACCCTTGAAAACTAGCTTACAAGGAAATGGTGCCTAGGGGCTTATAAACCATCAACCAATCCCATATGTGGGATCGTAACAAATGGGATGGAAGGTGAGGTTCTATATCCAAGACCCACTGGTGTGACTTTCCAATAACAGTTTGTTGGGATGAAAGGAATTCTATAATGGAAGGTGAGGTCCTATATACAAGACCCACTGGTGTGTGACTTACCATTTACCAATAATAGAATTTGTTATGATAAAAGAAATTATTTAGAATTCTTTTCTATGCGTCCTGTGTATTTGGCTGTCTTTTTTTTGTATTAATAAAAATCTGCTTTTTTATGTATCAAAAATAAATAAATTATTTTGAAAGTTTTCAGTTTGAAATCCTCAATTCCCTTGGGTTGTAAGTTCATTGGAAATCCTTGTGCAGCTTCTTCTGGTGAAATCCGTGATGCTTGAAGGATGAAAACCTGCAGAAATCATCCGCAATATTGATTGTTCCCCAGATGCTGAGAATGTAAGAATTTCAATTCTGAAATCAACACACCAGTATTTTCTGCATTAGATTCTCGTTTGATAACGTGATCATTGCTAAATCAAATTATTATTATAGCATGGATGGAAGATAGTGTCAGCTAAAATCTGTTGTCACTTGGTAGGAACTTGAGAAAGCAAGGGAGTGGAGGTGTTTCGCATATTCACCGACAAGGTATTGCCATCCGTTGCGACCTTAACTGTACTCTCCTTAAATTCAAAAGCGTTCATGAGAATAGGTTTGCATGCAATGTGATTAGGAAATCTTAGTGCTCCGGCTTGAATCATCTTACTCAATTTTAGCTTTTCTCAGATTCTAACATCAACCCGTAGCTCCAACTAGCTATAACTGGAGGAAGAAGACGACATTTTTCCAGGAAGTTGAAGATTCTACAAAGCCAGCAGTTTGTTAAATTAACTTCTGGTTTGACTTCAATCTAGCTTCTTCAATCCGGCTGGCAGCTGGTACATCCCTTGCTCCGTGAGTGCCACTTCATGCAAGTCTATCGGTAGGAGTCCTCTGGTGTAATATATAGTTTAAGAAGTACATTTCAAGTTTCAGTTTTTCTATACAAATGGTAGATGCAATAGGAGCAAAACCGCTCCAATTTCTTTGCCTTTCAGTCATCACTGTCTGTGTGGACTTTGAGACTTAATGAATAAACTCTCGCTCCTTATCATCAATAAATAAGAATACGATGATGATGGAAGCTATGCCACTCTCTTTCTCCTAAGGGAGAAGGCTTCTCCTAGCGACTAGCTAGGAGCCCTCTCTCCTTTTCTCTTCTCCTCTCTTTCCCCTCCCTTTTTCTTTTCCTTCCCACCTTTTCCCTCCTTTTTTTCTCCATATTGCTGTATTTGAGTGGTTCAATCTGTTTTGTCGTCCGCCCACCATTGAATCTTCCTCGTGCCAATTTGCCATCCACCAACCACTCATCATCCCCACTCAGCGCATGAGGCTCTCATGCCACCTTTTCCTGTAAGGATTCTCATTCTTACTTTCCCTTTTTGAGAAGATCTCATGCGGGACAAGGTCCCTTCAAGTTATTGTTTGAAATTAAGAACTTCAAGTGGGAGAGTGATAGACATAAAAATTAAACGACAATAAATTCCGGAGGATTCACCCTTATCTCTCTCTGACTTGAAGCCTTTCAACTTTGGGCAACAATTTGAGAAGATCTTTTCCATCACACATCAACATTATTTTGGGTCGTTTGTTGCCTACTCATCCCCTCCTCCGAGTTTTTGTTTCCAATGCTAATGATATAATGTTGCTAAAAAAAATGATAACCGGAATCCACCACGCTCTCTCTATAGTTTCGCAGAAAATCTTACCGCACCACATCCGCCAAGCAATTTAGGCTAGTAATTTTGGGGGTAAATTCTAATATAATAGAAAGTTCAGGAATTAATGAGAAAACTGAGATATTACCTTGTAGGAGTTATGTGTCAGCTTGAAATTCCAAAATTGCTTTCCATTGCCTGCCCATGGTAACTGATAATTTATGGTCTTTTGAATCAAACACAAACCCTAAGAAAGAGGATCAGGAAAAGAAAAATATGCTATTCATTGGTAGCTGTTTCTATTGTTATCTTGCTACACCCGTACGTCTTCCACTTTTAATGGCGACTGCTGACCACCGTGCAACACAAGTGGACTAGTGGCCTTAATTCTCCAACCTTTACCTTTAGCACTTTCTATTTATTTGGCATTTTGAAACGTTTGTTTTTTTTAGAACTGCAGAGATTACACAAAAGAAAAATGATACTTGCAGTCGTGAGTGTACAAGCGCCGTGCAATCGTTTTGAAAAAAATGAATAAATACGAAACTCACATGAAAATAAATTAATTTTTTAATAATAGACCATACTCTTTTTCAAAATAACTACATGACACTTACACACTTTACGACTATACGTAACATTACTTTTACAATCGTACCATATCATGTCACATTAGCTTGTGGGTTTAATTTTATGTAATTCTTTTGTGGCTAAAGTTTTTTTTTTTTTTTAAGATACAATCTTTCCATCCAAATATCTTTTTAAAATTTGGAAATACTCTATTATATAAAAAAATGTTGTCCATGAATAATATGAACTCAACATTAAATACAACAGAACCGCAGAATATATCTATATTTCTTCGAATGATCCAAAACTTTTAAATAAAAAAAATTTTAGGAAATCTAGATCTTTGCCTAAAAATAGATACAGCAAACGTGAAAGGCGAGGCTTTCTTCGTCAGCCCCACATGCGTTTCAACTTCCTTGTTTCCTTTATGATGTATGCAATATGCATGTGTCATGTAGAATACTTCTAGTTTACAATTTTCATGTTTCAACAATGAAAAAGTTATACTTCTTGTATACACGGGTTATGCCTATTTCATTCGTATCAATAAATTTACTCATAAAATAAAACAATGATAAAGTAACTCCCCCACCTTATGCTTGCATATGTAGCTGTAAATATGTTCTTGATCCACACTTCCTTATTTTGAACTTCTCATAAAGAAGATAGACAAAAGAACCAGAATTTTGGGTATGAGACCCCATAGGTAATGATGCCAGAGAAAGCTGATGACCTCATTGGTTTAATGGGCTTCATAAAAATGATTAATGAAAGGATGACACGAATCCGAAGCAATAAGAACAATATAGTGTCAACATTTTAGATAATCCAGGGAATTGTTTCGTAAACACCTTTTTCGCTTTCCTTCACTGGTCCTGTGTATGCAACATTTGCAAGTTGAAGGCAGAAAATGACATAGGAGACGATAGAATTCTATCAGCATCCTTCCTCCTGGACCCAAGGCCACATCTCTCATTTATAGGCATATCGCAATCACTAAATTTAAACTATAAATGTAAACTATAAGCATCTCTCATATCTTCGAATTATAAACTAAAGAGAAAAACAGAGACAGAAAAGGGCAACAAAATTTATATGGGAAATAGAACTTTAATTTACATGCGAGTATCCATAACTACATGTTAGTTGCTTTATAAGTGTATGGCCATCCGGGAAAACTTATCTCGGAAATGCGCTGTTCTCTTGTACTACAAAAGTTAGCAGGCAAGAGTCCTGTCATCCATTAGACCAAGACTTCCGACCTGTAATGCACAAAAATCTCATTATTGCTATATTCTGAGTTTCATGCCATGCCCACGCAATCCTCATTTAGTTTCAGATATCACAAGGAATTACCATTCATAGAGTAGCTGGCACCAACTAAAGCAAGGATTGCCACAACTTGTGCATCCCTGGCCAGCCAGGGTTCCTAGCTATTGACCTATCTTGTACCTAAGGAAATCATCAAGAAAATTAGAGAAGAGTCAGGACATGATATCCCATGTTGGATGGTTAGGGTTACTTGGATTAAACCATTATTTTTGTAAGTCAATCACTTTGATCAACTTGAATCATAGTTTGTAATAACCCTTGAACATGCAGCTGCCACACCAGTCAAGATGTGGTGAGAAGCCCATTCAATATCAAAGTGTAACAGGTGTGTCAAGAGAGCCTAGCCAATCTGTAACATGTATATTTTTCGAAGCAGGAGCTTTGTTCCTATTGAGCCACCCAATCCATTCTTAAGTTAAATGCTTCTATGTTGAATGCCTATCTCAAAATAATTTGAAAGGTTATATTAATAAATACTATGCAATTTAGGACTTTAAAGGTATGAGACATTCACACTTCTTTTTTATTTAACTTTTTTCCTTCTTTCCTCTCTATTTAATTTATCACAATTAATAATCGAAAAATACTGTTCATGTTGCTCCACAATCAAACACGCATCATGCAGGTGCACAACTAGTGTTTTTAAATGCAAAAGCACGATCACAAATATAAGTAGCATGGGCTCAATGCTGTAAAAGATCCCTGTACTTTGACCCTTTTGTTTTCCCATAACTACATAATTGAAGAAATCTTTAATGCAATAAACCTACCTGAATGGTGATTCTCAAGATTTTCAGGTCCCCTACTGGTGCTTGGCTTGCTACTACTTGGCTGAGCCAGCACTTGATTCTGAAAAAGGAATTAAATGTTATTGATTTCAACTTCTAAGAATCCCAAGAGTCAAGCATGTGGGAAGCTACAAATGGATTCGGCAATTTCTTCGAACTTTTGGTAATGAGAAACAATAAAATTTTAAAGAACAAAAAACAAGATTAACTCAAACTGGAACGATGCTCCACACAAGATTGTAACCAGATATATTCCAAATCAAAAATTAAGGTCAAATGGGCGAAGAGTATTTCAGAGAACGACAGAACAGGATTCATTGTCCAATGGCATGGATCTATTTTTTAGGTAATGCTAACTTTCAATTGGTTTGTGTGGACCTATAGTGTTTTAGAGAAGTACCAGAACTATGGAAGTGATTGTTGTGCAATATATAAAGGTGGCAAGAAGTTATAAACACATCCAATGATCCAAGCTCTGATTCAGAGGTACAATTAACAGGCTAGAAATACCTGTGGTATTGGCAACTGCATCTGATGGGTAGCAATATACTGCTGATAAGGATCAACAAAATTTGGGAACCGTGGCTGGCTTGTGTGCTGTGTACCAATTGAGTGTAGCATTTGCTCTGGCTGGTTGGTTGCTTGAATTCTGGAAGGGTCGGGTGCAGGAACAGGTGGCATATGAAAAGCCGGCATTGGGAATCGTGGTCCCAGATGAGCAGCTGCAGCTGATGTTGGCAATGCTGAACCAGCTAACAAATTGGGAAAGGGTATCATGGGCCGATTGATGCCCATTTCCATGCCCATGCCCAACCCAATTCCCATCCCCATTGCTGGCATATACTGCTGGACACCAGGAAACATCATGGGGACCATGCCACAACCCATAGACATCATCTGCAAAAAATGTTTACAACCTAATCTTTGTCATGAATAATGCATGAGGTCATAATGTTCCTTGGTGAAGATATTGAACCACATGAAATAAAACAAAGTATTGAAGATACATGTTTGTATACAAAAGACTTTATTAAGTGCAAGGCATAATGATGTACCAAATCATTTTTACATAAGCATGCTGTTAAAACTCATCTTCATTCTGGACATATAAACTTCAATTCAAATCAACTTTCAAAAGTAGAATAGGATGGGTTGAATATATGGACACTAAAATTCTCTAATTTTTTTTTCCCCCCGCCCAAAGAAGGTAAAAGCTCAATTTTCAAGGATGAGGAAAATGAGGGGACAAAATGTTGACCTCCAGAAAGCTTACTTTGGAGGGAACACTGAGCAGGAAGGCTCAAGTATACCGTTAGATGGGATCAAGATTTAATAATCAAAGACTCCTGCTAACTTTAAACGACACCTTATTAAAAAATTCTCTCTTTTCACTTGTTTATTATCCATAATTAAACATCTTCTGTTACAGTTAGAGTCGACAGTTGAAGCTGAAACGCATATGTTACTTATCTAGTTAGAGGAGTTTGGAAGACAATTTACCAGAGTAGGGGCCAAGTAGTAAAAGAGAATCTCATACTGACTAAAGAAGAATTGAGGATCAAAATCGAGATATTTTAGCAAACTAATATGTCAAGTATGAAGGTGATACAACACCCACACAAGCCATTGTCACGCCAATCGAGTTCTTTAAAGCTTAGGTATTGATGAAACTAGTTTATAATTTCCTAATAATATGAAGCTCAAGCCGGGTGCATGGGAACATTCCCTCAAACAAACTCAACCTATTTAGAAGAAAATAGAAGATTCTCTAGCTGTCTTTAGGTGGCAATATCTTGGTATGCCTAGAATACAAATATTCAAATAATTTTGGAAGAAAATGTTCACATTGATATACCTTTTGTCATTTGTTCTTCTATCGGAAGATAAGCACATAATGACCTTAAGGATCATGATGGGAACCGGTTCATATCAGATCACAACACACCTTTTTGTTCATGCAAGCATTGAGAAGGAAGAAGACGCAGGCCTATTATGCCATTAGTGTCGCATTAACAGGATTATGACTCTTGTTCTGTCTACAAAAACTTGTAATATAAACACAACACTCACAATACAGGAGAACAATTTTCTTTAGGTCTGAAGTTGCATAACAAGTCCACGTGTAAAAGTATGATGAGGCACGTAGACCATCCAAGGAAACAAGTTTAAGAATCAAGATAACAATAAGATACCTGTACTTGCAACTGAAGTGATTTCAAATACTCAATTGCCTCATCCAGCATTGAAGCTTTGTCTGACTGAAATTTAAAAAGAACAAGTATATAACTAGTCTATACCATATAAAAAAAATCATCTATATATATATGTGTGTATATATAAAAGAGGTGGTTGCTCAATAGTCAAAAAACTTCTGAAAATAAATTGTGTAACAACCTTGTTGCAACGAGGTATGAGTTCTTGCAAAGCCCTCATCTTCTCATTTATCCTATCTCGACGTCTCTGTAAGTGAATGCACTATTTCACTA
Organism: Juglans mandshurica; assembly: GCA_022457165.1. Lineage (NCBI taxonomy): Eukaryota > Viridiplantae > Streptophyta > Magnoliopsida > Fagales > Juglandaceae > Juglans > Juglans mandshurica. The sequence continues at coordinate 27,142,072 of CM039620.1, read as the reverse complement.
TTTGACGGAAGATAACCACGAGAAATAGAGAGAGATTTTTTCAAAGTCTCTACTATGATAGTAAATATACAGACCCTCTCTGAAAGGTTGTGGACCTCTGCGGCACGGGATCTCTTTGTAGATGTTGATCCACGAACCTGTTTCTTTGTGGCCCCAGATTCAAACTCGGCATCCTTTCATAATAAGATTATATGAAGTCAACCAGGTTGAAACAAAGATATTAAAGAACGTACAAGTTCATTTTAAGCGGAAAAAAATAAACAGGAAAAATAAGTTTCAGCATTCTTAAACTGGAAGCATAAACTGCACCATAATTTACAAAGAATAAACTGTGTTTTCAAATATTTTTCCCCACACCTATTCTCAAAGAACTTTTAAGACAATAGCACATTTTAACTCTCTTGAAGCTAGCAGTGCTACAGTGCACTTGATTGCAGGAAGGCATTTCCTGTGGCTCTCACTGTTCAGCTTTCCAGACAGATTATATATTGCTTCTAAAAACTCAAGATAAATGCTTAGTCCACAAAAGAATTACAAAAAATCACCTTACAACCTAATGTGACTTATGTGGTATCTTAGATTGTGAGCTCTTTTTATTGTAAAGTAGATTTGATGTATCACATCAAACCATGTAAGTTTGAGGTTTGTGGACCTGGCACTACTCAAAACTCAAAAGAATTTAACTGAGATGTAAAGAAATGTTCATCATCATGGCCACATGTTTAATTCCAACTTTTTGAATAAATAAATAGGTAGAACTACTAGCCTAGAAAAAAAGAATAGGTAGAACAAAATCAATTTGTTATGTGCTTGACTAATCGAATGTTGCACGGGAATGACGGAGTTTTTCGGAGAACCCAGGTGTCTCCTTTGATAGAACACGTCAAGGTTTTAAGGTCTCCCAATTAATAAATGCAAAGGCTTGATTACTAATGCTTCAAGCTTATTTCATTAATGGACCAATGGCCAATTAAATCATGTCCAAAAGAAAATGAAACAAAATTCAACTCCAAAGGATAACAAGCCTACCCTTTAGCTGCATAGGTATACTAATCCAACAACCTAATCAACTACAATCAAAATCACCCACTTATTCAAAGAATAAATAAAACTCCCAACTTAAACAAAGACCCTTCTGCAAGTCTAACTCCTACACAAACGATAAAGCAATTAATAAAGTAAATGGATTTCCACCCCGAACAAAATTTTTTGCACATGCCACCAAGAGAAGACTCTCCCAACTTGAGTCACATAACATTGTCTTCCCTCGACCGGTATTCCTTGCAAACTTGCTTCTGCAACCTTGACTGTCATGGAACAAAAACTTGTGTTGAAATCTGCAAGAGACTACCGGAGCCTCTTTGACTATGGTTGTCTTATGTACATCATCAGTTTTCTTTTTTTCCATTTTAGATGGTATCACACAGCCCTTGTTTTCCATAGATTACATTATAGGCACAAGATGGTAGGTTTGCATGGGAAACTCAGTTGGGTGCATGGAAATTAATGAAGAGGACACATCCCTAACTAAGCCACATGAAGAACCAACGGATAGAAACACATCCAAGATGGATATTTGTATGATAAAGGAGACTTGTGACATGACAACAACAAAGATAAGCAGCTGGGAAGATGAGAAACGTGCAGCGACTACTTAACAGCTGTATGCTTATGGTGCCCACTAAAATAAATGTTTTTTATATAAGTAAGAAAGCCAATGTTATTAAAGAAATGAAATAGGCAAAACCCATGTACACAGGAACTAAAATAAACGTTTGGCGTATTTATCTTATCCATATATTGTCTCATCTATTTTATTCGAATAAATCAGTCACGTGTTCAATTGGTTGGGCATGTAATGCAATTCTTCCTCAATTGTTGAGTTAAGGCAGTGAGCTAGTCCCCACCTAATTGTCTCACAGAAATCGAATACCACATTTGAGGTCTTAGCATTTGATGCACAAATGCATTTATCATCTTATACTAAATCAAGTAAGAAGACTCTGGATCTATATCCAAAATGTCGACCTTTAAACAAACCTAAATATTGTGAGGTCATTATGGCATGACAAGACATCATTCTAGTCAAGCCTCAAATCCTTTTATGCTCTAGTTTAAGTGATCAAATGAACGGCAGGCACCAACTACCACCAATCAACAAGCTATCTTGATTTTTCAATACCTTCAGAGCACAGTAGCTCTGGCTCCTGCCCCTAAACTTAATGTTTTGGATCTTCTTTATGATCCCAACTCAGTAGGGTGCCCTATTATTTAATGCCTTACCATAAGAGTTCTTTTCTAGACTAAAAACTTGATAACGATAGTGGGCGAAAAATGTCGGCTAATGAAAAAAGAAAATAAATGAAGAAAAAAATAGAAAGAGGCAGCAGTGGTTCCCAACTGCACAATTAATTGGTTCATGTATTTGCACACAGAGACCATAATTTCAACAAAGGAATAGAAACCAGTGGTCCAAACAGGAACGTGAAATGTAGGCCATATGTGAAAGACTATCTATCACCTTCTGGGATCGTATATCATAGACAAACTACGAGAATAATAATACCAGTTATACCAGACACAGTGTCACTTCAAGTCCTATGGCTAATATTTTCTTCCATCTATTTCTTTACGAGAATTGAGACTCTCTCTGCTCAAATCAGATAGTATAACCCAGATATATATATATATATATATATATATATATATACACAACATTATATGTTCAATGCTGCAAGTCCTATATTATAATCTCTCCTTAAATGAAACCTTAATATTTAATTTCACAATCTCCTAGGAACAATCTCCGTGGATTGTTCACAACTCAGATAAATGTGGGGATCCATATATAGGATGAGTTCCACTTGTGACATGTGACCTAGTAAATGCGCGACAATCGTGGTTAGCTCGGCCCGCCGAACATTTTCCATACTATTAATCCTGGACTGCTCTGGACGGCCCTAACTACGAAAATAAATGCCAAATCAGGTAATGGGACGAGGAAACCAGTCCCGAGATACGCGCCGTCAGTTAGAGCCACTGCAGCCTACATCACTTACCAATCAGCGTTCACTAAATTCTTTACAAAATAAACTTCAGTACTTCATCACACACGTGGCAACACACGCGTAAGCCACCACCGCCACGTGTACTATAGAAGATTCAAGGTCAGAGGAGACCACGTAAATGGCCATATTCTAACATGCACCAAATTAAGGTGGGTTCCCGTAGATAGAGGGTGCTCACGTTAATAGACGTCACCCACCTCCGCACGCTAGCCGAGACCAACGCAGAGAGTGTCACAGAGAGAGAGAGAGAGAGAGAGGGTGTAGTGACTGAGCTGACCTCACAATGGCAGTCGGCGTCTTCGGCTTCTCTTCCTTTGCGCTTGCGATCTTCAGCTGGCGGCTTCAAAGACGGCTCACCGCTGGCGCTGGAGCAGCCCGGTGATGACGTCACGGTCACCTCACACGACATCATCTCCTTCGCAGTAGCTCCTGCGGACGACGTGCCCGCCACATCACCACAGCTCAAGGTCGCGCAACCCCTATCACCGAAGTCGGACGCCTCCGCCGCGCTCCTCGCCCAAGATTCTGGTCCAGCCACCGGTGTGTCACTTGAGTCTACCACCGTCGATTCCCTCACCACCACCATGCTCTTCGAGCTCGACGGCTCCGGTTGGTCAACTCCTCCAATAAACCTGGCTTTGTGCCTCGAAAAGTGCATGAAGTTCTGCATCTTCGAGTCAGCCAGCTCCGTCATCCTCGCCGGCGGTATCGGCGGCCTCGATGCCCCCACCCCTCCCGTCACCGCCGGACGGAGCTCCGTGACGCTGCTCGTACGGATGGTAGGGTTAGTGTTGTTATTACCGATATTGTTACTCTGATTAAGCGGAGGATAGAGAAGGTCGGCGCAGAAATTGTGGTCCAAGGCAGGGTCGTCGTCGACAAGAGGGTAGTGAAGCCACGAGGTCATTTCGTCTTCTTGCATGAATAGATAATGGTGTTGGTGTGCGGCCGATTCTTGCTCCTGTTGTGAGGATCGGATCTCCCTGGCCGCTGATTGCTCTGCAGGGATCACAGCGTCGCCGTATTTGGAAGGTGGAGATACTCTCATCGACCTCTGGTTCTGGCTCTGCATCACCACCTGGCCGTTTTGCCACAACAGCTCCACGATCTCATCTTGGGGCCTGAGTACTCATTAATCTCCATCAAAACCATTCAAAAAATTCGAAATAACTGAAATTTGAAAAAAACAAAGAAAGTGAAGAAGAAAGAAAAACGCTTACAAGGACGATTTTCTGGGGCGAGCAGCGCCAGACGATGAGGGGAGGGAGTAATCGTCGTCCATTTCAAAATCAGGAACGCAGTGATACATCCTCTATTTTCCGAAACTAAAACTCCAACAGCAATACAAAGAAAATTAAATTAAAAAAAAAACCAGAAAATTGCGATTGATGAGCAAACACCATGCTTTATTTAGCCGCTCACCGTCAGAAAAAGTTTAATTTGTCATCATCAGAAGTATAACGGTGCCATAGCGGATCGAATATTGAGGATTTAGCTTTTGCTCATGAAAATACCACAAGCAGAAGTGAACTCCACCGCTCTGAGTGTTAACGCGTTTGGAGAAATTTGCGGTTATTTCTTTAAACCTCTAGAAAACTCTAAAGATTCTCTTTCACTCTCTCTTTCTTCTGTGATTATCTGTGCAGGTGAGAGTAGGAAATGGGGAAAAATATTTTGCAGGAAGAAGATTTTCCGGTACGTTGGCTATTTGTCTGTGTTGCTCTCTTGTGAACTTGCAGCAGCAGTACAAAGATAAGGTCTCTCTCTCTCTCTCTCCCCCCGAATAATCTGAAGAACAGACGAAATGGATTTTTGACGGTATGTACCCAAGCCGGTGTACTTTGCTTTCCCGAGTCCACTCCTCTCTTTTTTAGGCGTTGCCGGTTATAACCCATTCGACTACTGGGGAATATGAATATCGGTCCCCATTCGATCCCAGCCGTTGATCGCCTTCTTATTGGTGATAAGAGCGTACATCTTGTGGGGATCGGACATCAGTGGTCATGTCGGGGCCCACACTTGGGATACTCCTATATATCGATGGTAGAAAAGCACCTTTTTTCTTTTTCTGGGGAGGGTTTTAGCACCGCACCCTACCCCTATTTGTCCAGACATCTCATCTCTCAGCCTCTCGTCTCATGTCTACAAACACATGGAATGAGACCAACTTCCGTTGTGTGGTAGTTTTTTTTTTCTTTCCTGATAAAGTAAAATGTTATTTATATTTTTTTTTAACTTTGCAACTTTCAAACAAACATACGAAAATATTATATGATGTTGTTTGACGTGATTTATCTTATTATAAAGTTATTTTTATTATAAAATTATTTTTTTTATAAAATAAGTTTTATAGATAAAATAAAATCATATTAATTTGTGATATTATTTTTATATAATTTTATAGATGGAACAATTCTCTTATATTTATAAATTAATATAATTCGATAGAAAATAAAACGATCTTTAAAGGAGAAATGAGATAGTTGACTTGCATCATTACTCCTCTTAAAGTTGGGCAATCCACTCCTTAAAAGGGCGCGCAACGCCGCAACAACCCTTTTTTTCTATGATTTTAATTTATATTTTTTTATTTTTAATGGCTTTGATTCGACAAAGATGCGATTTTTATGATTGATCAATAAGAAGTGGATTAGTCATCTTTGTATTGGAGGACAACAAATAAGAAATTATGGCATTTTCTAACATGTCTAATGGCAACATTGATACCAAATTAAGCTTGTCTATGGGGAAAGGCCAAGTGCAGGAACATAATTATAAGCCCTAATCAAATAATAAGGAGAAAAAATTTGTACAATTATGAATTGTGCAACCGTCACGTAATCGTTTTAAAAAAAATAAATAAAATATAGGATTTACATTAAAAAAAATTAATTTTTTAATAATAGATCTCATTCTTTTTCAAAACGATTACGTGAAATTTACGCATTTCATAATTATACGTAAAATTACTCAATAATAATCTATTATCGGAACGTTTATTTTGGAGATAAAAAATACTCGGACATCCATGCTCTATTGTCTTGGACACACCTTCAGTGTGATTTTGGTCCATCCAATCAATTCGAGACAAGTAAGAGTATTAGAATTGATCTATGCATATGTAAAATCACCTCTTTTGCATATCCATTTTGTCATTCAAGCAAAATTCTCACATTGGTTTATGCATATTTGAGACAAAATAATAATATTTTATTATTATTAATTTTATGCTAAAATCAATTTTTTTATATATATTTTACAATTAGTATCCACTACATACATTTGACATTAATAATACAAATACAATAATAAAAATATAATTTTTTATATATTATATTAAAAATATAATAAAATGAAATATATATAATATATTATAATAATAAAATGAATGTGCAAGTGAATGTTTGTTATGTTGTTGAAGGAGGGAGAAAATGAAAGGATTGTGAGAGAGAAGGAGGAGAGAAAAATAATGATTAAAATATGATTTGTAGGGTTAATAGTGGTTATCTAAATTTGGATAAATACTGTTCATAGGTAACTAAATATTTGGATATGCATAAGCTAATGTGGAAGATTTTAGGGTTATATTATGTAAATATAATTTTACATATATATATATATATAGACCAATACTAATGCTCTAATAATCGCTAAGTCATTTAGCGTCTTTTTTTTATATATTATTATTATTATAGTGTATAACATTAGCGGCTAAACTTTAATTTTTGAAAAGCGTAATGATTGTAAATCACACCCTTAGAATATCCTAATCAATTGCGCGCGTGTTGGATTTGCTTCCCATTACGATGAAAATGACAATTAACGGTAAACCGTCTCCAAAATTATAAATAAATAAAAAATTAGTCAACAGTCAAATAATTTTTTGTACCATCGTGGGTTCTACGCGCCAATTTCACGTGAGGCCAGGGGAGGGAAAGACTAAAGAGGGGGAGGGTAAGGAGGGTAACCGTCCGATTTGATTCGATTTTATACAATTTTTTAGAATCCAATAGGTAAACAAAATTTAAGAATAGGTATCGGATCGATTCACTACTGAATTAAAATTTTGATTTTTTTGATTTTGATCCGGTCCCATTTTAAGGATAAACAAAATCACACTCCAACAAAATTTTAACAAATAATTGAGCCATATCTCTCATTTTATGTTATATTTAATTTTATGTTATAAAATTAAAATTTATATGTTATATGAAAATTCAAATGTTATATTAAAAATTATAAAATTAATTTATATTATATCATAATCAAATGTCATATTAAGATTTATAAAATTAATTTTATGTTATATCAAATATTATATTAATTTTATGTTATAAGAATAATATACATGAATAATAAGATTTTAAAATATCATATTATATTAATTAGTTATTTAGCATATAATATAATATAATAATATTTTATAATAATATAAAAATAATATATATGTACCAATCCGGTTCAATTTGAACCAGTGCTCTTAAAACCAAAATCGAAATTGGATCGATTTTTAACCGGTTTTGATAAATAGGAACCGGTATCGTACCTGACCGGTTCAAAACCAGACTGAATCCATCAATTCATTCCAGTTCGCCAGTTTTCCAAAATTTTTTACAATCCTAGGAGGGAGGGAGGGAAAGTATGTAATGTTAGGCTCAAAATCAGCCAAAAAGAAAAGCAAATTAAGGACATTTACACATATTTATAATTGTGACGTATTACTTAGAAATTTAAAAAAGAAATGTTAGAGAATTAATATTTACAATATTAAAGTGTGCAAGTCTTGCATATTTATTTTTTTAAAAAATGAGTAAATTTGATAATCACATAAAAATAATTATTTTTTAATAATAAACCCCACATTTTTTTCAAAATGAAATGTGTGGAACTCGCACACTTAGAACTATATCTAACATTACTCAAAATATTATATATTATATATTAGAATTTTAATTTCATATACAATACTACTTCAAGATTTTCCAAGCTTTCATTTGATAAGTTCTAAATAATATATATATATATATATATATATATATATATATTATATAGGGGAATAGATTAGGTGCAATTATAATAAGAGTAGAAAGATCACATGAGATACACGAGTGTGGTAACGACGTACTATGTTGGCGTTCAATCATATAGGGTATAGATAGAGAGGTATATATGAGTAATGCCACAAATGTCATAATCGTCTATATAATAGATATGAGTCATCATCTCATTGTTAGTTTGCTTGCTTCTTCATGTCTCGTGGGCAGGCTTTAGCTAGGCCCTGCCTCCCACTTTGTTCACATCTCTAGCTAGGATGCATGTATGTATGGTTTCCTAATTTGTCTCCATCGACCCTTTCCACTACAATATCCTGATTTTAAGTGACTATTAGCATCCAATAAAAAAAAATATATTTGAAGTGACTTAAATGCATTACATGTCATTTTAATGGTAAAATAATGTGTGATCCAAAATCCAAATACAAGGTACCTAAATAAATATATTGATCACTGAATTATTGGTTTCATCGATCGAATTCATTGTCCAACTCTAGCTAAAAAGTGGTTGGTTTAATGGCTCTTTGGCTCTAATTTAAGTCGACACCGCATGGAATAATTTTTTTTTTAATTTTTTATAACCAGACAATCGTTCATTTAAATTAAATAGAGTTCTTACAAATATTGATCTTATCAAGTCACAGCTTGACTTACAAAAGAAGGATAAAAATTCCGCCACATCTCAATATCATTGACACTCCATGCATGTATTGCCAACTGATGAGTAGCCATGTTACCCAGTCGATTCACATGCAAGACTTGAACTTCTTGAAAATCCCTCATCATCCATCGATATCTTGAAGTAGAAATTTAAAATCTGTTAGAAACTCAGATAGATTATTTAAAGTATTAACAAGTATCAAACAATCTATTTCTAACAATAATTTTGAAACTCCCAATTGTGCACATAATTGAAGACCCCTTAACAATATTGTTGCCTCAATAAATTCTACAGAAGAAACTTCCCTCTCTACTTTGCTACAAGTCACTAAGACATCTCCTTTATGATCTCTAAGAATCACCCAACCCCAGCTGATTGTTGATAAAAAAAGGTAGCCTCATCCACATTCAACTTCAGAAATCCTGTAGGAGGTGGTTTCTAGCACACAACTTTGTTTATATCCTTATGAGAAATATCAAAAACTTGTAAATGTTTATACTCTAACTGTAAAGAAAGAGCATAATTAACCACTACTCGATTTTGCAAAGAAACCTGCTCATAAATGAATTTATTCCTTCTATACAAAAGACCCCAAGCAATACATATAAATCTGTTCAGAGCCTCCTCAGAGCCTCTATCCCGAGCCAAATCCCAAAAGGATAGTTCATCTTCCACAGTTCCCAGATGAGGAAAACAATCCAGCCGAGTGTTTCTAACCTCTGAATAGTAAAAAAGTGCGTGAGCAGCATATTCTCAATCTTGAGTGCTGAAAACACATAAATCATCTTCTAAAACATGCTTCCCCTTCAAATTCTAATAGGTTGGCAACTTTTCTTGCCAAGTTTTTCATGTGAAAATCTTTATCTTTTTTAGAAACTTCAACTGCCATAGACATTCTGATAGTTCTTTCCCTTAAATGCTACTCCACTGATTGAGTTTAACCCTGCTGCAGCAATTTGTAAGCACTCTTAACTGAGTAGGATCCACTCTTCTCATGTATCCAAAACCAAGTATCATCAGTACTTGTAAAAATATTCAATTTCATAATCTACTTAACGACATTTGGATTGAAAACTCTAACAAACTAACCATTCCCACTCTCCACCTACATCCTCCCTTCAAATACTTGATAGCTTCGCAGATCTCCTTCCAAGCAAAAGATGACTTAAAACCAACTTTTACTTCAAACAAACTGTTATTAGGAAAGTACCTGGCCTTATAAATTCTATGTATAAGAGACTCCTCATTCTTTAAAATTCTCCATCCCTATTTGGCTAGGAGAGCCAAATTATATAGTCTTAAATCCTTAAACCCCATCCCTTATCTAAACTTTGAAACACAAAGTTTCTCCCAACTAATCTAATGTATTTTATTCCCCTTAGACTGATTTTCCCATCAGAAATTAGCCATCATCATCTCTAATTCATAACACAAAGATTTAGGGAACAAAAAGTAGCTCATTGCATAAGTTGGTATGGACATTGCAACAGCTTTAATAAGCACCTCCCTTCCTCCTTGTGATAACAAATTTTCCTTCCACACTTGTAATTTTTGCTACAACCTTTGTTTTATACCCGAAAAAGCTTACTTTTTAGACCTACCCACCATAGGTGGAAAGCCTAAATACTTCTCATATTCTTGTGTAAAGCTACCACCCCACAACTGCATAATCTCAATTTTCAAATCCTCTTTAACATTCCTACCAAACACCATGGAAGTTTTTTCTTTATTTATACATTGGCCCGATGCTTTCTCATATTTATTCAGTAAAGAATGAATCTTTGAATTAGTAATCACATCAGCCTTGCAAACAATTACACCATCATCGACAAACAGCAAGTGATTTACTCTAGGAGCTCCTATACAAATATTAATACATTTCACAACTTCCCTACCAACAATTATTTTTAATAAAGAAATAAAACCTTCAGTACATAGAAGAAACAAGTAAGGAGACAAAGGATCTCCCTACCTGAGTACTCTACTTGGGATTATAGGACTTTTTAGACAGCTATTTACAAGCACTAGAAAAGAAATTGTTTTCACACACTGCATCACAATGTGAATTAGACCTCTAGCAAAACCCAGTGCCTCCATCATTCTTTCCAAAAACACCCACTCCATCCTATCGTATGCCTTACTCATCTTAAATTTAAGGGACATAAAACTTTTCTTTTCATTCCTCTTATTCATCAGAAAATGTAACAACTCATATGCAATTAACACATTATTAGAAATTTGTCTACCAGGAACAAAGGCACACTGAGTTTAAAAAATAACATCAGTAAGAACTTTCTTTAGTCTATTTGCAATGACTTTAGATAAGATCTTAAAAAGCACAAAACAAAGACTAATTAGTCTAAAATCTGCTACTTTAGAAGGAGATAGTTTCTTAGGAATTAAAGTGATAAAACTATTATTCAAATTCCTAGGAAATTCTCTAGTATTCAAAGCAAAAAGTTATGAATCAGTAACAGATTTACCTATCACATGCCAGTACTTTTGAAAGAAAACTGGAGACATCCCATCTGGTCCTAGAAACTTTTGAAGGATGCATTTGTTCAAGTGTTATTTCCACTTCCTCAGGCACATAACGTTTCAATAAATCCGCATTCATCCATCAGTCACTCTAGCCTCAATCCCTGATAGTACATCCTCCATCTCCACTTTATCTGCAGTAGTAAATAACTTCTAAAAATAACCAGTAATGAATTCATCCATTTGAGTTCCTTTTACCCAATTTCCAAAATCATCTTGTAACTGCAAAATATTATTCTTTCTTCTTCTAACAGTAGCCTTCGAATGGAAACACTTCGAATTATTATCCCCCTCTCTAAGCCACATCACACGAGACCTCTTTTTTCACATTATTTCATCATTCTCAAGCCACTTTTGAACCTCATCCCTTGCTTGATTATGCTCATCTAGAAAAAAGCAACTAAGATCATTTTCTTGCAGCAACTTCAGCCTCAACTTTGCACTAGAAAGTTCTTTTCGTACATGACCAAAAGAACTCTGATTCCACCTTCCCAGATCAACCGCTCATGTAGAGATACAATCCATTACTTGACTGAGTGAATGTGAACTACCCATTTGACTCCAAGCCTTCTCAATAATAGAATCACACACTCTCTCCCCCACCCACATGACTTCAAACTTGAACAACTTTCCACCCTTCTTCCTAATAAAACCTTCCTCTGTATCCACCCATAAAGGAATATGATCCGAGAAAGTTGTCATCCCATGCTGAACCCTCAGATGAGGAAATAGATCACACCACAAAGAATTAGCAAGAAAACAATCTAATCTTTCAATAATTAACCCATACCCTTCCCTCCTATTACTCCAAGTAAAATGAGCACCAACAAAACCCAAATCTCGAAACTCACATTCTGCTAAAACCTCTCTAAATTTCGTCAACTATTTTTCACTTTTCAATTTTATCCCTCCCCCAACACTTCTCAAGTTGATATAGGATTTCATTGAAATCCCCAAAAACCAACCACGACAGCACCATCCCCCGACCCAAACTCTTAATCAGCCTCCACACTTCTATTCTCTGACTAGAATAAGGATGTCCATACACCCCCGTTAACCACCATTTCTCCCCATGTGTGATAGTAACAACAACATGTATATGATTTTTAGAGAAATTAACAATAGACAAATTAACATCATCTTTCCATAGCAATGCAAAACCACCACTACGACCCACACAATCAACAACAAAACAATTTCTAAAGCCAAATCTGAACTTATAAAACTCCAATTGGCGAGCCTTCAACCTTGTTTCTTGCAAAAAGAAGACATCAAGAGCTTCCTTCATGATCAAATCACGAAGTGTGCGAACACCCCGTGGATTCCCAAGCCCACGAGGATTCCAGCTAAAAATCTTCATGGCATCCGGCGGGGTTGCACCGCTGCCGCCACCAATATCTCAGGTTGGGATTCTGCCGAACACACACAAAATGTCTTGCTTCTTTTCACACCATCGTCGAACAAATTAATGCCTTTCCTCTTCTTGCCACGAAACTCTAAGCTCCCCCTCCTCAAAAACCCCTCAGAGCATCCTCCACCGTCGTGATTAGCATCAAGGTCCTTCTTTGCAACCTTAACTCTCGATATGGTTCCATGCCTTAACTTCTTCTGAGGCTTAATAACAGTTGGACCGTCTTTAGTAATTGCAGCCATCAGTTTTCCACTTGGGCCGAAGCCCAAACCCAAACCCAAGCCCACAACCCCATCCTCTAAATCGGCACGTTCATTAAGCCTTCATCCACATTCTTCTTATTTTGAAAAAATGTTGCCAACGTCTCGTTTAAATCGCAGTTCCTTAATTGCTCATCTTCATTGTCGTCCGTTGCCCCTAAATCTGAGGAACCAGCAAACCCCTCTGTGGATTTCGCCCCCATATTTGACTCCAACACCCTTTCACTAATCTCTAAAGTTCAAATCTCACATACATTTTATGCGAAAATTAATTTCATTAATCATCATTCAATTTAATTAATTATCAAAGATGAAAAAAATGGGAAACCAATTCGTTAAATTGCGCAATTTAACTTGTAAAATTGAAAGATTCATGACAATTAGTTTGAACCAAAATATTTTAATATGAATAATATATAACGAATTGCATTCCTATATATATATTGAAACTTCTAAAATCATTTATACATTATTTCAAATGTTTGGATTACATTGTATATGCTCTCTCTCTCTATATATATATATATGTGTGTGTGTGTGTGCGCGTGCGCGCGCGCGTGTGTGATCTAAAACGTCCAATTCTTTTACGTTTGGTTACCAAACTCACCTCAACTCATCATTACAACTTTTTCAAATTTCAACACAAAATATAATAAACAATTCAACTTTTTCAAATCCCAAAATAATAATAATATTAAAAAATAATATTCTAACAATATTTTATCATTTCAACTCAACTCAACGCAACTCAGTTTAACATCCAAACGTAAATAACCTGGTTTATAAAGCTAGAGTCAAACATGAAATACCCTTAGGTTAGGAGAAAGATAATATTTTGTGTATAGTACTCATAAACTTAATAAAAAAATTTAATATATATATGTTCAATGATCTCATATTTCTATAGAAATAATAAAAAAGGAAAAATTCTCATATCTAAAATATAAGAGGAATGTTATGCATTAGCCATTAGCCACTATTCACTCTTAGTGTCTCACACCTTATACCTATAACTTTTGAGAAAATATATTTGCAACCGTGAATTGTGCAACTGCCACGTAATCGCTTTGAAAAAAGTGAATAAAACATGAGACCCACATGTATATGGGACCCATATGCAAGTCTATATATATATTGAAACTTCTAAAATCATTTATACATTATTTCAAATGTTTGAATTACATTGTATATTCTCTCTCTCTCTCTCTCTCTCTCTCTCTCTCTCTCTCTCTCTCTCTCTCTCTCTCTCTCTCTCTCTCTCTCTCTCTCTCTCTCTCTATATATATATATATGTGTGTGTGCGCGCGCGCGCGCGCGCGTGTGTGATCTAAAACGTCCAATTCTTTTACGTTTGGTTACCAAACTCACCTCAACTCATCTCAACTCATCATTACAACTTTTTCAAATTTCAACACAAAATATAATAAACAATTCAACTTTTTCAAATCTCAAAATAATAATAATATTAAAAAATAATATTCTAACAATATTTTATCATTTCAACTCAACTCAACTCAACTCAACTCAGTTTAACATCCAAACGTAAGTAACCTGGTTTATAAAGCTAGAGTCAAACATGAAATATCCTTAGGTTAGGAGAAAGATAATATTTTGTGTATGGTACTCATAAACTTAATAAAAAAATTTAATATATATATGTTCAATGATCTCATATTTCTATAGAAATAATGAAAAAGGAAAAATTCTCATATCTAAAATATAAGAGGAATGATATGCATTAGCCACTATTCACTCTTAGTGTCTCACACCTTATACCTATAACTTTTGAGAAAATATATTTGCAACCGTGAATTGTGCAACTGCCACGTAATCGCTTTGAAAAAAGTGAATAAAACATGGGACCCACATGAAAAAAATTTATTTTTTAATAGTGGACCCCACTATTTTTCAAAGCGATTATGCGGCGTTTATGCACTTCACGGTTGTATGTAGAATTACTCATAACTTTTTCATAGGGTATGTAAGTATTTTTCATAAAGTGTGGGAGTGTTTTTTATAAGATGTGGGGTGGTGAATAGTGGCTGGTTAGAAGAATTTTTCAAAATATAATCCTAAAAAGAATGAAAATAAATTGGCCGTTTGAGTGGGCATGAAAAGTTGAAATGACTGAAATTGGTTACATCGATCGGTTAATATGAATCAAACTTTTCTTTACGACAACTCTAAGGATTCTTTTGGATACAGAGGTGAGATGAAACCATCTCATGACCTCATCTCTTATCTCATCTTATCTCATTTAATTTCAATTAATAATCTAATTATTATTTAGAAATCATGTCATCTCATTTCATTATCCAAACATACCTTAAAGTTAATATCATTAAAATTGTAAGTTTATAATTTTTTTTATTTTTTTATTTTTGGAATCCAAGAAAAAGACTCCGGCCAGCATCTTGATCAATATTGAAGTTGGGGGTTGTCTGAGATCTAGCGCGTGGGCATCTCACTGTTCTCTAAAAGCAAGCAAATTAATATAAAACTAATTGCAGCATTAAAATATAGCGAGCAATAATGGGCATGATAATGTTAAATCATGCATGCATGGAATGGGGTCCAACGAATTATTACTATCAGGGTGGGTTCTTAATTTGTTGTTGACCTAATTTACTGAGATCAGGCAGTACGTACGTCCAGAATCTTTGTTAAAATAAAAGAAAAATAGTCCAGATAGTGGTGGCCAGGTCGAGGCATGCATGCAGTTGGGTGGTGTGCATTATGGCCGTGGAACATATGGACTGTCCCTCAATATTGGGGCAACTCATATGGCTAGCTAGTGTTCGATCACGGTTTTCCATTTCTTTGAATTTCGGAGTGGGTGGAGTGGTACTACTTGTCATTTTTGTCCCAAGCTTTTTGAGTTTTTTTCTTCCTTTTATTTTCTCTTTTTTTTAATTAATTATTTTTAATGAATGGTTCCAAAGTTTGTAGACATAAGCCAATCACAATAATAAATGGCCAAGATATGCTGGCCTTGATTATAGCAACATTAACATCATTTGGTCTACATATATATATATATATAATATAATATCATAGTTTACATATGCATGGTGCGGGTATGGATCATGAATATGATAATTTGTTTCTTCAATTTTATATAGAGTAATGCATGAAAAGAAAACAAAAAATACTTGCACGCAAACTCGAGAATATATATAAAGAGTAATACTAAATATAGTTTTAAAGTGTACAAGTCTAATGCACTTTCTTTAAAAGATTAAAGCTGAGTCTACTTTTAAAAAAATAATTTTTTTTATGTATGTTTCAGATTTACCCACCATAAAGCCAGTTAAGAAAAGATGCACGGTCATTATAAAAAAAATGAGTATTTATAATGAGTTATTTGTGATAAAAATAATAACTATTTGTGATGATCGATAATAAATTTATTTTGATAAGAAATAATTATTTTGACATGAAACAACTAATAACAAATAAATAATTTTTTTATAATGGACGTACTTCAAATATAAGAAAGTATTTGATTTATAATTAAAAAATAATAATTAAATGATTCGAGTATATGTACTATGTAGTACTAGTACTGTGTGGTAGCTCAAGCGGTCGAGCCAAACTGAAAAAATTTGATTTGTGGTTTATATATGCCGTAGCACGTACGTGAGTCTTTAATTTTCATTACTTGTCAGAACCTTCCACTTGTGTCGAATGCTTGCGATAGAGTATGATTGAGGTCCGGTGCCGTCAAGACAACTTTGAACATGCGCATCTAACTGCATGCTCAGAGAGTGCTAGGTAGCGAACTCATGTGCATGCAGTTATGCACGTTTCGAAGTTCGTGATGAGTACTATATATATATATATATGCGCTAAGAGTAATACTACATACAATCTGTGGAATGTGCAAACGCCGTGCAGTCACTTTGAAAAAGAGTGGGATCCACTATTAAAAAATTAATTTCTTTTCATGTGGATCCCATATTTATTCACTTTTTTCAAAGCGACTGCACGGCGACTGCACGGCGACTGCATACTCACGACTGCAAGTATCATTCCTCATATGCTAAATCTATATATATGTGCAGCAAGGCGGGACGGAAAAGGCTGGCCAGCTCTCTGATAGCTTGCAGTCACAAGCTAGGGTACATCGACTCACGTAGTGACAAAGGTCATCTTCTTGCAGGATCATATGTATGATTAATTGTATATATCAGCTTCAGTATTGTAATAAAGGGTCGCCATAGTCGACACTCCTTGTATAAGTGGCTTGAATCAAGGGGTTACACTATAGGGCCAGCTAAGGGGTTACACTATAGGGACCATTTCGATGGCTGGCCTCGAGGGATTAAACTTATAAGTACTATTTATATAGTCCTTCCCTACTTTAGGTATATAGATTCTTGGCACAAGTTAGAATTCTATCTCTCTTAAGTATTGACTCTCTTTAGTCCCGATATATAAACTGTGGAGTATGTGAGTATTACTCTAATCTTACCACGTAGCACACTCTACTATTGATGAAGGTGATCATTTTGGATGAACAAGACCCATGAAAAAATCCATGGAACAAACGCATGATCTGATTTGAGATTTGCCGTTTGAGACGCTTTCGATGTACTTTGATTTAGATTCCTAGAGGTTTAAAATTTGGATGGTCACTCATTAATTCAGTGATATTATCTCTTAAGTGAAGTGATGATATACTAAAATATGTCATGGGGGCATAAGATAATGGATGTGAAGCTTAAGAAATTAAAAGTTTTATTGTTAATTTGATCCCTATACTTTATTTAGCAAAGTCAAAAGGGAAAAGGCAATAATAGTATTTTCTACGTTAAATTCCTATACATGAACACTAATATTTCTAAGGAAATAAAATAAGAGAAATTATCTCATCATATAAGTTTTTTTTTTCTTTAAACTGGAGGAAAATATAGTTTTCAGATAAAATATTTTCTGAATCGCAATTATATGAATTATATGATAAGAGTATTTATCTTGCAGTGTGTTAACTTACTAAGAATTGAGTTATAATTGAATTATGACGCAAAGTAGTTGATACATCACACTTGGATTGATGTAATATGGGTTTGCAGCCTTAATTCAAACATGTTACCCCTTAGATTAAGTTCATTATCCTTTTAGTAAGGTTGAATGATTGTGTAATTATTTTAGTTTTGAATTAAATTTGTAAAATTTGTATTGATTTTCGTATTTGGATAATGATTAGGTAATGATTAGATGAAAATGTTGAAAATTTGAAATTGAAAAGTATTTTGTGTTTGAGTGATGTTCGGGAATGAAATTATGAGAAGTTTTGAAAAATTTTGAAAATTTTATGTCTCTTCTCTATGTCCAAACGTCCCTATGTCTTGTGAGACTATTTACAAAAGAAATAGTTTTTAAGAACTTTTGTTCAAAATCCACACAATTAATGAGATGATAAATACCAAAGAAGCTATATTTTGTGTAGATATGCCTATATTATTTGGTGTTTCTATTATAGTTTCCTCATGGAAGTTAGAGGATAAATATGACTTAATTGATTGAGTGAGCTTGTGTTGTGATTTGGACAAGTCATTAAAAGTAATGGCTAGGTTATTGTCACATACTGTTGTTGACTACAAGAAATTCACTTGAATCCATAAAGTCGCAAATTGAGTTTGTTGAATGATATATATCGTCACCTTGTGGATTCCTAGCAGTCACGTTTGGGCTTGATGATTAAAATTTAAGGCTCGTATTGTGAGTTTGACCCTAAATGAGATTCACAATAAATTACTGACTTTATGGTTGTGCAAAAGCTTTTTATATATAAAAGCAGAGTCTTTTGATGGGCGCATATTTTTGAAATGCTACTGCATATGAAATTGCGCATAAAGAGAAATGGTCCTAAAGCACCACTTGAAATTTTTTGTTTAATTATCTATAGTTGATCATGTGATTTCTCTCTCTCATGGTATGATGGTATTGCTCATCGTACACATGATAGTGTATGTTCTATGATCATGTGGTATGATTGGGAGCATTTAGTGTTCGCCATGAATTTGGAGGTTATAGTGAAAAATGTATTTCGACAGTCTTAGTCTTTAGATCAACTCACTCACATGAGCGATCGCCTCTAGTACTTAGGTAGTGAGCAGAGATGAAACATTATGTTCCTTGATACTTATGTAGCATCTAAATATGGTTTACACACACACACACACACACACATATCGTCTTAGCTAGGCTAAGATGATATCTTTGTTATTTGTTAAAACTATAAATGAATAACCCACAATCCATATAGCTTGTGTTTAACTAGATGCAATATCCTCTTTGGCGCTTTGGATAGCGAGCAAAGGAGAGGACTCGGGTTAGGCGCTAAGACAGCTATTAGACTAAAATTTATATGGTGCATTGAGATTAGACATACGTCCTTTGGAGAGAGAACTACACCTTATCATGTGTTTCATACTATATGTACTTTTATGACCAACAATAGAGGTAAGTGAATGAATCCATGTTTCTTCACCGTGTGAATCCTATAGGTCATAATTGGTTCCTAAACTCAACTGAGCTAAGCTGAGTTTAGTCTAACTTTAAGCTGAATCTAACATCCAAATACCAAACTCTCAAATTATTAAATTCATTCCAACTCAAAACCTTCTTACACGTGGGACCCACAACCTTTTTCAACTTAAAACATCTTTATATGTGAGACCCACAACCTTTTTCAATTTTTCATAAAAAATATTAAACTCATCTTAACATCCAAACACACTTTAAACTCAGTTTAGATGAGCCCCACATACCTCTCTCCACATAATCAACTCACTATTATTCATAAAGAACTCAACTTAGTTAAGTTCAGCTCAACATCTAAACGCAGCCTAAGACTTTTGACCATGTCACGAGATTAAACTTTTAGTGTTTGTTACTTTGACATATTGTCTATGAGAACGAAGGGAAGACTGTTTGATAACACATTGATATTGTGTTTTAACTCAACATTGTCACGCCCTAATTTTCCTATGCTCCTCTTTATTGATATGCTCCTCTTTAATATCTGTAAAATAAGATATTTTACAAATGGGAGGTAAGTCCACGGCTTGAAAAGTACAATTGATTAAGCTGGGTATAACATATGAGCCTCTTTTTTAAATTACAAATAAAGTAAAAGTAAAAAAGATAAATGAAATCATAGTATTGAACGTAAATTGAAAATCTTATATCATGTCAATAAGCACTTCAAAAAATCCCTCCACATAGGTCACTACTTATTTCAAGAGTAGCTATTTGTCCTAGTGTAGTTATCCTCCCCAAACATTTTTCATTGAGTGGGTCTATACCTTCTCAACGTCCTTTGATATAGTTATCCTCTCCAATATAATATAGTAATGGTACCATACTATACTAAGGCTTATAAACATTACTTATCATATCATGAGATTAATTCCATTAAAATATAGTGCTTGATTTTCATGTAAATGTAACCGTAACATAAATGACATGAAGTTTTTCTAAAAATCTTTGACGAATATACCATGACAACATACACAAAAGTCCATGCCATATAACCATTAATTTCTTATAAACTCGAGTCACACATTTCCTGATATTCTAATTTTCATTGAAATGTTCCAACATTTATTATGCAATGCAGAATAAGTTTTTTAGCAATAACATTTCATACATGCTTAATAAAATAAAGTGCCAAGAAACTATTAATAAAAATACAAGATTAATTAAATCCACTTACCTGAATACACGAATTACTACTTGATAAAAATAACAGTATCACTCGGAATCTAAATAAAATATTAGTACATTTTATGAGATTTTGGGCATGCTACCCTTTTGTAAAAACAATGTCAGAATCCAGCACCCTTATTCAACACTAAGTGGGTACTGCAAAACTTATTTCTAAAATCCAAGTACTTTATTTTAGAGTTATTCCATAGGCAACAATGATGCACAAAAGTCTATTTTATTAACACTATTCTTTGCATTTCTGGACGTTTAGGCTTCATATAAAAGTCTCTGCGACTAGCCATTTTGTGCCCATATTCCTCTAAAACTAGAGATATATTGACTAGTAGGGCTAGGCTCTGACTCCGACGGACTCGAAAAGTTCAACTCCGACCTCTGACCTCTGACCTCCGACTCCAACCAAAGTTAGAGGTCAAGTTGAGCTCTGACTCCTACTCTGATCAGTAGCAAAATCCGACTCTGAACAAAGCTACGAATTCAGAGGTAGAGGTCGGAACTCTAGTCGGAGTTGGGCTTCCTTAGAGTGGTCCACTCGCGATGATATGCAATGGTCGACTTGCGGTGGTGTCTCGCAGGCGGGCAAAACATAAGGAGCTGACAAAACAGGATAACCCATGTAAGAACCAAAACATCTCCAACATCATGAGAACAATGCCAAGACAAACCTCTCTGCAGTCTAGCTGAGAGCTGCTGCTTGTTCGGTCCTTTCACGGGATACAAAGACAAACGAATGAAAGCAAGACAACATACAATCCTCTTGCCTGAGCTTGTTTAGCAGAGTTGTAATAAGAGCGGCCCTCTTCTCAGCCTTAGAGCCTCATTCTCTCATCCTCATTTGCTCTTCCTGCAACTGTGAAAAGCCTTTTTCAAAATCCTCAATTTCCACCACTTGCTTTAAAAAAAAAAACAAGACAAAAGCAAGTTTGACAGCTTTACTTATAAAACTAAAAGCAAAGGCAAAATGACAAAGTTTTTTTTGAAGTGCAGTGAAAAGTAGTGTATAAGAAGATGAAATTAAGGTTTTAACTGCTCAAGGAAAAAAGACATCAGAAGTGTACAGAGAAAGATTTATGGGTTTAACTGCCAAGAAAAAAAAAATCCAAAACACATACAGTCGGGCACTTGTTAGATTATTTTATTAATCCGTTTGGATACATAAACACTCTCAACCCATCTCATCTTATCATTACAATTTTTTCAAATTTTCATAAAAAATATAATAAACAACTTAACTTTTTCAAATCTTAAAACAATAATAATATTAAAAAATATTATTCTAACAATATTTTATTCGACTCATCTAAAACTATCTCATCTCACTATCCAAATGAGCCCTAAATATGCTATAATTTTTAGAATTACTTGTCGGAGTCAGAGTTCAAATCGGAGCCAATATATATGCTCCAACTCCAACATTATTTTTGGAATAACTCTGATTTCGACTCTAAACTTCGATTTTTCCTACTCTGCCAAAATTGGAGCGAACGTCAGCCGGGGTTAGAGTCGGCGGAGGTTTTGTACACCCTATTGACTACTATGAGATTTTAAAATGTATTCACATATGCCCAAACATTATGTTCACATCCCCAAGTAAGTCTTGACTTCTCATATCAAACTATATTTTCTTCCACTATAAATCACAAGATCTTGATCATTAGTCTTGGAAACTCAAACTCACAAAATATTGAGCACTTGTTTACTATTATAAATTCCAACAATTCAACATGTTTACTATACACCAATTAGCATCTTTTTCTGATGAAGACTTACTACAACTGGCCCCGTTTGGAATAGAAACGGTTTCATCTTATCTCATAATTACAACTTTCTCGAATTTTTATATAAAATATAATAAAAAATTTAACTTTTTCAAATCTCAAAACAATAATAATATTAAAAAATAATATTCTAACAATATTTTATTCAACTTTAATCTAAAACTGTCTTATCTCATCTCATTATCCAAACAGGGAGTTGTAATTCCACCGATGCAAAATAATATATGTCTAAATGGGATACCAAATCTGAAACTAAGATCAAGGTCACAATTACTTGCCGAAATTGAAAGAAGAATGTATTACATATTGTTTAGAAATAAAAGGAAGTCTGAATTCTTTGCCATTATATATATAAGGAGTTTGCTTAAAACGTACATAGAACAAATTTTAATTTTCTATTTGTACATGCCAAACTACGTACCCAACAGATAAGAAATTTATATTCCAAACAAAACATATAATAGTTTCATTAGTACTATTAGCAGACCTAACAAGAAGGGAGTTTGCCAAAATGTGAGAAACAAGAGAAAGAGAGATCCAAATCAAGAAAACAAAATAAGAATAGAGAAACTTGTGTGAGTTGTGTGCTTCGATCCGTGCCTATTTATAGGAGAGAAATTGTTTCATTTCGATCATTGATTCATCATTTCCATAGTAATTTGGTGTGTTATGGTTGGCAACATTAACACCGTCGTGATGAAGTTGGCGCCGAAAAATAAACGCTTGAGCTCCTCGTGTGAGAGAGAGAGAGAGAGAGAGAGACGTGGGGGTGGGGGTGGGGGTAAGGGTAAGGGCTGGGCTTTTACCAAAACTTTATGGGCTAGATATCATAACCGGCAAGTTGTGTTGCTTTTTTAAAGTTGAGACATAGTCATGGATACATCATATTTTTATGGAGATTGATCATTGCACTAAATCATTTAGGCTTGAAAAGGATTGGCCAGGATGCTTGATTTGATGTGACCAAATAAGTCAGGGCATAACAAGATACTTTTTCAAGATGTTGCTGTGTTGGTTTACTCCCAAAGAGATTTGGTATGGTGCTCCCATTTTTCTTTTACAGGTATTCTTGGTAGTCATACAGTCTATCTACCAATATAAACAAGATTGAGAACATATTGAAAGATGCAGACTTGGAGCTTTGCCTACTATGTGGGAGTGGGAGATGTAATAAAGGGGTGCCCACTCCTCTTTATATGCCCACATGTGAAGTGGTTATTCGAGCCACTTCGAGGGCTTTGACGACTGGCCAGTGGCTTTTAAGGCCAGCCGAGGGGTTACACTTATAGGGGCTATATAGCCCCTCCCCTCGTTGGGTGTATAGATTATTGGCACAAGTCAGAACTCTCTTTCTCTAGTATTGGCTCTCGATAGCCTCGATATTTAGGTTGTGGAGTACGTGAGTGTTACTCTAGTCTTATCATGTAGTATCCTCCACCACTTATGAGGATAGGACGAACAACACCCGTAAAAAAATCCATGGAATAACCACATCCGATTTGAGATTTGCCGCTCGAAGTTAGGGGTGGCAATATGTGACACTACCCGTGAACCCAAAACGAACACGATGCAAAATTAACGGGTCTTGATTTGATGTTAACGGGTTTGGGTCAAAATGGATTGACCCGTTAAGACATGATTTAGAAACGGGTCAACCTACTTAACACGAAATCAACCCGTTTTGATCCGTTTAGAATTTATTTCAAAATTAAAATCTTATTATTGTTAAGTTGTAATATTAGTATTTCTCAGTAAGCTTATGTTTTTATTGTTTTTATTATTGAAATTGTAATTTTAAACCTATACTCATATTTGTTATTGTATGGTTTGTAATATTGATTTTATTATATATTAAAATTTTAAAAATATTGATATATATTTTTTAAAATATTGTGGTTATTAGTAAATATAGATTTTAACTTTTATGTGAAATTATGTTAATCGGGTCAAATGAGTTATGCATTTTAGTTCTATCCATTTACATGAAACAAACGGGTTTAAATGCGTCATATCGTGTTAACATATTTCTAATTAATTATTAAATTGATCGCAACGGGTGACCGTTATCTAAATGGTTTGGGTTGGGGTTTAAAAGTTTGATACGTTTAGTTTAACGGGTTGGGTTCGGGTTGACCTATATAATCAAACGTTCATGACTTGATACGACATGAACACGACCCGAAAACACAATTTCCCACCCCTACTCGAGGTAAACATTTCTACTGTACTTTGATCTAATTTTTTTAACAAGTATAGTCTGCCTCTCTATCTCTAAACTTATGAGAAAGAGGGGGAGAGAACTGACTTCTTAAATTAAGCCCATGCATGCATGCACAACTATGAAAACCAAGAACCCCAAGACAAACGTCCCACCTCGGCCATCTTCTTGGCCAGGATTTCTGTAACACCCCACTCCCTAGGTTAAGAATAAAATCACTTTTAAAAGTTCTCGGGGAAGTCGGTGTGCTACTATTGAACTTGATTTAAAAATATTTTTTTATTCTAAATGAAGTGCCAAGTACAAAGATTCCTTATAATAAATAGAGTTGTTTTGTATTAAAATACTGAAATCGTAAATGAGAATGCGCGGAAGCATTTTTTAAAATCTCTCAAAGTCTGTACAATAAAAATCATAACTTAAAATCTTTGTACATGATCTAGGCCACTGTCACGACTCCCTAGACTAAGTCTCGTCCTGCAACTCTACTTTCATAAATATTCTGACCTGAGATGTTTTAAAAATATAAAAGAAACTAAAATGAATCGAAAACTCAGTAAGAAACCTATCATAACGTAAACATACTTAAGCTAAGGTTTTTCATAAAATATTTCATGTTGAGAATTGAAATCATGATCATTCATGTGTATGCTTATGACATGCATGACTTATCTTGACTTATTTGACTTATCTCACTTCTCATATTGGCTCACACACTTAACCATGTGTACAAGGTTGTCCACCGACCCCATATCTCGAGGCCGCAAGGGGAGCTGCTAATAGTATTATGGCATACTATGGTCGACCACGTTTGAGTTTATGGCTTGCACGTCCACCCATAAATTTGCATTGGTACCATGCATCTGAATGACCATCTGATTAACTGTTCTGAGCTTATCTTATACTTAGTTTATGAAAATTTAAGTGTCTTATGCAACGTGAGATGCATAATACATACATAAATATAATATGCGAAATGAAACATGATGAATGGCATGCTTACAAATATCATGACATGCGTAGTGTACATAAACACTGGCTTCCAAAGAAATAGCTTTAATAACATATATATATATATATATATATATATATATATAAAACTAGCTAGCGTGTGCTAATTCTAATTTATGATCAAGCTACTTATCTTGTGGTGCTGCTTCTGAAATCTCACTCCATAGCTAGTTACCTCTCTGTATGCGTAGGGACTTAGAACCACTTTTAGCATCGGAAAAAAAAAAAAAAAAAAAACAAGTAGAACGAGGGGCCGTGCGTCTTGCGAAAGTTTTACTGTTTGGGGCCATAATAAAGGCCAGGGAAGAGATATTTATAGAGAAATTGGGAGAGGGTGTCGAAGAGTTCAATTTGAACTCGGTTAATGACTATTGTGACTAATCTACTAAAGATTCGATCACGATCAATCGAGAAGAGAGTTTGAAATTAAAAACATACTCTAGTAGTTCATTTAATGTAGGATTATGAGTGACTGATACTGTGTAGGGGATCAATGATAATTTTAAATTGAAGTAAATTTCTAATAGCCGATCTTTAAATTTAAAATGAGTCTAACTCATTTAATAAATGAAAAATAAGATTTAACCTAGTTATTGAGCTTAATTAAAACTCCTAATTAATCTCAATGATTTATAGTTTGTGGACTTATCCAATATGGCATATTAAATATAATTTAAGCACAATAAAAATTACTAATATTCTGAACTTGGAATTATTAGATCGGATCGTTACAAATTCCAACGAACGAGTAGTACTATTGAATCTCTACAAAGATATGTGATGTGTAAGTTTGGTTTATTTTGTTGATCAAGCATGGCTTGTACGTACTTGATGAACTGATCACTTTAGAATGAGTAATTCTACATATAACTGTGAAGTGTATAACTGTCGCGTAATCGCTTTGAAAAAGAGTGGAAATCACTATTAAAAAAATAATTTTTTCATGTGGGTCTTATATTTTATTCATTTTTTTAAAGTGATTATACAATAATTACACAATTCACAGTTACAAATATATTTTTTTCTTTTGAATAAATCTTTACGTTTGACCTACAAATTATGTCAATGCACTTTCAAGATCTTTAAAATCATGGATCGATATCCTAAGATTTAAAAATATTTAATTTCGAATTAAAGTGTTTGCCTAGGCCCCATCCAATAAAAGTGCATGCGCATGCAATCGCAACTGAGTCATGAAATCTCGTTTGATTACACAGTTAAGATGAAATGCGATGAAATGTTTTGTTAAAATTTAAATAAAATATTGTTATAATATAATTTTTTAATATAATTTTTATTTTGAGATTTGAAAATATTGAATTGTTTATTATATTTTGTATAAAAGTTTAAAAAAATTATAATGATTATATGAGATGAGATGAGATAAAATAATTTAGATTTGTATAACCAAATCCAAATCAGCATCCATTTGAAGTTAACATATATATTCGATTAAGGATGGGGATTGAGGAAGAAGAAGTGGCCGGTGATCTCTCGATTAATTAATCCAGAACAACAAAATACATCACTAGTGCTACTGATCAACCTGCCATCATTTTCAATCGTGACACCAAAGTTTTCAAGTCAAACTATATCAAAATCGCCATCCAAAACGATTCGATCCCTTTAGTTTATCCAAGATTTATAGTATATATATGAGGAGACTAGTTTATTGGTCATACTTTTTTTATTTTTTTTTAATATAATAATGTATATAATATCCTGTAAGCTTTTATCAATATAATATATACTTTGCTTAGAAAAAGATATCACATTCGTTAATTCAATTTTAAAAATAATAATTAATACTTGTCAAAATCCTAACGGACACTAGTTTAAAATTTAAATGCTTGGAACAATGTTTAATTATATATAATCTAAAGTCATGTACGTGAGATATAATACCTTAAATTAAGGATATAAGATTTCTAATCAACGATTGAAAGAATAAATCATATGTACAACAAAAAAGTAATGCTATCGTAAAAACTAAAACCTATACACCACGTACTACTACTGCTGCTTACGTGATATAATTTAATTTGAAAGATAAATTTTAAAACTTGATTCTTATAAATCAAATATTATCATTTAAATGATATGAATTGTATGCTCTACATATCAACTTGAGAATATAATAACTTTACATAAACAAACAAAAGCCGTAGTATACACATGACTTCATCAAAATAAAAATGTAGTATACACATGATATGGGACACGTGGTTTTTTTAAATTCAAAACTTGCAATATATTAGTCATGAAAAACTCTTCTTGCAAGCGAGTTCGGGCACCAATGCTGACATGTAAGGTATCCATTAAATGAAACGGTACGAATTGAAAACGGAAATGATTTTCATGAGACAGATGATCTTTTCTTCTTTCAAAAAAATTTTTTTTTTATTTTTCTTTTTAATAAAAAAGTCATGTCAGTATCGGTATGCCATTTAGTGTGCTAAACCGTTTGTACCTAGCAAGGCTTGTTAGTTATACCCTAAACCAAAGAAATGATTTGTGATAAACTGTTCAATCTTCATTAATATAAATTTGTATAAACTCATATATATATATATATATATATATATATATATAACTTCGCATTCAGTATTTTCTATAATATTGTTTCTTAACGCTAAAATCAGCACATACGTGTTTTAAGTGTGTGAAAAAAAGATAAATGAAAATTATAATATATCAGTACTTTTGCCTCCAATAAATGTAATTAATATGAAGAGTGCGCATGCAATTTATTTTCTTTTCTTTTCTTTTTTAAATGTAAGATATACTAATAATTGCCACAAAAAATAATTGTCGTAGAGGAAAATTAAGAAATCATGCCTCATTAAAATGGCCGGGTTAGAGTAAGACATGCACATGACTTGGCGTTTAGAAGTTTCCTATTTTTTTCATGATCTTATTATTTTTCTTGGTTTATAAAGAGAAAAAAAAAAAAACACAAAAACCAAAATAACTTTAACAAAAATCGTAAAGAAAACACCTCTCATCTCGCAAAAATTTTATTCAAACAAAATTTTAAATTTACATATATATCCACTTAATTTCACAACTACTTTTACAAAACTCAATACAAAATACATCTCAAAATTTTTTCAAGAATTCGAAAAAATCTTCAAAATTTTAGTAACCAATTATAATTAAACATGCTTGGATTATACAAACTAGCTAGCGGAACCATGCCACTATATTATATGCAGATCACAGCATATAAAGTGCTTACATGACGTAATTTGATTTAAAAAATAAATTTTAAAATTTGAATCTTATAAATAAAATCTTACCATTTAAGTAATATGGATGGTGTACTCTCCACGTACACATATTTGAGAATAGAATAACTCTTTTCTTTAACTTTCGGTTATTAGCCATTAAGATGCACTAATTAATATTATTGTTGTGGAGTTGCTCTCTCCTTACAATTTCTAAACTTTTTTAGACAAATGATTGAAAAACTCCAACCTCGTGTACTTAGCTAATTCAGCTAGTTTATTCGTGGGATATGCTCAAATTAGTGGTCAAGACATCTTGCATGCATCCTGTTCCTTGTCGCTTCAATTACATCCATATTATATAGATGATCAGTGTCATAATTTGTTAGTTGCTTTGAAAGTGAGACCCTCGTTCTTTTTACGATACTTTTTAGCTCATCTCATTTCGTTTAATTATTACAAATTTATCAAATTCTCATACAAAATAAAATGAACAATTCAACTTTTTCAAATCTTAAAATAAAAATTATATTAAAAAAATATATTTTAACAATTTTTTATTCAACTTTTAACTTTAATCTCAACTCATCTATGAAAACAAACTAGTTTATTTCTTTAACTATTAAAATTTATATATATATATATATATATGTATATAATATTGTTGAAAGAGAAAAAAAGGGAGGAAAAATTACACTTTTTTCTCTTAAAATATCACTTTTAATCATGTGATGAATGAATAATTAATCAAACTTGTCACTTGATCTCTTAAATTACCCCTCATTTAATTATTTATTCTTTCCACCCAATTGTTAAAACTATATTGCATCCCCTTATTTTCCAAAAGAAAAAAGAAATACTAACAAAAAGCATATTATGACAAACCATTTACAAACTCAAAGAGGCGGAGAAACTACTCTGATTTTTTTAAAATTGTTTTTAATAAAATTCTTTAGCTTATTTGTTATAATAAACAGATAAAAACTTTATACACTAAACAAATGAATTGATTCCCTCTCCCTTAATCACTGCCTAGCTAGCTCCATTATGCTATATATGCCCTCACATCTATCCAATCATTAATGCCCCATTGGCTTACTTATGTACTTCATTGTTAAAGATGCCACAAAAGCTATAAGCAAATACCTCTTCACACAACTTCACATCACACTCGCCACCTCAACTACCACTCTTTTTGTAAAGACATTACCCTTATATTCAAATCACTTTTTCTTGTCAATTTCTCTTTAATTAAAAAAATTATCGAAACAAATAAAGTGTACCCAAATGTTAAAAAGAAGCTATCCTATGGTATATACTCTTTTGAGCCTCTTAGTGCAACTTCCCTCAGCAGATAACAGTAATATATATATACACCAAAATGCTAAACCCACCGAAGTTGGGTCCCGAAAGTTTGTCCCGAAGTAATTTTTTTTTACTTAATGATTAAGGAAGTGTTTTTTAACGATGTTGTGCATTTTTTATTTTTTTAAAAAAATGTTTATGATGATTAAAAAAATACATGAAAAAAAGAAAAGAAAAATAAAAAGTGAAATGCACTTATCGGGACACACTTTCGGGACACTTTCTCGATGGCTATAGTGCCGCTCATATATATATATATATATAGATGCTACTCATCATCTCCACACTACACACTAACATGTGATTTGTCATTTTTGTCCTTCTATTTAAACATATACATATTAATGTATAAACATGTGTGTTTAAATAGAAGGACAAAAATGACATATTAATATATATATTGGTGTGTCGTGTGAAGATGATGAATAACATTTCTCATATATATATATATATATATATATATATATATAAAGTAGAAATATTGAAAAGGAGGAGAATTAGTTGTAGGAGATTCTTATGGTGAATCACTTTTAAATCATGCTTTTAGTAAAATATGTGAGAAAAACAATACAAATATGGAGTTCCTATCACAATCAACTGAAAAGGGGAAAAGAAAAAAGGAAAACTCTAGACAAATAAATAAGTGTTAGGTGAGAGTTATAAAAAAATTATCTTATAAACTAATGTAGAGGGATGCAAAATATTATATTTATTTTACAATAAAAATAATTAACAATTTAATGTATGACTTTAAGCTACGTCAATTTGTAAATTAAATTTTCATAATTCTCTCTGTTGACGAATGAAGCATTTCTTGAAAAAGAATCCTCTACAATCATAGATCCCACTTAATTTTAGTATATCAAACCCTAATCATAGGCATATCATGTAACATGTTAATATCAGAATTTTGAAATTGGAAGGTATAAACAACTTTTCAGAGAGACATTTTGGTGGTAATTTTACTCAGGTAATCAAATGTCAAACACCAACTTGAGCGATCAGGCTAACATCTGTAAATAGATGGAAAGTTGAACATTGCCCCCCAAATGATTTTTGGGCAATTACATATTGCCTTTTCTTCTACGCAGCTCAGAGTAGGCAACCAAGGTGGTGACCTAATGCTGCCTTTGAAGCAGGCCTCTAAACACAAATTAAGAAATGAAAATGATAGATACAAAATTATTTTTATAATATTTTATACAATTATGTTTTAAATAGTAAGTATTTTTGTAAAATAATTTATGATAAACATAATAACATTTTATCTAAATAACTTATTTTAAAATATAATTGTATAAAAATTATTAAAAAAATACTGTATATCATTACTCAATTAGAAAAAATAAAACGTCTATTTATTTATTTATTTATAGACAAGCCCACTCCATCCTCGAGCTTGGAGAGCCTTTTACAAGAAACAAGGATTGAAAACAATGACGTTTGTGCAGAAAACACAGAAATCAACATCAGGTACAAGCATTTGCATCATTCACTTGTAATGGTTACGGGCATCAATTCCAGCATCGGAGTTTGTGCGACTTTCGTAGTTTCATGTTCCGGGTTCCAAAAAATTGGTGCCAAAGGCATCCTTTATTCCTTTACCATGACCTTTCTTTTTTCTTTTTCCTTCTATTTTTGGAGGAAAAATATAACTATATATGATTTTGTATACTAATACGTATATCCATTCAATATGATTAATCAGAAAGTAAATTTTATTGAAAACAATATTAATTTGAATTTAAAATATAAAAACAACAATATTAATATATAGATTGATATGCAAACTTACTTGTACATAACAAAACTCATTTTTTAAACGAGCCATCTACCCCTAAATTTTGAGGTGCCATTTGGCACATCAATATAACCTTCCAATTATTTTGCATTTACATTTATAAACGGCGACTTCCCTCCACAGTAAAACATCATATTTTTATGGAAATTTTTTGTTGAAGGTGACTTCGTGCACCAATGCGCACCGAAAGCTAACGTGGAAACTGGATTTAAAATAAAAATGAAACGGTACGTGTTGATAGAAGGCGGGTCTTTTAAAACCCAATTTT
The DNA here is from genome assembly GCA_022457165.1 of Juglans mandshurica. Classification (NCBI taxonomy): domain Eukaryota; kingdom Viridiplantae; phylum Streptophyta; class Magnoliopsida; order Fagales; family Juglandaceae; genus Juglans; species Juglans mandshurica. The sequence goes on along the minus strand of CM039620.1, from coordinate 27,109,678 downwards.
GTGGGACTATGGCGATTGGGAACAAGGGTATTGTGGTTGCCAGGTAAAGAAGAAGACAGGTACTTAAAAATGAGTGGGTTGTGATTCCACTCCATGATTCTCCAATCCAAAATGAGATGAGAGAAAGGGCATTTCTTTATATATAGAGTGAAAATGGGAAAAACTGTTATTCAAAAAATGTGGATACGTTGCTTTTTGGATTTAGTTGGCCACTAGATTTATTTATGGGTGGGTTTTGTGAGATTGTTAACTGGGAATGACTGATAATATTCCTATAAAGAAATCCATGGAAGAAGGAATCGCATATGGGCACCATGGAAGAATGGGAGCTGTGGCTTCTTGGCCTTGGCAAGGGCAGAAAAGAGATAAGCTGCCTTCCAATTTTGAAGCTAGAAACAATGCAACCCATATCCACGAGTAACAAGTGTGTGTGTGCGGGGGGGGGGGGGGGGGGGGGGGGGGGGGGGCGGCTGGGACTGTGAAATTCAGAATAGGGACTCGGAGTTGTTTGTGGACTAGGAGCAGGATCAGACAGTAATACTAAACAAAAAGCCACACCTCTGCTTTTTTGCTGAATGGTGAAGGAGACGAAAATAAAAAATGGTGAAAATGGACAGCGGAGGGGAGACGAAGACAATCCAATCTTCTTCTTTTGTTTTCATCTTTTTCTTTTTCTCTGCCTGTACCTAGCAGTTTTGTATTTTTACACAAAATGTAATGTCAAAATTCATATAGTTCACAACATTAAATATTTTAAAGCTCACAAATTGTAACTATCTTAATTGCAAATTTTATTTTTGTAGCAGACAATTATAGACAATCTTGTGTTTGGATATTGAGTTGAGTTGAATTCTCTATTAATAGTAGTAAATTGAGATAGTAGAGTAAGTTATGTAGACTCTACCTGAGATGAGTTAAGATATATTTGAATATTAAGATAAGTTTAGATATATTTATGAGAAGTTGAAAAAAATTGTAAATCTCACGTGTAAAGAGTTGTTGAGTTAAAAAAATTGTGAGTCCCCGTGTACAGAAGTTTCGAGTATAATTAAGTTTAATGATTTGAGAGTTGTGTATTTTTAGAAGATGTCTAAATCTAAACCAAACCGAATTCAGCTGATCAAGGAACCAATCACAGCCTTAGTCAGGGCGCAAGTTATTAGCCCTTGAAAGTGACCAAATTGAGGAAAATTTTAAATCGACTTGATGAATTGGCATTTAGTTGTCAATCTATTATTGCTACATTTAAACTATCGAAACCAAAGAATGGAAAAGAAAAAGACCGTCTTTGCCACTAACTGCATCAAAAATCATGATCCCTCCCTCCATGCAGCGCATGGAGGAAGGGATCGGACAAGGGGAAATAGATTATGCTGTGTCATAAATTTCATGTCATAGCATCTGCACCAAGATGCTGAAAGTTTCAATAACCGAAGCCGCCCATGCCACCTCCCATACCACCACCTCCTGCAGCTGGGACTTCCTTCTCATCCTTGGGAAGCTCGGTGACAACTGCCTCCGTTGTTGTCAATAACGATGATACACTATTCACATGTAATTGAAGAATCTTGATAAGTTATTGAAGAGAATGAAACAAAAATTACCAAATGAGAATCTACCAATCGTTCATTACCTAGCAGCATCAACCAAGGCTGTTCTGATGACTTTCAGTGGATCAATAATTCCTGCCTCTATCATGTTCACGTATTTATCTGGTACAAGCCAAGAACGCATAAATGTTCATATACATCGCAGGGATTAATATTAGGGAAAAAATCATGCAAAATCAGCACACACAAGAACTATGACTCAAACAACCTAATTGCTTTTGTTTGTTTGTTGGGAAAGAAGACAAACCTGCAGCTGCATCATATCCCTGGTCAGGATCATTTTGCTCCAACAGCTTACCAACGACAACAGCCCCCTCAACTCCAGCATTAGAAGCAATTGTGTAGGCAGGCATCTACAGCCAAAGTGCAGGCTTAAATATTAAAATCACCATTCAAAGCAGTATCACAAGCTTCCATGCAAATCCTAGGGACTAAAATACAACTGCACGAGTCATTCTGAAAAGAAAACATGAGGAACGGTCCTCTGATCATATATCACGTCTAATATTCCTATGATTACCAAAAGCAAGAACCTAAACTCAGGTTTCAATATAAGATTCCTCTTTTATTGGTATCTGACTGCAGTTTGAATCCATAAATTATTCTAGCCCATTGAAAACTATGGCCAAACATCACTTAATTTCTTCCCAAAAAACACATACATCTGAGAAAAGCTTATTGCAACATCACTTATCACAATTTCTTTGTAAAAATACACTTTAAAAAAAAATTATCCCAAAAGATGAAGTCTTGTAAAGCTTGCAGCACATGCCCCTGAGGTCTGAGAAAAGCTTTCAAGTTTTTATGTCATAGCCTGGCCCCAAAAAGAAGGTAATTATTACATAAAAAACAAAAGTTTGATACCTTGAGAGCATTCTTAATAATCTGCACGCCAATCTTTTGGTCAAAGTTTGCAGTTTCCAACTTGTCCAGCTCTTTTGAAGCATATAGAAGTGCAACACCACCACCTGTAAAACAAAAAAAAAAGTCTTTAATTTACCTTCCTCTGGTCCCACTCCAAATGCATTCTGGGAAAACTAGCTTACCAGGTACAATCCCTTCCTCTACAGCAGCCTTGGTGGCATTTAGAGCATCAGTTACTCTATCCTTCTTCTCACTAACTTCTGCTTCGCTAGCTCCTCCAATCTACAAAAAACTAATCTCATTAGTACAATGTTTCGAGAGGCTGTGCCTCAATATACTGCAAAAGGCAATATCGAAAAGCTTGCAAAGTGTCCAAGAAGTTAAACCATTTAGTACAACTGGAAGGAAAGAACAAAAACTGCAATATAATTTTGTGTAACTAGAACAAAAACCACAATATAATAATGTTTCGGGAAGCTGACCTTTAAAACGGCAACACCACCAGAAAGCTTTGCAAGGCGCTCCTCTAACTTTTCCTTGTCATAATCAGAAGTGCTCAGTTGAATCGAAGATCTCAGCTGTCACAAAAGTCATAGGCCAAAAATCAAGTTATCTGAAAAAAACAAATGCAGCCCCCCGCCCTTTTTCTTTCCACCAAAAAAATATAAAAAAGGAAAAATATAGTATTACAAAAAAGAGTCCCATAACATATAAAAAAAGGGAGCTACATAAACCTGTTCACTTCTTTCTTCAATGCCTTTCTTGTCCCCAGCCCCATCAAGAATGATAGTATCATCCTTTGACACCGTAACCTACAATGGGAGCCCACATGAACTGATCATATAGCAAGCACCATGCGAACATATATTTATATTTCAAAACAGAAAAAAAAAATGTAAAACCATGCATGCAGAATTGTATATATACCTTTTTGCATGAACCAAACACTTCTGGTCCCACCTTTTCAAGGTTGAGACCAAGCTCTTCAGTTATTACCTATAATTCAATGCAAAGAAAAAAAGTAAAAAAAAATGCTAGTATTTCATGCAATCACAAATTCGTATGAATTATAAATGGAAAACCAAATTGCCAATTGAACCTACCTCGCCTCCTGTGAGAATAGCAAGGTCCTGCAGACCAGACTTCCTGTTTTCTCCAAACCCAGGGGCTTTAATGGCACAAACCTTCAAAAATCCATGAGCCATCAATAAACTAACTTAATCTACTACTTGACAACATTTAAATGTACAGTTCCAGGACAAAAAATTTTGCATATGAAAAAATAAGAGGACACCTTGATTCCAGCACGAAGCTTGTTCAAAATAAGGGTAGCCAGTGCTTCACTTTCCACATCTTCAGCAACAATTAATAAAGGTCTTTGTGTCTGAAAAACCACATGTCAGTCAACTAAGCATAGACTCTGACTTTCATTATCTCCTCAATAAACCACAAACCTTCAAGGCCATCTCCAATACTTTAACTATAGCATTTATATTTGAGATTTTCTTTTCATGGATCAATATGAGTGGATCTTCTAGCTCCTGCCAAAATAAAAAAGTAACCTCGTTACCACTTGGGATAAAGCAGCTTGCAAAAAACAATATCCAATACCCAAAGACGATTTACAAAGTAAGTGATCAATCTGAGGGGCTATCAAACAGAGATCAAGTATATAACATAATAAGAAATAGCTACTGATCAATGAATGGCTAATGCTTACACATTTCTGGTTCTTCTGATTGGTGATGAAATAAGGTGAAATATAACCTCTATCCAGCTTCATTCCCTCAACAACCTCCAGTTCATTAAAAAGGGTCTTCCCATCCTGCAAAAATAAAGTTGAAACAAAAATAGATATCAATGGCAAGAACAAGGTGAATTGCAGAACATACATAAGAAAAAGTTAAAATGCCTAATGCTTGAATGCCGTACTCAAAAAATTGGAAGTGCTGATCCAATTTAAAGAAAAAAAATGTTTCATAATTTTACGATTCAGTTTTTCTTTTTAAAGTTTGAATTGACTCGCATAATGACACAGTACAGCACTAACTTCATATGAAAGAGCAAAAGATACAAACTGCCCCATGCCAACTTCCAAACCACAAAGAAATGGCCTCCTTGGAATCCAGAGAACAACATACACAATTTAAGAGGGGAGAAAGGATATAATAAGTAACAGATACAGATGTCAAGCTTTTCAGCCACTTAAGATCCTCAACAATATAAGAATTTAAAGCAACATTTTTTTTATTGGCACCGGGTGTTCAGGAACAGTGTCCCGACTAATCCCGGGGTTGCACATGCTCTCGGCAAGAAGTTTCCCACAAGTGCACATCGAGTAATTCAAAGGGAAAATCCCCTAGTCCGATGGCTCCTAGAGATTGTTTGCACCCAAGGGGATTTGAACCTTAGACTTGGGGGGCAGCATACCCCTAAGCCCAAGGCCTTTACCACTTGAGCCAACCCCTAGGGCTTAAGAATTTAAAGCAATATAAGATGTTCAGATGAAGAATCCAATCAGAAACTTACAGAAATGGTAATAACACCCTCTTTGCCAACTCTCTCCATAGCACTGGCTATTAGCCGCCCTATCTCTTTTTCCCCATTAGCTGATATAGTCCCAACCTTTATAGGAAAAAAATGTCACATCAGTAGACATATTTGTTTCATTATTAATTTGCCAACATTAACCGTTTTGCAATGCATATCAACTTACTTTATTAAGCCCCTCATTTTGAGACAAAATAGAACTCAGTGAAACAAACCTGTGCTATTTCTTCAGATGTCTTAATCATCCGGGCTCTGCTTTTCAAGTCTGTCACAACAGCATCAACTGCCATTGAGATTCCACGTCTTAAGTCCATGGCATTCATTCCAGCAGCCACTGACTTGCATCCTTCAGTAAATATTGCACGAGTGAGTACTGTCGCACAAGTGGTGCCTGTAAGGATGCAGAAGAAGCTTCATATTAGTAACCATAAACCTCCAAAAGTTTCCACCATTCCATTTAAGTGCATATGGACTAATTTCCTCTTCCCAAACCATGACATGTTTTTTCAAATAAAGAAAACATAACAGTACCAGATAAAATTACTCAAAATGATGCCCATATATGGCCTTGTTAGCTGATAAAATAAATTTAAGTATTTATTGTATGAAAACCTCACCATCGCCTGCAACATCATTTGTAGCGTTTGCAACTTGTTTTACAAGACTAGCACCAATATTCATGACTCTGTCTTGGAATTCCACACTCTTTGCAACAGTAACACCATCTTTTGTTACTTTAGGGGCCCCAAAACTTTGTTCCAGAACAACATTGCGACCCTATGAAACATCAAGCACCAAATAAGACAACTGTTCAAACACTATAATAACGTAACACATCACAGATAACACTTCCAGATAAAATATAACGATCATAACCAAAACAAAAAACAAAAACTTAGCAAAAATAAAATTAGCGGAACAAAGAAAGATAAAGAACTCACTTTCGGCCCCATAGTCACTTTAACTGCATCAGCGAGCTCTTCTACACCCCTAAGCATCAAAGCACGAGCTTCGACCCCGAATTTAATGTCTTTCGCAGCATAGTTTCGGCTCCAACTCAATCCACTACCAATCTAGATCGCCCCCCCCCCCCCCCCAAAAAAAAAAAATAAATGAGCAAGTCACATTCAGTTTCACTTCAAAAAATTCACATAAAAACACAATCAAGCGGTCCAAGGAAATTCTAAATGCGATCGATAAGAAGAAAATGACAAAAAACAAAAAAAAGCTCACCCTATGGTTAATGTTATTAGCCAACCTGCAAAACAACAAACTAGTCAAAACAGATATACTAAGATCGACCCAGACGAGAAAAGAACCATAGAATACGAAATTTGTCAGCCAATGGATTCTATAGACAGAGAGAGACAGAGAGGCTGAAAACCTGGCTTTGGAGGCAAGGCCACTGGCAAAGCGGTGCATTGTTATTGGTTCGCAAAGAGGAATGGTCCCGAGAGAGCGGGGAGGCTACTACTCAGGGAGCAGTGAAGAGTCTTGGAGTGTTTGCGTTGGGGTTTAGGGTTTTGACGCTGGGGGACTGGAGTGGGGGCTGGGGGCTGGCCAATGTAAGCTCCGAGGATTACGTATAATGTGTTTCCTACCTTTAGGCAGCATAGCTGGGCCTACTTTCGTTTAGGCTTGGGCTTTGTTTTTCTTATTGGGTTCTTAAAAGGTCCATAACGACTCAAGATGTTGATGAATAATTTCAACTCAAATCGGATAAATATAATGAAATTTTGACAAGACACTCGTGTACTAAATTAGGATTTTTTTTTATAATTTTTTTTTCTTAAATATCTTTTAAAATTTAAAGAGAGAAACAATAAGTAGGCGCTACTGCATTAAATACTATAGTATTATTTTAATGACAAAATGTTCTATTTCTCATACCGAATTAAAATTTTATTAAAATTCCCAATAATATGCCATGAATTTTTAGTTCATGATGAGAAAAGAGAGGGCAAAGACAGACCAAGTCAGATGGAGGCTTTTAGGTGTGCTCTAGAAGAAAATCGATTGCATGATCTAGGGTGCAAAGGAGATATGTTTAAGTGAAATAACAAGCAAGCAGATGATAGCTTTATCAAGAGAAGATTGGAAAGAATTGTACACAAATGTTAAAGTTGTATGTATGGCAGCTAGATGCTCATATCACAAATCAACAATAATGTCAATGAGTAATGAGGTTCTAAGGCAAAATAAAAGGAGGAGATTGTTCAGGTTTGAAGCTAGTTGGATAAAAGATTATGAGTGTGGGAAGATTGTTTGATAAGGAATGGAGCTCGGGTTTCTCATCAATATTTTTCATGGAAAAAGTTCAATCTACTCTTAACAAGTGTAGTAAGGCTCTATCTAGTTGGAGTAAGAGAAGAATTCAAGTAAGTGAAAATGTTATAAGAGAGAAGTCAGAAGTTATCAAAAGTTTGCAAGAGATTGAAGGAGTACGAGATGTTGAACTAATTAAGAGACTGCAGAGTGAAGTTGGAAGTTTACTAGAACAAAAATATATTGAATGGAGACTAAGGGCTAACAGAAACTGGTACCAACACGTGGATAGAAACACAAAATATTTCCATGCATGTGCCACTCAAGAAAGAAGAAAAATCAGATTCTGCAAGTGAGGGATTCTCAGTCTAATCTTAGAACATATTAGGTGGAAATACAAAATGCTTTCCAGGAACACCATAGATGGATGTACCAGCCAATCAACCTTACACTTAGGGTTGTAATCGATGCAATCCAAGTCGAGCTTTTGGGTTATCGAGTCGATCGAGCTAAACTCAAATAACTCGAGTTCGAGTTCAAGCTCGAGCTGAGAGCTCGTCGAGTCGAGCCAAGTTCGAGCTGATCAAATACAAGCTCGAGTTGAGTCGTGTTATTTATCAATCTTTGTTTGTACTCTTTAACGAGCCTGAGCCGAGTCGAGTTATTACTCGAGTTTTGTTTGTACTCTTATATATATAGTTTTTGAATGAATTGAATAATTATAAATACCAAATTACAAAAAAAAAATTAAATTTAATGAAACTTTTACAATTAATATATAAACTATATTGAAATATAAAATTATAACATCTTTATGAATACATTTCTTATATGGTTATACATTATAGTATATAATGAAACTACCAAGTCCTATATATTACTATTGCACATTATAAAATATTTACTAACATATAATTATGAACTATATTCAATATATAGGTATAAATGACTAGACATAAGTAATTGGGTTACATACTACATAATTAATTATAAAGGTAATTATGCTTGTGTTATTAAATTTAATATGTATAGAAGTACATATATGTATGTGTGTGTGCGCGCGCGTAAGAATACTAATATATAGAAATAAATTATATATATTCAATGATTTATGGACGAGCTCTAATCAAGTCGAGCTAACAAGCGGAGTCGGGCATGAACGAGCGAGCCCTAACAAGACTTAGCAGAGTTGAGTCGAGTTTAATCGAGTATGTGTCATTTATTAATCGAGCGGGTTTTTGCTTTCACGATCGAGTTCTTTTTTCACAAGTCGAGCTCGATTCGAGTTTAGCCGAGTGAGTATCGGGCGAGCAATTGTACAGACTGGTTCATTTACAGCCCTACCTACATTAGAGGCAATAGAATGGTGTTTACTTCATTTAGAAAGGCGTGTAACAAATGAGATGAATGAGAGCTTGCAGAAGGTCTTCGCCAAATTGGAGGTGGAGGAAGCATTGAACGAGAATGTCTTCACCAGATAGATTTGGGGCCTGTTTTTATCAGTCACATTAGGATCTAGTAGGATATGAGGTCAGTAGAACACTTCTTAACTTCTTGAATGGTGGGCAATTAAACAGTGCTATTAATTCAACTTATATTGCCTTAATTCCAAACCTTAAAAGTCCAATGTGTTTTCGGGATTATCGACCCATAAATTTGTGCAAAACTCTTGCTAACAGGTTGAAAAAAGAATTGTTAGTAGTTATTTCCCATAATCATATTGCTTTCTTTCCAAAAAGACTCATTACAGACAATGTTATCTTAGCTTATGAAGCCTTACATACGATGAAAGTTAGACAAAAAGGCCAAGAAGGAAGTATGGCCTTGACATTGAACATGTGTAAGGCTTATGACAGAGTAGAGTGAGAGTATCTAAAAATAGTGATGAAAAAGATTAGTTTTGGAGAGAAATTGATAGATTTAATCATGCAGTGTGTGTCCTCAGTGCAATATTCAAATTTAGTGAATGGACTGACAGGTGATAAAATCATCCCTATAAGGGGTCTTAGGCAAGAATATCCTCGATCTCCTTACCTATTCCTTATATGTGCAAAACGGCTTAGTTCCATGGTCAATAATGCTAAAGGAAATGGTAATATAAACAGTTCCTCTTTGGAATGACATATCCTATGTAATGGGTTTTTCGAAAGCCAATAAGAACCTGACATGTTAGCTAAGCACATATTAACAATCTGAGCTGCATCGCACCATAGTGCAAAAAATAAACCCTGGGAACCCACTTCGATAGAAAGGAAAACAATTCCTCTTTGCATTGCTACCCATTCAACAAACGAACCCACTGCTGCCCATTCGAAAGAAAATCCACTTGCTTCAAAAGTCTCACCTACAACTCAAACACATAATCTCCCTGAAGCATGTCACGAACCCATGCGATTTCAGTCTTGATTGATACTTGGGCATTGTGGAAAATGTTGCAAGACTATTTTGAGCACCATGTACATACACAAGCTACATTTATCAAGATGCTATAAAACAGAGCACCAAGCACAGCCTTCTTCCATGGCTACATTTATTTAAGATACTATAAAGCAAAGCAACAAGCACATCCTTCCTCCTTGACTTGATGAATTAGAAACTCATGTCTTGAACCATGATGAAAAAAAAAAGTACAAAAATTAGCTGTTAGAATGGCATAAACCAAATCAAACCAATCAACATACCCATATTTACCATCTCTCCCAATATGCGGCTTACATCACTTTCAAGAAGAACAAAAAAAGGGGGAAATATTGCTGCAGATATTGTTGAGTCCCGTCACCAACCCAGAACTAGCCACCTGCTCTTTCTTTTGTTGGACTCCAGCTAGAGTTAGCTCAACCTCATACCACTTTTTTTTTGTAAAAGTGCTTGTACCAATTAATGCTTCTCTATACCCACCTCCCACACTACTTGGGATTTTAAAAAACAAATCTCAGAGGGTTTTGGTGGCCTAAGCTACAGAGAGGGAAGGGGTTTCAGTGGCCTGAGCGTTTCGGTGGCCTTTGGAGTTTAGATCTCGAAGGTTTTCGTGCGAAGGAGAGAGAGAGACAGAGAGATAGAGAGACAGAGAGAGACAGAGACAGAGACAGAGACAGAGATAGAGAAAGAGACATAAGGCTCGAAAATGTTTTTGTTCCTCTGAACCGCACCGCACCATTGAGAGGATGTGGGGTTTATGTAGCAGGCTACCATTGGAGGATGTTGTTTGGAGAACATCCAACATACTTGTGTGAAGATATTCTCTAATATAAATGGGGTATCTGTAGCAAGAGGAGGAACCAATATCAATCATCTGCTCTTTTTGCAGATGATTGTATACTTTTTTGTAAATCCAATATGAAGGAGTGGAGATATGTAGAGCAGATGTTGGATAAATATGAATTTGCATAAGGACAAAGGTTAAATTTGCAAAAACTTCTATCTGTTTTAGCTCAAACACTAGGCCAACAGTAAGAGACCAGATTGCTAAAGAAACAGGTTCACAAGTTAGTGGAGGTTTTAAGAAATATCTAGGACTACCTATAGTGGTCGGAAGATCAAAATATAATTCTTTCATAGGGATTAAAGAAAGAGTTTGGGATAGAATCAATAATTGGAAGAACCACTTTCTTTCTCACATAGGTAAAGAGATCCTGATCAAAGCTGTGATACAAGCAATCCCCACATATGCAATGAATGTTTTCAAGTTTCCAAATAAGTTATGTAAAGAACTCTCAACTCTAATGGCAAGGTTCTGGTGGGGATACATCAGTCAATACAGGAAAATTCAGTGAAAGAAATGGAGTAAGATTGGTATTTCAATGAGTGAATAAGGGTTGGGATTTAGAGATATTGAAAGTTTTAATCAAGCAATGTTGGCAAAGCAGTTCTAGAGATTGCTTACTAATCCTAACTCATTGGTTGCAAGATTACGAAGGAAAAATATTATAAACATGGTGATATTCTGAATGCCAAACTAGGTGGAGGTCCTTCACACATTTGGAGGAGTATATGGGGGTTGGGATTCCTGATTCAAGAGGGGATGAGGAAAAGGGTAGGGAATGGATCTAAGATAAAAATTTGGGGTGATAAGTGGCTACCCACACCTAGCACTTACAAGGTTCAATCTCCTGCGAAGGTTTTCACTCAGGAAACAACAGTAAGTGAATTAATAGATAAAAATAAAGGTTGTTGGGATGCATATCTTATTAAAGAGGTGGATTGTAAAAATACAGAAATAGTTTTGTAGCTTACTTTGAGTAAGAAGGGGTCTGATGATATGCGGCCCAAGCAAGAATGGTTTTTTTACTGTTAAAAGTGCCTACTACCTGGTAGTTCATAGGATGAGAATGTTGGGGGATGAACAATCAAATTACAAAAGTGATTTAACTGGTTGGCAGAAAATCTGGAAATTGAATGTACCAAACTCAGTTAAAGTATACATCTGGAAAGCTATTAGTGAGGTCCTTCCTTCCAAGAGGAATCTATACAAAAGAAAAATTACTGAAAATTCTCTCTGCCCAATTTGTGAATTGTTTGAGGAAACCACCTATCATATTTACGGAGTTGTAGTGCAGATTCTGATGTTTGGGCAAATTCACTGAGCATGCTTTAGAAACAGGGATGTACGGAGGAAGATTTCTTCAATATATGGGAGAAAATGGTGACAAGATTACAGAAGAATGAATTGGAGGAAGCGGCATGTGTTTTCAGAAGGATTTGGTTATTAAGAAGAAACAGATATCATGTGTTTGAAGATAAGTTTGAAAGCCCTAGAGCTATTTTTAATGGTGCAAAGGCTGATTTGGAATAGTATCAGCAGGCACAAGCTTTATAAGGGAGCAAACATGCACATGAAGTTCAGTTAACAAAACTATCAGATGACAAAAATCAGGTAATAATTTTTTTAAAGCAAATTGGGATGCAACTCTAGATAAGAGAAATTTGAAGATGGGAGTGGTTATCAGAAATTGGGAGGGAGATCTAATTGCAACTTTATGAATGCTTCAGATTTTTATTTCTCATTCAGTAATAGCAGAAAGTAATGCTCTATGGAGAGCTACAGAGTTTTGCTTGGAGATTGGTTTAAATCAAGTCCTATTTGAAGGGGATGCTTTATCTGTGATAAAGGGTTTTCAAAGGCCTGAAGAGAACTGGTCATGGTATGGCCAACTCATTGAGGAAATCAAAACATGCAGTCGTGAGTGTGCAAGCGTCGTGCAGTCGCTTTGGAAAAAGTGAATAAATATGAGATCCATATGAAAAGAAATTAATTTTTTAATAGTAGACCCCACTCTTTTTCAAAGCGATTGCACGGCGTTTGCACATTCCACGACTGTATGTAGCATTACTCATTTTCAAATGCAGTGCAGATTGGAGGATTCAGTATACACCAAGAGAAGTGGCTAAACTAGCATTGTTATGTGAAGATGAGTCAGTTTGGTTAGAAGAGGGTCTGGATTTGATTAAGAGATGTATTCATCCTGAAAAGCATTGTAATGATTGATCTTTGTCTAATGAATGAAGAAAGTATTGATTTAAAAATTAATAATAAAATAAAGGCATACCAAAGAGGATTATGACTAAAAAAACTTAGTACCTAGATCAAAATAAATCATAGCATATGATCAGTATTTAATCCACCAAATATAATTAGAGTTGATTCTTTTAATAAACTGGGCTCGATTCACAAATTCGTAGAATTTTGAATTTATTATTTCTATAATATTGTTTTTATCTTTATAATTAAAATGTTTTGAATTTTAATATGATCGAGAAAATCGTGTTCCTAACAAGATTGAATATTTATGAATATAATTCTTGATGCTAAAGTTCTAGTCATTCCAATGATTTTTATGGGAAAAGCATTTCCATAATATTAAGTGGTAAAATGCACCCATCATTGTACAATTATGGAAAATTCTAGTCATTCCAATGATTTTTAAACCTGGGTAGGAGAGTGCACACTCATAAGGTTGATAAACCACATATATCAAGAAAAAAAAAAGAGAAATTAAAAAAAAAAGGGTGGTAGTTTGGAGATGTAAAGCATAATTTTCTAGAAATTGAAATCGATTTTTTATGTGAATATGCATAATGCATGTAATTTTATTTATTTTTTATTTTTGGTTTTAAGAGCCTTGACCCTCCCTTACAATTGTTGTTTTTAATTTGGCCTGTAAAATAACAATCTTGTGGCTTTTTTGAGATTGGTCTTGAGGGGCTCATCTTCCCTTGCACAAGACACTCCAAAGCCTTTTGTTTTAAAAGGAATGGGGAGATCCTCGTCATCAATTTCAGGTATTACAATAATGATCTTATTATTGCTTATATGCTAATGTTTCTAAAATGATTGATGAATATTTGCATAAGGATACCTTCTATGCATATTTAGAGAACCGTTTATCACAATATGGATGGTTTCTAGCCATAATACTTTGGGATCAAGAGATTCAGAACACCGGATATTAGTCAGTAAATTCATTGAGATTGTGACAATTACTGATTATATTGTTTTCATCGATTAAAAGACAATTATATTTCTTAGGTAGTAGCAATAAGACAGAACAGAAAAGAAAAGATAAGAAATTATTCTGCAGGCTTTTGCAGTAAACTTAAGGAGGACCCAATTCCATTTATATGCTTTCAACAAACAAAGACAAGGACAAGGACAAAGACACAGAAACAGACGAGCATTTTTAATGCTGTTATTACTAATTCTGCAAATGTACTTCAATTGCCTATGACAACAAAATACATCCCAGAACAACATAGAAAACGATTACAACAAGGAAACTGAAGGTACGACGACACTAGGACCTGCATGAGAATTGAGTCCTCTACTTTGGTATATATATATGTGTGCTTCATATCTGGTTGTCAACCTCCCTTATGATTGGGACGAACCAATCTGGATCCAGTGGCTTTTCAAAGAACTCGTCAATTCCAGCTGCAAAAAAGTCCTGTTCATCTTTTTCAGTAATAAATGCAGTAAGACCTATAATCTTGCTGCGGGCACCCATGGCACGAATCTGCCTCACGGCCTTGACAAATAATATGGAAGAGCAAATTAGGCTAAAGTACCAATAAATAGAAAGTTTAAATGTGCATGAAGTAGCATGAAAAGTGTAAGGAATTACTTCTAACAAGTTTATAATGAAAGACAAATTATATTTGCTGACTAATATAGATGATACACCCTTTATATCGCTAACATGACAGGATTTAATTTGCAAGATAATTTCGTTCTAAACATCTTGCAAATCAAATCTTGTCGTGTTAGCAATGCAGAAGTTGGATCCTCCACACTGGAATACTCGTAATGAAAACTCAGCGGATGGAGTTTGGTCCTTGTATTACTGTGATGAAACTGAAGAAGGTTATTTATACCTCAGGTCCACTCATGGTAGGCAGATACATGTCAATGAAAATAAGATTGAAGGTTGATCCAGAAGCAATGAGCTCTACTGCAGCCTCCCCTGTCTCCACAGCTACTGTTTCCACACCATAGGCACGTAGGTTTTCCCTCTCCAGTACTCGGCATAATTCTCCATTGTCCACCACAAGTGCTGTCAGCTTGTTCTTCCAGGTCGCCTTGACAGACCTGTCGCTGCGCTTATTATTTCCCTCAAAACCTCCATTCCCCTGATTAACTGACTCAATTGTTGGTGCCATTCCTTAGATGCAATGAACAACTTCTGCACAATGAGGTGGGGAAAATGGGTGAGCTCTAATTTAGACAAAGGGGACACCAAGCAATTACTTATATAATTAAGTAAATTCAAAAGAGACATTATCCAAGAAACTTAGGAAAGTACTTGCAAAATTGAAAATACCACAATCTGCTCCTACACCTTTATTTCTTCCTCAGCAAACCGAAAATCTTTATTTTACAGAAAAGTGATTGCAAAACATTCATAGGCAAATACAATTATAGTTATAAAACTTGCAGCTAATTAGTAGATTATGCCAAAGCCTTTTTGGGGCATGTCTTTCTTCTATTAATTTTATGGGAATATGTCAAGCCCCAAAAGCCACCCGTGTATTGGATTCCAAATCTACCAATATTCTTTCCATCTGCAACTCGTGCCTAGCCCATATCCTAACACTTAACCTCATAGAAACTATTCAAGCCGTCCTAATTGGAGAGAGAAAATGTCGTCAAGAACTTCATGAAATAAAGGTATGAAAACAACTTTATGCCTGCATTTCAATGCTATGAGGATACAACACTAAGCATTCGTAACTAGAAAGAGAGAACAAAATCAGTAACCAAGAGCTACACTATTATAAGGCTTTAGAAGGGAAATGCTAGGTACTATGGGGACTTACCACCAAACTTCTTAAAACTCGAAACTGATGATGATGCAAGTGCTTGTTAATCAGCTTATATAGATGAATCAGGGCTAACTTTTTCTGTGGCCTACCTTACCTGGTGGGGCAAAATAAGTGCAGACATTGAAAGCAAAGAGCAGAAACCCGAGATACGCGGTAAAGTAGCCATGAAAAGGGATTCGATGTAATCCAATTGCCAGATTTCTTCTCTTACAAGGAAGCATTTGAGATTTTCTCGCATCTGTCCATTTTAATTACATGACAACAAAATTAATTATGATCAGCACGTGGCGAGCATGCTAATTTTTTGTAGTTACCATTTTTATGTGTACCCTGCACAGCACCTCCTTTGAAAATTTCAGTTTGTAAATATTTTCCATTCTGGATCAATTTGCTGCTCAATTAGCAACAATAACCATCATAATACACATAATCAAAAGTAGGTATGTAATACTACTTATTTTAACCTAAATTGTAGTTAAGAAATTGAAAATGAAATTCTCATGTCTCTTGGATCTCATTCTATATATTTGAGGGATCAACTGAAAGGTAAGATGTATATCCTATTTTAGAGTGACATAATGTATTCACATCCCCAGTGCATATAGGCCAAGTGTTTACATATTCACATAGCTAGTACCTTGATGGATGAAAGATTAAGAATTTCCAAGCTACCTTACATTGATTGGTGATATAAACCATTCATCTGGTTTATTGCTCAAGGTCAAAACAAATTTCAATGAAATTCTCTTCCCACCAAATTATCTTCAAATTATCATGCAAGTTCTGTACCATAAATTTAACCTATTTTAGAACATTTTAAAAAACTAGCAAAACTTTACAGTTTAGTTTTTCGGGTGCTTACATATGTAATACAGTCTCTAGTCTTAAGCTATTCTCCACTTTCACAATGAACACAAGTCGGTATATCATAACTTTGAAAATTGAATAAAAGGAATATCTAGCTAGACTGCTTAATATGGTAAGCTAAGGCAATGGTATAAAAATCATCCTGCCTCATTTTTAGAACTTTTAGTTATGGGAAGATATTAACAAGCTTTCTACATGTGTTTATGTTGATTGTAATAAGAGTATCAAATCCACTGAAAGAAAGTGTCAACTCCACCCTGAACTAAATAAAAGATAATTTTCTGGTCGTTATAGCAAGAAATGTCGATCATAAAAAGGAGACAAAGTGATAAGACTCTTATTATACAGGAACCGAAAAGCAAATCTAATTTTTCAAATTAAATTTTTGAAATAAGAAATTAAAGAAAAAGAATGAAGAAGATGGCATTCAAGTGGAAACAGGATGTGTATCACAAAATCTAGTTAGCAAACAAGCAAAAGAGAATGCAAGATGAGATTCAAATTTGGGTTAATTAAGGTTGCTTTCATTAAAAACCCTCCCACCAGTTTTCACCCCCACGATAACCTCCGAAAAAATAGGATAAACGAAAATGCAACTTATAGAAAAAGATAAAGCATGCCATTTTGTAAAATTACATACCAAAATTATAATTAGATTAGTAACATTCTTTTCCTTTGTAAACCAATCGGAGGGGTAACAAGTTAATTTTTTTTCTCCCAAAAGCTTCACAAGAAAAGAAACTTGCTGTCAACTAACAGTTTCTCAAATTATTAACTAAAAGACTGAAATTATGAACTGTCAGTTTCATTGTCAAATATCGCCATCTACCTAGTAGTATCAAAATTAATGCACACAACTCAATATGTTGTGCTGACATCGCTTAAATTTTTTCAATACCATCTCTTGTTGCGGGAGAAAACTATATACAAAGGGGGAAAGCTTTGGCGGTTACATTGAAATCCAAAAACTAAAGCTTTGCAAGAAAACTTGTGCAAATAATTATAAGCAAAAGGCATAAAAGGAAACTACAATTACTTTGGGAAAGTTGGCATACCTTATTTGTCCAAGTTGAAGAGTCCCAATAGGGGTCTTGGCAGTTGAGAGATAGAGGAATAAGAAGCATTGAGACCATTTGCTCCAAGATTCGCCACTCCATCAGCTAAGCCATTTCCCTCCCTATAAACATGATGAATGAAAAAAGAGATATGAAAGCAAAGTTGTAAAATATCATCCCACAATGTATAATATCTCCAAGGTGGCGGAGATTTGTGGGTAATCCAGTTTACCACCATCACTGAATCTAATTCCACATATAGGCCCTGAATATTGAGTTGAAATTGTGATTAAAATGCACATATCTTATTGCCCTTTAAAGATTCCTAAAAAATCAACTTAAACAGTAGAAATCGATGGCGTGAATAGTTTCACTTCACATTATATGAATTTTGGTGTTCCTTTATTATTGAGATAACTAGAGTCTACACCTTATCAAATCAAATTGCCGCCTCATGGATAATTTGAAATTAAATTTGCTCAACTGGTATCCTAATTTGAAAGTATCTTTAAATAACCACTTTCCAAGCTCCAAAGCCACTCTCGTTTAAGTGCGATAGAAATTGTAACATGCCAGCAGCCCGTGTCGCATAAATAGTCCACAAACCATTTTCAGGGTAATTCTCTTCCACTAAAAACACAATCAAGCCCCAGTTTCAATCTTGTCTCTACAAACTAAGTCGATATCTACACACCCCAAAACTTTTTCAGACAGAGGATTACCAATATGGATAGATGATATACGTTTTGCAAGTTTTTTGGAGACTGACTCTGTATAAGGGTAGCAAACAGACAAAGATAGAGGGTGTTAATGACGTGATCCGCACTCCTGCTCACGACATTCACGGACTTGCACCAAAGAAACCAAGTGAAGGCTCGGGGTATTAAGTTTATGGGGTACCTCCGATGCCTAGGTTATGCCACTTATCTCAAGAAGGAGAATGATTTAGAAGTTGCCTCGAAAGCGTGCATCCCTTCCATGTATATAGAGCAAGTAATAGGGGAGTAACGGCTCCAGTTCGATCAGTTTGGATATTTTTTATAACTGAATTGATAAACATTAGTTTTGGGAATTTAAGAACCACCAAATCAGAACTTTCAATTTTTCAAAGTTTCAGTCCGGTCCCATTTTTTCGGTTTTACAGATAAACAAAATTATATTCCAACAAAATTTTAGCAAGTGATTGACCATATCTCTCATTTTATATTATATTAATGTTATATTAATTTTATATTATAAAATTTAAATTTAAAATATTATATCAAAATTCAAATGTTACATTAAAAATTATAAGATTAATTTATGTTATATCATAATCAAATATTATATTAAGAATTATAAGATTAATTTTATGTTATATTAAATGTTATATTAGTTTTATGTTAAAAGATTAATACATATGAATAATAACATTTTAAAATTTCATGTTATATTAATTAGTAATTTAGCATACAATAAATAAAAAATCATATAAAATATTTTTTATATAATATAAAAAATTAAAAAATAATATATATGTACCAGTTTGGTTCGGTTCGAATTAGTGTTCTAAAAACTAAAACATGACCCAAACCGGACCGGTTTTGTTAAATAAGAACCAGTTCCAGACTGGACCAGTTCAGAACTGGACCAAATCCACTGGTTTGGTCTGGTTCACCGATTTCTCAATTTTTTTTTTACAATCCTAGCTAGTACTAAAGTGATAGGGCTTGTCTAACAGATTGCCATCTGATCCTTACTAGGTTGCAGGCTGATAGTGTTTTGAACTTGACTCTAGGTTAGGCGAGGTTACTATTTTTAGCGAGTAATTAGGACCTTCGTCTTGTTGATAATGGTTTATAAACCTTATTGTCTGGCTATTGGCAACGGTCAGTTCAAGGTTCTATCTTCCCACATTTGCTAGTTACAACAAGGGCTTCTCGCTAGGTGGGCTGGTGATTCTGGGCCCTTGGGTCATTAAAGCATGGGGGTTTGGCCCATATTGGTTAGGGTGATATTTGTCCCTCCATAGGGATTTGGTTAGAATGCAGTTCCACAAAGTAAAAGGTCAGCTCTCAAATAGGTATTGTGCTCGGGATCCTCCTCCTATTATAAGCAGGTGCCTTTGGTTGAGAAGATGCAAATTAAGAATGGAGGGGCTTAAAAGAGGACAAAGGGAACAATTTGCTTCAAGGGAAGGATGTTTTCGGCAATAAGTGTTATAATTATAATAAGATTTTACAAGAATAAATCCATAAAGTGAAGTAATTTCATATGATACATTAAATCTATTTTACAATAAAAATAAATTTGCAATCTAACGCATAACATCAAATCACGCTAGTTTGTAAATTTACTTTTTATGAAATTTCTTTATGGTTGAAGCATTTATCTTGTTTATAAGGTGAACAAAATCAATTCTGTTAACTCACGTGGGCTTGCATGTTAAGGTGAGGACCCCGAGTAATAAAATTTAAAGTGTTGTGTTGAAATGCACCGGGTGGTGGGGTGCATGGTTGGGACTTGGGAATGTTAATGGGTAGTTTTTAACATTTTTTGTTTGGCTTTCTCACACTATTACGAAAGATGAGTGCAACATCCACAAAAGAATTATACAAAAATAATTTCACAAATTGGCATGGTTTTATCTGATACATTAAATCTACTTTATAATAAAAATAACATTACAATCTAACGAATCACATTAAGTCACATCAATTTTTGAAATTTTTTTCATGTAATTTTTTTGTAGTTAAAGTATTTCCTTCATAGAAAGGGAGCTGACTCAAGGATACAGGCTACAACTCTTTTGGATGGAATGAAGTTGTGTGTACAACAACATTTTGGCAGACATTTGAGGTTGAATCCCATTCAAAGGAAGTAAGATTTATGGGACCAAGTTATTTTGCTTACTCAGTCATGTATTCTTTCATTTAGAATGCAAGGAATTATTGGGTATAGTAGTTCCGATGGGCTAAATTATCGTGTCCTCTTGGAAAAAGATGGAGTTAAAATTCCTCATATGGATTGCAAATAATTTCGAGATTGTATGATTGCTCTTCTCTCTGGAGACTTTCTGCACCTCACAATGAATTCCCACTCCTTTAATGGAGTAAAATACAAACTCAGTTTTCAGATCGGATTAGACATGCGACATGGAGATGGACTCTCTAATTCAACAAACAAAAGCTTTATCATGGGAAGACCTCAACCTAACTCCAACCACAGAAATTGCAAAAGAAACCACAGAACTTGCATTAGTGCAGTTTCAACCAGGCCATTAAACAAAATCTTACTACATGTAAGCTTCAAAGCAGCCTGGAATTTTATCAAAAAAGTTTCACATTGAAGATTTATATGTAAATCTTTCCCTCTTCACTTTCCAGACAATTCAGGATAAACAAAAAATCATCAGTCAAGCCCCATGGAATTTCAAGGGACACTTGCTCATCCTAAATCCATGGCCTGCTGGTTCTACATGGCATGAGATACGTTTAAATACGTCAGTTTTTCATGTGCAAATACACGGCCTCACATTGGATCACATGACTCTTGCAAATGCCACAAAAATTGAGAAAACCCTTGGAACTTTGATGGAGGTGGAAGTAGATCCACACTTTGGAATAGTGTGCAAAAAATTTATAAGAATCAAGGTGGAAATAGACATAACAAACCCACTAAAGCATGAATTCTGGCTTCCAAGAGACTACAACATAGACACATGGGTCTCTTTCAAATATGAGAGGCTATCGGATTTTTGTTATGCATGTGGTAGGCTTGGGCCACTCGCAAATTTTTTGCACTTTTCTAAAAGTCATTCCCACCTAGCTACCTTTCGGACCTTGGTCTAGAGCCGAAAATCACAATTTAGGAATCATCCTACAACCTCAATAGGGCCAAGCAATCTTCTCGAGAACAACACAACTGGAAAAAATTACAGAGGGAGGATCTACTCAAGGATAGCCCACAACCCATAACCATAATTGATCAAAAGAAATCTGATGGCAGTATCGACTCCCTTGTTCCCAATGTCCCTGACCCATGAACAAATCGAAAACAACAAAAGTCCAGAAGTTGCTCTACTAGATCTGAAGGTCGAAACCAACAAAGAAAAAGTAGTAATTGAAGAATTAAAAAAGGACAAAGGGAAAAGGGATATTAGCGGAAGAACATCCCTTACTCATCACGCAGAGACCATGACTCCGAAAGCCCCAGTCACTGGCATAGACATGACTCAAAGCCATATGTGGCTTCCTCCATTCACAGACTTGTCGCTGCATCACAATAGAACTACCTTAACCTTCCAAGCTTCAAAGAGGGTAACATCGCAGAGAGATCTCCTCTCAAACACGGAAAGCATGGGGGAAAAAGGGTTTTTCATACCCAAAAAAGAAAGACTTGATTTTCAGCACTGAAAGGAATATTAAAAATACTATAGGAAATCAAAGCAACATTTCAGTGCTGGAAAACCCAACAAGCTACAGTGGTTACCTCCTCCAAAGTGACCCGAAGCCAACAAGCGCCGCTTCCACCAGTTTACTGTTCAGGAACTCTCATCAAACTATTGTGGACATTAAAGCCCCATCACCAACCACCCAGAGCTCGTTCAATCGGGGAGTAAATACAATCACTTCGGGAGTTAATTTATTCCCACTGAACCTATCTCCATCAGTCACTCCATGCTATCAGTTCCCACAATTGATGACAAACCAATTTCTCTACAGCAATATGATGGAATTGGCGTTGTAGAGTTTTACTTACCCCTCTGCCCTAAATACAAACGCATGGAGTACACAGAGTTTTACTTACCCCTCTGCCCTAAATACAAACGCATGGAGTACACAGTGGCTAAAAATTCAAGCTGCAGTTATGGGCTTCAAAGCACATTAGGCCAGCCTCTCAGAAAACACCCATTCGGCCCATTTAAGTGAACCCACATCAGAAAATGAAGTGGAGCCCACTGTAGAGTACCCACCAGAATACATACTCAACCTACTGCACAGGGGGCCCATCATCCCAATGACAGGAAGTACTAAAAGGGCCTCCTAACTTTTTAAAAGCAACAAATTGGCCTGTAAATCCCGTGGAGACCATTTCGAATGAGACTTCAGCAAAAAGAAATAATTCTATTACCCATGAAGACAGTCAACAGACGAAGAAAAAAACTCAAAAAATTTCCAAGGAATCCCCTGCTCTTTCCACAGGGAAAAATCAAGGCTCCATAAATGAGGAGGAAGATCTGGCATTCATGTTACTTGAAATGCAATCCAAGTCAACTGGAAAAATCAAAAAGTCAAAGGAGCACGTCAGAGCCAAACTATATCAACGGGAACCTCCACACGCAGCAACAACTGAGAAAACAAAGAAAGCTGACGAGGCGGGCTCTACCATGCCTCCAACTGCTCCATGAAGACAATGGTATGGAATTGTAGGGGACTAGCCCGCCCCAAAGCAATTAGAAGTATAAGGGCAAATATTAGGAAGCATAACCCGGACATAATATTTTTTTCGAAAACTATGGTGCCTACTAAACGCACCTCTACTATTGTAAATAGTTTAGGTTTTCATCATTTTGTAAATTTTTCAGCCTTGGAAAAAAAAATGAGGTCTTTTGTTATAATGGCGACCAGGTGTAGATGTAGAACTAGTACGTACATATGAATATGAATGCAATATCTATTTTAATTTACTCTGATCCTCCTAACCATCTTTGGCTAGCTACATATGTTTATGCTCCAGGACAGTGGCAACACAAAGCAAATTTCTGGACATCACTAGACTCAATTCACAATTCTTTTCCTGGCCCTTGGATTTGTATCGGAGATTTCAATGATTTATTAAACCAAAATGAGAAAATTGGAGGGTGTCCAGTAACATCTTCATCAATTGGTGGATTAAGAAATTTGATGGAAAAACATGGTCTAATCGATATTGGTTTCTCAGGGCCCTCATTCACATGGACAAACAATCGACACGAGAAGGCTCTGATCAGGGAAAGGCTAGATCAAGGGATTGCAAACACACAATGGCGATTATTATTTCCCGATGCCACAATTCACCACCTTACTTCCTCGGCATCAAATCATCATCCACTTTTTCTTCATACGACAAAAGTGACAAATGAGCCTCATTTTCAAGTTTGAAGAATTTTGAACCCGAGAACCTCGTAGTCAAATAATTATTCAGGAAGCCTGGAGCAAGTATTTCAATGGAAATCCGACTTTCATACTATGCTGCAAAATCAAGGCCACTAAAGAAGCTCTAAAACACTTGAACAAAGTCCACTTCGGCAAGATCCAAGTTAATATTCAACAAATAGAAAGTGAGCTCAATCAAATCCAGTGCAACTTCCCAAGCCCGCAGAGTCTAGTAAAAGAGAAGCAGTTACAAGCGAAGCTCCAAGATCAGCTGAAACATGAAGAAACGCAATGGCGTCAAAAACGCATGAATCAATTGGCTCACTACATCGGATCTGAATACAAAATTCTACCATCTTTCCACAACAATTCGAAGAAAGAGGCAATGAGATTAACTCCATCAAAATCAGCCCAGGTAACTGGACAATGGACCAAGATATCATTGAAATGTCTTTCATTAATTATTTTAGGTCTATCTATGCCACTTCGAACCCAGTCATCCCAGAGGACTTGGAAAATCTTTTTGAACAGTAAATAACAAATCAAGAAAATGATTTCCTAACTACACTTCCTACGGAAGAAGAAATTTATGGAGAACTAAAGCAAATTTCAAACCATAAAGTTCCGGGTCCAGACGGAATAACAACTCTCTTCTACAAATATTATTGGAAGACCATAAAAAAAGAAGTCATAGCTGCAGTCCAAAATTCTTTTAGAAGTGGAAAATTGCTGAAGTAGATGAACCATACCAACATAGCACTTATCCCAAAAATCGTCAATCCATGCTCCCCTAGAAATTACCGACCAATCAGCTTGACCAATGACATATACAAAACCAGTACAAAAATTCTGTCAAATCGCTTAAAGAAAACACTCCCAAATATTATTTTCCCTTTTCAAACAACTTTCGTCCCGAGCCGCAACGTCAAAGAAAACTCTGTAATTGCCCATGAGTTGTTTCACCATCTCAAGCGGAAGACAGGGAGAAAGGGCCAAATGGTGATAAAGCTAGATATGGAAAAAAACTTTCGACTATATTGAATGAGATTTTGTATTTGTTGTAATGAAGGCACTGTGATATAGTAGAACATGGATCAACTAGATCAGAGAATGTGTAACAACAACCTCCTTCTCAATCCTCATCAATGGCTCTCCAAGAGGTTTTTTCAAAGTGCAAAGAGGACTTAGACAAGGGGATCCCATCTCTCCATTCCTTTTCATCTTATGCACGGAGGTGTTTTCAAGATCAATAGGAAAATCGAAAGCTACAGGAAATCTAGAAGGTTTCAAGCTGAGCTGAAACTGCCCTTCTATATCTCATTTATTTTTTGCGGATGATCTAATCATTTTCGGAAAAGATTGGTCAACCTAGAGAAATACCAAGATTGGTCAGGTCAAAGAGTCAACAAGGAAAAATCATCAATTTTCATTACCCGGAGCACCAACCAAGCCATAAAAGCAATGATCCTGACCAAAATGCAATATAATGAAACAACATCTAGAATGATGTATTTGGGGATTCCGACATCTTTTGGAAGTTCAAAGAATGTGAACTACAAAGAACTAATGGAAAATATAAATAGGAAGCTGGAGGACTGGAAATCAAAATTATTATTACAAGCAGGCAAAACAATGCTCATCAGAACAGTGGCAAGCTTGATTCCCACGTATCAAATGTCTACGCATCTTCTACCAAAATCAACATGCAAAGTGTTAAATACAAGTTTTAAGAATTTCTGGTAGGGAACTACAAAAGAGCAAAAGCACAAGTTTAGGGGTGTAAATTTAAACTGAAAAACAGGTCCGGACCGAACCGGTTGGACTGGTTTTGAACCGGTCCAGTCCGGGACCGGTTCTTGAATTATGCAAACCGGCCCGGTTCCAGTTCTACAATGTCCGGGACTGGACTAGATCGAACCAGTTGAGGAAAAACTATAAAAATTAATGTTTTATATATATAAGCTTTATATATAATATATAATTATATGTGAAATTTTTATATATAATATATATAATTATATATCATATATGAAATATTTTCATATTTTAATTTATAAATTATAACATAAAATGTTAATCTTAAATATGAACATTTGTAATTTTTTTTATCATATGTTATTAATATAATTATATATAAGATAATGTTATTATAATTTATAAAATAAAAGTTTAATCTTAAAGATGAAATTTTAATTGATCATATGCTTTAAACATAATATATATATATATATATTAATTATATTATATATAGTCTAATATATTTTATAGCTATACTAATATTAATAGTCTAATATACACTATAGTTATACACTAATATAGTCATATCGTGAGCTCACGACATCGCCTGTAAGTACTAAGCACTTAATCGCAGCCTGCCACGCACAGACCCTCAGCCTCACCTCACTCTCTCTATCTTCGATTCCTCATGGTAATTTATTTTTGTGTTTTTAAAAATACTTTGAAATCTGGTAGATGATATTTGTTTTATTAGGGTTTTTGAATCTGAAATTTATGGGTTTTGTGATTGTATTTGTGTTTGTGATTGTGTTTGTGTTATTAGGGTTTTGTGATTAAGTTTGTGAAATAACTTTGAAATTATGATAGATGGTATTCTGTATTTGTGATATTAGGATTTTTGAATCCGAAATTTAGGATTTTTGTGATTGAGTTTGTGTTATTAGGGTTTTGTAATTTTTCTACTGGAATAACATTTGTGTCCTATTTATCAATTGGGGTTGAGGATTTAAATAAACTGTGAAGGCTCAACAAAAATAAATAAAAATAAAAATAAGGCTTACATTATTGCAGTACAGTTAGTGAGTTATTAAATAAAAATAAGGCTCAAGTCAAGTCAATACTCTATGATTTCAGTGCCGCAAACATTATTTTTATTAATTATAACAGCTTTTATTAATTTTATTTTTGTTACTACAGAATCACAGATGGATCCTTCAAATGAAACAAAAACACCCGATGATTGTCACCCTTCAATAGAAAGGACCATGGAATCAACAACAACTAATGATCCGTTTTCTCCCAAATATAATGCAAGTATGCCATCTACTGGTAGGAAAAGATCTGTAGTTTGTGATTATTTTACAAAGATGAATATTGAGGATAAGTCGAAACCTAGGGCTGCATGTAACCTTTGTGGGATGACTTATGCTTGTGATCCTAATATAAATGGCACAAAATCAATGTTGGCGCACTTAGAAAAAAACATGTAAGAAGTCTCCACTTAGGAAAGTGGATAGAAACCAATCTATATTGGGTTTTCAGTCTGGATCAAGCAGTGGGGGGCTTGTACCTATTGCTTTTAGTGTTGAGGCTTGTAAAGAAGCCTTAGCAGAAATGTTGGTTGTTGATAAGCTTCCTTTTAAACATGTGGAAGGGGAGGGGTTTTAATAAATTTATGCTTGTTATGCAACCTAGATGGAATGGGATTCCATCACGTGTAACGATTGCAAAAGATATTTTTAAACTTTATTTGAGAGAGAAAGACAAGTTGAAAAGTGCTCTTAAGGGGCAACGCATTTGTCTAACCACGGATACATGGACATCCGTGTAAAATTTTAACTACATGGCACTCACCGTACATTTTATTGATGAAGATTGGAAAATGCACAAGAGAATTATCAATTCTTGTAAGGTGGAAAACTATAAGGGTGAGACACTAGCTAAAAAAAAATTGAAATGTGTTTGCTTGAATGGAGGAGGCCCAAAATATTTACAATTACACTCGATATTGTAAGTTGAAATAATGGGGCAGTTTCGTATATCAAAAGAAAGACAAGGAATATAAAGGATACGATTTTGGAACATGAGTTCTTGCATATGAGATATTGTGCTCATATCTTGAACTTAATTGTTCGGAATGGGTTGAAAGAATATGATCAATCAATTGCACAAATTTGAGGGGTTGTGAAGTATGTGAAATCATCTCTACAAAGGTAAAACACAATTAAGCAATGTTGTGGTAGTGAAGATATTACTTGTAAAAGTAGTGTATGCTTAGATGTAGCAACTCATTGGAACTCCACTTATATGATGTTGTATACGGCTAAAAAGTTTCAAAAAGTATTTCAACGGCTAGAGGATGAAGATTCGGGATATGTTAAGAGCTTTGGGGTGGATGATAGTGAGGATGATGATGACGATGTTAATGAGTTGGATAAAGAAGAGGCATCCAAGTTAGGGCCTCCAACCATGGATGATTGGGATAAGAATATGTTGTTTGGAAAATTTCTAAAATTTTTTTACGATGCAACCTTGCGTTTCTCGGGGGCCAATTATGTCACTTGCAAATATTTTGTATTTGAGTTAGTGACAATTCAAGGTGCAATTAATTTGGAGTCTGTGGAATGGCCTTATAATTTGAGGACAATGGCATTTAGTATGAAATCTAAATATGAGAAGTATTGAAAAAATCTTGAAAAAATGAATCTTTTATTGTATGTTGGGTTGGTTTTTTATTCTCAATATAAAATAAGTTGTCTAGCATTTATTTTTGAAAGAATATGTGAGGATAATAGTTCGAAAGTTTTTATGTTGGTAGATCGAATTAAAGATGCCGTGACTCGTTTATACGATAGTTATTGTGAAAATGGCGGAAGTGATGTTGGGGCACAAGATAAAACTATGAGCCAATCAAGCGAGAGAGGGGCTAGTACTACAAGTTCAACTGCTAGGGTAGGTCAAGGTGATTTCGGATCATTTATCCGTGCACAAATTATGCAACATTTGAAGTCGGAGAACTCTTTGGAGAGTAAATCTGAAATGGAGAGGTATTTATTTGAAAAATGTGAAAAAGATGATGCGACATTCGACTTGTTGACTTGGTGGAAGGTTAACTCCATTAGATATCGCATGCTTTCAAGAGTTGTGCGGGATGTTCTTGCAGTTCCGATATCTACAGTGACCTCTGAGTCGGCTTTATAACAACAGGTCGAGTACTTAATCCTTTCCGCAGTAGCATATCTCCACTTATGATAGAAGCTCTTATTTGTACACAAAATTGGCTTCGTTCTTCTACCCCATTTAACATTCGCACTTTAATGGATGATGTTGAGAAATTTGATACATGTATGTAGCATCATTCACATTTTTTTTTAACTGTCTCTAAAGTGTATATCTTATTAGTAAATTGTTTTAATTGTTATGCTTATTATTTTTTTCACCTTTTGTGTAGAGCTCATGGAAGACCTAGGGAATTCTGTAAGACCTACTTCTTTGGTTGGAGATGATTAAATTTAAGGTAGGTCAACTTGTATAACATATTTCCTTAAGTTTTTTTTTCATTTACTGTAATTACTAACTTTTTATTGGAATTAACTGCTTGATTTATTTTCATACAATTGCAAGGTTTGTTGAATGGACTATTGGAGTTGGTGGCTTGGTGCATAGCTATTTGTTCTAGTTGTAAAGTTTTTTATTAGATGTTCTTGTAAGTTGGACTTCTAATTTGGATTTGTAATTTGGACTTTCAATTTGGACTTGTAATTTGTTGGACTTTTGGACTTGTAATTTATTAGACTTTTGAACTTGTAATTTAGACTTTTAGAATTTGGACTTGTAATTTGTTGGACTTTTGGACTTCTAATTTAGACTTTTGGACTCATTTTATTCCATAGCAGATTTTTCTTTTTATTGCGGATTATTTTTTTCAGTTTTTGTAGTAATTATATTTTTAGGCTTGTAGCAGATTTTTGAAAAGCAGTTTTTAGTAAAGCAGATTTTAGTAAATTAAATTTTTCTACTAAAACAGATTTTTTTAGTAGTGCAGATTTTGTAATAGGAAAAGATTTTTTGGAGTTTTTTTTATTAATAGATTTTTTTTTTAATGACAAACTTACATTTTAAAAAACCGGAAAATCGGACCGGACCGGACCAGATCAGACCAGAAACCGGTAAAACTGGAGATACCGGTTTAGGAGGGTAACCAGTACGTAATCGGTTTTGAAAAATGCAAAACCGGTACATACTTGTTCGGTCCTAAATTTTGTCCAAAACCAGACTGGTTACACCCCTACCCAAGCTATATTTCAAATCTTGGAAATCGATCTATCAACCAAAAAGAGAAGAAGGCTTAGGACTAAGGCTAATGGAAAATATGAACTTAGCACTCCTAACAAAAAGGGGATGGGAAATGAGCCAACCCAACTCTGTGGCATTCACTATTGTCTAAGAAATATTTGAACACAAATTCATTCTGGCAGACAACCTCAAAAGTGGCAGATTCATGCTTCTGGAAAGGAATTATGAAGACAAAGAAGCTACTAGAAAAAGGTATATGCTTTCAAATCTATAACGACCTTTCAGTTGAAGTGTGGTCAAACCCATGGATACTAACTCTAGAAAATTTCAGACCAAAACTGTTGAACCAAAATACTGAAATCTCTCCATCTCTTAAAGTCTCTGATCTTATCAGCCAAACAACCCACACCTGGAACATTCAGAAATTGCAAAACCTTTTCCAGTAGGATAGCATACGGGAAATTCAAAAAATTCCGTTGCCTTATGCCGGCCAAATATCGGACTGTCCGATTTGGATAAATAGCCAAAATATGAAATTTTCTGTCAAAACAGCTTACCATCTTGCAGCACAATTTGCAAATACATTTATGCCAAATCTCCATAATTTCTCAATGGAAAAAATCTGGAAACTAAAAATTCATGATCGCCATAAGCTCCTCCTATGGAAACTTTTTTGGAACATAATACCAACCAAAGAAATGCTGAAGAGCTTCATTCCAAATATTCTATCATTTAACTGTCCACTGTGCGAAGATCAAGAAGAAACTATGTTCCATCTTTTATTGAATGCCCAATTACCTGAATTCTATGGAGTCAAAACAGCTGGCCATTAAATCTCTCATCATTGGCGATCACTACAATGCAAGAATGGATACAAATTATCACTGATCCCGAAGCGAAATTGGGGTTAAATTCGCAGGAAGAACATCCCTTCCAATTATTTGCAGTTCTGATAATAGATTTTATCTGGAAAATGAGGAATGATGTAGTCCACAACCAAACAGTTTTTTCTCTAAAGAAGGCAAATGAGCAATTGGACGCTTCATACCAAGAAAATTTACATGCATGGAAACAAAAGGCGAAATTAGGTCAATCACAGAAATGGCAAACCCCTTCCAGATATCAAACAAGTATATCCTTTGATGCTGCAGTATGAGATTCTTATTCGACATCCTCAGTGGTAAGTCGAGATTCAGAGGAGAATATTATATAAATCTGGATAGAAAAAAATGTTACCACAACCCCTGTCATAGCAGAAGCCCAGGCAGCAAAGCTTGCACTCAAATGGCAGAACATTTACAAAATGGCAAAACAATACTAGAAGGAGATGCATAGCTTGTGATTTCGGCAATCCAAGGAGAATTGACTGTCTGGCAAATTAACTCCATTACTGAATACATTGCTCAAGTGTTGAAAAATCAAAACGATTGGAGCATTAAAAAAATAGATCGATCCCAAAATTGATATGCGTACTCGGTGGCACAATTGACAGCAGCAATCAACCATGTTTTTGGTAGCATACCCGTAGAAAAACTACATTCTTGTATTTTGCATATTGGTAGCGGAATGATCCTCCCCCTACTAGCTTGTAATTTATCCTCGATTAGGGAAAAAAAAAATCGAGATTGTATAGGAACGCGAGCTTGCTAGACTTTTTCATACCCTGGTTTTGGGATTTAGTGATTTTTTTGTATTCCCCAAGGTAACTTACCACGGTTTTCCTTAATAATCGAGTACTTATATATTAATAAAAATTTACAGAATAGCGTCCTCAACTTCAACGACAAAAGAGAGAGAGAGAATCTGATTATCATCAATTGTTGCCTGGTATGTCCTTCCAAATTGTTTGGTCATGAAAGAACACTTCCACCGCCGATCTCTCACACTAACAACTAACTGCTCTGGCTTAAGAAAATGCTTACCTCTCTTCTGGGTAGTTGTTTACCGGCCATAACTGAAATGAGACCGATTTGGAAGCCGTGGAGTTAACTATAGTTGACATGGGCATATTAATTTGGGGCTGTACCTAAATTGGTGACCAAGACTCGAGTGAATGAATTGGGCCGAAAATGGACCACTCCAGCTCGAGAATCTTGATTTCCCTATATATATGTGATACTCTAACCAGAAAAAGGAAAGGGGAAGGAATATATTACCACATCTCTCGTGCCCTGAAATCCAAAATTCCAGCAAGTCCAGTTAACTTACCAATCTCACAACTATTTAATGATTTTACAACGCAAAATTGGCTAATCAATGATTTTTTTTTTTGGCCTCTTCACATGAATACAGTAATTTTCAGTTAATCCAACCAAAAACAAAAAATAAATAATACAATAGTGGCATTTTCTTTGATTACCTAGCGTCTGCGTTGAGCGAGCATGTACAACTACAAGCGCACCATCAAGAATTCAAAATGTAAGCATCGAGTAGGATTTTCTTTTTCCCTAAAAACCTTCTTCCATATTATAGATCATGCTCTTAAGAATGTATATTACAATATTGGCACGATATAGTACAATCCAAACATATAAAATAACGAAGAAAATTAAAAAAAGAAATTCCGTATTAAAAAATAGGAAAGAAGAAAAAACAAAGAAAACCCGCCTCTGCAATGCATTCACACAATATACAAAATACACAACAATGAATGAGCTAACACTCAAAAGTCAAAACCAACATCACTGGGATCAAACTCCGCTAATCATGATTTGCATCTACTGCAGTGCCTGTCCTAGCCTGTGAGATTCGATTAGCATATATTGTAACCAACCGCAGTTGTGTGCTGTTAAGCCCCTCCAAGTATGGCAAGAATGCTTTTCCAAGCATGATATAAATATCCACTAGACAGAAAACAACAGTCTGTACGACCCAAAATTGACATTAAAAAAAAAAAAAAAAGACAAAAAACCAAAACAAAATTAGAATTAGACCAGAAAAGGAGAGCGGAAAATAATTAAGTTCATATTCCCATGATAATGAAAGCATTAAAAGCATTAATATCTAGGGTTAATCGGAAAACTTTAGTGTTCTATGCTATCTCCGTGTCAACGTCATATTGTTCCGATCAGTAGTATTGTTCTGCAAAGAAAAAGGGTGAGAGAGGGGGAAACTATAACTAAGCTTCTCATCTCATCCTTGTTCTGACTCGCTCATCAGAACTCTATTAGGTCCCAAAGCTATTTTTTCATCTCCGATATTCATTTCACTTCTAAAAAAACAAATAAATAATCTGAGGTGGCCAAAAAAGGACAGAAAATATTGCAGGCACTCATTTAATCTCGAAGTAAATGTTAGAAAAAACCCAATTGAATCCTAATTCAGAATCAACCCAGGATGACGAAGTTTACAGCTCATCCCAAGCCCGGCTTTTGACCACTAGGCTACACCCGATTCGTAAACAGGCCTTTCTCAACCATATTAACAAGACATGCACAACGGGGTTTGGCTATATTAATTAGTAATGACGAGTGATGAGAAGATAAAGCTTACAGCTTTTACACTTCTTACATAATGGAAGGAAAAGAGAGTAGAGAAGCATAAAAAAGAAATAGGGTCAGTGTTCCTTAAATATTGTACATAAACCACTTCCAATTCTCACCAGATTTCCAGTTCTGAGGATTAAGTATAATATAAGCCTAACATTTTCCTAACATTACACGTGATTCAAGCATACTGTTATGGTGCAGAATTTTATTTTATTTTTTCAAAAGTAATAATGGTGCAGATATTAATATTATCAAGTGCAGATAAAAATACTAGTACCTTGCGAACATCTGCACTCTGATTTCCAAATGCTTCAAAAAGAGCAGGCAAAAATGAGGGCAGCTGAGCCATCAGTTCCTCCTGCGAGAGGCGACCCACAAGCTGAAAAGGAAACAAAGGGTCATAACAAAATGGTGTGAATAAAAATAGCATGAGAACTGAAAGAAAAACACATTGCAAATTGGATTGGGTAACAAATACGTTGCAATAAATATTTCACTTGATTCATCATCTGTACATAAAAGAGTTAGATATGCTTTAGGAAAAAAAAAAGAGAGTTACAAGTCAAATCAGTGGATGTTCTGGGAAATACCTTGGTCAAACAGTTTATGCAAGTAACAAGAGTTTTCTCATCTTCAGTAACCAATAAAGGGACAATAACCTGCAACATCATTAACGAGAGCATCTCTATTATGTTTTCATAGAGATGGGTTAACAAAGCCAAACGTCTTTCTTCATGTCTTTACAGGGGAGGGGATGGAACTGAACGGAAATGAGAGAGAGAGAGTTTCTCATCCACATACACTTAAACATCTAAAAGGATCATACTGCGACAAAACAGCAGTCAAGCAGTGCTCCGCTTCATTTGAAACCTGAATATGAAATAGAAAGAATAAGACATGGGAAAGAAAGTGCAGAGTAAATAAAATCTATCAACAGAGATAAGTTACTTTGGGAACCATATCCTTTGTAACATGAAGCAGCTTCTCAATCACTATCTCAACAGAATCTTCCATTGCATCTTTCTAGAAACAAGAAACCATGGGGAAAAAAGGTGAGGAAAGGGGGGAAATAAAAGACATTTGTTAAGCATGATATACCCATAAGCAGGAAAAGAAAATATAATGATAATTAAAACAATATGAACGCCACCATCCAGCATGTACTCACTATATATGTGTATGTCTATATACATAACAAACCTGGTTTTTTAGCATTTCAATAATCAATGAAAGAGCAAGTTCCCGAATTAAGGAATCAGAATCATCTGACACCTCAAGTACAACTGTCAGAATCTGATTGAAGTACTGCAAATATACAACAAAACATCATTAGCAGAAACTTACATATATCCTGAAACGTTGCCAAATAAAAGCCGATATAATTTTTTTTTTTAAGTAAAAAAGCTGACATAATATCAAAACTCTGTTCTCACTCATAAGTTTTACTAAGAGTACTGCTAGAGCCACCGCTGGCTCTAGCATGTGTTTTTTGATGTGTTTTTTTTACAGTTATTTTTTATAAAAAAAAAATTAATACTTTTAAATATTTTAAAAAAATAAAATAAATTTATAATATTATTAAAAAACACTTCCTTAATCATGAAGTAAAAAAATTATTAAAAAATACTTCGTGACTCCCAGCGGGAGCCACCAGCGGTGGCTGATCATTTTCCTTTTACTAAACTCCACATCATCACTACTAAAAATTTATTGCTCACAAAGAAACGTGCACACAGCAAAGAATAAAAAAAGTTAATTAACAATTCATGTAAAGCAAACATATAAAAACTTCTTAAAAAGTAAAAGAACCGAGAACAAAATCAAGCAATAACACTCCACGTGCTTGGTTAAAGCATAAAAAGCTTGACATGTACAATGCTATTTCTCTAACAAAAGATTTAAAAATATAAACTTCATTAACATCCATTGGTAGTCTATGGAAACTGCAAGATAGTTAAAAAGTGAATGAGTTGAATAGGCAAGATCCTACTGCAAATGATTTCGTGTCCCACTAAAGTTTCCAAACACTAGATAGAACAAGACAACGGGCTAACTCCATACAGATGAATGTCATTTAAGAATATTGCTTTTCTGCCTGATCACAAGAATATTATCATCCAATCTAGCCTTCATTCTGTTAGTAAATAGGTACACACACAAGCATACATTAACACATGAAGTGCACCATGATAGCTTGCAAATGTGGAAACTGATCATACCTTAGTCCAAATAGAGTGATCATTGGCCATAGAAGCCTCAATTAACTGCTGAAGGGCACCATGCTTACTTGCAGTAGGGTTCTCATTATTCCCATTACTTATCTGAAGTAGAAGAAGGTAAACCTTCACCTCTTGTGAAATTGCAGTAAATCTTATAGGCACAATTTTGAGAAAAAAAAACTAATGATAAGTTTCAAACTCCAGATGTCACACAACTCACCAGATGAAGAATTTGAGGAATGCTCGGTCCTGCATCTGGCATAGGGATAATATCAACAACTTTTGGTTTGTATTGGTTAAGGTCCAACTCTGTTGGAGCTTCATTAGAATGGCCCAAGGCTTCTGAAAACCCCAACAGGTCCGACTTCATCAGACCATTAACATCCAGACGAGTAGACAAACCTTCTATGCTTTCACTATTGTCAAGATTTTCTAGTTGGCTAGACCACGAGCCCAAATGCTGACCAGTAGGATTGACAGTGTAAGATAGCTCCTTGGTTTTGGAACCTACAATGTCAGCATTAGAACTTGCATCAAAACTCTGATACAGGTTCTCATGAGTTTCATCAGAAACTGCTTGGCCAATATTTCCGGTAGAACCCCACTTCCTCCCACCATCACCATCGGAAGCAGCAGAATATCTTCCATAGAAATTACTCTTCTTTGATGCACCAATAAATCCTTCTTCAGAGGATGTTCCAACAACATCAGATGGGTCATAAGACTTGAGTCGCTGTCGCTCTTTCTTGTTCTGCAAAAAGTTCATTAGGTCAACTTCAATGCGAGGAGTGTGCTGTTTAAGGGCTCGTCTCATGGAATTCTGCTCTTCGACTGATAAACTAAGAATAAAATTCAGGACTGATGTTGAATCAAAGTGGGAGTAAACAGATATAATGCACGTAATAGCTGCTTCCTTAAGCTTAGTGTTCTTATCGTGGACCAAAGGAGCCAATTTAGCAAGCCATAATTTAAGAATCCCGATATTGCCATAACCTTCAGAATTCATTGTATGCTTGTTAAAGGAACTGATAGCAAAATCAATAACAGCTAATTTGGCCTTTGGTGATCGCTGTTCATCTAGTGAGCGGAGCAAAGCCGGTAGGAGAGAATCTGTACTGTAAGTTTTGCTTACAACTTCCAAAGTTGTAGCACATGCTTGCCTAACTAACTCCTTTGGGTCAATCAACCGTGAGAAAACATGGGGTAATATTCTTTCAATGTAACTCTCAAACGGCTTTCGGCAAGATGGAATAATATCTGCAAGTGTCGAGAGAGCAGCCTGTGCAACTTTATGGTGGGGATCATCCAAGTGCTGAAAAAACAACTTCATTACCTTCTCAAAATTCTGGACTACTTCTTGAATACCTTTGGGGCCTTGCTGTAGCAAAGAACGAAGATAATTGAAAGCAGCAACCCTAGCAGACCAGTCAGAACTTGCACTGAGTCCTTCACTCAGAGCATCACTAAGCGATGCTGGACCATCTACATAATTTGACATCTCCCCAAGTGACAGCTGGCTATCATCGAAACTCTTTCTCCGGCCTGCAGACATCCTTCCAGCAACATGCTTTCTTAGAAGTGGCCTCTGAAAATTGGGAACATAATTGTTTTGCGTCTCCCTGAAGTTTCCATCTTTGTAAGGGGTATCCGTATACTGCCTATCAATGTTGGGATTCATAAATCGCCTAGCTTCCCTTGTGTCATTGTTCTCTTCTGAAGACCTCTTAGTTGAGTATGATGAAAATGCTGGCAAAGGGTCATTTGCCACATTACCTCGAGATGACAATTTACCAGAATCTTTGGAAGCTTGAATCTGGGTGATGATGTCAGACAAACCTAAGCCGCCATTTCGGTTACTACCTCTGCTGATACTAGATGTAGTTGACTCTGCCAGTAAAGAGTTTGTAAGATGATTAGAAGCTGGGACAGCGGGAGGGAATGGTGGATCACGAGATGATGGAGGGTCAACTCCTGCACTAGGGGCAATAATAGAAAAATTTACCACTCACAAGTTGGCCAAATTACTTAATTATATTTTTTTAACAAAAAATAAACATTAGCCTTAATAACGAGAATAATCACTGCATCACTAAATGATTTCATGCATGAGACTCGACAACAAGTTTTTAATGGAAGAAAAAAACTAATAAGCTATGTAATTTGGTACCTAGATCCAAACTAGATGATCGGAGTGTTGAAGAATTATGTTTCTCTGACAAATCCAAACCTCTAAGCATGCTCTCAATGGCAGTGACCTTCTGTTTGCTAGCATTCAAAACACTTTCAAGACTCCGTTCACTGCCTTTACTAAGTGATTTTGGTTGTGACAGAAGAAGTCCGGAAGACAGAGATGTCCCTGACTGTAAACTTGAACTTCTATCCATCGCAACAATAGCAGAAGTTCCATACCCAGCTAGATTTGAGGGAGCAGACGATTGAGATGCAAAAGACGTCAGTGCACCTCTATCACGGATGGAAGGAGAAGCATGTCGCCTATGTATGCCTCCATCCTCCTCATTTATTATCTATACAAAAAATGTTCACTTCAAGAAATGACTTTTGCCAAAAAAGAAAAGAAAAGAAAAAGGTCCTCGAGGTTAAAAGAAACATGTACCCTTTGAATAACAGGATCAAAGGATGAAAATAACCGCCTGGAACGCTCTGGCCAAGTTTTTGCAAACATTCTGTAGCACATTCTTGCAGTTGATCGTACCTGCCAAGTTGAATACCTTGAGCATTTATAATTACGTGCACCAATAATTAGTTACAATAACAATGATGACAAGTGCTGCACTAAAATGTGAGGATTGGCATTCAATAAAGGAACCCAAATAAATCAACCAAACAAGATTAAACCATAAACCCATTAGGTCATACTCATTCCAAACCTCTCTCTCTCTATCTATCTCCATAAAACTTAAATATATATATATGTATGTAATATCTTGGATTGTATAAGATGGTTAATAGGATCTCACATTGCTTGGGAGAGAGAAGTTCAAGCCCTTTACAACGATTCTAAGTGCGATAGCCTATAATGAATGATAAGAGTAAGTGGTGTATAGGGTCTCACATTGCTGGGGAAGAAGAAGTTCTTGCTCTTTATAGTGGTTCCAATGGTGCTCCAATCGTATCATTGACTAGTCCTTTTAGAGTATAGGCCTAGATGTGACTTGGGCCTCCCTTGGGACGTTACAAATAGTATCACAGCCTATTTCAACCAGAAATGTGGGACTTGAGCCATGCCACCTACGACGGACAAGCTCGAAGAGGACGTTAGGAATTTAAAGGGGGAGATTGTGATACTCCATACTAAATGATAATGATAGGTAGTGAATGGGATCCCACATTGCTTGAAAATGAAAAGTTCTTGCTCTTTATAGTGTTTCCAATAGGCCTCCAATTGTATCATTGACTAGTCTTTTTGGAGTATAGGACCAAATGTGGCTTGAGCTTCACTTGGGGTGTTACACTAAGGGATTCTAATTGTAAGCTTAACCAATCCTTTTAGTGTATAGGCCCGAATGTAGCATGGGCTTTCCTTGGGTCATACAAATGGAATTTGAGCCAAACTCAACTAGAAGTGCGAGACTTGAGTTGTGCCACCTATATGATGGAATAATCTGACGAAGACATCAAGGATTTAAGGGGGGATTGTAATACCCTAAATTGTGTATAGGAAGGTAGTGAATGGGATCTCACGTTACTTGGAATGGAGAAGTTCAAGCCCTTTATAATGCTTCT
The DNA here is from genome assembly GCA_022457165.1 of Juglans mandshurica. Lineage (NCBI taxonomy): Eukaryota > Viridiplantae > Streptophyta > Magnoliopsida > Fagales > Juglandaceae > Juglans > Juglans mandshurica. The sequence continues at coordinate 27,070,551 of CM039620.1, read as the reverse complement.
AAGGGGCTCCAATTATAGAATTGACTAGTCCTCCTGGAATATAGGCTTAAGGGTTTTTTTTTTTTTTTTTTTTTTTTGAGAAGAGGTAAATTTCATTGATAGGAATGAAATAGGCATAGCTTATGTACACAGAAGGTATACAAAAGAGTGCCTAAAGGGTTGTTACATGTATATATATATATATATATAAATAAACTAAAGAGAAGAAAAGCACAACTAAAAAAAGGCTAATAAACCCTCAAATTGAAGCATCTAGAGAACCTAAAAGAGAAATTTTCTTTAGCCTAGATTTTGTCATTTTCAACCACACTTACTAATATAGCATGCTTGAAGTGGATGTCCATTTAGGTGGTAGACATGAAATCACTTAAAATATGCCACATCAATAAGTGTGACTAGAGATATAAAATTTACGATTAATAGTAGCATTGCTCAATCTGAAAAGGAGAAAGACGATCAAAAGCTCAAAGAATTAGAAAACTAGAAAACAACACACATAAAAGCATATCCTTCATCATGCATAGTGATGCTCTTGTATATGTCCCATGTACTTGGGCTATTGTCTACCCTTATTATCAATAAAACTTTGTTTACCAATAAAAAAACAAAACATATCCTTCAGCTTATGAATGGGAAGTTGTATTGTAACTCTTATTGTGTAGGCTACAAGGACAACCATAACTATGACCGACATGCATGTGGCAAGGGCAAGCATAACCTATCATACATACCAAGCCAAAAACCACGCAAAGTGCATGTCTAAATCCAGCGATCATAACAAATTAGACCAACTCCAAATATAACTACCTCACTCATTGCATCTGCAACACAACACCTTATAAGATCTTCATAAAGATCCGCTGATCGCTGTATTTCAGGCGCATCAGCCCAATATTCCAATATCAACAGTGCATATTCACAACACCTACAGTACAAAAGAATATAAATGGTGATTGAAAAAATGACAAAACTCCTCCCTCTAAGATTAAAGAAAAAGGTGGTATAGCCATACCTTGCACGGAGAATTGCATTACGGTCATTTTTTGCGGAATCAGCTATACGAGGGAGCACACGGGCAACTTTGCAGTTCCGCAACATCTGTAAAGCAAAAAGATAAGAAGAAAGAGGCAACTACAAAATAACGAAGAAAATAAAAGTTAGCATTACCGTTTTTATGCAGTTATCTGCAGAATCTGCAATTACAAGTACAGTGATCACAACCAGCTTGAAAAGGACCTGCTTATCATAAAAGTATTAAAATCTTTCAGCATATCAAGATTTCTATAGTCAGGGAAAAAAAAAAAGTTGAGCTTACAGGAATGAACATCTCAGCACATGCGTCAAAATCTCCCAACAGCTCCTTTGACAAAAAGCATAGTAGATGGCATGCCTAGAAAGAACGAAGTATAAGAAAATATATGTATACATAAGACTGTGTTTGTGTGTGAGTTCTACATATAACCAAAAGATTTTAAGCGGAATGGACTAAATAGATAAGAATTTGTAGTAGAGATACTGTTTGATTCCTGTGCAATTTTCACTGTCTTTTTTCATGTACTATATGACCAAAACCTGGATTATTACGAAATTTCACCTGTCTTTTTTTTTGTAAGTAACAAAACTTCATCAAAAGGGGCAAAAAAGGCAATCTAAGGCCCCGTTTCAATGTTGAGATATCTCAACTCAACATCCAAATATCACTCAAACACACTTTTCAATTAAATCTTCAACTTTTTCATCTAATCATTACAATTTTCCCAAACTTCCAAACAAAACACAAAAAAGCAATTCAACTTTTGCAAATTTCAAAACAAAAATAATATTAAAAGTTATATTCTAACAAAATTTTAACTTTATAATATTTTTATTCAACTTTTTTCTCTCTTCTTTCCCAAAATCCCGTAAAATATCTTAACTCAAATCATTTCACTACTATTCATAGATTTCTCCTCTCATTTTAACATCCAAACGAGGCCTAAGTACACAAGATGCATACAAGAAATACTTTTCTTAGCACCGGTTGTCCAAGAACAAAGTCCTGACTAATCCCAGGGGTGCACAGACCCTCAACAAAGAGTTTCCTACACATGCACCTCGGATAATTCAAGGGAAAATTCCTCCAGTCTGATAGCCCCTAGAAGTTTTTGCACCCAAGGGTCCAAACCTTAGACCTCGATGGAGCATACTACCAAGACTAAGACTCTTACCACTTGAGCCAACCCCTAGGAGTTGCATATAAGATACACTCCCATCTAAAGGTTGAATATTCAAGACTAGTTGACAACTATGACCATAAAATAGTGTAGATGTTCCCTTCTTGATAATGCACATGTTACTTCTTGATAATGCACATGTTAGTCTCCAAGGTACACTCCATATTAGGGCTCGTTTAGATACAGAGACCATCTCAACTCATCTCATCTCATCATTACAACTTTCTCAAATTCCCACACAAAATATAATAAACAATTCAACTTTTTCAAATTTCAAAACAATAATAATATTAAAAAATAATATTCTAACAATATTTTATTCAACTCATATAAAACCATCTCACTCACTATCCAAACGAGCCCTTAGTCTCCCCCTCCTGGAATTGATTTGCAGTTGCATGTGCCAAGACATTTATTTCCCAAGTTTTTTATTCTGATAAATAAAAGAAATTTTGGGGGAACCTACTAACTGCCACCTGAAACAAGAAAATGCTAGCGCACCTGCTTCACTATGCTAGACCTTCGATCAGATAATTGTGTACTTAGAGGGCCAACAAGTTGCTTCAAGAGTCCTCGGAAGCATGGATAGTCAGCGGCACCTGATGGAAAGCAAACAAATAATAAACATTATTAATCAAAATTGTAATCAAAATCATCATATAATTCATCAACATTCCGGCCAACAAAATGTTTGACAGAACATATCAGTTTAGAAGCATAGAATTCAAGCACACAAACAGACAAATGTGCAAGCAAACAGACAAGGAGAGAATGGTAAACCAACCTCCAGAAATAAGGCCTTCAGCTTTCTGCATTGCAGCTATCCGGATAGACCAATCTTTTTCTGGTACAAGGGTAGAAGCAATTTTCTCAATTTCCCGTATTAGCTCTTTCTCTGAGTATACTTTGATAGGTTCTATGGGTTTTTCCGTAACATCTCCTTCTGCTGCACAGAATTTTTTTTTTATTTGATCCGTAAAGAAGAATTTTATTGAGTGGACAGAAACTGCATCCAATATAATAACACCACCAACACACTACAGAGAAGACAAAGGTAGAATATGCCAAAATTTAAAGAAATGCTCCTACATCATGACATTAGACTTCGCAAGTGAATCGCCGACAGCATCACCAATTTTTCCAGAATTTCCCATGTCCCTCACATATAATTTAACATCTCGCATAGCTTTATTTGTTTGAACAGCTGAGCTAAGGAAGATTCTCACGGTCGATAATTTAAGGAAGAGGTGAGTTTTGGTGATTGATTGATGTTACATGTGCAGAAGTAGTGGAGAATCTGTTGACCATCTGTTGTTTCACTGTGATGTTGTCAATGCTTTGTGGATTCATACTTTCAGTCTATTTGGAGTGGATTGGGTAATGCCTAGTAGTGTTGGAGAGGACAATTACGGCTCCATCATTTTGGATTGCTGTGAAACTTCACTCCTTCACTGATGCAGTGTATTTGAATAGAGATTATCAGAGTTCTGAAGCTCCGATATCAATGGGAGAGCTTAAAGTTTTCTTCCTTACTGTGGGTGGCTACTCACTACTGAGATAATGTTCTTTCTTAGCTTTTGGGATTTTCTTCGTTTTTCTTTGAATGCTTAGATGTATTTCTTGTATACTTCCTACGTACTTGGATGTCACCACTTTTAGAGATGAAACAAAAATGCATTTAGAAAACTATTTAATATCTCATATATAACAAGAAAAAGAGCCAAGCAGTAAATAGTTTAAGTTGAAATCTCGTACTAATAGTAAACCAGACAGGAAATGGCAGTCGTCAACAATGCATTGATGCATACATACATGGAGTAAACCAAAGCAGATTCTGTTGTGAATATGAAAATGACAATTCCAAATAGTTAACATCCAGTTCTAAGGTCACAAGCATGTTTACTAATGAGTTTTTAACTGTTGCATAGAAAACATAATATATAACCAAACAGTTAACCTAAATGGCGAAATATGCATTTGTCACCGAATAAAAACATAAGTTAACAAATGACAGAAAATTCACAATATTTGAGGTGAAAACATCCTAACCTCCAAAAAGAGACATCTCTCTTGATGAACTCTTAGACTTTGGACTACTTCTCTTGGGGTTAAGGCTTGCAGGTTTAACGTCCACAGCAGCAAAATTACCTGCAAGTCCATCTGAAGAGCGAATTTGTGGTTCTATCCTCTCCAGCCTGGCATATATATCTTTCACCTGAAATTAATTATTGTGGCATAAGCCAATAACTAAATAAGTAAAAACGAAATTAAGTGGTTGAAAATGTAATAGCAACAACCAGTCTGCCTATTCATTGTATAAGACACTATCTGAAAGTTAGGCAGACAGAGTAACCTATACGGGCAAGATAATAAAATATGAAGGAGAGGAGACAACAAATTAAGATGGGGATGTTCTCAGTTAGATATTCACCATGGATGAAGGAAGATGGTGGCGCTGAAGTTCATCACGGAATTGAGGCCCAGCCTGTGTATACATCTCCTAAAAACAAACAGAAAAGATCAGATTAGCTTGCATATGGGTACATAACCTCCATCCATTTAAAAAAACTCAAACGAGACAACAGCAACATCTGAAAGAGCAGTTAAGTGAGATTGAAGTATAGAATATCTGGACCTTCCAGTTACATTTTTTTTATCAGTAAATAAGATTTTATTGATGATAAGGATAGGCAATAACCCGAGTACATGGGACATATATCTGGACCTTCCAATTACATATGAATCGTCCCTTCAACTAATCTAGCATTGACTTTCCAAAACATTGATTTTGATTATATTTGATATCAAGCCAACATATCTACCACGTAAAACTGCATCATACTTCCCACAACATCAATTCTAACCATTCAATTCAGCAAATCAATAGATGAATTCCATGCAAAATGCATAAACTGAGAAGGTAATTGCATTCTAGCATAAGTCAATCATGAGGAAAGTTCCAAAGATCATAAATCACATCAGAACATTCACAAATGGTAAGTTTATACTAATGAAGACAACAGATAACAGGTCTTTGAACAGACTGAAACATTGAAAAGTTTTCTGGCACAATCCAGGCCAAAAAGGCAATTTCCAAAAATACAATGAAATTGAAATGACAAGAATAAAACCTGTACGTTACAGAAACTTTTTTTTTTTCCTTCTTTCAAAGAATGATAATCCTGGTAACTGAAGAAGGCAAGACACCCTAAAATCTGAAGAGCATACAGATTGTGGAAAGGGCTGGAGATGGACCAAGACCAAGCCCCTAGTTGCTCTGCTGCAAAACTTACTAATTCATCCAAATGATGTAAAACCCGAGAGTCAAAAGAGGCTTATAAAATTTCCAGGAAGTGAAAACTTCATTTTTTATAGGTAAAAAAAATTATTCTTCAAAATTTAAAGCGACAAAAGGTTCATAATATCGTCTCTAATTCCCAACTCTCCCATATCATCTTTGATAATAGTGTGCGTACCATTACACCCTAACTGCCCACTCATACCACGAGATCTGAGATTTTTATGGTTTAAGCCATGCAACTAGTAAATAGCATAGGACTCACTTAAATCGAAATACACACACACACACCAAGCTGATATCTCATTTAAGGCCCTTTTAGGAAATTTTTTCATTAAATTTCCCGCAAGGAATCTAGAAACAAAAAGGTGTGGGAAAAGACCCCAAAAATCAGTTTTCCTAAGAGCGAGAAACTCAAACTTATTACGATATGTCCTAATAGTTGGCCCCAACATTATATCTTTTTTTTTATGGCATGGAACCTTGCTAACACAGAGCCCTTCAAACCCACTCCTGGGGAGTGAAGTCACCCCATCCATTCTATCAATTTTAATCTAACAACATAGAAAAAAACATATCCTTAAAATTAAATGACGAAACTTCAATGATCAGAAAAAAGTTATAGCAATTCTAACAATGTATTGCAATTCTAACTATGTATTAACAAATAGAAAAACAAAGCCAAACTAATAATCAAATCCAGTAGTGACTGTAGCTGATCCTCAATATAAAGTAATATGACTTATCAAAAAGCATAAAGGGAAATAAAAGAACTGCAGCAAAGAACAATACCAACCTCGATACACAATATAGCTGCTTCTCTAACGCCAGGATTTGAATCATTCAACATCTGCAAAATCTGATAAGTAAACGATTCATAAACTTAGTCTACTTTCCTTGAAAAATCGTCCTGAATATAAAAAAACGTTGTTGTTGATGATTATACCGGAGGAAGAATAGCCCGCTGAAGAGGAAGCTCGGTAGCAGCAAAAAGACCAATTGCTGATGTGACAGTACGAGCGAACTCTTCTCGAACCCTCCAGCTTTTGTGTGTCCACGCATAAGACCCTGCTCTTTCAACAATGATTGTTGGAGAAGAAACCTACAGAACAATTTTAAGCCCCCTTTGTTTTAGATATAAACATCCTACCCGCCTACCTTAAGCATTCTTACCTTATTCAAAGACATTACGAAACCCCAATAACTAATGCATTTTTTAGAAACTGAACACATTAATTAACGCTATTAAGAAAATTGTGCCTTGGCCCAACTTGCAATAATATTGCAAAGCATATAGCGTAAATTATGTTATAATTGCATGCCTAACCTTGCCTAGTGCCCTAGACATTCTGCTTAAACTGGCTTAAAACAAACTTGAACTTCGTCATTAACAAACAAATGTATCGCAAAAAACCAACTATATCAAGCAGCTTTCGAGCCCAACAACATCTCAGATTCCACCAAAACAACCACACAAAGAGAACAAAAAAATGGAGCTAGGATTAGTACCTGCATGAGAGTGAGCAAGAGGCGTCGGGCGGCATCGCGGACGGGCTGTTTGGCGTCGCCAAGGCGGTCGACGACAGCGGGGACGAGAGCGTTGAAATGAAGCTTGAGATGGTCTCCGGAAAGGACGGCGGCGGAGTCCAAGGCCTGGAGGGCGCCCTGAGAAACCTTAAAGTTGTTGTCCTTGAGGAGATCCATGCAGCAATCGACCAGGGCCGTGGTCTCCGAAGCGGTCAGGCTCTTCCTCGAAGATTCCAGTACCTCTTGAAGTCGCTCCACCCCGGCCATGCGCTCCTTCGTGTCCTTGGCACGCGCAAGCTCTAAGGCAGCCTCCATCGTCGCTCGGATCTGGTGCGGTTCGCTTCAGATCTGAACGCGATTAGCCAAAATCTACGGCATATAGAGAGAGAGTAGGGAGGGAATGTGGAAGGGGAGAGAACACGGCTAAAGCCTAAATGTAGTAGAAGGAAATGTTGGTGAAGCAGCGAGTGCAGTGAGCGAAGCTAGTGAAAGAGAAATGGGAGGAGAGAGAGACAGTGAAGGTTGCTTCACTAAATTTGACGGTGGGAAAGATTGATGAAGCTATGGTTGGGGTCGTGGCAGTTATGGAATTCACCACTTGTTTCGTTTTAATTTACAGTTTGTACCACTGTGCCTTTGTCTGACGGATTTTACCTATATTTGTTTTTGGATTTTTCAATTTTTTTAAATTCTTCATTATTCAGATATTTTACAAAAATCAATATATAAATAAAAAATATTTTAACCATTACATTAAAATAAATTTATAAATTGATATAGTTTGATATGATACGTGAAATTATAAAATTACTTTTATTATAAAATAGATCTAATAAATTCTATAAAATTACATTAATTTATAAATTAACTTCATATAATTTATTTATATTTATAACTGATCTCATTAAATTATATTATTTATAAATTTATTTTTATAGAGAATTAATATTTTTTTTAAATGAGAAGGGAGTTGATTATGCGGTGGCCACTGGCCCAGATGGCGGCAATAGACTTTGGGTCTGTCCTTCCGAATTCTGAGCTGGAGCGTGGTGCCTGGTGGCGTCTTTTTCGTCAATGTCAGCAAAAAATTTTGTGGAATATATGGGAGAGGAAAATTGACAGGGCATTGTTGGGAATTTCAGAGTTATGCTGTTTTCTTAAATTAAAAAAAAAAAATTAATGATGCACGATGATAATTCACATTAATATTCTATTAATATAAAAATAAAATAAAAGTGCAGTATAATATATATTTTAAAACTGAATTATTAAATTTAATAGAATCGCACTCTAAGCAATATAATATGTAGAATAATTAATTTTAACACCTTTAAATAAATGGTAAGAAAGTCTAATCAAAATTATATTAAATTATTGTAAAAATATATGTCTCTATGTCTCTCCCGAATATGATAGTTTAATTGGAATAAATATATAATTGAGTTTTTAATTATTATAAAAAGTTTAATAAAATAAAGGGCTGGGAGGGCATATTTGATGAGGCCCTGGCACTGCCACGCAATCCATGTATACGGATGCATTTTATGTGTAGAATTATGTTAGATATAATTAATTATATTATATAAGTATTGTTTACTCTTTTTTAAAAATGAACGAGGTTTGCTGTTAAAAATAATAATTTAATCGTATAAATTTTATATTTACTTACATTTAAAAAAAATACATAATATTTATACATTCTGTAACTATAAATATCATTTATCTTATAAAAAATGAAAACTTTAATAGCAAAAGTAGAAAGAGTAGCAGACATTTGTTGTTTTGCCACGAAGGAGCATGGAACTCTCGGGGATTAGGTTTTGCAAGTGACAACATGTTTTGCTTCTTGAAGATACGTATTAGAGTGTTGCAGATACTCCAAGCAACTATTGTTGCCAAGGAAAGGCAATATATTTTAAATGGATGCAAATCCTAGACAAATTTAGGTTGAATAATGTGAAGGGAACAGCTATCTCATCCTAATATCAAATCCTGAACATGGTCTTTGGCGTCATTAATTGATTCAAACCCTTACCCCCCCGCCCCCCCCCCCCCCCCCCCAAGAGGAATTCAATACATTATGTGATAGAGGTAGAACTAATATACATCAATGTCCAAGAAAAGTCCATTCCACAGCAATTTTAAGGCAAAAACTATCATTTTCATTTTTTTTTTTACCCTATATTGTGTACACCCTACTAGTAGTTGGGAAAGTTGGGATTTTATGTTGCCTCGTCTATTTTTATAAAATTTCTCAACTCATCTCATATCTTCTCATCTAATTATTACAATTGTTTTAAATTCTCACATAAAATAAAATAAATAATTCAATTTTTTCAAATCCTAAAATAAAAATAATATTAAAAAAATATATTCTAACAATATTTTATTCAACTTTTAATTTTTATTTCAACTCATCTAATCTCATCTGTAAATGTCACCAAATATATGTTACTGTTGTGATGAAGATCCATATAGACTCCTATTATTTGGGGAAAAAAATGAGATTTTGGTTCATAAAATGATGGCATAGCCTCCAGAATTAACATTGACAGCATGTTCCACCAGAAATGATTAACAAAATGTTAGTTCAGGGGTCATTCAAAGCCATAATCATAAAATGTTTGTTAATTGAGTTTGGGAAGGCATAGGTTGCACCCAAGGGGATGATTGGCAGAGCACAAACCAGATAGAATGCTAACTTCATGACAAAGCCAACCCAACAACTCCCTTTGGACATAGCTCAAGAAAAAGAAAGTGAAGAAAGCTGTCCACTTTCACTTTTTGTTTAATCGTGTTAGGTTTATGCTAATAATATAAGATAAAATTAAAGTGGCTTCTGCTATCTGTTATATGAATAGCTTGACCTTTACAGGCTGGCTGTTTATTTATTTATTGGGTAATCTTACAGGTTGGCTTATTTCGTTTGTTGGGACTTGGAGGGAAGTCGTGCATCTAAGCACAAGGTGATTCAGCAATGCTTAGCCCTTAACAGTAAGCAGTACCAAAGCCTGACTTGTTAAAAGTATGAAAAATACAACACCATTGGATTAAGATCACAATTGCTAGTAAATAAAAAAATACTATTAATCATCATTTTAACATAATTATCTTAATATGATAGCGATTACAGTACTAGAAAAATAAGTATTTATGACGAGTTATTTGAGATAAAAATAATTATTTGTGATGAGAATAAACTCATCTTGATAAGAAATAGTCATTTTCGTAAGAAATAACTGACAATAAATAAGTAATTTTCTAATAGTATTATTGAAAAAAATACTTATAAAATTATTTTTAATTATTTGTTTTATCATTTGATCCTATTACAAAATGATGAAATGACGTGGTTAAAAAAACAGTTGAGTGACTTTTTCTCAAAAATGATTAAAAATCGCCATACATTCTTGTACCATTTTTCATATGGGAAAGCCAGCTTTTGCATTCCATCTCAATCTCAAGCTGTCCAACTCCTGGTAAGATGGATGTCTTCTATCATCCTTATCCACTCCTTCCCTCAAAACATGTTCCATCAGGGTGGAAATAGCCTTTGAAAAATCACGAGAAAAATATTTTTTGATGGTTTTTCTACAAAAAAAATAATAATAAAAATTAGTTTTGTAACCCAATTGTAAAAACTTTTTATTTAAAGCATTATGATGTAACTTAATTGATCATGACTAAAACAAGGTATTTTGAAGGGATAGGAGGGGTGAAAGTACTGATACTCCCAATATTATTAAGTTTATTTATATAATAATAAATGTTTAATAATTTAATATTCTATTATAAATTGGAAGTGGACTTTTTTAAATTAATATGTAAAAGAGAAAATATACTTACAACTGTGAATTGTGTAACTGCCGCGTAATCGCTTTGAAAAAAATAAATAAAATATGGGACCCACATGAAAAAAAAAATTAATTTTTTAATAGTGGACCCCACTCTTTTTCAAAGCGATTACGCACTTCACGGTTGTATGTAGAATTACTCTATGTAAAATACGGCTACTCCGTTTCAGGCTGGTCGCAATTATATACCCCAATGTCACGAGAACTGGCCAAGAAAGCGAACGCTAACCACAAAGGTCATGGCCTTGGTGATATTATAAACAAAAACTTTATCTGCAGTCAATTTTATATACTTTTTGTGCATTTTGTTGATGTGATTGATTACGTCACTTTTTTTTAATATAAAATAAATTTTAAATGCCACCAAATTAGTGAAACGTGCAAAAAATACGTAAAAGTGATTATATGTAACAGAATTGTATTATAAATGAGTACTCTTTGTAACCCATTCCTGGAAACAACAAGCAGAGAATTTGTCAGAAATCTAAAGTTTTTGGCATTTTTCAATCTTCATAGGTCCTTTGGAAAAATTCAAGGGATCAGAACATTTCAGAAAACCCCACCAGCCACTGAAGAACATTATCTCTTTACAATATTTATATGGCATTAAACGGAAACAGAAAGTTAACATACTTTCTTATTAATTGTTCACAATAGCAAAATATAAAAAAATCCAGAAATTCCTTCAAGTTACAATCTCATTATAGCATACCAATATACATAATCTTGTTTGTAGGAATGCTTGACAAATGAATACCAAGACATATAAAAGAACTATGTGATTTTTTTAAAGTAATTCGAAACAAGTGCATGCGCTGGGTTAGAGGGTGAAGAGACATATCTCCTGATTTGCTCCCCTTGTCGTTCCTCATCAATGACTGTAGCAATCTCTCCCATTTATTTCTGCAGTGCATTATTTTTGCCTTCTGTAAATAGCTCATCCGTTATCTTGTAATTGTTATATTGTAATTGCTCCAGTTGTATATTTCCTTGTTTAGTTCTTTGTATAGCTACCTATAGGGATGTAATTGGTTTGGATCAGTCCGGTTTTGGACATATTTTATAACTAAACCGGTATACCGGTTTTGAGATTGGAAAAACCAATACCACACTGGTTACACTCTAAATTGGTACTTCTGGTTTTACCGGTTCCAGTTCAGTTCGATTCATTTTTTCCTGTATATTATATAGCATATATATTATAGTATATAATAATATAGTGATAATATATTGTAATATTTTATAATATATATTATAATTGTATTATAGACTATAGTGATATATTATAGTATATTATAATATATAATGATATAGTATTAGTATAACTACTAATACAAGAGACTATAGTAATAATATATAGTTATTTATATAGGATTTTAAAATATAATATTATATTAATTAGTAATTTATCATATAATACAAAATTATTTTATATATAATTATATATATAAATTATATATAATATAAAAAATCATATAAAAAATTTAAATATATATATATGAACCGATCCGGTCCGGTTCAGTCCAATCTTAGAAAAAGAAAAACTGGAACCGAACCGATTTCGACTGGTTTTGAGAAAAATGGAACCAATATCGGACTAGACCAAACCCACCAGTTCGGTTCGGTCCGGTCTAGTTTACCAGTTTACCGATTCTTTTTTCACCCCTAACTACGTAAGCTAATTATAAACATTACATAAATGGATTACTAGCTATGCTCAAGGCAAGCTATTCTCCTTATAGAGGGGAGGCAAGCTTTAGGTATGATGTAACGTAAATGCTAGATACAATTAAGTTTCCATGTTTGTAGTATTTTTATGGCATTTCCATGTTTGGAAATGTCAAGCTTACTTGCTCGGCAGGTTCGAGCATGAATATCGAGCAACAGCTTTAAAGTTGTTTAGTTGCCATGGTTCTTTTGATGCCCGAACTCAAGATTATGCTGAGGACGTGATCAAGCAAGTCTGGTGGGATGATTTGCTTTGTTTCATTCTGAAAGTGTTATAGTCGAACTGTATGAACCGTACTTGATGCTCAATTTGTAATGCACGTGAAGCTCGAATACAAGCTGTCTTTACTCGGAAGTGGAAGTTTGCTCGGGAAAAAAGCTAGGGGAGGTTTTTGTCTAGAGTTAATCTTTAAAACGGTCTACTGTTTATTTTCAAAAAAAGCCCTCTAATAGGTGAGTTACACGTAGCCTCCTCAGCATACCTACCATGTGCCCCCACTGCACGCACTCAGATGGATCCCTCAAGCCTCATCCCCTCTCATTCTCTCCCACATAACCTAGTTTTACGAAATTTCATCTCCCCCTCTCCGCCACTCTCTTCGTCGTCGCACGAGGAACGCGACCTCCGATGGATTCCCTTGCTGTTGAGATTACATGGGTCTGGTAAGGGTGTGACGGTGAGCTCTGAAAACAATGCCGGCCACTTTCAATAGATCCCTCCGATGGTTGTGGTGGTTGCCTCATCTTCCTTCGACTCTTGGTTAGTCAATATTTTTTCTATTTTTATTTGATCTGATCTTTTTATTTTCATTGGAAGGGTCTGCATGATTCTGTGTTTTGGGAGGGTGCTTCGTCCGGGTTTCGAGAGAGGGGATCAGGATTAGCTATAGTGTGGCTTGGTAGTCACTACTTCGCGCACGATTCTATCAAAGTTGGGGTATTTTTTCTTGTAGTTGTCGAGAGAGAGAGCTTGGATTCTAAGAAGGGAATGGAGAGGAACCATCTCAGCAGGAAATTGGAGAAGAAAGAGAGAGTTTATCTATGGATTTTGAAGAACAGTAGAAAAATCAAGAATAAAAAAGCCAGTAAAAGTGGTGTGGATTGGAGATGTGTTCTTGGGCAGTGAAATTCTGACATGAAGATGGTGTTCTTGGGCGACAGGAAGATGTGTTTATTATCCAGTGTAATGAGCTTATTCTGATTTGTGTGTAATTGCTGATGTGGTAGAGTATTATTGGAGGCTGTTAAAGGCTTATTTTCAGATGGACCGCTGCAAAGCGGCTTTGTTTTGTCTATCTTCATTTTCCAGCCTAATTTATTTTTCTGCACCATCTTTATATCTCTGTCCTATCATCATTTTCAATCTTAGGACCTTTTTTCCTAGTTTTTCATCCTATCTTCATTTTTCCGTCCTACATAAATATCCTTACTAAAGCTACTTATTTAATCAAAGCACCCTTATGAGCCATGTGTGTTAATTACAAACACTTTGCCTCCCATGGGTGGACTCCTACGATGCATCCATGCTTGATACTAGCACTTTGCCTCTATGGTGCCCGCCACGAGAGTGGAGACCACTTATGCACAGATTGAATACTTTGTTTTCCATTGTGTTCGCCTAGATGGCAAGCATTGTTGCTCACCCTTCTTGGCCAAGCACTTTTGCTAAAGTTTTGGGGTATCAACATAGTTCTCTCCCAAGAAGGCCACAGATACTTATGATCAACTCATGAGCAAGTGGTCAATTCATGAGGGGACGCATGTGAAACTTGAATACAAGATATGTCTTTACTGGGAAAGAAAGTTTGTGGAGCTTTTGTCTTATATTTAGTTTTAGTCTTATCTTTATTTTTCTATCCTCTCTTCATTTTCAACCTTAGGCATTTTTTCGTCATATCTTCATTTTTCTATTCTATCTTCATTTTTTCTGTCCTATCTGCTTTTTTCGTCCCACGTAATTCGACCTTCCATGTATGCATTAGATATTGTGGAGCTTGTACGATTTGCAGCGAGCTCCCATGTCCATCAGGCACTATTCTTGAGCATGTAATGGGACCAAAGTGCTTGCCCTATGAGTGCGAGCAAGTATTATTGCTCACCTCGGGGTGTGAGCACTTTTTCTCTATTAGTTTCGAGCATTTTTTGCTTGCACCTAACAAGTGCAAGTGCTTCACTCACCCTCTTGGGTTGAGAGGAGTTTTGCTCGCACCGAGCAAAGTTCTCAAATCCCAAGTGCAAGATCGTTTCATTTATTTGTTTGAATACTCACCCAAAGCGCCCTTCGTGAGGAGCATCTCGCTCGCCAAAGGGAGAGCTCTTTTGCTCACCTTGGGACAAGCACTTTGGCAAACATCATTTCATTTAGTTCTTTTAAGTGCTCACCCCGGAGGGTCACCTTTTTGGCCAAGGGCAAGCTGTTGTTGCTCGCCCTAGTGGGACACCCTTTGCTCAACCCGGGGTGCAAGCTCTCTTAGGTCACCCCATGGGAGGAGAGCATTGCTCGCCCTCCCAGGGTCCGGTGCTTTGACCAATATAGTGTTCGACCAAGAGGGCAACAAACACTTCTGAGTAACATAGTCCTTACCAGGAGTGAGCACTTTTTATGGCCCCTGGGACGAACATTTTTCTTGCCACCCCACCGGGCAAGCACTCTTAGCCCTTGGATGAACCCTTCATGCTCTTTCAGGGTGCTCGCCGAAGGGGTGAGCACTGTTACTCTTTAAGGGGTGAGGTTTTTGCTCCTCGTGGTGCTCGCTTCATGCACAAGATCTTTCGAGTTCTCTTTGCTAGTCCGAGATACGAGTGCTCCTTGTTCGCCTTGGATGTGAGCACTTTCGCTTATCTTATGTCGGAGCTATTGTTGCTTGTCCTGGGATTTGAGCACTCCTTGGTTGCCTTTGTGTTCATGCGCTCTCTCCTTGCCCTTGGTGCATACACACACGTACGAGTACTCCTTGTTCGCCCTTGTGTTTGAGTTGTTGCCTCTCGTGGTGGTTTGAAAAAAAAAATGATATTTGCAATCATAGTGCACAATTGCCATGCACTCTGTTTGCAAAAAGTAAATAAATATGGAATTCATATAAAAAAATTAAATTTTTTAATAATAGAGTTCACTCTTTTTCAAAATGAATGCACGATAATTGCACAATCCATGATTGTATTGAGCATTTTTTTTTTAAAAATCACTTCTTATTTTATTTTTCTTCAAATTTTAAAAATATTTATAGGGGAAGCCGGGCAAGTGCCATGCATCTGCCCTCCTACTAATATATAAGAAAGCTATGCCTTCCATCTCATCTTAATGGTCAGCAATTTGATTTTTTTTTTTTCTTTTTTAGTTTTCATGGACGGAGGTGATTGCTCTCTGCATACAAACAAACCAAAACCTTCTAGGGGCAAAACTAGGATATGGCGTGTGGTATTTATCAGCATAAATAATATATACTTTTTGCACGTAACTATATAAAAATAATAATTATACGTCATAAAATTATACAATTGATCTCAGCTTACTCATATTTTTCTAAACTTTAAGAAAAATTTATAGATAAAAAATAAACTTGAAAAAATATCTAATAATATAAAAATCGTTAGATTTTTATTGTATAATTGTATTACTATTAATAAGTGAACAAAAAAAAAAGCATTTGAATAACTAATAAATTCTTCACAAAAAAAAAAAAAATTATTCACACTCTCTCTCTATCTCTCTAGCTAGAAACGTCTCATCAATCATCTAGCTAGATAAATCTGCTACCTCTCATATACAAGAATCTTCACAGTTTTGTTTTAACTATTAGATAAACTCTATTAAAACTTCTAACTAGTTAACTGATTAATATATGGTTAAAAACATTTCAAAGGTTGTAAAGGAAGATTATGTACATGTGATAGGCAAGAAACTCAATGAAGTCAAGAATGACCCAGATGAGAAATAAAAATAAAAAAATCATGTGACTATGTAAGCTCAGAAAGACAAAAAAAACTTATATGATATCATTGATATGAAACTAAATAAACCACACAATGCACACCAAAGGCAAATAAAGAGATATAGAGATGTCAAATCAAGGCTATTATGTTAATAGACTTAAGGATATTTGAGTGATATGCTGTGTGTTTGAGTGTTGTGGGGGGCAATCCTAAATATTTTAAGAATATTTACACTTAAAATTGTAATCATACAACATATAAGACTAATTTTTAAAACTTTTGAGGGGTAGTAGCCCCCCCAATCTCCAACATAGTTCCGCCCTTGCTTCTAGTTTCATTTGGACGTAAGAACATGGGTTGAAGTAGAAAGGTCTTTGAAGGATTATAAATCTTAGATGCGTTTGGTCTACAATGGCTGCAAGAATTATCACTCGTAATGTGGGATCAAATTTTCATCTTCACAAACTCCATTTAAATGCTAAGAATATCTAAAATCATCTATGAATTGAAGTGAAATAGTTTGTGAATAGTACTGAATAGTTTGTAAATATTAGTGAAGTGTTTGTGAATAGTAAAATAGTATGAGAATATCTTAAAATAATTGTGTTTCTAAATAGACCCTTAATAGCTACATGTAGTCTTGTACATTTATGTGATGCTTAA
This sequence comes from Juglans mandshurica, assembly GCA_022457165.1. NCBI lineage: Eukaryota > Viridiplantae > Streptophyta > Magnoliopsida > Fagales > Juglandaceae > Juglans > Juglans mandshurica. The sequence goes on along the minus strand of CM039620.1, from coordinate 27,053,335 downwards.
ATTGTTTACTCATGCCTCCTTATCTAGTGCTTGATTATTTGGTATTAAATAAAGGTTGGACTTTTAGTGTTAGTTTCTTGGCATCTAGGATCAGTTTCAATATGATCGTTTCAGGGTGACAGTTTTGTTCTGTCAATTGGAAGGGATATTCTCATTACCCACTAGGCTAGGCCTGGTCCATCTCCAAGAGGCCCAACAGCTAGTGTAACTGGCCCACCAACTAAGACAAGAGAAAGAGGATCCAAAGCCAATGCGGGGAAATGATCAACCAAGGAAGATGGGATAACGTTCACTTTGACACAACCTTGTCCCGATGACCTGCAATGACACTACACCACACTAAATAGGCAGAAACGAAGCACATATAGGGGATCTCAGCGAGAGGCGTTGTTCTTGACAAAGTGCCCAAATAATGGTCGCAGTCACCCACCTACCACACAGGACATGACCCGGGAGAGCCACGCTACATTAAATGTGATGGCATAGTACCCAGTACAATAGACAGACACCCCTAGCACAGGAAACATAGCCCACATTGATAGGGAATATAAAAGCCTAACCCCAAATGAGAAACACTCTCATGCACTCCTACATAGAAAATTCTCTCGATCTCTTAGAGGATTGACTTAGATATCAGAGGTGTTTTATCACCCACCAAACTCTTACATTGCTTGTGTGTAGAATCTTTGAACTTGTAGACCAATGTGCGAAATACGTTGTTAACATCAATTATTTAGCGTTATATTAAAATATAAAAAATTATATTAGAAGTCCGATGGTGTTTTTCAATAAGAGCAAGCCCAAATCTAGCCCATCAAATCCTACTTCTACTTCTTGTGTCATGTCCACTTAGCCTGACTTGATTACATAAACTAAATTATCTCATGTCATCTCATATAATCATTACAATTTTTTCAAATCCTCACACAAATTATAATAAACAATTCAATATTTTTAAATCTCAAAATAAAAATAATATTAAAAAATTATATTCTAATAATATTTTATTCAACTTTCAACTTTTATATCATATCATATCATATCATATCATCTGTTGTGTAATCAAAGAGACCTTAGATATAGGCATATAGCTCTCCAGTCACCTTCTCTCAAAATGGGTCTAGTATATGTCACACTTCACCAATCAAGTCCTTGCTCTCCAGATGATTTTGGCTAGGATATGCACCCAAACTCTTCTTTCGATGGGCCATTTTGGCTTCGTGCTTTGGCAAAGACCTCCGCCATTAAATGTGAGAAATGAGAATGTGTAATATAACATGGGTTATCTTTTTTAGACATGACATGAACCTTCGCATTATGATGATGGTGGAATTTTAACTTCCGGGCAAAAAGAAGTATTAGGGAAGAGACATTTAGATAGCATTCCTCACAAGGATCACTTTCACCACCGAAATTAAGCCACTTAAATCATTTAAATACAGTAGCTATTGAATGCCACGAGCCAAATCCATTGTTGGTACCAACAAAATCGTGTTTAGCCAACCCTCTCTTCCTCTCTCTCTCTCTCTCTGCTGTCTGCTATACTGCTTTAAGTTGATCATAACTCATCCTTGTTGGTAGCGTCTTCCCCCATGAGTTCTTCAAGAGAAAATTCATCCTCTTCAATGATCTCTCCATCTTTACCATCCCAAGGTTCCGTTTTCACAATCACGGGAGCGCCATCCAGAGGCAAATTGCCCTTTCCTCCACGTCCAGCTTCCTTCACAAACTCTCTGAGAAACCAAATAAAATATATATTCATCTTTCTGTCCATACCTATATTGGTGTTTGATATAAAAAGCAGAAGCAGAAGCAGAAGCAGAACTTACATAATCTGGTCAAGTTCAAATGCACTCTTAAGTGGGGCATATGCACCTTTCTTCACGTTCAAGGCTACCAAAGCAGGATAACCATACCCACCAACACCTACACGCTTCTCTAGATCTGGCTGCCTACCAGCTGCTGCCCAGACATAGCTGTAACACATGAAAATATAAAATCAGTTATTACTTCTGTAACCATTGACCCCAAGAAGTTTCTCAAAACATTTGAGGCGTTTACATAAGGTGTTTGATGAAAGCATAATATTCAGTTTTTATGGAAAAATCTAAAGAACCTATCTCTCAGAGAGAGAGAGAGTGTAACATCCTAATGAAAGGCCCAAGCCACATGGCCTATACTCCAAAAGGACTATTTAATGATATAATTGGAACTCCATTAGAACGTTATAAAGAGCAAGTTCTTCTTCCCAAGCAATGCGATATCTCATACACCATCTAACCTTATCACTTATTAAAATAATAGGGTCTCACCCCCCCCCCCCCCCCCCCCCGGGCGGGTATCCCTGACGTCCTCGGGCCAGTTTGTCGTAGGTGGCACAGCTGAAGCCCCATATTTATAGTTAAGATAAACTCTGATACCATTTGTAACACCTCAATGGAACGTCTAAACTACATGACCTATACTCCCAAAAGGACTAGTCAATGAAACAATTGGAATCCAATTGGAACATTATAAAGAGCAAGAACTTCTCATTCCCAAGCAATGTGGGATCCCATACACCACCTACCCTTATAATTTTTCAGAATGGGGTATCACAATTGGAGTCCCATTGGAACATTATAAAGAGTAAGAACTTCTTCTTCCCAAGCGATGTGAGATCTTATACACCATCTATCCTTATCACTTATCATAATGGGGTATCACATAGAGACAAAGTAAACATGAAATCAGAAAAAAGAGAGTCAAAATGAATGGTTAAGGACTTCGAGGAAATTACCTGTATGGACTCCTTCTGAACTTCTCTGCAACAGTTAATAACTGCTGAATGTACTTGTTCCTCCCTTCAGCCTTGGAATCCAAAATGTCAGGCAGGAAAGCAACAAAACAGATGGCAGCTGAACCGCATTTCTCCTCCATGACATCCTATAAAGAAGATTTATATAAAGCTAGCACATTTCCCTGATAAGAATTCTATAGTACAAGCTTTGGTAGTGAAGTGCTTACAGTGCCAGTCAGCTCAGTCACTTCAGGAGGTGCAATATTTGTTTCCAGCTGCACAAGAGCAAATGATTCAATTGCCGAGGCAGTTCTTGCACCCTCATAGGGGATTGGGTTATCTTTGTCAGCACCAAATACCAAGATGGTGGGAAACCCTTGAACATTGAACCTGCTCATCAGAGACTGGTAAAGCCAATGTATCAGAACCATGTGATTTAAGAAAGCAAACCATGCATCCAAGAAACCACAATTTCTTAAATCTCCCATCCAAGGGTTTGGCAATCAGTGTGTCATGTGAAAACAACCATAAACTTTAAGAAAGAAAATGCATGTGCATAAGCAATGTGCATGCATGTAAGAACGCTATCTTAAAACAAAGGAAGGTGGAGAAACCATGAGGTGGTATTGATGGAGTTAATCGCAATCTATGAATGAGAACTACAAGTATAATCGATACTTACCAAAAAAAAACTACAAGTATAATCCATGGAGACATGATATTACTTTGAAAGGCATATTAATTCATAGAGGAAGAGTTGACCTTTGTGGCATAATATCTGGCACAAAATGTCCATTAATTTAATGGGCTAAATGTCCATGTAAGAGTTGACCTTTAGCCCATTGATTTTAATGGGCTAAATGCCCTTGATTTATTTCAGTTGCAAATTCTTGATTACCCATAAAAAAATAATAATATTTACACAACTCTTAGAAACCTCTCACTTTCAATCCAAACTGAAGAGTATGCCAACAAAAAAAATCCAAACTGAAGAGTATGCCAACAAAAAAAATTAGACAAGCAAATCAAATCTCTGCACCTAGACAAAAATGTTAATTTTTTTTTTATTGGCACCGGGTGTCCAAGAACAAAGTACTGACTAATCCCGGGGGTGCACAGGCTCTCGGCAAGGAGTTTACAGCAAGTGCACCTCGAGTAATTCAAGGGGAAGTTCCCTCAGTCCGATGCTCTTAGAAATTGTTTGCACCCAAGTGTATTCAAACTTTAGACCTATAGGGAGCATACCACCATGACCAAGGCCTTTACCACTTGAGCCAACCCTAGGGGTTACAAAAATGTTAACAAATGAATGAAATAAAAATAGCATATTTCTTATCGCATTGCACTTTCTAAAAGTTCAGTCTCACCTTTTCTGAGTCGCAGTCAACATGACCTAGCTTCACCTTGCCCATCAAGTTATTAGAAGCCTTCTTCCACTCAGGAGCCAATTTTTTACAATGTCCACACCTTTTAAGAAAAAAATTAGACAAGAATTATCATCAAAACTAGGAATGTTAAAGTAATTTACCTATAAAAATAAAATAAAAAAATGTTAAAGTAATTTAGATACATACTGCCAAAACTGATATTTTAGATTCAACCCACACTTAAAATGTGTTATGAAGGGAACCATAAATCCAAATTAGCTCGCAAAGGTAGACCAAAAAAACCACTTACCAGGGTGCAAAAAACTCGACAATCCAAAGTTCCTTACTTTTAAGCACCAATTCATCAAAATTGCGGGAATTCAATTCCACTGAAGCACTTGGTTCAGATTTTCCATTTGATCCTCCGGTTGCTTTTCCACTTAATCGTTCCTTTAGAAGTGCCTTTAGCTGTGAAACCATGCAGTTCGAGCCACAACATGTAATGCAAGACACAAGTTCTTGGTTCAGGCATTGTACAGTCAAGTGAGACAGATGATCCACTGAACAGTGAGAAATTGCCCATACCGATCAACCACAAAACTGAAGTTAACAATACATTTTCTTGTCATACAACCACCCAACTTGTCTAGACCATTGCCAACAGATAGGGATTCCTACATTTTTATTTTTAGATCCCTTTTAATCAAGATCATCCACATAAGTGTTTGTTTTACACTCAAAACCAACCTACGACGAACTTTGAATGATAGGGAAGATGAAAACCAGCAAGTCAATACCGCCTGCATGTTTGGCATAGTCATACAACCTCTCAACTTGTAAACTGATATCTTTAATCTACAAGTGTCCAGTTAAACACAAACTATTATCCAGACTTAGTGCATAGCAACCAATAGATATATATAACTTTGAGAGCATAGAGTTTTGCTCCTGTTCAATCACATCATCAGCTCCCTGTTATTTTATTAAATGAAAGGGAAACTACACTTTCACCCACCAACAACCACTTAATTTTTTGCTTTGCTCCTAAATTACCAAAATTTCTGTTGTGGACTGGAAAATACCTATTTTTTTTTCATTATGAACCATCGGTTAATATCTTACCATTAAAAAATTGATCACGTGAGACAATCTTAGTAGTCTTATCTGAATGAAGGGTGCAAAGTGACACCTATTGCAGTTTTAGGATGCAATTGACACTTTTGGTAGTTTTGGGTGAAACAGTATATTTTCCCCTAAATGAAAATTAAATAATATATGTTATTAAGTTAGAGTCATTAAATGAAACTTATATATCTAATCAAGTTACTAATCTTCAATTAAATTTAGTAGAGCTTTTAATTTTCCTAATGGCTTTTTTTTTTTTTTTTGGCTCAATTCATTTCCTTTTAGTTTTGTAATCAATGGATTCATAAGGGTAATTGGATTTTAGGGAAAGTAAAAAAGCCTATAAGTTATGACTCTTGATGACCATGGTTACTGACACGCCATATAATGAACTATTGGTTCTTCTCTCCCCTCAAGCAAATTTTGTAAGGTATCCTATTGCTAACACAGGAACAAAAGAGAATTAGGAGAGAAGGTCAAAGTGCTTAATCAAATTTTGGAGATCAAGGTACTAACATTGACTCTTTTCTGAATCATATATAGCATGCTAACTTAATTAATAGTATTTTTTATTTAATAATTTAGTTATGTCTGTGCATCACACAGGTCTCCAAATAGTGATATTTCAAAAATATTGAAACTAGTAGCACAGCAGAAGCAATATGACTATCTCATCAGCTGATTTTTTTTTTTTGTCCTGATGAATAGAAAAATTAGAAGTAAAGGAACAGTGAATGGTAGTTGTTTCAAGGAGGATGATAGGTAAGTATATTTTGTGAAGCAATTGTTTTGACTTGTTGAAGAAAGACATCAGGTAACCCCATCACTACAATTATATACAGGACATGTCTGATATGATAGGTAACATTTCTGCGGCAATTAAAACAATGATTTATATCCCCTAGAGTTCAGGAACTAGAATGGGACCCACGTTCTATGTCTATCTTTTTCCAATTCTAGCTCGTAGAGTTCTTGTCCGAATTCTAGGGGGATCAGGGATCTAAACCCTCAAAACAAACGAAGCTTTTCACTAAAGGTAGCATCAATGCATCAGAACATTGCGATGCAGCCCATGAGTTTTAGCCACTTTCTGTAGCTTAGTTAATGTGCACAATCATTGGCTTCAGTGATAAAATCATATCAATAAAAGTTATCCAACAAAGACCAAAAAAAAGAAAAAAAAAATCAGTGCAAGTTAAAAAATCAAAACAAACCTGTTGAAGTGCAAATTCTGCAATGGGTTTGACATCTCTAGCTCCTTGGTAATCTACTGGAGGCTTTCCAGGTGCAAACACCTTTATGGTAGGAAATCCTTTAATCCCATATTCCTACAGGGAAATCAAGCACACCAACCACCCAAACAATGATTCTGTTTAATCTCGAGTCAGCAATTGAATGTGATAAGCCACAATTTTTTTTTTTTTTTTATTGGCACCGGGTGTCCGGGAACAGCGTCCAGACTAATCCCAATGGTGCACAGGCCCTCAGCAAGGAGTTTTCCGCAAGTGCACCTCGGGTAATTCAAGGAGAAAATCCTCCAGTCCGATGGCCCCTAGAGATTGTTTGCACCCAGTGGGATTCGAACCTTAGACCTTGGATGGAGCAAACCACCAAGACCAAGGCCTTTACCACTTGAGCCAACCCCTAAGGGTTGTGATAAGCCACAATCCTTTCAGACCAAGTATGAATATCTTACAAAAACATGTCTTCTTCAAACCTTGAGTAAATGCTCATGATTATCAAAAAAAAGTTTCAACACCAAAATAGATTTCATCTAAATGATTATTATACTATAAATACAAAAAACTACTTTTCAAGTATAGTAATTTTCCATCAATTAGCAAAAAATTCCCAATTGGCAACTACTGTTTGCAAAACTACTAAATATATGTTAATTTGTTATCAGTATATTAAAAACCTGTTATTTACTCCAATTCTGCAGTTCTCAGCACACATTATCATTGAGGAAACACTTCCAAACCTGAGCAAGGGACTGGTGTGCATCAGCATCAAGTGCTGCCACAGTGGCGACACCTTTCAATACAGCGGCGGCCTTTTCCCATATAGGTGTTAGAGCCTGACAGTGGCCACACCATGGTGCAAAAAACTCAACCAGAACAATTCCATTCGAGTTCAGAACCTGCCATCAGTAACATGGATTTATCCTACCAAGCATCAGGAACGCTAGAATGTATACTTATTTTAAAATAATAAATTATGACTATAATACACAACTTTTTTTTTAAAGGTAAACACAACCTAAATTAATAGTATCAGAAACTAGACAAAATAACTAAACAATTGCAATGCTACTTTACCAGCTGAGAGAAGAAATAACAAACACAATTATGTGATTAGTATCACATAGAGAAGTGCTAACTCTACAAAGGGATTTTACAAAAGCAAACCTACAAACTGAAGTGGCTCTATGTGAGACATTATATCTACTTTATAATAAAATGAGCTAATCTGATGTACCACATTAAACCACATCAGTTTGTAAGTTTAGTTTTGTAGGATTTCTTTATAGACCAAGCATTTCCCAATTACATATCCCAACCACATGCCACATAAGATAACTGAATGATAGACAATATGGTTGAGTAAGGAGGAAAATTCTAGTATGTATAGGGTTATACTCGAATCTCGTTAATATTGCAAAACATTCACCAAACGACTGTTTTGGGATAAAGTGTGTTTGCAGTACAATACAAATTGTTTGGAGACAAACTAAAAACATCACTCACAATTGCATAATGCAATGTAATACAAACTCCTTTCAGCCTCCTGATGTTTGCTTAATAAGAAAAAGCTAACTAATAGAGGTGTTTTTTAAATGGGAGCAAAATGAATAACACCCCAATACGTTTCTAGTGCTAATAGAATATATATAAAACAAATACAATTATATACAAATAACTTATCAAAAAATAGATAAAACGTGTGTAAATACACACACAAACATACGAAAAAAAGATACAATTATGAGTACAAATGGCTCCTCGTATAGAATCCAAAACTACCAAATCATATTCTTCGTCTCATAAGTTTATGATAGAGTTATATTCACTGATAAAACATTATTCAATCTCGAACCAAAACCAAAATAAGAAAAATACTTGCACTACTACTAATAATTCTGGTAGTAGCTCTATGAGTCTAAGACACTGAAAAACCAGATCTAAAATGCATGAATCAAGCGAATACGAAGGAAGAAAAACTCCAACACATTTAAAAAAACCAAAGCACGCCCATTAGCAATCAGAATTAAATCTTTTCGCGATAAGATCTCGGAAGTATTATGATTATTATTATTGCCAGAAATAGTATCGTACGCAACCAATCGTATTCCAGAATTGTGAGAATAAGAAATGATCCAGCACAAGAAAAACGCTAAAACTAGGAAATTTACAAAATATAGAATATATATTTAAAAAAAGAGAAAGAAGATTACCTTGGCCTTGAAGTTGGAAGGGTTTAGCTGAACCACTGGTGAAGATGGTCCGTAGAGCGCGTGACAGAGATTGAAATTGAATGCGAAAAAGCATAAGAAGAAGAAGATTGGTCGAGATATGAACAATGCTCTCTTCGTTCTCATTCTCTATCTTTCCTTCTCTCTCGGTGTCTGTGTGTGTTTCTGTGAATTGAATTCGGAGCGGTAGGCTGACTTGGGAAGAGCACAAGAAAAACCCTCTCTCTGCGGTTCTGTTTTTAAACCCCCGTTGGGTACGAACTACGTGTATTCACCAATCAAAGGGTTACACGTCGCCTCATCATTATAAGGTGATATTTGAATAATGAGTTGAGTGGAGATGATTGTTTTGAAGTTTGAAAAAGTTAAATTATTTATTAAATTTTGTATGAAGATTTAGAAAAATTATAATAATGAAATGAGATGAGATGAGATGATTTCACTATCCAAACGAAAAATAGTTTCTCCCCCACCAAAGGTAACATGGGATTTTCGTACTTCTGAGCTTAGGTTGAGAACGCGTGAAAGAAGGGCAATTTATAGGTCAACAAAATATTTTTTAGTTTATATTATTCTATAATCAAGTCGATAGAGCATCTTGTTAACATCATTTAATTCTACTACTAGTGGAAGGGAAGTTTTAATCAAATCTGTGTTCCAAGCTATGCCTACCTACACTATGAATGTGTTTCTTTTACCTAAGAAGTTGTGCAAGGAGATCAATACAATAATAGCAAAATTTTGGTGGAGCAGTAAGAAGGATGGGAAAGGGTTACATTGAAAGAGGTGGAAGAAGCTACGTGAAACAAATCAGCTGGGAGGTATGGGGTTTAGAGATATTCAACAATTCAACATTGCAATGTTAGCTAAACAAGGATGGAAATTCATACAAGAGCCAGCTATTTTGGTTAGTAGAGTTTTTAAAGAAAATATTTCAAACACTGTCAGTTCCTGGAGGCAAGATTGGGATAATCTCCATCGTTTATCTGGAGAAGCATATGGTCAACTCAATCTTTGTTGAGTGAACGTTTAGAGTGCATATCTCAATCTAGGGTCAGAAATGGATATCATGAGCAAATTCCTTTAAAGATGTTACTCTTGTGAAAATTCTGAATGAGAGATCTAAAGTAAAAGATCTGATGATTGAGGAATTAAAATGTTGGAATGTAGATTTGGTATATGAAATATTTGAAAGAGATGAAACAGTTAAGATTTGCAGTATTCCATTAAGTAGAAGGGAGGTAGAAGATAAGGCTATATGGGGTCATACCAAGGATGTAATGTTTTCTGTTAGAAGTGCATATCATTTGGGAATCAGAATGGATAACAAACATAAGGGTGAGCCATCAAATTATCAGGAACAGAAAAGTATGTGGCAGAGACTGTGGAAGTTAAATGTTACTGGCTCGACAAAACAATTTCATTGGATAGCTTTAATAGCCATTCTTCCTACAAAACAAATGCTATTTAATAAGAAAATTACAGAAGATGAAATATGTTCGATTTACTGTAAGAATGTTGAATCTATAAGTCATGCGTTGTGCTCTTGTCCTGCAACTATTGATGTGTGGGCATAGAGAAAGAGTCTAGTTCACAAGTGGAGCAGCTATGGCATGGATTTTGTACAACTGTGGGAGAATATGCAGGAAAGTTTCAACCAAGAGAAGCTTGAAGAGATGGCTGTAATCTTTAGAGGATTGTGGTAGAGAAGAAACAAGTACATTTTTTAAGACATGTTTGAGAGTCCAAGATATGTAGCAAAGGCTGCACTGTCTAATCTCGAAGATTTTCGAGAGGCTCAACAAATGAATAAAGGGAAGCATGAAAATGGGGGCATAAAAAGATAAACAACGAGATGGAGGGCTCCTGTAGATGGGTACACAAAAGTAAACTATAACGACCCAACCCAATAATTCTAAGGTTGGAATATTGATAATTTTTATTGAGCCTAAATTATATTTAATTGGTCATGTTGGATAAACCCACGAGTGATAAATTATTGAGGTTGATTAGGAATTTTAATTAGGCTCAATAATTAGATTAAATCATATCTATTATTTATTGAACGAGTTAGACTCCTTTTAGAATTTAAAGATCGGTCATTAAAAATTTATTTCAATTTAAAATCATTACTGATTGAAGTCTCTTATGCAATCTCAGTCACTGGTAATCTTACATTGAATGAACTACTAGATCATATTTTTACATTCAAACTCTCTTATTGAATGATCGTGACCGAGTCCAACTCTAACTCGAACTTATCGGCATCCTATTCCAACAGGGATATAACTCTTCAAGTCATCTTCACGACTACCTTCTCAAACTCTAAGCCATGCATGTCTCCACCTTCCACTAGGATTCATGCCCCAATAGAACTATCTTACAATTTTACAAATCATCTTCACATTAAAACTCTTATGCCAACTCCTTATATATACACTCAGCCCCATGCACTTTATGTGTATCTTATTCCTCTTCAAGCCCCAGTGTAGTTTATGCTTACCCAAAATCACGCAGAGCACCTCTGTCCACCAACATCCCTCACGTTTTCTCTCTCCTTCTAGTTCACGTAATCGATTTCTTGCAAGAAATATTGGATTAATGTTGTGAGGTAAATAACATGATCATACTCTTACACGTATGTACGGTAAACAACATATCTTTTATAAAAATATTGCATGTACGCCCTCTATTGGAAGCTCATTTTTACGTGTGCAAGTCATGATAAAATTATGAAAATCTATAATTTTACGTGAAGAATTATGCATCAAAATATTTATGGAAAGTCATGATTTTATGTGATAGATATGCATTAAAATATTTATAAAAATCTATACATGATTTTATGTGAAGATTTATGCATTAAGATATTTATGAAAAATCACGATTTTATGTGAGCAAAAATGTATCACGGTATTTTATAAAATATGTGATTTCACTTGAAATGTATAATGTGACAATTATGAAAGTATGATTATAATGAAGTATGAATGATAAGATACATAACAACCTATGTTATGATATGAAGACAGTACCATATGTTATGGGCGTATTGAATTGCCAGGTTGTACAAGTTGGTAGTGCACTCAGTGTGTCTTCCTTATGTATGGATTCCACAATCCGCGACCACAGGTGGAATCGAAATCTACTCAGATTCGCTAACCCTAACTCACGGGGGTCAACAGCGGGTATCGGCCTATGACAAGTGAAATATAAGTTCATGTTCATGTAATTTACGTATGTAATTATGAGTGTACATGTTTTTCTAGAAACCCTATTTTTATTATATTTACTGTATGATTTGTTGCTTATTGAGTATTCGACTCATTTTTTTGTATGTTTTTATGTTTTAACCACCCAGATGATAATATTTATAAGGATGAGACTACAAGATAGGACTTGACCCAGGGAGGCGAGGCAGAGGCCTAGATAGTTTATGTCATGCTTAGTTTTATGATTTAAAGTTTAACAAGTTATTTTGATAAGCACATGAGACTTTATTGATTTTAAATAAGTATTTCCGTAGACTCTATTTTGAATTTTAAGTGTTTAATAAATATTATATTATAATAAATTTTTGTACATGACGCTTCCTTTAGAATAAAAGAAAACATTTTAAAGTCAAGTTCACTAATAGCACTCTGGTTTTTTTGAGAAATTCTAAAAGTGATTTTATTCTTAGACTTGGCAAGCGGAGTGTTAAAGTTGGTACTAGAGCCCAAGTTGAAAGATTAAGTAGACTTTTCAAAATAAAAGAGAGGAAAACTTTTTGCAAAGAAATAAAGTTTTTTTAAGGCAAAGAATTTTGTGGAAAACAAAAAGGAAGGAAAGGAAAGTCTAGGCCAAAGTCTCCTCAAGGTAAGTTCTGCTCTGCAGTAAGCATTTTTAACTTTACTACTTATTGTGTTAATGAAAATTAAGAATGATAAATTTTAGATACATGCAAGTGAAAATGCACCTACTACGTGAAACGGTTTTAGCGCAAAATTTAAGGAAGTTTCTAAATATGAGGTTAGGAACCTTTGGTTTTAAGATTGATGATGAATCTTGTTCATGAGGAAATAGTCATATATTTTGTAGAGTTTTATTTGCAAAATTAGGAATGAGTTTAGTGAACTTTGAAGTTATGACATAGATTTATATACGATGTATGGTATTTCATGATAATTGGTGGCACTCTTATGTTCTATAGGTAACGCGATTCTATCGCCATAAGAGTTGTAGGATTTAGAACCCAAACTTTGGAGAGTTTAGGTTACGATTTATTAAGGTTATTATTTTAGATGGATAATTTTATTATTATCATTTCGTTTGGAGAGTTTTATTTGTATGGATATCATTAGTTACTGTTGTATGTGGAGTTAAGATAATTCTTGGGTGAATTTATCAATCACATTGCTAAGGTAAATATTTGTGAAGGCTTGAATTGAATTTAGAGTGTATGATGGTTGACACGTAGCGTGCTAATGTGTGCACCTAAAGGATTAGTGTGACATCGGATCAAAATATGAGACGATTTGAAATTTTTTGAATATTATGTTCGACTAAATGATTGAGGAGTAAGGAGACATGGAAAGCATGTGACGGATAAGTATGTAAGTTATTTGAGCTCTAGCAAATTCCGAGGAAGGAATTTTTATAATGAGTGGAGTTTGTAACGACCCGACCCAATATTTCTAAAGTCATAATATTGATAATTTGTATTGGTACTAAATTATATTTAATGGGTCATATTGGATAAACTCATAAGCAATCAATTATTGAGGTTGATTAGGAGTTTTCATTAGACTCAATATGCTAAGTCCTATTTATTAATTATTGAACAAGTTAGACTCATTTTAGAATTTAAAGATTTGCCATTAGAAATTTATTTCAATTTAAAATATCACTGATTGAAGTCGCAGTCTCAATCACTGCTAATCCTATATTGAATGAACTACTATATCATGTTTTTAAATTCAAACTCTCTTTCTTGAATAATCGTGACCGAGTCCAATTCACACTCGTCGGCATCCTATTCCAACAGGGATACAATTCTACATATCATCTTCACAACTACCTTCTCAAACTCTAAGCCATGCACGTCTCCACCTTCCACTAGGATTTATGCCCCAATAGAACTTTCTTACAATTCTACAAATCATCTTCACATTAAAACTCTTAAACCGACTCCTTATATATATACTCAGCCCCATACACGTAACACTTTACGTGTATCTCATTTCTCTTCAAATCCCAATATAGTTTATGCTTACCCAAAATACACAAAACACCTGTGTCAACCAGCATCCCTCACGTTTTCTCTCTCCTTCTAGTTCACGTGATCGATTCCATGCAGAAAATATTAGATTAACATTGTGAGGTAAGTAGCATGATCATACCCTTACACGAATGTACGATAAACAGTATGCCTTTTATAAAAATATTACATGTAAGCCCATTTTTATGTATCCTAGTTATGATAAAATTATGAAAATTCATGATTTTATGTGAAGAATTATGCATCAAAATATTTATGAAAAATCATTATTTTATGTGAGAGTTATGCATTAAAATATTTATGAAAAGCCATGCATGATTTTATATGAAGATTTATGCATTAAAATATTTATGAAAAATCATGATTTTATGTGAGAAAACTTGTATCACAACATTTTATGAAAGAATGCGATTTCACTTGAAATCTATGATATGACAAGTATTCAAGTATGATTGTGATGAAGTATGAATAATAAGATACGTAATGGCCTATGTTATGATACAAAGACGGTACCATATGTTATGGGCGTCCTGCATTGCCAGGTTGTACATGCTGGTAGTGCACCCAGTGTGTCTTCCTTATGTATGGATTCCACATCCCGGGGCCATAAGCGGAATCGAAATCTACTTAAATTCGCTAACCCTAACTCACGGGGGTCAACAGTGGGTACCGACCTGTGACAAGTGAAAGATAAGTTCATGTTCGTATTATTTACGTATTTAATTAGGAAAATTCTAAACGCAACCGCCCGCGTATCCTCGTTGTAGCCTCGGCACGTACGTGGCATAAGTACTAAACGACGCCGTTTAGTACTTTCGTTCAATTTGTCCAAATTCCCCCGCATCAGTTCTTGTTTTCTCTCACTCATCTCTATTTTCTCTCCTCCCACACACGATCTCTAACCCTAACCCTAACCCTAATCTACCCATCTGTTTTCTATCAACGAGCGTCTTCTCTCATCCCTAACTCTAACCCACATGAACCCAAACGAACCCTAACCCTAATCTACCCGTCATCTTCACCCTTGAGGCCGCGAACCCACACGAACCCTGTTCTTTGGATCGACAAACCCGCAAACCATTCTCTCTTCTCCACGACCCCGTAAAGCTCCATCCCCGTCGTCCTCCCTCTCCCCCGAACCTCCATCCCCGTCGTCTTCACCCCTGAGGCAGCGGCAGGACACGAACACGATGATCACTTATCTTTGCTCAATAACCCCCCAAGTTTTGTTTGGATTGTTGCTTTTAGTTTTACTCTCATCAGTTAAATTTGTGCTTGCGATTTTAAGTGTTGATTACTTAATTTGGAGATTTTGGTTGGATTTGATTCGGTTTATTTATCAAGTTTTGTTTGGATTGTTGCTTTTAGTTTTGCTCTCATCAGTTAAATTTGTGCTTGTGATTTTAAGTTTTGATTACTTGATTTGGAGATTTTGGTTGGATTTGATTCGGTTTATTTATCAAGTTTTGTTTGGATTGTTGCTTTTAGTTTTGCTCTCATCAGTTAAATTTGTGCTTGTGATTTTAAGTGTTGATTACTTGATTTGGAGATTTTGGTTGAATTTGATTCGGTTTTATGGGGGCTCATCGTAGAATGTCATCATCATCTTCATCAATATCTTCTTCATCTTTTCTCAAACATACTTTGGGAAAACCATTGTGCTTCTGCGAGCTTGAAACCACATTGAAAGGGTCAACTATTGCAAAAAAATCTTAGACTTAGGGTGTTCAAAGTACAATACCCAGGTAAGTACATTATTTGTTGCCTAAAATATTTTATATATATAATCATTTAATATGATGTACAGTTCATACATTTCTAATATATGCATGAAATGAGCAGGGCTTACCATAATGTAAGTTTTTCAAGTGGCTGGATAGTAATGAAATGACTAAGCTACAAGTTCAAGAAAGAATGCATGAACTATTAAAGAAAGAGAAAGAGGTCGAGAAGATACTCGAGCTTCTCGAAAAGAGGGAGATTGAGCTGAGTAAGATAGTGGATCACCTCGAGAGGGTGCAGATGGTACTATCCAAAAAAAGCGACGAGGTCATACAAAAGGAGTTGGTGCTTAATGCACAAGAAGCTAAAATAAGGCATTTAGGCACGCTACTTCAGATTTATTATTGTTTTGCATTTGTACATATATTTTACCTAGTGTTATATAAGTAATTTGGAATTGTTGTTAGTAGTTCTATGTATAGGTATTGGACTTGTACATTTGTTTTATAATTGTACACCGCAACTTGTATGAATCAATTGTCTCAGCAACAATTGTCTCAGCACTTCCATCACTATCAGTGTAGAATACAAAAACCCAAATGCTCATAATTCATACTTTGCAGGAGCATTAAACATGTAAGAAGATGATTGAAAATTGATCACTAAAAGAAACCTTATTTTTATTATGTTTATTGTATGATGTGTTGCTTATTGAGTATTCGAGTCATTTTTTATGTGTTTTTATGTTTTAATCACCCAGGTGATAATATTTATAATGATGAGACTACATGACAGGACTTGGCTCAGGAGGCGAGATAGAGGCATAGATAGTTTATGTCATACTTAGTTTTATAATTTTTAAGAAGTTATTTTGATAAGCACATGAGACTTTGTTGATTTTAAATAAGTGTTTCCGTAAACTCTCTTTTGAATTTTAAGTATTTAATAAAGATTGTATTATAAGGAATCTGTGTACCTGGCGCATCCTTTAGAATAAAAGAAAATATTTTTAAGTCAAGTTTAGTAGTAGCATTCTGGCTTATTCGAGAATTTCTAAAAGTGATTTTATTCTTAAACCTGGGGAGCGGGGTGTTACATAAACTTTGATGCAGGTGTGGATAGAGCAAATAGAAAATTAAAGATTAGTGTAATTGCTAGAAATAGTAAGGGTCATATTTGTTTTTCATCATGCACATGTTTTTCAGTTATTGGCCAGTCTTTCCTAGCTAAAAGCTATGCATTGTGGAAAGCAATTGAATTATGTACTGATCGAGAGGTAAAAAATGTAGTATTTGAAGGAGATGCTAAGAATGTGATGCAAGGAATTAAAGAGTGCAAGATTGATTGGACATGGACAGAGCAACTATTGGTAGATATTAAGCATATCATTTCCTTGAGAACAGATTGGCAAGCTGATTTCATTTATCATGAAGGAAACAGAGTTGCACATGTATTAGCACAGAAGTCTCTACAAATAAATAGGGAGCAAATATTGATGGAAGAGGAACCAAATGAAATTAGTGCTATTGTTTTGAGTGAAATGGAATGTATTGAGTGACATGGAATGATTCTTTTGTCTTTGGTGCTAATGAATGGAAAACAAGTATGTTTTGATAAAAAATAAATCATGTCATATAAGCATTTTACTATATATGTTCTACGCATCGATAATAGAATTTTCTTTTAGTTAAAACAGTGGCCTTTGCCCTTTTGTGTACTCAGGATAGATTTGTGTGATGTCAACTATCTATTAGCTATTTATTTAATTAAAATGACTATAGGTCTCAATTTAATTATGATCTATTTAATTAATATAAATGTTTTAGTCACAAATAGATATAAAATTAAACTCACAAACTGACGTGGCTTGTTGTGGTACATTAGATTATAAAGACACTTTTATTGTGAAATAAATTTAATGTATCATATGAAGTCATATTTGTTTGTGGGTTTATTTTTATAAAATCTCTTTGTGGCTGTAACACTTCTCTTTAATTAATGAGTGATACGAAATAATCGATTTATGCAACTAATACCAATAGTTTAATTTAAATTCGAATCTAAAATTCACTAATTACTCAACAACCTTGTAACAAGTTAGACCTAAGGCTTGGACATGGATGAAGGCACTGAAGGAGAAAGGCTCGAGAGAAGGGAAGTGATGTGATGTGTACTTTTTGACTTAGGGCTCAGTTGAACTAAACTCATCTGAAAGACGTGGGAGTGATGGACCAGGCTAGGCCATGGGTCTCACAACTGCTAGTTGTTTCTTTCTTTTAATCTGTTTACTTTTAATTCTCGTGTTAATGGGCTAGGAGCATGTTATTTGGGCCGGATGTATGTAAGACCTTGAATTGTTGTTATCTACCTTTGATTAGCATGGCCCTAGGGCCTTTTAGGGTTTATTTCCTTTAGTGGTATTTGCTAGTATATGTATTGTGCACGATATTGATGAGAAAATCATCTGAAATTATATAGACATTTTTTTTCTCTTTTTCCCTTTGCTCTCTATGTTCCCTAATTCCTTGGAGAAGCTCCCCTCCAAGAGAGCAATTTATTAGAGTCCTTTTACAAATCCTAGGGTGTGTTACAGTTTTTTGGTATCAGAGACACCGTTCTTTGTGATTACAACTTAGACCATGACAAAAGGCACTAGGTTAACACAACTTCAAGATGGGCTAAATGCCCTAAAGAAAGCTACAGACACCCAAAGTCAGAACCTACAAGCCAAGTAAAACAACTTGGAAACCGAGAATATTGCTCTAGAAAGGTAGTCAGACTCCATTGCTCAGCAGTTGTTTACTCTCATGATAAAGTTGTAGAGGAGGAACCACAACCATAGCTAGGTGGGTCAGCATCAGGGGTAGATGGTGGTGAGAAAGATACCATCCCGAGGGCTGGAGGTGAGGTGCAAGCCCGAACAATAAGGTTGGACTTCCAAGTCTTCCATGGAGAGGATCTAGCTGGCTAGATCTATAAGGTACACCAGTTCTTCTCTTTTTCACAATACCTTGCCACAACATCGCATAAGATTAGCTTCCTTTCACATGGAAGGAAAAACACTGACATGGTTCCAAGACCTAGAGGAAACTGGTCAGTTAACGAACTGTGACTCATTTTTAAAGGCATTACTGGTTTGTTTTAGGCCGAATGCTTATGACAACCCTATGGAATCCCTCACTCGGTTAAGACAAACTAGAAATGTAGAAGAGTATAAGGACAAATTTGAAACACTATCCAATTAAGGGTTTATCAGATCCTTACAAGTTGAGTTGTTTTCTCAGCAGGCTTAGGGATGACATTAGACTTCCTGTCAGGATGCTCAACCCCTCCCCCCAACTTAACGGCTGCTTATAGCTTGGCCAAGATCCAAAAGGAGAATGTGAATCTCTTAAGGAAGAGTAGCAGATATGGTCTATAGGCCTGTGCAGAAAACCTTCATATTCGATCGGGCCGAATGACCTGACCGATATAATGTGGGTTAAAAATATTTTCGGGTCGAACCCGTGAAATGCCGGTTTCGACCCGCAAGTCGTGTTATAAGCAATCCGAATGTAGAAACCCTAGCTAGCCTCCCCATTCTCTTCCTCATTTCTCGTCTTCCCAACCCAAGCAACATGTTCTTCGACGAGTTCATTGCCGGAGCAACCCAACTCCTCTATCTTCCCAACCCAATCCTTTCCCAAGCAACAACGAGTTCACTGCCGGAGCAACCCAACTCCTCTATCTTCCCAACCCAATCATTTCCCAAGCAACAATGAGTTCAGCCGATGAGATTGAAGCCGCTGAAATCCTGCTCCATCTCCCTCAACTTTGAGAGAAATACTAAAGGGTGAGTGTTCCAGAGGATTCAAAAACACTACTTCATCCTTATCATCATGTTTAAATGGACCACATACCCTGTATCATGATAGGAAAAAACAAACATAAGCGTGTGGTTAGTACTTTACTGCTTTTGCTTTTTTTTTTTTTTTTTTTGGCATGACTCATTGACTACAAGTCTGCATTTTTTTGTTTCTTGCTCAAAAGTTAAAAGAAAGATATCTGCTTCCGATTCAATCTTTTCTTTATTTTGGTTTCGTGTTGTTGCCCCCATCAGACTTTCGTCGCAAGACTAAGGTTGGTGCTGTGGTTCCTAAAATCAAACCCACTGATCTTGATCTTTGTTTGTTTGGGTATGCCAAGAACACAAAATAATTCTGATCTTGAGATCGAAGCCGCCAAGAACATAAAATAATTCTGATCTTGCGATTGAAGCCACTAATCGTGTAAAGGAAAATTTAAACGGGTTGACCCGATATCGGGTCGGGTCGGGTCGAGTCGAGTTCTTTCCAACAAACTTGCGGGTCGGATCGGATCGGGCCAAACACTAGACGGTTTGGTCGGGTTGCAGCCCTAATGGTCTGACTTATTCCCCAAACCCTGGTATTCTTAAAAAACCTAGCTTGACCACGAGAGAGGCTGGCAAGAGTACACCTAAACCTAATCTTCAGATTCAGAAAATAAACCAACAACAAATGAAGGAGGGGAGAGATAAGGGGCTATGCTATTAATGTGACATGAAGTGGAATCCCGGACACATGCCAAAATCCGAAACTTTATTTGTTAGAAGATGTATTATGGGAGAAGGAAGGAGAAGTGGACAAGGAAGAAGTAACGAGCAAGGAGGAGGAAGTAACAAGGGCAATGGATATAAATGAAAATGTGGAAGATCCTGAGATCACACTCCATGCCTTGATAGGCTTCAGAAACCCAAAAACAATGAGGGTGATGGGAAAAATAGGGGGTAGTGGGTGACCATCCTAATAGACACAAGGTCTACTCATAATTTCCTGGATCTAACATTATTTAAAAGTACCAAATTCAACCTTGATTGTGCTGACAGAGTTAAGGTGAGGATTGCAAATGGAGAATTGATTCTCAATGAGTGGAGGTGCAAGGAAGTTAGAGTTAAAGTCCCAGAAGCCCTTTTCACCGTTGAACTTCATGTGTTAGTCCTTTCTGGGTGCAATATGGTGTTAGGGATTAAGTGGCTCAGGGAACTTGGGTCCATTTTGTGGAACTTTCAAAAACTAACCATGAAGTTTTGTGTTGATGGAAAAGATGTTAGATTGCAGGGATTGGCGGCTACCAAACTTATTGAAGAATGGCCATTTGGACAGTTTAATAAGCTAGAAAAGCGGGGGGGTAGTCTTGCAAGTGTTAGAAAATGGAGTGAAGGAACAATCAGCAGTAAGAAATGAAGTTCCAACTACCATTCAAAAACTCCTGGAGCAGTTTTTTGTGGTGTTTGAAGAACCTAAAGACCTACCCCCAACACGAGCCCATGACCATGCCATTTCCTTGATTCCAAATGCCAAACCCATCTCCCAAAGACTCTATAGGTATCCTTATTTTCAGACTGATGAAATAGAAATGATAGTCAAGAAGTTATTGGCTTCAGGGGCTATAAGGCCTAGCCAAAGCCCATACTCATCCTCAGTGTTGTTGGTGAGAAAGGCGGATGGAACTTAAAAGTTGTGTATGGACTACTGGGGGCTGAATAAGATTACTATCAAGGACAAATTTCCTATTTCAGTATTAGAAGAATTAATGGATGAGTTACATGGAGCTGTTACTTTTTCGAAGTTAGATTTGAGGTTCGAGTACTATCAAATCAGGGTTAAACCCACTGACATAAGCAAAATAGCTTTTAGGACCCATGAGGGTCACTATGAATTTCTAGTCATGCCCTTTGGGCTAACTAATGCCCCCTATACTTTCCAGAGCCTTATGAATGAGGTGTTTAAGCCCCATTGGAGGAAATTTATCCTAATATTTTTTTATGATATATTGGTCTACAGAAAATATGAATCTAAACATGTGGGACACCTAAAGATTACCTTAGAAACCCTAAAAAACCATCAATTATATGCCGAACAGTTCAAATGCAGTTTCGGGTGTAAGGAGATTGGGTATTTGGGTCATTTAATTTTTGGGCAGGGAGTTAAAACTAATCCAGAAGAATTACAGGCTATGAAGGAATGTCCCCTACTTAACTCCCTAAAGTCCTTAAGGGGATTCTTGGGTTTGGCGGGGTATTACCAGAGATTCATTGAAGGGTATGGAGAAATCGCTGGGCCTTTAACTAGAATGTTAAAAAAAGACAATTTTTGCTGGAGTGAGCAAGCAAAAGGGGCATTCTATAGGCTTAAGGAGGCTGTCACCAACTCACTAGTACTTGCACTGCCTGATTTTTCACTATGCCTCAGGATTGGCAGTAGGGTTGTGCTTATGCAGCAAGGTAAACCCATTGCTTTTTTCAGTCAAGCCTTGAAAGGGAGGACCTTGTCTATGTCCACTTATGAGAAAGAGTTTTTTGCTCTTGTCTCGATAGTTATGAAATGGAGACCATACTTGTTAGGAGATGAATTTATAGTAAGGACAGACCAACGAAGCCTCAAATATTTAATAGACCAGAAAGTGGGAACTCCAATGCAACAGAGGTGGATCTCAAAACAATGGGGTACAATTTCATAGTGGAATATAAAAAGGGGACAGAAAACAGAGCTGCTTATGACCTATCCGAAAAAGGGCAGGAAGAAGGATCTTTGATGCTGATTTCATTTCCTAATATGGAGTGGATTGAAGATTTGAAGAAGGCCTATGACACTGACCCTCAAATTTAGTCCCTCATAACACACTACAAGGAAGATAAGCTGGACAGTAAACTTTCTATGAGATATGGGTTGCTTTTATATAAGAATTGTCTATAAATTCCCCACAATGAGGAGTTCAAAAGCAAGGTATTATAATTGGCCCACAAC
The DNA here is from genome assembly GCA_022457165.1 of Juglans mandshurica. NCBI lineage: Eukaryota > Viridiplantae > Streptophyta > Magnoliopsida > Fagales > Juglandaceae > Juglans > Juglans mandshurica. The sequence continues at coordinate 27,030,804 of CM039620.1, read as the reverse complement.
AGTCCTTGGGGGGGGGGGGGGGGGGGGGACACTTAGAATATAACAAGTCCATACAACGGGTTAGAAGAGATTTTTTTTTTTTTTGCCTGGTTTGAAAAAGGATGTAAAAAGATTTATCCAGGGTTATGACCTGCGTCATTGGGTCAAGGCTTCCAACACTCAACCCTCAACCCTGCGTCATTGACTAACCCATACGCCACCAGCCTTGGACCCACATCACCATGGACTTTGTGGAGGGGCTTCCAAATTCCCATGGTTTTAATAGCCTTTGGGTGGTGGTGGATTGACTAACCAAGTACAACCACTTCTCACCACTCAAGCACCCCTACACAACCCGAAACATAGCTGCCCTTTTTCACAAGAACATCTTTAGGTTACATAGGCTGCATTTATCTATTGTTTCAGATTGTGACAAAACCTTCACTAGTCATTTCTTGTAGGAATTGTTTACACTACAAGGGGTGCAAATGTCACAAAGTACGACCTACCATCCCCAGACAGATGGGCAGACCGAAGCAGTGAACAAGGTTCTCAAAAACTACCCAAGGTGTTTTACAAGGGATTGGGCATCATGGATTCCTCTAGCCTAGTGGCGGTATAACTCCACTCCTCATGCACAAACTAAATTGACACATTTTGAAGGCTTATATGGCTACCCTCCACCTAGGCTAATGGACTATATCCCTAGTACCGTGAGGGTGGAAGCTGTGGAGGTCAATCTCAGGGATTGGGATTACATCTCAAAAATCCTCAAACAAAACTTACAAAGGGCTCAGGAAAGGATGAAAAAGTATTATGATTTGAGAAGAAAAGAACAAGAGTATGCAGAGGGCGAGTGGGTTTACCTGAGATTGCAGTCGTACCAACAGACCTCAGTGGCACTTTGCCGCAACCTCAAACTAGCTCCAAGTTTATACAGACCCTTCCAGATACGGCAAATGATTGGGAAAGATGCCTATTAGATGGATCTGCCAGCCACATCCAAGGACCAAGGTACACCACACCTTCCACATATCCCAGCTCAAAAAGAAATTAGGGGCTTCGATGACTGTTGTGCCAATACTACCACCGGTGGATGAACAAGGGATACTCAAACTAAAGGCTGAAGAGATCTTAGCCCGACATATGACAAAGGCTAGCAACCATGCTAAGGTTGAGCTGTTGGTTCAGTGGCAAGGACAGGATAAGGAGGATGCATCATGGGAGACCTACTCAAGGTTAAAGGAGACCTTCCCTCACCTTGTGGGCAAGGTGTTTTGAAGGGAGGGGTGCTATAACAAGCTAGATCTAAGGCTTGACATGGATGGAGGCACTGAAGGAGAAAGGCTTGAGAGAAGAGAAGTGATGTGCTATGTACTTTTTGACTTAGGGTTTAGTTGAACTGAACTCATCTGAAGGACGTGGGAGTGATGGATTGGGCTAGACCATGGGCCTCGCAGCTGCTAGTTATTTATTTCTTTTAGTCTGTTTGCTTTTAATTCCTGTGTTAATGGGCCAAGAGCATATTCTTTGGGCGGGCCGGACGTACGTAGGACCTTTTATTGTTATTATCTACCTTTTATTTGCATGGGGCAGGGCTTTTTAGGGTTTATTTCCTTTATTGGTATCTGATAGTATATGTACTGTGCACAGTATTGATGGGAAAATCATCTTGAATAACATAGATGTTTTTTTTCTCTTTTTCCCTTTCATCTCTCTATTCTCTAATTCTTTGGAGGAGCTCCCCTCCAAGAGAACAATTTATCATAGTCCTTTTACAGATATCAGGGTTGTTACAAACAACGACCACCTTTTAGTACGAGAATGTACAACTGCTTGGCAAAAACTATTGGAAACAACAACCAGATTCACTCCATTATTTTAATCAACAGCCTCATTGAAGCCTTAAGAAAGCCATGAGAGGGTCATACACAACTTGCTTAGCATTTTCTCCCATAACAAAGTCTGCATGAGCATAATCATCCCTGTACAGAACTACAAGTTTATCTCCGTCGTGATCTTTGAGGCTGTTGAGCAAGAGCTTCACATCTTTGACATCGGAAAGAGCATCTTTCCCACCACAGCCGAGGAAGAGAGGAATGTCATTCGGAATGCTTGTCATATTGTACACTGGAGGAGTGGGCTGCCCATAATGTTTCTTGTTCTCATCCGCGTTATTGTAATCGTACATGGCTATATTTCCTTCCCTAATCACTGTCCAAAACCCCACTTTCAGCACAGTATAACCTAGCCAATTATCAAGAAAATCAGGCTATAAATATTGAGCAGTACTTACTCTGAGCCAGATGGATCATGTTCTTTGTAGCTGTTGGCTGAGGCTCGTGATCTAGGAAAACATCTACAATGGAAGAGTTCAAGCAGCAGTTCTTGCCTGTTTAAAATATAATAGCATCATACTTCTGGTTTTCGAGGCATAAGTGGAACTAAAAAAGAAGAAGAAGAAGAAGATGCATGGGTATGATAGTACCAGTGAAAGAGGTTAACAAGCTGGTGCAGTCAACACCTGGCTTGCTGCAGATATCCTGGAGAAGTTTAATTACAGCTTCCCTGTTCAGTTAGGCAAAGAAATAAGAAATCCCTTTTTTTTCATCACAAATATTAGATTTGGAACCATGAAGATGGAAACTTCATAATTTTACCGTACTATAATTAAGCACCTCACCATTATATATGTTCTTCGACCACCGTTCTACCATCTCTGAGCATGATTTGTGTTCATTTTCAAGTAATTAATGCATGACTCTCATCATGCGTCACTCAAGTCTCACATGAGTCTCACGCACCACAGTACCTCGCATGATTTTCAATTATAGTCTACAACAATGCGTCACTCTTTTGATACATGACCGGCAATGAAAATCAGTGATACTGTAATTCATACTCTGATTCTATTTTGATCTCATTATGTAAGATGTAATAAATTTATCAAAATTTAATGATAAAAAATCATCCAATAAGGGATTATCCAACGGTAATAAATGTGTCATATCATATATAGTAGGATAAAAGTAGGATAGTAGTGTGGTATATAGAATTGGAAAATTATTTACATCAGCCTCAACACACTTAATGTGTTGAGTTAAAAAAAAAAAAAAATTTGAAACCACGGTGTGTGGAGAGTGTAAGCTGATGTATAGTTGACCTTTATAGAATTTTCCTATAATAAAAAAGGTATGGTGTGTAGTGTGTGGAGATGATGAATAGAAATTTTCATTTATTTAATACAGATTTGTCTGTTAAAAATTAATTTTTTTTTCTTAAGCATAAATGAAAGAACTGCAATATAAATAAAGTTCTTAATTATGGTTAATGCATCAGTGGGAAAAAGAAAAATCAACTTACCCTCTCGGATTAAATTCTTTAACACCCAACCAGTACAAGTCCTGTTATAAGAAAACAAAGAGATTGTCAAAGACTTTATCAATTCAATTGGTTATCTACATAATATACAACTAGCATGCATTTACCTCCCCAATGAAGTTGTCAGCAGCATATCTCGCAAGCGGCGAGGCCATCTGACCCACAAAAGCAATAGGGCTAAGTAAGGCAGCTGATCTCAACGTGTTCAGCAGCTGGTCTTTTGAAAAGGCAGCCAGAGCAATTAAAGTTCCCTACAAAATACAATCTCAGATTCTGTGACTTCATATATACTTTGGCAGCAGCCAGCAGGTTAAGGGAATATCAGAACAAAATGAAGTAGTAGAATGCATGAAACTCACAAGTGAATGCCCAATATAGTGCAGTTTCTGTCCTGATTGATCATGCACATACTGGAATGTAGCTGGAAGATCATAAGCTACCAATTCATCCCATGACCAATTCCAATAAGCCTGAATAACATATCAAAGTCATTTTATATATGGAGAACTTGAAATGACTTGGCTATAAAGATAACAAACATCTAGTAGAGAGAAAAAAATAACTGGGTCATTGGGACTGAGTGAAGTATGCCCACTGCTATATTTGGTTCCTCGGGTGTTAGCAAGCCAAACATCGAACCCATTATCAGCCAAGACGAAAGCCAAAGATTGGTCTGGTGGTAATAGCAGCCATGTTATCCCATCCTGCCACCACCCAATAACTTTGTTATATAGACACGGATATATTGTATGAAGAGCAATGCTCCTCTTCGTTCTTGATTTTATCATCTTTAGTCAAACGGTTTGATGTGATCTATTTTAAATAGTTTCATGGGTTAAACATTTAGATAAAAAAATCATTTAAAATAGGGCAGTCATTTAGTATGACTGGAGATGACAAAATTCAGGATAAAGAAGGATATGTCTCTTATACAAATCAATCTTGTGGGAAAACCGAGCATTCAAGGGACGGTTACAAACCATCAACAGGCCATGTTGTAACAAAACTGGCGGCCTGTTTCCTGAAGTCTTTCCTGACTGCGCCTCTGGAATTCTCTGCATACTGAGAATATAACCATCTTGTGTTGTTACCTAAAACCGATGAACATCCCCATTACACCATATCAATCAGTGGTTACATTAAATTTTGATACCTGGTAAGCTGAAAACTAAACAATGTTGGCATTCTAGCTACCTTGTGTTCTTCACAAACATAGCCTCTTGTCTCCACCATCGTTGCACAAATACCATCATTGGGCGCTGGTGCCACTGCAGACATACCATTACCATCCAGACCCTTGGCTGAAAGTAACTTTGTTCTAGTACCAACTACTGTCTCACAAAACAAAACTACAAATAATATTGAAGTCAGCGTGTTGGCCATCTTCATAAGCTTTGATTTCTGGTGCAACCACCTTTAAAGTCCTGACATTTTTTATAGTTGCAGAGAACCATATAAGTACAGAACTTCAGATTCACTTGAAAAGCTCTAATACCTCCTTATGTCAACGATTGCACCGATGGTATCTCCGTGGGGTCTCTTCTATTCCAATTATCCAACAATTAAACTATAAATATACCTTGGATTTCGTCACTGCCACGATTTTATATTCTAACATGAACTCGTCATCAGAGTATTCAGACCGATGAAGCAAATAAGTAAGCCAAAGCATAAGCATTTCAGAAAATAACATTTTGTGGCAGTTTCTTTCTTTCTTTTTTTTTTTTTTTTTTTGTTTTTCTCCTCAAAAACAATCAAAGCATGGTTCCGAAAGAGGCTTCCAAACCTAAAACCCATCACCGACGTTTCATACATGACAAATCAGAGTTCTACATATACACCAGAATCATGAACTTCTAGTGGCACATTGCAGACCCTACGTTGCTGTGCTCCTAACAGATTTCTCCAATGCCAAAAATTAGAATATAACTAGCCTAGTTTGTTTTCACAGTTCATCTCATCTCATCTAATCATTATAACTTTCTCAAATTCTCACACAAAATAAAATAAACAATTCAACTTTTTTCAAATCCCAAAACAAAAATAATATTAAAAAAAATATTCTAACTATATTTTATTCAACTTTTTAATTTTAATCTCATCTCATCTGCGAAAACAAACGAAGCTAAAGCATACACTAAAAACCCTGCTCAATGTTCTTTGATTAAGAAGAAATCAACTTGATCTACATCATAAAAGTCCCATATTTTCTTCCTGAAACTAAAGTTGATAAATCTGCTGCGGTGATACACGTTCGATGTACCAATTGTTCACGGTTCACAGTACTTGGTAGTTCTTAACCTGCAGCACCTTTCTGTGTCAACCTACTCTCCAAAAGGAACAATGGATACCTGTATTACTTTGATTATCAGTAATTAAATTATCGGACGTTAAGGGCGAATGTTTGACATCTCCCCAATTGCAGACTCTGGAAAAGTAAATAAATCAACCCAAAAGGCCATAAAAAGGAAGCGTATTTCAAGCACCTTCTGAGTACATAGGTTCTCCATAAAACCAAACAAGGATCACAGGTAGGAAAAAAAAAAGTACGCAACCTTGTTAGCATATTTTGAGTATTCAGTAGATGAACAACAGGGTGGCAGTAAGTCTGATGAACAATATTTCCTTCTGATACATTCCAGTACAAAAATAAACTTTAATGGTATAGAAATATATTGATAGTCTTAATCATTGGGAGTCATCAGCAAAAGCTGAAACCACTGCTTTAATTTTGAAAATGGTTACAAATGATTAGTTACTCCAGAATTATGTGCGTAGACGCATCCTTTAGCATCTTTTCAGGAGTTTTGGCAGCAGTTTCAGGCAATCTAGATCTTGTTATTCGTCTCCTGAGGGACTGAAATTGCCAGCCTCTAGGTTTAATCCGCCCAAGCAATTCCCACCCTCTAGGTTTTATCTGCCCTAGCAACTTCATCTGCTCCTTTCTGAACTGCCTATTTGCATGCCACTTTCCACCTCGCCAGCCCAAGCCGTACCTGCAATTCAGAAATATAATGCAAATCTATGAGAAATTAATGGAGGCCTTCAAAATATCTGAGTTCGTTTTCAGTTTAAAGAGTAAAGAAGCCATGTTCTCATGATTTAAAAACAGTAAATTTCTCCATTTCAGTTAAACACGATTAGAGTTTCACAGATCAAGCCGGAAATAGAACATGAACCAACAATTCAACTTGAAAATCTCTCAGGGAGAGGTGAGGTAAGGAAGCATGATTTGCTATACTTTTTTTTTTTTCCAAACAAGTCCGACTGGACAAAGCAAAAAATAATCGTTTCAAGTTGGTTTCAGCTAAATGATATCCTTTTCAACCAGTAGTCTCTATCTAAAGTCAGACCTTTAACTGAAGCTTTGCCTAACATGCCCCATTCTCTCACCTCATCCATTGTACTTCTGGAATTCCTCCCATCAGTAACTGCTTTCTACTTGTACTAAGTGCATTTGTACAGTCATTGCAAACAGCAATCCAGATGACATGACTTTCCCTCACTCTATTTTCAATTTCTGATGGCTTTTGCGACACCAATGCAATAACTTTCATTCCTTTTCTGGGTTTTCAATAGCCCATAAAAAATCTTTACTTTGGCCTTGCTCATTTTGCCAACATGTCATTTGAACACAATTACACAAACCTTCTATACAAGAACATATACCTCACATAGCTACTCTGAGTGGATGTTCAAGCTGTACTGTACAATCTGAAAGGGCTAGAAAAACTATACAACAGTCAAATTGGTTTTGCACAATCTTGTATCAGCTTTTGCCATATCACATGTCCCTTATCACAATCAACATCCTCAGATGTATGTCCTTTTACTCCCACCTACAGTTGATAACACTATGCGTAACAGTGAGACCTTCCCACAATCAATAAGGGATGGGAGTTTGTTGCTACGCTGTAGAACTAAATCAACAAAGATACTATATGGAAAACACCGTCGCTCTTTTCTATGAGTATAAATATTATTAATATCAATAGGCGTAGCCCATGTACACCAAGTCTCTTTTACGGGCTCCATCTTACAAATGTGCACCAAGGCATCTTGTGAGCCATTTATTCTGTATATAATGATGAAATGAGAAGAACCATGTTTGCCCGCACTTCATACCCTTAGTCCCCATGTAAAGAAGAACCTATCAGTCAAACCAACAACCAAGTTTCTTCTGTCAAGAAGTGCAATATAATATTCTGTAATATATCCTCATTAATACTTTTGTACTTCACCAGTAATCTATCTATTACCTATATAATTTTTTTAAGAATCCGCTTAGCATTATATTGAGCCATCTCATCATTTTGTTTTTTTATAAATAAAAATGAAATTTTATTAAACCAAGTAATAAGGCAATAGTCCAAGCACACGGGAACTATACAAGAGAGAACACCTAATTACAAGCTAGGAACTGGAAAGAACAACAAGGCAATCATGAAAATTAGCCCCATCAAAAACAATAGCAGAAGCCCAAAGAAATAATGTATGAAAGAAAAAGCATTTAATCTCTCCCAACAAGTGTTCTCCATCTTCAAAGCTAAGGCCATTCCTTTCAAGCCAAATACACTACATAAGTCCATTTTATTTTATTAACAATCTCAACCCTTCACGTGCTATAAAGAGCTTTCATTGTATTGTCTTTATTACCACAATAAACCTACTCGATTTTTTTACATTAATATTAAAAAAAAAGTTTGAAGAAGATATGTTTCCTACCATTTTGGTTACTAATTCAATAGAGAAGGGGAAAATAGACTTTTTACCTTATAGAGGTTATTGATTTTCCATTATTTGTCTCTTTGACTTTCCTACACTTGACTCTTCTGCCATTTTATTATTACTTTTCCGATAAAGAAAAAAGACTATTCATCTTATTGTAATTATTGACTCATCATTATTTACCTTTTTAGCTTCATCACCTCTTAACTATTTTACTTGAATTATTTCTGCGCATTGCACAAGGCGATGACTAGTGCATCTAAAAGCACCTAACAAATGGCTTTTAATGCAAAATGACCCCAATTATTAAACACCAATTGTGTACCAAAGATTTCTTAAAATAAAAGCTATGCAATAAAGGAATTATTCATTTTGGAGAAAACAACTATAACGGATAACACAATACAATCTCTCCTCCATCAATGACAATGGTAAAACCATGTCAATGTTATGTCAATTAGAACTTTGCATGAGACCTCTACAACCACATTAGCCCTCTTATGGATTCACATAGCTTATGAAATTTAGTTTGACCATAAATAATTCCTTTATCCCTTTATTCTATAATGAATAATACTATAGGGTTATTAGAATTAAAACATGAATCCCTGAATAGATCAACTTTACGTTTCAAGAAAATCAAGCGATAGTATTGATAGCTGGAATTGATATTTAGGAACAAACCCAATAATCAAAGCAGTTCCGGCAGTGGCAACACAAGCAGGAGCACTGACACTTCCCGAACCAGTAATCTTTCTAATTTCTGAATGTCCGAGATTATAATTGCTACTCATCTGCCAGAAAACAAGAAAAAGTATATTCAGATCTAACAAACAACGAAAAAAGAAAGGAGGGAAGGGAAAGGAGAAGCTAGTTTGAACATTTTGCCTAAATCCTGCAATTAAAGCAATTCCTATTTGCACTAAAGATGGTCCGATGTTCACATTATGCATATGACAAGAGATACAGTCCACTTGCTTTTGGAAAGGAATGGAGACAAAACTACACAAAATGGCAGTGAAATGCCAATTACGGCTCATACAAGCATGGCTAGTAAGGTTCAAGCAAGTATAAACTTTTTTCCTTCTTTTATCAATAAATAAGAACGAAAATATAAACTAAGTACTATCTACCCTTATGCAACAATTACTCACAGCTTTTTCAATTGTTTCAAGCCTTTGATCAACTCTCCTTTCATGTAAGTGACGTAAAGAATATCCTGCACCATAAGATAGTGGTATTGATTAGACAAATGTCCAAAAGACTTTATTGAAGGAATCAATGACAACAAAGTTTTGCACCTCAACATTAACACATGTACAAATATGTTCCCATGATACCGGGTGAGGATCATCTCATCATTACAATTTTCTCAAATTTCCACACAAAATATAATAAACAATTCAACTTTTATTCTACTATTCACAAATCATCTCAACTCATTTCAACTTATCTCTAAATCCAAACCACTCCTAAGTCAATTTCTCATTTTCATACATTTTATTCTGAGGCAATCAGCTATTTCTTTTGTAAGCTTTAGCAACTGCCCACTGAATTGACATAAGATATCCAAAAGTTATCACCATAAACTCACTTGACACACTGAGTATGAAGACCGCGATATAGTGATGAGGACATCTCCTATTATGATTTATTTATTTTATTAATGTATTGTCTATTTTATTTAGGGTTTGTATTGCCCTACTACTTAAAGACTTGTAAGAAATATTGGAACGGTAGTTGTTTTTGAATGCAGAGTTGAGCGCCACGGCCGCCTCCTTCCAGCCCCTCTTTACTTTCTTCTTATTCCTCTCTTCTCTTCTGGTTCATTTTCTTCTCTATTTCTTATTATTCTGTTTCTATCTCTTCTTCTCACCTCTATCCTACATCATATTGGTATCAGAGTCAGGTTCTATTGTTTTCTCAAACAATAGATTAATTACAAAACCCATTCACCTTCGCTCAGACCTTGCCGAAAACCACCAAGTGAGACTACTGAAGATCTCCAGAAACCACCGCACCTTCCTGAGCAGACCATCCCGATAAAGGAAACCACACCCTGTTTCGGTCCCTCCGTCCATCTCATCATCTCGGTCTCGCTGCCGCTCTTCACCGTCACATTCACATTCCCCTTCAGTGAATCGGCCCTCTCCGATTCTCCCTCTTGTTCTCTGTGAGTTGCCGTTGTCGCTGCCTCTCTCGACCCTGAGCACACTGCCGGTAAGCCTCTCGGCCTCTCCTTTACCTCTGTCTCATCCCTCGGCCTCTCCCGAAACACCCAGTGCCGAAATACCCAGAGACAACAGGTGCGGAAAAAAAAAACAAAACAAAAAACAACACAGACCTCGCCGAAACCACCAGATCTGAGGCAGACAATGCCGGAAACACGACATCTCAACTCCGATTCTTCTCCCTCTAGCAGACGTCTCTCTCTCCCTCGGTTTCTCCTCTCGCGCGACTCCCAGTGCAGAAATAGCTAGAGACCAGGTGCCAGCAAACGAAGCTAGCCGAAATAAAAAGAAAGAAAGAAAGGGAGTTGGGTAGCTTTTTCCTTCTGCGTGACTTCTTTCACCGACTGTGCACAGTTCTCAACGAGCAAAGGGAGTTTTACTATCTCTTTCTTTGGTTTTACACTATCGGCTTGTTTTGAAAATGTATTAATTGTTTCTGTGTTGCTGTTACCATAGTGAATTTAGCCAAACCTGCCTTTGCTATGGCCAGATTTACTCAACACTTGGATTTTGAATTACTTCCTATTTCTTGTGTTCCCATTCTCACTTCCATAGCCTGAACCTTTACTTCTCATCTTTGCATTGATTGTCCTTCCAAAAAAAAAAAAATTCTTAAAACAAAAATGTCAGCATTGCTATGTGATTGGAATTGTTCGATTAACATTTGACCATTGCTTTGTTATTTTAAACATCATCATTATTTGTTTGCTGTACTTTGGACTTACTTAATCCAAAAAAAAAAAAAAACTTATTATTATTTGGCTCAGTTGATATTTTCATGACTTGCACTTATTGTTCATTGATCTCTTCGTTGCATCTCATTTAGCTAGTATTGCGTTGCATGCAATTGCGTAGTGGTCGTCTTGTCACCTCTAGTTCCAATACCTCTACCATGGATCCTTCTCAATTTGATACCCTCACTCGACAATTAGCTCAACTAGCCAATAACCAGCAACATGTACAAACTCAATTAGCGGCTGTCCAAACTGAGATGGCTGCTACTCGTGAGGAGAACAAAGACCTAGCTGCTAGGTTGAACAATTTTGAGGAATTCCCTCATTCGTCTGACAACTATAAAGTGTCTCATAATAGACGCTATCGTCGTCAACGAGGTGATCGACAACATGTCAGACATGATCGTGGGGGTAGGGATTATGATCGTGAGCGAGAACGAGACCATTACCGTCAAGGTACTCAGTCCCCTACTCGCCATGAAGAGCGCTTATTCAAAAACATTAAGCTAGAGGCCCCTACTTTTGATGGTTGCCTAGATCCTCAAGTTTTTACTCAATGGATTAGAGATATGGATCGTTTCTTTACCTGGTATAGAGTCCCTGAAGATCGGAGAGTTCAATTTGCTAGCCTGAAACTAACTAGCACTGCCCAACTCTTTTGGGAAAGTGTAGAGGATCTCCTTGAGAGGCGTCATGCGCCTCCTGTTGGGAGTTAGGAAGAAATGAAACGTCGTCTTCAAGAGAAATACTTGCCCCAATCTTACAGGGGTAATTTGCTGGACCAATGGAATGCCCTTACATAGGGCAATTGGCCAGTGACTGAGTATGTCACTCAATTTGATGAATTCCGAATGAGATGTCATATTGTTGAGGATGAGGCCATGACTTTGAGTAGGTTTAGACACTGCCTAAAAGATGATCTTAGGCGCGAGCTTGTCCTTCAGGGTGTCGCTACACTTGACCACGCTTACTCTTTAGTCCGAGACTATGAGTCGGTTATGAGGACTCCGTATGGAAGGCGTGGTGACAACCGCCCTTCCATCACCCCAGCGCTCACCCTTTCCCCTAAGTCTCTCTTAGGACCTCCACCATCTAATGTTTCCCCCGCATGGGAAAATAAGGGTAAAGGTCCTGAAATTCCCAGGACTTCCTCCCGCTTGCAATGCTTCAAATGTAAGGGTTTTGGCCACATTTCTTCCAATTGTCCTAGTCGAACCCTAGTCATTGAGGAACATGAGGGTATAGTTGATGAACCGTTAGAAGATCAAGTCTATGAGCCTAAGCTTGAGGAGTTTGGTGATTTAGGTGATGATGAGGATACCTTCTTAGGTTGTATCCGAACCTTTCCTGTGGATTTAAGTTTTGTACCCCTTGCTCCCGACACACCCCGATTAAGTGTTGTACGTTATACCCTTACCCAACCAAAAGGTGCTGATGATTGGCGTCATCATGCCATCTTTCATACTTATATCAAAATCAATGATAAGGGTTGTAAATCATTGTGGATGGTGGGAGTTGCATTAACGCGGTTTCTGTGGCTACTGTGTCCCATCTTGGATTGCAACCAGTGCCTCACCCTTAGCCGTATAGTGTCTAGTGTCTCTTGGGTTGATACTTCTTCCATAGCTGTGAAAGAGCGTTGTCTAGTGCCTATCCAGTTCCTAGAATATAAGGATCGTATATGGTGTGACGTCATTCCTATGGATGTCAGTCATGTCATTCTTGGCAGGCCTTGGTTATTCGACTTATGTGACCATCCATGGTCGATCCAATTCATGTTCCTTTGTGTTTAATGGAAAGAAGATTCATCTTAACCCTTTACCTCCAAAACCTGTTGGTTCATAGCAAACAAAGAAAATTGTGGAACGAAAAGGGCTAAATATCATTAACTCTACGAAGTTTGAGCGTGCACTCGTGGGTGCTTCTGTTGTGGTTGTTATGGAGGTTCCGTTGGCTTCTCCAATAGTGGCCCCTGATGAGGTCCAGTCATTTTTTCAGGAGTTTCGGGATGTCTTCCCTGAAGACCTCCCTGACCACTTCCCCCTCTACGAGATATTCAACATGCCATAGATCTTGTCCCAAGAGCGTCCCTTCCAAACTTGCCTCATTATAGGATGAATCCCACTGAGCAAGCTGAGCTCCAAAGACAAGTGGGTGAACTTCTTCACAAAGGCTTTATCCGTGAGAGTTTAAGTCCTTGTGCAGTTCCTACCCTTTTGACTCCTAAGAAAGATGGTTTTTGGAGAATGTGCATTGATAGTCGTGCCATTAATAAGATCACAGTTAAATATCGATTTCCCATCCCTAGGCTTGATGATATGTTGGATATGATGGTTGGTGCCACAATATTTTCTAAGATTGATTTAAAGAGTGGGTATCACCAAATTAAGATTCGCCAGGGTGATGAGTGGAAAACTGCCTTCAAGACGAAGGATGGCCTTTATGAGTGGTTGGTCATGCCTTTTGGACTAACCAATGCCCCAAGTACTTTTATGAGAGTGATGACACAAGCTCTTCGGCCTTTCATGGGTAAGTTCCTCGTCGTCTACTTTGATGACATTCTCGTTTACAGTAGGACTGAGGAACAACATCTAGATCATCTCACACAGGTTTGTTCCACTCTTCGTGAAACAAATCTGTATGCTAATGTGAAGAAATGCTCTTTCTTCACCGATCGGGTTGTCTTCTTAGGATTCATTGTGTCTTCTACTAGAGTATCTGCTGACCCCACAAAGATTCAGGCCATTGTTGGTTGGCCTGGCCTGAGCCCAAGACTATACATGACGTCAGGAGTTTTCATGGTCTGGCTACCTTTTATCGTCGTTTTATTAAGGGGTTTAGCACAATCATGGCTCTTATCACGGAGTGCATGAAGAGGGGAGAATTTCAGTGGACATCGGAAGCGGCTAAGGCTTTTAAGCTAGTCAAGAAGCGAATGACAGAAGCTCCTGTCATGCGACTTCCTGACTTCTCCAAAGTTTTTAAGGTCGAGTGTGATGCCTCAGGGGTAGGAATAGGTGGAGTTCTTAGCCAGGAACGCCACCCTGTTGCTTATTTCAGTGAGAAGTTAAATGATGCCAAACAACAGTACTCTACCTATGATAAGGAACTGTATGCGGTTGTGCAAGCTTTGCGCTATTGGCGCCATTATTTGTTACCTCAGGAGTTTGTTCTTTATTCAGACCATGAGGTCCTCCGCTATCTTAATTCACAGAAAAGATTGAATTCTAGGCATGGCCGTTGGGTTGAATATTTGCAGGCTTATTTTTTTGCTTTAAAGCATAGGAAGGGCATTGAGAACCAAGCAGCTGATGCCTTGAGCCGCTGCATCTCCCTTTTGTCTATCATAAATGTCAAGGTCATAGGTTCTAAAAGACTTAAGGAAGAGTATGAGTCTTATCCTGATTTTAGGGATACTTTTCTTGCTTTGCAAAGCGGGCAGTCGGATACCACTGATGGTTTCCATCTGGAGGATGGTTATCTTTTTAAAACCAATAAGTTGTGCATCCCTCGGACTTCAATTAGGGACTTTATAGTTTGGGAAGTTCATGCCGGAGGCTTGGCTGGACATTTTGGACGTGATAAGACCATAGAAGAGATTGAACGTCAATTCTATTGGCCCAGCTTGAAGAGAGATGTGGCTAAGATAGTTAGCACCTGTAACACTTGTCAATTAGCCAAACAAAAGCGACAGAATACTGGTCTCACACACCCCTTCCTGTCCCTAGTTGTCCTTGGCAAGACGTTAGTATGGATTTTGTGTTGAGACTTCCACACACTCTGAAGAAGTATGATTCTATTTTTGTTGTAGTGGACCGTTTCTCAAAAATGCCTCACTTTATCCCTTATAGCAAGACTTCAGATGCGTCTAAGGTCGCTAGGTTGTACTTTAACGAGATTGTCAAGTTGTATGGTCTTCCAAAGACTATTGTTTCAGATAGAGATGTTCGTTTCACAAGTCATTTTTGGAGAACCCTATGGCATATGGTTGGTACTAAATTGAAATTCTCCACTGCTTACCACCCCCAGACAGATGGTCAAACTGAAATTGTTAACTGCAGTCTTGGCAATTTATTAAGATGTCTGGTCCAGGAAAATCTTAGGAATTGGGATTTGATCCTCCCTACAGCTCAGATTGCATATAACAGTTCAGTGAATCAGTCTATAGGTATGAGTCCCTTTGAAGTTGTTCATGGCTACAAACCTAGGAAGCCTTTAGACCTTATTCCCATGTCTCCTCATGCTCATGTGTCTGTGTCAGATGAGGCATTTGTTCAAGATCTTCATGACTTGCATATTGAGATTAATAAACAACTTGAGGCCAGTAATGCATCATATAAACTGCGAGCTGATTTACATAAACGACATGTTGAATTTAAAGTTGGGGATTATGTTATGATCCGAATTAGA
Organism: Juglans mandshurica; assembly: GCA_022457165.1. Lineage (NCBI taxonomy): Eukaryota > Viridiplantae > Streptophyta > Magnoliopsida > Fagales > Juglandaceae > Juglans > Juglans mandshurica. Next base: position 27,015,341 of record CM039620.1, on the reverse strand, counting down.
CCGGAACGGCGTCCACCTGGATCCGCTTCCAAATTGCAGGCACGTAGTGCTGGTCCTTTTAAAATTTTAAAGCGTGTTGGTCCAAATGCATACATTATTGATCTTCCATCACATTTTGGTTACCACTCTACTTTCAATGGCCATTTCAATCCTTCCAATGATCCTTTTCTACCTCCATCTGTGAACCCTGATCCTGAACCTTTTGTCACTCCTAATCCACTACCATCTATCACAGCACACAAAGATAAAATTGATACTATTCTAGATGAACATATTGTGTTGACCAATGATAGAGAGGTTCAGCGTTTCCTTGTTCGCTGGGTCGATCGACCAGATTCTGACTGTACATGGATTCCCAGAGAGACACTCCAGCAGCTTGATCCAGATTTATTGGAGCTTTATCGGAGCCAGCAGGATCTTTCTTTGCCCGAGTCACCAGCCACCTGTTCTAGAGAAGTGGGTAGGGACACCAAACTCAGGCCTCCACTCACACGTGTTTATGGCCGTCAGAAGAAGCGTGCTCAACCACTTAGCTTATGGTTGGGTGATTGATTGCAACCTTAGTGTGACTCGTCAACTCGATAGAGTCGAGCTTTTCCACTCCGGGAGAGTTGATGAGGACATCTCCTATTATGATTTATTTATTTTATTAATGTCTTGTCTATTTTATTTAGGATTTGTCTTACCATACTATTTAAAGACATCTTCTATTTTTGTTATTTTATTAATGTGTTATTTATTTCATTTAGGGTTTGTATTGCCCTACTACTTAAAGACTTATAAGAAATATTGGAACGGTAGTTGTTTTTGAATGCAGAGTTGAGCGCCACAGCCGCCTCCTTCCAACCCCTCTTTACTTTCTTCTTCTTCCTCTCTTCTCTTCTGGTTCCTTTTCTTCTCTATTTCTTATTATTCTGTTTCTATCTCTTCTTCTCACCTCTATCCTACATCATATAGGCATACCTTTTATTTGTCTCCCTGAGAATAAAAGATTATACATTACTAGGTAAATTGTTCATTTATATGACGGAGGTATCATAAAAGATTTTAAGGATCAAGCTGTTAATCCATCTCATCAAAAAGCCATTAGTCAGAGTATCAAATCTCTACAGAAATCAAGAACAGAAATGGTCCGAATTTGCCATATGTCTTGCAAAGTTGTGGCCAATGAAGGAGATAAGGAAGAGACTGCAATCCACAAGTGCAAAACTTAGTTCATAGCTATCTCACAAATTTAAGGTTTTCTCTCAATGAGGCTTGATAACATATTCTTCCATACCATCCTTTTGCATGATAAAAACATTTCACTCTAAAGCAATTAAATAAATCAAATACAAGATAAGGCCTGAACTTCCACTTTTAGGTTCACTTTCACTTGCTATAGCACTGTGATTCATTTTAAGAAGACCTAAATAAATTCACATGCATGTGACTTTGCCCCTTTTTGGTGATGGTTGCTGAATGAAGGGATTGCTTTCTATGCTAATGCCCAGTACAGGACACCAATTTTACAGTTAAGATTAAATTAATGAACAGAAAAGCCAGCCACTGATTGGCCAAGAATACCCCAAGTTCCGGGAGTAGAAAGGCCAAAATTGGGAGAGTTCTATGTATGTGTCCAGCAGTTACCAACGTGTTTAGCAGTTAGAGGAAATTGTGTATAAAGTCTGTGTCAAGAAGTTATGAAATTATTTTCAGCTAAGTCATTCGTGGCATTTATCACCAGTTGCGTCATTGCAGCAATTACGTAATGAGTTTTCATGTATTGTATTAATAATAGGTCAGCGGCTTAAAAAGAAAAATGGTACTGTTTATCTGTGATTCTTGCTGTGGTTTCCAACTCCCAACCATAATGGAGCTTATCCTTAATATCAGTCTACTTTATCTACATCTGCACATCATTGATCTAGGACCTGTCAGAGGTAGCAAAGCTATGGCTACAACCAAAGAATGAGCTGAGCAATTGGAGTTTGGGATGAGCTGTGTGAAGGAATTTCATGGTTGGATACAACTTCAGTCCAATCATGTGCAACGCATAGAAGTATCTTTTACACTTCATGAAATCATCCTAAAGGAAGTGAAGGGGTTCTCTTGCATACGTCTCATATACCTATCCTTTCTTATCAATAAAATTTTAAAATTTTTTATTACCTACTGAAAAAAAGGAAGTGAAGGGGGTTCATCTGGCTCACACCATTGTTTTGTAAATGGACTTTCCTTGATGCGTTGGCAATGACCTAGCGAAAGGGCTTAATAGGGTTACTCAATTTGGTACTCTTAGATTTTTTTCATAGGAGCTTGGTTTTAGATTTTGGTTGTAATCCCCAAGCTCCCTCTTGCAATAGGTATTCATCCATGTGATATCCCATTATGATAAGTGATAAGGGTAGGTAGTGTATGAGATCTCACATTGCTTGAGAATAAGAAATTCTTACTCTTTATACTGGTCCAATAGGACTCCAATTGTATCATTGACTAATCATTTTGGAGTATAGGCCTTGTGGTTTGGGCTTTCCATTAGGGAGTTACAAATGGTATCAAAGTCTATTCCAACCAGAAGTGTGGGACTTGAGTCGTGCCACCTACGATGGATGGGCCTGACAAAGACATTGGGAATTTGGGGGGGGGGGGGGGGGGGGAATTGTGATACCCCATATAATAAGAGGATAAGGTAAGTGGCGTATGGGATCCCACATTTCTTGGGAAGGATAAGTTCTTGCTCTTTATAATGTTCCAATGGGACTCCAATTGTATCATTGACTAGTCATTTTGGAGTATAGGTCATGTGGTTTAAACCTTCCATTGAGAAGTTACAATCCGCCATAAGTGAGGATATAATAATAATATTGGAGTATTGTCCTCTTCTTTAAGAAAAAGGGGAGCGGGGGTTACTCAATTTTTATTGACCAAGGAAGCCTGTGAAAGCAAAAGGTAATTTTGGCTTCATACCATTTGGAAGGAGAGGCCAACCAATGGCTTCCATGGCCACAAGCCTACAAAGGGTGCATAGAGAAGGAAGGACCCAGATTACATGGGAGTAATTTGAACAAGAAGTGTGGGCTCGCTTCAAAATAACAGATTAAGAAGATTCCCAGATAAGGCAAAGGAGAAATTTTAGAGAATATAAAAGGGGATTTGCACTGGGGGTGTAAATTGACCCACTAGATTCGGCAAAGGGGTTGGATTGAGCACCAAACCAACCCCCATCATGGACTGTGTGCAAACTAAATCATCCCGATGGGGTCATTCCCAACAGTCAATGGCAAAGCTTGGCCTCCGTCAATGCAATCTAATTAGTTTGTGGATTTGAACAAAACAAAAAATCAACAATCCATCGATTATTTTCATCAAGCACACTCAGATCAAACATGGTGTACTTATCAAAAAAAGATCAAACAGGGTGAAAACTCAAATCAATGTCACCAAATTCATCTCTATGGCATATTCTCCTTCCAGAGTTGCACAGTTGGGTTTTTTTTTTTTTTTTTTTGAGGGGGGGGGGCATTATGGGGTCTTGCCAGTGTCTTCAGTTTGGAAAGGTATTTCCCTTGGTTTTGCAGAAGGACCTCAATGTCAGAAGGAAGGGATGCAATCATGGTAGTAATGGGAAAGGACCGAAAGGTAGGTTATAAATTAGAACTGCCGAAGGCGCCATGAATTCATCTTGTATTCCATGTTTCCCACCTATAGAAAATAATGGGTAATATGATGCGCCTGTTCAGACTTACGAACCATAACTGATTCTGGTGATTTTTAGCTGAAGGCCTGCCAAGACTATTATTGGGCCAAACGGGGAAATAAGTTTGCTGCACAAGCATTGGTTAAATGGATGAATTTCAACTGAAAGATTCCACTTTGGAGAATGTTGAACAGTTGCACATCAATTTCCCATCTGAACCTTGAGGACAAGGTTCCACTCGATGGGGATGATTGATAGGCTGAAAAGGATGTGAAAACCCAACCTGAAGTTTGTGGAGTACAAGGGCCAAAGTGGGAAAGTTCTATGTGCATATCTAGTAGCTACCAGCGTGTTAAGCAGTTAGAGGAAGATATAAAGAGTGTGCATCTAATCATTATCAGCTAAATCATTCATAGCACTTATGCAGCTATCACCAGTTGTGTCATTGCAGCAGTTATATATGCAGTTTGTGTCCTGTGTTATTAATAGGTTGTTTGCTTGTGAAGAAAACTGGCTGTGTTTATCTGAGACTCTTATATGTGGTTTTCAACTCCCACTCGAACCGGATTTTATCCTTAATATCGTCCTGCTTTTCATATACATCTGCAAGTCATTAATCGGGGACCCGTTAAACACGCTTATAGTTAGCAAAATCCATATCGGTGGCACTTAATTTTGTTGCTAAAGTTCAATAAATCACTAAAAAACACCCTGTAACCTTTTCGTGAGGAAAAACCTGTAGAGACCTTGAAATACAAACAAAAATAAGAGTATTGAAGAGCAATTAAACATGATTCAAGCATACCAATCCATGCCGTAGTAACTGACGCTATAGAGGTTCCAATTGTAAATACCGCCTTATGCCTATCGAATATATCCTAAACATCACAATACAACAAAAAAAAAGTATGAGTTAAAAATTTTGAAATCCCCTACAAAAACCAAATAAGAAAATGATCAGAACAAACAATCACAAAACAACAAAACCCATGAAGAGCAATTGATACCCATTAACTCAAATTCAACGGAGAATTCATAAATGAATAAAAAAAAAAAAAAGTACCTTGGCAGAAAAATAGGTGTCCTGCATAGCAGCCCATGAATTCAAAGTCTTCCTTTTCAAGTGGGGCACTGCCACTAGAGAACCCAAAATCGACGTCCCTGAGCTTCTTAATCGCTGCATAGTGCATACTAATCAAGACCCAATTGGGTTGCAATCCAGAAGAATTTTAATGGTGCAAGCAAAATATTCCAGGGAAACAAACAAGAAACTAGGAAAGAGCTTCTTGTTCGTCCTCTTCTTTTGCTTTGTTTTGTTTCGTTTTGTATTTTTTTTTTTTTTTTTTCGTGAAGGTGTCAGCGTCGGGTTTAAACTTTATATAATACTAAATTCGTGGCAAAAATTAATCTAATGATTAAGGTGGTAATAGGCTAATTAGCTTGGCAAATACGCGAAAGTTGCGAACGATTTTGGACGCAGAAATGGTTTAGGCCTAATGCTTGTTCTCTAAATTTTGTTTGCTAAAAGTCTGATGGGCTTGGCCTGTAGATCATATGAACGCAGAAGAACCAACTGTTGAGCCCCATGATAATTTATAAGCAGCAAAACTCGAGATAAATAAATTTTTTTAAATATCGTTCAATGTTGGATATCTGAACATTGATCCGAAGGAAATTTACCTTATAAAAAAATTTATTTACAAATTATTTACTTACACATTCAATCTGTAATACAGATTTTAAAACCCTTCACATTAATTAGAATAAAAGAATATTAATATTTTAATTTTATAGTTATAATTTTTATTTTTTTCTAAGCGGTATAATTAATCTTACAAGAAATTAATATCATTGGTTAGAGAAATATTGTAGTCATAAAATAATTTTATAAAAATAATTCACAAACTAATGTGGTTTTATATAGTACATTAGATTATAAAGTTATTTTTATTATAAAATAGATCTAATAAATCACATGATATCGTGTCACTTTGTGAATTTATTTTTGTGAAATAAAAATGATATTTTACAGTCTTAGGGTGTACAAATTTTACACTCTCTTAAAAAAATATATATATAAGACTTACTTGAAAAAAAATAATTTGTAGTGCTGAACTTAAATATTTTAAAATTATCTCTAACATTACCCCTCTTATTATTATTATTATTATTATTATTAAATGCGGAATAAACTGACTTCTCCCCCCACCCCACCCCCCCTCGAGCTCCCGAGCTCCTTTGCACTGTGATTTCTCGAGTTCCTCTGCACTGCACCCCCGAGCTCCTCTGGACTGCGATTTCGAGTTCGCAGGTGATCCTGTCGCTAGTTTGGCAAAACAGAGCACTCGATCCCGTCACTGGTTTAGTCCGTTCAATCAACTCGCGGGGAGCGGCGGAGCTGGGCAAACGTACAAGCGTCGCGAGTTGGCCCTAAACAGAGAGATGCTGTCATGAGGTGGCGCTGGCAAGAGGAAGGAGGGTTCGCGGGATTCAAAGCTTGTTTGCAGGACAGTGGAGGTGCTGGGTAGACGGAAGAGCACCGCTCGGTGACGCTAATGAGAGAGATGGCGTCGCCAGGAAGTGCTGGGTTATGGAAGCAAACGTGGGTTGCGAGCTCGCAAAGAGAATGAATTCAAATGGGATCAAAACGTGCATTTTTATTCGTTTTGATTTCTTTTAAAAAAAAAAAAACCCAAGCATCCACGTAATGTGTATATTATGTGCACCGCTACAATGAATGCTATATAGAAGAACTCAAAAAGTAACTATAGCAGAACTTTAATTAATATGAGTGAGAGACCATCTAGAAGTCGAGAAAATCCAGTACCAGAGCCGCGTTGGCTGAATAAAAATCATCGTCCCCAACCAAAGTCCCCTTTTCCAGGAAGCACGCTGCTAATCTCCCTTCACCTCCTCTTCCTCACAGACATAATGTCCGGAGTCTATAAATAGCACAACACTCTCCCACCATTTCTCCTCACAAACAGCTCCTTTACAACATTAATCTCGGCTCCTGATCACAGCACAAAAAGCAACTACAATATATAGAAACACAGCAACAAGTTTCTATTTCCTTTTCCAAGAGAAAGAAAATGGCAGAGAAAGTGAACCAGCAGGCATACCCCTCAGAACCAACAAATAAGCAGCCGAGCAGAGATGAAGAATTGGCAACTTTACAATCCGACCAGGAGCTCCGAAAGAAGAAAATGATCAAGTTGGGCATATATATTGTTGCGTTTGCATGTTTTGTTTCAAGTCATAGTTATCACGGCATTTTCACTCACTGTGATGCGTGTGAAGACCCCCAAGGTCAGGTTGGGAATGGTCACGCTTCAAAATGTGAAGACTGGAAACCAAACATCACCTTCTTTTGACATAAGCTTCACGACCCAAGTAAGGATCAAGAACACCAACTTTGGCCCCTACAAGTATGAGAGCACCAATGCCATGTTCACTTACCAGGGCGTGACAGTAGGGCAAGTCAATATTCCCAAGGGTAAAGCTGGGTTCCGTTCTACTAAAATGGTTACTGTTATTGTGAGTGTGAATTCAAATGCCCTGCCAATCATGAGCACGACTTCGACTACTCTCGAATGTGAATTGGGTGCGGGGGTGTTGACTCTAAACAGCCATGCCAAACTCAGTGGGAAAGTGGGATTGATGTTTGTGATGAAGAAGAATAAGGGTGGGTTTGGATGTTGAAGTGAGTTGAGTTAAGTTGAGTTGAGATGATAAAATATTATTAGAATATTATTATTTATTATTATTATTATTTTAAGATTTGAAAAAGTTGAATTGTTTATTATATTTTATGTTGAGATTTGAAAAAGTTGTAATGATGAGTTGAGATGAGTTGAGATAATCTCAACTTCCAAACGAAGCCTAAGGCTGCAAAAATGAACTGCACCATGCCTATCCATTTGTCAACAAGGGCTGTCCAATTGAATTGCGACTGAACATATATATAGTTGTTTAGCAATTTTCTTTGTTTTTGTTTTTTTATTTATAGTTTTAGTTTTTGCTGAATTTGTAGTTTGATTTGTGAGAATAGAATATATATATATATATATATATTTTAAATTTATTAGGTCTCGTACGTATTTGTCACTACTTCCTTGAGCACATGCTCCTGGTTTCTTACATATATGCACATGACATACATGGACACTTGTTCTTTCTCTCCAAATTGATCTTAATCTGAATCAAACTACCATCAAGATTGGCTCATGGTCGCAGCAAGTTGGGGCTGGAACTTATAAAGTTTAATATTAATAAAAGCATTCTAGTTGAGAACTACTACATACAAAAAGAGATTATACAAAAGTAAACTCACAAACTAATGTAGCTTCATGTGATACGTTAGATCTACTTTACATAAAAATTAATTTTATAATCTGACATACTCCATCAAACCATACACGTCAGTTTGTGAATTTCCTTTTGTGTAATTTATTTGTGGCTAAAGTATTTCTCTATTTAATATATAACAAGGTCATCTTCTTATGATTTTTTAAATACAAGGCATACGGTTGCACCAATACCATAAGTTCGTATACATATGATTAATAGCAACACAAATAAAGATGTTGAGAGGATATTCCTGTATGTTGACGAAATGGGTCACTTTTTTTGGCTATTATTACTAGAAGCAACATAAAGAAGTCAAATCTGCCGAAGTATTATTTGTGAACAAAACAGTACCACCTACACTTCTACTTTCAAGGAAAATTATTTATATATATATAGAAAGCATCATCGACAATAGGCTCGTTTAGATACACAATATAATCTATTAAGTACCACTCTTTCTGTGGACCTCACAACAAATTGGACATTTGGAAGGTATACTTTTCAGACTAGTCCTCAAAAGAAAAACACACTCAAAAGAGGGAAATGTGGGGTTTTTATGTGTGGAATCTGGTTGTGTTTGTAGTGGCCCAATTTGATGACTAGAGCTGCTACGTACAACCGCAGTGGGAAACCGCGGTGCAATCTTTTTGACACATCAGATGATTTAAATATATATATATATGTGTGTGTGTGTGTGATTCTATTTTTAAATTTACTCTCATATTTCATTAAATACCTTTCATTTTTCACAGATTCACCCATGAGAGGAAGAAAAGAAGCCTCAACAAAGCTTCACCCATCCACGGGAGGGGAAAAAAAAATCACCTTGACGCAAAGCATAGTCCACGGGATGGGAATCCATAGTCAAGCAAGCTTCACCCACGGGAGGAAATCCTTTTCGATGGAAACCATCCTCCCTTCCTTTTCATATCAAATTTATAAGTTCAAACCAGAGTTCTGAGTATTCTGAGTGTTCTAAGTGACTATTAAACTTGAAAGATTTTTTTAAAATCATGTGGAAGAGATGAATCAACAAAAAGGGAAACATGGAAGATAACCAATCAACTATTTAAGTCTTGGTGATCCATTGTAGAGGTTTATTAAATGAGAAATTTGAATTTTCAACTAATTTAATCTTTGTGGGTTCAGAGTTTAACTCTTGATTTGTAGACAAAATCATGAAAAAGATCTAAGTCTTGGTCCAGTAAAAGAATTGAGAAAGAGAGAGAGAAAGAGAAATGCAGTAAGCTGGGTTTGTAGGTGAAATGCAGTGTGGCTGGGTTTGTGGGGAGAAATGCAGTTCTGCTACCCAAGAAGAAGACTTGTTATGCGTTTGAATGAGAGCAAAATGTAATTTCGTTGTGCAGCCGAAACGTAGTGCGACTGGGTTTGTGAGCGAAACAGGTTCTGCTACCTAGGAGAAGACGAGTTGCTGTGCGAAGAAGCTGAAGACTCTGGTTCGAGGCAGAGGAAGGGACGTGCGAAGAAGCTGAAGACTCTGGAAGGTTCCGTTCGTGCAAAAGAAATTTCGAGGGGGAGGGGGGATGTAATGGAGAGGGAGAGGAAGAGAAAAATAAAACAGGTGACGTAGACACGCCGGTTGCACGCCGAATGCCCCAGGCAGTTGTATGTATCATTTTTCTTTGATGACCCAAACCACTGTTTAGGGTTTATTATATATATATATATATAATATTATTTCATGTATAGTTGTCATACTGCCACACTGTATTTTCATATCATTTTAAATAAAATCTTCTAAAGCTTCATGAGTATAGGTACGTTGTCGAATCGTGTAAACCTTATGTCGTGTGTGATTGATTTTACTTTTTTTCTTATCATTTCCTAACAATAAGGAGAAAAACAAACGAAAATAATAGAATTAAGTATAAAAAAACAACATTCGTAGCTTGGTTCCTAACTTGAGACATGCCTAAGCTAATGATAGAGGCAAAAACACTTTCTAGCCAAGTCCCATTAATTGATCATAACGATATCGTGGAAATGTTGCACTGACCCATATATATAAAAACAAAAATAGAATCACCTTGATACTAAACACAGTTCTTTCTTTCTATTATCTAATCTCGTATGGCAGCTTTCAGTCTCATCTTAAGTTTTGGGAGATTGTACTCCGTGAGAGGGTCCTAATTAGTATCATTGGACGCTCTTGTGAACGTTGAGCATAAGTGGCAAAAGTCGCTGGAATCTTCATTTTTTGTCCATAAGCTCTCCATTCTCCTATCTATCATATGAGTAGAAGCAGACCTTTCATCTATTGTCTTCTCTTCCTAGTTATATATTTTTGTAGTTCAAGGAAGCTTCGGTACTTCTGTAAGCCTTGCACCTCTATTGAGTAATGCCTAAGTCCTAGAATTAAGATTTGACCAATCAATCAAGCAAATAGGCACGGTTGGCTAGCAAAGGAAATCCGGTAAAAAAATTTGTTTGATGAATGAAATATCGAGAATTATAACCAGGGGTAGATGTGATTTGCATCCAAAAATGATGATTTTGACTAACTGGGTAGTTAACTAGACCCTACCACATACAGACAACTAGCAAGGGATGCGTCGGCCTATCCTGAAAATTGAATTCTTGTCAACCCAAATGCTACTAACTATTTTCTAAGCACATGAGCCTTCACTTACCTACTTAATCGTGCCCTCCTATCGTACATATATCCCATTTCCTTCAATTACATCCAGTCTCGTCATTCTGAAGAAGAGCCCCGACATCAGTAGGGTCTTCTTCATTTTCTCCTTCATATCCTGATATGTCTGCCTTTCTCTCTTCCTTTTGTTCAAAGGCTTTTCCCTATAAGGCCCCACCATCGGGGCTAAGGGTGTACAGGAACCACTGGAACTGGTCGAGAACTGATCAGACCGACCGCCGGAGCACGGAACTAGTCGATATCGACAGTTCGGCGCTGATTTGAACCCTTGGGAAACTGCTGAACCGGCCGATCCAGTCTATTTATATATTTTTTAATATATGTAAATAAAACGGCATCATTTTAGCCCCTGGAAGTTATATATATATATATATATATATATATATATATATATATATATAATAGAATGGCGTCATTTGGCTTTAAGCCAAATGATGCAGTTTCAAAATGAATTAATAACCCCCATCTTCTTCTTCCCCGCATCGTCTTCTTCCTCTCTGCAACTTTCTTCTTCTTCCAAGGCAAATGACGGCGCGACGCATCTTCTTCTTCCTCAATACCTCCTCCTTCACAGAAGACGCCGATGGTAGACTGAAGACCACACCGACGCACATTGAGACCGATATGATCGGTTTTCTCTCCCCAAACCGACGGTTTCGGCCGGTTCAATAGACTCATGGCAGATGTCGGTAGGTCTCGATTTGGCTCCAAAACCGACACCGAACCCATCAGTGTATAACCCTAATGAGGCATAAGCGCCTTGAGGTTTTGGCTATCTTATCACAGAATTCTACTAGAAGCACTTGATCCAGTCTGGAGCCTAAAGGTTGAAAAAAAAAGTTTCTCCAGGATATTGAGGGAAGTCTTGGTGGATGAGATCCGAGACTATTTGCCTAGGGATTGCAAATCATGTTAACGTGTCATGTTGTCACTTGTTGACTCTTACTCATTTCTTGATGTTTTGTCCTTTCAACAAGGAGAATTATTATTGTTGATGCCAAAAAATCGCACAACAGACCAGAAGGGGAGAAAAAGTCATTCCCAGCCCACAATGGTGATACGAGTCTCGATCGGTGTGGTTTAGAACCCCTAGTGGTGGTTAGGGGCGGATGTACGGTATCCGTACGTACATCCATAGCGATAAATGGAAAATAAATACAAAAAAATAAATGAAAATAGAGATACACAAATTTACGTGATTCGGCACAGGGCCTACATCCATGAGTCGTTTGGAAGGCAAATCCTTTATAATATGAAAATTTTATAGTCTCTCATGATCTCTCATTTCCCTCTATACAATGAAGGTTGGAGACTTATGTTTTGGAGATCACCCTCTCTCTAGAGCTCTCGTCATGAGGTTGAAGATATTGAAGAAGTCCCCTTCTCATCTGATCTGACCCATTTTTTTTCTGGCCTTGGGAGTAGTGTGAAATTGCAACTTTATGTCACTTCCTCTCCTTGCATGTCTGACCCCTTGTCTTTTCTCCTCTTTTTCCTCCTTTCGGTCGCCTTCTTCATTTCTCTCTAACATCTCCTTTTTCTTATCCCCTCATTGTTCCCCCATCCTCTATCATTCTTTCTTCCTACTTGTCTCTCAAAGATGACACTTTAATGGGATGAGTTTGGATGCCTTTGGGCCAGGAGGATTTTACCCCTAATAATTACCATCAATCCAAACTCATCAAAATCAAATAAATCCAACAGACAGACAGTTGTTAAATAGTTGTCTCTATCATTTTTTTTTTCTTTTTGTTAAGGACATGATATGGTTGTTACATTTTGTGGGAAATCTGTCAATTTTTTCTCCTTTGTGCTTCTGCCCCTGAAGTCCAATGGTTGTTAGAGGCTGTTCTTCTTGGCCAAGGTGTTGTGATGGCCAAAAGTTAGGGAGGTTTGAAAATATGAATGTTTTGTGTTTTTCCGAGGCCAATGCTATCATGTTCATTACCTAACGTTACCACCGATATCTCAAGTCCCAACGTGAAGCCAAATTCCACCACACTTAGTAATACACTGGACATATCGGAGGGATCATATTGTCTTTTTCTTTCCCACTTAGACAAGATCATGAGCTTGGTCCAAAAAGCTAAAAAATTAATGTTGTGCAGTTGAAGTAAATATTGTATGTGAGGGAGTACAAACAATAAAGCCCAATACAGGGCCCAGCCACCAGGCCATATCATGAGAAAAGACAAAAGATATGAGTGGGGGACAAGGGGGACGTGCAATAGGTGAAGGGTGTCAAGAATGCATAGGGTCATGGTGTCGGGGGGTAGGGGCCATGGGGTCAGGGAGTGTAGTGGGCTGACAGGGGAGCATGGGGCTGCCAGGGGGTTAGGGAGCATGGGGCGGTCAGGGAGGGTCAGACACGCAAAGGTTTGGCCTTACCACTGCAGGGGCGCATGCGGGAAATGAAAATCAAATAAATAGAAGGGTCCAAACGACTACCGAGGGGGCTTTTCTCTTTTTCTTTAGTTCTCCTTCTTCCTCTTCGACCTCTCCTCCAACCTGAGAATAGGGAGCTCCAATGACCGATTTTCCTCCAGTAAATGTATCCAAAGCCACCATTGTACAATAAGGAATGAGGGACCATGAGAAACTGTAAACAAGAATATTATAGTGGATTTCTCCTCCCCAAACGCCCGTGGACGTAGGAATTATATCGAACCACGTAAACTCATGCGTTCATCTCTTTTATTTCTATGCACTTATGTTTTTCATTCACCACCATGGACGTGATACGTATGCATCACCACCGTACAGCCGCACTAGAACAATGCCGAGGGCTCCAAACAACACCGAACGAGGCCCAAGTCGTCCCAGTGGGCTGGGAATGATTATTTCTCCCCTTCCGACCTGTTATGTGATTTTTACAACATCAACTCTGTAAATTTACTAGCCATCAAAATGAAAATTGTGTTTTTCAATAATTGCTTGTGGCAACCTATCAAAATGCAAAGACACTTTTTTTTTTTTTTGAAGGTTTGTATGCAAAGACACTTGTTATAATATAGAATGGCTCTACAGCCACATATGGGGCTCCTGACAGTGTTTTTTTTTTTTTTAACTTTTTTGTCTTGTATTTTTTTAATACTTTTAAATATTTCTTTTAAAAAATAATTCACAACATCGTTAAAAAATATTTTCTTAATCATTAAATTAAAAAAAAAAAAAAACTATCCAGAACCCCACATGTAAGAGTAGCATTTCTCTATAATAAAACTGTGATATGGTTGGACATATCACAGTTTGAGAGCTGCTGAGAAGCGTAGGCATCCTATGTATAAAAATTGAATAAAATATTGTTAGAATATAATTTTTAATATTATTTTTATTTTAATATTTGAAAATCTTGAGTTTTTTATTATATTTTATGTAAAAATTTTAAAAAATTATAATAATTAAATGAGATAAGATGATTTGTAAAGCCAAACGAAAGCTAAGCCTATTTGTATTGGACCCAATATAGTTGGGTCTGAAGCCTTTCAGTTCAGGGTCGTTTAGATGTGTCTAAAGTTAGGCCATTCTCAACATGATCGCATTTCTGATTTCTGATTTCTGATCCGTCCTTTCTTGGGCACAAGCCCGTTTTCAGCACCTAAAGTCTGGACCCATAATCATAATTTGTCAGGTCAAACTTGCACAACGCTACTTGAAAAGAACAAAGAAGCGAAAACCACTATTCGGCTCAAAACGTCTCTCATAATTTCTGCTTACCATACTCCACATGCCACCCCAGTTCCTTTACACAACAAAATGATTGAAAACCTCAGCATCCCATGTACCAGAAAGGAGACCTTTAAACTTTAACGTACCATAAACCTTATGGTAATAGAAACGGGTGGGATTGGCCTAGGGTTTCTTTCATGTACAGAGGCAAGGCCGAAAACAAAAACATACCCACTGGTGCTTTTAAGGTACTAGATTGTTGTACAATGGAAGCACATCACTAAATGAGTGCATGTCATGATAGATGCTTACGGATTAAAGAATAAAGACAAAAAAAAAAAAAGCGAATGCAGGTACACATAACATGGATATGCTTAAGAGGAATCCTAGGAGCGTGGGCAAATGCAAAGCCAAAAAAAAAAAAAAAAGAATCAAACAGAGAACACCAATTAAAGCAAATAATGAAAGACACATTCCTTTTCTTCTTTTTCATTTGGCTAAGGGAGCTGACAGACAACACACATGGATGTTGCCAAATATCACATGGATTTTCTTTTTCTTAGGTAGGAGGGGAAGGAAGGGAACTGACACAACAGGCATATATGGATGGATTAGGGCTCTGGGGAAGGCTAGGGAAAGGTGCAGTCGTGCAGTGCCTTGGACTCTGGGTGGGGGAAGATATTATGCCCAACCACAAGTGTACAAGAATCTGCATCACATGTGCATTAAATGGTTCTTATCAAAAACCCTATCATCATGCATTCTTTACTCATTTTCCCTCGCCAAACAAAAAAGATTAGAGATTTATCTTCAAATCTCATGAAAGTTAAAAAATTAAATTAAATATTATTAAAATATTAATTTTATTTTAAAATTATAAAATTTAAAAAAATTATAATAATTAAATGAAATAAGTCGAGACTTTTAAATAAAATGAATTAAGATAATTTATGAATAATAATAAAATTTGTAAATAATAACGAATACTAACGAATACTAATCCAAACCAGCTATCTTCTCCCCCTTCTTCCAATTTTTATATTATTTTTCTCATTAGATACATAATCCCAAATTCCCTAATTAATCTCTTAAACCCCCCCCCCCCCCCCCCCAATTTTTTCCACCATTTCCCATACAATTTTTCTCATTAGACCATAATCCCAAAATCGCTAATTAATCTCTAACAAATCTTTTTTTTTTTAATTATAATCTCTAACAAATCTGGCATCACCATTTAGTAATTTGACAAAATAAAAAGAAAGAAACTAGCATAAAGAAGATTATTATCTGTGGAAGTTTAATTTGTGTACAGTAAGTAAATCCAAAAAACAAACAGAGAGACAAGATGGGTGATGAAAATCAGGTCGAGAACTCTTATAATCCGTTTAGATAATTTATGAATAATAATGAAATTATTAATTAAAACGAGATAAGGAGATGAGATGAACTCTATCCAAGAGGGCCCTTAGATCCCACATCTGACTGCTTTGTAATACGATCTAATTAGGTTCAACAATACAGAGACAAATGTTCGTAGCCCATGAAAGTTGAAGAAACCCCCAGACCGCACGGCGACCCAAATACAACTATTCATACATCATAACCTAATACAGAGAGGGATTTAAAATAAAAATCAAATTATCGATTTTTTTCTGGAGAAATAAGACAGAAAACAAGAGAGAAATTGAAAGAAAAAAGTGACCATTAGATCCACGACCGACGATAGCGTCGTTAGAGACACAAAGCGGTTGCTTGGATATCGTCGTCATCGTTTAGGCCGAAATGCTCACCGTCCATCGGAGGCGGGAGGTTGAGATCGAACGGCAGGACCCTCCGGAACGATGAAGTGAGGACACAGTCGTCGTCGTTGTCGTCGACTACCGAGGACGACGAGTCGCAGTCGCTGCGGCAATCATCGGGTGGGATCGGGTGCACGGGAGGCGGCGGCACGGTCTTCACCCGCGGGACGACCACCCTGGGCCCACTGAAAGACTCGACCGTGCTGCTCATACTGCTCGACGTCCGCCTAGCGGGGGGTTGCTGAATCGGATTATTAAACTTACCCGAAACGGCCGAAAATCTCCTCTCTTCCCGTACCGGAAGCTGGGCGAGTTGGAGGGCATCTAAGGGGAAATTGATCTTGGCCTTGGGCCCACGCAGGGACAAGGCGGCGGCGTCGTAGGCTCGGGCGGCATCTTCGGCCGAGTCAAACGTACCGAGCCAGACACGAGTCTTCTTCCAGGGATCTCTGATCTCGGCGGCGAAACGGCCCCAGGGTCGCTTCCGAACCCCTCTAAATTTAACATCCTTGATGGTGGTGGTCTTGTAATAGGTATTAGAATTAGTTTCATGACAGAATGTTTTACCGGGAACTGTTGCTGGATCTGCGGTTCTTCCACGCCGCATGGGTAAAAGCCGAAAGAGAGAGCGTGGGAATACAAGGAAAAAGGGGGATATTGGAGATGGTGGGTGGGTGGGTGGGTGGATGGGTCGAAGAGAAACAGAGCTTCCGAATTATATGCTGCCACCAACCTTCTCCAGTTAACAATCAAAGGCTGTTCTTCATCTCTGATTTTTTTTTTTTCCTCTGGATTTATCTCTGAGTCTTCTCTTTTCTCTCCGGAATGAGAGATCTCCGGGGCTTCGTTGCCTGGCTTGATTGTCGCTTTTTTATGCGGGGGCGCCGGGACGGGAGGTATGAAATCGTGGCTATGTGAAAAGACTGAAATGCCTATTCGTTTCTTCTTCTTTTACTTGGGACTATAAGATGCAGTGCACCTTCTTTTTATTCAGAGTGCGGCCACGCTCACCGCTACCAGTCAGGAGTTACTGTTATTTATATGATATGTATTTTTTAATATTTTTATTTTTTTAAAAAAAAAAATCATAATATTAATAGAAAATATTTTCTAATAATTAAATAAAAAATCAAAATAGTAGAATTGAGCGGTAAAATAAAAATGGAAGAGTAGTATTATCTTTTTATTTATTGTATAAATAATGATATTACGCTTTATTTAGCAGTGTGCATGCCCCTCGTCATCGTTTATGTTATTCTTTTTTCATTTTGTCCGGATACCAATGGAGTAGGGAAATTATATTTGTAAATAAACACATTTCTCATATAGTTATAATGGCATAATTTTATTTATAACAAAAAACTTAGAAGTCTAAATATTGTAAATTTAATATTGTCACGGTATCCATGTAGTTAATGTGCTATCCACATTAACTTTTTAGAGTTAAGAATATAATCGGTTGGATTTCGATTTTAAATATATTTTATAACCAAAGCGGTTTAAGTTGTCAGCTTCATTATTCTAAATACTGTATCATACCAGATCATTTAGAAAATCGAAACTTTCGATTTTTTTTATTTCGGTCCAATTTTGTTCAATATTATAGGTGTGATTCGTTTTGGGTTTTTTGTTGGGTGAGTTATTTTTTCTGAATCAAATGAAAAAGTAATACCAAACCAGTGTAAAAATATACTTATCAAAAATATATTTATCATGGATATATATATATATATATCAAAAGTATACTCTTATACTTATATCATATTGTATATCTAAATATGCAACTTAATACATGATAATGACGAATAATAACATATTAGTAACTTAATATTAATATTATGTTTAAGACTAAGTTTATATCAAATAAGCATAAATAAATATAAGATTAAAATTTTATACTATATTAATTTTATAATATGTGTAATATATATAATAGACTATATTAATCTTCGATTTTTTCTTATACCCTAATTAGAGTAATATGATCTTAATGAATAACTAGGATATGTCGGGATTAGTAGTTAGGACCAAAGTTTTGGATTTCGTACCGTACTGGCCAGTACGGTCGAAATATACCATTTCTATAGCGTAGCCGGTATATAGAAGGGTATAGTTTTGTATCAGTCAGAATTTTGGTCGTTTCGACCCGTACTGGTCGATATTTCGACCTTTACTTTTCTTTTCTTTTTTTCATTTCTTCAAACTGTAAGGTAATTTTTTGACCCTCCAATTCAAATCAGACTATTTATAATTTATATATATTTTATTCATATATAGACTATTATCTTGAAATATAATTTTTATATTTATTCATATATAGACTATTCTGAAACGGTATTAGTATCGAAATATCTCGTTTCAATACCTCAATCAAAACGGTTACCGGTACGGTATTCAAAACATTGATTAGGACTGGTAATAGAAGTTGTACTCTATCAATGTTTGTTTTGGTTTCAATGTAAGTTTATCTGAATTCCATTTATTTAATGAATTGAATGAAACAAATTGAATTTCTCAAGTCTAATTTTATAATTTTGTGTTAAATTCGTAATTTATGACAACTGATATTTGAATGCCGTGTATTGAATTTGAATATTCAGCATATAAAATGGTCAATATTAATCCTATCTATTAAATCAAATGGATTGAGCTTGCAGATTTTGTCCGAACTTATCAAACCTAAATATCTCATTGTGTCACTTAGGCCGATTAATATTTATTTAGCATAAAAATAAATAAACTTAAATAATAATAATTATATCAAACTATGAAATAAATAAGATGCACCTGTTTTTAGATGTTATTTATTTTAAATAAAATGGTAGATAGAGAGATATGGTTTATGTTTAACAAGGGAAATAAAAAATAAAAGCTAAACTTAATTATTTTTAGATGAAAAATGCTATATTTTAATTAGAGAAAAGATATTTACAACCGTGAATTGCGTAATTGCCGCGTAATCTCTTTGAAAAAAATGAATAAAACATGGGATCCACATGAAAAAAAATTAATTTTTTAATAGTGGACCCCACTCTTTTTCAAAGCGATTACGCGACGGTTACGCACTTCACGATTTATGTAAAATTACTCAATTAATTATATTCTAACAGGGATACATTTACCAAAAAAAACATCACGTGGGAAGAATGGCTAAATACTTTGTAAGATAACTGCAAACAGGACAGCAATAACGTTTTCATTTTCATTTTTATTTTTTTAAAGTAATTGAATAAAATGGTAGCTTTAGGTACGGGTATACGAATAATCTTCATTTTAATGAAAAAATAGAATATTTATTTAAAAGAATGATAAAGATGCGATACTTTTTAATAACTCTTTTTACAGCAATGCTTTAAAATTAATGTTATTTTTATAAAATAAATTGAAAATAATTATACGATTTATTAAAAAGTACACAATTTAACGCAAAGTTGTAAAAAAGGTTGTATTTGTATAATTATTTATTTACTTAACATAAAGTGTTGTTTAAAAACAAAAATATCAATATAATTTTTGTTTTTGTTTTTTGTAATATGCGAATATTATATAAATGAGATTTAGGAATGTAAATGAACCAGTCTGTTCAATAGCTCGCTCGGTACTCGCTTTGTTAAACTCGAATCGAACTCGACTCGTAAAAAAAAAATCGTTCGTGATAATAGATACCCGCTCAATTTGTACATGACAAATACCCGACAAAACTCAACTCGACTCGACTAAGGCTCACTCATTTATGCTCAAGTCAACTCGTTAGTTCGACTCGATTAAAACTCATTCATATATTGATAAATATATGCATACATCCATGTATATATACATATATATATGTATTAGCTAATAATATAAGCATATCACTTTTATAATTAAATATATAATATGTAATCTAATTACTTTTGTCTATATACTGAATATACTTTATAGATATATTTTATAATTTGTATAATAATTAGTCAACAAAATTTAATAATTTAATATACTAATATGTGGGAACCATATATGAAATAGATATATGCTATCATATTAAGTGTATGTATTAATAATATATGTAGGCTAATATATTGTTATTTTGGATAAATATCAACTAGCTAGATATTTTAATTATTTATAAATTTTTTAATATTTTATAATTCAATAGAGGTTCTACTTATTAGTTGTATAAATTTAATATTAGATCTTTTATCTTTTATTTATATAATTTATTAATTATTAAATCTTATTCAAAAAATAAAAAGATAAACAATTCAAGCTTGAGCTTGAGATCGACTTGACTCAAACTTAACTCGAGCGAAACTTAACTCGAGCTCGAGTTCGAGTTGAGAGTTTAGCTTATCAAGTCAAGCTTGAATAAAGAATAAAAAATAAAAAAATCTCAAGATCAGACTTGAGCTCGAGCTCGAGTATTTTGAGTCGAGTCGAGCTCGGCAAGCCAAAAACCGGCTCTGCTCAGCTCGATTACAGCCCTAAATGAGAAAGAAGTAATACAAGAAGATTGAACCGAATCTAGAGATAAACAATGAGAAAAGGTATAATGAGTTGTATAATTTATCTTCTAGGTGACTTTTTAATATGAGCCAAAGGCTTAAAGCATTTGCTCCTTATAAGTTTGGGTGCTAAGTGATCTCAAATCATTTAAGATAGTTTCGTATAGACGGATATATTTTCCATCCAAATACACAACTTATTTAATTTGAAATAACCTCATTTTTTCATATTAACTCAGCATTGTTCATTGATGAGATTATTATTATTATTATTTCATTACTACAACAACAAACCAATTATTTATGGAACTCATTACATTTTCAAATTTCCATAAAAAAGTTAAACAATCTTAAATTACTTCATACATCCAAACACATCAAATACTGTGAAATACATCTTAATGAGATCCACAAAACTCAATCAAATATCTTAATTCACTACTATTCAAAGATAAACTCAAATCAACTAGATACTCTTAGCATCCAAACGGAGCCAGTGATAACGATTCTATATGTGAGGTAAAATTATGGCAAAGAGTAGGAATTACATGAGGTGGTATTGAAGTTATTAAGTATGTTAATTGTGTTTTCTGACTGTTAGTTATTACTAAGAATTCACAAAACTACAGGAGATGGGAATGAGATGAATTTGCTCAAAATGGACCGCCAACTAAGATGGTATATGTCCCTCACGAGTAAAGCTGAGTGGAAATCTGAAAAATCCAACTTCGCTCTAATTCCGCTCTCACTCTGCTCCAACTCCAACAAAACAGAGTCGGAGTCGGAGTCAGAGGTGTCACTGGACTCACTCCAATCCGATCCGACTCCGACTCCAACTCTAATATTATACATATGTTATAAAAATATATATTATCATATATACTAGTATACTAACATAGTTGTATAACTAAAACTTATATAGTTTAGTATACTTATATAGTTAAATTTAATAATATACTAGTATGAGCTAATTATTACATACTATAATTAAATTATAATATAAATAGACTAATAATAATTTAGTATATATAAACAATATAGTATTACTACCACACATAATCAAATATAAAAATAAGTTAGATACTAGTATTCAAATAATTATAATATAACAAGTTAATAACACATAATACTAATTTATTAAGTATCATAACATATAATTAGACACTAAAAAGTCTAGTAAACAATTAAGTTTGAAATAAGTTATACACTAGTATAATATAAAACATGTAATACTATAGTATAATAACATATAATTAGACATTATAGTATAAGTCTAGTATATAAATAAATTAGACACTAGTATAAAAATAACTAATGAGTATAGTATAATAAGTCAATGAATTAGTGGTTGGGAACAAATAACAATATTTGGTGGTTGGCTGTGTTTCAGCAGTTTTGGTTATGTAACTTACGATTTAGTTTTTTTTATATTTTAGTTTTGGCTTGCAAGTTGTAGTAAATTAACAATGAATAATTTAGTTTTCGTTATGTTTTTTTTTAACTTATAGTAAATCAACAGTGAATGATTTAGTTTTACAGTTTTGGTTATGTTTTTAATAAAATTGACGTAAATCACAAGTGAATGATTTAGTTTTTGTTTTTAATTTTTTTTTTAAATTGAAATTTGAAAGTCCAAATTTTGTTTTTTCCAAAAAGTGGGCTAAATATGAATCTAAACAAAAAAGCTCAATAAAAACCTAAATCTGACTCCAACTCCCACTTGTCAGAGTCGGAATCGGATCGGAGCCTACACAAGTTGGAATCGGAATTGGAGTTTGGATTCAAACTCCGACAAAAGTCGAAGTTGGACTTAGGGGATTCCGACTCCGACTTTGTCGGTGCTCACCCCTACTCACTCGTATGTAGTTAGCGCCAAACTAAGATATGCAGCAGCGGGAAGTGGCTAAAAAGCTTAATTTTCTAAGAAACAATAAGAAAAAAGTAGAAAAGAAAAATATGTGACGAGGGAGGGGAAGGATGAGGCTGGATCTCTCCGCTCTATTATCTTTGAGTTTCGACAGAGATCGATGCAGTAAGGAGAATAAGAAACGAGAAAAAATAAAATAAAATGCATATGCCAAGTAAATAATATGTAAAAGTCTCTTGGGTAAAGGTCCAAAGGAGGATGGAAAGAAGGGTTTTGAAGATTGACCGATCCCTTTTAAGTTTGTTTGAATGTTGAGATGGTCTTATTTCAATTCATCTTATTTCGACATTCAAACACCACGCAACACAAATATTTTCTAACTTTTAGGCTTTGTTTGGATTAAGAGAGCATCTCAACCTATCTCATCTCATCTAATCATTACAACTTTCTCAAACTCTCACACAAAATATAATAAACAACTCATATTTTTTAAATCTCAAAACAAAAATAATATTATAATAATATTTTATTCAACTTTCAACTTTCATATCATCTTATTTCATCTCCACTCACTATCTAAACCTTAATCTTAACTTTTTATCTAATCATTATAACTTTTACAAATTTTTAAACAAAACATAAAAAAAACAATTCAACATTTTCAAATCTTAAAACAAAAATTATATTATAACAATATTTTAATTTTATAGTATTTTTATTCAACTTTTTCTCTTTCATTTCCCAAAACTTCATAAAACATTTTAACTCAAACTATTTTACTTCTATTTACAGACCATTTCATTATTATTCACAGATTTTTCATCTTATCTCAACTTTTTAATAGTCAATTTGTTTCTATGTTAAACATTTTGTAGGTCGGAAAATCAAGTAAACTAATGTTTTTGTGTTAGGTTGTCATGTGAAAATATTTTTTCGAAAATGTTTTTGTTGTTAAGTGCATATAATCTTTTACGTGAACGTTAAATTTTTATGTGACAATTAAAATTGTAATATTAATGCTTCAAATTTTACTTCTATAATAAACTTTGTTATATATTAGGTAGTGTTTAATAAAATATTAGACCATATGGTCAATCTAAAATCATTTTCCGTTTACTTACTTCTCCACACATCCAAATATATAGAAAGCTGAAAATAAGAATTTCGGTAACAAGAGAGTTTGTCAAAGTCTTCTCTCAATTGTTTTTCCCGCTCTGGAAAACACATTGAGGAGAAGTGGTTGCGTCTTCTTCCTCTACTGAGGAAAGAAGGTTTTATTCGTTTGCGAGTGCAAGCAGAGCAGAGCGATGGAGGAAATGGAGGAAGTGTGGATGAGATTGAAGCTGAATGATGAGGAGGATTGTCCGATTGAGATTGGGAAAGATATGTGTGGTTCGATGGAACTAAAGGGGAAAAGAAGTCTGGTAGGGAAGATAATCTCCGAGCGCAGGATTGAGAAGGAAATTGCTAGATCCATGATGGAAAAAGTTTGGAAGGTTGGTAAGCCTCTTGAATTTCAAGAAATTGGAGGTAATTTATTTGTGATTACCTTTGTTAATCGGCACGATAAGTTGAAGGTTCTTGATAGTTGTCCATGGTTATTTGACAGTTACTTATTTGTGTTGCTTGATTTTGATGGTGGAATGCAACCTAGTTTGTTTGATTTTGATCATGATTATCTATGGGTGTAAATGTTAAATCTACCTTTGAGTTATATGAATAAGCAGATGGGGGAACTAATTGGGAATTCGATTGGGAAGGTTATGGAGGTTGATGTGCAGGAGGATGGCTAGGCTTGGGGGAGCCTAAGGGTGAAGGTGGAATGTGATCTAAGAAGACTTGTAGCTCGAGGTAAGACCATTGTTGTGGATGGAAGGAAAAGCTGGGTACCTTTTCAGTATGAAAAGTTACCTAGATTATGCTTTAATTGTGGAAGAATTATCCATGGAAATGATGGTGTAAGCAGAGTGTGGGGAGTGTAGGCCAATATGGTGTTTGGCATCGAGCCTTACCTCAAACTAAAAAATGATCAGTTAAAATTGGAGAGCAGAAAGGGAGAGGAAAAAGGGAGAAGAGGAGTGATTCTTCAGATCCTAATCATGTAGATGAAGAATAGGGAGGGGAGACCCAGGGGGTAGAAAGGGTGGAGGAGGAAGTTATGGAAGGGAAGGTGGGTAAATAAAGTGTGTTCTCAACTGGTTGAAGATCAGGAGTTGTTTCTGAAACCTTAAGAACAGGTGATTCAATCTCCAATATGTGTGGAGACTGATGATCAAGAGGTGAATGAATTGAAGATTGGTTCTACTATAAGTAGGGCTGATGTACAGACTGTTGTGCAGAAGAATAATTTGTTGGTTGATAAATTGAGCTCCAATGAAGTTGAGCAGACCAGGATTATACATGGTCTTCACGATGGAAGAGAAGGGTTAAAACTAGGCTTGAGTCAGGTAAGTCTTCTAGCTCAAATTCTGGGGTAAAAAGAGGTAATGAGTGTGTGGGGGAAGATGGTGATATGCGAGTGGAAGGGAAGAAAATGAGAAGTAGTGATGTTATGGTCTGTGATAACAGACTAGGGGTGGTGCCTATTGTGCAGCACCACCTGTCATTATGAATACTATATGTTAGAACTGCCGAGGGCTTGGGAACCCTCAGACGGTTCGGGATCTTTAGCTTTTGGTGAAGAATAAGAGGCCCAAAATTGTGTTTCTCATTGAAACACTAATAAAAGCTGCTGCTGTTGAAAAATTAAAAGAGGAGGTTGGGATGGAAGGGTGTTTGGCAATTAATACATTGGGAAGAAAAGGTGGTCTGTCCTTGTTTTGGGAGATGGAGGATGACATAGTAATATAAAGTTATTCACAATGGCATATTAGTGCCTCTGTTAAAGGATGGGGTCAAGGAAGTTGGTTTTTTACTAGGATCTATGGACACCCTGATGCAAGCAAGAGGTGGCAGTCGTGGGAGCTTCTCAAGCAATTGTCTCCACCTGCTGGAGGGGCATGGTGTGTAACTGGAGACTTCAATGAGCTGTTATCACAAAATGAGAAATGGGGGAGGTAATATAAGAGAGGAGAAGTTGATTTCGAGTTTCAGAGAAGCTTTAGAAGAAAACAAATTGGTGGATGTGGGAATGAGTGGTAATTTTTTCACTTGGAGTAACAGACATTCAGACCACACATTTATTAAGGAAAAGTTGGAGAGATATATGGTTAACAATGAATGGATTAATATGTTTGGGAAGTTAAAATGGAAGGTCTCACAGCAAGCAGTTCAAACCATAATCCAATCATGATGTCTGTGAGGAAGGACAAGAGGTGTTTCTCTAAAAGGCAGTATTATTTTAAGGATAGCCTGAGGGTTGATACTCCTCAGGCTAGCAGGGAACCTCTTGTGAGTGTTCAAAAGATGTTGAGAGAGTGTAGTGGTAAGCTGAGTAGCACATTTAGAAGAAGGAATGGCAAGAGATGTAATGATATTGAATAGTTAAACAGAAGAATAAAGGAGCTACAAGATAGAGAGGGGCCTCATAATTCTGTAGAACTTCACAGCTTGCAACAGGATGGGTTTGTTATTGGAGAAGGAGGATAAAAGGTGGAGACAGAGGGCAAAAAGGAATTGGTATTCCTTATGAGATAAAAACACTAAGCTTTTTCATGCTTGTATTAATCAGAGAAGAAAAAAAACCAAATATCTTCAATTTTGGATGCTGCTTCAGAATTGAAAGAAGGGAATAAGGAGGTTATGGAGGCTTTTAGGCAATATTACACTAAGGTTTATCAAACAACAACTCTTTCTTGTAGTCAGGTGACAAAAAGGGTACAATCCATTGGGATTCGAGTCACTGAGCAGATGAATGAGGAATTGAAAAAGCCTTTCACAAAGGATGAATTTGTGGCAGCCCTTAAGCAGATGGGTCCCTTGAAAGCCCCTGGCCCTGATGGATTTGGGGGCATGTTTTTATCAAACCTATTGGCATACAATAGGGGATAAGGTGTGTGTTGTAGTGCTGAGTTTCTTGAATGGAGGTGTGCTTGAAAAGTCCATCAATTTTACTTATGTAGCCCTTGTTCCAAAAGTGTCTGAGCCTAAGTAGGTTGGTAATTATAGACCAATTAGCTTGTACAATGTTTTGTATAAGCTAATTTCGAAGACTCTTGCAAACAGACTTAACTGGTGCTCGATAAGATCATTGCTAAGAATCAGAGTGCCTTCATCCCTGGTAGGTTGATCTTGGATAATATAATAGCAGCTTATGAAACACTGCATTCTATGAAGACTAGATCTAAGGGGTAAGAAGGAAGTATGGCACTGAAAATGGATATCTCAAAGGCATGTGATAAGGTTGAATGGGCCTTTTTTAAAGTTGTCATGCAGAGAATGGGGTTTAGGGAGAGATGGATTGGGTTGATTGTGGATTGTATAACTTATGTATCTTATGTTGTATTGGTGAATGGAAGGCCAGGTAATGTTATATATCCCTCACGAGATATTAGGCAGAGGATAAGGGTGAAATAAGAGGAATGATTGTTGCAATAGGAGGTATAAGGGTCTCTCATCTCCTATTTGCTGATGATTGTATTATCTTTGCAAGAGCTAAGTGGCTTGAGTGGTTGAAGGTGAAGGAAATCCTAAGGGTATATGAAGCAACTTCTGGTCAGTATATGAATTTGCAAAAATACCATTGTGATGTTTAGCTCTCAAGTTAGACAAAAAAGGAAAGGATTGTGCAAGATCTTGGGGCAAGGGTGCAAAGTAGCTGTGAAAAATATTTGGGATTGCCTATTATGGTTGGAAGAGCCTATTATGACACCTTCAGGGGGATCAAGGATAGAGTTTGGCACAAGGTTAACAATTGGAAAAATCAGTTCCTATCCCCTACTGGCAAATAAGTGTTACTCAAAGCAGTTATTCAGTCCATACCTACCTACCATATGAGTGTGTTCAAGTTGCCTAAGAGGTTGTGTAGGGAAATATATGGTATTATGGCTAGATTCTGGTGGGGTTATAAAAACAATGAGAAAAAAAATTCAATGGGCCAATTGGGAGAAGTTGGGTTGTGCAAAGATGGTTAGGGGTCTTGGTTTTAGAGAGTTGGAAAGTTTCAATACTGCTCTATTAGCTAAGCAGTGTTGGAGACTTGTCACTAAGCCAGACTCTATTGCTGCTATGGTGTTAAAGGTCAAGTATTACAAGAATTCTGATGTGCTGAGTTCTAAGCTGGGCTATAGACCTTCCATGATTTGGAGAAGCATATGGGGATCTTTGAAACTGCTTAAGGGCTTGTATGGAGAGTGGGCAATGGCTTGAACATTAAAGTGTGGAATGATAAATGGCTGCCCAGTAAGCCTTCTCATCGAGTGCAGTCTCATGTTAAGCATTTGAATGCTGAAGCAAATGTGCTAGAGTTGTTAGAGAATGGTAGTAGTTGGGATATTGAGGCAGTAAGGGCTACATTTAATGAAGAGGAAGCTGAAGTAATTTGCAATATTCCTTTGAGTTATACTGGTTTGGAGGATAAAAGAATTTGGGCTTACTCTAAGAATGAGTGTTTTAGTGTAAGAAGTGCCTATCACCTTGATTTAAGTAGGAAGAAGGATTGTAAAGGGGAATCATCTGATGGGAGAAAGGTTAAAGAGGGATGGAGAGAATTGTTGCAGCTTAATATCTTGTGTGTGGTTAAAAATTTTGTTTGGAAGGCTCTTAACAATTGCCTTCTCACCAAAAAAAAAGAAAGCTGAAAATGATTTTCAAAAATATTTTAAATTGAAACATGCTAACCCAAAATTGAGAAGATATGTTGGTTATAGTAAAGTAAGATAGTGAGAGTTACCATAAGGTTGGAAAATGACTAGACCCAAAGTACAGAAGTAATGTCTAAGGACTGTCACTCATTAGCTATGTTGGGATTAATCATCTCAACTCATTTCAAACCAGTTATTGATGAGACCTACAACTTTTTCAACTTCTTATAAGAAGTCAAACTCACCTCAACCTAATTCATATATCCAAACACATATCTCAATTTATTTACATTCAAATATATTTTAATGGAATTCACAAAATATTAATATTCACATATCAACCCAGAGATCACCTTAGTATCTAAACATAGTCTGAATATTTTAAAATATTTGTGAATAGTAATAAAATGACTTGTTAATAATAATGAAATAATTTGATTTAAGATATTTTATTGAATTTTAAAAAATTAAAAAAAATTATTATAAAATTAATATAAATTTTTAATATAATTATAAAGG
Organism: Juglans mandshurica; assembly: GCA_022457165.1. Lineage (NCBI taxonomy): Eukaryota > Viridiplantae > Streptophyta > Magnoliopsida > Fagales > Juglandaceae > Juglans > Juglans mandshurica. The sequence goes on along the minus strand of CM039620.1, from coordinate 26,986,562 downwards.
TAATGGACAAGAACGTTAGCCATTCTCGAGACCATCACACTGACTACTGGCACCACCCACCCCAACGCCTGACTGCTATCTCTGTCCTCTCTCTGTGGCTTGCCTCAGGCTTAAACCACCCCCCCAACCTCCCTGTCCCTGCCCTGCCCTGCCCTGCCCTGACTCTTAACTCCCTCACCCACCCCGATTTCATTTATTTTACATCATCCACTGCCACTAACTATATCTACTCCACCACTCTGCAGTCTGCACCCAAAAATATTATGCATCTGTAGCCTTTATAAATCAATTACTGAAACAAACCAAAAATATTAAAATATTGTTTACCTTGTATATCTGTATATATATTTATCCAAATAATTTATATCTGTTTAAATTGAGATCCTTGAATTCAAATAAAAGGGTATTTTTTTATTATTTTTTTACTTCTCTAAATTTTTTTAACGTGGATCCTTTGACTCCTTCGGAAAGAAAGGGCACCTTGCCCAACAAAGCAGACAGCTTTGTCGCTCTAGAACTGTAGGATTAGGACCATTCTCGGACCTCAATACGAATTCTTTTTTTTTATTATTATTATTAATCTAATAAAAATAATTCTACATACAACGGTGAAGTGCGTAATCGTCGCGTAATCGCTTTTAAAAAAATAGGGTCCACTATTAAAAAATTAATTTTTTTCATGTGGGTCTCATGTTTTATTCATTTTTTCAAAGCGATTACGCGGCGGTTACACAATTCACAGTTGTAAGTATATTTTCCCATCTAATAATAAGATCTAAATAATAGAAATGGTTGTTTTTTTTTTAATAATAATAATAAAAAAAAAGGTGAGAAGTAAAAAAGAAAGCAGGAGTACGATTAGGGGCTAAGCTTAAAATTCCTTATTCATGCATGGAAAATGATAGGTATATAATTATTTTTATAAATTTTTATATAATTATATTTTAAATGAGTGGCATTTTAATAAAATAATTTATAAAAATTACATGAGTGAGATTACGAGGAATCCTCCATCATAAGAAGAAGAGGCATCTAAATTGGATTGTTTCTGCAACAACACTCATCCGCAATTAGATTCGAATAAATACAGAAAAAATGCAGAGAGGCATAAACAAGCTACTTATAATAATAAAATTTTGTTTCTGTATATATTATAAATTGATCTTTCTTCTTTTTTAAAATAGATAGGGTTGGACCAATTTTTTTATAGGATCAGGTTTTAGTTGACCCCATCACTTTCTAGGAAAATAAATTGTTAAATACTAAATAATTATTTGTAACCCCGAGTTTTTACACGGTCAACATGCTACTCAAATGGATTATTTGTAATTATGAAATGTATAATTTTTGCATAATCGTTTCAAAAAGAATGAATAAAATATAAGGATACATGAAAAAAATTAATTATTTAATAATAAATCCTAATCTTTTTCAAAATAATTACGCGACGTTTACGTATTTTACGATTGTATGTATAATTATTTCTCCCTCATTATAGTTAATTGGCTTAATAAAAACTCTTCTCTCTTAGATTTGCTCGTGTATTAGGAATGTAATTTTTTATTTTAAGAATGATTTTTCCTTCAATATTAATCAAGTTTACAAAGAAAGTAATGTGCTAGTAGATAGAGTGGTTTGGATTCAGAGATGAGTTGAGATGGTTTATAAATAGTAGAATAGAAGTTGAATTATTTATTATATTTTGTGTGGGAATTTGGGAAAGTTATTTTAGAATTTGAAAAAGTTAAATTATTTATTATATTTTGTATAAAAATTTGGAAAAGTTGTAATGATGTGATGAAATGAGTTGAGGTGGGTTGAGATGGGTTTTGAATGCAAACGACCCCATAGTCTAGCGAATTATAGTGCTATAAGACATACGGTAAACTTTTCATCTCCCTTTCAACTCCCTAAACATATGATTATTTTATTCTCTCTGGATCGTCCGGATCTTTCTACTATTAGCCTCTACGTTTTCTAGGTTTTTTTTAAATCTTTTTGTAAACTTATATATAAAGTCTTTATATTTTTTTAGGAACTTAGTTTTGGGCCTTTATTTTTTTTGTTCTTTGTAACCCCCAAGTTTCATTATCTCTACAAGATATTTTCCATTATAAATGTTATATTAACACTAACGAGGGTTACACACGTCACTTAACAATCCACATGTGCACCATATGTGTAAAAGTAAGAAAAATAAAATTATCAGGATTTTTAAAAACCATAAACCTTTTTAAAAGGAAAAAAATTCTTAAAAAAAAATAAAAAAAAAATTTAAAGTTGATGAATAATACCACCTCATAAGAGTTAAATGAAATGTTAGATGATACTATGAACTGCTGAATTTTCTAAAATTTCTTTAAATTTAAAAATAATAACTAATTATATATAAATAAAAAAAAGTAATTTAGAAGAAAAACGCTTCGTGCGGCCACCCTATGTTGCCGCCACTATTTTTTCGTTGAGTTTTGGTTTTCTATTTTATAGTTTTTAATATTTATTTTATTTTATATTTTATAAGTTTTCAAAAAATAAAAAATAAATTACTATTTCCCTTTATAAACTAGTTGTAAGTTTTTTAATTTCTATACTGTAATAACTTTTTTTTCATTACAATAAAAGCCAGAAAAAAATCCATTACAACAAAAAGAAATGGGAAAGGGTCATAATTATATATAAGACCCGTTTGGTTTGATAGATTGTCTCAAACATAGCATCTTAACATTTAAACCTCGTTTAAATACAAATATTTTTTAATTTTTAATTTTTTCATTTAATCATTACCTAATCATTACAATTTTTTTAAATTTTTAAATAAAACACAAAAAATTCAACTTTTTCAAATCTCAAAATAAAAATAATATTAAGAATTATATTTTAACTTTATAATATTTTTATTTAATTTTTTCTCTCTTATTTATTAAAATCTTATAAAATATTTTAACTCAAACTATTTGCTTAATATTCATAAACTATTTTACTATTATTTATAAATTTTTTTATCATCTCATAAATTTTTAGTCTAAAGAACATTGGATATTGTCATGTTAAAATGGTGATCTTCTTTCCTCCTAAACCTAAAGAAAAATGTTAAACGCAATCGGGCTGCGTAAATGCGGGGGAGCCGCGGCTAATGTGGAAAATGAAGACAATACCCACGAAGACCTTCCCTTCATCTCCACCTTCCTCCCTTTGAGGTCTCCCCCTCCCTCCCACACGAAGACCTCCCTTCATCTCCACAGCAAACAACTCTCCCCCTCCCTTCGATTTCTCCTCCTCTGCAAAGGGCATCCCAAATCTTCCCTCCCATGAAGTTGCTCTGTCTCTCCATATGTTGTTCCAACTCTCCATTTGCTGCTCTACCTCACCACGAAGCCCTCCTCCCATGTCCTCACAAGCAAAGAGCAACAAAAATCTTACATTTAGCTTGCTTGAAGTTCAGTAACCACAAAGAACAACAAAAATCTGTATCAAAGAAGAAAATGTGATTTTATCCCATGTCTGGCAATTTTTTTTTTTAATTTTTGTATATTTTCCTCACAAGTAATGAACAACAAAAATCTTACATTTAGCTTGCTTCAAGTTCAGTAACCACAAAGAATAGCAAAATTCTTAATCAAAGAAAAAAATGTCCTGCATTTTTTTTTAATCTTTTTGTATATTTTTCTTACAAGCAAAGAGCATAAAAAATCTTACATTTTGCTTGCTTCAAGTTCAATAACTACAAAGAACAGCAAAAAGCTTAATCAAGAAAGAAAATGTGATGAAGCTACAAATGTCTGATGAAGCTCCCACTAAGACGACCCACACGAAGCTCTTACCCACAGATCTATGAATAGCTCTACTCTCAGCTAGGGGTGTCAAATCGTGTTAACGGGTCGTGTTCGTGTCGTGTCAATTATGTTCATTATACTTAATGGGTCAACACAAACACAACCCGTTAAGGATTTCGTGTCAAAATTTCAAACCTGAACACGACACGGTAAGATAACGGGTTGACACGATCCGTTATGACCCGTTAATGAATAATAAATAAATTGACATGACACGACCCATTCCGTTGCAACCCGTTTACGTTAATGGGTTGAACAAACACGATATGACACGACACGACCCGTTTGACCTGACTGATTTTATGTAAATATTTAAATATAAATAATATCTATAAAAAATAAAAAAAACTAACTACAAGTCTAAAATTACAATCCAAACAAATATGATCCACACAATTTGTAATAATATTCATTATTAAAATTACATCCCAAATATAATAAATAAAACATACATTGTAAATATATTAATGTTACAATCCCAAATATAATAAAAAATTAAAAACATAAATCTAAACAAATTTAGAACTTGAAGAAGGAAGTGGGTTAGGTAGTTTAGGGTTTTTTGAATTTGTTTGATCTAAGGATATAAAGGTAAATTCAATTTTCTTAATGGGTCATAACGGGTTATAACGGGTCATAACAGGTTGACCTGTTAGTAACCTGTTAAGCAATCATGTTTTAACGGGTCAATCCGTTTTGACCTGAACTCTTAAGACTAAACCCTAACCCGCTTTTATCGTGTCGTATTCATATTGGGTTAACAGGTCGTGTCACATATTGCCACCCCTACTCTCAGCAGTTCATCTACCCACAAAGACGAAGACGAGACCCACGAAGACCAGAACCACATGAAGATGAAGACCACCCACGAAATTAGAACCCACGCAGTCGAGAGCCACGAAGACCAAAGTTACACGAAGACGAAGACCAGAATCCACGCAGACGAGAGCCATGAAGACCAAAATGCTCTCTTGAAGATGAAGACTCTCACCCACGAAGATCACATCTTCCAGTTTGAAGAGCTCGTGCACTGTTTTCGTCTCTGTTTTGCATTTCTATTTCCCTCTATAGGATCTATTTTTGTCTCTCTCTCTCTTTTTTTATGTGGCAAGTTGATGTGGCGTCGACTCCTCGCAGTTGCATCTCTCGACTGTATATAGAAAAACTGAAATCTAAGGGTAGGTTTGGGGGGTGAGATGAGAATTTTGTGTTTTGTTTTGAAGTTTAAAATATTAAGTTTTGGTATTATTATTGTTTTGGGATTTGAAAAATGTGTATTGGGATTTGAAAAAGTTGAATTGTTTATTATATTTTGTATGGGGATTTGAAAAATGTGTAATGATGAGATGAGATGAGATGAGAATTTTGTGTTTTGGTTTTGGCCCCAAACCTGCCCTAATAGTTCCATGCTAAGATTGATCAGGGCCCACGATAAGACATATCAGTAGCTAATACCCACAAGAATTACACTGATCGAGACCCATGGTCTGACCAACCGGGAGCATCGGGTTACCCGGTATAACAAAGCATCCGACGCATTGGACCAAAAGTAAAGCAAAGCCGCATTTCTCTTATCTCTATGCAAATAAAACATAGAGAAAATGGTAGATATATAATTATTTTTTAAATATTTTTTATAATTATGTTTTCAATAAAATATATTTTAATAAAATAATTTATAAAAATATTATTATTATATATATATTTATTAATTATAAAAAAAAAGTGCACATATATCATTATTTTAAATATATTTATTTTTAACTAAAGAAAAAGACAAGCGGCCTTCTCTGACCAGGACTCGTATTTTGGGGATCGTGTGGGGCCATACACATCACGCCAACCGACAGCTGTATGATGCTCTCGTCGTCTACGGCCCAATGTGTGCCTCACACCTTTCCTCCCTTTATTTAAAGGCTTTTGGACTGTGGGATCATTATATTATTATTTAATATTTTATTATTATTTTTTATTATTATTTAATATTTTATAGTTAATTTTTTATTATTTTTTATTACTATTCACAAATCATCTAAAATCACATCACTACTCAAACGTAATCTAAGTGTTGAAATGAGAAAGGCACGTTGGATTTTGGTTTACATCAATCTTATCTAGTCTAATATTAACATTTAAATACTATTCAAACATAAACATTTTTTAATTTTTTAATTTTTAATTTTTTTATATAATCATTAATTAACCATTATAATTTTTTTAAATTTTCACACAAAACAAAAAAAATAATTCAACATCTTCAAATTCTAAAATAAAAATTATATTAAAAAAATTATATTTTAACAAGATTTTAACTTTATAATATTTTTATTTAATTTTTTTTTCATTCAATTTTTCTCTCTCTTATTTCTCAAAATTTCATAAAGCATATTAACTCAAATTATTTTACTATTATTGATAAATTATCTCACTATTATTTCACATATTTTTTATCTTATTTTATCTCATATGTATAACCAAATGAGGCATAAGGACAATTGCATTAGCTCATCCTTCTTTTTTTCTTAAATTATTTAGTTTTTCCAATCATTTTTTTTAAACATACGTATTTAATCAGATCATTAGCAGATGGTGGCAGTGTGCAGCATTAGTTTAATAGTTTGAAAAATATTTTAACGTTTAGTTTAAATTTTTATTAAATATTTAAAAAATTGTTCTTTTACTTTTCAAAAGCTTTCATTAAAAAAGCGTTATGTATTTTAATTTTGAAAAGAGAAATATCTGATTCACCAAATTATACGGAAGATCTAATCCGAAGGTTGGTCCATTATGATCATCCAATTGATTTGGACGTATATGATTTTGTCATATTGTTTTATAACAGTAGATACTTTATAATCATCGAAATTGCATTTATCCTATTTATAGGAATGTGTTGGAATTAAGCATTTGAACTAATATTTATCTATTTATATATACTATTGTAATAGTCATTCTATTATCTAATCAGCGTGTCGAGAACATTGTCCACATTATTTAAATAGTAAAATTTGATTTGTAAAGTTTAAATCTTAATGGGTGAAAACCCTTTCAGAAATGGCCCTTGTCCTTTTCATTTTCCAGTATATTTAGACTGATCATGTGGATTTTATTAATCTTGTTGAGAGGGTGTGGAAGCAAGAGGAGAATGCTTTTGGTCTGGTTAAACTAGCTTCTAAACTGAAACAGGTTAAGGTGGCGTTAAGGGATTGGAATAAGAATGTGTTTGGGAGGTCTGATATTATTATTAGCGATTTAGAGCATCGTATTGAGAGCCTGGAAAATAGTCTTCAAATATTCCACAACACTGATGATGACAATGATCTCATGGCTTCTAAGATGGAGCTTTTAACTTGGATAGGTAGAGAGGACACCTGCCTGTCGCACATGGCTAAGAAAAGTTGGCTAAAAGATGGAGATCAAAACTCAACATTTTTTCATGCTTATCTGAAAGCTAAGAATCATAAAAGGGTGAATAATATGTGTCTAGTTGATGGTACCTTACTAGATTCCCCTTTTAAAATCCATCCGGCTGCAGTGGATTATTTTACTCAATTTATAGGTGTTGAGAGCTGTTGAGATTTGCCCTTGTTAAGTGATTTGATCTCTCCTGTGATTACTGAAGATGAGAATTTGGCACTCTGTAGAGCTCATTCCCTTGAAGACATTAAGGGGGCTCTATTTAGTATCCCTATAGATAGCAGTCCGGGTCCGGATGGTTTCGGATCAGGTTTCTTTAAGTTATGTTGGGATTTGGTTAAAGATGATCTACTAGAAGCCATATCGGACTTTTTCCAAAACTATTCATTACCTAGATTTGATACTACCTCTTTTATTGTCTTGATCCCTAAGGTGGACAATCCCTAAAGAGTTTGACAAGTTTAGACCCATTAGCCTTTGTTTAGTGATTTACAAAATTTGTGCTAAGATTATTGTGAGTCATATGACGAACTTGCTAGAAAAGATGATTTCTCAGGAACAAGGGGCCTTTATTCCTGATCGTAGTATCTTTGAGAATATTAGTCTTACGCAGGAAATGGTCCACTCGATCCATAAACGCTCTAATGGGGGTAATGTGGTTGTTAAGCTTGATATGTCCAAGGCTTATGACAGAGTTGATTGAAATTTTTTACTCAATGTCTTGGATGCTTTTGGTTTTCCCCCCATTGTTTGTAAACTGATTAAGTTGTGTATTTCTATGCCGTGGTATTCCATCATAATGAATGGTACGTCGTTGGGTTTCTTTAAAGAGGAACGTGGGTTGCGGCAAGGCGATCCTCTTTCGCCCTATCTATTCATCATTATGCAAGAGGTTCTCTCTCGTCTCCTTAAGAAATCCTTTAAGAATGGTAGAATTGGTCAGTTTACTCAAGCTAGAGGCACCCCTGTAATCTCTCATCTTATGTATGCGGATAACATTGTTATTTTTGCTAACGAAGGCAAGAGATTCTCGAGGAGATTGATGCAGGTTTTAACTCTTTATAAAACTTGGACGGGTCAAATTCTCAGCAAAGAGAAGAGTGCTATTTATTTTTTCAAAAAAATTCCTCTTCAAAGGAAGTCTTCTCTTATTCGCACTACGGGTTTTTTTGAATGGTCTTTTCCTTTTTAAGTATTTGGGTGTTCTATTGTGGATGAGAGACTCAGAGTTAGTGACTTTGGCGATCTGCTTGGTAAAATTAATAAGAAGATTGCAGGTTGGAAGATGAAGTTGCTATCTGCCGGGGGGCGAACTATTCTTCTTTGTCATGTTCTCTCTAGTATGGCCACTCACATCCTGGCTGTTCTTAAGATCCCTCAAACAGTGATCCTGGCTTTGAATAGGCTTTTGAGCTCCTTATTTTGGGGAGCTTATGATAGGAAAGGTAAAAAGAAATGGATCGCGTGGAAAAAAATTTGTAGGCCTACTGAAGAAGGTGGTCCGGGTATTCGGGATTTTGAAGATACCCAAAGGGCTTTACATTCTAAGCTGGCTCAGCGCCTTATTAAGGGTCATTCCTTATGGGCGGATTTTTTTTGGGGCAAATATGTGCGGGGTAACCATTTTTCCCTTCTGGATCCTAACAGGGGCAAATATGTTTGTTGTATTCCTGATGTCTTATCTAACTCTAAGTGGATTGTTAGAGAAGGAAATATTTCCTCTGGTTGGATAATTGGGATGAGAGGGGGCTTTTGAGTAATCAATATCCTGTGATTGAGAATCTTTTTTTAAAAATTAAAGATTGTCGCCTCGGAAGTGGGTGGGATTTCTCCTTATTGGAGAGGCTTGTAAGTCACCAAAAAGCTTTTGATCTGTGCCATTTTTTGGAAAGGAGGAAAGACGGGACAGACGTTTTAATTTGGTTGAAGGAAAATGGTGGTAAATTTTTCTACCAAAAGTGCTTGGAATTGTACCCGAGCCAAGGAAACCCCTCTAACTTGGGCTCAGTGGATTTGGCACACTAACATTCTTAAAAAAGATTCTATTAGGATGTGGAAGGCTATTAATAATTGCTTTAGTGTTGATGAAAAGATTAGAAAAGTTGGCATCCCGATGGTTTCTAAATGCAATTGTTGTTTCTTGGGTCATACGAAGGATTTAAACCATGTGCTTTGCACTGGTGAGTTTGCTAGGAAAATTTGGCATATGGCTGCTATTCACTTAGGTGTGCACATGGGTGTTTTTCATACTTGGAACGAGCAAATTAACTTTTGGTTTCATTGAGCGAGCAAGTCTTCTCATATTCACATTATTTTCGAGTTTCTCCCCTCTATTGTTTCTTGGAAAATTTGGGAATGACGTTGTAAAGCTAGGTATGAAGATAAAGGTTGATATGGTTGAGTCGGTTTGGAAAGTTATTAAGTTTTGGATCCGTAGGATTATGCTTCTGATCATGAAAGTTGCCCAAATTTCTAATAAAGATGTTGCAATTTTAAATAGGATTGATATCCCTGTTCTTTTACCTAAGTCTAAGCCGACTCGTGTGGTGAGATGGGTTAGACCTCAACTAGGATGGGTGAAGCTTAACACTAATGGAAGTAGTTTGGGTAATCCTGAGCCTGCCGGTGATGGGGGTGCTGTCCGTGACAATTGCGGTAGGCTTAGGGTGGCTTATTCTGTTTATTTAGACCAGGGTTCCAATAACTTTGCTGAAATGAGAAGTATTTTGGAGGGGATCAGGAGGTGCTACCAACTTGGGTTTTCTAGGGTTGAGATTGAGATAGACTCTCAGCTTCTTGTTAATTGAATTATTAAAGGTGAGTGTAATATTTGGTATCTGGAGGAGTGCTGGGATGAACTATTCTCCTATCTCGACTGCATGGACTATCATGTAAGCCACATCTATCGTGAAGGGAATGCTGTGATTGATTTTCTTGCTAAGAGGGGTGCTGGGGGCTTAGATATGGAATGGTCGGCTGACTGTGATAATCTCCCTAGTCATTTAAGTGGTCTTCTTAGGATGGACATAATTGGCATTCCTTATATGCGTTGTGATTAGGTTGTCTGGTTTTTCTTTGGCCTTTTTACGTGCACTTGGTTTCTTTGTTCTATTTTTCTTGCAGGTTTTGATCCTGATTTTGGTCATTGTTTATGAATTTATGGGTAATTTGTATTTTTGTTGGAAATTTTGGCTTCGGGTTACCTGGGTTATGCTTATTTTTCTAAATTGTAATATCCAAGTATCTGCTTGTAACCACGGTTTTCCTCCACCAAAAATGAGGGTTATCAATAAAATTGAGGTTACGTCTTATTCCTTTAAAAAAAAAAAAGAGTTAGTAAATGATACTAATTCGAAATAACCACAAAATAGTTCTATAATTTCTAACCTTTTATTTTATTTTTGGGACATGCCAACTTTATTAAAAATAATTACCTAGCTGTAACTGGTTTTTCAATCTAATAATATTTGTCCTCCCTCTCATATTAATATTCCACCGTGGCATGTAGGGACCATGCGATCCACGTGTCACGTTCTCATAGTGCAACGTAGATCCCCAAAAAAGATTTTGCTTCTTACGTAAGCCTTTACGCAGATTTTGGTCTTTTCGTAATTCTTGTGGAGTTTTCCCAGAAGCGCACGTTAGCATCATTTGACCAAAAAAAGAGGTGCAGTTGGGTTACTGGGTAGCTTGAGCCGGGTGGTAAAGCTGGATTGGTCTGTTAAAATGGGGGAACATCGGATGGTGGAGATTAAAGATAGGCAGAGAAAGCAGGGTCCACAAATTTTGATAGCAGTGGCGGAATGATAAAAGTCTGCACGACATCGTGTGGGACCGACCCTACTGTATCAGATCCCATATTCCATAGACGAAAGAAAAAACATAAATTCTTCACAAATTAAGGGCTTGTTTGTAAAAAATTTATATCCCATCATCTCATCCTATTTCCTTTCAAAACATTATTTCAATACATATACTTACAAACTAATCATTAAAACTTTTTAAAATTAATCTTCCAAACTTTCAAAAAAAAGAAAATCAATTTTTTCAAATTCTAAAATAAAAATAATATTAAAAAACTATATTCTAACGATATTTTAATTTTGTAATATTTTTTATTTAATTTTTTTTTCTCTCATTTTTCAAAACCCCATAAAACATTAATTCAAACTATCTCACTACAATTCACAAACATCTTATTACTATTCACAAAATTTTCATATCATCTCATTCGCCTAACATGCCCTTATTTTATATTTCGATTATTAAATAATTGTAATCTATCTCCCACATAAAAAATTTAATATAGATAACATTGCTAGAGAAATCGCAAATTTTAAAAATGTCTAAAGAAGAAAGAAAAAACCTTGAAAGATGGAAATCGAAAATAAATTTAAATAATAAATAAAATCAAGGAAAATGAATGGTTTATTTCAAAGAAAACATGAAATTTAAAAATTAAATAATTAGAAAAACTATAAATAATAAAATTCAAAAACTTCTTAAGAAAAAAAGTAAAAATAAAATTTATTTTTATAATTATTTTATTTTAAGTTTTTAAGTAATTTTTGTTATTTATAATCTTTTCTTAAAAAAACTTGATAGCACATTTTGTACTTTTTGAGAAACTTTAGGGATAATCTCGAATTTTCTAAGAAGAAAATTGTGTACATTGTAATTCATTTATGGTATGGGTAATCACAAGTAATTGGTAGTTTATGAAGCTTATGGAAGTTAGGTGTTGATTTGAGGGGGATTTGCACTATTTATCACAAGCTTAATAATCATCCTCGAATATGACATCGAATTATTAATTAATATATATACATATATATATATATATATATAAATAAAGGATGATATATATTTTCCAAATTATGTAATGCCAAAACAGACAATAATAGTGAAAGGATGATTAGTAACGCTCCTCGATTTTAAAGAGTAATATTAGATATAATCATGGATTGTGCAAGTGTCACGTATTCTTTTTAGAAAAGAGCGAGATCTACTATTAAAAAATTAATTTTTTTATGTGAGTCTCATATTTACTTATTTTTTAAGAGTAGTGCATAATGCTTGCGTACTCTACGACTGCAAATATCATTTCTCAATTTTAAAATCCCAAAGAGATGCATAATTTGATAGATTCATTTATTATAGAAAAATACTTTTTGTCCCGAAAATGTGTCCCGAATTGGTGTCCCGAATGATTTTTTTTTTACTTAGTGATTAAGGAAGTGTTTTTTAATGATATTGTGAATTTTTTATTTTTTTTAAAAATGTTTATGATGATTAAAAAAATACATGAAAAAAAGGAAAAGAAAAATAAAAAAGTGAAACAGCCTATTCGGGATGTTTATTCAGAATGTTTATTCGCGATGTGTAGCACTGCTCTTTATTATATTTTATTTGGGCTTAAAATTTTATTTAAAGTGTACAAATATAATATGGATCTCTGTATTAATTTATCTCTCTAAATTATAAAAAAGAAACAAAACTATGCCAAGACTCAAGGGTGGCCTTTTCTTTAGAGATCAATGTGCAATAAGGCCTCTCTTGTTCACATACAGAAACAGTTTCATCTCATCATTACATTTTTTTCAACTTTTCATATAAAATATAATAAACAATTCAACTTTTTCAAATCCTAAAACAACAATAATATTAAAAAATAATATTCTAACAATACTTTCATCTAAAATCATTTCATCTCATCTCATCTCACTATCCAAATTGGACCTAATTCTTAGGCCTCAAAGATCAATGCATAAACTGGATGAACGCACTGTACAGGGGATTCATCCCTGGTACGTCCGAGCAAAACTATAAGGCATCAAGCATTGATGTGTTGTAATTTTTTTTTTTTAATACATAGAGAGGGGGATTCGATCCTCAGTTCTCTTTTAGAGTATGCTGTGGTATGTATGTGTATTGATGTGTTTTGATACGTCAAAAGGAAAATGCTTGGTGCCCTCAAAAGTATCTGCATTTTGCAAATAGGTTTTTTCATATTTGTGCAGGTGTCTGACGGCTCATGGCACATCTAATACCATTGAATCATATCACCAACAGCTGCTATTTTCGTGTAAGCAAAAAGCAAGAGGTTGCAGGGCTCGATAATTCTAAACTTCACTCAACAATCAAACACCAAGCATTCTGCATGCCCTCATCAACTCGAATGAATATCATCCAGCAAAAAAAAAAAAAAAATAATTTTGAGAATTCTTACAAACTATCACCTGCATTTCTTATTCACCACAAAAAATGCCTTCCACGCCCCCCCCAAGCTCCACAGAACCGCAGGTGAAAAAAGGGGTGCAGGAGGTCCCGGTAATAGATATCTCCTTGATATCATGCATCAAAAAGTGCTATGACAAGAGAACTAAAGAGAAGTGACTTCAACCAGATTGATCATGTAAAGGTTCTGCTGCTGAGCTTGGAATGGAGTGTGGTGAAGAACCGGCCTCTTCAGGTGAATCCTCTGAAGTCTTTGTGTCTGATTTCTCATTTTTGTTGCTTGCAGCATCATGTTTCTGGACCCAATCAGGAAATTTTGATGATTTAGAAGGAGAAGTCTCAGATGAGTGGGCTGTTGACATGCTTCTCGGATTACCGAACCGAGGTGAATCAAGCATAGCTAGATTAGGGAGGCCCAAGCTATAATTATGAGGAACCGCCACAACTGGGTGATCAAATTTGCAAGTTGGGCCGTACTTGCAGAGCCCATACATACTGTAGTACGAACATACAGTTTGCCCCTGCACATAGCAGAGGCAGAAGTCAGTCCACTGATAGCGCAAACATAGGAACAAGAAACTAAGACATCAGTAGTGAACTAACTATTCTTAATTAGAATATTTATTTCCTATTTATTCTCATGACAATTTATTCCCTATCAAAATTCACAGGCTCTTCAAAATAGCACCTTCTGTTTAACTGACGGTTAAGATGAATAAGTGAGAAAAAAATAAAACGAAGTAGGAAACTCTCAAGGAAAAACAGAGCTACCAAGTGAGAAAAAAAAAAAAAATTATATGCAAATATTGGAGAACAAGTTGGGGAAAAAATTTATAGATGCTGATTTACCTAGTATTTGAAGTTTGTATTGTAGAAGAAATCGAATTGGTGGTCTTTTCTATTTGCTTGTTAAGCTTCGGAAGAGATGAAATCATGCGAAACGCGAAATGAAAAATCTGATGCAAACGTTGATGCATACGTTGTTGGTAGAACCCAAAAATAAAATAATAATAGAAAAGTGAATAGCTAGCCAGTTTCATGGGCTAGATTTGGCCAGCCGAAATAACAATGGGTAAATTTACTGTGTATTTACTTAGTTTGTTATGGGGTGTGTTTTGAGCTAGCTAGCCAAACTTTGGCTAAATTTTATCTATAGCTAGCTCACTATAAGTGCTCTAATAGCAACAGTAATTCGCTGCATCATTAAATAATCAATATATTCCTCGAAACTTTAATCAACGGCAAACAAGTTTCGAACGAAAATATGGTACTTTGTAAGTAGTTCAAATTTGCAGAAGAACAGAAACATGAAATTCTTTCAAAAGACATTCATGATATTCAAAATTACACCAAAGTTTCAAGCAATTGTGAAAGCAGACTGTTAGACAAAGTAACATGCATGTTACTATTCATTAAATAGATGAAAAAACATACCGGTCTCAAGGGAAGGCCAGGCGGATTTGCCCCCGATTGTGCAATTCTTTCTTTTGGGTGATGGAATTTGCAATCAGATCCATATTTGCATGTCCCAGTGTTCATAAAATACCGGCACTCTGGTTGATCAGGCCTCTCAGGGAGACTTGGAGTAGTTCCTGATGACAGCCCTCTTGAAGCTGACTCACCTAGATTCTTGGAGTTGTATATAAAGTTGGAATAAAGAACAGCGGTAGAACCGTTAGGAGACATAGGGCTCATGTTTCCCTGAGTAAAGAAAGGAAGGAACGCATGATCAAAAAATAAAAGTGATCGACCTAACAAAACCATCTCCAGCCTCCAACTAGATGCAATAAAAGTGAAGAGAACTCCAGCACAACCTAACGGAACCATCTCCAGAATCCAACTAGGTGCAACAACTATTCTTTTTTGCCGAAAGAGGAACAATGAAATGAGGCCATCTAAGAGCATTAAAATGCTCAATTTTAGGGGCTTATGTGTTCGAATGTGTATAGGCAGATGATAATTAGGCTATGCCTCTTTTTGTTTTTGGCCATCATAATTACATTACAACAACGTCACCAAATAAATTATCACCAAGCAAATTTCTTCATACTTTTTGGTTATCTCATAATAACTTTTGCAGCCAAAAATTATATAAAGCATTTGTTCGTCTTTACACCTAAATCCCATAAACAATAAAACTGTTGGTTTCAACTAACATTGCAACACAGCTCACCCCAACCGATAGGCAATGACTAATGCTCTAGCAGGTACGGTACAGTGAGGGTCACAGGTCGGCCGCCACGACAGAAAACTCATAGAGCCAGCTTCCACATTGTTGTGGTGAAAGACTTGTCCAAGAATCTTAAAAAAAAATGAGAAATAAACTTTACATTGGTGTCAACTATGCTTGCTAATTGCTTTGAAAGTATCCTTGTAACATAGTAAAGGACTACATTAAGCTACAAAATGGCTTATTGTTCCTATAAGAACTGTATAGAGAGGTTGGAAATAATGATGAAACAGCCAAATAGAAAACAAACCAAACCAAATGCAAAGTTCTTATAATTTAAAGCAACATTTGCTCAATTTAGGAGATTATGTACCGACCATGTACGTGTTCCAGCCCTGGGCAGGTACAATGCCTTGAGGAAGAAAAGCGGGCATGTAAGTTTCCGGACCTGGAAAACGCGGGCCAGATATATATGGCACTCTTGGTAATGACCATGCAGGAAGTCCACCGGCATAAGGTAGACCTGATGAAGGCATAACTGTTGAGCCCATAGATCCAACATCAGCATGCCCAGTTACTGGTAAAACAGTTCCAAGTGATGCAGGCTGTGGGTGATGGAACTTGCAAGCAACTCCAAACTTGCACAATCCAGTTTGCATGTAATAGGAACATTGTTTTTCTTCCTGAAAAATGATCAGAACAATATGTTCTTAACAAAAAGAGAGAGAAGGGAAGGTTGGTAGCATATTTCTTTGCATTTATCGCAAATGAATCAGTAAACAGCACTACAATGACAAAGCTAAGGACCTGACGCATGGGGAGACCTACAACGTTGAATGAGACTGGTCCAGCACCACGCCTATCCCTTGGATGATGATATTTACATGTTGATCCATATTTACAGGTCCCTGTCTTCAGAAAGTACTGCAATGCATGGCCCAGATGAACATACATAAACTACTACCAATAATTAGAAGGTTGATCCAGATGAACTTCAAGCTAGGTTGAGCATTATCCTTAATAGTCAAAACCACATCATCTTCTTTTGCTTATTATTAGTACTTGATTTTGCAGAAAAGTTTGGATGTCATTTAGAATAATACATCAAAGAGGAAACGTCTGAGAATATATAGATAAACATTCCACAGCATACAGATGATAAGTGAAAATAAATCTCAAATACAGATGGTGTTTCCATCCTGAAACAATTAATCAAGGAACAATTTCTCCTACTGGCAACAAATCCTACACAAAACTGCAACTGTCCGCAACAGATTATATAATGGGGGAAGAACTGGTGAAAACCAGAAATCCCACAGAATAACATCATTTAAATGTTGCTGTCAGAAAGCTTGTTATTTTCCTTTTTTGCCTACTAGAAATTCTTGTGCCAAATTCATGTTTCTCCAAAACTGTCGGCTCTTAGAATAATTCTTATGGAATCTTTAATATACTAAATATGAAATAATAACTTTCTATATCTATAAAATTGAAAGGTATATCAAATTAAACAAAACATTTATTAGAAAGCAAACCACATTGTAATTTTGTTTTTACTACTTCCACTACTACAGATCACAAAACAAACAGTAAAATAAGAGACACCAATAAAGAAAAGAGTACAATTTTATTTCTTTTCATTCTTTCTTAATCTTTTTCAACAATCGAAGTAGATTAAAATCATACCCCACAGTCAGGCTGTCCAACTCTTTCTGGGAGTTCAACACTGTACAGAGAACCCTACACGTTACAATTTAATAGAAGGGTGGTCAGTGCTGAAAACTAAGAACCAGGTGGATGCGGCAAACATGATCCTTCAGTGAAAGCCACAAAAAAGAGAGAAAAAAAAAAAGCATAGTTTCCTACAAGATTCAAGTACTAAACTCCATTTAAGATGCAAAAAGTAATTGCTTTATTACCTGAGAAACATAAGAAGGGTGATTGTAACGACAGTTACTTCCATAACCACACAATCCAGTCCTCAAATAATACAGGCAGTCAGGTTCACCAGGTCGATCAGGATATGGAGCTGATTGGGCAGCACCACCACCCTCCTGATTATCATTGATTTTTAACCGCCAAAATGCTTCTAAATCACCACACAAAAAAAATTATATATATATATAATCCAGAATTTTGAATAGCTTGAATCTGCATTGCATAAATTACTGAAGCTCCACAAAAACAACAACCCACTTATAAACAATCATTAAGATAATAAAAGGGCCACCACACTAAATTTTGACATGTAAGTACAAAAATAACAACAGCAAAACTAAAATTATTCAAAGCCTGAATTCACATTGCGGTTTTTGTTGTATCAGGCAGCAAACATCCGAAAACACAAAAAACATGTCACTGCAATCATGAAAGGTATCGTAACATGACTAAATTTAGGATGATAAAAAACACATTTTAGCGTTGTCACAAAAAATAACAAGCCCGATTCCTTCCTAAGCCTCAACATTCATAGCCCCAACTATCAATGTTTCTCAAAGTCATAACCCATCTTACATCAAATAAAGAAAACAAGGTACACAACACTCTATCGAAACAAGCTCAAAATTAAGATACACATCACATAAGCCCCACAAAAGGCAGAGTCTTCCAATCCTCGATATGCAATGTACCATGGATCATACTTCATCAGAACACCCAAATAGCACCAAACATACGACTTAGAAACAGAGAACCAAAAAAAAAAAAAAAAAAATCCGACTTAAACTATTCACATACAAAGCAAATATGATAACTGTAATAACCACAACACCACGATCAGTGCCAGAACATCAGAGATATTTCACAAAAGCCATAATCAGATCTCTAACACTCTACAAAGGGTGCACGAAATTCAGTAATACCTTCAATGGGATTAGCGGATTGATTAGGAGTAGCATTCTTCTGAACCTGCCGGTTATCTGGCATCGGTAGCACGGAAAAAGCGTAAACCACAAACCCGGAAAAAAATCTTGAAGTTTTTCTCGATTCCTCCAATCAATCCCGGAAAATAATCTTGAATCTTTCACACAAGTCACAGAAAGGGCATGATTTCGAGCGAATATTGGTGATCAAAGACTGAAATTGATGTGAATTGAGATGAAAGTTGCTAAAATTACATAAAAGAAAAAGAAAAAAAATCCAGCGAACCACGTTTCTGAAGAATCAATGTGAGAAATCTAAGACATACATATTCCAATTCCATATATATATATATATATATAAAATATACTTTTCCTTTTCCTTTTCCGGTTTGGAAATCTCTTGGATCTTTGAATGTGAAACCTGGAAATATAATATAGTAAATAATGATTTTTAACATACTAATATTTAAACTCCTTTACTCTGTCAAAAAAAAAAAAAACCTCCTTTACACTCGTGTACGGCTCGTCAATTTTGGGCCGTTGTTACGAAATTACTATCTTGCCCACCTTGGGAGTATTTGTTTATATTCTCTGTTTGATTAATTTATTATTAATTTCGATAATAATAATTATTTTATAAATAAAAAATGATAACGAATTATTTTCTCGTTTTTTGAGTTCTAACTTCTAAGATATGTCGTAAATCGTGACCGTCATTGGTTGTAAGTACGAAGGGCGGTGGTGGATTTGGGCCCTTCGATTTTAATTAATGGCGGGACCCACGGGAAGTGCTATGAAGGGCATTTGTGTAGTTTTGTTTTTTTTTTTTTAAAAAGGAAATTCTTTAGAGAAAAAAGAAGAGAGAGAGAAATGCAAAAAATCGTCGCCGTCAAAGCATGCGAATGGGATGTGGGGCATGCGAATTGGTAGGTAAGTGGACTGATATGAATCGTCCGATGTGAATATTTTTATTTTTATGGGAGTGTGGGGCCCCACAGTTAGCGAAGAAAACGAACTTGTCTCGAATTTGCTACGAAACTTGGAGGGCCCCACCAGACGGGGGGATTCGCTTTGGGGGCTTAGTGCATATTTCCCAAACTGACCCTCATGTAGATCTAACTTACCACTAGTTGACTAGCGTTTGTTTTTAGGAAGAAAAATACTAGAGTTACCGAAATTTGATCTCGATAATTTATTTTTTTATTTAATGATTAGCAACTAGTGGTAAGTTAGATCTACATGAATGAAATATTTTTTATTTATTTCATTCATTTTTTAGTAATATTGTGAATTTAAAAAATATATATATATTTAAGAATATAAAAAAAATGAATGAAAAAAATAAAAAATATTTATTCTTCTAAGACCGGTCCCGTGCTACTGCTCTTTTAGAAATCCCATTTTAATAATAGAAATAAATAAATGCCATTAGAAATTATGTTCTCTTTTTTTTAATAAATAGAAATTGCGTTGGTGAATCTAACTGTTTGTTTTATTATTGGACTTGGTCTTTTTAATATATATATATATGAAAATTATTATAAGGAAAAATTTGGATAGTGAGTTGAGATGAGATGAATTGTGATAAAAATTAAAAATTGAATAAAATATTATTAGAATATTATTTTTTAATTTTATTATTGTTTTGGGATTTAAAAAAGTTGAATTGTTTATTATATTTTGTATAAAAATTTGAAAAAATTATAATTATTAAATGAGATGAGTTGGAGTGACTTTTATATTCAAATTAGATTAGTTTATAAATATAAACAGATTAGATCACTGGAATTGATAGTCTAATTTGGATTTAGTTTGCAACTTTAAGTTAATATTCATGGAGATATCTCTATCTCTAATGGGAGAAATTAGTCTTAAAATAAATGATTAGGCGGAAGAAGTCAAATATGAGAGTTTAGACAACACAACACAAAGGCTATAAAAAGCAAAATAAAATACAAGGGAGAAGGGGGTAAAATCGTCCGAAGTGGTTAATTTTGGACCAAGAATTCTCAAACTTGGGGGATGCTGATTGCCGAGTCCACCACCAAGAAGCCGATGTGGGTCCAGGAAAAAGCTATAAATAAAAAAAAGGTATTGAATATAAAATACACACGCAAAAACAAAAATTATAATAAATAAAAAAGGGAGGGGCAAAAGTTGGTGGTGTGACTGAATCAAAATCTGCCACCTGTCCTTATAGTTATTGGAAACGAAACTACTTAAAAAAAAAAAAAGGTATGATTTGGTTGGGTTTTTAGGACTTTGGTGTGTTATGAACTGAGTGTATACAATACGTCAACGTATTTGACCCCTCCTGACCAGTCACCAGACTATCCATTGATTTCACTTTTCTACGACACTTTCTTCCAAGAAAAATATTCCAAAGCCATCGCTCTTATTTCCTTCTTTGCCCTTTTATTATTATTATTAATTATTTAAATACTGGGTTAGGCAGCCATCTGGACTGTCACCTTATGTATGACTAAAAAGTAAAAACAACCGGTCCTTCCAATGGTTTCTTTTTACTTGCTTTGTTATTCTAAGAACATAATTATGGTATGCATCAAACAGTTAGTTGTCAGTTGAGAGAAAATATATTGACATAAAATGATAAAAAAAATAAAATATTCTAAATTTCCGATTCTTGTTTGAGCTTTAAAATTTCAACACACGTGATATGAATAACATTGGCTGATGTCTAGATGTTTTATCTAAATTATATTAAATATGTAATAAATGTTATAAGATCTATTTAGTTGTTTTTTTTTATCTCTCTCATATTTAGTATTATAAAAATGAGAATTGATAGTTGTAATCGTGAGTGTGCAAGCGCCACGTAATTATTTGAAAAAAATGAATAAATACAGGACCTACATAAAAAAATAAATTTTTTAATAGTGGACCATACTCTTTTTTAAAGCGATTGCACGACTTGCACATTCTACAATTGTATGTAGCATTATTCTATAAAAAAATAATATTTATTGTTTTAAAATGTGTAAATTCTATGCACTCAATTTAAAAAAATAAATAATAAATATGGATCCACTTTTTTATTGATCCTAATATAGTAGCTAGTACAATTTACACAACTCTCACAAAATAGGAGGCAAATGTGGTTGGTGGTTTTATCTTCAATTCTTCCATTTTCCACCCCTTAATTTTTAGGAATGTTGGGTTATGGAAATTAAGGATAATCCTTTCCCTGTTATTTTTTTCCCAGAAAATAGAAATATTTCGTTACTAAGCCAAACATTAATGAGATAATGCTTTCCCTATTTAATTAGGTGCTGCTACTATGTCACCCAGCACTCAAAGTTAGGCGTGTCCTTAGTACAAATTGAGTTTTTTTTTTTTAAAAAAAAAGTTAATATATTAATAATAACTTCATTAACTATTAAATAAAAAAATAAAATACACGAGTGATAAAATAAGGAAACAAAACATGGCGTACAATCATTTTCCTTAATTAATTGCTACCAAAGGCAGATACAATAATGAGTAGTAGTTGTCTTATTAGCACAAATTGGTACACTTTTGGGACATTTGTCAAACACCACAAGCAACAACTACTAGTCTTCTGCAATCATCTTGTTCAAACCACACCTCCCTCAGTTTCGCCTACACTTCCTTCCTTCCTTCATTTCCTTTTCTTTTTTCTCTGTTCCCTTCTCTATATATCTTTCTTTCTTTTTTCTTTGTATTTTAGTTCGCAGCTTCTGAAAGCTAGGATGATGCCATTAGGACTGTCCTTTTCCCAATCATCCATTCCACAACCCATATATGAAGTTTACTCAATACTTTACGAGCAAGTTACCCAGCATATTAACCCCATAACTTGAACCAGAAAGCCTTACATTTCTGCTAATATTGCTATGTATGTTTACTTTTCAACACAACAAAAAAGGAAGACGAATGAAAAATGTTGGGTATTGAATGTTAAGTTTCAGAAAAGCGGTTGGTAAAATAAGAGCATAATAAGAAGAAACCTTGACCAAAACGAAGGAAACCTAATCAGTACTCACCGTTTGTACTAAAGAAGGCAGTTGACAGTTGGTCGAGAAAGTTAAAGCTATATTGATTATTGCAATCCATATATATATATATATATATAAATTAAAGCTGCGGTAGGCCATAACAGACAGACTTTTATATTCTTCTTCTTTCCTTGAAAAAATTATCCTGATATTTCTTAAAGGGTTAGACCTGCTGGGATCTGGAAATCATAGCATATATAGGTCCATAATTATTTCATTTGCAACCATGAAATCTAAGAGAAATCTATAAAGTTTTAAAGATGATGACCTTAGCATTCAGCATTAAAGATAACACAAAAATTTCTAAGCCTTTCTGAAAAGTGAGAAATCCAGTCTGCAGTATAATTCTTTAACCCTTGGATAATTTATTTTAATGAGAATAATAATGCTGTCAGGCAGCACTGCCTCAACACTAGTGTTGAGAGAATTGAATCCTTGATCAGTACTTTCTCTTCCAACCTAGCTAGCTAGGGAGCTGATCTGGAATGGGGGAATACTCCATCTACCAAAGTGAAACTTCCTGAGGTTTCTGCTGAATCTTCCAACTTCACAAACTGCCCCCAAATGGCTGTGGACACAGGAGAATGAGAATGAAAGTGAGATGGAGAATTATATGTAGCAAAGCAGCCGCTAAAGTAAATTCTGTATTGTTCATTGTGGGAAGATAAAAATAGTATTTGGGAAGCATAAAAGTGATGAAAGCACCAATTGAAATTGCAGTAGTTGTAGTCATTTGGTACCTGAAATAAGTCAAAAGTGTAGAGTAACTTTAATGGAAAGGTTCTTGGAATCAACCCCATATGAAAAGCAATTGGAGCTCGAGTACTGCTTACACGTATCATGACTTCTGAGTGGATCAGATTTTCACAAGTCATCAGGAGAGAAACCAATCTCATCGACAAAGACACCATCATGTGCTGGCCTAGAAGTCATGGAAAATAATGATCATTGGAAGCTTAAATGAAATTAATGAACTTAAATATAGAAAGGATTCTGAAAAAACTATGCTCTCTCTCTCTCCTTTTGTTTTTTATTCGTACGTTAAGCATGCATCCAATGGCAATGGGTCTTGAATTCATAGCTCCAGCATCCATCCTATGTTTAGGAGCATCACACCTTCCTATGGCAAACAAGGTATAAAGTTTTCATTTGTTTAATCAAAAGAATAATTTTCTTTAGAAGATCTCAAGACGGCACAAACAAACATTTATCACTGAACAACACATGATCAATGATGAAATGAAGAGCACTAAAACATCTTTAAATTAACCGCATGCTACTCTTTATGATTCTTGTAAAAAGGATAGAAATGCAGATGCATGCTAATTTATTCATATCTATCAAATTAACGAAAAAAACTATAAAAAAAACTTGCAATCATCCCAGCTTCAGCCGCACATGTAGAAATCATATGAGAGAGAGAGAGAGAGAGAGAGAGAGAGAGAGAGAGATAGAGAGTTCTTATTTATTAAATAGCTTCTGCTGGTTTTCCTTCTTCTGCAGGGAAGCAATAGAAGTTAGATGGGCAAGAGGATTGAGGAGCCAACCTTTTCCTCAAACCAAATCATAATTACGATGAATTACTCCATGAAGCTAGCTCAATCTACTGGAGCACTCAATAAAACAACAAACGTAGATGGAGAACACTAAATTATATTCTATACAATTTCTAGATTTAAACATGACATTTAATTCTTTCAAATATGCAATAACTTTGTGATTTTATAGTTCAGTCCTATAATATGATTACCACTTGAATACTTTGATTTTCAAGAATCAAATTGCTTTCCAGTGGTCAACGAACCAAAAACACCAAAACCAACTAGTGAAAGTTATGATACCTGAATACGTTTAATACAAATCATCAAGCAGTTCTCTGCAATGCAATGCAATGCAAGGAAGATTTCTTTCGAAGCAGTGAAGTGGAATTAATAATACATCCAAATAATTGAAGATCAGATGTTTTTTTTACTATCCCTTTATTACATTTGAGGGAATGCACTGAGATTTGGGAGAGGGACTGAAGAAAGTTTTAGAAAGAGACGAATAAACATGTTGAAGGTTCAAAGTATCAAAACAAAGCAGAAACACCGATAATGCAACTGTCCTAAAGAGTATGAACAAACCAGGTGGTTGGGCTTTGGGCCTTTGATCCATTATACGCACAACCGTTGGAAACTAGCCGAAGGAAACAAAAGCAAAAGAAGTACCAAGGTTAGACAGAACTTGAAATATTTGACGAAGTACCAAGATATTGTTGAAAAATTCACTTACAAAAGGAAAAGTAAATCAATAAAATTGGCAAATTTTGTGCTTTTATTACCGTAAACAAAAAAAAAAAAAAAGGAATAAGACTGTTACAAGGAAACCCTTTTCTGCGTACTAGCAATCTCTTGAACATTCTTTCAGCTGACCCAAGTGCATTTAGAAGGAATGGAAGCATATCCTCCACCTGCAACCCAATTGCCATCTGCATATGGGGGACTATTAAAGCTTTTACAAAAGGCCGGGGCATGAAAAATCTTCAACGCCTTGGCCAAATTCTTTAACATGGATTGACAGATACTAGCTGCTTCCGGAATAAACTTAACAATCATCGACCTGCAGCAATTTCTTCATCCAATTGCTAATAGAGAAACCGATATAAATCACGTATCAGTTAGCTCTGCGTGATTTAATTGGCTGGCACTGTACAAAGTACCCCTTGTCCTAGACTGTGCTCCAGCGGGTACATGGTTGTGCCCTTCACAATTTTTTTATGGTCAGCAGCGACCTTTCTGATGTTAGTAGGCTCTCTCTCAACTTGCTTCTTAATGATTGAACACGAGGCAAGTGGGTCACCTGACGCACCTCCAACCCTCCTACACAAAATTATAAAATAACATATTAACAGAATATTATGATACTGAGGGTTAAAGGTTTAACCAAATTAGCATCCAACAGTTCTAAGGCTTTTGGATCAATGGTTGGATCTTTAACAATTGTTAACCCTTAGGATCATAACACAGAAGCAGACAAATTATTCACCGCATGTCCAAGACAATAGGTTTCAACTTAATAGAAAATCAGAAATGGTTTGGAATGGGCACGGACCCTGTGTCCTAGAATCGCTCATAGGAAATTGATCTTTGTGTTATTGAATATGAATCTACTCAAGAACTATAGCACTCGAGGCTTCACTTATTAAAAAGTAATCTGGGCTTTGAATTATGCTTTATAAGCTCCATCTATTCCTCTCCTTAATATTATATTAGAAAAGAGATAATGCATTAAAAACCTCAATTAACAATGCAGACAGAGATATCGAATTTGGAATGTCACAAATGAAATTTTTTTTCTATAAGGCCTCGTTTGTTTTCGCAGATGAGATGAGTTGAGATAAAAGTTGAAAATTGAATAAAATATTGTTAAAATATATTTTTTTAAGATTATTTTTGTTTTGGGATTTGAAAAAGTAGAATTGTTTATTTTATTTTGTGTGGGAATTTGAGAAAGTTGTAATGATTAGATGAGATGAAATGAGATGAGAATGGTTGAGAAAACAAACGAGGCCTAAAGGAAAGGCAGTAGTCGTGCAGAGCTTCCATTAGTCAGAAATACACCATATAATGGGTCTATTTAAAAAAAAAAAAAAAAATCCAGAAAATTTTCCTTCTTTCCAATATTGATGGTTGATGCAACTATGCACGAATCAGCTCATGCATCAAAACTGACGAATTGTAGCACTTGCAACAAATGGATGACTCCTGTCACATAAAACTGGTAAAACAATTTCAGAACCTCTCGATACACAAACATGCTTCAAGTACTTGACAATCCCAATTGCAAAGGTTTATAAAACTTTTGAGAGAAAATAGAAGTTGCACAATTCATTCATGAACAAACATCAAGTCAATGAATTTTAGCAGCTTATTCTCAACTATAAATTTTCAAATCTACAAAGAAAAATAGAAGATCACTTACCTCAATAATTTCTCTGATGCAATTCTAGCAGCTCTAATTGTGCCATGGCTTGGTACCCATTTGATGACACGATTTGGATCAGCTTGCATAGGAGAATGGATTTTGATCAGCTTAACAAGCAGAAGAAAAAGACAAAACGAAGTTAATGATATAATAACAACAAATGATAATATTTCACTTATATCAAGAAGGAAGTGCGATGGAGCACCCATACAAGCTGTTACTAGGAAAAGTTCTATTTGAAAAAATTAAACTAAAGCATAACCCTACATATTTTGCGATCATCGTGATTGTAATTCAGTAATCAACATAAAACTGTTTGCTCAATGAACCCTGTTAATAGAGTTTGCAACTTCAAAGCCCCATAACAGGGACTGGGCACTGGTGGTCTTTGTTCTCTCAAAAAGAATAAAAACTTATTCTGATCCAATCATCATTAGGTTAATACCAACAAAACTATACATGTATCAATAGAGAAAAGAAGCTTGTAGACTTACTCCCAAACACTCCATCATTTGATAGTAAGCCCTACCATGCAAAGGAGTATGACCTTGTCGAGATTCTGAGAAATATCTAGTCCTGAAAGAATATTACAAGGATCCCTTGCATAAAAGTATTTCATTTGGAAACACTAACAGCTGAAAGAAATTTTATACCATTCTTTATAACCGGGATCCACACTGAAGCCATACATATCTACTGATTCGCAAATAGAGAGCAAATTCAAGAGCCTTGAGCCCAGTTCCTTTAGCTGCTGAACCAAAGGATGCACCCAGCATGAGATATACAGGATTTTTTTATTGGAATATCCTGCATAAAATGGCCCCAAAAAGAAAATTCAAGCTTTCAGAAATATAATTAACCCCAAAAGCAAGTAAGTAATGTTATATTATCAAGGAATGCCAAAGTGAGCATTTATTCAAGAGGGAATACAAATGATAAAGATTTCTTTTTTTGGGGGTTTGAGGGGTAAGTAAGAGCAAAATTTCAACAGGTAGGCAAGAGCAGAGATTTCAAAAATTGGTTTGCTGTCAGCAAGCAAACTTTTCTTTCTCCCTTTTCATCTTTGGGTCAAAATCAGCAATTAAAAGCAAGTTCCTAGAGTATAGAAATACATGTATGACTTTCAAGGAATGAATGTACAAATAAGTACCAATTTGTTTTAAGTCACAGAAATTATGAAATTATTATTATGTTTCTAGACGGTGATTTACAGCAAGAGGGAAATGTTAGGAGAAACAATCACATTTATGCAACAAATATTGGAGTCGACCATTGTTTTATTGTGGGACCAGCAAAACTACAGGGAAGCAACATACAGACCAGTATCATTTTCTTCATGATATCATGAATTGTCGTTTTAATGATCAAGACCTCCCTCCTTGTTTCTGCAGAAACCATATCTTCAGTGTTCCTGGTAAAATGTGACAGGATTCACAAGTTACAATGGAGCATGGTGCTCATACCATCTAACTCCACAACTTTATCAAGAGCTTTGGCAGATCCCCTATTAAGAAGACGGAATGTACTCTTTTTGCCAACATAGTCTGAATAAATCTGCAATGCATCCAATAACAGAAAAGGAGATCAGTTATTATGTGAAGCAAACGCCAGAATTCTAACATCAATAAATAAGCAGCTTGACCTGGATTGGAGCACCATTTTCTCTGATAACAGCATCGTAACCATCTATCTCCTTTCCAAACCTTGTTTTCAATAGATCTCCTGAGTTCCCAATAACAGCACAATGACCAAATTGTCGGGGAAGATATGGTGGTGTTTGAGGGAGTACCAGTGAAAGTTTCTCCATGCATAGAGTCTTGTTCTCACAGTGATTGCAGCGATGGAGAAATGAGCTACATCAGATTGCATGGGGCTGTGAATATTTTCAGCAGCTTTAAGAACTTGCTTTACATTTGAAAAAAATAATATATCTAAAAAAAGTTACAGCCACTTGAAAACTTTCTATCAAGGTTTTTCTTTTGCATAATTTTTTAACTTTCTCAGGATTTATAGGGAAAGTAAGATTTTGTTATGCACACATCAAAATGATATAATCTCATACTACAAGTAAAAGTATTGTCTTATTTCACATCATAATTGTACAAGACGTAAAATCAATGCCAAAGTCATATGGCCATTGGAACCAGAAAGCTTTTATCATCTTTTAAATAATTCGTGATTAGCTTACATGAAAAGAGATCAATTGTATCAATATTACATAGTTCATACTTTGGGTAGATGATTTAGGTGCCGTTTGGATAGTGAGTTAAGATGAGATGAAAGTTGAAAGTTGAATAAAATATTGTTAGAATATTATTTTTTAATATTATTATTGTTTTGGAAGTTGAATTGTTTATATATTTTATGTGAGAATTTGAGAAAGTTGTAATGATGAGATGAGATGAAACACTTCTTGTATCCAAGATTTTATTAATAGATTGATTAAAACTAATTCCAGTACCAGCCTGTTGTATAACTACTTACAGAAGTATTCCCTTATTGATCTTGCGCCAAGCATATTCCTCCCATCCATTTGGCAAAGCATCAATGAATTCTTTGGTGAGTATTGTGGTACTATTGCACACCTGAGCAAAAAACTCAATATATGACATATCAAATATAAAGCATATAAGGAAATCTTAAACAAACATATCAAAAAGCCCAGTGTACTTGACAATAATCAAGGCAAAGAGAAATGGAACAACAAATTAAGGGCATGCTTGGTAATGAGATGAGAATTCTGTGAATAGTAGTGAAATTGTTTGACTTAAGATTTTTTATTGGGTTTTGGGAAAGGAGAGAAAAATTTGAATAAAAATATTATAAATTTAAAAAATTGTTTGAATATAATTTTTTAATATAATTTTTGTATTGAAATTTGAAAAAGTTGTATTGTTTTTTGTTTTTTGTGTTTTGTTTGGAAGTTTGGAACAATTGTAATAATTAGATGAAAAAGTTGAACATTTGAAATAGAAAAGTGTTTTGTGTTGAGTGATATTTGGGAAGGAAACTATGAGAAGTTTTGAGATCAACTCATCTCACTTCCCAAACATGGCCTAACTTTATTTATTACACAACGGTGCCAATTACAAAGATATTTCACTAAGTCTATTAGGCATATCTTGTCTCCTTCAAAATTAATCAAACAGTTGAATGATAGGATCGCCAGGAAAACAGCAGGCTCACCTGTTCCCATGTAGCCACAGTTTCACACAGATTAAAATCAAATGACAACCCTTCTAGTTCACCAGTTTTAGGATCTCTCTGTTTACATTCCAAATTTCCAAGGAACTAAGTCTGAGAAGAACAACATACAGTTGAGCAATGTAAAGAAACACCAAATACCACAAAATTAAATTTAAAAAATCAAAAGTAAATGTTTGCTGACATGACTAACTTATGCATAATATATAAATTATATCTATGCAAGCATCTGATGAAAATCTAGGAGAAGAATTTACCCATTTGGGGATGGTATCGCTAGGGAAGTTAATCTTGACCTGACAATAATCTTTGCCACTCGCAGTTTGTAAACCTAATCCATTTGCTCTCTGCACGGAAATCCAAAATCAGTAGCTACACAAAGAATCACGCAAAGCATAACTTTCCTAGGCATGTAGCTCCCATAGAAGTCAGATCCACTAAACACAAGTCAATGAAGAGTAGAACCACTGGATTCGAATTTCAACTGATACTCGAATTGATTACGTGCTTCAAGCTACAAAAACTCCTCACAAATGTAACTCCATTTTCAAACGAAGTCAAATGAAGCACTTCCATATCCAAACACGTGAATTTATCCAATCACAATTTTAACCAAAAAGTAACTGGTGTGATCATTTCATCAGTTTAGTAATATAATTTGGATGAATTCAAAAAAAAAAAAAAAAAATTGCAATGTTCAAATTGATAGAAAATGAAAAATTAAAAAACTTCTCACCACACACTTCTGGAAATCGCTCTGCAAAGACCGCAAGGCTTCCAAATCTTCATTCGAAGGCCAATAACTTTCGTCTGAAAATGGCACATTCATCAAGTTTACTCATGCAAGTATCTATCACGCACAAATAGACATAATCTATTACGTACAGAGATGGGTGACGCCAGTGAGGTAGACGAGTATTGCAGCGAGTCCTGAAGTTAAAGACACTAATCCAAACTGCAAAAGCCTCGTCTAATGCTTAATTCACTTGCTAGCTTTATCGTAATCCACCTAAGAATTCCAAATCAATAAAACATGACAATCAGATCAGATTACAACTGAGATATTTCTTTTCCCAGTTCCAACAAAAATAAATTAAATAAATTCTTATGAAGAGAAACAAACAATGTGCAGATATAATTAATCATTTGTAGCTAGATGCACCAGAAGAGAATTTATTGGTTCAATAAAATGTTGAGCCCTAGGCATATAACAGAGAGAGAAATGGTTACGAACTAGGCGAAGAATGGGAGGTTGTACGACTCTGAATGTGGAGAGTAGGAACCAAAAGCCTGCGAGTAAATATGGCGGAAAATTCTCTGAATTTACGAATTCAGGGCTCAGGCTCAGAGAGAGAGAGAGAAGAGATGAGCAATTACCCTCGTCTAAAAATATTAGGGTTAATTACTACTAATTACGTGACCCTCGAATTTTTAAAATTTTCCAATCCCTCGTTTCGTTTAGAGTATCTCGTTGAATTAGTTAAAGTTAAAAGACAGTTTTAATAAATGTAAGAGAAATTTAATTTTTGATTATTTCATTCACGTAAATCTCCATATTAGAATAGTTATTTTTTCATTGTATAATAATAAAATAATATAAGATGAATTTGGTTTTAATTATTCACATTAAATATCCACATTAGATTATACATTTATTCATTATATAGTAATGAATAACTAATAATTTCAAAAATATTTAATTTTTTAATTATTAATTTTTTTAATTTTATCATATTTTACTATTCTACTTATTATATGTTAATTAATAATCATGTTCTTATTAAATTAATATATCACTAAGTCAAATTAATATATTAATTGTGGTAAAATAGGTGATAGAAAGAAAGAGAGAGATAAATAATTAATCAAATATGTACTTGATGTATGTACAGTAACCTTCAAATTTAGAAAAACTTTTGAAAGTCACTGTAGCTAAATTCCAAATATTTGAAATTTGACTAATTTAATGTGAACATATTTTACTTTTTTATAGCTAAATACTCATTGAATTTAGCTTTTAGCTAATCCAATGAGAGTGCTCTTACTAGCAGGGTTAAATTTAATAAAAATTTACTATAAAAATATAATTTTCATTTAATTTATTATTATTGACCATATAAAATAGAAAATAATATATGTTATCAATTAATAATAAATCATTAATTATTAACCATATATAAAATTACTTTATACCTAAATTGTAAGAAAGTATGAATAATCTATGTACACAATAAAATTATTTGATATTCATTAATCATATATAAATTAATAAAAAAAAATTATTTAATGATTTATGATGTATTATTAATTGATAACATATATTATTTTATATTTTATATGGTTAATGATAATAAATTAGATAAAAATTATATCTTTACAGTGAATGTTAAAAACACATTATGAATTGAGTGAAAGTTTGTGGGGATAAAATGTAATTAACCAAAATCATTAATAAAAACAAGATTTAAAGACGTGGCTAGAGGAAATATATTATATCAATTTTATATTTTAAAAAAATTTACAATCTCTTAAGAGTGGTAGCAAGTTATTTGAAAGCTTTTATATTACACAATATTCACGTGACATAATTTGATTTGTGAAAATTTAAAATTTATTTTTTAAATCAAAATTATGTGTAAACCATAAAGATTGTAACTATATTTTTATAAGATTTTTTCATAAAATAAATATTTCTCTTTTCATTTATTGTAATTGAGAATATTCAATTTCAATATCCTTTTTAAATTAATCACTTCAATAAATTTTTTATTTTAAAACCATATCATTAATTAATATAATTAAAGATAAAACCTCAGGTCTTTTATTTTTTTGAAATCAATATTAATTCTGCCTTTCATTCATCAATAAAGTTGCTTATTACAATGCTTTTCAAATTGAATGCAACTCTCAATATCACTACTACTAGGTCCCTCTTCTAACCATACGCATCACCTTCAAATAATACATGTGTTAAACCGATTTCCAAGTAGAGAGCCATTGCCCTCCAAAGGGAATTTAATCCTGCAATGACCGGGTGATTAACAAATAACTGAGGCATGCAGAAAGTTGCAATCAAATCACATTCCCAGTTTCGGATGACTACTCCTCCACCCCCCATCTTAGAATTTTCACCATCTAAACCAGCATTCCAGATTGGTTTTTTCCAAATAATCTGTTTACTGGCCCTATCGCATCTTCTGGTTCCTTCAATGAAGCTTGAGCTTGCTGAAACTCCTCTAATTTAGCTTTAGCACTGCTATAAACAACTCTGGGACTATCAAATTCCCCTTAAAAAATAAACTTATTCATCCTTAATCATATTCTTTTGAGAACACAAGCTATCTCCTCCAGCACAGTTATCTACAAATTCGTCACCATCCTCTGCCATAAAACTAATGAAATCTTCCTCTGCACAACCCCATTTTTGTAATACACTGAGTGACTCAGCCCAGACATCAGAAGCTGCATGACAACTCCATAGAGCATGGCATGTCGTTACCTCCACCAGTTCACAGATTGGCATAAAGCAGTTTCAGTAACTTTCTTCTTGTATAGATTGCTTTTAGTAGGAAAGGCCTCACTAGCTGCTTTCCAGATAAACACCTTAACTGCATTTGGGACTTCCATCTTCCAAGTTTTTTGCCAACCAACTTTAGAGCTTATAGTATATGAGTGTTGACCCCCATCACTTTCAATCTTTGGACTGCTGGATAATATGCACTCTTAACAGTAAAATTGTAATATTATTTTTATTATAATGTAGATTTAACAAATCACGTGAAATCACATCAATTTGTGAGATTACTTTTGTGTAATCTATTTGTAGTTATATTACTCGTCTTCTTATAATATTTTTTTAATGTAAACTATAGATATTTTTATATTTTTACATTATCTTAACAAATAAATTAATAGAGTGGGCACTCGTCGAAGAAGCAACTTACAGCACTAGCAATGACTTATTTATATTTATCTTCATCTTCATATTTACATAATATATCTTTAAATTCATCTACATTAATTTATGTATCTTTAAATTTTTACGTAGCTATGAGTAGTGATTCTTCATAGCTATTCACTCTCAAATTTTAGCACTATTCACTCTTCAAACAGTATTTTTAATGTTTTTTCTTTTTCTTATCCATTAAAATCAACTTTGTGTAATTTGCATTAAAATGATTTTGATATATAAAATTTGTATTAAGTTGATAATACAAAGTGGTTTTTAGTACATATTAATATTTATTGATAAATTGGTTATTTTCATATATAAAATTGGTAATATTTAAATATATGGAATTTATATTTTTAAGTACATGATGCTAATTATAAAGTATATTTAAAATAATAATATTTTATTATTATTTGATTTAAAGATATATAATTTAAGTTGAAAATTGTTTTTTGATATTCAAAATCATTTTAAAATATGCTTATAGAGAGTCTAATGGTAGTAGCCGACGCTGTTGGATGCAGGCATTAACTCCACTGAAAAAAGCGACTGTAGTAACCATACGCTACCGTTGCCAGGGCGTAAAGGACAGCCAGAGGTATATTGGTCGTTTTCACTTTTCATAGCATTTGCCATTTATCACAAAAATATATCTTTCGATTTACAATCACTCCAAATTATCAATTTCGATTAGTGGTTTAAATAAATTGAGTTTAAACTAGTAGTAGGTCGTCAAGATTTTTAATTTTATTCTAATACATTATACAAGTCGAGTTAAAACTTATTAACGAATTATATTTTATGTTCACGAACAAATCAAATTTTTTTTTTTTTTCGAATGAATTCAAACTTGTTTACAAACTACTTAAATCTAACAAAAAAAATTATTTATATTATATCTTATAACTTTATCTACATATTTTAAAATAAACTTTTGAATTTTTGTAAATATTTCTATATAGTTTGTATATACAAATATAAATATAAATGATTATATTCATAAGAGTTCAAATATTATAGTTCGTATTAGAAACATCAAACATGGTTCTTCTTATTTTTTATATAAATAAAACATTATTATTTTAAATTTAAATTTAATATTATAAAAAATAGTAAAACGAATATATACAAGTTTATGAACTTATATAAGTCGGTCGAGTTGAGTCAAGTGTTATGCGAGTTGTATAATCTCATAATCGATCATAAGTTTTGGTTTATTATCGGCCTATTTAAGTGCAATAAGAGTTTGATCTCGGACAACTTGTTAAGTAATTTTATTTTCGACAATTATCCCATAAACTCTTAAAAAATTGTAATTTACTATTTTTTTTCTTTGTATTTTTAATTTCTTGCTCTAAAATTAATTTTCAATTTTTATGTTTTGAATCTTTTAATATATTCTTTTTAACAAATCATTCTTTTTCATTTTCTCTTTTTTCTTAATTTTTAATTTTTTATGAACGATATTGCGAGGAAGGCTGTTCCCAATGTCAGGCCAAACTGCATGAGCCTAGCTCGCGAGGCACCGATGGGCCTAAGGGTAGCCCAGTAGTAGGAAATCAGTATAAAATGATAGGATGGATCGGGCCAAGAAGGGTGAAGTCGGCTCAGGAAGCCCATAAAGAAGCAGCAAAGTAGCACGCGCAGGACATGAACCCTGAGTCAGAAGGCTTGACACCTCTACTGGCCGACAATTCATATACACAGGATCAGGGACAACCCTGGTACTTGGACACTGATGTCTGAACAGACCTGGAAGGTGGGTGCGTCAGATCGGATCACATCGCATTTAATGAAGATAAGAGACAGACACGCCATGACGTGAATCTTGGACTGTCAGCGGTTGCCATGATCAGACATGGATGACTTGTCACATGGCAAGACGTTAGAAGATGGCACGACCTGAGTACAAAACGACATCACCATGATCGACTTGATGGGAGACCACTCTTACTAGGTATATATACCCTTTCGTGGGGGCAAAAAACTTTATAAACACTCTCGCTTGAACTCTCACTCTCTTAAATTATAGACTGAAACCCAAACTAACTTAAGTATTTGAGGTGTTTCTCACCAACCCGAGTCCTTATTCCTCCATTTTCGCAAGAATGAATTAACCAAGGTGAAATTGCTCAAGCCGTGAAATATGATATTAACAAATCTTTATGTCAAATCTTTATGAGGGGCTAGATTACAATTTTTGGAAGTTTAAAGCGATAATTGTCATAATTAATAGTTCGAAGAGTGATTATAAAATGGATATTAGATGGTAGCTTGAGAGAGATTTGTTTGTTCTTTCTTCTAAAATTAAAATTTTTTATGCAGCACGTCCCTGTCTGCATAGATATCTCTAAAATGCGGTCTGAATTCGTCACCAAAAGCAGCACCTTTAGTACTCATCCTCTCTCAACCAATTCTATGCGACACTAGCATGGTTTAATTTAATAATAATTACCACTAGTATACTAATTAAAAAACCATTTACATTAAAAGAACATTTATAAAAAAAATTGTAATTAGATAATAATTATTAAAAGTAATATAGATGAGATAATATAGAAATGATAGTTACAGTCGTGAATGTATAAATACCATACAATCACTTTAAAATAAATAAATAAATACGACATTTATATGAAAAAATAATAATTTTTTAATAGTGAATCATACTTTTTTTGAAAACGACTGTACGATACTTACGCACTCCACGACTACATATAACATTACTCTAGATAATAATTATTGATTAATGCTAGATCCACACATTCTTCTTATAAAAAAAATGCGATGTATTATTAAAAAGTAAATCATTTTATACATAAAGTATACTTAACTTACATATATTAAAATGATAAAAATTAATTTTCTTAATTATTAAAAAGATTATCTAAACTCATTATCTAGTGTCTATACCGACTACATTTCTGCTTTAATTTTTATTTAGTTATTTATGTTAAACTAGTTGAGTTATCTACTCATCATTTCTATATCACATTCTTGTTAATGGAAAAAATAAAAAATAAAAATATGTATGTGATATGAAGATGATAAATTAAAATTTTTATATATTTTGAGAAAAGGAAAAAAAAAAAACAAAAAGTTAAAGGAATAAAGCAGGGGCTGCGCCAACTGGCTCAAAACCACAGACCCCGGTAAGGCAGTTAGCAACTGGGGAGAATGGGATCGCGTGGTCCGTTCTCACCCTCACAAACTACGGTTCTGGGTCCCACTCTTCTCTTCTTGCAACTTCATATGAACAAAGAAACTGTACAGAGACAGATTTTTCGCAGATAGGGAAATTTTTTTTTTTGATAAGTATAGATAGGGAAATTTTACGGAGAGAGAAGAAAGAGAGAGAGAGAACTTAGAAGCGATGGAGGAAGTGTCAACGGGCACGGGGCCTGTAGTCCCGGCGGTGGTGAAGCCGGAGCCGGAGCGGGAGCGGGAGCCGAAGCCTAAGGCGTCTCCATCTTCCTTCTCGGCGGCGCAGCATCCGGATGAAGAACCAGAAGGAGGCTCGGGCTGGGGATCGGAGGAGCTGGACAAGGACTTGCTTTGTCCGATATGCATGCAGACGATCAAGGACGCGTTCCTCACCGTGTGCGGTCACAGCTTCTGCTATATGTGCATCGTCATACACCTCCGCAACAAGAGTGACTGCCCCTGCTGCTCCCACCACCTCACCCTCCACCAGTTATTCCCCAACTTCTTGCTCGATAAGGTTCTTTCTCTTTTGTTTCTATTTTAAGCACTCGATTGCCTCAAACATAATGAATAATAAAAGTTTTCAAATTAACGAGAAATTTCCATTGACCGGACCTAATTAGTTTAATTTTTTATTGTTAACATCGTAGTTATTTTGGGATTACATGTGAGAGTTGGAACATAGAATAATGAACACTTTTTCTTCTTGAAATTGATCTACTTGGAAATGCAGCTTATTTGTGCGGTTTCTGTGTCCCAATTTCGTAGCTACTGAAGAAGGCTTCTGCTCGTCAAATATCCAGAACCGCTTCTCCTGTGGAACAATTTCGTCACGCATTACAGCAGGTCAGATTTCGTGGACTAGTTAGTAGTTATGTTACGATTAAAGCAACATTTATTATTTATGTTGTGATCCTAAATCTTCAGTTAGAAAATTTAAAATCCAATCTCACTAATAAAACTGACGGGCACCAGCCCGAGTACAAAGGAAGCATACAAGAGGAATAGAGGCAGTCAGGTTTGAACTCAAGATTAGTTAACTTGATGCCATGCTAAACCATCAATTTTACTTTCAAGAGAGCTAACAGAGAATGGTGAATTTAATCGACTGGTAAAAATGTATTCCCAAGACGTTTGTATTGACTATAGAATGTATTCACAATGCGTTCCAAGCCAAGACAACGTGATTGTTAATTTTTTGTAATGCCAAGAGTGCAGTGCTTCAATTAGGGCCTTTCTTATGGTGCTATTTGTGACTTGAACATTTTTAAATTAATCTTTCGAACTTCTAAGTTTATAAGAACCTAAAGCGATAATGTTATGTATCCATTGTTGGTGTTTCCCCTTGTCATTAAATTAATGTACTTTCCGATGTCGTGCTCGAAATCAGTAGAGTGGACAAAACCAAAGCTTCTTGTAATATTGCTTTCTTTGAAAATTTTCTAAAAAACGTACATGACAGGGTTGTGAAGTATCAATTAAGGAGCTAGACACCCTTTTGTCACTCCTCACAGACAAGAAGAGGAAAATGGAACAAGAAGAAGCCGAGAGAAATATGCAAATATTGCTAACCTTCTTGCATCATTTGAGGCGCCAAAAAATTGACGAGTTGAACGAGGTTTGTTTTATCTAGTCTGGGCCCTCTATTTACACCCTACTTTGATTTTGCTTAACTTTTGCTTTGGCATCTTCTCAACCATGTATTCTGGACTATGAATGTTCATGATTTCCTTGTATCTTTAGACACTCATGCATAGGTGTTGCCCTTGTACATGTCCTGTGTACTAGTCTATGCCTATTTTTAATAAAGTTCTTACTGATTAAAAAACAATCATGTATTCTGGAGGCTATATGAATGTGTGTTTGTCCCCACAAGCTGGTGGTAGTTATTGCTTGTTAGATATATCCGGTGGACATGTCAAATCTTCACATGTTAGGTGTGTCTGTACTTAGGTTAACCAGCTTTTGATCAATCTTCGCTTAGGCAATCACATTAGTTGACATTGAAGTCATGGGAGTTCGTTTTCTTTGTAGGTACAATCTGATCTCCAGTTTATTAAAGAGGACATAACTTCCGTAGAGAGACATAGAATGGAGTTGTATCGAGCGAGGGACAGGTACTCTGTCAAACTGCATATGCTTGGAGATGACTCTAGTGCGAGAAAATCATGGTCTTCATCAATGGATAAGAACAGCAGTGACCTTATCTCCAGTTCTCTAACTGCACGTGAAGCGATGGCTACAAGGAATCTCCAAAATAAGAAAGCAGATGGAAAGTCTCAAGTAACTTCTCATGGGCTACCGAGAAAGGATGCTTTGAGTGGCTCAGAATCACAGCCCATCAACCAATCAGGTTTATCTGTAGCAAGAAAAAAGCGGGTCCATGCTCAGGTTCGTAATGTTGTGTGGTTTCATCTGTAGAAATACAATCCGGTTGCTTTATCTTGAATAATTATTGTGCCTGCCAATCTTTAATTCTAATCTTTGGCTTCAATGTTAATGTGTGAATGTGAAAAGAAAAAAGCTCCAGAAACTTACTACACCATGTTGTTGCATTGGTTTTCAAATTGAATACTATCTGAAACTTTACTCTTGCTTTTGGTTGTCCTCTCTTTTATACTTGTGCTTTGGTGGAGTTTCTTGGGCATATATATATATATATATTTTATATATATATATAGAAACTATGTAGAAAGATAGAAAATTGGTATAAAATCTTGCTTAACTCTAATCAGTATCATATCCTAAGTACTTGGGTTTTGGTAAATGTTCATGAGCTTCTCTTGGTAATTCTTGTATAAATGTACTATGGTGTTATTAGATATAGTATGTATTTGCATTGATTATTATACCATAATTTGTGTGGCTCAGCCTACCAGGACGAAGAACTATGTCCACATTTTTATTTTTCTTCTATCTAGAATCACCCATGTTTCCTTCTCTGGCTGCAGTTCAGTGACCTACAAGAGTGTTACCTGCAAAAGAGACGTCAGTTGGCAAACAAACCACTTAGCCAGCAGGAGAAGGATAAAAGCATTATACCCCGAGAGGGTTATAATGAGGGTCTTGCTGATTTCCAATCGGTTTTGACTACCTTCACGCGGTACAGGTATGATTTGAATCTTTAATTTCTTTATACCAGTACTTTTTAGAGTTAGTTAGTGCTACCGTGTTTTATCTTTATCCACAAATTTTTCATCTGCATTTTTCTTTTGATCTTCTGAAACAGTCGATTGAGGGTCATTGCGGAACTTAGGCATGGTAATCTAGTCCACTCAGCGAATATAGTATCAAGGTGAGTTAATTTTCATATGATGGCAGGACATTCAGATTTGAAGGTTTGGGATGATAAACTCGATTTTTGTGGCCATTCTCACAAAATAACTCGTGCATTAATTATTGTGTCTGTAATAATATTAGTAATTGAAACAATGGGCTAAACTGTTAGATCCCTTTACTCCACACCCCCCACCCCCACCCCCACCCCCACCCCAACACCCCATTAATTCATTTTTTTTCACATGAGACACATACACCGGAGGAGCAGTGAACCACCTTGTCACAAATCAATTGTAAAGCACATACTCCTGTTTTAATCTTTGACATGATAGAATAATTTTGTTGGGCAAATAATTGTCACTTCCGGTAGTTGGTAAATTGTAAACTTTTAGTGAAGGGAAAAAGAGCCACTATGTTACTAGGACAAGATAAAGTTGAAATAAAAGTCTGATCGCAAATGGTGAGGGCCTGCAATTGAGTGGGAGATAGGGGATTATAACTACAGGGATCTGTGTAGGTTTGCCATGCATTTAATATGCGACTCGTAACTCTTGATTTTTTTTCTTATGTAACCTCATTGTTTGTTGTGTACTGTTTTCAATGGTTATTAGATCTTCTGAGTATTTACGAATTAATGTGTTTCGTTGCAGCATTGAATTTGACCGTGATGATGAGCTGTTTGCTACTGCTGGAGTATCCCGGTGCATAAAGGTTTTTGACTTCTCCACGGTATGGTCTCATGCACCATTTACCACTTCTTTTGTTTCTGCTCATAATGGTTGGTCCTGAGTGGGATAGAATGTTGGCTCAGACTGGATGATTGATATACAAGAGAGTATGGGGAAGAGAATATGGGCTGGTTGGCTGTTATTACCTTCTCAAAATTCTATGATTTTTTTTCATAATTCTTGTTTAAAATTTAACATATTGTAGCTGAATTTTTGTTCTTCATTATTATGTAAGACGAACAATTTAGAAGATGCCTTTTAATAAATGAAATACTGCTTGCTTTAAGTGGAATTTCTGGTTGTTTTGCCTCATTACTATTGGTGAATCCTCACTGATTGAGATTTTTGTTTTGTTGATTGAGTTGTTCATTTAATGGCAATGGATACTGGTTTGGGGCTTTGTTGCTGATGTCTTAATTTAAATATAAGTAATGATTTGTTATCTTTAGCTGGTTTGGTGACTATTTATTAGCTATTGCTCTCAAGGTTGTGAATGAACCTGCTGATATGCACTATCCCGTTGTGGAGATGGCAACGCGTTCAAAACTCAGCTGCCTGAGTTGGAACAATTTTACTAAGAACCGCATTGCCAGTAGTGATTATGAGGGAATTGTGACCGTTTGGGATGTAATCACTCGACAGGTAAAGATTAGAAATATCTTCTTTAGACTAATCTTGTTCTAGTAGTGATGTATTCTTGACTTTGGTAAGATTCTTATCCCATTGGCATCAACCTTGCAGAGTGTGATGGAGTATGAAGAGCATGAAAAACGTGCGTGGAGTGTTGATTTTTCGCGTACAGAACCATCGATGCTTGTATCCGGTAGTGATGATTATAAGGTACTATTTGGTGCAGTTTTATTCTTGACCGAGTCTTAAGTAGAGGGGACAATCTAGGATATGATATGCACTTTTTGCATGAGAAAATAATGTATTGAAATTTGAAGGTGTTGGTAAATCCCAAATCAGTTGCATTTTTTGGACTTTATTTGGGCTTTTGTACTAGCTGGATTCTCCACTAATAGTTTGTTTATTTGCCTTTTAGAATTCTTCTTTTGAGACATTATGTACCCAAGGAAAATCTAAGCCACATCTACGCTCATACTCCAAAAGATTAGTTAAGTTATAATCAGAGCCTATTGGAAGCATTACAAACCGCAAGAATTTCTCATTTCTAGGCAATATGGGATCTCGTTCATCACTCTTCTATACTCCATTCAGGGTGTACAATCCACTGTTTTCAATTTCGTACCGTACCGGCCAGTATGGCCAAAGTTTTCCGTACTGTACCGGCCAGTATGGCCGAAATTTTCCGTACCAGCCGCTGGGCCGGTACAGGTACCATCTATGTTTCGTACCGGCTCAAATACCGGTAGTTAGGGGTGCAAATTTAAACCGGAAAACCGGTCCGGATCTGACCGAACCTGATATGAACCCGCGGGAAAGAAACCCCTTGAACCCACAGTCAATTTGAAAACTCCCCAAGAAAGCCAAAATCAAGTCAATGGATGGAGAACCTAGACTCGATGAGAACTCGTTTCAAGAA
Source organism: Juglans mandshurica (assembly GCA_022457165.1). Taxonomy (NCBI): domain Eukaryota; kingdom Viridiplantae; phylum Streptophyta; class Magnoliopsida; order Fagales; family Juglandaceae; genus Juglans; species Juglans mandshurica. Next base: position 26,944,128 of record CM039620.1, on the reverse strand, counting down.
CCTAGATTATATTAAAATCTAGATCCGTTGAAGAACCCGTCTCAAGAACCCAGATTACAAAGGAGGAACGCCACAAAGGTTGTGATTTACCTTTGATAAGTTCAAAAGTTCAATCAAGAACAAGAGGAGTAAAACTCAACTCACAATGAATAAATTCATCAAATTTCATAAACTTCATAAACTGATTAGAATGAGGTTACATAGAGTATTTAAAGCAAAACCTAATGAAACCCTAGTCAAAATAAACCCCCATCTTCCAAAAGTGCCCCTGGATGAACAGTGCCGCGGCTACAGTGCTGCGCTACAGTAACTCGGCTACAGTAACCCTAACCCTAGTTCAATAAAATAATAATTTTTCCAACATGCCCTTGCATAGGCCCCCTTCAATGCTTCCTATAATAAACTCAATTATTCTAAACTAATAACATAAGTTCTTTAAATGAATTAAATAAGTTGAAACCCTTCAAGAGCTCAAAGCCTTTAAGTCTTGTCGTTGCCCTCTTCCATAGCTAATCAAATGAATTAAAACTGGATCTTCATCCTTCAAGCCCCATCTTGAATGTTGGGCTCTTGCTAAACTTGTCCCAAGTGGATTGCATCAATCCTTGCATTGTCTCCTTGATCTTCTTGGCCCATCTGGAAGTTGCAAATGATCTTTAAGATTAAGCCCATCTTGGTTCCCATCATTCCCCCTCTCCTCAAAAGGATTCGACCTCGAATCTCCATCTGGATCAAAGGGAAAGTGGTTAGTAACATTGAAAATAGTAGAAACAGGATACTTACTTGGAAGATCCATTAGATATGCATTTTCATTAATTTGTTCAAGAATTTGGAATAGTCCATCCAAGCTGCCCATATCATCAATTGGTGAAGACTTTAAATCTAAAGGAAGAAATTGATTAAGTCTATAAACAATTTCAATTGGTGAAAATTTAGTAGTGGCATGAACACTCCAATCATATGTAAACTCAATGAATGGCAAACAATAATCCCACAAATGTTCATGAAGCACATCTAAAGTCTTCCTCGAACCAAAATGACCACTCCAATAAGCAAACTCAATGAATGGCAAATGATACTCCCGCAAATGTTCATGTAACAAGTCAATGAATGGCAAATGATACTCCCATAAACGTTCATGCAACATGTCTAAAATCTTATTTTCACCAGAATGACCACTCTAATTATATGCAAACTCAATGAAATACAAATGATACTCCCGCAAACGTTCATGCAACACGTCAATGTATGGCAAATGATACTCCCACAAACGTTCGTGCAATACATCAATGAATGACAAATGATACTTCCACAAACGTTCGTGTAACACGTCTTTGAATGTCAAATGATATTCCCACAAACATTCATGCAACACAACAAAAGTCTTCCTTACACCAAGGTTACCCAACAAACCACCATGTCCATCACACACAAGCAACTTAAGCATAAAACTAGTAGGCACACAAAATCTATTCTTTCTAAACAAGTACCAATCTAGCTTATAGAACTTACCAAAAGATGCTTTCTCACATGTTCCATACATACTAGCAAAGTCATCATCATTAGTATGCAATTCCTTATCATATTCAAGTCTCAACAATTTTGCATCTAAAATGAAGACAAGGACATACCTTCTTGCTAAAGCATCAACCACAAAATTTTTCATACCTTGTGTGTATTTGAATACATGAGGAAAAGTCTCAATACAATCCTCCCGCATAGCATGCATTCTAGTCAACAACTTACCTTGTCATTTTAAGTGTGTCAATGACTCATGTTTTTCCAAGAAAGGTCGGTTAGAAATTGTCGCACCTGATACAAAATCAATGTAGTGCACTATCTCCCTAATAGGTGGCAATCCACTAAACACACCGCTAGGAAACACGACCTCATATCCTTGCAACAAAGAGACAACAATACTAGGCAAACATACGTCAAATTTGTTAGGATTAAGACTTGCCTTAGCATAAAAACTCACTTTTCTTTTTGTTTTTCTCTCACTTTCTTCACACTCCCTTTTTCTTTTTCACTCTCTTTTTTCCTTTCACTCTTTTTTCTTTTCACTCTTTTTTTTTTTTTTTTTTTTTTTTTTTTTTTTTTTTTTCTGTCACTCTCTTTTTCTTTTTTTTTTTTGTACTCTCGACCTCACAATTATTTTTCAACTCATTCTCTCTTTTTTCTAGAGGTTTCAGCCTCACCCAAATCATTTCTCTTAGGTGGTTCGGTCTTCCCCTTTGTTACAACTTAATCATTTTTGTCCCACTTTGGTTTCCAAGGAGTACTAGAAACCGAAGTATACCTTGATGTACCCTTTCCTTTTAGCCGCCTCTCCACCTTCATAGCTATGTGCACCATATCCTCTACCTCCACATAATGTTGCAACTCAACTATATTGGCTATCTCCCTATTCAACTCACTCAAAAATCTTGTCATCGTGGCCTCCTGATCCTCCACTACATTAGCCCGAATCATAGACACCTCCATCTCCTTATGGTAATCCTCTACACTCCTAGACCCTTGTATAAGATTTTGTAGTTTTTGGTAGAGGTCTCTAAAGTAGTGGCTAGGTACAAATCTCCGCCTCATGATAGCTTTCAACTCTCTCCATGTTTCTACAGGCCTCTCAAAATTCCTCCTCCTATTGGATACTAATTGATCCCACCAAATAATCGCATAATCAGTGAACTCAATTACAGCCAACTTCACCTTCTTCTCCTCAGAGTAATTATGACAATCAAACACCAACTCTATTCTTTTCTCCCACTCTAAATAAACTTCAGGGTCAGTTCTACCTTGGAATGATGGTATTTTCATTTTGATGCTTCCAAGGTTCTTATCTACTCTATCTTGACTCCCTGAGTTTGCCCTAAGGCCTCTTCCATGCCTAACTCTTCTATCTCCACCCAATCCAACTTCAAATGTGAAGCCTTCCTCATCCTCACCAAACTCTCCATTCTTATACCCATTCTCAATTCTAGGCTCACATCGCCTCCTATCTCTCTCACATTGCAGATTTCTAATCATTGCTTCTTGATTATCCATACTATCCCACACTTCACCTAACACCAAGTTCAACCGCTCAAACTGTTGTTGCATGGCTTGCAACACAAAGGATGAGTTATCTGCCACACCTTTTGGTGATGAGCCACTTCTATGAGACATCATAATATGTTGCACAAAAAGAATGTTAGTGGAAAACCTCACACACTCCCTTACGTGTTTACACTCGAATAATGGCACTCTACTCGTGTTTCACTCTTAGTGGCTTTTTCCCGATAATAGTCTCACACTCTCTTGCCTTTTACCTCAAAAGTTTTCTCACTCAAGTTCTTTCAGAACTAGTTGAATTAAATCAAGACAATACAACTTTGTATTATTCCAACCAGTAATATAGATCCAAGAAACAAGGAATGAATAAAAAGACACGAGACTTAAGGAATTTATACGAGGGAAAGAGTAATTATAAAACAAGACACCAACTAGCAAGTTGTATTCAGCTCCTATGATAATAATAACTCAATCTACAAATACTTTCTTTCTCTTTGTTGTAACTATATAGCAACTTTGAATATCCTACCTTCTATTTTCTTCTTCTTGTTCTTTCTGTTTTTTTTTTTTTTTTTAAATTTTCTTTTCTTTTCCTTTCCTTTCTTTTTCTTTTCTCTAATTCAACCACAAACAACAATACTCAATTGTGAAAACCAAACAATTGAATTCAAACACACAAACATGGACAATGAAATAGAAGATAATCAATGGAACGGCACTCCAAGCAACAGATAAACTTAGAGATGCAGGGAAACCCTAGAATTTTGAAACCCTAGGTGATGCAAATTTCAGCCAAACCCAAAATCCTAAAAATTTCGGCAGCCTACTTTTTGTTTCTATTTTTTTTTTTTGGCAACTCTAGAACAATGAAGCCCTAGAATTAAATTAAAGGATGCTAAAATTAAAAGATAGAATCAGACCTGATTGGAAACCTTGCTCTGAATACCAAATGATATGAACCCGCGGGAAAGAAATCCCTTGAACCCACAGTCAATTTGAAAACTCCCCAAGAAAGCCAAAATCAAGTCAATGGATGGAGAACCTAGACCCGATGAGAACTCGTTTCAAGAACCTAGATTATATTAAAATCTAGACCCGTTGAAGAATCCGTCTCAAGAACCCAGATTACAAAGGAGGAACGCCACAAAGGTTGTGATTTACCTTTGATAAGTTCAAAAGTTCAATCAAGAACAAGAGGAGTAAAACTCAACTCACAATGAATAAATTAATCAAATTTCATAAATTTCATAAACTGATTAGAATGAGGCTACATAGAGTATTTAAAGCAAAACCTAATGAAACCCTAGCCAAAATAAACCCCCATCTTCCAAAAGTGCCCCTGGATGAACAGTGCCGCGGCTACAGTGCTGCGTTACAGTAACTCGGCTACAGTACCTAACCCCAGTTCAATAAAATAATAATTTTCCCAACATGCCCTTGCATAGGCCCCCTTTAATGCTTCTTTAAATGAATTAAGTAAGTTGAAACCCTTCAAGAGCTCAAAGCCTTTAAGTCTTGTCGTTGCCCTCTTTCGTAGCTAATCAAATGAATTAAAACTGGATCTTCATCCTTCAAGCCCCATCTTGAATGTTGGGCTCTTGCTAAACTTGTCTCAAGTGGATTGCATCAATTCTTGCATTGTCTCCTTGATCTTCTTGGCCCATCTGGAAGTTGCAAATGATCTTTAAAACTAGGCCCATCTTGGTTCCCATCAGAACCGGACCGGTTGGTCCGGTTTTGAACCGGTCCGGTCTGGAACTGGTTCCGGTCCGGTTCCGGTTCCGTGGTTTTCGGGACCGGACCGGACTGGTTGGAAAAAAAAATATAAAAATTAATTTTATATATTATACAAAATATATATATATAATATATATAATTATATGTTAAATTTTTATATATAATATATATAATTATATATCATATTAGAAAAAATTTCATATTATAATTTATAAATAATAACATAAAATGTTAATCTTAAATATGAACATTTGAAATTTATTTGATCATATGTTATTAATATAATTATATATAAGATAATGTTGTTATAATTTATAAAATAAAAGTTTAATCTTAAAGATGAAAATTTAATTGATCATATGCTTTAAGCATAATATATATATTAAATTTTTAATAACATTTTATAATAAGAATTAACACTTTATTATATGTTTTTTATAGTTAAAAAAACTGGAAAACCAGACCGGACCGGACCGGAAACCAGTAAAACCGGAGGTACCGGTTTAGGAGGGTAATCAGGGCGTAATCGGTTTTGAAAAATACAAAACCGTTACATACCGGTTCGGTCCTAGATTTTGTCCAAAACGGGACCGGACCGGTTACACCCCTACCGGCAGTACCAGCCGGTATCGGTCGTACCGGCCTCAATTTCGGCTTGTACCGGCCTATATTTTGGCCGGTACCAATCGATATTTCGGCCTTCAGTTTTTTTTTTTTTTTTTTTTTTTTTTTTGTTTTTTTGTTTTTTTCATACTACAAGCTTATTTTTTGACCCCCAATTCAGACTAGGCTATTTATAATTTATATATATGTGTATTTATATATAATTTATTCATATATAAACTATTATTTTAGAATATAATTTATTATATATCGACTATCCCGAAACAGTATTAGTACCGAAATATTTAGTTCCAGTGCCTTGACCGGTACGGCTTCCGGTACGGTATTCAAAACATTGGTACAATCTCCCACTTATATCCTTGTTGTCCTTGTTGTCAGGCCATTCTATTATAGATGATAAGGCTCAAGTCTCGCACTTTTGGCTGGGTATTGGCTGTGATATCATTTTTTAAAGGCCCAAAGAAAGTACCACATATTCCAAAAGGACTGGTAAATGTTACAATTGGAGTCCCTTCACAAGAACTTCTCCATCCGTATTAATGTGGGAACCCATTCACTGCATTCTATTCTCAATTTAGGGTATTGCATATTAACTTTGAATCTGATATAAGTTCCCAACATAGTGTTAGATTAGTGGACATCAATTTCTTGTTATCAATTATCCAATGTACGAATTTTGCACCCTACAGTAAAGCATTATAGTGGAAACTAGATGCAATTTGCTCAAAGTGCATCTATTCTTTGGATTTTATTCACTGTATTTCTGTGGATAAGCCTCACCGATAGTTCATACTGCCTATGTTCGTTTTTTTTTTTTTTTGAATAAGTAAAATCCATACTACCAATGTTGGTTCCTATTTTCCTCCAATTTATATAAATGTCCGTTGTGGTTATTGTGGATAATGGCTTATGGAATGGGGAGGCATGAGGATAGTAGCCTCTCATCAAAGAAGCATAAGGCTAGCTTGATTCCTGGCACTCTTGTCATCTATACCCTAATTAGCAAATCCTAGCTGGAGGTAAACTGTAAAGCTTTGGCTTACTGTACAAGGAGAAATTTAGTCTGCAATATTTGAATCATCATTTCCAAATTGGACTTGTTGCTATATTTGTCTAGGTTAGATTCTGGATTAGATGAGAATATTGCATACTTTATGGTTTATTTTTTCTTTCTACTCCTTATAATTAAGCGTTACAGTTCCATACTAGATTAAACTTATGATGTATATTTTCTGTATACACAATGCAGGTCAAAGTTTGGTGCACGAATCAGGAAGCTAGCGTTCTTAACATTGACATGAAAGCAAATATATGCTGTGTCAAGTATAATCCTGGATCTAGCAATTACATTGCGGTATGTGCCTTTCATTTTTCATTTTGAGCACAAATTTATGATGCCGATTCATTGTGCATTGTATCCTCTTTGATTTTCATAATCAATTATCGTGGAGCTGAACTAGTGCTTTGCTCAGTATTGCTGACAGTTTGCATTGCATTCTCTAATGCCTAAAAGCTTTTCTTTGATTTGATCCGCATGGAAAATTGTTTGCATGCACATGCATAAACAAGTTCTGCTGTTTGACATCCACTTTTGGGTTTGTTGTCTGGAAAAAGTTTATTGTCAAAGGGCAGGCAAAATATTCTGTTCATGTTGTGAATTGTGATAGCAGTAAAAAATTGACTTATCACCCCCCCCCCCCCCCCCCCCCCCCCCAAAAAAAAAAAAAAAAAGCAGTACAAAGCTGTAGTTGTAGGTTATTTGTTGACAACCATTTTCCAATTTCTGGTCCCGTATTTAAGAATGCCACTTTCTGCTTATTGTTATTTGTACAACAGCCATAGAGAGCTCTGTGCAATGGCAAGGACATGTTTACCTAATATGTGGGACAATAGAACCTTTCAAGTATGAAACCACTGCCTTTTTTTTGTAGGTTGGTTCTGCAGATCATCAGATCCACTACTATGATTTAAGAAACATCAGTCAGCCACTCCATGTGTTCAGCGGGCACAGGAAAGCCGTTTCATATGTGAAGTTCTTGTCAAATAATGAGCTTGCTTCTGCTTCTACAGACAGCACACTGCGGCTATGGGATGTGAAGGAGAACTTGCCAGTGAGTAATATATTAATGAAGCAAAGTAGTTGCAGTGTGCATCATTAGTTGTCAGTTATTATTTTATGCGTGCGTCAGTCCAATGCATCCATAAGTATATATGTGTATACACATGCGCGTTTGCACGCGCGCGCGCGCGCACACACACACACACATATATATATATAGAGAGAGAGAGAGAGAGATTCATTTAGACTTCTTTAAAAAAAAAAAAAAAGTAGGTGCAACTTTGTAGAATAGATGGCTTTGGATTTAACATTTTGGCTTCCTTTCCAAAATTCTATTAACACTTCCATATTAACTCTGGTTATTAAATACTAATTGAACATAAATGTACGATAAAAAAAGTTGTACCTACTGATTGAACATAAATGAAAAAGAAAATATATGACTCGTCATCTTTTCCCAACTTCATTGGATTAGGAATTCAGCATAACTGTTGGCTGTTCTGAATGTTGGCTTTTTCATTCAAGGGGGTGGTGCATAAATTTCTATTCTTCAAGAGAATATCTATCTTTATTGTATGCATGCATGCCTTTATGCGTACGTATGCCTTGATGTCTTGAGAGGCATTAATTTCGGTGGGGAATAGACCATTTTTTGTTTTACTCGTTCTATCGAGTTCACAGTGGGAAGCTTTCTTTTTTATTGCATGAATTAATTCAATGAAAAAGTTGTCAAGTTCCTCTTTCGGAATAATGTTTACAGGTTCGTACCTTTAGAGGCCACACAAACGAGAAAAACTTTGTGGGCCTGACGGTAAATAGCGAGTACATTGCATGTGGCAGCGAGACAAATGAAGTGTTTGTCTACCATAAGGTTAGTAAACATGGAAGGCAAAATTAATTCTCCATACATATATGCAAACCCTGTAACGAAGCCAAGTGCCTAAAAAGAAGTAATTATGTCCACTTTGCAGGAAATCTCCAGGCCCGTGACTTGGCATAAATTTAGTTCTCCCGATTCGCATGATGCTGATGATGAGGTTGCGTCTTACTTCATTAGTGCTGTATGCTGGAAGAGTGATAGCCCTACCATGCTAACTGCTAATAGTCAGGGCACCATCAAGGTGCTAGTTCTTGCGGCTTGATAACTTAGAAGCAAGATGTGAATATTTTAGAGCAGAGGGAGGGTGAAATTGAATTGGAATGAGCTGTTTTCCAATTGTTCAATATAATTTAATTTTGTATATATCATTTATATTTGGTAATCGGAAGGCTTTAGAGCCTTAGATGCCATGGCCCATGATTGTGTAAAATTCATAATATGTTGGTCATGGCAGTGCAGCTTAGTTTGTATTTGCCCAAACTACCAATCTCTCTCCCTCAAACACACACACACACACACACACGTTAACCCTGATTGAATTTTGTTCATATGAAAATTATGGTTTCTAGAGCAACTTTGGAAATAAAATGCAGTCCTTGGAAAATGGAAGATGAAAGTAGAACGCAGTTCTTTATTTTTTCTGTTCATTAAATGCGCTTTTTTATTGCCTGAAATCCTAGAAAGCTAAAATATCATTGTGAGTTGGGTATTGTAATCCTGAATTAATATCAGACCGACAAATCTATACATACACACACCGTCACACGTACAAGCCTACAAGGAGAAACGAAGCATGGGATTGTGTTGTCCATTGGAGAGACCACAAGTTCTGTATTTATTCTGGCAAATATGTATTATAGTAAAGTACTGTATATTATTTGTTGTCTCTTTCTCAAGAACTTAAAAAATATTTGTGTTAATTTTTTTGGATAATGGTAGGATTACTATCTCCTACTCTATATTTATATATTTAGGTTCAAGACTTCAAAACTCTTTGTACAAAATAACGAGATGAACTACAGTAAGTTTTTATGACGACTACGCTTCCAACAACGCAAAAAATTAGATAGGATAATGATAGGCATTATCTCCGACCATTCATTTATTATTCTTTTTATTTTTTACTCAATAGTTAAAGAAGTAACTATTTTTTACTCCCTTTATTTTTTAGTGAAGTTGTATATTTTTTTAATTTACTACACTATATGAGTGGTAAGAGATAGTAAGTCTATCATTATCTATATATATATATATATATATATATATATAATAGAAAATCTATTTATCATCCATTTTTTCATTATCCTGTCATCATTCCATGATATGGTATTAGATCATAAGTTTATAAGTAAAATATAATAAATAATATTCAATCATCTAATGCCACATCTGATGGGATGATGAGAAATTGTTGAAAAAAAATGAATGATAAGTATTAAGTGGTATTACACACACACACACACACATATATATATATATATATACACACACATATATATGTATATTTATATATATATTATTTCTTTCTTTCTTCTGGGCTTGCATTTACAGTTGCACAGGTGAAGCCATATAGAAAGAAGAACGAGAAAGAAGGAAGCTGGTACAAGTACTGTATAAGAAATACTGCCGCCTGCATTTTCGTCCACACACTTACGTCCCACAAGTTACACAGAAGTGGAAGAAAAATCCCTTACTGCATCATGAACTCCTCGAGTTTATGGAGTAATAACACCTCCTTTTAGGTCAAAATGTGATATATAAACAAACTTACCCACCAAAAAAGATATACTTGAACAAACTTCACATGTTTTGAAAAGAAATCGTAACTATTTTATAAATTGAGATTAGTCAATAACATTCCTATAATGACATGATATTCCAACTATATATTTTACAAAAATGAAAAGAGTATAGAAGATAAATAAAGAGACGAGAACTTCCACGAATCTATTGAAGTAAGAATCTTTGTATGCCAAGTTTCTTAGGAGAATTTTCTTGACTCATTGGACTTGCAAGGTCAAGAAAATTCGAACAGACTTCGTGGAGTTCAAAAATAGAAACTAAATATACAAGAAGAATAAGCTCAGGAGAGATATCGCCATGACATCTATACCACCATTATTTGTTCTCCCGTTGTATAGCCCTGACCCAGAGGAGGCATGGGCAAAGGAACCGTGCATCCAACAACCAGATGAGCCATGGTTAGGACCCAATCAATGGGCGAGGACCAAAGAGTGGAGAAGAAGAGCTCTTGGGCTAGAAAGCTATCTGAATAAAGGTGGGGGAGGGGAGTGCAGTGTTATATGTAGTGCAGAGTGGTCTGAAATGAAGGAAGAGGAGTGCATGAGAGAGGTATATATGTATATTGTATATGTAGTGAAGACTGGTCTCAGCATGAAATAAAGGCGGAGAGTATAATTAGATGTTTAATAGAAAGTGTGGCTGATGTATCATTTTCTAAGAAGGAAGGGACAGGTCACAGGAGACAGGATGGATAATGAGAGTTTGTTCCTTGGGATTCAAATTCAAAATCTCTATTCCACTTCCATGTCGGACTCTCTGTCATTTCCTTCGGCCTTTTCTTCACTTTCTTTTTATATTTCAAGGTTTATCATTTTTAAGGGAAAAAAGAATATGTTTTTGGGCCTACTTTTTCACTAATATGTTCATTTCTTTCAAAGCATCTTCTTACAATTTCATATAACTGATTCAAATTTTATATAAAAGGATTTACTGAACAAACATTGCGCCAGTGATTGCACCGTTGAAAACTGGTGCATGAACCATTTTGGAGACAATCCTAACTTTAGGGCTGGTTTGGTTGTTAAACTGTTTTCAGCTCACCTCATATTTAGATTTTTTCAAACATTCAAACACTCAATTCTTAAATTATTAAATTCATTTCAATTCAAAACCTTTTTATACGTGAGATTCACAACCTTTTTTAACTTTTCATAAATACATCTAAACTCATCTTAACATCAAAACACATCTAAAATCATTTTAAGTAGACTCTACAAAACTTATTTTGCTATTTTAACTCATTATTATTCATAAAAAGCTCAACTCAACTCAGCTCGTTTGTATTCAAAACCCACCTCAACTCTTCTCAACTCATCTCATTTCATCATTATAACTTTTTCAAATTTTCACACAAAATATAATAAATAATTCAACTTTTTTAAATCTATCAAATTTTTACATAAAATATAATAAATAATTTAATTTTTACTCTATTATTTACCAACAGTGTCTAAATCCAAATCACAATTAGCCGCTTAACTTGAAATGAGTAGAATTGTATTCATAGAAGAAAAGGAAAAACAAAAAATACAACTGGTGCACATTTATGTTAATTCAGCACTGTGGCCTTTGACCTTTGAAAATTGCCTGCAACTTGCAATGCCAGCCAGTCATCACAAATCATTCAAAATCTTCTCTGCTGCTGCCGAGCAGCAGGAAAAAGAAAGAACAGAAACAGAACCCTAGGTACTTAGATACAAAAGGGCTCCCCACAAGAGCTACTAATGGACTTTTGCTACTGTCCCCACCTCCCAAATTCGTACAAAACAAAAAACCCAAAACCCTTTTTTCCATGTCTTATGTAATAATTATACATTGCAGTCTCAGACTTGGGGGCCTGCATCGTGAGGTCAATCTCAGATGGGCCTCCTATTAAATGCATGACCCTTTGACATGCCCTTAAAGGGGGAGCAAACAAATTCAGACTGCAGGAACAAAAAGAAGGCAGGGGGAGGTGGGTTAAAAACAAGTTTGCCTTGGGCATTTATGTCCTGTTCAAGGTCGATATACTCTGGATTTTTACTGTTTCCCCCATTTTTATTGTTATTGTTATTGTTTTACAAAGTTTTTCTCATGATATAGAAAGTTCTCCAAGATATTGTTTGACAAAACACATGACCCCGGCCTTTGCTACCCACTCACTCTAATATCTATCTATCCCTTTTAATTATAAGCAAAATGTAGTCACTTAAGTTAATTTTACTGACTGGATGATTTGGAGAAGTTAATCTTCGGTCTAGTGAATGTTAGCACTGACAAACACCACAGGATTTTGGGTGCAATTCATGCTGCAAAAATCTCAGATTCAGAGGCTGTGATCAGGGTTTTAATTCCATATACTTGAGTGCACCAACTGACAACCCTTTTTATTTATTATCTGATTCAAACCCTCGTGAAGCCATCATGAAGCTCCCTTCCAAACCCCATTATTGTTGTTGGAACTTGGTGGGGGTCCACTTCTCTTTCACATTAACATGCACACATCGGTTTGTGTGTGTTATAGGCACTCAACTTGCCCAATGGACTCGGTTTGGTCACTGACCATTATCACCATGAAACCTCTCTCTAATCCCTTGGGCAACTCGATCTATGGGAGTTGAACATTAGAGATTATAAGACGAGCACAAACTTTGAGAGTACTGGTGTCTTGAGACTGTGACATTGGAAAGGTCTCACTGATTGTTAAGGTCAAGTGAGGAACATGACTGGATATATGGGAGGTCTCAAATCTAATCCAATGGGGGGGCCGTAGTGAGTTTTGAATAGCTAGGAAATTATCATATAACTTTAAAAAATTATATTTACCGATTATTTAATAATGCTACATATACAGAATATACAAATATTATGCAATCATTTTAAAAATGAGCGTGGTTTATTATTAAAAATTATTATTAATTATTTAAATAATTTATTTATTTATTTTTTCTCTAGAACTAATACAAATATCATTTCTTATATTATAATGTCAACCCGACAGAATTTTGATGTTTACAAATTGTCGTAGGACACATTTTATACTGTCAACAATGGATAATGTATTTTTTTTTTTTTTATCGTTATTTGCAAGTAAGACTGCAAGAGTGCTCTTTATAACCTTTTGCCTCGTACAAGACATCTTTTTAGTTGCTCATTACAGAACACATTAAGGTAATTCAGATCAGGCAATGGCATAATGGTGGCCAAAGTTCCAAATTTGGCTGGTTCAGCTTGTGATATCCATGTGTGCATAAATTAAAAAAAAAAAAAAATCTCTTTACATTATCATAACACAACAAATTATCTAGGATCAAATTTCGACTATATCAAGAGATCAGGAGAGTCAAAGGTTAAAAGAAAACTATCTCCTTCAATTTAAATCAAATTTCACCAATCACAAGAGAGGAGATCAGTTGAAGGATAAAAGAAAATTTCTCTCATTTTATGGAGTCCATAGATCCAATAAAAGAGAATATATTTTTCACCACCATAAAAAATGGTGCTACAATATTATTCATTGAGTCCTCAATAAAATATAATGTTTGTTTTGGAACGAACTCAAACTTAGAATAGGTTACATGGCAGAAAAACCATATAAAGAAATGTTTTAGCACAAAAAGATTTCATAAAAATAAATGCACAAACTGATAAGACTTGATGTGGTACGTTACATTGTAAAGTAAACTTATTTTTATTAAAAAGTAGATCTAACGTATCATATAAAATCACTTTAATTTATAAATTTATTTTTATGAGATCTATTTGAGATTGTAATACTTATCAATCATAAATATAAAAGCTGAAGGAGGATGATGAGAAAAAATAAAAATAAAAATAAAAACTTTGGGCCCTATTGGTTCAATCTTGGGGGCTTTGAACTATAACTTCAAACCTAACCGTACCCAACAAGGCCTCCATGCTGTGATCAATATATATCCAGCCCAAGCTCTCCCATCTGCCTCAGTAACTTTTCTTTTTCCCTCTCTCTAAACATATTATAATCTTTCATTTTTCGAGTGGATTTAATGATAATTAACAAATAAGAATGATCTGACACCTCTGCTTTATGACACGAGTCTCCAATTTTTTTGTTTTGCTAGGCAATTTTTTGAGGACTGCTGCTCTAGTAATTGGGGGGGATTGAACTCCCGACGTGTATGGATCCCATGCATGTATAGTGATCCCAATCGATTGTGCAGCAATATTATTGATACTGCTCACATATATTACAATTATTCTCCTATTAAGAGCAACCTAGCATGCGATTAGGAAAAAAAAAGAAGAAAAAAAAGAGCAACCTAGCATGCATGCATGGTAATTTGTCTCAAGTTATTAGGACTATTTTTGGTATTCTTCCTTCCATTGTTTTCTGAAAGCTTTGGGATCAGCGTTGCAAAGCCAGATATGAAGTCAAATTTGAGACGGTGGGATCGGTCTGGCATGTTATTAAATTTTAGATTCGTAGAATTATGCAGTTAATCATTAAAGTGTTGAGACTCCCTATTAAGGATATTGAAGGTTAGATATTCCGATTTTAGTTTCAAAACCAAAGAAGGTTTTTGTGGTTAAATGGATTAGGCCATAGCAGAACTGGATGAAACTTAATACTGATAGGAGTAGTTTGGATAATCCTGGGCCAGCTAGTGCTGGGGGTATTATTTGGGATTCTGGTGATAATTTATGTATGACTTATTCAATTTTTTTGGCCCAAGGTTCTAATAATTTTGCTGAGATGAAAAATTTGCTAGAAGGGGTTAGGAGGTGTTGACAACTTGGTTTTCATTGAGTTCATATTGAGAAAGACTCTCAAATACTTGTTAGATGGATTACTAGAGGAGAATGTAATATTTGGTATCTTGAGGACTTTTGAGAAGATATTCAGACTTGTCTTGGTTGCATGGAGTATAAAGTAAGTCATGTCTTTCAAGAAGAAAATGATGTGTCTGATTTTCTTGCACAACAGGGAGCTGGGGGTTTAAATATGAACTGGAATGACGATAGACAGTCGTTGCCCAGTAAGCTTAGAGGCCTTATTCGCATAGACATAATTGGATTGCCGTATATGCGGATATATATCAGAGTGAGGTATGTGATCTGTTGCTTTTGTTTTATTTTAGCATTTTAATTATTCTTGTGCACTGACGATTCTATGCATGCAGGTTGTTTTTGTCTCTTGTTTTGTATGGGTTTTTCTTGTGGTTTTGTTTTCTTACTATATGGGATCTTTGTATGTTGATCTTATAGTTAAGGTTTCTTTGCTTGGGTTTTGGGATTTTTTGTAACCCCCAGGTGATTAGTTGTTATCATGGTTTTCCTCCGCTACAAATAGTATATATATATGATCACATAGCCTTGAGGAATTGGAGTTTTGAGGGCATGCATGATGAGGTCCCTTTCTCGGACAACTAAATTAATGACTTTGCAACTAGGGTATTAACATAACTTTGAGAAACGATATTTGCATGATTCTCACGAAACCAACACCCCAGGCTCTCTAATTATTGGCCAGCTTGTACGTGGGTCCTTTGACATTGCTTGCCCGCAGGATATATAATAATGTATACACTTCACCATCACTCATGAGGTGATCAAACATACCATAACCGGCCATAATTTCCTGCAAAGTTCCATCAACTAATCAACAATATTGTGCCATATATATATACAATGATGATACGTAAGGAGATCAATATTTAGCTAACTCTTTTACTTGGTCAAGACCTGCATATATATATATATATATGTTAGCTTTTCATACAAGCAAATCTGCAAATTATTCCAAGTTCTCTATAATCTCATCATGTATTTAGCCGTACATGATGAATTATATATTTAAGATTTCAAGCACAAGCTAGCACTGAAGACTTGATCCTTTTTTTACCACTGATTAGGACATGCATGCATGCATTTCGTTCCGTCGTCATTTTATTTATCCAATTAATTTTCTATATATAAAGAATTTCCAGTAGTGCTAGCTATATACTTTGCATGAGCTTGACTTGGCATGCTCGATCGGTATTGATATATCTTAATCTAAAGACAAGTGCGCATGACTTATCTCTAGATTAATATATACCAATAATACCGATCGAGCTGGACATTTCGATCCTGAACCCAACAAGTTGACAAATTCATGGTTGCAAAAGCCGAACACGCATCTTTCTTTTGAAAATGATGTGAGATATATTCATGAACAACTTTTGGTGAGATTCCATTTTCCTGGCCGGAGAATTGGACAATATCATGCAGTCACATTATGTTTATCCGTATCTCATAATGGGATCAGCTGCTTGTGGAGCCGATCGAATGATGTAATTGAGAATTATCCACACACTCTTCGGTGTATAGGCCTTGAAACCCAATCTCAGACAAGGAAGGAAAAATAGGATACAATAATTAGTCAATATCAGACCATGCCCAACTCCTAACAATTACGATGGTAAGGTCGAATGCAGTCAGTCCCCTCTCTTTTGGGGAATTAGATCATGCAAACTCTCGAGACCCAGCCATATATTAATTTTATATAAAATCAATGCCAATTCATTAAATGAATAATACATATGTAAATTCACTACAAGAGATTGGGTTTTTTGAGACAAAAATTTTTGTCTCAAAAAACCCAAATTTCATCCCAAAATATTTTTGGAGATGAACAAATTTCGTCTCTATTTTATCTCGGAAAAACCGTCTCAAAATTTTTTTGGAGACGTCACAAAAAATCATTTTTAGGGATGAAATTGGGTGGAACTAGTCAAAACTGTTCAAATGGGTAAGTTTTTTTTTAGACAAAAACTTTTGGTCTAAAAAATACATTTGAATGACATAATATCAGTTCGAACCGACAGTTACCGTTCGAACTATAAGAAATGTTCATTCGAACGAATGATCATATTTGATCATGTTCGAACGGACGGAGTGTTCGAACATATTTTATACGTTCGAACCAATAAATTTCTCAAATGACTTGTGTTTGAACATAAATTATGTCCATCCAAACAGACTGTTTATTTTTGAAATTATTTCCCTTCAAACGGCTTTTTGAATATTAATGTTGTTCGAATCAATATTTTATTGTTCGAACGGCTGTATGGATTGTATTTCTCCGTTGTCGTTTGAATGAGTTAGTTTTTGTTCGAATGAGTCTGTTTTTGTTCAAATAGATTTATAAATGGTAATTTACCTCTCGAACTGGTTATTTACTGTTTGAACGGTATTAATCATACAAAACATAATTTAATTAATAATATCATACTAATATTACACAAATTGTAATTCAAACATCAATTGTTTAAATATTTTAGAACATCATAATATAAAGGCAATTAAAGAAAAAATAAATTTTAAGATTGTGGTGGTGGCATAGAGTTTTGGGGCATTATTGACGGCAACTGTTTAAACATAACTTTTTGTACCTCCGTCCTCAGTCTCTTCTGCATGTTCTCTTCTAATCTTGCCTCTAAATTCGCTATTTGATCTAATCGGGTCAGCAACTATTTTTCCTTGGACCTCAATCGTTCTATCTCAAGTGTTGCTTCCTCCAATTCTTTAGTCTTGTCGTCTTTTGATTTGGCTCGAGAAGAGAATGATGATGGCTTCACACAATATCCTAGGCCCCTCAAATATCCAGAACGTGATCCAAGAACTTCAGATGGATCCACAACAGTTTCCTTAATAGATATCATCTTGTCCTACAAAAACAAAAACATTAAAATTAATATAAGTAACAAAAATATTATTAGATAATGGAATTAAAGAAATTTAAACTTACATAATTTACCTCTGCTTCGGGACTGGTTCAAACACCATCACGATTTTTATGTGCTTTAGTAGGGGTGTAACCAGTCCAGTCCGGTCCAGTTTTGGACAAAATTTAGGATCGAACCGGTATGTACCGGTTTTGTATTTTTCAAAACCTATTACGCCCCGATTACCCAACTAAACCGGTACCTCCGGTTTTACCGGTTTCCGATCCGGTCCAGTCCGGTTTCCCCATTTTTTTTAAATGTAAAAAATATATAATAAAATGTTAATTCTTATTATAAAATGTTATTAATAATTTAATATATATATTATGCTTAAAACATATGATCAATTAAATTTTCATCTTTAGAATTAAACTTTTATTTTATAAATTATAACAACATTATCTTATATATAATTATATTAATAACATATGATCAAATAAATTACAAATGTTCATATTTAAGATTAACATTTTATGTTATTATTTATAAATTATAATATGAAATTTTTTCATATATGATATATAATTATATATATTATATATACAAATTTAACATATAATTATATATTATATATATAAATATTTTGTATAATATATAAAATTAATTTTTATATATATTTTTTCCAACCGGTCCGGTTCGGTCCGGTCCCGGAAACTACGGAACCGGACCAGAACCGGCCGGTTTTCATAAAATAGGAACCGGTTCCGGACCAGACCGGTTCAAAACCGGACCAACTGGTCTGGTTCGGTCCGGTCCGGACCGATTTTCCGATTTATATTTACACCCCTATACTTTAGTATACAATTAGGTCAAATCATAGTCAGCAAGACTTTCTTTTTCTAGCAAAAGGAAAATCTATATTAGAACTTAAATCAGAAAAGTGTATTATATGTTAATATTTAACGGGGACGAGAATAACTTACCATTTTTTTAGATAAACGATGAAAAGATCGAGAACCTGCATGATGGTGTATCGTTAATTTTGATTTATTTGCTTAGTTCACAGTACTCCGTTGATAGAAAACAATTATGTTTATATGTTTAATACATCTATCATATACTATTTAAAAAAGATAGCAGCGAAATTAGCTGATAAGTAAGATCTTCAAACATATCACAAACCTTTTCCCATTCGTTTGGTGACATTGTTTGGAATGGATTTTGGCGCGCCTCTGTTGTAGTACTGAACTTTTTATAGTATGCATGACATCGACCTTTGTACCTTCGGAATGCATTCGACATCAGTTCTTCAACCGTTAATCGATCATCTCGTCGACCAAAAGTAAGTTCAAACTCGTCCTTTAAAAAATTATAAACAATTAGTATAAATACACAATAATTTTAAATTAAAATATTATATATTTAGTTGCTTGGGATGTAACTTATTACCAAGCAACGATTTTTTATGTGGTCTTTCACATCTTGGAAAACTTTAAACCAGGAGGATGTAGCCATCGGTGCATACGAGCGAGTAAGCATACTAATATAAAAAGCAAGCCACATTGTCGAATCTCCGGAGCCACTAATAAACCAATTCCTACAACTATTACATTCAAAATCACATTCCAAATCACCAATAATTCTTAATAATTATAAGTATTAATAATTATTTACGTGGGAGATCATTCATATGTTTCTTATTCTTTTAGTATTAATTATAATTTAAATTTACTAATTTTTTAATTATACCTTATAGTTTTTAATAAATTATCTTTTAAGTATTAATTCTAATTTAAGTATTAATAAATCTTATGTTTCTTATTTTTTAAGTATTAATTATAATTTAAATTTACTTATTTTTAATTATACATTATAGTTTTTAATAAATTATCTTTTAAGTATTAATTCTAATTTAAGTATTAATAAATCTTATGTTTCTTATTTTTTAAGTATTAATTATAATTTAAATTTACTTATTTTTTAATTACACCTTATAGTTTTTAATAAATTATCTTTTAAGTATTAAATTTGAGTTTAAGTATTACAACATAGGAGTACAACCGTTCGAACATTTCAATATCTGCTTGAACAAGATAACGTGTTCAAATGGAAAATCATTGTGTTCGAACGGTTTCCATCCAGATCCCAGACACGAAACAGAGATAAACACAATCTCAGAGAACACATTCATGGGATAAACACAAACTCATAAGATGCATATTTCACACAAACACAAATATATTTTCATATTTGTTCAAAAAAATAAATATATTCTCACATCCAAACACAAATATATTTACATGTTTCTCACATCCAAACACAAATATATCCTTCTAACCTTAATCTTTTATTCAAAAACAGAAGAGAAAAGAACTAATTTGAGTTTAGTAGAACATAAATTTGAGTTTTTAATAAAAAAAATTCCATGGAAATAGAATATCAAAGTAAAAAAACTTACGAAATTGAATAGAAAGAAAGAGTTGATGCCCAGCACGAGTATGATCTCTCTATCTCTCAATGCTTATGGTCTCTCTCTTTCTCACGCTCTCTGTATCTCAAAACATAATTTTCCCAAATGTCCAACATTTTTGTGCTTCAGGACGTCTTATTTCTTATTTTCACGTTCGACCATAATTTACTAACCGTTCGAACTTGAAAATAGGGAAGCGGAAAATATTTCCCGCTTGGATCAATTCAGCTCACACCCGTTCGAACATCAATTATAAACGTTCAAACTGATAATTGAAAGTGTAATTTGGCACAAATTGATTATGCCACAGTTTATCAATGGCGCCAACATATTATATAAGTTAGAACGCTGTAAATTTCCATTCGAACGAGTAATTAAACCATTCGAACAATCATAATAGGCAGTTCGAACGTACAGTATATATATATATATATATAATTATATTATTATAACAACCCGATCCTATATTATTAGGGATAAATTATAGATAATTTTATTAGACTCAATAAATGAGTTAAAGCCCACAAAAGAGTTTATCAGATAAGTTATATTTATTTAAATCTACAGTTAAGGCTCCATTGTTTAAAAAAAAATGTCCAAGCTCGTGAGTGACTAGGTTTGGGTAGTGAGAATACCTGTGAAGTGTTAAAAATGTTTGTGAATAATTTTGAATAGAGATTGAAGTGGGTTTGTGGGTCCTATTGAGAGTATTTTGAGTTGTTTGGATGTATGAAGTATGTTGAGTTATTGACTTTTGAATAGATAGTTGAAAAAGGTGTGAGTCCCATCAATGATTGATTTTATTAGTAACGATGATGAAATGATGATTTTATTTATATATTATAGTGATAAATATAATGGCATAATAAATAATCCCCAAGACAAATTAAAACATCGAAATTTGATTTAAAAAATGCAAACATTTCTGGTAACGTATTGAAATTAAAAATTTGTATATTATTACAAATTATAAATTCATGGTTTCCGGTAACATGTTATTGCAAATTACAAATGCATGCTTTCTGGTAACGTATTGAAATACAAATTTTGAATAAGGTATTGAAAATTAAAAATTCATAACGCATTGAAATACAAATTTTATATATAACATATTAAATCAAAATTATTTGAATGGACAATGGGGGCAATAATGTATTCAAAATTATTATGCATTTCATAATTTGTTTTGTATTAGAGAAAATTATTTAAACAAAAATTTGTAAAACATCAAAACAACAGCTATATATTATGATATGTTTCCAGCGTGCTATTTCAGAATTTTTGTTTCACTCCCAAACTTATTTAATTAAACCCTTTCGAAATTGTAATAAAAATTAGAATTAGTTCATACAGGCGAAAATTCAAAACATACAAAACATAAGAAATTCCAAAACTTGTTCCACACGTAAAAAAGAAAAAAAAGAAAAAAGTAAGCATGTATCAATGGGCCTCCCGATGTGCCCATATATTTATTGCGATAGAATCCCTGGTTCCAGCCATGGCTTGTATTGAGGCAGATGACATGTTACGCATATGGAACAGATGTTTCGGGTTATCCATAACAGTCTGTCCTTCAAAAAGATTCGGATTGGTAAATTTACGCCATATCTTATCATTCGGTGTAAAAGATCGAATAATGTTATGCATGACACAACATGCAATGACAATATATCGCTGTCATGTCACCCTTTATGGGTTCATTGATTTCAAAATTCGAAACCCTTTTTTCAGCATACCGATGTATGTTCAATCACATTCTGGAGGGAAGAATGTCGATAATTAAAATAATCTTGATATCCAGAGAATGAGCTATTGCTATGGCGGTCAGACCTATGATACCGCACCCTCGGGTACGGGGGCATAAATCCAAGTGTGCATGGAAAGATAGAATCAACCGAGTAATAAAAACCTGAAAACGAAGTAACAAAAAAATAATGTGGGATTCAAACATTACGTCAGGACAAAAAACCGTGCCTCCATAAATTAATGAAAAACAATTCTTACCTTCAAGAGGCAATGAGAAATTGATCCCTAGATGACTCAACGCATCCATAAATAGGCGAGCATTATGGGCAGTGCCTTCCCAGCTAGCGTATATGAACATGAATTTCATGTCGTAATCACAGGTTGCCAGCACATTTTGGCTAACTCGTTGATGCCGAGATAGATACGCGTTAGTTACCTCCTCGGGCACACATGCGTCGATATAAGTCCCGTCAATTGCACCATAACATTTATGCAATCATATATTGTAAAATTGTGAGTTCTCTCATTTTTAATAAGATGGGACCGACCACACACCCTTAATTTTCAACCACATTTCATTTTCTTTAAACTAGGATAAGAAATTGTTACCTCGAACCATGTATAATAAGGCACCACCCCAGCAGTATGTGTAGGTGCAATCACATCAGGAGTAAGATTACATAGGGCAAGCATCACTGCATAGACATGTTGATTAACGGTTTCACTAGAGTGTTGAAACCGATCGCCTGTGATTCGTTGAACGTGGGCATGTCCGACTGTGTATGCAAACATTGCCAAAGCTTCCTCCACAGAAACCTCTCTTATTTATTCCAGATATTCATTCACCCGCAATGTATTGCATAACTCTTCAAATGCATATATTTCCATCCGAAACAAGTTCCAACAATTACTCGGATGTCTGTTGAGAATTGCAACTATATAGTCTCGTCCGCGTAAGTCGATATTATGTTCTGGCATTCGCTCAAACACTGGCAGTGTGCTTTCCTCTACTGCTGCTATTGTAAGCATGGTCATGTTATCCCACATCGATACATCACACATCCTCCAAAGTAGGTATTCGTCCCACGTTGGAGCCTGGTTACTACTAAATATATCACGCCTCCTCCAAGCTTCGTAATCGTCCCACCCTGGAGGCTGGTTACCACTCGATCCAGCCTTGGTAGTGTTGTTTGCCTCTACTTGCGGCTCATCATCTGACCCACTTCCAACATCCATTATGTGGTGTGAAAAATCATTATCGCCATTAACACTTTGATCAATAACAGTTTGCACATAATAAGTTTGTCTATGAATTTTCTCGCAACATGTCAAAAAGTATAGAAAACATTTCATATATGACGTGTCTCCAATATGCCACTAAATAATCGTCTCATTTATCAATTCTAATAAATAGTAACTTTTTATAAGAATAAAAATAAAACACTTGCCAAATAATGCAAATTAATAAAAATCACCAATTTCATAAATTGTCAATAACATGTTCATATGATAGATAGTCATAATATCAAACAAACAACAAGCGAAAGAAATACTAACATCTAAAACAACTCATAAACAACAATGTCAATGAAAACAACATCCGCAATAATGAACGTAAGATCAGTTAGGTAACAGACATGCTACGTCACTCCAACCCCCAAATCCAATCAATTTTGCATTTCGGGGGCATCATAAAGAACATATCAACCGCCTTATCATGCATAAACTGAGCTACTGTTTTGTTATATTGATGTGTAGGAAGCGCCGGGTAATCTCATCCAAAAACTTCATACAGGCACCCAACTTGTTATATGACGCATCTGAACCAAACTCAGTCCCATCGCCTTTGTTGTGCTTTCTACTACATTTCTCTAAGAACTGCTTATCCAACTCGGTTCTCATGGCGGCGCTGGCGGCCATAACTTCCAAAGTTTTGCTAAATTCTAGGGATTGCTACCCCGGACCAGCTCCCTTATTCAGCGACGAGGTTGTCTCTATCTCCCAACTGGCCCATTTATGTCTAGCCCATCTATGTCTATTGGCGCGTCTGTGGCAGTTTCCAGTACAGGGCCTCGTGCTCTCACCTCCTCCTCAAGTCCGTCCTCCTCCTCACTTGTAGGGGTTGCTGCGTGGACGCAAAATGGCACACCTCCGTGGCCATAGACTGGTCGAAAATGGTGCATAGGAGATCGTAGTCTCGACAACCATGAGTCTTGAATTTCCTCCATTGGCTATGCACCTAGCCCAATGAAAAAACTTTTATTAGACTTTCCGTTCATATAGGAGAATGAGAAGAAATCAATCCCAACATATAACTCGAATATATATTACAAATTATACTATAGAAAACATTTTTTTACCTTTATTGCGTTAGCCCAATGTTCCTCCGTGACAGTTACTATTTTTGTCTGTGGGTTCCAACCCATTCTTGTTTGGCCCATTAAATCTGTGAACAGTCGTAGCCTCTGCCTCAGGCGAGTGATTTTCCCCCTAATTTGTGACGCATCAATTGCCTTCCTCCCAACTCGAGACAAATTTTCTGCAAGTCTTAGATGATCTCGGTTGGTGATCTTCGACCCAACCTGTTAAAGCACTGCAAGTAGGCAACCATGCAGTACACGCAGCGCCACTCACAGCAGGTGCAAGGCATACAACAGCTGCTGATTTCCCAACAGACTTACACCCACACAGTGCAGCTGCAAGGCACGCTGCAGAGCATCCCATGCAGGACCACTTCATGCTGTATCATCCAAAATCTTTACCTGCACTACCTGTACCATCCAGAGTCCTCTCCACTAACCATCTGCTATAGCACTCACTTATATTGCTAGCTGTAGGAATTCTGTTACAGAGGCATATTCCTCCTTAGGGGTGCTACCCGCATGGTGCGGGGCGGGGGCACCCCCTCCCCGCCCCCCGCCCCGCACCATGCGGGTGATGGGGGTTTTCCCCCTGCCCCCCGCCCCGGTGCCGGGGGGAGGGGGAAAAACCCCCATCCACCCCGCCCCCCGCCTTAATGTTAAAAAAAATTTTTTTTTGGTCTAAAAATATTTTTTTAGACTAAAATTATAATATAATTTAAATAATAAATTAAAATTTATAAATATAAAAAAATTTAAACTCATTAGAGTTAGATTTTGGATTGATTTGGCCTCCTAGGCCAATCTTTATATAGGAGGCCAAGGCAATACAATAGTCATCCTTAAGCAATGTGGGACTTAGTCCAATGACTTGAATATAATTTTAAGTCTTTTATAAATTGTATATATCTATATACAATATATTTATTTAATATATATAAATAATTTTTTTTTTAATGTGGGGCGGGGGCAGGGGCGGGGCCGGGCCCCGCTGGGGTCATCCCGCCCCCCGCCCCCGCTATGCCCTCTCTATGCGGGGCGGGGGACCCCGCCCCCGCATGGGCGGAGCGGAAGTCGGGCGGGGCAGCGGGGGCGGGGCCCCGCTGCCCACCCCTATTCCTCCTTACTGCCCACCCCTATTCCTCCTTACTGTAATATACTATAAATACCGAGGTCCTACCTCATTGTAAATGCATGCATGAAAATACAATATACAAGAGGAGTATATTTCTTTTCCTAACATGGTATCAGAGCAAACCAAGGACTAGTCGTCCATCATGTCTTCCTCCTCCTTAACCTCATCTTCTCTCTCTTCCTCCTCTTCTTCCTCTTCCCCCCTCACTCTTCCCTTACCCAATTTCTCACACATTATTTCTGTTAAACTAACACCCGAGGACTTCCTCCTCTGGAAAGTTCAAATAGTCCCATATTTGCGAGGCCAAAGACTATTCAAATATGTAGATGGATCATGTTCTGCACCCCCAATCACCCTCCCTAATAACTCACCCAATCCAGCACATGAACTCTGGATTCAACAAGATCAGCTTGTCATGTCTGCACTGATTTCTTCCCTCTCGGAGTCTATTATAGCTCAAGTAGTTGGCTGTGCAACTGCACGTGATGTTTGGCTCTCCATTGAAACCACATATGCCTCTGCCTCTCAAGCACGCATTATTCAAACACAACTGTAGTTGGCTAGTCTCAAGAAAGGTACTGACTCTATCTCAGCTTATTTTCAACGTGCCAAAACCCTTGTCGATACAATGGCTGCAGTTGGAAAACCTTTGCCATCTACGGAATTTGTCCCATATTTAATGGCTGGCCTAGGACCTGACTATGATGCTTTAGTCTCGTCAGTTACTACAAGGATTGACCCTATCTCCACTAAGTCCCTTCTTAGTCATTTGCTCACCCATGAGGCTCGACTACAACACCATTCAGCCAACATCTCTTTGCTGTCTACTCCTAAAACATCAGCAAATTTTTCTGCTCATTTTTCTTCTCCTGGACGTGGCCGCGGCTCATCCTATTCACGAGGACGTCAAAATTCCAATCGCAGTTGTGGGGGTCATTCAAACTCATCCTATTCACGTGGCTCATCAAGACCTTCAGGTACATTCTCACGTCATTTCTCTTCTTCAATGACTGACTCACGACCCATCTGCCAAGTATGCAACAGAGTTGGACACTCGGCTCTCACCTGCATCTATAGATTCAATCAAGCATATACAGCAGCTACCCCACCATCTGCAAACTACAGTTCCTCGAACTATACCATCAATGGACCTTGGTATCCTGATACAATAGCTACTAATCATGTTACAAGTGAACTTGCCAACCTGAATTTGCATGTTGCTGAACATCATGGTGATGAAATTCGAGTTGGAGATGGCACTCCAATACCCATATCACATTCTGGTTCTGCAACTTTCCCTTCAAACTCTTCCAAATTTATTTTAACAAAGTTATTATGTGTTCCCTCTTTCACCAAAAATTTGATTTCTGTAAGACAATTTTGTTTAGACAATAATGTCTTCTTCCAATTTTTCTCAAACCATTTTTTTGTCAAGGACTGCATCACGGGAAAAACTCTACTTCAAGGGAACTCAACTAATGGCTTGTACACATTCTCACCGCTGCCTCAAGCTCACACAAGCTCACTGTCCACCCTTCCATTATGGCACTCAAGACTTGGTCATCCATCTCTAAAGATAGTCAAATCTGTTCTCCTCAAGCATGGCCTTCCTTTTGATCAATTTTCTTCCATGAACTTCTGTAATGCATGTGCCATGGCCAAACATCATAGAAAGCCAGCACATGCAAGACTCCATAAATCAATTGAACCATTTTCTCTTATTTTTAGTGATCTTTGGGGTCCCTCACCTTATGTTTCTAATGAAGGTTTCAGATATTACATTTCTTTCGTAGATGACTACTCTCGATACACATGGATTTTTCCATTACAAACAAAGTCTCAGGCATTGTCCACCTTCATTAAATTCCAAGCTTATGTTGACACACAATTTAAAACAAAAATTAAACAAATCCAAACAGATTGGGAGGGGAGTTTAGACCATTCAAAGATATCTTATCCAATGCTGGCATTAAACACCGTATCACTTGCCCTCATGCACACACTCAAAATGGCATCATAGAAAGAAAACATAGGCATATTGTAGACTCGGGTTTGGCTTTACTTGCACATGCCTCCATTCCCTTACAATTTTGGCCTTATGCGTTTCAGCATGCCATTCGATTGATCAATCTACTTCCATCCTCATCACTTCAAAATTCCTCTCCTTTTCTAACTCTGCATAAAAAAGAACCTGACTTTAACTCCCTTAGAATCTTCGGCTCAGCATGTTGGCCCCTCACCAAGCCTTTCAATCAACATAAATTTGCCTATCGTGCCCTTGAATGTGCATACTTAGGTCGAAGCCCAGCTCACAAAGGATCCATCTGTTACCATATTCCCACTCACAGAATTTAAATTTCTAAGGATGTCAAACACAATGAGGCCCATTTTCCATTCTCCCTTATTTCGAAATCAACCACTCCAACTGAGTCCACACACACTACTCTTCCACTTCACATATCTACTGAGAGTTCTCTTTCTCAAACACAATCCATACTCAGTCCAATTCCACATTCATCTTCAACCTTACCTTCCTCAACTGAAAACTCATTACCAGATGTTCAGCAGCATTCACACTCTATGTTGACTCGGTCACAGGCTGGCATTACTCGACCTCGTCAGTTCATCGATGGCACAATTAGGTGGCCACCACCGCAAGCACACACCTCAGCTCTGTCTTCCATACCAGACAATCCCATATGTTTTTCCACTGCCCAAAAATTTCCAGAATGGAGGGCAGCAATGACACAAGAGTTTAATGCACTGCTTACAAATCATACTTGGACTCTTGTACCACCAGCTGAAGCCCCAAATGTTATTTCCTGTAAATGGGTTTTTCCAACCAAGCAACTTGCAGATGGCACTATCGAGCACAGGAAAGCTCGTTTAGTAGCCAAGAGCTTCCTCCAACAGATGGGACTTGATTATGATCAAACTTTTAGTCCGGTTGTCAAAACTACAACAATACGACTTGTTCTTGCCCTTTCAGTCACTAACGGTTGGCCTGTTCATCAATATGATGTACAAAATGCCTTCCTCCATGGACCTTTAACAGAAACTGTTTTTATGGCACAACCTCAAGGTTTTGTCCATCCTCAGTACCCCATACATGTATACAAACTCATAAAGGCTTTATATGGACTGAAACAGTCACCAAGGGCTTGGTACTCGAGGTTAAGTGACAAATTGATTGATCTTGGTTTCAAATCTTCTTCAGCTGACACTTCACTATTTGTTCGAATTAATGGTGCAAATATTATCTATGTGTTGGTCTATGTTGATGATCTTCTTGTCACAGGTTCAAATATGACTCTGATTGGTGAACTTATTCAAGCTCTGCGTAGTGATTTCCCTATTACTGACCTTGGAAAGCTTCATTTTTTCTTAGGCATTGAGGCCACTTATACAGATAAAGGACTTCTTCTTACACAAAAGAAATATATTTCTGAGCTCCTACAACGCACCAATATGTCTCTTGCAAAACCTGTGACAACTCCCATGGCAACATCAGAAAATTAAACCTCCATTCTGGAAATCTCTTTGAAGACCCTACCCTTTACAGAAGTACAGTGGGTTCCCTACAATACCTATCCTTCACACGCCCTGATCTAGCTTTTGCAGTGAGCAAAGTGTGCCAATACATGCACTCCCCTCGTGTTCCACACTGGAAGGCAGTAAAGAGGATCCTTCGATACCTCAAGCAGACATCCCATCTTGGTTTGTTCTTTTCCAAGTCTTCAACAATGAATTTAACAGCCTTCTCAGAAGCGGATTGGGCAGGGTGCCCCGATGACAGGAAATCTACAGGTGCATACTGCATTTTCTCAGGATCCAATCTCATCTCATGGTCCTCAAAGAAGCAACCAACAATCGCAAGGTCCTCAACAAAAGCAGAATTCAAAGTAGTAGCCAATGCCACTGCCGAAGTAATTTGGATCCAGCATCTATGTCGAGATCTTGAAATACATCTCACTGCAGCACCCACTCTCTATTGTGACAACTTAGGAGCAACCTACCTCTCCTCTAATCCTATCTTTCATGCATGCACAAAAAATATGGAAATAGACTTCCACTTTGTGCGTAACAGAGTCCTTAACAAGTCTTTATCAGTGGCCTTCATTTCGGGAAAAGACCAGTTGGCTGATGTGCTTACCAAACCCTTGTCATCCTCACGTTTCCAGCAATTATGTTCAAGTCAACGCTTGTGTTCTCTACCGCTTGACTTGAGGGGCCCTGTTAAAGCACTGCAAGCAGGCAACCATGCAGTACACGCAGCGCCACTCACAACAGGTGCAAGGCATACAACAGCTGCTGATTTCCCAGCAGACTTACACCCACATAGTGCAGCTACAAGGCACGCTGCAGAGCATCCCATGCAGGACCACTTCATGCAGTATCATCCAAAATCCTTACCTGCACTACCTGTACCATCCAGAGTCCTCTCCACTAACCATTTGCTATAGCACTCACTTATATTGCTAGCTGTAGGAATTCTGTTACAGATGCATATTCCTCTTTACTGTAATATACTATAAATACGAGGTCCTACCTCATTGTAAATGCATGCATAAAAATACAATATACAAGAGGAGTATATTTCTTTTCCTAACACAACCAATTTTCCTTCAATGGTCTCTTGGTAGATGATGTCTACCAACATCTCCTCCAATCCATCGGTCCACAGCTCGTGATCAAGCTGTACCTCATACTCATCCATCGAGTGCTGGTCATTGCAAACATAAGTATGTGAGCAATCCAAAAATCTTCATTCTTGGGGTAGTAGTTTATAGTTATAAGAATGTTCATAACATTTCCTCCTTGTATAATAATCATAAATATGGTTTCACTAATATATTCGCATACAACTCGCATACAACTTTAACTCATATTTATGAACATGGTTTCACTAACATGGTACAAATATCACTTAATAGCCCAATGAGTATGGTAAAAAGCTGAGGTACAATTAGAAGTTTAACTAATTAGAATAGTAACATAAAAATTTAACTAACATGGTACCAATGTTAATTAATAGCCCAATGAGTATGGTAAAAATCATGGGTACAATTGATAGGCAAAAAAAAAAAAAAAATTCTGATCTAATGCTTTGTTAAAATTATAGCAGTTTAACTAAAGAGCTTTGCTACACAATCTCCACCACACTCCACACTCCATATTTTTTAAAAAAAAAATTTTGAGTTTATTTTTTTAAAATTATTTCAAATTTTTTATTCATTATTCATATAATAAATATTTAATAAAAAAAAAAAATAATAAAAATTAAAAATAATGTGAAGTGTAGAGTGTTAGGAGGTTGTGAAGATTTTTTGTTAACTAAATAGCCCAATGAACATGGTAAAAAGATTTTTTGTTAACTAAATATTCATACATCCCTCGAAGCACGCGCGGAAGATCGGAGGAAGTATCGCTGTAATAGATCAAACGTAAAAAAAAGTTAGACACGAAAAAAGTAATTGTCAAAAAGTACACCAAAAGGATTGAACGGAATACAATGAAGATATGAACGAAAAAGTACACCAAAAGCATCACGATGAGTTGGATAAGCTTAGGAACATTGTTTAGATGAAGATATAAATAGTTTTCTCGTTCACACTTGCAAACACAGATAAAAGACGTTCCACTATTTTTAAAATCTTCAAACCAAGTTGAACTTGACTAAAAATAAAGAAAAATAATTTCTTTAATGCATACAAATCTTTTCCAAGTAAACGTACAAAATGGGTAACGTACTAATAATTAAGTTCTCATGTACATTTGCAGCTCTGCACATAATAACTGCATGGATGGGGAGATCATGTTCTGGCTCTATTAATTGCTGATGCAACTAATTGAAAATGTTAGCGAACTCTTGCTGATCATTTCAATATTGAAAATGGAGAAACATTTATGTTTCCAAGGATGAACTCTGATCTAATCAAGCTGTTCTGGATGGGTGGAGAAGGTTAATTTACTTTGAAAAGTGAATTTTTGCTTTTGTGTGTGCGCTGAAGAAAAAGAAAATAAAAATGATAAAAGATAGACTGAATGAAGACCAAAGGTGGCAAACATAATCATTTGAGTACGTAATTTTTAGTTTTAAGACCAAAATTAGAAGATGGAGTAGATAAGAATATTAGATATAATTAGGTGTTCATTATTATTGATGAAGTAATTAATGAAATGAATAATTCTACATACAACCGTGAAGTGCGTAAACGCCACGTAACCGTTTTAAAAAAGAGTAGGGTCTACTATTAAAAAATTAATTTTTTTAATGTGGGTCCCATGTTTTCTTCACTTTTTTCAAAGCGATTACGCGGCGGTTGCACAATTCACGATTATAAATATATTTTCTCTTTGTAAAGTAAAGAATAGTAATGAATAGTAGAAGAATTCGATAATATCTTTTTTATTTTTTCCTTTTCCTTTTGCACATATTAATTAATGGTGCTCCCCTCTTATTCTAAATATCTTAATGCAGATTAGTAATTAACTATGATGGCTGGTGAAATGAACACTGTCCCCTATGCTATTGGAGCTTCTTGAAATCAAAATGGGTAATAGTTGGGGGCTAATATAAGCGCATATATATATATATATATATATATATATAATATAGGTAGTTTCCTATATTAGTCCAAACTAAGAGAGGGAGGAGGAGTCCACAGATGAACAGGGAGGAGCAAATAGTTTCATGTCATTGACCTACTTGTGTGCAAATATAAATTATGAAATTGTAAGAACGAATGTTTTCTCAGAGTTGAAAAAAAAGGATGTGTGGAATCTAATTGGAGCTTGTGATGGGAATAAATGTACAAGGCATAATGAAGAAGAAACATTTGCACTCCTTTTTTTTTTTGAAATAAAAGGAGTATTCAATTCAAACTGTAACTGTATTACAATACATTTTGTCTATCCTTAATTGATTAGTAATATACCCAGGGCCCTCCTCTATCCAATACAAATCATTCACCCCATGTATAGCCCCTTTTGCAAGTTGATGAGCCACCTCGTTTCCCTCTCTATGAGTAAAACCAATTTTCCACTCTGGATGGAGCCTCAGTTTCTGTTGCAGATCTTCCACCAGCTGACCCAGACTTGAATCATTCCTCTCTCCCATCTTCACAGCATCAATCACACCCTTTGCATCCCCTTCAATTATGACCTCTCTCACTCCCAACTCTTCGCATAGAACCATAGCCTCCCACATGGCAGAACACACAGCCCCAAAAGCATCTAAGATAGCTTCTCTGATAATTGATGCTGCAACAAACACCTCACCCCTTCCATCTCTTATAATCACCCCAATACCCATCTTTTTAGAAGGCCCATTAATTGCTGCATCAAAATTTGCCTTTAATTTCATATCCCCAGGTTTCTTCCATCCCCTATCACAGTTATTACCAACATTTGCTGCACTTGGATTTACTAACCTCTCCTTTTTCCTTCTTTCCCTATTGAATTCCTCATATCTTTCTACTGACCACTGTATCACCCTTGCGGGGCTTGCAAATTTTTTTCTCAAAGACCACTTTATTTCTTCTATGCCATATATTTCTCATTATTATTACCATCTTCTCAATGCTTTTCATCGTGAGTTTTCTGTACAGTTCCCTCCATAACTGGAAAAAACTTTCCACACCCACTCTCCATTTTTGCACTGGGCTTCCCTTCTCTGCCCACACATCTGTGGCTGCTGGACACCACCAAATAGCATGCATAGCAGATTCTTCATCACTTAAACAGATTGGGCACAAGCCATCTGTCACTATCTTTTTCGGCCATAAATTATGTTTTGTAGGCAGAATATTGTGTGCAAGTTTCCACAAAAAGTGTTTCATTGCCCCTGGGACATTTAATCTCCATATCTGCTTCCATATAGCTTCCTCTCTCTCTCCCTCTGAGGTTTCCCCATCCCCCATCCTTCTAACTTGCTGCAACATATGGTAGGCACTTCTAACAGAATACTTACCATTTCTAGATGGGTCCCAAATTAGTCTATCCCCTGCACCCAAAGTGCTAACAAGCGAAGACAATATCATTTCAGCTTCATCTTCATCAAAAATCTGTCTCACCAACTCCATCTTTCAACCTTTAACTGAGTCATTAATCAACTCACTCACTCGAGCTTCAGAATTTAGTATCTTTACTTGAGATTGAACACAACCAGTTACAGGTTTAGGCAACCATTTATGTCCCCATATATGAATGGATTCACCATTACCTACCTTCCATCTCATACCTCTCTTAATAACTCCCATAGCAGCCCACACACTCCTCCAGATGAAAGATGGACATTTACCCAAAGGGGCATCAAGGAATGAAGAATCTCTGAAGTATTTATCTTTAATAATTCTAGCCACTAGAGAATTAGGAAATTTGAGCATCCGCCACCCTTGTTTGGCAAGCATAGCCAAGTTAAAATCCTCAAGCAATC
The DNA here is from genome assembly GCA_022457165.1 of Juglans mandshurica. NCBI lineage: Eukaryota > Viridiplantae > Streptophyta > Magnoliopsida > Fagales > Juglandaceae > Juglans > Juglans mandshurica. The sequence continues at coordinate 26,910,165 of CM039620.1, read as the reverse complement.
TAAAACCCAACCCCCCATACATTTTACCCTGCCCCAATCTACTCCATTTCCACCAATGGATTTCATCCTCTTTTTTATGTTGAGACCACCAGAATTTAGCAAAAAGCTGTTCAATTTCCTCACACAACCTCTTAGGTAATTTGAATACACACAGAGTATATGTGGGAATTGCTTGCAACACTGCCTTAATAAGAACTTCCTTTCCAGCTTTTGAAATAAAAGCATTTTTCCAATTTTGCACCCTATTCCACACCCTTTCTTTCAGGCCCCTCAATGCATTATACTTGGATCTGCCCACCACAGCTGGCAAACCAAGGTACTTTTCATATCTGTCACAAATACTAGAACCAGCTTCATTGAATATCTCATTTCTAATACATTCCTTCATGTTTTTACTGAAAAAGATAGAGGTTTTTTCCTTATTTAACTTCTGCCCCGATGCCTTTTCATAACATTCAAGGATGGAATACATGTTCCTCCATTCCTCTACTGCAGCCTTCCTAAAGATCACACAATCATCTGCAAACAGCAAATGATTTACCCTTAAGCCCCCTTTAGTTGCAGCCACTCCCTTAATCACCCCTTCCCTCTCAGTTTTCTCAAATAAGTGACTTAATCATTCTGCACATATCAAAAACAGATAAGGAGATAAGGGATCTCCCTGCCTTAACCCCCTCGAAAGAATGATTTTCTTCCCTGGTTTTCCATTAACCACCACTGAAAAACTGACAGTTTGGACACATAACATAATCAATCTAGTAATTTTCTCCCCAAAGCCCAATCTGAATAGCATAGCTCTTAAGAATGGTCATTCAACTCTATCATAGGCTTTAGACATATCAATCTTCACAGCCATACTACCACACTTTCCTTTATGCTTGGTTTGCATTGAATGAAGTAATTCAAATGCAACCATAATATTATCAGAAATAAGCCTATCAGAAATGAATGCACTTTGAGTTAATGAAATAACATCAGGTAGTACCTTTTTCACTCTATTTGCAAGGACCTTGGAAATCAGCTTGTATAAGACATTGCATAGGCTAATTGGTCTGAACTCCATCACAGTCCTCGACATCTTAACCTTTGGGACCAATGCTATGATTGTGTGGTTTAAATCTGCCACCATAGTACCCCCATTAGAAACTCTAGCACTGCCTCACTAACTTCAGAGCCAATTAGTTCCCAATGCCTCTGATAGAACCCAGCCCCAAAACCATCTGATCCAGGGGATTTCCAAGGAGACATTTGTTTCAGTGCCATTTCTACCTCTTCTCTTCTAAATGTTCCTTCAAGGCCCATTCTTTGTTCACTGGAGATTTTAGGCTCCATGTCTGAAATGCAACTTTCAATATCAGCTTCAGAGAGATTACTAGATGAGTACACTCCTGTAAAATACTCTCCAAAAGCCACTTCAATAGCTTCCTGCCTCCTCACTACACATACATGAACATCAGCTATTTCAGCTATAGAATTCTTTTTTTTCTTTGGCTAGCACATGCATGAAAAAACTTAGTGTTACGATCCCCAAGTTGAAGCCAATGAGCCTTAGCTCTCTGCCTCCACCAACAATTCTCCTGTTCCAACAACTCCTCCAACTTCCTATTCACCTGTCTTATTTCATCTACATTCGAAGGCCCTTCTTTCTTCTTTTAATTCTTTGAGTTTTTCAGAAAAGATCTTGATCTCACTCCCTCTCTTTGAATTCTTACTCATATACCATTTTCTGAGAGCCTGACTGCATGACTTCAAACACCTCTGAACACTTAAGAGGCTACCTCTCATCCTCTTTTCCTTATTCCAAACCCCTTTCACAGTGTCTCCACATTCCTCTTCCTGGTCCCAGCTCATTTCATAACGAAAGGGTCTCTCAAATCTGCCCTTGAAGTTGCTGTCATTGTAACAAGATAGTAAAATAGGAAGGTGGTCAGAGCTCCATGCAACCAGAGTTTCAACCTCCACCCTGCTGTACCCCTTTCTCCATTCATGGTTAGCAACAACACGATCAAGCCTCTCTTTTACAAAAGACCCATCTGAGTGGCCATTGCTCCACGTATACTTGTTACCCCTCCATCCAAGATCACTCAACCCACCAATAGATAATGCATTTCTGAATTCCTCCATCTGACTTTCTCTCCTCTCATTACCCCCCCATTTTTCATCTTGAGAAAACAACTCATTAAAATCACCAATTACACACCAACCCACCTCAAATGAAGGTTTTAGCATTTGCAACAGTTCCCAAGATCCATTTCTTTTGGCAGTTTCTGGATGCCCATAAAATCCTGTCAGAAGCCTCTTACTTTCCCCATTCAACTTCACCCAAAGGCTAATGTGCCATTGAGAGAAGTTCATCAATTCAACCTCCTCTATATTCTTCCAAAGCATTAACAATCCACCCCTCAACCCTCTCGGTTCCACCATCAAACAGCCATCAAAACCCAATTTCCTTCGAATTCTTTCAACTTTGTTAGATCTCAACTTTGTTTCCATAATAAAAACAAAGTCTGGCAGCTTTTCCTTTGTAATCTTACAAAGGACCTGAACTATCCGAGGGTTGCCAAGCCCTCGGCATTTCCAACTGAGAGACCTCATTGATCTTGGCGCCCTCGAAAGTGAACTAGTAACTTCTTTTGTATCCACCCTTAATTTTTTAGTATAATCCTCATCACCTCCCACCTCATCCTCATCCCTAATCATTAACCTTTTCCTTACCAACCTTAGTCCTCCACAATCTTTTTTCCCCATTTATCTTGCTCTCCTCTTCCATGTCTTTTTAACCCCACTCTTTTTTCCAATTTCACTCCCCTCCTTAAATTGACTAAGCCATTCACCATCCACCACTTCTCTTCCCTCCTCTTCTATTTCTGCAACTCCTCCCCCCCTTATCACCTCAATTATGGAAATCTCACCCTCAATTTTCTCTTTCTTCCCCTCCTGACTCTCCAAACACTCCCCATCTTTCCTCTCCTCCTTCCACACCTTGACCCTCATCTCCTTTGACACACCCTCCTCTTCATCTCCTTCCATAGAGGCTGATCCCCCCCAACATTCATATCATTTTCACTTTCCTCACCCCTAAAGGACCTTTCTGTATTCGTATTAGTAGTCCATCCCCCATTTTTTCCTACACCCCCTCCCATATAATTCCTTCTCTTAAAGCCCCTCCCTGCTCTTAGTCACGATCCAAACTGCTCCTGAGCTGCTTTCCCAGACCCCTTACCCTCCCCCTCTCTCACACAACCCTTCACACAACCCTTCTCTCCATGGACTAACCAACCACACTGAAAGCATAGCTTTGGCAGCTTTTCATATTTAAGATTAGCCCATACATTTACCCCATTTACTTTGATCCACCTTCCTCTAACCACAGCCCTTCTCAGAGGTATCTCCACCCTTACCTGTAGGAATTCCCCCCAACCTATTCCATCTCTTGGCACATCCACATCTATCAAATTCCCAAGTGACTTTCCAATCACTCTTCCCTTCTCTTTCGTCATGCAGAACATTGGCAAATTATGGATCTGAATCCAAAACCACTCACTGTCAAACTTCCACTCATTTGGCTGAGCAAAAACCTCAAATGCCTTAAGTGCAAACAGGTGGTTGTCAAACAACCACGGTCTACCATCTAGCACTCGCCTTTTATCACTCAGAGATTGGAAGGTACTCACAAATTTATTATCGCCTACCTCACGAAATTCAGCAGGCTTGCTAATCCTCCAAATCTTCCCCATCGTGACAGCTAAAATCTCCCTTCCGATTGTTCATTCCATACATATTTTTCCTACAATACTTCGTTCCCCACACTCCCATACTTCCCCCTCTGCTTCTCCAACATCAACAACAAGCCTCTCCTCCTCCGAGAGCCTAAACGTCTCCCATTGTGCTTCCAGATTCTCCATTCCTCCTCCAGAGGACTCATCCATGGCTGTCTCACACAGACCTTCCTCACAGTTAGTTATAACTGTTTTCCACCACCTCAGTTTCTAGAGAGAAAAGAGAGGAGACTCAACCGCTTGATAAGCTTTAACCATTTGCACTCCTCAGTCTTCACAAAAGTTCAAATCTTATTGATGGGATATAATTAGATCATAGTGAAATTACTAATTAGAGGTTGATCTTTTTCTTAGATAGACCAATTTTTACTAATCAAAACTTAATAAATTACTACATATAGAATTACTTATAGCTAGCTAGCTTGTTTCTTTTGAATCACGATGTGCTCATTCCCAGCCGACCCAAAAAGTGAAAAGAGAGTCCATTTACTTATAGCTAGCTGGCTTGTTTCTTTTGAGTCTATATACAAGTTCATTAGGAAAATCAAGGGTAGCTATTAGTTTTTGATTTGGAAAGATGGGAATTAAGTTTCAAGGAATTTATGGTACAAGTCAAATATAATATATAATCAACCAAAATCTTCTTATAAAAAGGAAAACAGAGTTAAAAGTCTACGACTAGAAAGTAGAAACTTTACTCTAAAAAATGCGAAGGCAAATGGCTGGACAATACTTAACCAAATAAAGCACCTCCAAAGATATGAATTTGTACCTATGGATATTGAGATTCCAACTATTTGATTATGGCCTACATGAATTAACTTGTATGCCATAGTAGCCAATTGAACAGAAATACAGTTCAAACTAGACTTGCACAAAACAAAAATATAGCTTCAAATCATTGTAGTCGAACTTGACTAAAAACAAAGAAAAATGATTTCTTCAATGCATACAAATCTTTCCAAACTAAAAAGAGAATCTGTCCTCAGTGCTCTTGCAACTTTAGGAAAGCTATAATCAAATAGTCAGTGAATATGATTTCTTTAAACAAAGCTCTATAAACTGAAAAAAATGAACTCTGTCATATATGCTTTTGGAGCTTCTTGAAATCAAAATGGGCAGTAGTTGGGGGCTTATATAAGTATATATATATATATATATATATATATATATATATATATATAATAATCTTCGCTAGTTTCCTATATTAGGTTTTAGAGGTCTTGATTTGGGATAGGCCAACCAGGTAGAGAAATTAATATTAATACTTGAATAATTTCAATCAATGACGGCAATTTCTGCTACCAAATACAAATAAAAAAAGAATAAATATAGATAGAAACTACTATTGGGAGCATCCATTTTGCACACATGATGTGACATTATTTAAACCACACATCTCCCCAAGTGAGTGTTGGGAACAATCAACTAGAAGCAGCCACGCAGTGAGTGCAAAGTGTGCACTGCTATGGTGGCTTTTTTCTAGCATTACTCGTAATCATGGGCAGTTCAACAAAAAACAGCTTGATTTCATTCAAATCAACCTAATATACAAATGTAAAAAACATATTATCTCAAACACCATAGACTTTAATGTTTGGCCACATAACAATTATAAAAATAATATGCAGGTCTGTATAAAGTGTTGTTTAACAATATAAGCTCTACACATATTTAGCAAGCAGTTCCCACTACTATTCTGTAATAGGTACTTTGCTACGTTCATAAACAGAATAGTTTGGGAAAATGTGAGTTGTTGATTAATGTTACCTTGAAGGACTGTGTTCTTGGCTCTGTGATGAAGGATCTGCTTGAAAACCCTAAGGGTTGTTTTGATCGAAGGGTAATGCAAGAAGAGTAGCTGCGTATTGTGCCTTTGACCATGGCTGCCTTATAAAGAAATTTGGGGAAAACCTAGCTCACGGGTTCACACTCGGGTCGTGCTCGTCCTTTGTTTGGGAATCTCCCGTAGTTTGGAAATTCTGTCCAAGATAGGACGCGATTCTCAGGAGGGTATATCAACTCACTTCAGTGCCAAAATCGAGAGAGAGGGAGAGACGGCTTCATAGTGGAGATGCTTGAAGATAGAGAGAGGGGTTCAACAGAGGGAGGTACGATCGCTAGACAGAGGGGTTCAGCTTTTATTGTCCATGGACTCCTCGATTGCACACTAGACTCTTCACTGCTTCGACTGTGATGGGGGAAAGTAACCGAGAGAAAAAGGGGAAGGGACTAGGGGAAGTTTTTGATAGAAAGGGAGATAGAGAGATGGGTTGGCTTGGCATAGGTACAATTGTTGGAGGTTCAACTTTCACAGGGGTGATTCGAATTGCTTGGAGTGTGATGGGTGAAAGAAAGAAAGAGAAAAGGAAGAAGAGAGGTATCGGGGTGGGTAGTCGAGAAGAAGGGAGAGAGAGAGAAAAGGTTGGTGGGAGAAATAATTCTTGTCCGTGGTGAAACAGTATAAGATGCCCATGGGTCTGATAGAAGTCTGGAACGAATATGATTTCATTGTGTTTGGCATGTGGAGTAAAATACTTGAAAAGTGTTGAGATACCTTCGCTACCCAAACATGCCAGACTGCAAACACTATTACCATTCTGCTTTCCTATTCATAAAAACTCTTAACTACCGGATTTCCTTCCACAAATTTCAACTACGCATGAAACTAGTTCCATTGATCCCATGCACGTATGTCTCTCTTTCTTCATTTTCCATTGGTCTATATATAGAGCCCTCCTCACGTTAAAACTTCTTAAACTAATAGTATATATATACCTACTGCTCCTTCGTGAGAATAATACAAGCCACTAGCAACCAACTAAGCAGCCCACACATTACCCAGCTCCTTTACGTCGCCCCTTGCACAACAATGCCACGAGATAATCACAAACACTGCCCAGCCCATGGGAAAACCATGAACCTTCACTCAGTCGTCGCCTCTAAGAAGGCAATCACCACCGCGAGTAGCAAGAAGATCAACATGAATACAGCCTGTGATGTAGACTGTGTCACAGTCTGTAATTGCCATTGAATCATGTTGAGCACCACCCCTCAACCTTCACATGATTAAAAATTTTCTCCCCAATGCCGCAGTATCCACGTCCAAGCCATTTCTCCCTTTGCCGTGAACTACTAGGGAAACCAGACTCACGCACCCACACGGCACCAACCACCACCCTTCCTCCTTCACAACCCACAGCCAAACGGAAACCAACGATATACAAGAAGCCGAGCATCCACTGTTTTTAGCCCCCCTCAAAATAGAGCACGTCCGTCCCCAACAAACCAACAAGCCTAGAGCTCCTCCACGTCGAGACCCTACAGAAACCGCCTCCAAGGGCTGTTCGGCACCCCCAGTTTGTCACAAGCTTCTCAAAGCCTTACGGTTGGTACTCTCTCTCCCTCACGCCGTGCATTCTTCCCTCCCAAAATCTCTCTCATCACGTTGCCTCTCTCCCAGCTCGCAGGAGTTGCCATCACGCTTGCCGCCATCGAGTGCAACCCAGCCTCACGTTGCACTACCTAGCTCACGGTAAGCCCAATGCCTCTCGCGTAAGTCCAATCTCAAATACATGCAAACCGTAGCATAAATTTTAGGTGGGTTAGTTAAATTATAAAACTGCCCCTGCCTTTTTAGGATTAACAGTTGAGAATAATTTAGTGTTAGGAAGATTTTAGGTTTAGGAAATATAGGATATTATAGTAGTTTAGGTTTTAAATAAAATAACATGTTTAATTAGAAATTTATGCAAATTACGTATTTATTTTTATAGGTGGCCAATTACTTGCTGGAAATATTGGATTAGCGCTACGAGGTAAGTAATTTGATCACAAATTAAGATCATCACAGTTCAGCTTATATAGATTATTATTAGTGCCAGTTCTTTGACAACCATTTTTATGTACCACTCATATTTTATGCAAACATGTCATCCAACATAGCATACGATCATGTGATTCCGCATCATGTTCAGATTTAGAAATTATAATTATGTATGTATTATGACATGCATCATATGTGCATAAGACATGTAAGCTATCTTAAGTTCAAGTGCAAGATAAGATAAGATTATTTAATCAGATGGCTATTTAGATGCATGGTACCAATGCAGTTTAGATTAGGGTGGATGTTCAAGCCACAGACTCAAGCGTGGTCCACCATAGTATGCCAAAATACTATCAGCGGCTCCCCTTGGGGCCGCTAGACGTGGGGCCGGTACACAACCTCGCACACAGAGTTAATTGTGTTAGCCAGTCAAATCAGTTAGTTAAGTCAGACCAGTCAGTTAATTCAGATAAATGAGTCATGTATAACATAAACATTAGTATGAACGGTCATGAATTTAAGCTCTCAGCATGAAATGAAAACCTTATGTTTATTATGTTTACGTTGTGATGGATTTCTTGTTGAGTCTTTGACTCATTTTTGTATATTTTTTATATGTTTTTAACCACCCTAGGTGATGATCTTTGTGATGATGGATAGCAGGACATAACTTGATCTGTTAGGGATCTCGGTCTAGTCCCTAAACATTGTGTTGTCCTCGCTTTGGTTCTCCTTGCTATGACCAATTGCCTAAGCCCTCTTGCTTAGCCTTTGCTCAATAATGGCACATATGACGATGATGATGAGTTCCTACGTTGATGGATGTATAGTGTTTAATGATGAAATGGAGATGATGATGAGTTTGTGTGATCTAATGGATGAATAAGGGTGTTTGATGCTAGGTGGAATGGCTTGAAGGTTGCCCTTGATGTTGGGGCTACTTGGATGATGATTAGGATTGGTATGGTGTAGTGTAGCTAGGGTTTTGTGTGGTGGCTAAGGATGATTTCGAGATTTGGAAGAGATGGACTAGGGTTGGAGTCTAGGATGAGATACTAGGATTTGAGAATGATGTGGAAGAATGGGACTAGGGTTTGGTGGCTAGGGTTGGTCAAATTTGGGTTTGGTTCACTCTCAATGTTAGGGTGGTTCGGTTTTGGAAGATGATCTTGGTTGACTAGGAAGATTGGAAGAAGTTGAGAGATTTAAGGAATTGGATTTAAGAGATGAGATGGAGTTTGAATAAGTCTTGGATTGTTCCTAGAGTTTAAGAATTTGAATTTGAATTTGGTAAGAGGATTAGGGGTGATAAACGATATGGTCGGACCGACCGGACCAACCGTTTCGGTCTGGACCGGACCAAACCGAGACTAAGACCGATCCGGTCCAGTCCACATTTTAAAAGACCGAAAAGTTTAAGTCCGGTCCACTGTCCAGGGTTTTTCAGGACTGGACTGGACCGTACCGAATAAAAAATAAAAATAAAAAAATATTTTATATATATCTTTTATATAATAATTGTACAATTAACAATATAAAATTTTAAATATGTTATTAATACTTGTTAATATTCTATATTAACAATATTTTATATATATCTTCATCTAATCTATCACTATTAACAATATAAAATTTTAAATATGTTATTAACACTTGTTAATATTCTATGAATTAATTAATATATAATATCAATTAGTTAATTATATAGTAATTATATAAATTAATAATATAGTTTTCATCTAATTTATTATCATTGACCATATTAAATATTTTTTTATTGAGTTTGTTATATAATTCACATTAATAAGTCACTTAATTTAATTTAGTATTTTAAATAATTTTTTTATTAATTATTTGAAAAAATAAAAAAGAAAAAAAAATTAGGCCGGTCTGGTCTGAAAAAATGATGGACCGAAAATATTCAGTCCATCGCTGGACCGGACCATTTGCAGCCTTAAAGAGAATGGAAAGATTTTAGGGATATGATTGGGATGAGTCAACTTTCCTAAAATTATGGAAGTTGCCAAATTGGGACTTTTGAGGGATGGCTAGGGTTTATGGAAGACAAGTGTGTCGGCTAGGGTTTATGAGTATGGAAGAAGGGTAATTATGGGATGTGGCCAATTATGGAAGGATGTGGAACAAGGCAATTTCGGCTAGGGCTTAGTTGGATATGGAAAGATTTATGGGTAAGCCAAGTATGGTAAGTATGACTCACGGCTATGGCAAAATGGATGGGTGAAGTAATTTATGGAAAGTGTGTCAAACTTATGGAAAGGATGACAAATAATATGGTGGTCGAGTATGTGGTATGGAATAGATCAAATGAGCAATGGAATGGATGAACACCAAGAACAAATGAAGAACACGATGAACAAGTGATAAACACTATGGATGAATAAGATGGAAAAATATGATCAAAGAATGAATAGACTCAACAAAGGAATATGAAGACTCTCTTTATGGTTTATAAGGATATTTGGATATGTAAAAAAACATAGATGAACAAGCTAGGACAACTATGAACAATGAAGGAACACAAAGATAACAAAAGATAAACCAATCAACTTTGATTCACAAATTGCACAAAGATGAAAGGAAATCACATATATTGATAGAGAAACGATTCAACACCTATTCATGAATTGCAAGGTGATGAATCAAGGATAGATAAGTGGACAACACCTATTCACGAATTGCAAGGTGATGATCCTCTCTCAAGGGATTCACGAATTGCACCCTAAAAAGCCCAAGTGCCAAGCACCGAAAGGGTGATCTCAAGAACAATAATCTACCCACTTAGGGAATTTGCCAAAAGTTCAAAAGATATAAACTAAATGCCTAAGGGTCCTATTTATAGAGTTTACAAAGTGGAAACCCTAATTGGTCCCTTGATAAATAAAATAAATAAAATAAAAAAATAATTAAAGAAATAGCTGATAGGGGCGTGGGGCCCATGGGGGCCCACTGCATTGGCCCTTGGTGGCCTTGGCTAGCCCATGGCATGGGCCATGGGCATGGCTGGCGCGTGGCTGGCATGGCCTGGCTGGTAGGGCCCCAGGTAAGGGCTTGGGCGCTAACACTAAGGTCCACTAGCTTGCCTTGGTGAAGATGATGATCGAATGATCTTGCCAACTTGCTTGGCCTTCCACAAAAGGATGGTGTTTGAGTGATGGAATGATGATGCACTTGGGTAGGCTAAGGCAAATCAATGTGGGTGGCTAGACTTGTTCTTGAGTGAGGTGCCAAGATGATGGAGGCTAGGGTTGAATGGATGAGATGAGGCTAGGGTTACGGGTTGGAGACAACTAGGGTTGCCGTGGACTATGGTAGGACTAGGGTTGACGTGATCTTGGAGTATTGACTTAGGATTATGGGTGTTTGATGCAATGGGGATAGCTTGAGGGTTGTCCTTGATGTTTGGGCCACTTGGATGGTGATTAGGGTAGGTATGGTGAAGTGTAGTTAGGGTTTTGTGAGGTGGCTAGGGTGGATTTCAAGATTTGGAAGAGTTGGCTTAGGGTTGGAGTTTAGGATGATGCTAGGGTTTGGGAATGAGGGGGAAGAGTGAGGCTGGGGTTTGGTTGGCTAGGGTTACAGAAATGGTTAAGGTGGAATTAGGGTTTTGGGATGTTGGGTGGCTGGTGGATGGATTGGGGTTGACTTAGTTTTTGGAATATTGGCTAGATTTGGTTGGTTTAGGAATGGATATGGAAGTTTGTAAGTTGGAGGGAATCTTTGAGGGAAGAATGGAATTTGAATTTGAATTAAGATGGCAAGTCAATAGTTGCCTAGAGAGATTGTAGGAAGAGTAATTTAAGGGATTGAAGTGATAGTCAATTCCTTAAATTAAGGGATTTGAAATGAGATTTGAATTTGAATGTGAGGAAGTCAAGACTCCTAAAAGGAATGAGTTTCCTTATAGGGCTTGAGGTGGGCGGCTAGGGTTTTGTGGAAGGAAGGCTTATGATGTGGCCGAATATGGTAAGTGTTGTATATGGCTAGGGTTTTATGGATGGGCGACTTTGGTTTAGTTGGATATGGAAAGTGGAATGGGCGGCTAGGGCAAATTCACATAAGGCAAGTGATTGCCGAAATTTGAATTTGAATTAACAAGGATCATGTGTTTCAGCTAGGGCAAAGTTTAATGAGGCAAACCAATTATGGAAAGTGACAAATTTATGGAAAGGATGACAAACAATATGGTGGTCGAGTATGTGGTATGAAATGGATCAAATGAGCAAAGCGTGGATGAAGGCAATGACAATGGATGAACACTATGAATTCTCAAGAACAACTCAAGAACAATGCACATAAAATAATAAGATCAAAGGATAGAAAATGGAAGACAAGAGATGGAATGGAAAATACTCATAAGATTAATGGATCCTTAGGGATTCACGAATTGCACCCTAAAGATGAAAAGAACAAGATAGATTGAACCACACCTATTCACCAATTGCAAGGTATGATCCTCTCTTAGGGGATTCACGTATTGCACCCCAAAGAGCCCAAGTGCTTTAGCACCAATTGGTGATCTCAAGAACAAAATAGTCTACCCACTAGGGAATTTGCCAAAAGATGTAAATGCAAAGACTAAGGGTCCTATTTATAAGGATTACAACTTGGAAACCCCCAACAGGTCCATTTGAAAATAAATAATTAAATAATAAAAAATAACATAGTTGGCATGGGCCAAGTTGACCCATGGCATGCATGAGCCCATGGGTGGGCTAGGCTAGCCCATGGCATGGGCCATTGGCATGGCTGTTGGCATGTGGCTGACATGTCCCTGACATGGCTAGCATGGCCCAGGCAGGGGCCTGGGTGCTGAGGCTGCATGTTGGGGTTGCTGCCTGGGCGGGCTGGCATGGCCCCGGCAAGGGCGTGCCCGGAGGGTGTGCGCCGGGCGCTGGGCGTGCTGCGCGTGCTAGCCTGGTCACCAACCTTACTAGGCATCTTGGGCATGTCTTGGCAGGCCCCGTGGCATGCCCATGGGGCTGGTGTGGGGCTGTCCAACCTTGTCATGACATGGCTATTGGCTTGGCCATGGGCCACAAAACATGGGGTCCTACCAGCGTGCTGGCGTGCGCGCGTTGGCCTGGCTGTGCGTGCTACGTGCTGCACGCTGGGCAGGCTGAGTGGGTTGGCCTGGTCACCAGCCTCACTGGGCATCCTGGGCATGTCATGGCAGGGGCCATGGCATGCTTGTGGGGTTGTCTTGGTGCTGTCAGGTGGGCGCCATGGCCTGTCTGCGGGCCTGTCCTGGGCGTGCCATGGCAGGGGCCATGCTGATGGGCTGCTGGGCATGCTGAGGCATGTCAGTGGCAGTGTCAAGGCATGTGCCATGAGGCTGTCAAGGCATGTCAGCGACAGTGTCAAGGGGCTGTCATGGCATGTCAGCAGCTGTGTCAAGGGGCTATCAAGGCTGAACCATGGCGCGGTCAAGTGGAAAAATTTTAGCCATGTTCTAATTGACCCGTGCCATTCTTGCAATCTTCCTAGGGCATCCCCTAGACCCCTAGGGGAGTCCTCCAAGGATGGGCTTGACCCCAATAGTGGCCCGCTCTCGGCTACCCATGCATGCCTAGGACCATGTCCTAGGGCGATTTTTGATTGGGTCTTAACATGATCCCAGGAGGCGAGATAGAGGCATAGACAGATTATGCTATGATTAGTTTTATGATTTAATATTAAAATAAATTATTTTGATAAGCACATGAGACTTTAGTATTTTGTTTTTTATAAGTGCTTCCGCGAACTCTATTTTGGATTTGAAGTATTTAATCAAGTTTATTTTATTTATAGAATCTTTCGCATCTGGAGCGTTGTTAAGAAGAAAAAGTTTTTAAGTTCAAGTTTAGTAGTATACCGGTTTTCCAAAAATTCCAAAAATGTCTTTACAGGGGATCAGGTTGTTACAATTATATATCTAATTTTATTACTATATATATAAAAGTGTAGATATATATATAAGTATAATATTTATGTTAAGAATATATATAAGTATAAGTTAATAAGTATAATATAACTTAAGAATATATATAAGTCTAAATATATAGTAGAATATAAGGATATAGTAGTGTACAAGACTATATAATTATATAGTACACCCATATTAGTATTATAAGTATATTATATAAGAGTATATTATATGAGTATATTATATATTAGAGTTGTATATCTAGCTATAATATAAGTTAACAAATATATATAAGTATAACTATATAAGTATAATATTATATATAGTAATATATAATTATATAGTTGTATATATAAGTATACAACTATATATATACATAGTTGTATATATATAGTTGTATACTTATATATACAACTATATAAGTATACAACTATATACTTATGTTTTTAATAAGAAACATAAGTATATAGTTTTATAGGAACTAAACAATATACTTATAATGATAATATGTATCAGAGCCATTGGTGATTATATTATTATTATATTATATTCTTATTTTGCCATTTGATTCTTATAACTGTTTAATACTTATAAGTATACTTATAATATACTTATAAGTATTATAAGTATATTATATAAGAGTATATTATATAAGTATATTATATATTAGAGTTGTATATCTAGCTATAATATAAGTTAACAAATATATATAAGTATAACTATATAAGTATATTATATATATAGTAATATATAATTATATAGTTGTATATATAAGTATAATATATTGTAGTATATAAGTATATATAAGTAGTATACAAGTATTAGTATAAATATAAGTATATAATAATTAAGTATAAGTATTATATAAGTAGTATAAGTATATATACTATATTATATAAAAAATATAATAATAAATAATGCAATATTTTTTTCCTGTTGGAACGGTATTCATAAGACGTTCGAACGGATAAAATATTTATGGAAACCATTCGAACGTCATAATTAGCCGTTCGAACAGTAAAAAGTAAATATTAGCCATCGTGTCCAGACCCTACACCGTTAGAACGCAAAAATCTCATCAAGCTCCGCTACTCCAGTGTCAACCGCTGCCAAACGCCGCCGTCAAAGCCACCGTCCACCACCACTCTCAAACCCGCAACAGGTATGTTCTCTCCCCAACGTTTTTACCGATTAATTTCTCCTAAAACTTGTTTTAAATGGTTTGAAAATGGGATTTTGAAAAAAACCCCATTTCACTCCTATAGTTGGCTGGAAATGGAGGACGGGATGGCTCTATGGTCATCCCGGCCTCTCATTGTTATTGTGGGAGGAATAATGAAGGATTTAAACCGATTATTTACGGTTTTGGCAATGGCTGAGCCGAGCTCAATCCAGAAATATCTGTTCGAACGTGTATTATACGTTCGAACGACAATGAATGGTGATTGTTCGAACAACAATTACAAGGTTCAAACCAAAATCTATTAGCGTTTGAACGACTATTTATTACCAGTCAAACGCATTGTAATACCGTTGAAACGTGTTGTTAGTTATTTGAATGGTATATTTATTATTTTAATTTTTTGTTAGATATAATTATCTTGATCTAATTATAATTATCATATTTTGTAGTTATTATCCTTAATTTTATAAATTAAATTAACGTCATTCCAATGGCTTCTCGGGGAAATAAGCAGGTCGCGTTAGGGCAATCATCTAGTGAAGAAGTCCGAGAGAGGGCTATTTTATTGGAGCGCCAGGTGAGGATAGATGATTTTAGGGATCTTTTGTGGGAGAGACAATCTCTCGCATCTGTCTTTCTCAATCGTGGTTGGCCACTGATCATCGATCAGAAGGACGAAAGGACAGACAAGATAGTTTCCTACATCAATATTGTATCTGAGTTCTATAGATAACTTGGTTGTGCCAGCCAGGAGGATGACACATACACATTCTCCATTCGAGGCGTCTCAGTACAATTTTCAATTGATGCAGTTGCAGATTTTTTTGGTATCCATCGATTGCCCACTGCATATCCTAACGTGGTGCCTATAGAGTTTACACCTGCAGGCGATGGGAAGACTGCAGAGGAAGAGGATACTGTGATGCCTGATGAGATCGATGGCCTCGCTGATCATGAGGTTCGTCAGTTGGTTGTGGGTCCAGATGCTCCTTCCAATGATGGGAGCAAGAGCATCAAACAGGTGGACTTATCTAGCTTTTTCAAGATCATGAACATTATAATAGCCAACAACATCGATCCGCAACTGCACAAGACTAAGGTGAGTATGAACCGGGAACGATTTATGTTACGGGTCGCTCATGGGGTGCCTATCGACCTAGCAAGATATATATTCTCTAGGATTCAATCAGACGACACCTATATTATGATAGGTAGAGTTCTATTTTATTCAGTGTACTTGGTTACTGCTTTTGATATATATAATATTTTTACTTATCAAAAAAATTTTATGATAGATATATTGCCGTTTAGAATCCTACTCACACGATTTCTTTTAGCGAAAGGAGTTAGGCCAGAAGCATTTGAGCATGTTCGGGAGTCGGTTGGACCGATCAACTCGACGACCTTTGTCTCTTAGCACCAGACACTCCAGATTTTGTATTTGTGCACCCACTACAAAGGCGGTCGACACTCAGGGAGGTGCACAGGGGGCATATCTGGTGAGGCATCTACACAGGGTGCATCACACAGTGCTACTCGTGAGTATATTGCAGATATCGTGCGGAGATGCACGCACATACATTAGAAATCATTGATGCAGTCTGGGTTGCACTCACAGAGACTGAGTTGAAGCTCATGTCTCGAGTGAGTGATATTGAGACACGTCTTGCTGAAGTCGAGCCGGTCCTACCCGATCTGGCCTAATAGTGTATATCTTTTATTTGCATTAAATATATTTTTTGTATTGACAATCATGACTATTTGTATTTTGTATAATTAATTTAAATATTCAAATAGTCATACATTATATTCTTGCCATACATTATATTTTTGCGATGCAATTAATGTATGATTTTTATTTTTAGTCTTTGCTAGTTTGTTTATTGTTAATTATGTTTTATTTTTCATTTTACTTATCGTTCACAATAATATAAAAAATGACACTATAAGTAATATTTATTTAACTAAAAATCTTATTTAACATAAAATAAATCACTAAAATATTTTTAGATTAATTACATAAAATTAATTTACGAATTCGTAAATATTTTATGTTCCGTTCGAAAAAAGTTTAAAAAAATCTCCGCCAACTTTAATTTAATTTCCCACCAAATGATCCATTCGAATGCTCACGGTGTGTTGTCCGAATGCAATATTTGTAATTTGAACAATCTTGCAACCTTTCCGCCAAATTTGCCCACCAAATCTTTCCCATTCGAACAAACAAATTGAGGTTCAAACGGATTTGAACTTTCTCCGGCAAAATAAATTACTTTCCCGCCAAAATTACTATTCAAACAAATTATAAACCATTCGAACAAACATTAATTCTATGTTCGAACGAAATTGTTGCCATTCGAACGGGTTTGACTTTTCGAGACGACCTAATTCGTCATAGAAGATATGGTTCGAATGGATATTTAGCCGTTCGAATGTTTTTATAAAGTCATCCATTTTTTGAATTACGTCTCCAATAATTACTTTTAGGGATGAAATTTAGTTCGTCCCTAAAGAATTTCATCCCTAAAACTAAAATTTGTTGTAGTGAAAGTATGTGTTTTTAAGATAGATCAAGAGAGAAGAGCCCCTTGCTTTAAAAAGAATAAGATCAAAATAACGCGGGCACTGCCACTTGTGTAAAGACCTCAATGAGCAGCATCCATGAATAATTAAAAGCTGGGACTGTATGGCTGGGCGGCAGGCCTTTGAAATTAGTCCTGCCACCCAATCTGCCTAGCCCGCAGGGGTAACGAGCAAAAAATCCGTTCGTTATTTTGAGTGAGCAAACGTATTTTAGCCTTCCCTGCCCGCTTATTATACACGCACATATATATGATAAATACTTTAGTTACAAAAGATCTCACAAAAGTAAATCTACAAACAGACATGACTTAATGTTGTATGTTAGAGTGTAAGTTACTTTTATTGTAAAATAGATTTAACGTATAATATGAAACAATGTCAGTTTGTGGATTCACTTTTGTGAGATTTTTTTTTTTTTTTATGGCTATAGCACTTATATATATATATATATATATATTTCTTCTTCTCTCATCTTCCTCGCTCTTCTCTTCTCTGCATCCTCTTCTTCTTTCTCTTTCTTTTTTTTTTTTACTTTATTTGTAGGATTAGTATTAATTGTGAAGCAAAAATCCACGCTCGTGGGTCTACCATGAGCATAGACCCACGGCCTGGTCGTGGGTTTGCACCATCATCTTTTGTTTTGATGTAGGGCATTATTGGCTTGATTTGGGGCGTTCATCTCCATCTGTGGCTGATTTTGTGTATATCTAGATTTGGATATCAATGTATATTTTGTGTAGATCTAGTGATTTTGTGGATAGTTGAGCGAGAGGATGTACTACCCATCCGCCCAGCAAGTGGACGGGGAGTCTTGATGGTGGCGGAGGCGAGGATAGGGGTAGGGGTAGGGGATGGGTGAGGGCACTATCCGCCTGCTTAGGGAGGGTATATAACCTTAAGCATTAGGCTCTGTTTGGATACTAAGAGTATATCATATTATCCAATTTTATCTGTGAATAGTAGTGAGTTAAGACGTTTGAGTGAGTTTTGTAAGTCCCATTGAGAAGTGTTTGGATGTATGAAATAAGTTGAGATATATATTTTTTTATGGAAAGTCGAAAAAGTAGTAGGTCTCATCAATGATTGGTTCGTTGTCGTAATGATGGAATAATAATAAAAATAACATCAATGAACATTGCTAAGTTAAGATGAAAAGAGTGAGGTTATTTAAGTTGAAATAGGTTGTGTGTGTTTGGATGAAGAGTATATACATCTGTACGAAACTATATGAGATGATCTGATATCACCTTAGCACCCCAAACGGGCCCAATGTAGCCACTTAGGTACATACTCCACTTAAGGATGTCCCCTGCACAATGGGAATGGCTTGAGAGCGCAAGTACTATAAATAGCGCAAATTAAAAGATGAGATGGTTTGATCCCTACTTCACCCTCCTACTACGTTTACTTTAAACATAAGAGTTTTCACATGCCAAAACCTCCTACCCATTTCTTAGATCCTTATGCGCAAGATCAGTCAAAGTTATTTAGAAGGTTAGTATTGGTGTTGCATGGAACCAACATAAACATATACGATACTGTAACAGTTCACAGTGGAATACCTCAAGCATAGCCTTTCGAGTTGCTCTACGAGTTTATCCAGCCTAGTCAAAAAATCCAGCAAGCCTCAAGCGTCTCCTCATGGTAGTGAAGTGTACTAAGTAGAATAAACTAGAGTAACACTAAAAAATAAATAAAAACCCACAACCTAAATGCTTACTCAAGAGAGAACAAAAAACAGAGAGAGATTATGTGCTTATCAAGAATGATGTGGGAAGCAGTTGAGGAAGGGCTATATATATAGCCCTCCCTGTACACCACTAATGGCTGGCCTTTTAATCCTCATGAAAGTGGTCGTTTGCCACTTTTAATTTAAGGCCATGTGTTACATGCCGTTATGGCAAAGGAGAGGAGAGGTCTGCCCATGTGAGTGCCCCTCCATCTCGCATTTTCCACTCGCACACAATGGGTATGGCCACAAGCCTGCATCTCTCAATCGTTCTCAATTTTTCTTCATACTAGCAAATAGGTTGTGGGACCACCAAGCACACCTGCAAAAGAAATGTTTGAGCACTATACCAAATCTCTCACAGAGAAGACCAGCATGACAACATCCCTAAATTGTCTTGGCATGCCCTAAACTCATTCAATTGCATTAGATCAAGCATTTTCGAACCCTCTTGAGTTTCAAAAACTCAGAACAATGCTTGATTACCTCCAAATCATTTTGATTTGTTCACAACCTTAGTCGTTTACCAATGTGTAACATCGTAGTTTGATTTCAGCAAATACCATCGAAGATACGATGTCGAATAGTCTTCCTTTCTCCCTCATGTCATTCAACTTTGGTTGAACTACTTTCCCACTAATACCTCTTTAGACTGTATCAATCATGGCCATAGACAGTATCCCAAAGTAGCAGACATCACAACCTCCATCTTATGACATAGTCAAAGGTACATTAAGGGTAGTCAATAAAATATGAGACTCATACAATGAGAAAAAAGGGAACCATTTACTCACTTGCTCATTTGGTTGAATAACATTTAGTATGAAATACATGCTACGGTGGATTTCTCTTTCTCAAAAAGCGTATGCATATATCAACACCGTATATATCTTAGTCTAGTCGCTCCTTAAGCGTCTAACCCGAGTCCCTCCATTTTCTCACCTCCATGCATGGTCCTCTCAATACAATGGAATTCATCTTAGTTCCCACTAAGGTGACATATTTTTGTGTTAACCAATTTATCTCCTAAGACAAGTACCTAGGGGCACATTGTGAGTGGGCTGATCTAAGCCTATTGACATGCCTTATGTGTGTGTATCCGAAAAGCAATATGATAGAGATAAGAATTAGATAAAATCATATTGTATTAATATCTCAAATGAAAGTTTACATCTCAATGTCAACTGAAACATAAATTATATTCATAATCTACGCAGTCCTAAATTCTTAACATGAGCCACACTATAGGCTTTGTTAGGGGATTAGTAACCATGCGACTCATAAAAAGGTATTTCAGAACCACCTCATTTTGCACCACCATGCCTCTGAAGTAGTGAAATCTAATATCTATGTGTTTGGTTCTTCCATTATACCCAGCGATTGATTTGCGTTCATTTATGCCACTACCCCAATCAGCATCGTTATAACCTCCCAACTGCAAATCAAAACTTTGATAGCACAACACATAGTCTGCAGTTCCCTTGAGAAATCTTATAATCCTCTTGATTGATTTCCAGTGAGCCAATCCGGGGTTAGAATGGAATTTACTCACCAAGCCAACTGCATAGCATATATCTGACCGAGTACATATCATTGTGTACATTAGGCTACCCACAATAGGACAAACTCTTGGGACAAACTCTTGCCTCTAACAATAGGAGTGTTAATGGATTTACATTCACACATTTAAAAGCATTCGAGAGCTTTCTTTATGTAAGTCTATTGGGACAAACACATTTCTTTCATCGATCTTTGTAGATCTTAACTCATAGAATGTATTTTTTCTTACACATATCCTTCATATCAAAATTGAAGGATAACCACTCTTTCGTGGTGACTATCAACTCTGTCATTTCCAACCAGTAGTATGTCGTCAACATACAATGACAACATAATGAAACTCTTCCTGGACTATTTGACATAGACACAATAGTCCTCTGCAATCATCGTAAACACATTCGAGAGAATGACTCAATAAAATCCGAGATACAATTTTCTAGATGATTGCTTTAGGCCATATATAGATTGTTTAAGCTTGCAAACTTTGTGTTCTTGACCTTTGACCACAAAACTCATGGGTTGTGATCTATATAGATCTCTTCATCTAATTCTAGATTGGGAAATTTTGTCTTAACGTCTATCTGATAGTGTTCCAAATCCATGTACTCTACTATTACTAGAATCAGGAGAATCCGGGTTTGCCTCACCACTAGTGAGAAGGTTTTCTCATAGTCTATACCCTCCTGTAGGGTATATCCTTTCACCAATAAGCAAGATTTGTGCCTTTATATTGATCAATCTGACTTGTGCTTGACCTTTAGAACCCATTTGTTTCCAATAGCCTTGCGCCCTGACGGTAAATTTACCCGACTCCAAATCTGGTTGGTGCTCATAGACTCTATCTCATCATTTAGTGATTTCATCCACTCATCTTTAGTAGAAGATCAGAAAGCCTCATGAATTGTCCTAGGCTTATCATCATCTTGTTACCATGAAAGATTCTCCTTCAACCTCAAGACAACGACGGGGAACACTTTCACGTGTGCTTCTACGCAGCTAAGGTCGTTGTGATTGATTAACAAGTGGTGTGTTCCAACTCGGAGGCAAGTCACTCTCACAATCTGTAGGAGCTTGAGGAATCTATTCCTCATTCTCAACTAGACCACGTGGAGCGTCTTCCTCTTGACCCACAATTTCATGGAGTTCCAAACTCCTATCAACCTCACTCCTACTTGGAAACCCATCTTCTATGAAATTCACATCTTGCGACTCAATCTCAGTCACACTTCCATCAAATTGTTCATCTATTAGCACATGCCCTTTAGAGTATTCTGGGTGCCTTATAAAGATACACTTCTTTCCACTAAGGCCTAACTTCCCATATTTATGAGAAGTATCATGGTCAAAATCCGTTGAACTCCATGGCCACAAGTTACTCAAATGGATTTTTCGCCGGGGTATAAATATAGGGTGAAAGATATTGATTTGGAGGGCACTCAGTTAAGAATGTAGACAGCAATCAAAAGTGCATCCCTCCAATATGAAATTGGTAGGTTTATTTGTGCCATCATTGACCTAACCATCTCAAACAGTGTCCGATTTCTCCTTTCCGCCACGCCATTTTGTTGTAGCGTACTTGGCATTTTCAACTGTCTCTTGAGTCATT
Source organism: Juglans mandshurica (assembly GCA_022457165.1). NCBI lineage: Eukaryota > Viridiplantae > Streptophyta > Magnoliopsida > Fagales > Juglandaceae > Juglans > Juglans mandshurica. The sequence continues at coordinate 26,887,973 of CM039620.1, read as the reverse complement.
TTTTATCAGAGTGTCTTTTAAATTGCCCAGACAAATATTCACGCCTGCGATCAGTCCAAAGAGCTTTTAAGCTTTTGTCTAACTAATTCTCAACCATACTAAGGTAACCCTAAAGCACTCCAGTAGTTAAGACTTATGGGAGATTAAGTAGACATGACCATAATGTGAAAAACCATCTATAAGTATGATAAAATAGACACCCATATGTTTTGCCCTTACACTCGTTGCATGACAGATGTCTGAGTGGACTAATTGCAATGGAAAATATGTTCTAGTGGCTTTTCTCAAATGGTTTTCTCTTAGTTTTTTCCATCAGACAATGTTCACATGTAGGCAACGCGACCTTAACGAGATCGCTTATAAGGCATTCTCTAGCTAACCTAGTCATTCTCTCTTGCCCTATATGGCCAAACCTAGCATGCCATTTATAAGAATCCAGATTATCAGATGCAGAAAGAAAAGCAATAGTCTCATTCATACTTGAGTAATCCAAATCCATTATCATAAAACCGTCTGATAAAAAAGCACAACCATAAAAAATATTGTCCAAATATAAGAAAACATCATTTTTTTCAAATACAATTTGAAAACCAAGTCCTCATAAAGTAACTACAAAAAATAAGTTTCATCGAATCTCGAGAGTATATAGCACATTGTGGAGAAATAAAACGCGGTCGCCCTGCAAGTCTAGCTTGTAGGTACCAAATCCTAGCACCTTCACGTTAGATTTATTCCCCACGTTGATTTCATGACTCTCAACTAGAATCTAACGATGCTCCATAAATCAGGCTCGATCTGCCGGTGTGTGCTCGATCTTTCCTGAATCAACAACATGATAGGAATGAGCAACCATCACTTGACTAGTTAAAAAAGCAATGCGAGAATGGTTAAAGTGTACCTTCTTTGGCTGAGTGCAGTCACAAGTGAAGTGGTTTTTCATTCCGCAGTTGAAACACTCTAATTTAGACTTGTTCTTCCCACACTCGCCTCTCTTGTTACGCTGAGAAGATCTTGACCCTTTATACACTTGTCTATCAGCTACCCCTATCTTGGACTTCTTATGCTTGGACCTAGACGCCTTACGCAAACCAGACTCAACCATGCAGGCTGAATGTTCAGGATTAGCAGCCTTTAGGCGCTCAACTTTAAGCTCCAAGTGACGCGACACATCTTCAAAATCCTTGATATTCTCATTGTGCATTAGATTCTGGTTCATTGTCTCCCAAGAATTTAATAGCGAGCGTATCATCGCATGTACTTGTTGCTCATCAGTTAGGTTGTTACCTGCCATCATGAGTTCATAGATCATGGTCAACATTGCCCTAAGATGCTGCTTCATTGTGTGGTCAGAACACATCTTGTAGGAGTCAAATCTCATAGTCAATCCGTGCAACCTCGTGACTGAAGTTCTCCCAAACTTCACTAGTGCTATCCACATCTTCTGGGTAGTGTCATAGGTTTTGAACTTACAAATGAGATCATTGTGCATGCTACTTAACATGATAATGGCAACGGTTCTTCTTAGCACATCCATCATAAATTATCACATGATTTATGATTTATTAACCATGATTTACGATGAAAACAATAATGACATATATCATTACATGATTTATGATTTTATATTTTATATGGTCAATAATAATAAACTAGATAAAAATTACATCTTTGCAGTGAATGTTATGGATGTGAGCAGCATGTAGAGGCACTTTCTGTTACATTTGATGCAAATGGTAGACGGAAGGGGAGATTGATAAGTTTTGAAAGTAAGCGGGTCCACTTTGATGCAATTATTAGTTTCAGGGCACATTGTAAATTGAGTAAAAATTCGAGAGAGCAAAATTAATTAACCCTTACCTTTAGTAGGTAAAATGTTGTTTAGAGCTTTCCACACCAATTGTTTTATCTTCCCTGAGACCCCCCCCCATCTGCCATATCTTTTTCCACTGTTCTTCATCCTTCATGCAGCTTGAAGACTCTCCTTGCACCCCCTCCTGCTTATTGGAATAGCACAGATTACTTTTGTTTCCTCATTAAAAACAGCTGCAATTACTTCTTTTCTTCACATTTTCTTATCACCATCAATTAATATATCCACACTTGCTTCAGAATCAAGAGTATTAATTGGTGTTTGTACCTGGTATGTGGATGGCCTAGGCAAACGCTTGTCTTTCCTCTTATGCATTTTCCATTTCCCACCCGCCACACAAGACCTCTTTAGGGTACGTTTGGATGTTGAGTTGAATTCTTTATGAATAGTAGTGAGTTGAGATGGTAGAATGAGTTTTGTGGGGTCCACCTAAGATGAAAAAAATGTGTTTGGATGTTAAAATGAGTTTAGATATATTTATGAGAAATTGAAAAAGGTTATGGGTCTCACGTATAAAGAAGTGTTAAATTGAAAATGGTTGTGGGTCTCACGTGTAAAGAGGTTTTAAGTTGAGATGAGTTTAGTAATTTGAGAATTTGGTATTTGGATGTTAAATTCACCTTAAAATTAGACTGAACTGAGTTGATCTCAGCTAAGTTTGCCAACCAAACGGGACCTTAACCAAATCCAAGCTTGACCAAAGGCTCCTCCAGATGAATGAAGGACAAGATCCCAATTTTGCCTTCAACAACTCACCATGCTGAAAATACTTATCCTTAAAAATGAAAGCCACCATTGAAGAATGTTCGTTTAAGAGCCTCCACCCTTGCTTAGTAAGCAAAGCTCTATTAAAACAGTTGATGTCTCTAAAGCCTAAGCCTCACTTTCCTTTCATCACTCCAAGTTTTTCCCAACTTCTCTAGTGAATGCCTCTCTCAGATCTCTTATGACTATGCCAAAACCGAGACAACATTGCTTCAATTTCCTTAAATAAATTCCTTGGTAATCTTAACACACTCATAGTGTATGCAGGTATAGCCTGCAAAACACTTTTAATAAGTATATATTTCCCTGCAGTGGATAGTAGCTCAGTCTTCTAGCTATTAATTCTCTTCCATATTTTCTCCTTCAATCCTCTAAAAGAATTATACTTTGACCTTTTCACAATTGTTGGAAGCCCCAAATACTTGTTATAATTATTGCACATCACCCCATCAGCCTGCTGCAAAATGAAATCCCTGGTTGCAACCTTTGTATTAGAACTGAAGAGAATGTTAGTCTTATGCTTGTTTAAAGTTTGGCTTGAAGCACTTTCATAATGACCCAAAAGATTATTAACATAGCATCATCCCTCCTGTTTAGCTCTACAAAATATCACACAATAATTAGCAAATAGTAAATGATTAATGCTTATACCTCCCCTTGAAACTGCTACCCCTTTAATGGCCCCTCTGGATTCATATTTTGAAACAAAGAACTAAGGGCCCCAGCACAAATCAAAAACATATGGAGACAAATGATCACCTTATCTCAACCTTCTAGTAGATAAAATAGTCTCTCCTGGTACCCCATTAACAATAACATAATAACTCACTGATCTAACACACTCCATCACCAATCTTGTCCAATTTAGTCCAAAGCCAAGCTTTACATCATGGCCTTTATGTAGTCTCATTCTACCCTATCATAGACCTTTGACATGTCCAACTTAATGGTCATACTACATTCTCTTCCACTCTGTCTAGTTTGCATTGTATGAAGTAATTCATAGGTTACCATTATGTTATCAATAATTAGCCTACCAGGTATGAAAGCACTTTGATTCTAAGAAATAACCTTAGCCAAAGCACTCTTCATTCTTTTTGTCATAACTTTAGAAATCAGTTTGTAGAAAATGTTGCATAAACTAATGGGTTAATATTCATGCACAGAGATTGGTGAATTTACCTTGGGAATCAAAGCAATATGAGTATGATTCAGATCCCTTGGCATCTTCCCATTCTTCAAAAATTCCACAACTGCTTTAGTAAGTACTTCACTTCTCACTGTCTCCCAGTGATCTTGATAGATCCTTGCACCAAAACCATCAGGCCCAGGAGATTTAAAGGGAGACATATGCTGAAGAGCTACTGCTACTTCCTCATCAGAAAATTCTCAGTCTAAAATCCCTCTCATGTCATCTGTGATCCTCTTCTCTACCCCTATAAAGGCACTGATCAATGCACCTTACTAAAGGATTAGTAGATTTGAACACGTTTGAGAAATGGTTCCAAAAGCCAGCTGCAATTTCACCTTTCTCAGTCAAAACCTTCCCCTCAGCATCTACTACCCTTTTTATTGTGTTCTTCTTCATTCTTTGATTAACACAAGCATGATAAAATTTAGTATTCCTATCCCCTCTTTCTAACCAATGCCTTTTGGCTCTTTGTTTCCATTTGGTATCTTCTTGATTAAAAAAAAACCAAGCTCATTTTGCAGCCTTTTCTGTTCTGCCATGTTTTCTGGCCCTTCATTCCTTTGTATTTGACTGAACAACTTTGTAATATCTCTAATTGCAGCTGTTCTCTCTTGTACGAAATTTCTACTCCATTTCTGAAGACCCCTTCTACACCTTTCTAACTTTCCTTGCACCCTTTCTACCCAATTCTACCTAATAGCCCCTTTCTGCCACTCAGTTGCAACAATAGCACTGCAACCTTCCTCCTTAATCCAATTGGCCTCATATTTAAAATGAAACTGACTTCTTCTAACAGGTCATCTCTCATGCAAACAATCCAACACAATAGGTATATGATCTAAGCATAATGCAGTCAATGTTTCCACAATATACTTAGCATAGATAGTTCTCCATAAAGAGTCTGTCATAGTTCTATCCAACCTCTCCTTAGTAAACGAGACATCATCATAACGATTGCACCAAGTGAATTTATCCCCTCTCCATCCTAGATCAAATAAATTCTCATCTTCCAAAACTCTTCTAAACACCCATCAGCTTCTCACTTCTTGGCCTTCCACCCATTTTGTCATCATTCATCCAGACTTCATTGAAGTCTCCAATCACACACCATCCCCTCTCTTCTAGCCTAAAAGAACCCAACAAACTCCATGCCTCTCTTCTCATATTAGCCTCGGGTTGGCCATAAAACCATGTTAACAGCCAGTTAGAACTACACTCCTCATCCTTAACCATCACATTAATGTGTCTCTATGAGTAGTTAACCAACTCAACTTGATCTTCTTGTTTCCACAACAACATCAAACTCCCACTTCTCCTCACAGCTTCCACCACAATACACCCTTCAAACCTAAGTCTTCTTGCAACTGCTTGAGCACGAACATAGGACAGCTTAGTCTCCATTAAGAAGACCACATCGGGCACATTTTCCTTCACTAAACAACAAAGGCTTTGAACTATTCGGGGGTTCCTAAGCCCCCCACAATTCCAGCTTAATATTTTCATAATGCTTGGCGGGGCTGACCAGCAGCCACCACTAAATCCATAGACAAGTCATCATGTCTCTACACTTCCTTATTATCTTAATTCTCTATGTGGATGAAAACACCTCAACACTACCCTCCAAACACCTCTTTTTACCAGATAAACTCAAAGATTGATCAAAAGGGGACACACCTTTTTCATGGGCTCGTCGCTTCCACCTACCACCTCCTTTCTGCTGCTTTAAAATCTGAGGTGATGCCGATAGTGAATTATCCAACCTTCCCTCCACCTCCTTCAGATTAATCGTTGGTTCAACTTTCAATTGGCTGAGAAAAACAACAGACCCATTAAGAAGCACCTAGCCCTCAGTGGACCCATCCCCTTCCCCTGGCCCATCATGACACATTATGTCATCACCACCTTCCCGACCATTATCCTCTAACATTTCCTTTGAAAAGTCATTATTTGGGAAGTTAGCTTTCGAACCTTTTGAAATCCTCTCCACGATCTCCTCTCTATCCCCATATGAAATGAACTAACCTGTTTCACCCTCTAACTCTACAACTCTCATCCCACTCTCAACAGCTTCCAAAATTATCCCTTGATTCTCGGCCTTTCCTTCATTTGAATCACCACCATTATTCCATTTTTGTGCCTGATCAGAATTCTTCACCAACCACCCCTGAGTAGTACTGCTGACGGATCCCTACGCCTCGCCTCCCTCCTTTCTAGCCTCAGTCTCCTTCTTCCACCCCCCATTACCATTATATTCTGCATCTGACATGAATGAAGATGACATGCGTTTCGCATTACCATCTGCACGAAGCCATGAGCCAAATTGTAAGCTTTTGTTTGCCTCAGCACCCAATCCTCCCTTACCAAACATGCATCCTTTCTCCCCATGCACTAACCATCCACAGTAAGCAGATTTTAGATAGCTTTTCATATTTGAAATGTACCCACACCCTCTGTCCCCACAAGTTAATGAATCTGCCCCTCGCAATGGCCTTCTGTAAAGGCATCTCCACCTTCATTCTCAAAAAGTTCCCCCATTCGATCTCATCATCCTCCACATCCACTTCTATAACACGACCAAATGAACTTCCTACCTGCCAACCACACTCCTTCGTCATCTGTCCCAAAGGCAAATTATGAATTTGAAGCCAAAAAACTTCATATTCAAACTTAATCTTCCCCGGTTGTAAAACTTCGTCGTATGGTACTGAGATCAGAAACAAAACATTGTTAAACATCCAAGATTTTCCTTCATGAATCTTCTGCTTGTCAGCATGTGTCGTGAAAGTAATCACGAATACATTTTTCTCCACTTATTGAAAAACAACACATTTGCTTATTCTCCATATCCTCGCCCTTGTGTTAGCAATAATGTATTTCCCAACTAAACGCTCTGAACAGACTTTCCCAATAAGACTCCTCTCACCCTTTTTCTAAACCTCCTCCCCATTCTCAGTAAGAAAATCTATAGTAACATCCTCCTCCTCCATCAAACGGAGGTGCCTCCACATATCCTCAATACCCTCCATCATCATTCACCCCACCTCACCGTGTAACTCAAGTAAGCTTCACATAAGAAATCTATTTTCTACACCACCTCTAGAGTTTACGAGAGTCTTACCATATAGGAGACGCCTAACTAGGGGTGATAAATGGTCCGGTCGGACCGACCGGACCAACCGTTTCGGTCCGGACCAGACCGAGACTTAGACCGGTCCGGTCCAGTCCGGTCCACATTTTAGAAGACCGAAAACATCCGGTCCGATCCGGTCCACGGTCCACGGTTTTTTGGGACCGGACCGGATCGGACCGAATGAAAAAAATATATATATTTTTTATATATAATAATTGTACAATTAACAATATAAATTTTTAAATATATTATTAATACTTGTTAATATTCTATAAATTAATAATATTTTATATATATCTTCATCTAACCTATCACTATTAACAATATAAAATTTTAAATATGCTATTAACACTTGTTAATATTCTATGAATTAATAAATATATAATATCAATTAGTTAATTATATAGTAATTATATAAATTAATAATATAATTTTCATCTAATTTATTATCATTGACCATATAAAATATTTTTTTATTGAGTTTGTTACATAATCTATATTAATAAGTCACTTAATTTAATTTAGTATTTTAAATAAATTTTTTTATTAATTATTTAAAAAAACAAAAAAGGCCGGACCGGACCGACCGGACCAGACCTATCCGGTCCCTTTGGGTGTTCTGTCCGGAAAAATGATGGACCGAAAATATTCAGTCCATCGCCGGACCGGACCGAACCTGACCGGACCGGACCGTTTGCACTTGCAGCCCTACGCCTAACGACATATCCCTCTAATTAGTTCTTAGTCCATTTTCGAATGGAGCTTAAAAAAAAAAAAAAAAAAAAGGGGGGGAGACTTCCGAATATATATATATATATATATATAAATTCAATCCAGAGCTAGCTTTGGGCTGGAAGGTTTGGTTTTACCAAAAGAATATTCCGATAGTTATCAGTTTGTCACTTTCAACAGATAAATCGCATAATAACAAAAGGTTAAACGCTTAAAAAGAAGTAAAAAACGACATAATTGGGGAGCAGTTCTGGACATCATTTTTAAATTTCTCAGAAACTGATCAAGATCATAATAATGTCAGCAATGACAAAATCAAGACCAATCTCATCTAACAAATTAATTACCGAAAGTAGGGTACTGTTAATTAATAATTTTTTAAAAAGTTGATGGTTGTGATCAGGCAGTGCCTCAGCAGATGGCGACACCATCTATAATATTGTCGTCTCCCCCAACAATATTAACGATCAGCACACGTCGACGACGACGATGATCGATGAGTAAACAAAAGCAGGAATATTTGCGAGAGGTAGGCGGTGAATCCCTTTGTGCGCTTTGTGGCGTGGAAATGTGCAGAAACCGACGAAGTTCATAAGACAAGAATAAAAAAAAGTACGTGGCGCAGGGGCCTCGCTCCCATATTCAAATCACTACCGTCCAAAAGGACAGTAACTACCCTTCTCTCTCTCTCACAGTCACAGCAGCATATTCCTCCGAATGTACCCTCCCCTCTCCCCGCACTGCAGTCTGCACTGCACCCCTTCCAAAAATACTCATTATTAAAATAAAAAAAGGGGACAACTTTCTCAAAGAAACATTTTAATTTCTTTCATATATCCATGACTGTGGGGAATTATAAAGTCTGCATTATCTGTCACATCTTCCCCTCCATTATTTTAGCTGTTCCAAAGTGTTACTTGAAATATTATTGTTTTGGAAGGGTTTAGCTCAAGTGGTGAAATTTGGAGTATTATTATTAAGGTTTGGAGGTTTAATATTTTATAAGTGTAAATAATTCTTTGGAATTATATTTTTTAGTAAAAAATCAACGATTTAATTAGTTTTGTATATAAAAATTTTTAAGAATGTTGTGTACGGGATCGAGATTTACTCTGCAGGAATGGGTCTAAAAGACGCTGTCTTGAAAAGGTTCTCAACATAAAAAAAAAATATATATATATATATATATATATATATATATTGTTTTGCTAAAACAAAAGGCTGTAGCATTTGAATTTGTTAATCAGAATCCAAAAACTCACAAGGCTTTATATGGTCGGTTATATTTGATTTGATAACCCTTTACGCCTCATAAATTATTTGTACAAGTCTCAAATAGATAAGTTTTATATAAACCTTTGTAAAAAAATATACCTCACCTTAAAAAGGTATGAAAAAAATTATTATTTATTAATAAAACTCATTATTTTATAAAAAATTTATATATAATTTATCTATTTAAAACTTGTATCTTACCACCGCTATCTGTCGTTGTAAGCTATGGAAGCAACTTTTGTGACGGGAAAAGCACAGGAACATTCCCTTGCAAATAACTCGGACTTGGGGGAGATTACTTTGGAGACTGACTTGCCAACCACACGCTCCTCTAAAGCGATTGGATACACGCCGGTTTGGTCGAGCTTTCGTTTTTTTTTTTTTTTTTTTTTCATATGAGCTCACTGATTCAATTAATCTAATCATCAGAAATTATGACACCATTTTTCCAATTTTCACTGTAATTATAAAATTTAGAGATAATTAATACCCTGAATTATGATTTTTTATTTCTACAATAAAAGTACTCTACTCGTTAAAATCAATTAAAAATGAAATGTTTTGAAATGATCATATGGTTAGGTCTTAACCGATAATTTAAATTACCATAGTTTAGGTGATGATTCCATCTTTAATAATTACTAAATGAGTAAACAATACGTCTCATCCCAAATGAGCTCCCAATATATAAAACATAGGTTAGTGATGAACGGTATTTAAGGAGTTAAGCTTTTTTAAATTAAAATTAGTAAAATCTCATTGACAATACTGACAAAAATTATAATAAAATCATATAAATTCTTTTAAAAAAGTCTCCAATTTCAGGAGTGCAGTCTTTCCAACTCATTCTTTGATCACTTCCTGCGCATCTATCTCCTTTTAATTGGAGGTGATAAAAAAATATATATATATATATTTTAATTATAAAGAAATTTTATAAAAATAAATTTATAAACTGATATGTGTTAATATAATACGTTAAATTATAAAACTACTTATATTATAAAATAGATATAACATATTATAAAATAAAACTATATAAATTTATAAGTTTAATTTTATAAAATCTATTTATAACTCTAACATTTCTCAAAAAATAATATATAATACCTTCTGCCTTCGTCCAATGAAATTAAAAGAAGAAATGATTTGTAAAGCGTAAAGTCTTTGTAGTTGACCTCACCTTAAAATATTGTAAATTTTTTTTAATAAGATTTATATTTTTATAAAAGACTTATACGGAATTTCTTTTTTAAAACTTGTAATTAACCGTACTCAATTAAAAAATATAAAAAATAATATATTCTCTGAATTTTCGGGCTCAAAAAAGAAAAAGAAAAAAAAAAAGAAGTAACTTTCCACGCGCTGCCTGCGTGACCATCTCGAATTTATTTGTTCATTTATTTTCACAATTTGTATCTATATACCTTTGTAACTTCGTTCTGTTCCACGCCGTTTTCCACTTTATTGTTCTCAAATATTAAACAAAAAATCCCATCTTGTCTTTAGTCCAAACTCCAAATCCCAAGCTCTCTTCCCTGCCGTCTCCCACTTTTCAGTCTGTCAATATTATATGGAAAATTAAATTTCTTATATAATCATATTTTAAATTAAAAATATTTTTATAAAATAATTTATAAATATAATATCATTTTACAAAAATATATTCAAATAGTTATACGTGTATAACTTTAATTATATATATATATATATCTTCCGCTTTCGTTATGGATTAAAAAGTTTTAAACATATATTTTTTACAATTAGGAATAAGATGGGTGCACTATGTAAATTCAAAGTTATTCCATAAAAAGATCTCATTCAATAAAAAATGTTTAATGTACTTAAGAAAAATTTATGAAAAATTTACTTCTCTACATGTCAGTTATTAATATGTTGATAATTATAAAATTTGAAATTTAAAATTTAATTTAAAAAAAATAACAAAATAAAGCTTATAAGTAAAAGTTTAAATAAAATTATAAATACATATATAACACTACTGCTCATTCAATAGGATCATTGTAGCTCTGTGCCTCTGTCGAAGTGATCTCTTCCTAACTTCGGGCAAAGAAACATGTGAGGGTTTAATGAGCATTTATTCAGTTTATGAATATATATTTTTTTCTATATTAATAGCATTTGGGATCTCTCTATCATCTTTATTTGATTATTTTATTAAAAGAAAATAATAAATATATAATATTTTTCATAAAATGAGAGATATTTTTATAAAGTAATTTTTAAAAATAATATATTTTATAAAAATCTCTTCAATTTAAAATATAATCATATAAAAAATTATATTTATATCGTTACTTTATTTAATTAATTCTATTTTGTCAGGAAAAAAAAGAAAAAAAAAAAAAACTGTCTTTGGTTGAATCTCTCTCCTAATCACCGCACACAGAGCACTCTGACTATCAACCTCTAATCTCATTTTGTTTGTTTTACCAACTGTCAAAAAAGCAAAAGAAAAAAGAAGAAAAAAGAAAAAAAAAAGAGTAGCAGAGGCCAAAGCAGCCTCGAATATCCTCCGCGATTCCAACCCGCCTTTCGCTCTCTCTCTCTCTCTCTGTCTCACTATAAATACAGACTCTCCATCGCTGTTGCTTTTCTAGACTCCTCCTGTATATGATATCTATTTCTATATTCCATTTTCAATTCAATGAAGTTGGAAGAGCGCCCGGAGGGTGAGGAAGAGATTTGCCGGACGATCGAGGTCGTCTCCTCCCCCGCCCCCGTCGTTAATCACCTCAAGTCCGTTCCCGCCGCAGACGATGACTGCAATGGAGAGAACCCCTATATTCCCCCTCTCAACTTCTCCATGGTCGATAACGGCATTTTCCGCTCCGGCTTCCCTGACTCCGCCAACTTCTCCTTCCTCCAAACCCTAGGCCTCCGCTCCATCATGTAACAACTACTCTAGCAACCGTTCCTCTTCTTTTCTCTTTCATCTCTTTATATATATGTCTATGCATACATATTTATACGCATTTATGAACATGGATATACATATATAGACATATAAGTCTAGATATACAAATGGATTGATGGATATAGGGTTTTTCGTCTTCTGTTGTGGATTTAGATGTCTGTGTCCGGAACCATATCCGGCGGCGAACATGGAGTTTCTCAAGTCCAACGGGACCAAGCTTTTCCAATTCGGGATTGAAGGTTATAAGGTATGTATGTGTGTGTGTAAATACAGCCTAATTCTCTCGTTGTTGAGTTGTTTTAAGCTAAATTACCACTGCTAGTCTATTTCGCTTCACGTAAGGATTTGAAAGAAAGTGTTTCTAATTATGTATGGATAATGTTAGATTTTTTTTTTCTATATCTAATGGTGGTAGTTAGTTGAATTACAATAATTCACATTGAATCGTACCTTAAGTGCTGTCTAAACTACCATTAAAGATGTTACCTTCGTGAATTCCCACTGATGCTGATCTTCGTGATAAGCCTACCAGTTAGATTATCGTGTCTCTTTAATTTGCGATTGTTACCGTTGTTATTTTTCATCGTTGTTTCATAATTATTGCTAATATTTGGTGTCTAATATGCTTTTGTATACTCCTTAATTTGATTTCGTGGATAAGGGAATTCGGAAAATATGCATCTTGAAAAACCAAAATAAGTTCAAATTTTGTAGATCTTTCTAGACGGAATCCTTTGAGATTGCTGGCCTTTGTATTCACATGTATTTTCTATTTTGAATGTTATATAGTATATATGCTACTATTAATGCAGTGGGACTTATGTGTGCATAATCCACATTATAGAATTACTTGCCTAGCTTTCTAGCTTTCGTATTTCCGAAGTATTCCTTGTATTCTGTTGTTAATCACCTTTTTTCTTGTCTTCCAATTTGTCTTTCTCCCCCTTATTCGATACACAAACGAGTCAGTGTCTTTCATATGTGTTGTTTGATTTGATTTGTTAACTACAAAAATCCTAGGCTTACGCCTTCGCTGTGGTGGTAGGTTCACATGCATTATATATATTTACTACCAATCAATATATATATATATATATATATTTACCAGTAAACATTATTGTATAATTTGTATCGTATATTTTCAACTAGAAATGTTATTCTAAGGCCTCTACACCACACACCATGCATATGGTATAATTTGATTTTTAAGATTCAAATTTTAAAATTTATCTTTTAAATTAAATTATGCCAAGTGAATGGTGTGTGATGTAGAGTCTTTAGAATAGAGTTATTCATTTTCAATGCATCACACTAAAAATTGATATAAAAAATTCAGACCAGTTCGTAGACTTGCTTAAAGCTCATGATCTCAACAATTTCCAATTCAAGAATGTAACGAGCATGATGTATGATGTTAAAGTGGTGAGGTGGGAGGTGTTCGTGAGTGTAAGTTTAAATCTTTCCAAATGAAAAAAAAAGGGTATTGACCTGAGAAAAGCTTGTGCGCAGGGCTATGTGTAGGATTAGTAGAAAGCACACAATACCTTATCGAGTACTAAATCATGAAACCATGTGACCCAACCTAAGCAAGGAGCATTCCTTGTGAGTTCCTTTGCACTTGCACATTGTTTCTACAGTTATCACTCGGACTGTGGTGCTTATTTCTTTATAAGATTTCATTACGTCTTTCCAATGCAGTTTTGCTTTAATCAATCTTGTATGTTCATTTGCATAACATGACACATTTGGTATTTTTTCATTTGATGTCTTGGATCATAGACTCGGGAGTCAAAACTTTTACATTTTTCTGGTAACTTTGAATGAATGAAATCACAGTACCTATCTAGTAACTTTTACATTTTACCTTTCTCCTGTTGATTATTCACAAATAAAGACAACCTTATCTTCTTTTCTCTTCTTGTAACAGTAATAATAGTTTTAGTATTGTAAAATTCTGCTTTGTGCCCCTGAGATATATAATTTTATTTTAAGTTCCAATACCTTGATGGACAAAAAAATCACTTAAGGTCATCTTCAAATTTGCTCAGAGTTTTAGTATCAATTTTACGTTTCAATTGTAGCTGTACCGTCCTCAAATTTTCTCAGAGTCTCATTGATTGTTTCATCGATAAGGTTTAGAGATGTATCTCGGTTTCTGGTTTTCTATTCCTCTACATTTATAATATTTTCCATTTTCTATCTCCCATGCTATTTGCTGGAATTCTTTTGTGAGTATTTCATTCATTGGCTGTGTTTGTGTACTTTTGGGTATTGATGGTACACTGATTATGCCTGGGTGTATTCTTAAAAGATAAGAATAACCTTCGCCCTGAATCTTTTATTTACATTATTGACATGCCTTCTAGACTGTTTTGGCTGATCTAAGTAATATGATTTCTGCTGCCACCATTGTCCATCTTCTATTTTTTATTGTGAGAGGGGTTGGGAACTTACACCGGGCCATGTTTTCCATTGTATGGATGTTCTGTCAATACGTTTTCACCAGTTTTATCTCTATGTACGTGTATGGTTTCCTCTTTTGCTTTCCTAAGAAGTTGCTTTTTCTGATGGAGAGATACCGCATGGAAACAATTACCAAGGATCATACCTATGAGGATATTTTTCATATGTAAATCTAATTGTCTGTACCTGGTTAGATACCTTGGAGATTTGTGATAGCAACAATCACTGAGCACCATACCCGTGATATGGGAATTATAATGGTGGAGAACACACTCTTTTAGTACCAATAAGCATTTGCTGATATGATGAATGGTACTGATAGCTGGCGATTCTATAGCTGCGAAAATTGTGTATTAATCGATGCCAGCAAATGAAACCCTGGGAAGCTAAAATTCCATGTTGGTTTTCAAATTGAATAATATTCTTGTAGCCTGAGGTGTTAAATTCTTCGTTATTAAGAGTGATATCTTTTTTGAGCCTTGTGAGTAGAATAGTACTCTAGTTAAAACTATGAGTTGCCCCTTTTTGTGTACTGCAAGTTCTAATATTTGAAAATGATATTGAATATGACAACGTTATGTGCAAATTGTTTGCATCCAGGAGCCTTTTGTGAACATCCCAGAGAATACAATTCGTGAAGCACTAAAAGTTGTCCTTGGTACTGAAAGATTCATACATCTTATGGTTTTATTTCTGGTTCGATTGTGGTGTTAATTCTTTAAGTAACTGGTTATATTTACTTCTAATGTATGCAATGCAGATATAAGGAATCACCCAGTTTTAATTCATTGTAAACGTGGGAAGGTATGTTTGTGGACGGATCTTTATTCTCTCCAAACCTGATTTTATTTTTGCTAAAGTTCTAACTTGTTGATGGTTGCTCGCTTTGTTTCCAGCATCGAACTGGTTGTCTGGTGGGATGCTTGAGGAAATTGCAAAGGTGGTGCCTGACATCTGTCTTTGATGAGTACCAGAGGTTTGCAGCTGCTAAAGCTAGAGTTTCAGATCAGAGGTTTATGGAATTGTTCGACGTGTCTAGCTTGAAGCATATGCCACTGACATTTTCATGTTCGAGGAGGTAAACAACCAGTTCTATTGATTGGCTTTTCCTTTCTTTGATGGAAGAGAATCACATGGGGTCCTACTTCAGAATAAATAGGGAAAGGCGATGAGTTCCTGGAATGCATTTCAGCGGCAAAGGAATAATTCTTCTTTTTCCCTCGAGAATAAAATGAACATAAATTAGCACGTCCTGTTTAGAGTGTTGCAAACCCTCCCTGTACCCCCACCCTCTTCCTACCGCTCTCTCTGTTCTTTCCCTGTTTGATTTCTAGGCAGTCTGTGTTTAAAGGTTTCATAGTAGCTGTTCTTCTTCTCCACTCCAGCTGTTTCTGTCTTTGATTATAAAGAAAGGCAAGGCAGCTAGAAAGACTCTGTCTGCCCAGAATTCTTGGTCGGGTAGTTAAGGTATAGATCATTAATAAATAAAACTTACTTGTAGAGCTGTTATTTTGGCATCAAGCTAAATGTAGACAGCGGAGTTCTTGTCGCATCAAGCTCAAATTTACTTGTGCAGAGATGCTGAGTGTGAGGTTATGATTTTATGTCATGGCTAACTACGTTTATGTGGATGGTTTGCTGTAAGAAGCATGTTGATGATGTATGTAATACTTAGATCAAAAGAAGATCGAGCATGTCTTGAATTCATGGAAGTTTGCAGTGTTTGAACTTCGATGATCAGCTACTTGCATAAATTGAGGGTTGAATTCAGTTATAGAAAAGTTGAAAATTAGCAGGTTTGCACTCTGTATTCACGGTACTCATGAGGAAGAAGTCGTGAAATAATCTTCAGGATGTGTTATGAAGGTTTTTTTTTTTCTTTTTGGGCAAGTGATTGTGAATGTTGTATCTGAGAGTAAAGATGATCTCAAGTGATGAAGAACGGGGACCTGCGTAATTCCAACAATCTAAAACAGAACATATCGGAAAGGTCTTGGTGCTCCTTCGGCCGAGTTGAAAGAACCCGATAAAAGACGGGGATTTCTTTAATCCATATTTGCTGCAACAGTTGGTTTCATGCTTTCGGGCTCCAGTCTTGAAGTGATAGAGAGAGGGTAATCGGTTGCTGTTCCTCAAACCCACGGCAATCCTCCAAAGTATGCCTTATTAAACATTAGAACCTTCTTCTATATTATTATTATTAAATGGGTATTATTGGAGGTTATTTGTTCAAATTAATCCTTTGGGCATGTGCGGTCTCTCATTTTAGACTGCACGATTATTCTGTCACATTACATTATGCGAGATGCTTATTAGGAATGTAAACTAACTCAGCTCGACCAGCTGCACAAATTGAGCACCAAGCCAAGGAGATTTGGAGAAAGATGCATGGTGTCGTAGGTCGGTCGTCACTGATCTCAATGATTCAGACGGCTACGAGACTCGAGAGAAGGTATCGAATAACGAGTGTGGATAAAGAGAGGGAGTAAAATAAAGTGATCGAAACTTAACCACCATAAAAAATAAATTGATGGGCTTCTAATTTCTTTATGACAAAATGCTGAGTTTTTAATTGCGATGTTGGGTGCGTCCCACACACCCCCTACTTCTCTGTCTTGTACCCTGAAAAAGCTTTACATGCATGATGCTTGGCTTTATGAAAAAAAAAGAAAAGGTGAGATCCGTATTTCATAAAGAGGCATTGTACAAGATCATCCACCTCTCAAGTTTCTTCCATATCAAGCAAAGAGGAAAAATACATCTTTCAAGTGTTTGATCTATTGTTTGCGGCAAGATAATGCAACTAATAAAGAAACCTTCTGATCCGCGAAAAGTGCTCCCCCCCTCTTCTATATTATATAAATATATGTTTCTTTTTTCATTTAATTATCTTGCCATGCCAATCTTTTCGAGATTAAAAAGGTATTTTTTTAGATTATTATTAGCTGCTCCACTTGCTACAAGTTGAATGCTTACGTGGATTCCAAGTTACCATGTCATAAAAGAAACTCTGTTGTGGACAATGTCGTCATCTTGTTGGGGAATGATCCTAAAGAGAGAGCCTTTCATCGTTCCTTTCCATTATTTAGTTCCCTGTCATGTTTTTGCATACATAGCCATATCAAAGGAAATAATTTTTTTTTTCTTTATGTTGGAGAAAAGAGATGAGATACTTGGTAGTGATGATCTTCATTTTCCTCTCTCTTATGCTAAAGTAGTAAAGTGAAAGACAGACAATTAAATAGTACTGTCTATTTGTTTCACAGAAAGTCACCTTTTGGAAGTTTGACAACTTATGTGTGTGTATATATGTGTGTATATATATATATATATAGCTCCTTCAAATGGTGACAATTTGTAGTGGTGCTGGTGATATTTTTTGCATAATTAGATCTGTTGCAGAAACTAGATCTTACCCCTACTTTAGTCAACGGGACGATTCCCTTTTTATTCAAGGATAAAGTGAATTTGTGTGCATTTTTCCATTAATTATTTCACTTTCGCTGGCCCTGGTTTCCCTCTGATCGTTTTGGAAACTGCACTAAAACCTCTTCACTTAAGTACAACAGATCAATATAGTCTTTCTACGGTTGATTTGGTTATATAAATTATCTTATCTCATCTTATATAATTATTATAATTTTTTAAAATTTTTATATAAAATATAATAAATAATTCAATTTTTTTAAATATCAAAATAAAAATTATATTAAAAAAATATTTTATTTAACTTTTAATAAAATATTTCTGAATTGCGTGACATTTTCGTGGTTCTGTTTTCTAGTTACAGATGTCAAGTATTTATGGGTCTCTTTTACTTTTGTAACCAAAGCACAAGACTTTCAATATTTGCGTCTTTTTTACTTCATCAGTGAAACAAAAGAAGACTCTGTACACATCAAATTACGGGGTCGTTTGCATTCAAAAAACACATCATCTCATCTTAACTCAACTCATTTCATTTCATTATTACAATTTTCTTAAATTTTTATACAAAATATAATAAACAATTCAATTTTTTCAAATCCCAAAATAACTTTCCCAAATTTCTATACAAAATATAATAAATAATTCAACTTCTATTCTACTATTCATAAACCATCTCAACCCATCTCAACTCATCTCTGAATCCAAACCACTCCATCTCAGAGTTCAAACGTAAAACGCAAGCGCAAAGAATAATATATATATACGCAAGCGCAAAGAATAATATATATATATATATATGATTTTTTCCTTTGGGTCTTTAATATTTTTTGAGTAATACTATTATTCATCTTAATTTTTATTATTTTTTTATTATTTTATAACGTAATATTAGATGATTAAAAATTATTTATTATATTTTTATTTATAAACTTATTATCATATTATAAAATAATAAGAAAACGATGAAAAAAAGATATTATAATTAGACTTTTCGTTACTTTTAATAGTCAAACATTGAAGACTCCTCCAAACACATGTAATTAATTCTCTTTGAACAACACACCAATGAACATGAGATACAAAAGACCTAAAAACGTTAAGACTTTCCTAGAAAATCTCAAATTAATATTGCTGGCTGATGATGTTGCAGTTTTCAATTACTGTGTTTCAGGAGGGAACAGATTATCCTTGTTATCATTTTTTAATTATGTTTCGTTATGTGATGATGTATCACTGAAGAGAGAGAGAAACAGGAACAGATAAAAAAGAAAACATGAAACTATATATATATATATATATATTCGTTCTCAGAAGATAATATTAACAAAAGTACTTGGTAACTTTGTGGTTATATATATTCGCATATCCTTTAAAGTAAACCGACTTATTTTTTTAAGGAAACCATCGAATACAAAATAGAGATATAATTCAGAATTTTGCCCTAAACAGACAACTAGTATAAGCAGTTTCTCTTGTACTAAAAAAATTGCTCTTAATTAATTAAGCTGTTGCAATTGGACCCAACTTGACATTAGCTTCCGTGGCGGCCTTCATTGCCTCAAATCTTGGTTCCTTGGCCTGGAACTTGAGGCCTGCATACAGCTTCATGTAGTCTTCAAAAACGAATTTGGGGTAAACATTGACGTTCTTTTCCTCAGCCTGATCTTTCTCCACCATTGCTGGTACTGGATAGATAACAGCATCACTGCCAGGGTTATAGAATGAAGCTATTGACATTCTGTTGCCATTTGTTTGGGCTATCACTCTGTGCAGCACACTCTTGTACTTCCCATTGGTGATGACCTATATATATGTTTATAAAGAGGTTTAAGGTCATTATATTGTTATAGAATTGAGCCAAAGATCCCTCAAAAAGTGGGGGTTTTTTTCTCTATTTTTTTTTTTTTTTTGGGTCAAAATAAATATAAAAATATACCTCGAGCTGGTCACCAATGTTGATTACAATGGAGTGGCGCATGGGCGGGACGTCGATCCACTGACCATCTTTGAGTAGCTGGAGACCGCTGACCTTATCGTCCTGGAAGAGTAGGATAATGCCACCAGCATCGGTGTGGGCACGGAGACCCTTGAAAAGTTCAGGCTTGGGGCATGGAGGGTAATTGCTGACCTTGGTTCCAAAAGTTGGACCCTTTGATCCATAGAATGCCTTTTTCAGGTAACCTTTCTCTATTCCAAGATTCTCACATAACAGGTCTAGGAGTTCCTCTGCTAGTTTTTCCAGCTTCAGTGCAAATTCCTTCATCACCTTCCTGCATTAGTTTCCCAGATGTAAAATATTAGCAGACAAAGATAGAGAGCGAGAGAGAGGTTTTGGTTTAAAAAACAGAGTGTCGCTTGAACTTGGAACCAACCCAATTGAATATTATTATTCCCAGGGAAATAGTGGTGTTAATCATGCAGTATTATAAACCCCGGAGAACATAAAGTATCTTATTCTTCTACTATAGTACGGGTCCATTCACACATTAAATTTCAGTAAAGAAATATACAACTACCGCCAAAAGATATATGCCACCATAAAATGTACAGAAACTTAGAAGTGCTGTTGTTGATGTACACGAAAGCCATCTCCTAAAAATATGTTATTTCTTTACCTGTATTCATCTTGGAGATCTGGAATCTCAGAAATATTGGACTCGGGGAGATGGCGCAAGTGGAAGGTGCTCTCCCAATCCATGTCATTGACCTCAGCCTGAACACCCTCGAGAGCCTTGCTCGCCACCAGCTCCTTGAACCTTTGCTCCATGCACCTTTTGTAGTGCTCCTTTGTCATCCTCTCCACCGTGTCCAGAAGTTCATAGGGTATCCCATGATTAAGTAACTGCAATTTTCATGAAAGAAACACACAGAAAACAAAACAGTCAGACGCGTAAAAGGAAGTAAATGGAGCAATGGATGTACAGAACCAATTAGGCTCTTAAGAGTTATAAACCTCAAAGAAGCCCCAGTTTTCGCATGCATCTTTGATCTTCTCCATCGTTGCTCCTCTCTCCTGGCCGTTTAGCTTCTCCATGTTGATCACTGGGAAGTTCTCCATCTCTCTCTCTCTCTCTCTCTCTCTCTCTGTCTTTCTGTCTCTTTGTCTATGTCTCTCAAGCTAGCTGTAATCGATGGTGTAGTGTGGGAGTTGGGTGGTGTGGTATTTATAGAAATTAGCGGTCATTAGGGACAGGAACAGTAGTGCCTAGCTAGCTTGTTTGGGTCTGTGTTTTGGATAGACTTAAAAAAAGGAATTAAAAAAATTAAGTTGAATCTAATTATAATTTAAGGTACTTATTTTAATTGTAGTAGATCCAGTTATTATATATATTATATATCTTTCTATCGGAATTGTAACAGCCTGCTTTATAAGGTCGGTCCCTCTGTCATGTCCTATATAGTATATAGTCTGCAGGTTGGACCCACCTAATTAGTGGCTGCAATTTTGACCCATCACTAGCCGATTAAAGATGACTCCTCCAGCACCTTCCTTGCGCCTCCCAAGCAGCCACGCCTTATTTAATTATGGAAAAATTTCTTATAAACGATTTCGTGTACTAAATTATACATCAATATTAAATAGAAAGTATTTTTTTATTTATTTTTATAATAAAAAAATTATGTAAGTATTGATATACAGTTTGGTGTGCCAAACCGTTTTTATCTAAAAAAATCTTATTTATTATTAGGTTTTTTAGTCACCAATCAAAAATTAGAATTTATAGAAAAAAGATTCAAATGGACTTTTATTACATTGATAATGGGTCTAGTAAAATTTCCATGTTATAAAGATCCATATGCCTTCACATTTAATGTAGTACCCTTCTTTTACGCTTTGTATTTATTTCGAAAAATCAAGATGATTCATTTTATTTTAGGTTGAGTATATTGTTAGTTATCAGTTGTTGGTTGGGATTAGAAAGATTGGGCAGTGCTAGGGACATGAACTTTGTCCATATCATCATTTTCTAAGAAAGAATATAACAATTTGTAGTACCCCACCGACAGCATTAATATATATTTTTTCAAATATAAGAAAATATATATTTAAGAATATAGATTCAATACAAAAAACAAATGAATATTTATAACGAGTTATATACGATGATTTAATAATAATTATTGAAAATATTTCAATAATTATTTACAATAATAATAAACTCATTTTGAAAGGAAATAATAATTTTTGTAATAAATAATTGACAACAAATAAACAGTTTCATTGTAGTAATTTTCTCTAATCCAATTTTAAAGAAAACTTTATCCCTTTTATATATCTTTGTGTTTGTTTCCCTCTTTCCATTTTCATCTGCCTTAAAGTTTAAAAAACCAAATCTGTCACATTTCTCTCGCAGCCTCTATTCACGCACATGAGGCACTCTTGGCTTTACTCTATATACCTCCAACACATTCGCTGTTCATTATGTGGCACCCGGCCATGCAATGTGCATGATGATCAGTTGCACTTTCAAGACTACTAGGATCTACAATTTTTCATGCATGTTTTGTTCAATTTTCTCCCTCCATCTTCCATTTGCTTCTCTATGGTTATAATTAATGCCCTTTCTCTTGCCCATGGAAACTTTCAGATGGTGTCCTTTGTGCTCAAATAGTACTACTACAAACAACTCTCTCTTCGGATATTGTTGAAGTTTCTTCTTTTATATATAGCTCAGCTCCATCAATTTTTGGCACGATCCTGATTATCCGGCCTAGCTGTTTGGGTAACCAAATTCCTTGATGTCATGATCATATTATCATGTCCCTACAAGCTGCATGCCCCACCTCGGAATTAGTACTATTTTTAAAAAATAATATTTCTAATAACCCTAATTTTATTGACAGATAGATTGAGAAAAGATCAGAACTATTGGATTGAACCAATTCCTAGAAATTCTAAAAGATTCTATATCCCATATATCTGAACGTCTCATAAGAGTACTTCATTTTGGTTTATTTCTATAGCTAGCGTTCAAACCACTCAATTATATGCCATGTTTCATGTTTGTGCATGCTTCTTTGAGTTTCTTTCCCTTTTTTTTTATCTTCAAATTATATTATATATCCAGATTAAATATAAGATATTATATACTAATAACTTTCTATAATATATTGGCCATAGAAAAAGGCTATTTTTGTTTAATTAGTTTGGACTAGAACTGATGAAGAGATTAGAAGATGATAATTTAATTTGTCAATGTCGTGGCCGGGGGACTGCAAAGTAACAAAGTTGTGAATTTCTAGTTTGGTCCATGGAAATTAAATGCATGCTTTTTGTACAAAAGTTAGAAATTAAAGGCAAAGGTCGAGTCATTCCAGCTATAATGGTCTACTATTTCCCCCACCCTTTCCTTCTAGGACAACTTCATGTTGATCTAACCTTACCATATATAATTTATTATACAAACGAATTATAACCACTCAACGGCTCCTACATAAACAAAAGTCATTGTGGGGATTGTTGGGAGGAATACGATCGACAGGCCTCTCTCTCTCTCTCTCTCTCTCTCTCTCTCTCTACTATATATATATATATATATATATATATATATAGGACATGAATATCTTTGGCGCGCGATGAATCAATTATTTTTATTTTTCAGTGCAGTGAAAAGTCAAGAAAAAAAGGGTTTTTAGGTGAGCAACTAAAGGATCAGGGGATAATCCCCATTTATCAAATATGGAATTAGTTGCTCATGAAACGACTCGAAAGAACCACCTTTTAGTTTGCTGACGATGATGATGATGACACACTAGATAGCTAGGGGCATATTCTAAGTGACACTCGATCACGTACGTCGGAGATAACTTCTTTGCCATGTGCATGTCTTTCAATATTAGATCTTAGTGGGAGACAGTTTGATTCTTTTAAGAATGGGCGCCCTTTAATTAGGCTCCTCTCACATCCATATCATTAATATTATATTCTAGCAATTTTATCATGGCCCATAAAGTTCATGCATATCTATTGGAAGTTTGAAGGCATATAATATATCTACATGATGATGAATATTCATGTCATGAATGCTAGCTAGCAAGCTAGTTGCTTGGTTAATATCGAATGCACTGGAAAGTTTGTGGATATTTTGTGCTAATTATTACATAGATATATATGTATAGATCAGATGGAGGCCAGGTGATAAGAAGTTGGATAAGAAGTTCTAGTCAGCTTCAATGCGTTCTATAATTACCACATTCCATGCGCATGGGATCGTACATATATCATGAGCACTACAATAAAACTACTTATTTGAGACTAATTATTTCTAGCAAAATGACTATTTGTAGTTAAAATGAGTTTATTTTCATTAGAAATAATCATATCTGCAAAAAAAAAAAAAAAAATGGTCACAAATATCTATTTTTCTTGTAGTAGAGTTCCCGTCCCCTTGCACGCATGCGCGCATTGATATTAAAGCTTGGCGAACATGCATAATACAAGGATACCATGCATGCATGCATGAACAAGTAGTTTGAGTGCATGTCGTGTTCACTCGATCTTCTAAAACCAACCATCCACACTCCGCATGGGTTGAGAATATAACATTAATTGACAATGAAACGTACGTACATCATGATGCTTATATATGCTTGCAACCATATTTTATTTTCATGAGATTTATATAGATCGAATTTGTCCATAATGAGTACCATCATGACTATAAATTATGAGCTTATCATCATAAGAAACATTCAAACCCTAATCATGTCTCGTGGAATTTATATATAATATCATGTGTTCTTGATCATCTGGCTTTGATTACATCGATCGATCCACCTACGATATTTATTGATCACTTGCAGTACTACTTCATGCACGTATGGTACAGGAGAACTGCTCATGCGTCAATATTGATTGTGTACGTACTGGTAGTATTAATTAATTAATTTCCACGCGCGGCTAGCTGTAAATTTGTGTTTTATTTTTAATTTTTAAACTTACCGAACATATCATGCATCATGCGTACGTACGTGTAAAACGGTCGAGTTGATCTTCCTAGCTATATATATCTATATTCCTTGAATGGCTAGTCATGATATACATGAATTGATATTATTCGAATCTCGATCTGTGCATTCGTCACCAAATTGAGATGATGAGATAGCTAATTGCCAAAACCGTCATAATTCGGCGCGTTCATATTTCTTATTTAGATGAGCTAATTTTTCCATACATTTGACCATTATATTGAATCAAAGTACTCTATCGGTCACATGCTGAAATATTACTCATGAATTATATATATATATATATATATATATATATATATATTTTTTGATCCATCCGTAGATGTCGGTACTATATAATTTAGGCATATATATATATATATATATATATATATATATATATAGATGGAGACAAATTAAGCTGGTGCAATATTTGGGAGGCTCTGACCGACGTCCGTCCGTAGTGCATGATTATCAGCCTAGGTATATATTATGATATACATATATATATATATATATATATAGCTTTAATTTACCATGGCGGCTCCTTAAATCACCTTTTAAATTAAGAGTAAACTAATTGCAAAGATATGAAAACATTAATGCATGCATGTCCTCTCCAAAATTGATATTTATATATGAAAAAACTTCTTCACACTCTACTGTGTGAAGTAACCCAACACACCTAACGTGCTTGGTTGAAAAAAAAATTATGTAAAATGTGTGAAGAGTGCAATACACAATAAAATAGAGTGTGATATAACATTTCTCTTTATATATACGTATAGATATTTTTGTTTCTCTCTCGTCTCTCTCTTCACAAAGAAATGGTTACAATTCGTTTGACAAGACCCACGGACTGCATCAAAATAAAGGAAGAAATGATCATCTGTGGGTGTCGTACGTGCCTGCCTCGAAACTTCGTGTACGTGTCAATTACTCTCGAATGTCGACTTTTCATCGTCAATTTGTTTGGCTACTTTATTTTCATACCAAGCAAATAGTAGTTAAAACTTCCACCGCAAGAAATGTGGATTTTTTGGACGAAATTTTTTTATATATTCAAAATATTGAGATTTCGTCCTTCCAATGAGGTTTCGTTTGGTTACACAATTCAGATGAGATGAAATATTTTGTTAAAAGTTAAATAAAATATTATTATAGAGTTTCGCTAGGTACAAGCAATTTGACACACCAAATCGCATACCAACGCTGACATGATTTTTTTTATTAAAAAAAATTTTGAGAGAAGAAGAAGGTTATTTGTCTCATAAAAATTATTTCTATCTTTAATTCACACCATTTCATTAAACAAATACCTTACATGTCAGCATTAACGCGAACTCGCTTGTAAGAAGACTTTTCTATTATTATAATATATTTTTTTAATATATTTTTTGTTTTAAAATTTGAAAAAATTGAATTGTTTATTATATTTTGTGTGAGAGTTTGAAAAAGTCGTAATGATTATATGAGATAAGATGAAATGAAATAGTTTGATTTTATGTAACCAAACCAACCCTATAAAGTATTTGATTAGTAAAGAAGAGTCTCAATCTCCTCCATCTGTGACTGGCCCCACCTTAAGAGAGGTGGAGAGAGCCCCCCCGCCTCCACCCCTCTTAGAGTGTGTGTGGTCCTATTACAAATTGAAACGAACAATTCTCATGCATGCTTGTATTTTTTTCTTTAACAAATATATATTTAAGAGAAAATATATTTGCAATCGTGAATTGTGAAACTGCCTTGTAATCGTTTTGAAAAAAATGAATAAAACATGGGACCCATATGAAAAAAATTAATTTTTTAATAATGAATCACATTCTTTTTTAAAGTAATTACATAATATTTACGCACTTTACGATTGTATGTAGAATTACTTTTTTTTAAATCTTAAAAGAGTTCCATTTTGATTATCTTTCAGCCTAGCTACGGTCCTCATGATGTAGAGTTTTATTATTTCTTGAGAAATTTTACGCTTTTACACGTGGGATGCTTGTGGCTTGACAAATGATACATGTCTATATATATATATAAGTTTCCGATACTGGCCTATTGTTTTATTTTCCTTTTACAGAAGGACTCATTTACGTACTTGATTTTCTTTTTTAATTTTGATTTTTATCATCATTCCATCCATTTGCCACGTATAATTAACCTAGTTAATTAGTGGCACATGATCACATTAGTACTACCAACAGAATCATGGCACGTCCTCAACCATGACAACTCAACTTCGTGTATAAATTATTGCTACTTCAACTAGGAATTAAGAAAATAAAGAAAAAAATATAAAAATAAATTTTTATTAAAAAAATGTGGAGTCCGCCTATTCTGTGAACTGTGAACCTCCACCCATGTGATCAACAATGGCGCCTCTGTAGCCTCTCATGGGATGGCCACACCAACACGATAGGGCAACCATTGTCCTCCACATTTCAATGGAATCCATGCACGCACCTTTGCCCTTCTTGTTAAGGAAATCCATTTGAAGAGGGATGCAAGGTGGGTGGCCACCCAATAATTGGGTGATTCCATCATCAGGTAGGCTTGCTGCCCACCCCTAGCGAACAAGCAGTTGGCGGCCACCCTATGCCCCCGCACCCACATGAGTGAGGGGCCTACATATGGACCTTGGCACTTGGTTTCATCCCGCATGGGCAGGTGACCATGCCCAACTGTTGGGCAGACGAATGGCCTTGAGAACCGTTCGAAATCTGCCAAACAATCCAAATTCCAAAAACTCGTTTGCCAAATCAACTGACCTATCTATCAAATCAACAAATCAAACCTCAAATACACAGATCCAACAACAAAAATAATCTTTAAAAAAAATAAAGTATCACAATGAAGTAAACCACAGAGTGGACGCGGGTCTAATTAAGCAAAGAACCATGGCCACGACTAGTCGTGGGTTTGAGCAGAGATCTATAGCCATGACTAGACGTGGGTCTATGTAGAGAACCACGACCACAAATGGCAGTGAGTCTCTTCGCCAACCAACATCTATTTGTGGCCTCAAACCCACAGCCACGACATGGCCCGTGGGTATCTCAGCACATTGAGAAGACGTGTTGCATTTCTGTGGGGTTAGGGCCGACAACAAAGGAAGAGATGAAGAAGAGAGAAGAGATTGAGAAATGGGGTAGGGGGGTAGACGAGGCAAGAGATTGAGAGAGGAGAGAATGGGCAAATGATTAAACTAGGGTTTTTTTTCGTTTTATAGTCTGAGCCCTATGCGTGGAGAGCGAGTGAAGTACGGGCAAGTGGGTAGGCCCACCCTCTCCTTTCTTTTCTTAAAAAACTCACCCTCCCATCCGCTTGGGTCAGGTGGATTGCCTGCCCAAGCCCATGCGAGGCCTGCCTAACAGGCCCAGTAGAAGGAAGGAAAGGCAAGGAGTGGCATTTTATCCTTTTTAGGTAAATCCATCCAGAGAGATAAATAAGGCCAAAAATTAAATGTGTTAGAGGAGATTGAGAGGATCTATCTTCTGACATGTTGATATGTGTTGTTGTATGAAGGGGAGGAGGCTCCCTAGCTATTGGTGTGGCCTAAGGCAAAGGTAGGGATGGCAACTCGTATTCAAGGATTGTGTTCGTGCTGTGTCAAGTAATAAATATTCGACTCTATCGATTGAACCCTAAATCGTAACACGACCCATATAAATAACAGGTGATATGATACGACCCGTTTTGATATTTTTCAACCTGTTTCATGCAAATGGATTTAATTAACCCATTTAACCTGATTAACATAATTTTATAAGAAAATTAGTACAACATACCAACAAAAAAGTCAATATTTTTTAGATATTGACCTATAATAAACTAATATCACAATTACAACAATAATAAATATTAGCATATTGTAACTGTAATCTTCAAAAAGATTTTAAACATTATACCGATTGATTACAAATTAAGTAGGTTGATTTGTTATTGATCCGTTTATTAATCGTGTCATATCGGATCGATCTGTTTTGATCCGATTCACGAGTCATCACATATTATATGCGAAAGTACGTAAAAGCGACCTCCTCTCTTTTCTCAATGTTTTGCTTTTTATTTTTTGGTTTCAAATTCTCTATTACATGGCATTGATCATATAGTACACGAGAAGCTAAATTGGCATAGTTGAAGACACGTGTTACAATCCCATCAATAAGACACGTACCATTAAGGTTATAATAGACGATAAATGTATGAAAGGGTTGTTTTGAGTCAAAATGATCAATAACACGGCAATATAAATAAGTCTTGGTCTTCATGATCAACCGAGTGATTTTTTTTTTTTAATTGCAAAATATTTTCATCACAAAATACGGATTTGAAATATTCAGATATTAATATATATATATATTGGCATCAGTGAAGAGGTCAGAATAAAGTAGTTGAGTCCTAGTATAGTACTACTTCTTCTTATGATTATTTTTTGAAATTTGATGTGCAATATTTTGACACGGGTCGTACGTACCAAGTTATATATATATATATATATATATATATATATATATATATATATATTTAATGGTTTAAAAGTTGGAGACAAATTAGAATTCAAAATAGTGGACCAAATGAATGATGTGGAGATGAGGATTTTAAATGAATTAAGTAATTAATTAGTTTGAAAAATATTATTGTTTTTAATGTTTTTGACTTTGGACTCTGCATGTATTTCTTTCTAGGAATTAAGGAATGTGCATGGAAGCTGCGCATGCTACTTGGGGTTAGCTAGCTTTCCTTTCATTGTCATATAATTTATTGTCATATTTGCTACCAACTTGTCGATCTCATGAGTATGTGGCTCTTATCTGCCTAATCTTAGACTACCTCTTCTCTTTGGTCCTGCAAGCTCATAAAGCCTAACAACTTTATATACTTAAATAAAAAACAAAAATAATAAGGAAAAAAAAAACAAACAAGCTAACCTATTTTAACTTAATTACTTTCTATACGAAGAGTGATTTATTTTGTATGAAGAGTAGAATTTTTCTTATTCGACTGATCCTACTTTGGGATTAATTTTTGTTTTTCATAAATCATATATATATATATATATGTGATCTATTATATGCTAAATTATTTCAATGGAATTGGAATTCCAAATAGCATTAGCAACTAATTAATAATATTTACATTTAATTAGGTGGATTGAGGATATTACGTAGCTCACAAGTACTATTATACACGCGTACGTGCATTAATTTGTGACATGGTGGTCACAAATGGACATGACTTGCAAGTGAAAGTCTTCCGGGGAAAGCAAAAATGGTGTTTGCTTTGCATAAAAGCAAATTCAGTACGTACCAAAGAAAAAAAGAACAAATTAAAAGACCAGCAGCTAGCTAGCTAGCTGACAATATTGATAAATGACCAAACCAGACCTAATTTAATGTTCCACATGGTTTTATTTTTAGAAAAAAGTGTTTTGAAAGCATCTAGCTCTAGTACTATATATTCATCATGTGGGGGATGATTTTCGTTTTAAATGACTTCATGGCCGTACGTACACGTTTAAAAGTAAACATTAATTCAACGTTAATATATATATATATATATATATATATATATATATTAATAACAGTTTCTTTTCCTAAAAAAACATGCAATTAATTATATAGACAATTCTATTTCTGGGCTTCAAAACTTTTTAGGTCGACGTACGTACAATTATATTGACATGGATCGATATTGGATCGATGTTCCATATATAAATCGAGTTACGTACTAGCTTATACGTACAAGTACTAGTTATATATATTAATTAATGCATGTATATATAGTACCACCATAAATTAAATTAATTTTCTAATATATATGCTTAATTTCTTAATTTGTATGATTTTTATGGGTAATTACCTGATCAAAAGAAATTATCCAGATGAATGAATATTGATCATCATCTTCTTCCAATATAGCGTACATTAATTAGGGACCATCTTCAAAGAAATGT
This sequence comes from Juglans mandshurica, assembly GCA_022457165.1. Taxonomy (NCBI): domain Eukaryota; kingdom Viridiplantae; phylum Streptophyta; class Magnoliopsida; order Fagales; family Juglandaceae; genus Juglans; species Juglans mandshurica. The sequence continues at coordinate 26,857,278 of CM039620.1, read as the reverse complement.
CAGCCACAGTACGTACTGTTAATTAACGATTTTGGATTTCTAGATTTTATTAATTTCCTCGACCAAAATGGGTTTCTCAATTATAAAATTTATGAGGAATTGTGATATATATATATATATATTTAATAGATTTAATTAAAACACTTGGGCTGCTAATTAAATCCCAATAAGTCTTAAACCCACGCCTACCAAAATGACCTTAACCTAGAAAAGTTGGATCGGTTTTTCTCATTAAGAAGATCAGGAATACCTAAAAAAGAGAAAAATGTAATAATATTTTGGCATATGATCATGAACAACAGAAAAAAGCTTATTCTCTCTCTAAAGGAATATATATATATATATATATATATATATATATATATAATATATATATATAGAGAAATGTTAAAATCCCGAATTTGGGACGGCAAAAACTGTCCCGAAAGAGTTTTTTTTTTTTCTTTGCCTAGTGATAAAGAATGTGTTTTTTTAATGGTGTTGTGAATTTTTTTATTTTTTAAAAAATATTTATGATGATTAAAAAAATATATAAAAATAAAACAAAATAAAATATGCTGTTCGGGAATTGCATTCAGGAGTTTTTTTCGGAAAGTGTAGTCCTACTTATGTGTGTGTGTGTATATATATATATATATATATATATATATATATATATATATATATATATATATATATATATATATATATATTAGAACATGTGGTCTAGTCATCAGTCAAATTTGAGCGTCAACCACGTACGCCGGCATAAGTAACGCTTTCTTGCAATTTGTTTGACCTTATTTCAATACAACAAAATTTATTTCTCCGCGATTTTTTCATTTTGTACCGGACTTGATGAGACTTCGGGTAAATATTGGAGGCTCTTTTTTTTTTTTTTCAAGAAATGACATGGTATATATATATATATATTTATATTTGAGGTAAAAATATCCAACACGCAAAAAGAAAAGGGAGGATATATACATATATAATCTTTTTTCAAAGAAGAAGATGGTACTTGTGAGGGGGTAAAATATACAGGATCGAAGACCAGGACCAGACCAGCACTAAGAGACAAGAGAGAGAGAGAGGAGATAAGAAGGGACAAGGGGTGAAAGTGTCAAGAGGTAAAAGAAATAGGATGTTAGGAAAAAGTGAGAAAGAGAGAGGGATCAGACACGCAAAGTAGAGCATGCCTCACCACTGTAGTGGGCATGCAAAAAGAGGTATCAAATAAAAGGGAACGACCAAACAACTAGCCAGTGGCTTCTTCTTCGACTTATTCTTCAACCTCTAGAGGGAGAGCTCCAGTGAGAACATCTTCTTAAGTAAGTAGATTTCTAACTCCCATTATACAGTGAGAAATGAGATGTAAATTTGTGTGTCACTTTCTTTTTATTTTTCTCTATACTTGTTTTCTATTCACTGCCATGGATGTACATATCGACACCGTACAGTCGCACCGTATTATTGTCGAGGGCTCCAAACAATACTGATAGAGGCCTGAATTTCCATAGCGGGTCGGGAATGACTCTTTCTCCCCTTCCAGTCTATTGAAAAAATTTTCATGCATCAGCAGTACCCAATTTTATTGATAAATCTTTATTGGTGATTGACAAATACTTTATACAAAGAGACCAAGAGGATTAGAATAGAGATCCTAAAACCAACTGTTAATGCGTAAAATTGCACAATAGGTCGGAAGGGAGAAATGAATTATCTCCGGCCCACGATGTTGATTTAGGCGTTGATATGAAGCTCTTCACATTCAACTGTAAAATAATAATAAATAACCAAGTAAAAATAAATAAATAAAGATACAGAAATTTACGTGATTCGGCATAGAAGCCTATGTCCACGGGTTGTTTGGGGGCAAAATCCACTATGATTGGTGATTTTACAATCTCTCATAACCTCACATATCGATTAATATAATAGAGAAATTTGAGATTTTGGAGGTTGAAGACGATGCCTCCCTTAAGAGAGATCTGGTGGAGTTGCTATGTGGGGTTGGAGTTTGTACGTAGAGAGCTTGTGGAGAGTCCCCTCCTTATATAGAGGTCTACTTCTTTGGAATGATTGAGTCCAATTTGCCTTGTGAACCTCTTTTCTTTTAGGAGTCTGGATCTGTTTTCTTTTAAAAGCCTGAATCTCTTTCATTTTAAGAGTCTAAAGTCAACTTCTTCTAACTTATTCATTTCTTGCATTATCTATTTCATGCCTTATCTCTAGGTTTTATCTCTTCCTTTATTATTAACAATAGGTTTTAAAATAGCTGAACATAGTCAATTTAGTCCCTAACACCAACCCCTTAAGAAAAATATTTGTACATAACTTATCTTTTTTTATTTTTTTTATTTTTTGGTTGGGAAAACATAACCTATCTAGTTGATATTATAAGTTTGGTGCGTAAAAGGAAGCTCCAATTAATCAAATGCATGCTATGGATATTTTTAAGGTACTAGAAATATATATATAGACGTTACGTACATCTTTTTGGCTTGATGATATAGTACGTACGTAGTTACATATATTAATATTAAAGTTTCATTTGTTTTTATGGATGAAATTAGATGAGTTGAAATTAAAGTTAAAAATTAAATAAAATATTATTAGAATATATTTTTTTAATATCATTTTTGTTTTGAGATTTAAAAAAATTGAATTATTTATTTTATTTTGTGAGGAAATTTAAAAAAATTGTAATAATTAGATAAGATGAAACGAGATGAGTTGAGAATAATTGTAATTTTCTACACGTTAGTGATCAATCATCATGACTCATATATTGGAGGAGTCGTGACGAAAAAAATCTAAAAAACCAAACAAATGATATCAATAGAAGTAGGTTAAATCACATGCGATATATAGATACATTCAACCCTTAAAAGTAAACTAAGAATATTAGTCAAAAATGTAGAAATTGATATTATGTGATCATGAGTCCTAATTCGATCAAGAGGTTTGATTTTAGATATATCCCAGATCGAGAAGATGGCTCCCCACCCTTATATATATATATAGACTGATCAACTGACGTTCATTGTCATGATAGAAAATTATGGCGACAAATTAGGATTCCACGTAGGGGACCAGTCTGAAATGCTTTCAGAGGAGAACTTTGAAGTTGGAAAGTGAAAGCTTGCAGAAGACGATAGCAAGAATTAATAACAGAAGGCGATATTTTGGGTGATCTTTATAAAGATCACAATGTGAATCATGGTATGACTTGTAATATTGCGGCTCAAAAACAAAAAACAAAAACAAAACACAAAAACAAAACACAAAAACAAAAAAAAAAAAAGAGAGTTGAATGAATATGTGGTTGTTAATATCGTACGTGCGTTGTTATTGTCGTTTTTATTAAAAATAAGAGATCGAGCCTAGCTAGCCCATCACGTAGGGCTTGAAGGGTCACCACTCGTGCCTGCAATTTCTAAAGTTTGATTAATATTTCATTTGTGTGAAACATCTGTGGAAGCTGCTGGGGACCATTTGACAATTTCTACTCAACCAACGGTTTCAAAGATTGCGAGGTTGTCCATGTTATGTTAGAAGACAAGGAAGTGATACAGCTAGCGTATGTGTTACTCTTAGCGGCATGCAGCATGCAGCATGGATGGAGTAAGACACGGTGCGCGCAGTGGTGTCATCAAATTCCAAAAGTTAGACTCTGCTATGTAATTTCAGTTTTGTATTTGACCCTATTTATCAATGAAATATTTCTTTTATAAATAAATAAAAAAATCTAACCGAAAGTTATGTTATGAACTTTATAATTATTATTAGAGTAATCCGCGCACTCTTTAAAAGATAGTAAAGCCCCCCATTAAAAAGTGAATTTCTTGTCATATTTGTCTATTATTTTTTAAAGGAAATGCATGAGGCCTTAGACTATACAAATTGTGTCCCTTGTTATTAGTATGCAAATCCGAGATTGAAGGTTGAAGCTGGTTCGTCGTTGCTACCCGAAACTGAGCCCATTTCTGAAGCAGACTAGGGCACTATTGCATGGCTGTTTTGAGGTTGTATAGGATTTATGGATGAAGCCCAAGTGCTGGCCATTTTCGGGCAGTAATGAGCCATGCCCAAGTTGGTACGAATCCCAAAGTACAGTTCTTTTTCTCCTATTACTTTAATGAGTTTTGCTATATACAAACAAGTTTGCGTACTAATCTGCGTACTAATATTATTGTCTTCATATTCTAAATTTAAATTAACACTGTTTTCAATAAAGTCTATTTTTTAACTAATCATATTGAATGGGTGCAGGTATTAGTACGCAGAATCGTTTGCAACTAGATTTTTCCTACTTTAATAGCTACTAAAAGTCACTCTTTGTCAACCCCAACCCATCAAACATTTATCATTCCCACATCCCTTGAGTTCATCCAATTGGAATTTTTTCCGGCCAAATTTGAAATTAGAAAAACTGGATTTCAGTTCCAACCCAAATCAATTCTAGGCCGGAACCGGTTTGTCAAAACCCAGACCTACCCGATCTGGACACAGGTTTGAAGCCCGGATACCGGATTTAAGAATGATAGCCCAAAAGTCTCAAATTCCTAGAAGCTCTGAAAGACTGAAACAAGCCTCACAGTGCACAGTTCACATCCTTTATTTTGACCTTAATAGGCTGAATACCTCGGCAAAGCTTTACCATGGGCAGAGAAAGAAAGTATTTTGGAATTACCCAAATCTTTTGTAGCGAAACTCAAATATCATATGACCTTGAATTACCAAAGCAGTGTTGGATACTCAACAGGTCTTTGGAGTAAATTTTTTCAGCCCATGTTGCCAAGGAGTAGGAGCTCCTTCAACATAAGTCCAAATTAACTGGGACATCAAGATATGTAATGCCTTTAACTTGTATTTACGGAAAACAGAAAACCCTTTTTTTTTCCGTTTAGCCTGCATGCATTTAAAATGGAATTTTTTCCACTTTCCCAGTGAAAATGTAGAGTAGGAAGTTTTCCCAATGTTCCCAACCGAACCACAAACAATGAGTGATTACCTCTCTCCACAAAATGAAACCATTTGATTGAATGTTGCCAAAAATACTAGATGATGGAAATGTTTGGGTTATTACATAGGATCGATCTCAAAAGATGTCAAGGATCTCCAGGATCGAACGGTTGCAAAGAGGACAAGTCCCACGATTGACCCACATCTCCCTCGAGCAAACCCTACAAAAGGTGTGACCACATGGTATAAAAGCCGCGCCTTTACTCCTCTCCATGCACACGCAGCACAACCAATCAGTATCCGCTCCCTTGTTGTCCCTTCTCCTTTTCTTCCTCCAATCAACACCGTCCGTTTCCTCGATCAATCTCATCAGGGTCTTGACTTCGGTGGCGGGACCCTCATCCTTCTCTTCCCGCGAATTGCGCTCGGCCGCTAATGCCATCGCCAGGTTCATGCCCGAGGAGAGTGGCGGAGCCGTGTGTGGGTTTTCTTGGAGGGTTTCCAAGGTGCTGAAACTTGAAGAAGTGGGCCTCCGCCTGGACCCACAGCAACCCATCCCTTTGAATCCTAGCCTTTCTTTCAGACTTGTCCATCTTCTTCCCGGATCTCCACTATCCATTGATACTCGATCTTCCTCTACTTGTGTTGCTTCTTCTATTGAGTTATTTTGCTCCCTAGTAGTTGCTGCACACTGCTGCAACATGTTTAGTGTTTGTTGATCTTCGCATTGATTTTACTGATTCTTATAAAAGAAGGGGAAAAACCCAGCACAACAGAACCCATAAAAATATGAACTTGCGGAAAAGGAAAGGGTTATTTGAAAGACCCGGGGTATCGCATGGCAGATCAGAGAGGAAGGATGCGTGCATGTAGATACGATTGAAGCATTCAAGCGACTGTGTGCGAGTGATTATTTAATAACATTTCCGATAATGATCTTCGATCCAAAATCACTAGACCTTTGAAAAAACTAAAAGGAAAATTCTGGGTGGGTTCAACCAATCTCTTAATCATACTTATCGGTCAACTTTTTGGTTGGTGATCAAGGTAGTATCTTCTAAAACAAGTCGCAAAATGTAACAATCAAAGAAAACCAAACACGAAATGCAAGTGCCTGGTGAAAGAAGATATTTTGACAAAGGAAATATAGATGAGTGAAGTGAAGCGTGTAAGATTATAGAACTTACTTGAACTTGGGGGACATGAGCTTATAACATTCTTAATTCCAGGCTTGGCAGCTCTGATGCTGGAGAAGTGTGCGGACAGCCGAACGAATTTAAGAAAAAAGAAAGATGGGATTGCTATTGGAGAGATTGCTCCATAGTTTAGTGAAATGAAACGGAGACAAGAGGACGCTGTTTTGATGGAACAACAACAAAGCAGTGGCATTACCAAAATCCAAGAAAAGGGTCCCGCCAGGATCATGGGTCTCGCTGACAGAAAGACAGACAATTTGTTTGACCTAAAATCCCAGTGTACAGTGTCTGAAAGAGAGAGAGAACTTGTGTATAGGCGGATCCGGATCAGGATCCTCCATTTGGACAAAACCCGACTGTCCAACAACGTCTTGTACTGATCAATCATCAAATATGTTATAACTGGAGATTGAACACGTTTTTCTTGGTATAAGATCTTCAGTCTCTTGGCTAATATCCAATTGATTGTAATTGAGGAAGGTCACAAATTTTATCTTATACACCGTGGAGACATGATAATTGGCAGTTTTTGTCTAGAAAATGCTGAGAAAGTGAGTAATTTCTCCGATATCATGAAGCTACTACTATTTGGATGTGTAACTAAGCCAATTAGCCTTTGATTGTTAAATAGCATTAGCATTATTGGGTGGCTGAAAAGGTGGGTAGAGATGAGAGGAAAATGGAATTGCGCCAGAAAATTGTCAAAAGAGAAAATTGTGGCGACTTTCAGAAGCAAAAAAGGTAGGCTACTACCTAAAGTTGTAAGGTTAAATTTCTAATCAAAGCAATAATGCTCTTTTGCTGTAAACAACCATAAAGGCAAAAGCCAAAAATCCCGGCTTCATGGCCCAGTTTTAGAAAATTACCAATTCAATGGTAATCTCTGTTGAATAAGGGATATAACCAATCCAATACATCGTATAAAACCTTAACATTTCCTTTAAATACATCGGATTCTAGAGATGTGAAACAGACAATTGGGAGGCAAATAAAAGAAAAAACATATTTTAATACCACAGTAGAACACACCAAAAGAGCAGGTCCATGAGCATGATCCCCCTGGAGGTCCCTTTCATATTATAAAATTATGGCATCCAAATCAAAGAGACATTACAATCGACAAATGGTAGCGACAACATGCAGCAATGATAAGGAGACATTACAATTGGCACTTCAAAAAAACATATCAAACTGGTGTTTTAAAACATAATCTGTTGTCGAGGATATGCATACAAGTCAAACCTACATTCCGGTGAGCTGTTGCTTTTGGGCCCTGATCAATTCACAGGAACAATGCCGACTACACTCAGCCTTATTATACATCGGAGTCATGTCAAAATGCAAAATGTCTATTTGTTGAAGGGATTCTTTAAGTCTTCAATCTTATTGTAAAGGATTTTCCGGAGCAACCTACATTGGAGAAACTGATGTCAAGGATAAACTTGGTGCCACTGTTGCAACGTATTGAACATTACTTTTTTTTTTTTTTTTGAACGAATTACAAGTATGTGTTAGGTGGAAAACTAGTTTCTATAATTGGACATCAAAGCCAGCTGACTTTTATCACAACACAAACTATACAATTCTTTTCTCTAAATTCTGGTTACAGAAACTTCAACATTATAGTTTAAAAAAGTAAGAGAGATAGGTTGTTAACTAGGAATTATTGTAGATGTATATCTGTGAATCGGCACTAATAATCAAATGCAGCACTTAAAAATAAAATCTATGCAGGAGAACAAGGAGGAAAAACCTTACAACAGCAAAATTTCTAGAAATCAGCCATGGCAGATTTTCCATATCTGCCAGTTCCTGCAGCTGTAAAAACTGACAAAAAGAAGTGTTAGTACTTATTAATCCAACATACCAGGCAAAACATGTTGTTACAAGATATTTGAGGCTTTCATTGTTAGTAATCCGAGTAATACATTAAAATCCCACTTCCACACAAAAAAGTGGCAAAAAATTAAGTATACAACAGGAGCTAAGATGAAGATCTTCAAGGCTTCATGAGCAGATTGCCTTCTGGAAAAATAGAAAATGCATGGACCAAATGAATACTTGAAACATTAAACAGTTATAACCAGAGATTACTTACATAGTTTATAGGAACCTGAAAAATTACTGGCCTCAGTAAGTGAATGTATCTTAGCCAACAGAAGCCTGACAAGTGACAGAACTGTTAACCACACTGAAATGAAAGAGGACTCATTGCTGGTCAAGGAATCAATCAAAATATTATTTTTATATTTTTAGAAACAATTCAAGGGTCCATACCCCACCCGACCCTAACCCCCTACCCCAAAAAAAATGGAAAAAAAAAGGTGGTAGACAACTTCATTTGTCTACCAGTACAACAAAAATAAAACTGAAGTATCAATTGCCTCCAATGCCACCAACAACCTCCACATGCACCAAATCAGTACTTTTAACGTAGAGTGTGAAACCGAGTCACCGACCCATTCTATTCTATGCACTCATGTACTGTAGCTGTAAACAATCTCCTTGCATGGCAAGGTAGAAAATCAAAATGCATCGTGTCAAAAATTTTGAATTAACACCATACAGATATAGAACAACACATACCAGTTCACTATTTATAGCCTACTTCTAGCATCAAATGACGATAGCTACGTCCACGTATTATTCGCTGCCACAGATACTGGAGCAAGTTCTGGAAACTCATTTGCATCTGCTGCTGGACAAGCCTGCAACATAATATCAGCTCAAGTGAACATAATACAATGCCATGATCATTTAAATCTTTCAATATGATAAAAAAATCTCTTACCATCTCACAAGACACCTCTGAATCCCTCTAGATATGGGCCGAATGAAGGACGGGTCTCGTTGAGCATAGAGCAAACCAACCTATCAAAAACAAGAGGAAAAAGGGGGAAAATATGAAATCAATAGGCACCGAATGACTATCTGGAAAAGGCTCGAACACAGTAGTGTTACATTAACCAGAAGATGTATTACTATAGAATGAAATCCAGCCTCTTGAATTTGGAAAAGAAAAAAAAAATGAGAACTTCATCTATTCTAATATAATGGGTTTTGCATATATCAAATAAATTTTGAAAAAGTGTTTGGGAAAAATAAAAAACTCATACAAAATTAAGTATAAATCAGAACACAAAAATTGAATAAAGGAAAAATAAGGAAAAAAACTGCACTTCAACTGAACATTTACTATCACGGAATCACACAAGAAACCCGAAAGAAGAAACAAATAAACAAAGAGGCAACTACCTCTACTAATGCAACAGCAGAAGGGTCATCAAATATCTCAAGACTACAATCTGCTAGATAATTAATCTGCATCAAAACCATTAAAAGAGAATGAAAGATTACAAACTGAACAACAGAAAAAATGGGAGGGTTATTAATCTGCATCAAAAGAATTAAAAGAAAAAAAAACCAGTTACAAATTTAACAAGTGATAAAGAAGTAGAAACTTAATGTATAAGGAAAATAAAATAATCAGATTGAACACATAACTAGTAAAAAGCCAACAGATCATACATAAACAAAAATTTACCCCAAACTCTGTATTGATGAAAGATTGAACAAAATCTATCAGTTGAAGCTTTGCCCACTTGATGCATAGGGTGGGGTCATCTGTCTTTGGAGGATGCCTCCAAGGTGCCCCAAACCGTAATTTATCTTTTGAAATCTTTCCACTCTGTGCATCACCAGCAAACTTTTGCAGGAGTCCCAATGCTCTATCCATAGCAGGATTCACCACGGTAATCTTAAATGAAGTAACAAGAACAACCAAATTAGGCACCTCTTACTACACATACCGCAAAAAGTCAAGAAAATAATTATCTTTAACAGGGAGATGAATGCACAACTATGTCACAAGTCGTGAATTTCACACAATAACAGCTCATTAACACAAATCCGGAGCACTCCACTTAATAAAGGATATGAAATCATGCTGAGAGACGACACCAAGTCAGAGAGATTGAGTTTTGGACCTGAAAGTCTAAGCAAGCTTGTTTTTTCTTATTATGTTCAGCATAGTAAGCTTTAATCATTCCCTCATTACACTCTAAGCCTACTCTATGTAGGGGTGGGCGGTGGGAATGGGCCTGGGCGCCCGGGTTTTCGCCAGGCCCAATATACATATACATATACATATACATATATATATATATATTAAACAATAATTTATTTTAATAAAATGATGTCGTTTTGCTCTAATGTTTTGTTTTAAAATACCCCCCCTCCCTAGCGTCTCTCCCTCTTCCCTTCTATTTTAAAGCCCCGTCTGGTTGTCGTCGCCCCCAACCCCATTGGCCCCAACTATTGCCCCCAGCCCCGTCAGCCTCACTCTCCCTCTCGTCATCGCCCCCAGCCCCGTCAGCCCCCACTCTCACTCACGGCCTAGCCATGGGCAAACGGCCCTGGGGGTGAATCCACCCCTAGCATCCGGATGGGGGCACCTGGGGGCGGGGGCTGCCCGCCCCGGAGGTGCGGGTAGCACCCCTAACTCTATGTCCACATATGAAGCTAAGATGATAGGGAAGATACCAACAACTTCAATTAAGAAAGAAAGTCCTGTGAAAAACAAACCAATGAAACTTATTACTTCAGTAAATAACCTTTATTTATATAAGTAGCCTAAAATGTTAATGGGTTACATAACTAGTCTAGATGTACTAACTTGAAGATTCATCAAAGCTTCCAAAACTTAGAGAAAGAGAATATCAGGGTTCAAAAGGAAACAAGAAGCAAATTGATGTTCATTTGCAAAACTTACTTGTAAATATGCCAAGTATGCATCTACGATGTCTTCGAAAGTGCTACTCTCATCGCCCATCATCCTACAATTAAATACAATTGGGATTATTTTACAAATAGAACGTAGATAAGCTGGAAATGACGTGCTTACTAATGCAAGGCACACATATGGTAACTTTTCCATGTATTTCCCACTCTACCATGATGTTGCATTGGCCAATTTCAACTATGATCAATGATTCTCTCTATTTTTTTATAGGCTAACCAATGCATATATCTGGACTCAGAATGTGAACATAGCTATTGAAGCAAGATATAAATTTACTAGATGATACCATGGCAAACTAAGGATGAAATCATTCTTACTTCTGATAATGGTTACTTTGTTTAAGAGCATAAAGCTCAAATAGATGTCGAGGGGTTGGCCCAAGCACCTCAGCAACCACCGCCCACTGCAATTACAGTAAAAATAGAAACATAAAGAACGAAAAAAATAATAATTCAGCAAGCCTGCCAGCAACTAACCAAATAAGGTGAAGACAGCTAAGGGGAAAAAATAAGATTCAATTCGGTTGTGAAGTCTGATCAAGTTTAGGTCCTTTTTTTTTTATTTTCCTGTTTTTCTTCGAGGATGTTCATTCCATGTTTCTTTTTCTGAAGAATTTAGACAGGTACTAAAATTTGCTTGCCTCTGAATGACTGAAATAATCAGGAACCATATGCATTTTAGCTTGCTGGGGAGTCCATCCGAATGCCTGCAGATCAAACAAAATTGAAATGAGTGACATAAAGAATGATCAGCAGTGCACATATATTTCATCAAAGGAGAAAAGCCCATTGACACAGACACATGCAGATTGATTATCAATACCCAAAATGAAGCACACACAAACAAAGACATCATTAGATGATGTACACATTATCAAGTGTTATGCACATCGGTGTGTGTTGCAGTTGAGGAGTCCCAATTCTAATTACGCCTCAAAACCATAATATAGAATACAATCATAATATATTGCAGGTTGGGTGTGATGCGGAAAATAATAATATAATTTCATTAGCTAAAGCTTGCACCAGACTTAGGGTTTAAACAAATCGAGTTCGAGCTAGAAGTGGCTGGCCAAGCCTTATTCATTTAATTTTTATAAAAACATGAGTTGAGCACGAGTGTGTCACTGAGCTACATTTTATGATCATGAAAAGTTAATATATTAGTCAAGCGGGCTCAAGCTTGTTCACAAGCTATTTAATTTTGACAAAATGGATTCTTTATAGTATATATTAACTTTATCTACAAATTTTAATAATAAATGCTGAGATTTTCTTAATACTTTATATAATTTATGTATACATATTTCAATGACTACTCATAACCTAAATAATTTTCGAAGCAGCAGCTTTACTCCTGTTGGGCTATGTCATATATTTTTATGTTAAATGCTTGTAAATTTAATAATTTAAGTTTAAATAATATGTAAAGCAATATTAGTAAATTTATGCAATTTTAAAGATTTGAGACGCTTCAACTTCTTTCGTATATACCTTTTTGTCTTCTTTCCTCTATATTTAATCTATTACAACTAGTAATAGCAACTAGATTGTGTTCAGATTACTCCGCAATCAGTCACGCATTGCACAGGTGCATGACTAGCATTAATAAAATTCAAGCAACGTCATATTACTAGAAACATGATTTCCTTTAATATTTTAAAATACTTATATACTCTCGTTATAAAGTAAAAGAAAATACTGTAGAAAATAATAAATATGAAATTATTCGAGTTTATACGAACTTGTATGACTCGAGTCAAGTTTTATAGGAATTGTATCATTTCATAATTGATCATATGTTGTGTTCACGACGGCTAATTTAATAAGAGTCTTGAGTTTGATCAAGCCGATCTCGAGCTGCTTGCTTTTCAAGTAGCTTTGTTCATTTAGAGCCTTACACCAAACCACTCATTTTCATTGCGGAAGTTTCTATGTATAAAAGTAGGAGATAAAATTAAGAAACACTGAATAGGTGCATATCTAAAGAGTAGAACGATGAAGAGTTTTGAAGCAATCCCTCTTCCATACACACTTCAAACAAGATAATCACACACACAAAGACGCACTAGAGAAAGATAGACGGTGTGTGTAATGACCCAAGGCAAGCGGTAACCGCATCTGTGCTATAACCCCAAAATAGACTAGTCAATTTGAAGCTTCCCTAAAATCATTTAAAAGCTCAATTTCACTTAGTAAGTAATCAATGTGGATGTGCCACCCATGACTACCTTTATAACCATCATTGAGTTATTCATTTTTCCAATGTGGGGCTAGGGCGTTACAAACACCCCTCTTAAATTCCTAACGCCCTCATTGGGACCATGTCATATAGTGCATTAATGTCACATGGCAGGCCTTACCAGGGTGACTCTGATACCATATATAACGACCCAAGGAAAACACTAATCATATCTTCCCTATAACCGCAAAAGACTAGTCAATTTAAAGCTTTCTAAAATTACTTATAAAACTAAGTTTTACCTAGTAAGTAGCTAATGTGGGACTTAGCACCCATAACTACATGTTCCTGTGAATTATGTGCCTTACCCACTCTGTAAATTATACTTTCTCCTAATGTGAGACTGGGGTGTTACACACACACATGCACGCACGCACGCACGCACAGAGAGAGAGAGAGAGAGAGAGAGAGAGTTTGAGTACCTCGCGTGAGATGAATATGTCTGGAAATCCAAAATCCATGTAGGCTTGGTATGAATAGTAGCTGAGGGATATCGGAAAGGATTAGAATTAAAAAATGGATATAAGAAATATCAAAAGTAATAATAGTACGTAAGCCAGACTTCAGGGGATGTTAAAATACATGGAAATAAGCAAGAACATGAATGAATGCAGAGATGAATTATTTATTTCTTAAATCATTCTTAAGGCGCACAAGCAGTTATACATAGATAGAATGCTTGTCCTATTTCATGAAGCAAAGAAAATCGAAGAGCAAAGTAAAAGTATAGCATAGATGTACAGAAATGGACCTAACCTATCCGACGTAACTAGTATGACAGGCAGGCACCGCTCATTTGCGCCCAAAGCAATTATTCTCCATATGAAACTGTCATGATACAATGATGCACAGACTGATGAATCATCATTTAGGGTAGCATTGCGTAGAACATCGATGTTGTTAATGACCAGCTTTGGCTGCCCAATACGACACATAAACATCAGTCAATTACAGCCTCACAATAGCAACACCCAGTAGTAAAAACCACATAATGTACGGTCATAGACGCCTTTCACTCCAAATATACATGACAAGCATGAATAAATAAAAGAACACATAACGCCTTGTTACGGTTTTACTTATATGATGGTAACAAAATATTGAGAAAAACAGTTTTGATAAATTATTTGTCGGCATGTCATAAAATCTTAATCAGCTACCTGAAAATGATCAATTTCAGCGGCTTGAGACAGCAACTCCAGTAACAAACATGGCCAATCAGTACATGAATTCGCTAACGACCTCGAAAACCCGCCTGTCCGATTCAAATGAGCGATAGCGTTAGCCCTCCACCCTTGTTGAGCCTTAATCACCTCCTTCGCCAATCTCAAGGCCACAATCGCCTCCCTAAAATACAAAGCCTCTTCCATTGGCAAGCCCTTCCGTTTCTCACTTAAACCCAACACCCCATCGATCTCTTTGGCATTACATCGAGCAGCGAGTACGAAGACAGCCCGATCCCACAACACCGAACCCGAGACCTTATCTAAGACTGCATTTTTTACACCACTGTTGTCCTGAATCACGCGGCGAAGCGCCGTGCTGAGGCCGTGCCATTTATTGAGGGAGGTGAATATCTGGTGAGAGCTAATGCTGCCAAGCTTGACACCCTTTTCGACCATGGATTCAAGGGTGTGTTCGAGCAGAGTTCGGCAGTTGGACAAAGTGGGTGGTGGGCAATTGGACCAAGAAGCCCACGGAAACGACTGGTTAAATTGTGGATGGTGATCCTTGATGGATTGGGCAAAGTCTACATAGCCGGTGAGGTGGGGGCCTTTGTTCCACTCGCCGAGTAGACCTGGAAAATAGAGCAAGAAACATTGAGCGAAATTGAACAAAAATTACAAAGAATGCGTAGAGGAGTTTTTACGTTCAAGTACGAGGGTGGTCTTGCCGACGCCGCGAGGGCCGTGGAGGATCAGTGGTTGAGGGACGCGGTGGTGCTGGGCATGGTTGTTCAGCACGGTTTCCAGGAGTGGTCTTGGGATAATTCTCCATGATTTATTCACCATTTTTTCTAGGCTAGCGGATTCGAAATGCTATGCTCTTCTTTTTCGTGCAAGTACTCTCAGGGCCTAGTGTGCGTCGGAGGTATAAGGAGGGTTTTAGCGGAGCGAACCAACGGTGCTTCTTGGTCTGAAGATGAATCTGACACGGCTCGTTTTGTGGGCTACCCTCAAGCCTTGGTTCTTTTGCTTCCGTTTGTTGGTACTTTGGGACACTGAGCTGAGTATGTGCCACATGAAATAGTTAAAACTCAATCTTTTATGGTCGAAATTGAGAATTTGACCATTATTCTTTCGAGAAAATCAATGTGTGTTTCCATTTGTTTCAATCAAAATAAATAAATTGTTGGGCTACTTGCAAAATCAATTCTTAGAATTTTAGTGTTTGGTAAGAAAAATATCTTCATCGGGCTAGGATCACGGGAGACAATCTCTTCACGAAAATAGAAATAATATTTGAAATCATAAAGTGCGTAAGTGTCATTCAATCATTTTTAAAAAAATGAGAAAATACAAGATTTATTTAAAAAAATATATATATTAATTTTTTAATAATAAACCTCATTTTTTTTTAAACGATTGCACGATATTTACATATTTCACGACTGTATGTAGTATTATTCTTTTCGTTTCACTTGTCACATAGTCCATTCGCTTTTCAATCAAAAATTAATAGTGACATTTTATTTACTAATCAATAAAAAATCATCTTCTCATCCCATCAAGATGTGAATTATCGCCTTACTTAATTAATGTTGCATGCCTTCTCCCATCATTTTGTCATTTATAATTAGTTTATAATTCATTTTAAATCAAATAATATAATTAATGTTGTCGACTATGTAAATATTATATCTAATTTATTTATTTTCCTCAATTCTCCACCATTCAATAGAATGCATTTATCTTTGGTTCCTCCGTCGTCACGAAGCCACTAGGTCATTGGTTAGTTGTCATGCTAACAAATTAGCATCAACAATTAATTGATCTCTCAAAAATAACAAGTTTATGTTTGAAGATACGATGCAATTCTTATGTTTCAAAGGAGCACGGCAATAAATTGAAAATAGGTTCAAAGGTGGACCAGTCTATCCGACAGCTACGTTTATGACCTTTTCAGGATTAGACTTCCCCAAGACCCAACCAATAGACTTGATAATTTATCATTCTGGCCCAGCTCATCTACCTATATGATTAGACCCACACTGCCAAGGCCTGACCCAAAAATAAAAAGAAACAAAAAAAGAGAAAAGAAAATGTAATCGTTCTGACTGTTAATCGGAATGATTGGGATCATTTACTTTTCTTTAGAATAATTTTACGGAATGTTATCTATTTAAATCATTTTTTTTTTAAATGGTTGTATAGCACTTACACATACATGAACATTATTCATTTTATTATAAAAGCTTCAAAATATTAATGACTTTTTAGCTAAATAGTTTGGATTACTATTTATCCTCGATATAAATTTAAGTGAAATTATAATTTTAAGAATCCAAAAAATATCTATCTAGAGGATCAACACCAATTTTATCCAAAGGGAAAAAGCTCCCAGCCGGTTGGGTGAAAACTCAATTTTCATACCTGGCCAATAAAATTTTACTATGTGAGACATATAACAAATCTCTATCTATACTCACATACATCAGATTTCATATTCCTTCTTTATTTCCATCTCTTCCCCTCCTCTCTCTTTCTGTCTCCCAACAAGGCCAAGAAGCCATATTTCCCGAATGCGAGACACGGTGTAGAGTAAACCAAGCACCACACATGTGCGAGGATGCCTCATCCCTCCCAGCATTATCAGCGTGAAAAACATGGGCATCATCTCCAGTGAGTTCCGATGCCCTCTCTGCATGCACAACACACACGAATTCATTAGTTGAGTGGGTATGGAAATCACTCCTAAAAAAAATCTGGAATAACCAAAACCTGAACACAGTTGAAAGGCTTTGCATCTTTGTTTTCAGAATCTAGAGCGTAGAGGGTAGTATATAGCACGTTGAACCTGTTGACAATCACAACAAAATATAACTTTTTCTCTTCATTTAATAAAATATACTTACAAAATAATAAAAAAGAAGAAGAAGAAGAAGATTGGGAGGAACAAAATCGCCATAAGAATGGAGGAAGGGGGGGTTACCTTTTTTATCCTTGCCAACTTGGCCAGCCATCTAGAAATTGACAAGGCAATAGAGAACAAGAACGATGGCCAAATAACCATACTCCTTAAGTAGCACCAAATCCACTTGGCTCATTTTCTCTTCCGATTCGAGGCTACGACGATAATGATGGTATTGTTATTCGGTATTTACTTTCTTTGTGCGAGTATTGATAGAATCAAAATGAGGAGAGCAAGAAGAGTGTATTTTAGAGAGAGAGAGGGGGAAGTTGCAGCAGGGTGGGAGGGGGGAAAGTGAGAGGAAGGGAAGAGATGGAAAATAAGAAAAAATCTAATGCATGTGAATGTAGATGAAAATTTGTTATATGTCTTACGTGGCGAAATTTTATTTTGCCGGTGTGAAAGTTGGATTTTCACCCGACCGACTGGGAGCTTTTCCCTATCCAAAAAGCTATTGCTACCATCCCATACCATAAACTAAAGAAATCTAATCATATTGTAATATCCATATAAGGTCCCATGCTTTGACTTGCTTTCCAATTTACAAAGAGTTGGATAGACCATATATCAATTGAATTTTTCTACAATTTTTTAATCGAAGTAAATGGTTCGATAAAGATTGAGATAGATATATAATTAAGGTTCATTTTGGATATAAAAATACTCTCAACCCATCTTATTTCATCATTACAAATTTTTTAAATTTTTATACAAAATATAATAAACAATTCAACTTTTTCAAATTATAAAATAATAATAATATTATAAAATAAGATTCTAATAATATTTTATTAAATTCATATAAAAACATCTCATTTTATCTCATCTTACTATCCAAACAAGCCCTTGCGAGGTCTACTAAACTTTATACTAAAATTAAATAATTTGGTGATGCTGTTTTCAAGGACGTATACGAATTATCCAAATCTATTTTTATGAAGTGCAGAAGGATGCTTTCCTAATTAAATTTTTGCAATTTCAATGTTCAATGTAAATCTACCCAAAGCCCTAACTTAATGCTTTTTACTTATTTTATTATTATTTTTTTAAAAATAGAATTCACTTTGAATAAGTCATACATTTTAAGTTTATTTTCATTTGAATGGTTAACTTAAGAAATCATTAAAAAAATATATATGAATGGGACTTGAGAATATAATTTTTTTAAAGATATTTATAAAAGAAAAATTTGTTGGAAGAAATTTTAATAAATAATTAGAATATATATAAAAAATAGAAAATAGGAAAAACCCTGGAAAGAGGGAAAGTGAACCCTGCTCCTCACATTTTTGGCCACCTCCATGGTGGCTTGGATGGAGCTCGAAAGGTAGTCAATACTCGACTCTTTAGTAAACCGGCTCGATCATCTTTCTTTGATATGCTCCATTCGAGCCACCATGAAAGCGGCTCGTGGTGGCATGCCAATCCCAGCGTTGAACCCGGGAGGGGTTTTTTGTTTTTTTTTTGGTTTTTCAATATTTTAACGTTTTGTATCTCTCTTTTCTACTTTTTTTTTTTTTTTTTTTTTAGGCGTGTTTTTGAAATTGTGAAGAGCTTGTAGGTCCGTTTGAATGTTAAACTGAGTTAAGTTGAGATGATAGAATATTATTAGAATATTATTATTATTTTAAAATTTATAAAAATTAAAATATTTATTATATTTTGCAATGGAATGTAAAAAAATTATAATGATTAATTGAGATGAATTGAAATAAGTTGAAATGTGTTTAGTTTAAAAACAAAGCCTTAATTTATTCCGGTAAAGTGCGTGACAACATGGGACGAAAGAACTGTCAACTGAGTGGAGTTGGGGGATAATTAATAATAGAGAAATTTTATTTGCTGAGTGGGGATTGTTTGCGGAGTCTCGAATAAGAATAAAAGTGAAAAAAATATAATTTTAAAATAAAAATGATTATAATTTTAAATTTTATTTTAAAACTATATGAGAACGATATATAGACTTAATTCTTAATAATAATCCCTCTAAAAGAAATTTATATCCGTACAATCTTAATTCTCTCCTCAAAAAGGAAATTAAACCAAAAAATCTCTCTCTCTCTCTCTCTCTCGTCTCAAATACTCAACACCACAGGCAACACAGTATAGTACCAACCGTCGCTGCTTTTCTCCACATTCCCACTGTCAAAGCCGAAGCCCCCTTCCATTTTCCCCCTTCCTTCTTCTCCTTCCTCTCCTCTCCTATCCTGTCCTCTCCTCTCCCTTCCTTTCCCACCAAGCAAACCCCCCACCAACTTTCCTTCCCGAATCCCCATCCGTCGCATGTATTCACCAGCCCGACTACTTCACCTCCAACCATACCCATCTTCCACTTCCTAACCCAGCCCTTACCCCCAAATGAATACCCCCACCACCTCTCTGCCATCGCCACCCTCCTCCTCCTCCTCCTCTTCTTCTTCCCCACAAACCCTCCTCGCCCTCATCAACAACATCCTCTCCATCCTCCTCCTCTCCTCCCTTACTATCAAATCCTTTACCGGTCGCTGGCAGGTTATCCACTCCAAGCTCACCTCCCTCCGTTCCTCTCTCTCCTCCCTCTCCTCCTCCCCTCACTGGTCAGAAAACCCTCTTCTCCAGTCTCTCCTCCCCTCCCTTCTCTCTACTCTTCAGCGCCTTAGCTCCCTCTCCGACTGTTGCTCCCTCTCCTCCTTCTCCGGCGGCAAGCTCCTCATGCAGAGTGACATCGACATGGCCTCCGCTTCTCTCTCCCACTCCCTTCACGACCTCGACTTGCTCCTCAGATCCGGTGTCCTCCACCAATCCAACGCCATCGTTCTCTCTCACCCGGGCCCCTGCTCTTCCAAAGATGAATTGTCCTTCTTTATCAGAGATCTTTTTACCAGGTTACAAATCGGAGGAATCGAGTGTAAGACGAAGGCTTTGGAATCCTTGCTTCAACTTCTCTCCGACGATGAGAAATCCGCCAGTTTGGTTGCCAAAGAGGGAAACGTCGGGTATCTGATTCACCTGCTGGACTTCAACAACTATGGCCAGAACTCGATCCGAGAACATGCTACGGCGGCCATATCGGTGCTTGCCTCTGCAAACGACGAGTCAAGGAAGTGCGTGTTCGAAGAAGGTGGTCTGGGACCTTTGTTGCGGATTCTGGAGACTGGGTCAATGGTCCTTAAAGAGAGAGCTTCGGCTGCGGTAGAGGCCATCACCGCAGATCCCGAAAATGCGTGGGCCGTATCGGCGTACGGTGGCGTTGCGGTCCTCATCGAAGCCTGTCGATCTGGGTCTCTAGTGACTCAGACGCACGCTGTGGGTGCGATTAGAAACGTGGCTAATGTGGAAGACATCAAAAACTCTCTAGCAGAGGAAGGAGCGGTACCGGTACTAATTCAAGTATTAGGCTCGGGCGCCACAAGCTCCGCGCAAGAAAAGGCTGCGAATTGCCTAGCCATATTGGCCTCTTCCGGCGAATATTTTCGCGCATTGATAGTACAACAACGCGGATTGCAGAGATTAATGCATTTGATGCAAGAGGTCTCAAACTCGGACACACTGGAACCCGTTCTGCGGGCTATAAGCTCTCTTTCCGGATTAGATCCCTCGGCTCGGCTTCTGTCTTCATCGACCACATTCATTATACAGTTAGGCGAATTTGTCAAGCACGGTAACGTTGTCCTGCAGCAAATCTCGGCGTCTTTGCTGGCCAGTTTATCAATCAGCGACGGTAACAAGCGAGCCATTGGTGGTTGCATGGGTTCCTTGGTGAAGCTAATGGAGTCGCCTAAGCCGGTGGGGTTACAAGAGTCTGCGGCGGAGGCGCTGGTGTCCCTGTTGACAGTGCGATCGAACAGGAAAGAGTTGGTGAGGGACGAGAAGAGCGTGATGAGGCTGGTGCAGATGCTGGACCCGAAGAACGAGGCGGTGTATAGCAAGAAGTTTCCGGTGATGGTGGTGGCGGCGACGGTGGGAGGAGGAAGCAGCCACGGGTGTAGAAAGAGGCTGGTGGCAGCTGGTGCTCACCAACACTTGCAGAGGCTGGCGGAGATGAAGGTCGCCGGTGCCCACAAGGCCTTGCAGAGACTTTCCGGCAATAGGATCATCAACACCATCCTCGGAAGGACTTGGAGGGAATAAGCAACAAAGTAACTAACCCCACGCGCCAAAAAAAGGTAAAAAAGTTCGGAGCAGAGTGCTTTAACATACAATTTTTGCTAAATATTATTTTATTTTTAGATTAAGGCACATTCTAGTCCGTGAAAAGACAATGCTGCCCATATGTTGTGGATAGTGGGGGGTCCGGTACCCTGCTTTTGTGCCTAGGGCCTAAAATGGCAGCTTCTATTCCATCATCGTCAAGACTTAGATTCTATTCACTTCTAGTACGCACGATCGATCAGTTTGGTAGGACCCAGTGCAACGCTTACTCATTTCTCGCTGACGTGGCAAGTCTTAGGAATCATGGCCATTTGGTCAGGAACCGTGACAGTTTGGATCCCAGTGAGCAATAAAGGTTCAACTGTCTGGTTAAAGCTACCTCTGACTCGGTCACAGTCTAGATAAAAATTACTAGAACTGCCATCAATCTGCACCGTCCGTTTTGTCTAAACTGTTGACCCGTGAGGCGGTTGAATGTTGGACCATTGACTTAATTACACGTCACATGTGTCACATTCAAACTTAAATCTTTATTATTTTATCTGGTATTTATTTTCCCTTGCATTTTTCTTTTGTATTGATTTTTATTACAGGAGGACTACATTTGGATTTTCTAACTGTCGAAGACTTGGGAGCACTTTCTTGGATAAGCAGCAAACAAAACACACACTTCGTATACTCCAAACTTCTTTTTTACCTTGACATCATTAATTAATTTTATATGTTAAAATTGAGAAAAAATTACTTATTTTAATATTATGTAACAAAAAAAAAAGCATGGATGCGGTTTTTTGGGAGTATCCTCGTTTGCTTTTTCCTTTCTTTCAATCTTATCTATTGATTCACCCATGAAGCTGTAAGACAGGCTGTTGTGATGATTGTCATGTTTTTTTGTTTCTCTTTTTTGCATTTTTTTTGGTTTGATAATGTATATTCAAGAGTCATTTTTCTATTGTAATGGACATTGGGTTTAGTTAGAAAGAGTGCAGTTTTTTGGCGTGCTTTTTGACTAGCATAAGTATTGCAATGTGATGGTGGTGGTGGTGGTGTACTCTGATCCCCCTCCTATTATTCATTTGTCTGGTTTGCTTGGCTTTTGCAGGAGAACTTGAGGGTAGCATCATCATGATGCATATTGATTGACATGGATGTGGTTTATTTATTTATTTATTTAGGGTAGAATCGAGCATCATTTGCAACCTATAGTACCTAACCCCAAAGCCCAAAGCTTTAGGAGCTCCAGATCTCACTTTTTTTCCCTCTGTTTTTTGAGTATGGCATCCCTACCATTGCAATGGGTAATGGGAAGCAATGGCAATGATGGAAGTCTTTTGTTTTTGTGATTCTGAGTTGGCCCTTTCATCAGATTTGGTGATGGTGATCAGATCCCTAGCTCGCCTAATGCTTTTTTTGTTTTCTTTTCTTGTATAATGCAATTGGGTCCCTTTTTTTTTTATGCTTGTTGAGTCTGCATGATGATCAAAGAAGCTCATGCCCACCAAAGGCCTGAACTTTACTTTTACACCAATCCAATCCAGTCAGCAATTATACCTGCTGGAGCTTCACCATCAATGACATACCATAAGATTTTTGGGAGTAGAATGTTGACTGTAGAAGCTTCATTCTTTACCAGAGACATTTGGGATTAAATAAGTAAATATATGTTGTTGGGCAGAGTGTGTCCCTTTAATTTTTGAGAATCTGGAAAAGGACAGGAGAGAAGAATTGGGAAGTAGGGAGGAAGCCTCGGCGCAGATGGAGGGAAGGAAAGGACGCTAAAAAAAAAAAAAAAAAAAACAAGGGGGTGGGGGGGGGGGGGGGCAAGGAGTGCGGGTCCCAAGTAGAAGTTCCACAGGGACAACAGTCACATGGGAAAGATACGCCGAGTCTCAGGAATAATATTTTACAGAAAACTGAAAACGAAATGGAGTGTGTGGTCCATTCCTCTCTCCCAAGTTCACATGATATATTGCTTGCTAGCTTGCCTAATGCCTCCCCCACTACTCCTAGTTTTTTGTTCGGCACCCTTCCACGATGCAGCATCCGATCCCACCAAAGAAAAGCATTTTACTTTTCAGGCTCGTATTTCCCGTGATACCCCTCCCTCTAAAGCAACAACTGCATAGATATTAGCTGTAAAGCTTCACGCCTCTCTCTCAGCAGACACGGACAGATACATCATGAAGGTATTGTTCTCCTTTTGTCATTCCTAATCCTTTCCCGCCAAAATGAAAAAGGTTACAAGGGCATGTCCCTTGCCCTTGTCTCTCCCAAACGCTGCACTTCCCATGTTATTTTTTCCATCCTAATTGATTACTGGAGAAAAATGGGCCAATTTATGCATCAGCCATTGGTATGAACTATGACCCCAATGTGGTCCTTTTATCGTATGCATCACAGGGTCAGTGACTCAGTATCAAATAGCAATGTTCATGAAAACGTAAAGCGCAGCAATAGCAGAAGACGAGCCTACGTGGTTCAACACAGGAAAATCCACCAACTAATTTTGAAAAATATAGCTTTAAGGATGGATTTAAGCAGGACTGCTAAGTTCACCCTCTAAAATCCAACTTCACGCGGGGCTAATTGGTGGCCTTTTTTCCCATTATCATCCTAACTGATAGAGTCCTTTTTAAAAATAATAATTGAGAAACTCTTGTTGCAACTGCCTGGAGGAATCCTCTGTAACCGGCATGCTTTTTGATAAAAACTTTCATTTCGTTCCCCTCTCTCCATTTCGTCTCCCTCTCCCTCTCTATCAATTATGTACAGAAGCAACATAAAAACTCCAACTATCACTTTTCACTCCATTTTCTTTCTCTAAACTCAGAGCCTCTCTCTCTCTCTCTCTCAATGAGGACGAAGACAGTAAAAAGGTACTGAAAAATATAACGTATGAGAGAGAGAGTGCCTTTGCACTTGTGGTGCTGCGCATACTGTTCTCGTTGCACATGATGGATATAAGCTCTGGTCTTGGGGTCGGGGAAAGAGTGGGGTTCTTGGAAATGGTAATGGATGATATATTGTTCTCGCGCTTGTAATTCAACTCGTTGTTTTACTCCCACTATAGTATTATGGCCACCCCTTATGGAAGATTCCAAACAAGAGGAATCGAAGACCTCTGGTGAGGAAGATAACGTTAGAGCAAAGGATTCTCAGAAACATAAAGAAGATTGTCTTTGGCAATGGATGAGATGAAGCTACTTCAATCAAAACTTTCTGCAATAGAATGGTATGTTAGTGTACTTCATGGCTCAATTTTTGGAAACCTGTAAAATATATTCTTCAACGGGACCAAAGCGATAAGACTAGCGAGATGAGGTGCATTTTATTCTGAAAAAAGATGTGTGAAGATGAGGAAGGTGAATTGGCTAGTTCGCGTTTGATTTGTATACTTCAGAATAAATGGCGTTTTATTCAGTACAGCTTCGCAAAAGTGTATTTCTGGGAAGTTTCTTGTTTTAATCTTTTGGGTAATGATGGAGATAAACAACATGACTACCTTGCAGTGTTGAGATGAAGATGAAAATAAGAAAATTAATAGAAATTTCAATTCACTCACTTTCTTATATTTGAAGTCTTAGAAACTTGCTGTTGGTTTGGTTGTATCAAGAAAGAAAATGTGTAAATGCAAAAGAGTTGCTACGATGGGGGCTAATAATGCATGCAAAGTGTTTGATAAATTGTTGAAGAAAAAATCACTTAGCTAGTTTCTCCTTCAATCTCACAGTCTACATTAATAGCAGCTACTTTCTCTCTTCTTTCGTACAATTTTTTTTTAATCATCTGACGTGGTAAAATTTTATCAACCGATTACACCGCGATTTTGCACCGCGGTTGTACGTAGCAGTTCTGATAATAATTCTTTGTCACTATTCATTACCTCGCACTCCACAACTTATGGAAAAAAAAAAAAACTGTCAGGTGTAAGAATGAATAGTGATTGATGTATATCAAAATCTTTCTAAAAATATACCTATGGGAGGGTGAGTAGATGATAACAAAACCACACACCTCTCTTGCACAAAAAGATGGGGTTTCAAAATTCTCTATGCTCATTCTTCTTATACTGTGTTGTTGTCCTTGTCCACCTTGTCGCCCTCTTCCTACCCATTTGGCTCTCTCTCTCTCTCTCTCTCTCTCTCTCTCTCTCTCTCTCTCTATATATATATATATAAAACGTTCGCCCATTGTCCAATGACAGTCTCCAATATATGAGATGTTTGGAGAATGAGAATAGATTAGGCTTTGTTTGGGTACCAAACATCGCTCAACACTTTCTAACTATTCTCGTACTTTTGAAAATACTTCACATGCCAAACAACGTAAAATACTCTCAATGGGACCCACAAACCCACTTCAATCTCTACTCATAACTATTCACAAACATTCTATAATACTTATCACTATTACATATAAATAAAAAATAAAATCACTATAATATTTATCACTATTAAATATAAATAAAATAAAATCACTATAATATATAAATAAAAAATAAAATCAATATAATATTTATAACTATTAAATATAAATAAAAAATAAAATCATTATAATATATGAATAAAAAATAAAATCACTATAATATTTATCACTATTAAATATAAATAAAAAATAAAATCGTTATAATATATAAATAAAAAATAAAATCACTATAATATATAAATAAAAAATAAAATCACTATAATATATAAATAAAAAATAAAATCGCTATAATATATAAATAAAAAATATTTATCACTATTATATATAAATAAAAAATAAAATCGCTATAATATATAAATAAAAAATAAAATCACTATAATATATAATAAATAAAAAATAAAATTACTATAATATTTATCACTATTAAATATAAATAAAAAATAAAATCATTATAATATATAAATAAAAAATAAAATCACTATAATATATAAATAAAAAATAAAATCATTATAATATTTATCTCTATAATATATAAATAAAAAATAAAAACACTAAAATATATAAATAAAAATAAAATCACTATTATATATAAATAAAAAATAAAATACTATAATATTTATCACTATTATATATAAATTAAAAATAAAATCACTATAATATATAAATAAAAAATAACATTACTATAATATTTATTACTATTATAATTTATATATATATAAATAAAATCATTATAATATTTATCACTATTATATATAAATTAAAAATAAAATCATTATAATATTTATCATTATTATATATAAATTAAAAATAAAATCATTATAATATTTATCATTATTATATATAAAAGTAAAATAAAATCACTACAATAAAATCATTATAATATTTATCATAAAATCATTATAATATTTATTATTAAAAATTAAATCACTATAATATTTATGGGACCCACATATTTTTCAACTACCTACTCAAAAGTCAACAACTCAACATACTTCACACATCCAAACAATTCAAAATACTCTCAATGGGACCCACAAACTCACTCCAATCTCTACTCATAACTATTCACAAACATTCTCAACACTTTTCAACACCTAAACGTACCCATATGATTTTATGAATAGAAGTGAAATAGTTTGTAAATAGTAATGAAATAGTTTAAGTTAAAATATTTTATCGGGTTTTAGAAAAGGAAGGAGAAAAAATTGAATAAAAATATTATAAAATTAAAATATTATTAGAATATAATTTTTTTTGTTTAAAAATTTAAAAAAATTATAATGATTAATTAATGATTAAATGAAAAAGTTAAATATTTGAAATTGAAAAGTTTTTATATTTGTACAGAAAAGAAATTATAAAAAATGATATGAGATGGTTTTTAAAAGTAGTGGCACTGGATGAAGCAGGCCCTGAAATTGCTGGGGGGTTCACCCGAAATAGGAGGAAGGATTGCCCGGATGATTTTGCCTTGCTTGCTCCGTAGCATTACCTACCTCATGGACAAAGAGTCGTGCTACATAAAAATTACACACTCTGTATATTATTTAAAAATAAGTAATTTTATTTTTTTATTCTTATATTTCATGAAATAAGAGGGTAAAATAGTAAAATTACATGTTTTAAAGTAGTATAGAGGAGTGTGTCTTATGTTTAGAATTTCCATGGACAAATCTCTATTCTTTCATTCGAGAATAACTTGTTTTGACCCATTGACCCATAGTGGAAAAAACATATATTAGGACAAATTAGACATTTTGATGTAGTTTCGATTGTTTATACATGGGATTCACAATTTGCTGTATTTTTTATTGTCTGTACATGGGGTTCGCTCTCACTTTTTGTAACTCATTTTTGTTTTAATATCCTCGGCCGAAGTCCATATTACAACTTGGGACAACTGGGTATGAGCTCAAGAACCCTGAGAATGTACAATTTGATCAAGACCATTGGCAATGCTCATGAGCGATACAATTTGAAGATCATCGTTCTGTCAGCGAAGTTTTACTCCAATATGAATCTCACGTACGTTGCATTAAACACAAATGCAAAGAAGACAGCAGTACTAATTAATGTAGATTGATAACTACACCTGTGCAATCAAAGACAAATTCACATTCCGCAATTTTATTTCACAAATCAAGTCATCAGCTTTGCAATGATCTTGTTCTGGTTCTCCAACCATAGCTGTTGCTGATCATGCAGCAGACTTTGTTGATTCATTGACCCATTAGATACATGTGTATAGGCCATAGCAGCTGTGCACGTCTCAAAAGGGTCCTTTTCATTTGGGATTACTGCTGTCGTCTCGTTTGGATTCTTCGTATAAAACGTCGGTGCTTCCTCTGTCTCATTAGAGTTTTGTACCCGAAAAGTTGGCGCCACGGTCGTCGTATTGTCAAAATTATGTGCACTGAATGTTGTCGCTGCCAGTGTCTCAATTTGCATGCTAAAAGTTGGCCACGCTGCATACAACGAATCGTTCGCTGCAAAAAATGCTGGTTCATCGGAAGTAGGTGCAGCGGAAATTGCAATTGCCGCAGCTTCTTCTAGAAATGGATTATATTGGTGTTGAGGAAGTGAAGCTAGAAACAACGAGTCCTCCTTCACAACCAAGGGTTCAAACCCGTTGGCCAGCTTTGTAAAAGGTTGCATCTCATGTTGGGTTTGATCTGACTCGAACAAAACGAGCTCCCAACCATTTATCGGGCGAGCTAATTCTAAACCGGATGTCTCTGAAGTTTCATGTCCTAATTGTTCTTCTTCTTTTTTCTCTTCATGTTTTGGCCAGTCATCGTCCATACACATGGACTCAAAACATGAATTTGTTCCTTGTTTAAGGGGCAACGAAAAGTTGGAGCCGGAAACGTCAGAACCAATTAAATCCTCTAGGAGAGTAGGCTGTTTCTCGGATTGCTCCTCCGAGTAACACTGTTGCTCAATCAACTCGGTGATCTGCGGGTTTGTCCCAGCGGGTTCTGCAACAACCATAAGATCCTCCAATGTTGTGCAACTCCAACTGCGTTCCGACCGACCTCTCCGTGAAACCCTCTGACCTGATGTTTTTGATTGATCGCATGACAACCTCTCAGCATTCGAAGTACGATCATTGGGAGGTGGCCCGGGAAGAAGCAATGGCGTTCGACCATTATGGTTAGGGAAAGATGCTTGATCTTTCAAGAAGTCTTGTAATGTCTCAACAAGCTCGTCGGATATCTTTTTCACACTAGGATACTCGGAGGTTCTCCCTACCCCAATGTTCTTGCACACATCATAGAAACTAGAAAGTTCTTCGAATTGTTTCGTGGCTTTAACACAAGCTTGAAAGGCATTGACACTAGATTGATATTGCAAACGAAAGAAGCTGTCTAAAAGGAGCGAAAGCCCATCAGAAATGTCACGGTAGAGATCAAAACTCTCCTGGACAATTGCGTAAAGCGCAATCAGGACCAACCGGCTGCTCCTGGCTGCACCAGTAGGTCTGGTGCCTATAGCTCTATCAAGCAGACGCTGCCAGCATGAGATTCTATCGAGCAGTATGGCCGGTTTCATGTCATGCATGGATGAGGAAATGAGACGTCTTCTATGGGGGATGCTATCTCTCTGCCTATTATACGTAAAACGACGTTGAAGCTTCCCGGTGAGAAAGCAATCTAAGCGCTCGTCAAGGTAGAGAGCAAAGGTTCTAACAAAGGCAGTGTAATCCCATGGGCTAGAATTAGAGTCGTCCCGGAAGCTGGAAAGGTTAAAAATCTTTGCACCGCGTCTCATTGCCCGGAGAACTTCCCCTGGGAAATGTGGATCGCCGTCTTGGAAAGTCCGAAGGACGAGTATGAGGGACTTGAGCGCGACGATCCAATTGCGAGTCCTGCCAATGCGTTTGGAAATGGCTTGGGCACAAGCTGATGCGTAGAATTTGTTGGAGGAGATGAGTTCGAGGATGTCAATCACGTAGCGCTCGTCGATGGGGATTTCAACGTGGGTGGTGGCCTTGAGGATCAAGACCTCGAGGTCGACCGCGTTGGTGTTGGAAACCTTGGCCAGGCTAATGCTGGTTTGGTCTTTCACTGCTCCAAGGGCCTTCCTTATCTTCCTAGGCATCGTTGAGGCCATGACTTAATTTGCAGTACTGCTCCGGTCCACCCCCAAGGGCTATCTGATCAGGAAAGTACGTCAGTACTGATGGCTTGGAATTGTGCAATTGGCGAGTACGAGAGAGACGTACGTGTTTGTATCGAGGGAAAATAAGAGCCTGCAGGATTGTCTCCCGGGGAATTGTGCAATTGGATGACGTTTTCTGTTACTTTGGGTGGAGGAGAGTAATTGAAGGCCTTAAAAATCTGGCTTCGTTGTGAACAGGTCAAAAACTCAGCTGGCACCTACATTTTGATCTGGAAAAAGTCGTTAAAAGTTATTAATAAATGAACCAGGTGATGGCCGGGTGCATGGAAATCAATTAATGCATGCAGAATTAACGTACGTCTTCTTCCAGGTGATGAGATACAAACTAATAACAATAATAATAATCTAGAAGCTACCACCGTTATTATATATATATTAATAATATATGGTATGTGAAAATATAACCTGGCTAGGTAGAAAAATAAATCAATAAATTAATTTAACCTCTTAATCAGATTCTTCAGTGTATATATAGAAAAATAAATAAATAAATTTGATTAGCTGGACTTCAACTGCTAATCAAATGCAAAACAATTGAGAAGAATTACGTTGTACGTACTTTGTTGGGGTCCCAGGGATTTTCATCTACAACTTAAGGGTTGTCCAAGTGCATGGTGTCCCGGCCTGTCCGTATCTCCTTGACCACTCCATCGCTGGCCTCTTTCTTTTTGCATGCATGCGTTTTTATTATTATTGTTATTGTTAGCCGAATAATGAGTTGAAATGAAATAATTTGAGATAATTTATAAATTTAATAGTGAAATATTTGAGTTGAGATTAAATAACTTAGAAATAGTTTGAATTAAAATATTTTATGAAATTTTGGAAAATAAAAGAGAAAAAATTGAATAAAAATATTATAAAGTTAAAATATTATTATAATATAATTTTTTTATTTTATGATTTGAAAGTGTTGAATTGTTTTTTATGTTTTGTTTAAAAGTTTGAAAAAATTGTAATAATTAGATAATGATTGGATGAAAACGTTGAACATTTGAAATTAAAAAGTATATGTGTTTGTGATGTTTGGATATTTAGATAAGATGAAATGAAATCATCTTTCTAATCAAACCAAGCCTATGTTGACGTGGTGGATGTGTCAATATATCTCACTACACGTGTTCCATTCATGGATTATCTCACCCTACCAATCGGGGCTGAATCGTATAATGTAGTCACTCTATTTTAATTATATAATACTGCTACATACAATCCATTTAGCGGACCAAGTTGTGCACTCCAATGACGTAGCATTTTTAGGAGTGTAATCGGTCTGAGGTCATGGATCGAAAATCATTTTGGATCGGATCGGACAGACCCCTAAGGACCGGATTGGACCATTTTAGCTATTGGTCTGATCGGTCCATATGAGTTGGAACAATTTTTTCTTCTTTTCTTTAGAAAATTAATTAAAATACTAAAATCTAAATTAAGTGAGCTCTTTAATGTAGATTATGTAACTAACTCATTAAAAAATAATTAATTACAATTATATTTATGGTGTTTATAGTTACTAACTTAGTACTTTAGTAGAGTATGTATCTACATATAATAACATATATTATCATATGATTTATCTTATAATATATTAGTTAATTGATAGCATATATTATTTTACATTTTATATGATCAATGATGATAGAATAGAGAAAATTACATAATTAACTTATACAACTGCTATATAAATAATATATTATATATTTAAAAAATTTATATTTAAGTGATTCGGTTTAGTTTGGTCCAAAAAAACAACACTCCGGGATGAGACCTTTTGGAGACAGCATGGACCCAGACCGAGTAGAGGTGAATTTGGTCAGATTCGGTCTGGACCTAACCATTCAATCTAGTCGGTTTTTTCGATCTCGACCGAAAAATTTTCACCCCTACTTGTTTTATATTAAAAAAAAAAAGAAAAAGAAGAAGAAGAAGAAGATGATGACAAACTGGTTCTGTTTCTCCCAGATCCAGTTTTTTCTCGTTCATCTCCCCCATTTTCGCACTACTCATTGTCTTCATTTGTGGGTGGGTCTCTCTCACTCTCGTTCCTCCACCTACAGTTCGGCTACTCTCCTCTACCACTCATGTCTCTCTCTCAGATTTTGAAGATCAGCTGCTCTCCTCCGCCAGCTATGTGAACTCCGTCGTCAAATCGAACAGAAGCTCCCCACTCCTCGGTGTCATCTATTGGAACCCTTGGGCTGGAAGTGAAGATACAAAGTGAAGACACAAAGAGAAGAAATTGATGTGAATTGGGAAATACGAACTGATGAAGGTTGAAACTCAAAACGGCATCACACGGATTGGTCTTAACGCACCGTTTGGGTTATTTTCGAGAAAATGCATCGTTTAAATAAAGAGGGAGTTAGACTAGTTTTTTGGTTAAGTGTTGCTTATGTAATACGCAGTGTTTAGTATTTATAAACTAAAACGGTGTGTTTCATTACTGTCTTTTATTTTAAGTAAATAGTGGTTAGTTTATCTTATTTTTTGAAAGTTTGTTACGGTGGGGCGTTTTGGCAGAGGATCGTGAGGGAGTGGGTATCTTTTGAGCGTTTGTGATTCTAGTAGTTTGTAATGGAGGAAGGAATTGGCCTCGAATCAATTCTCGCGTGATTATATGCATTTTCAATATTTCTTCCATCTTCATCCCCTGTTCATCTCTGGTTCATCAGTATTACCATAACAAATTTATAGTTCATATTCAGGTCCCTAACAACTGGTATTATTTAACAACGATCTTGCCCAAAGTTCCATTCCGCAACTAAAACCCAGAAAATCCAGAAATCCAAAACGAAAATATCCCATAAAATCCTGCCATATTCACCTTCTGCATCCTCACCCAGTCCATACAATCCATACAAAACCAGAAAAGCACTCAACAACCAAACATAATTTACAAACCAGAAACCCATAATCCAGCAACCAGTCATACAACCCAGAAAAACAATTAACAGCCAAACATATTTTACATACCAGAAATCCATAATCCATCAACCAGTCCATACAACCCAAAAAATCCATCAACTAGTCCAGACCCACATCCAACTACATAAAACCATCCAAACAATACCATGGTTGATGCCACTAGATCCAAACACATGGAACAACAGATTGATAGCTTGGAGGAGAGCCATCTAGCAACCCAAACATGCCTCAATACCATTGATGAAAGACTAGATCAGCTCACTAAAATGGTTTGCACCTTGGTAGCTCATCAAGGGAACATGGCAAGGGAACTGCAAAATCAACAAGATAATGAGTAGCTGCAGCAACGAGGTCCAAATGTGAGAGGTGTTCGCCTAGACTTCCCTCATTTTAATGGAGAGAACCCATCTGCATGGATTTTCAAAGCCTCACAATACTTTGAATTCCATCAAACTACTCCTGCCCAAAAGTTATTGTTAGCCTTATACCATATGGAGGGGAAAGCCTTGGTATGGTGCCAGGAGGCCTTAGACACAGCCCAGTTTGTGAGTTGGGAAACCTTGGTGCGTGCCATGTTGGTTCGTTTCGGACCAACAACATACGACGACCCAATGGAGACCTTGACAAAGCTGAAACAAAGCATCACGGTAGCGGCCTACAAGGCTAGTTTTGAGGCACTTTCAAATAGAGTGAGGGGCCTATCTGAGTACCATAAACTAAGTTGCTTTCTCGGTGGGTTAAAGGATGAAATAAGGTTGCCCCTTCGCATGTTTAACCCACACAATCTAACAGCAGTGTTTGGATTAGCCCGAATTCAAGAATAATACGTTACTAGCACTAAGAAGTCGGTGAAATTCCCGGGTGAGAAGAGCCCTTTTAATTCGGGTAGCAATTCTACCTCCTATGGTAGTAGTGGTATGAGTGGATCTTAAACCAGAAATACAACCCCTCGATCAAAAAAGTGTTTTCTACTGCGTGGGACGAGAAATGTAAAAAGGGGCTTTGTTATCATTGTGATAAGAAGTGGAACTCCAATCATGTATGCAAGAACCCAAAAGTTTATCTCCTACAAGGGGACAAGGAGCGGGTTGCTACGGAAGAAGGGGAAGAAGCAGCTACTGTAACTGCTAATGCGGTTATTGATTTGGACTTAAAACAGAAAAGGCTCATGGTGGAACCCGAGATTTCCTTGAATGCGATCACGGGAACTCCTAATTCTAAAATCATGAGACTTGCTGGGTGGATTGGGATTGCACAAGTGGTGCTTTTGGTGAATTCCGGGTCTACACAGTTT
This sequence comes from Juglans mandshurica, assembly GCA_022457165.1. Lineage (NCBI taxonomy): Eukaryota > Viridiplantae > Streptophyta > Magnoliopsida > Fagales > Juglandaceae > Juglans > Juglans mandshurica. Next base: position 26,823,005 of record CM039620.1, on the reverse strand, counting down.
TTTGGACCCATCTATTGCTCGGGCTGCGAAGTTGTGTGTCGATGTGGGTAAGAAGATTGTTGTCAAGGTTGCAAATGGTGCAAGGTCTAGGCCACTGCAATAAGGTTAAAACAAAAATACAAGATATTCAATTCAACCCTTCTTATTATATTTTGTCTCTTGGTGGTTGTGATGTGGTCCTTGGGGTGGATTGGTCGGAAACCCTTGATCAATTGTGTGGAGTTTTGCTGAATTGAGTATGAAGTTTGAACACTCGGGTAGAAGGGTGGAACTATTGGGGCTGAGGTTAGATGGCCTTACAATTGAAAAAAGGGGAAAGACCATGCTTGCTTCGATGTATAAGGGGAATGGGCTATTTTTATAGCTGTTACTTGAGGAAAATACTGAGAAAACCGTAGTTTTGGGGGAAGGATATCTAGCAATTACTTACTAAGTTGTCCCAAGTGTTTGAGGTACCAAAAGGGCTGCCACCCTCAAGACCCCAAGACCGTAGAATTTCCCTTAAAGATGGAACTCAACCAATGACGACAACACCTTACCGTTTTCCCCATTACCAAAAATCTGAGATAGAGAAGATTGTGGTGTAGTTGTTAGAGTCCGGGGTGAGAAGACCTAGCACAAGTCCTTTCTCTTCTCTCGCGCTCTTAGTTTGTAAGGCGGATAGGAGTTTGCGCATGTGTGTCAACTATAGGGCTCTTAACCAAGTGACCATAAAGAACAAGTTCTCATACCCATTATTGATGAGTTGTTGGATGAATTATATGGGTTGGTGGTGTTTTTCAAGCTGGACTTGAGGTCCAGATACCATCAAATCAGGGTGGTACCTGAAGATGTGGCAAAAAATAGCTTTTAGGACTCACGAAGGGCACTACGAATTCCTCGTGATGCCCTTTGGGTTGACTAACGCCCATAAACCTTTCAAGGATTAATGAATGAGGTGTTCCGGCCTTATTTAAGGTGGTTTGTTCTAGTGTTCTTTGACGATATTCTAATTTACAACAAGTGTTGGGCAGATCATAGGGAGCATTTAGGAGTAGTGTTGGAGGTGATGAAGAAAAACTAGTTATATGCCAAACTGTCAATATGCCAATTTGGAGTTACCAAGGTGGATTATTTGGGGCACGTGATTAATGAGAAATGGGTGATGGCTGATTCCCGTAAAGTGGTTGCCATGTTAGAATGGCCTATACTGGTGAATGTTGAATCATTGAGGGGGTTTCTTGAGCTTAACGGGGTACTACCGCAAGTTCATTAAGGGATATGGAACGATTGCTGCCCCATTAACAAATTTATTAAAAAAACATGCCTTTGTGTGGAATGATGGGGCAATGAAGGCTTTTAAGGAGCTGAAGTTGGCTGTGACACAACCCTCGGTTCTTAGACTTCTTGACATTTCAAAACCCTTTACGATTGAGTGTGATGCAAGCGGAAGGGGAATAGGAGCGGTTTTATTGCAAATTGGGCAGCCCCTTACTTATATGAGCAAGGCATTGAAAGGTAAGGAACTTCTTCTTTGCACTTATGAGAAGGAGCTCCTACCATTGATGACAACTGTGAGGAAGTGGAGGCCTTATCTCTTAGGGCAGTCATTTGTAGTAAAAATGGACCAACACGCCCTAAAGTTTCTGTTGGAGCAGCTAGTAGGTACTGTCGCTCAACAAAAATGAGTAAGTAAGCTAATGGGGTATGACTTTGCTATTGTTTACAAACAAGAGAAGGAAAATGTTGTGGCAGATGCCTTATTAAGAAAAGAGGAAGGGGATGAGTTAAATGGGGGACCCTTAGCTATGATATCATTTCCAACACCCGATTAGGTGGAGAAACTCAAGGAAAGTTATAAAGGGTCAAGTGAGTTAAGGGAGGTCCTAAACAATCTCAAGGAAGGCACGGTTCCTATTCAAAACTATAAATTAAAGGTTAATTTTTAAAAAAATGGAGAATTGTTATTGTAGCAGATTCTACCTTCAAAAGTAAGGTGTTGCAGCATATCCATGATCATCCTTTAGGGGGCACTTGGGATATTTGAAGACCTACCAACATGCTAAGAGGTATTTTATTGGAAAGAGATGAAGAAAGACATAAAAAAATGGGTATGGGATTGTGAAATCTGCCAAGCAATGAAGAACGAGACAACACCACTTGAAGGGCTGCTACTGCCTCTACCAATACCTCAACAAGCTTGAACAGATATTTCTATCTATTTCATAGAAGGACTGTTTATGTTGAGTGGGTTTACTGTGATCCTAGTTGTGGTTGATAAGTTCACCAAGTTTGGGCACTTCACACGCTATCTCATCCTTATACAGCAGCTACTGTGGCTAATTTGTTTATGCTTCATGTGTTTAAACTACATGGTTTACCCCGTACTATTGTTACTGACCGGGATTCGTTGTTTGTGAGTTCATTTTGGCAAGCCTTCTTCTCACTGTAAAGGTCCATTTTGAACCACAGTTCGGCCTACCACCCTCAATCGAATGGGCAGACCGAAGCATTAAACAAGTGCCTTGAAGCCTACCTAAGATGTTATGCTGGAATTAAACCCCAGAAATGGTCATAGTGGCTTCCCTTTGCAGAATGGTGGTATAACAACACCTATCACACAACCACCAAAATGACACCGTTTCAAGCACTATACGGCTACCCACCACCATCACTAATATCCTATATACTCGGTACCTCATCAAACCAAACAGTGGACCAAAGCTTACAAAACAGGGACCAAATCCTAAAGCTATTGAAGGAAAATCTCGAAAGTGCAAGGGACATGATGAAGACACAGGCAGATAAACATAGAACTGAAAGAAAATTTGAGGAAGGAGATTGGGTGCACCTGCAGTTGCAACCATACCGCCAAAAATCAGTGGCCCATCGCCACAATATGAAGCTCTCTCCCCGCTATTGTGGACCTTTCCAGGTGGAGAAAAGGGTGGGGGAGGTGGCGTACCATCTCAAGCTACCGGAGTCCTCTTAGATTCACCCCACCTTCCACGTCGCATGTCTCAAAAAGAAGGTGGGGAGTTTGATCTAGTCACTAGTGACTCTACCATCGGTCGACGCGAGTGGGGAGGTTAGGCCTGAGCTCGAATTGCTTGTAGATCGTCGATTGCAAAAAGAGGGAAACCGAGGAATCATTGAGGTATTGGTGAAATGGAGGGGAACAACAGAAAAGGAGAATACGTGGGAGAAGCTTTGGAAGCTTTAGCAGCTCTATCCCCACCTTGTGGGCAATGTGATGTGAAGAAATGAGGAGTTGTTGGAACCCTAGGGCTAGAAGTGAAGATACGAAGTGAAGGGGTTCGAAGTGAAGACACGAAGAGAAGAAACTGATACGAACTGGGAAATGCGAATTGATGAAGGCTGGAACTCAAAACGGCATCGCACGAATTGGTCTCAACGCACCATTTGGGTTATTTTCGGGAAAACGCATCGTTTAAATAAAGAGGGAGTTAGACTAGTTTTTGGTTAAGTGTTGCTTATGTAATATGTAGTGTTTTAGTAGTTATGAACTAAAACGATGTGTTTCATTACTGTCTTTTATTTTAAGTAAACAGTGGTCAGTTTATCTTATTTTCTATGAGTTTGTTATGGTGGGGTATTTTGGTAGAGGAATGTCAGGTAGTGGGTATCTTTTGAGCATTTGTGATTCTGGTAGTTTGTAATGGAGGAAGGAATTGGCCTCAAATAAATTCCCGCGTGATTATATGCATTTTCAATATTTCTTTCATCTTCATCCCCTGTTCATCTCTGGTTCATCAGTATTACCATAGCAAATTTACAGTTCATATTCAGGTCCCTAACTTAGTTGGTAAGCACAATTCGTCCCCACTGATGTTTTTGGTTGGCCAGAAATTCTTGGTATTCTTTGTTTATTTCTTGGTATTGTTTCCTATATATACGTAGATGTACCAGTAATTGCTATCATTGTAATATCTTGGTTTTCTGGATTTTGTAACTTGAATTTGGTTCTGATTGGCTGCAACGGTATCTATGGTAGTTTGATACGGAGATTCTTTTGGTTGCTAAGGAAAGATATTTGACCAAGTTAGATTCTAAATTTAACGTTTAAAAAAAGTTTGCATAACGCTGGATTTTTTAGCCTTAAAATATCTTATGCTTTTTATCCAATTGGATACTGGGTTAAGTTCCTTTCTAGTTAGTCCAGAAGAAAGGGAAAGTTAATTAAGTTCTCTTAAAAAGATCATGTAGGAAAAGAAGAAGGCAAACGAAGACCAACCCATAGATGGACGTTTGACAAACCTTGAGCTTGCATGGGGATGCAGTAGAGGTGATGGCTACTCAAATTTCTAGGCCTTCAATTCTATTTATATATGATTTAAAGCCTTTTTTTCACAAGAAAGTTATTGTGTTTTGGCAAATGTAGGCAGAGAATGTTGGAGTTTTCGATTACCAAGTGGGAGCCCAACTTCTGGTGCAATTGTGCAAACATCGAGTACCAGTAAGGTAATGTCAAAATTGAAACGAACACAAATATGCTCAATATACTTCCAATTGCATGCCTAATACTAGAAAATGCAAATGCTTGGAAATGGTTGGAATTTTTCTATTGGCAATATTATTTGCTCAAATTGGTATAACATGTGTTGATATTTTAGATTAAAGCACCTTCGATGGTATGATAGCTACAGCTTCTAAAAAAAACATAACTATACCAATTTATGGCTAAATTGCTTGAACTACTACAACATAAGATGATTTTTTTCATTCTAAAATATTGATAAATATTTTCTAGATGGGGAAAGGGAAAGAGCACGTATCTCCTATAACAACTCCTACCACAAATCCATCAACCCAGGTATTCAGAATAATATATGGAATTCAGTTTAATTGTTTCATTTAATGTCTATATTTATTACTTAAGTTTTGGTTTATTATCGTGATTGGTATATTATATTTTAGGTGATATCAAGACCATTTTATCCATATATCTCAACACTTCCTACCACAAATCCATCAACCAATCTAACAACCCAGGAACTTAGAATATTAATTCAAGTTCAATTAGGTCTCGTTTGGTTACACAGCAGATGAGATGAGATGAGATATTTTGAATATTAATGAGATTTTTTAGTTAAAATGAAATGAGATGGTTTGTAAAAAAATGTGTTTGGATAATGAGATGAGATGATATATTTTTTATTTTTTAGGATTTGATAAAGGGGTAAGTCCTACCAATCATTGAGAATCATTTTATATTTATTGGGTAATAGTTATGAATATATTAATAAAAAGTAATATTTATGATTAATAATATACCGTAAATAAATTTATATCCCAAAATATCATTTTTTAATGTTGGCCGAAATTACTCTATATTCCCACCAAAAATTAAAATTGTTTTGTTAAAAGATATTATTCTAATTATGATCTATTTATTTTTCTATATATAGGAAATTTGAGATTTTAATTACAAATTATAAATTAGAATTATTTTGATTATAGTAATAGATAATTATATGTATTAAAAGTGTGGTAGATATTTTGTTTTCCCAATTTATTAGTTTCGAATTTCTTTACAAAACCCCAAAATGCAGAACTATTCAATACTCCAAAAAATATCAATTTCTTTGTGAAAATATATTATTCTAATTATGAATTATTGATTATTCTATCTATTGGGAAAATTGAAATATTTGTGCCGTAATTATGCATTCCAATATAATTGAATATTGTAATATAAAATTCTATTTATTAAAAAACATGAATGTCTTTTTTTCCTCCAATAGTTTTACTGATATTACTACACATCTATGTCATTAAAAATACATTGAAAGCACGAGGGTCGTTTATTGCAGTGGGGGATGGCGTTGGTTTCACCCATTACTGGTGAAGTGGCGGGTTTCGGCATTGTAAAAAGAGGTGTGAACAGGGAGGAAAAATGGTCACGGATGGAGAAAAAAGAAAAGAGGATTGCAGGAATCGAAGAAGAAAATAGTGCTTTTGCATTGTTCACTTAACTTTTTACTGTTTATGTCAGTTATTAATTTCAAAACGCAGATGGAGGTTGAAAACGCTAAGATGAAATAAAAACAACTCACTTGCCATTTGGATAGGCATATGAGACTTGTCGTACAACCCCGATGAGATAGTTTGTATCTCACCAAGGCATCCAAACCGGGCCTTAACTGTTCTATTAATGTCTATATTTAGTTTAGGTCTTCGGCTCGTTATCTTTATTGGTTTATATGTTAGGTGATACTAAAACCATTTTATCCGAATTTCTAAAACCATATGCATGGTTGCCATGCACCAATGCCACAGGCGTGGTTACCACCCTTTGTTCCTTGTAATGATGCCAACCCATCTCCATGGACTAGTTCGATGATAAGTTCGTTCTTTAAATAATATGCTTATTTTTCACCATTCTTATATTGATTTAAACATTAATTTTTATTGTTGTAAACTGCAAGGAAATCTTGTGTCCCCATTTCACTCTTCAATTAGCCCTCTATGGGTTTAAACTCTACAAGCTCAGGCTATGTGAAAGAAACTCAAGAGGCCACAATTGACTCTAGGGAGCCCGAGACTTCATCTATGCCCTCTATGCGTAATACTGTTAAATCTAAAGATGACGATGAGTCCGGTACACAAAATACAATGCATACTAATGGAGGTGATAGCATTGAGGAGCCCAAGTTGGGATGGTGTTTAAATCTGAAGAAGAATTAGTTTCTTATCATAAGAGATGTAGGAAACAATGCAGTTTCGAGGCGAGTAATCCTCCCTTGCCTTGGGTAGGCATTAGACGTGAAAGAAAAAAACCTATACCGATTCTATTTTTTTGAAAATTAGTTGAAACCTATCCCGTTCATATCTATATGTATATATTAATTTTTTATATTAAATAAAATATTTTTATATGATAAAAATATGCTAAATTGTAAATTAATATAACATTAAATTTTAAAATCCTATTATTCATGTATAATAATAATCTAATAACATAAAATTAATATAACATATGATATAATATAAATTAATCTTGTAAATCTTAATATAATATTTGATATTAAATTATCATTAAAAATTTTAATTTTATAAAATAAAATTAATATAACATAAAATTTTAATTTTAAACATGAAAATTTGATCATATGTTATTAATATAAACTATATATATATATATATATATATATATATATTAAGGATAAATAGATTTTATGACATAATAAATTATAATATATATACTTTTTGATAAATGCATTTCTATACATTTGATTATATACACTCATATAAAAAGTGTACGTAACCATCATATTATTACTAACATATATAATCAAATATATAAATAAGTTAGACACTAGCATATTATCACTAACATAAATAATCAAATATTATATCACTATATGATTCTATTATATATATATATATATATACACACACACACACACACACTAATAAAATCGGAAAAAGGGGACCGGAACCGATAAAACCAGAAGTATCGGTTTAGGGCTGCAATAGGTACGATATCGGTTTTTCAAATCTCAAAACCGGTGTATACCGGTTCGGTTCTAAAATATGTCTAAAATTGAATCGGACTAGACCAATTACACCTTTAGTGGGTATCTCTTGTCTCAGCCGAGTTCACCCGCCTCTTCATCTTCTCGTTCTCGCCTTCACAGTAGGCGATTTTTCTAACTCGCCTACCATGGTCGAGACCCTCATCTCCACCTCGCTCCGGGACAGGTCAATCGGTTCTCATACAAGGTGTTTGCTCACCCACGTGTTGGACTAGCTGCACACTCTGCATCTACTGCTGCTGCTTTTCTTAGACTATTGGAGTATTTCTCACCTTTTTTCATCCACTCAACTCTAAGAATGGTCTATCTCTTTTCACGTCAGGCAGTTCCTCACATCCTCCCCACCTTATAAGGAATTCTCACTCTCTCTCTCTCTCTCTCTGCTTGTGAACGAAATCGCAGCCTGCCAACCCATGTTGATGAAGCATGCGGCTCTCACCTCTACCCTCCAGACCCTCCTCCTTGAAAGAAATTTAATGAATAACCTATGGACTATTGGAGTCTAAAACTCAAACTCTCGTCGCCTCTTTTGTATCAAAATGCTCTCCCTTTGCACTAAATCTTCTCATTCATTCAAATCCAAGAAAATAAAGAACAATATATAGAAATAAAATAAAATCAATAGAATTGAAGGAAAACTTACACTTATCATAAATAAAAGAGTAATAAAAATAACATAAAAATATACTTATCAAATACTCCAAACTTAAGCTTTGCTTGCCCTCGAGTAAACAAATAGAGAAAAACAATTAAAACAAGCATTGGTTTGATTCATAAAATTTATTGCCTCAAAGATTGCCTAAAGTTTATAATTCAAATGAATCATTCAAGATCAATCAAGTCCAAAAGTTAATTCAAAACTCAATTCCACCGTAATATCCATCCTCACATTCATGCATACCTATCAGTCTCACTTCATCATTAGCTTACCGGATAGTTTTATGCAAACTAGTAAATAAATAATGGATCTCTAAAAATTCTATAGGCTTGCTTTTCAAATCACTTTCCACTAATGTAGAACAGAAACTATCACCATGGATCAATAGGTCTTTATTAAGTTTGTAATGTAAGGTTAGGGTGAGGGTTACAAAGAAAAGATATGATTCAAATAAAGTACGAGAACTTAAGTTTGAACACAGAACAAATAAAAAAAAAATCTCACCTCTAACACAAATATCTCTTCTCAATCTTGTGAATCTCTCAACATATCTCTCTTTATTGTACTTTCAAGGATATCTCTCTTTACCCCTCTATTCGGCAGGTTGGACTTTTATTTATTTATTTTTTGAAATAAACCATACCTTTTTTACTACCTTTGTAGATGACTCTCGTCAGCCTTATCTTGTCCACTACACAGTAGATAAGTTGATTTTTCACACCCCTAAACTTATAATTTCGATAATATGGCTATAATTAGCTTTACAGCCTTTACTTGTAGACCTTCTACCTCTCTTGCCTTTCATGCACTTGTGAGTCTATGATTTTGTGTAAACTTAGTTCTCTTCAAAGGTAAGGAAATCAAAGTTCAAGCTCAAATAGGGTAGAGAATATGATGTTTACTAAAAAGAAAAAAAAATATAAATTCAAACTATAATCCAATAAAGTTCAAATGGATGACTAGGGATAAAGATAATAAATAGGTAAGCTTGAAAGGTTTAATCGGTCCAAAGAATGCCTTAATCATTTTCCTAGTAATATTCTGTCTAGGATTTCGCCTTAACTGTAATCAAACAAGTTCTAGAGTAAGTTGAGACCATACAAATTCACAAAATTCACATAAAATTTCTCTAGGTATGCAAAATGATTAATGATCATTATAAGTATTCATTGAACATAGAAAATATCAAATTAAGCAAGATCAACTAAAGAATGAACAACTAGACTTAAGCAATGAGAATTTTTCCTAAAACTTATACTCAATTTCAATTATATTCTTATCATAGGTTTTTTATTCATTAAAACATATTGTTGTTATTATTATTATTATTTATTTTTTCACAATAAATAAAATAATTTTCTTTCCCTCAAACATTAATATCACATTGTCCTCAATGAGAAAGTGGGAAAAAACTAAAGAAGAGAATGAGAGAAGGTAAGAGATGCTCCCTTGATTTTTTTCCTATTCTTCCAATTGAATATTTTCCTGGAAGGTGTAACCATGTATCCCTTGGAGATCTCTCCGGTCTCTTCGTTCCTGCAAGATGAAGGCAAAAGAATAGAATTATAAAAAATAAAGCTTAAAAAAAATAAAAACTTGGGTTGCCTCCCAAAAAATGCTTTATTTAAAGTCTATAACTAGACATTACCCTGTGATCATTTATCATTGGCGAGATCGATGGAACACTTTTCTGAGTTAAAGTCTCTATCCACATAGAGTTTTAATCTCTGAACATTTACTTTAAATGTCTATTTTTTCTTGTGATGGACTTCAACCGCCCCGTAGGGAAAGAGATGGGTCACCACAAATGGTCCCGACCATCGAGAGCGTAGCTTTCCCAGGAAGAGTCGTAGTCTTGAGTTAAATAACAAAACTTTTTGTCCGACTTCGAATTCACTTCTCAGAATATACTTATCATGCCATCTTTTAGTTTTATCTTCGTAAATCCGAGCATTCTTATAAGCATTATTGCGGAACTCATCCATCTCATTAATTTGCAATATTATCTCAATGCCAGTCGCTTGTAAATCAAAGTTCAGTGCCCTCGTTGTCCAATAGGCTCTATGTTCTAGCTCCACGAGTAGATGACATGTTTTTCCATAAACGAGCAGATAAGACGACATCCCAATCGGTGTTTTGAATGATGTCCGATGGGCCCATTGCCCATCATCTAACCTTCTAGCCCAGTCTGTCCGAGAGATACTCACAGTCTTCTCCAGTATGCGCTTCAGCTCCCGATTAGACACCTCGACCTGGCCGCTCGTTTGAGGATGGTATGGTATCACCACGTGATGGGTAACTCCATACTTAGTCAGTAACGCTTTAAATTGGCGATTGCAAAAATACTTCCCTCCATCACTAATTATTGCCCACGAAGTGCCGAATTCTGGAAAAAAATTTCTTCCGCAGGAAATTCACTACGACTCTCGCATCATTGGTTGGCAAGGCGATCGCTTCTACCCATTTGGAGACATAATCTATAGCTACCAAAATAAATTTATTAGAATATGAGGATGGAAAATTACTCATGAAATCTATACTCTAAACATCAAATAATTTAATCACTGAAGTATTGTTTAAAGGCATCTCATATTTCCTCGAAATGTTGCCAAACATTTGACAATGATTATATAAATTAATAAAATTAAAATAGTTTTTAAAAATAGTCGGCCAATAAAAGTCGCATTGTAAAACTTTCGCTGCCCTTTTTCCTCTACCAAAGTGGCCACCCGCTTCCAATGAGTAGCAATGTTTGAGTATGCTCTTCATATCCTCCTCGGACACACATCTCCAGGTTATCTGGTCTGTGCAGTGCCGATATAGAAAAGGTTCATCTAAAAAATAATATTTCAAGTCGGAGAATAACTTCTTCTTTTGTTGATATGTCTTTTCGGCCAGTAGAATTTTGGACATCAAATAATTTACCACCATGAAACAACCTGTATAGCCATTAATTGCTCGTCCGAGAAGATCTCATTAATTGGAAATTTCTCCTCGCCAACCGCCTCTTTAAGCTCAAGAAGAGATAGTTGGTCGGCCACTACATTCTCGATACCTGTATTATCTTTTATTTCCAAATCAAACTCTTGTAAGAGAAAAATCCATCTTAACAGTCTCGGTTTAGCATCCCTCTTTGAAAGTAAGTATTTAAGAGCTGAGTGATCGGTGTAGACAATCACTTTTGAACCTATTAAATAAGAACCAAATTTGTCTAAGGCAAACACAACTGCTAACAATTTTTTTTCAGTGGTAGTATAATTAAGTTGAGCTTCTGTTAAGGTTTGACTTGCATAATAAATAACATGAAAATTTTATTTTTTCTCTGCCCCAAAACAGCCCCTATAGCATAATCGCTAGCATCACACATTAATTCAAAAACTAAATTCCAATTCGGTGATACAATGATAGGTGCTGAAATTAATTTCTTTTTCAAAGTTTCAAAAGCATGCAAGCATTCATCAGAAAACTCAAACCGAGTATCTTTAATCAACAGATAGTATTAAGCGACGATAGAACCCGGCATGACCCAAGAAACTTCTCACGCCCTTCATATTGGTCGGTGATGGGAGTTTGTCAATAACTTTTATCTTTGTTAGGTCGACCTCAATTCCCTTAAAGGAAATGCGATGACTGAGCACTATTCCCTCCTCGACCATGAAGTGGCATTTTTTCCAATTTAAAACAAGATTTGTCTCCTTGCATCTCTGCAAAACCAAAGATTAATTAAATAAACAATTATCAAAAGAGTGACCAAAAACTGAGAAGTCATCCATGATGACATCTAAAAATTTTTCTATCATGTCCGAGAAGATGGACATCATGCATATTTAGAAAGTGGCTGGCGCATTGCAAAGATCAAATGGCATACACCTATATGCAGAAGTGCCATAAAGACAGGTGAAAGTGATCTTCTCTTGATCCTCGGGTGCAATGACTATTTGATTATAACTGGAATATCCATCTAGAAAATAGTAGTAAGCGTGGTCGACAAGTATTTCTAGCATTTGATCAATAAACGGTTAGGAAAAATGGTATTTCTGAGTTGCATCATTAATTCTTCGATAGTCTATGCATATTCGCCTCCCGTGACCATCCATGTCGGTATGAGTTCATTCTTGTTATTCTTGATCACGATTATCCCTCCTTTCTTTGGGACCACTTAAACTGGACTCACCCATGCACTATCCGAGATTGGATAGATAATTCTAGCATCTAAAAGGTTCAATACTTCTTTAAGCACAACTTCTTGCATTGATGGATTTAATCTTTGTTGCAGTTGAACTATCGGCTCGAAACTATCCTCCATTAAAATCTTATGCATACAAATCGAAGAACTAATTCCCTTGATATCCAAGATTGTCCATCCTAAATCCATCTTATGCTCCCTTAAAACTCTTGGCAACTTTTCTTCTTCTACATCACTCAAGGAAACTATAATAATAATTGGAAAATTAGAGTATTGGCCTAAGAAAGCGTACCTTAAATTTGATGGAAGTGACTTGAGTTCAAGCTTGAGTGGTTCCTTACTTGGATATGTCGGCCGAGATGAGTTTAACTCTTCCACTTTCGATTTTATTGAAGGAGGAAAGGATGGTGTAGCTTCCAAATATCTCGCACACTCCCTAACCTCTTCATCTTCGGATTCAATAGACGTAGAGTGAGTAAGACATGCCTCAAGTGGTAGCTTTGGAAATTCAGCTCCATAAGTCTCGTTGGCCATGACCACGTCTTAGTCTCTAATTTGAAAACAAGAATGTATCTCAGAAGGAACTCCACAGATTTAATACATTAAAAGTGACATGCTCCTCGCCGACCCTCAAAATGAATTTTCCTTGCTGAACATGAATTAAGATTCTCCCCGTCGCAAGGAAATGTCGGCCTAGTATCAAAGGGATTTCCTCGTCCTCCTTCATATCGAGCACAATGAAGTTGGCCAGGAAGATGAACTTATCAACTTTCACCAGTACATCCTCAATGAGTCTTCTCGAGTATTTAATAGATCTGTCAGCTAACTGTATAGAAATGGTGGTCGACTTTGCTTCTCCAATACCTAGTTTCCTGAGAACAGATAGAGGCATTAAATTAATACTTGCCCCTAAGTCGCATAAAACTTTATAAAAATAGGAATTTCCTATAGTGCAAGGGTTCGTGAAACTCCCCTAATCTTTCAACTTAGGCGGCAGTTTCTTTTGTAAAATTTCACTGCTCTCCTTGGTCAGCATTACAGCCTCATGCTCCTCCAACTTCTGCTTGTTGGATAATATATCCTTAAAAGATTTTGCATATTTAGGCATTTGCACTAAAGCTTCAATGAGAGGAATATTAATATGTAGTTGCTTAAGGCTTCATTTGGAAACTAAGCTCATCTCAACTCATCATTATAACTTTTTCAAATCCCAACACAAAATATAATAAACAATTCAAGTTTTTCAAATCCCAAAATAATAATAATAATAAACAATAATATTCTAACAATATTTTATCATCTAAACTCAGTTTAACATCCAAACGCACCCTAAATATACTCAGAAATTTAGATAACTGATTATGAATATTATTTTTTCTTAATCTTTGCAAAAAATGAATTGGTGGATCATAAATTGAAGGAGAATATGTTTCAGATATAAACTCTCGGGATTTGTTGGGTTTCGAAGCAACTTTATTCTTCTTAGTCTTCTCAGCTTGCTGGTCGGTCGAATCCCGCTCTGTTTCTTTTACCTCGGACTCTGCTTCTTTCATCTTAGACTCCACGTTTTCGGCAGCTACTGCATCTCGCTCGGTACTTACTATTTTCGGCTGATCACTTGTCAATGTTATGTCTTTGACATGTTCCTTCGAATTGGTCATAGTGTTGCTTGGCAAAGTCCCTACTGTCCTTTCGGTAAGCATGTTTGAAAGCTGACCGATTTGCCTTTTGGATCACCATATCAGTCTTTTGCATGTACTATATAAACATATCCTCAAGTGTCGGTTTCTTCTCTTGCTGTGGAAACTGTTGAGGTGGTCTAACCGGCCCTTGATTATTGCTCCATGACAAGTTGGGTTGATTTCTCCATCCGAGATTGAACGTGTTTGAATAAGCATTATTTTGACATTGGAAATTAGACACGTAATAGGCTTGTTCATAACTTGGTTGGGAAAAAGGATTCCCCACTTGGCAATCTACACGTGAATGATTTCCTGTGCAATGATCACAAACAACATTAGTTTGAATAGCATTAATGTTCATCTTACCTAATTGTTTGGATAGATTTGCCAACTGGTTGCAATTGCGGACATAGAGTCAAGCTCAATGACGCTGGCCGCCTTCCTTGGCATTGCTCTCTTTGCTGTCAATTGATAGTTGCTAGAATCTAACTCTTCCAGAAATTCATATGCGGCTTCATAGGTCTTACTCATTAATGCTCCTCCCGCGCCTGCATCAACCATAGATCGATTTGTGGATCCCAAACCATTGTAAAATGTCTGTACTTGAAGCCAGGCTGGGAGGTCGTGATGACACTTGCGCAATAAGTCATTGTATCTCTCCCATGCCACATATAATGATTCACCCTCAAATCGGGTGAAAGTAGTAATATCATTCCTTAACTTCGCTGTCATGGTCGGAGGGAAATATTTTGCTAAGAATCTTTGTGTCAACTCCTCCCAGGTAGTGATGATGCCGGGTGGCAAAGAGTTCAACCAAGCCTTTACTTTTTTCCTTAGTGAGAAAGGAAAAAATCTCAATCGAATCGCATCATCTGTCACTTCGTTGTGTTTAAAAGTATAACACATTTCTAGAAAATTTGCAATATGGACATTAGGATCCTTTTGTGATAGCCCCCAAACTGGACGGTTTGTTGAATCATTTGATTGCCTGCTTGATCTCAAAGTTATTAGCTTGTATAGCTAGTCTCCTTATACTAGATTTTGCCCCATTAACAGAGGGCATAGTATAGTCCCTCAAAGCTTTACTATCTTGGTCGGCCATGGTGAATGCAGATGTAGTAGCCTCTTGCTTCTTCTTTTTATTGATTTTACATAAAATTCTTTCAATCTCGGGATCGAAAAGTATAGGCTCTAATGGTTTAGATCTAGAAGAAAAGCAAAGCTGAGGTCTATTTAAACAAACTTTAACAATAAATAAAATAAAATCCAAATTAGTAACAATCTAGCTGGTATCAATATTAATAACAAATAATTAATCCCCGGCAACGGCGCCAAAAAATTGTTGTGCTGAAAATATCTGCAAGTGCACAAAATCGTAACAAGTAGTAAAGTGTTTTAAAGAAAACGAATATCGAACCCACATATATTAATTATGCTATTAAGTATTAAAATTTACTAAATTAATTAATATTTGGAAAACTGAAATTTAAAGAATAAATTATCTAAATTAAACTGAATAAAATAGCATTAAAATTAAAATTTCAAAGATAATAAGAATACATTTAGAGCGTTTGATTTCACCTAACAAATCTCACACAATTTATTATTCATTGTTATAGAATTCTAATTATCCCAAGTTGATAATAAAAATCCATTAACTATTCAATATTTTCTCTCGAACAATACTAAAACTATCTCTAATTAATAACTCAACATCTCTATATGAATTTAATTAATTAGAGATTCATTAAGTTTTTTAGATTTTTCTTAAAAAGCACACTAATCATGATAAAGTATCTCCACTTTCGCTCAACTAATGGTGCTTAATCCTAAAGTTCTAATCACAAATCACCTCTCGGTCTCATTGTGATTCAATAGATCGAACAATAGTTAGCTAGAAAATTGTAAGTATTAAGAATAAGGAAAAAACACTCAATTATGAAAATATTGAAAATAAAATAATTTAGAATAAAAATTGTGTGTTCAATGCTAGACTACATCAAAACTCTAGACAATAAAATTAGCTCATAATAAAATTTAAAAGAAAAAGAATAAAACTAGTGTTCTTCGTTGGCGTTGGTTGATAATGCATGCGGCTCTCGCCTCTGCCCTCCAGATCCGCCTCCTTGAAAGAAACTTAAAGAATAATCTCTGGACTATTGGACTCCAAAACTAAGACTCCCCCTATCCATCCCACAAGCCGGGTTAAAAAGATGTCAAAATTCAAATTCGAAAACAAGATAAATGCAGCTACAATCTAGCCTAAAGATCTGGAAAATTGTTTCTAAAGATAAATATTAACATAAAAGAAAATTATCTCAAGAATAATAGAATTATCTAAAATGGAAGATTCAGTAGTAAGCGGCTTGATTTGCGGAATTCAGGAGGATTTGGTGGTCAACAGATTGATTGCGAAACTCAAAAGGGTCCCATTGGGTAGATGCCGTGTGCGTTGAATATAACTGGTCTCTTCGCCCAATGGCCACGATGTAAGGTTCTTGACCGAAATGAAAAACTCATCTCGCCAACCTACTGAGCTGTAAATCTGCTTGCCTTTGCTAGTTGTTACCCACGATGATGTTTAGGTTGTTTTTTAAATTGGTCGTTTAGACTGGTTGCCCAATCTAACCGCCTAGAGCCTTGTCGCCAAGTCTTATTGCCTAAGAGGTAAAACATCTCGCTTATCGCCTAACTCTTGTCGCCAATAGAATTGAGGGAAAATTGACACTTTTCATTAATAAAAATAATAATAAAATCACACTTATCACTCGTCATACAGCTCGAGCCAGGAAGAAGAGAAAATGAGGGAGAAATTGAGAGAAAAAGAATCAAAGGTCCCTATGAGACTCTTCATAAATATAAGTGTGTACTATGCGAAAAAAAAAATTAGCAGTGAGTAATTAAAATTTTGGGAAAATATTTTATGGAACTAATATTTCTTCATTACTATTGTCTATTTACATATAATGACATAAATTATCACATGATTTATGATATATTATTAATTGATAGCATATATTATTTAATACTTTATATGGTCAATGATAATAAATTAGATAAAAATTACATTATTAACCTATATAATTACTATGTAAAAATAATATATTAAATTATTAGAAATATTTTAAATATATATAGTTCGGTCCGGTCTAGTTCAGTCCAAAATTTATAAACCCCGAGACCAGACCGAACTTATTCATTCTACTATTTTTGGGACGAGACTAGCCCCACAAGTATTCAATCCAGTCCTGTTGATTTTTCCAATCCGGACCGAATTTTGTACACCCCTAGGTTGGTGTTTGGAGGTCCTTCTGACTTTAATGTTGTAAACCAAGGAAGGAGTGGACTTGAAAATGTGGTTGTTTGCTTGAAATATCAAAGCATGGACTGTTTGTTTATTTGACATGTCGGGAGTAACTATTTTCGAGTTGAAAGTGTTGGTTGTTTGTCTAACGTGTGTGTGGTGAATGGTTAAGCAAATTTCAGGAGTTTGGGCTAAACTATTGGTGTTATGAATTTTAGAGGTCATGCATGTGCCGTTATAGAAATCAAGGCACCATGATGGGTTATTTTAATCATGTGTTGTTTATGGGCTCGTACTAATCTAATGTTTGGAATCATGGGGTTTTTTCAATTAGATTAGTTTTGTGCTTGTGTAGGTTATTAATTAATGTGCTAGTGAATAATCTTCTGGTTTAGGTTGTAATATTGCTAGAGTTCATGTTCAATGCTTAGATAGTATATTGCAAGAGTCAATTAAGCGATTCTCCTATACTAGACTTTGCCTAAAAACTAACTAATCTTGACTTTATCAAAACTTGCATGCTCTATTATCAAAACAACCTCGGTTGTTTTTCTTCACTATTTCATTATATATGAACAAGAAACCAAAATATTTTTAATCATCACTAATGTAGACATGAGTATTTTTTTATACTTTGTTCTCAACTGTATAAAAAACAAAGATTGTGAAATCTGAAAATTATATATGATCATATAATATTTAATCTGAAAATTATATATGATCATATAATATTTATATTTTCAGTATTCAGTTCTGATATGGTATGTTGCATCTTAAAACCCTTTGGCATGAAATTTTGTTTCCGCTTCCATCTCGACCTTACCACGAGTATAAAACTGTGGCCTCTATTGTTATGTTACTACCAATATCTCTATTTTTGGTGCACTCACTTTATAAACAAAACGGTTTTATGTGTGTACACTATCGCACCGAGTTTAAAAGGAGAAGATTTCATATTCTGTTTCTGGCTGTTAGTTGTCGGGGTTTGCACAATCATACCATAAGGTTAAACATGAAATATGTTTTGTTATGATAATGTTCAGTTATGCTTATGTCAAATGACTTATATAATATATATATATATATACAGTGCTATTGTAAATAAATGTTTTCTGAACTATTGCTATGTTATTTTGGTATTATGTAACTGGTTCATGTTTATATGTTCACTATTTATTGAGTTGTTGATAACTCACTCAATTACCTTCAATATTTTTTAGATATTTTTTATGATTCAGCTAGGGATTAAGAATACGAAGTATAGACGATATTAGTTGAGCGTAGTGGAATAAGTGTCAAAGGGTACAAGCAGTGGCGAACCTACATTGGGGCAGGGGGGCTATGGCCCCCTCAAAGTTTGAAAAAAAATAATATGTTTTAGTTTTTTATGATTTAATAGGATTATATTATCTCATATTGTGTTGGTCTCCTCTTTAAAAAATTATTTTGGCCCTCTCTACAAAATTATTTTGATCTTATAAATTATTTTGACTTAAAAATAGAATAAAAAAGTATTTTATTATTGTTTTAACTTTGCTCGACCCTCCTACAACAAATTTCTAGTTCCGCCACTGGGTACAAGAGATGATTGAAGAGTTTCATTCAATAAATTACTTGTCATTTTCTTATTAGTATTTTGGAATATTAATGACTTTATTGAGACTTTGTGGAGTTCTTTATTATCTATGTTGGAGGAGTCCTTGAATGTCTTTGTGGAGGAACGCATATTTTGATTAAAAGAGTTTGTTGTTTCTTTTATTATTTGTAGTTATATCTATATTATTGAGATTTGGTTTTTAAGTGACAAGAATTAATTCCCTAACTCTCCGGATACAGAGAATTATAGATGAGTACATGGCTCTGTGACTTTTTGTCTTAAGATCTAACGAGTTCTACGTGAAGAACATCTTTCACAAATTTAAAATCTTATTATCACGTAGAGCAAATTCTATCAGGTAAAAAAGATCAAAAAATCTTCACAACCTCCTAACACTTCACACTCTACATTATTTTTAATTTTTATTATTGTTTTTCTTTTATTAAATATTGAGTAAAAATATTATTTTTCTAATATAACTGGTTAAAATAAATTAATAAACTCGTAGACAACAGTGAGAAACAATAATACTATAACATGTGACCATGCAGCAGAGCGGCCAAAGGAAGGGGAGGCAAGAAGAATCTCTGCTCTGCAGCTGAGTCATGTGCTGAGAGTTCTGGACAGAGATGAGGTGGTGCACCACCTATCTATATATCATTGTACATATATATATATCTCTCATGTCATGTCTAACTTCGGCTGGTTTCGTTTCGTCTCTTTGCTCTATCCTACTATATATTCATATTTTTGCAAAAAATAATGTAGAAATGTTCTGGGTTTGGGACTTTAGACAAGGGTTTTGGAATTGTTTGGCAATGGATTTTCTGTGCATCCATGATCCCCTTCCCTATAACTCAAGTACTCCTCCTTTGTTGAATGGCATATGTTAACAATTTTCTAGTGAACGGTCAATCTGTGAGTGCAGAAGAGGTACATAACCTTGGGACTTTAAGAAAAAATCTATTCATCATCTATTTTCTCATCATCTAATGGGATGATAAGATGATAATGAGAATTAGAATGATAAGTAGAATTACTCCGAATTTAATTGTTCACTTTTCACAAGAAACACATTGCAATGGATGTAATTGAGAAAGTGGCCCCCAATAGCACATGGGATCAACTTTTACAGCAGAAATACAAAAAAATAGTTTCACTTTTGGGTGTGTCATGAATCATTCTCGCTTGAGAATGGAATATATATTTTCATAGGCTGCCTTTTTCCCCACTCTCCTCCTTCAGAATTGTTAGGCTCTGGGAAATCACAGATTCAAATCATGTTATGACTTCTTTAAAGACCAACGAAGAAAAAGTACTACCAAATAGTGGAATGGATATGGATGGGGGGGAGATTCTGCATTCACTGTCCAAAATATAAAAAGGGACAATCAATCCGGATCCAATGTAACCTTTTGAAGCAGCATTTGTATGAAAAAGTTTTAAGAACTACCTAAGCATGGCCTACAGTTTACCTTTCGCTGTTAACGCATGCATTTTTTTGACATAAATGCCGTACACAAAGCCGCAACGTGGGCAACGCCCCCCCTTTAGGACCAGCTCTGATGTACCTAGAAAAGCTCCAGTTCATATGTAAGTTGAAACATCGTTTCCAAGTTGGCAAAAGAAAAGGATTTTGGAGTCTAGAGACCATGAGGACTAAAAATCAAGTATGGGCATTGCAGCCCAGTAAATAATTTCTCGAGAATGGAGGGAGTACTTTACTTTTTCTATATATATTATTCAGGTCCGGCTGCAATGGTACAGCCGCAAACACTTTCCAATAGGAGAGAGGTATTTAGGTCGGCTGCGATAATATGGGTTGCAAAGCAAAGCTATTTCGATCGAGAAAAGTACTACTATTTATTCATTAAGGGAAAAAAAAAAAAAAGAAGTATAATCTTATTAATTATATTTCCATCTTTTTAAATATTGTCATTCTCAATAATCATCACGTTAAGGTCTGGTTTGGATACTAGTTATCTCATCTGAGCTGTACTTTATATTTCATCTGTCTATCCATATGGCAGAATATAAAATTTTATCTATTTGTGATTTTTTAACAATCGCTATAATAATGCTACAGTAATAATACAGTACCGCTACAGTTGATCTGTTATAAAGTTTCATCCGCTTCTACAACACAGCTAACTACCACATTTTTAATTTATATAATTTATCTATTAAAATTTTTTATTTTAGTGTATTATATAATTAGAAAAATATATTTCAAATTTTATAAAATATAGTATAATAAATAGGTAATATTTAGAATAATTTGGTTTAATAAAGAAATGCGTTCGAAAATATTAAAATAATTAGCCAACTACAAAAAATACATTTTGGAAAAGTTAAAATATTTATGAATTTTTAATTAATAATAGATATTATTTATTTTTAAGATATTCATAATATTTTTCAACCAATAATTACAAATATTTTTTAGTAATTGGTGGACCCATCACTTCATCTCACTATCCAAATATTATTTTTTATAAAATATCACATCTCATCTCACTATCCAAACATACTTTTATAATCAATTTCATCTCATCTTAACTCAAAAATCTTGATAACCAAACAAGAGCTTAAATGATATTTCTCTCCGAAAGAGAGACGGTGGTGCACATTTGTCTCATTGTCTGTCACCATTAGAGCAGAATACATAGATGAGAGAGATATTATGCTATTTTATTTTCTGCCATTTTCTTTATGCTATTATGTCCATCGTATTTGTAGCTGAGATACATATCTTTCCTTTTCCAAGGAGTGATTATGATCCACCATATATATATATCTTTCCTTTTCCAAGAGATGAGATTCTCAACCTCAAGATAAAACGCAAAACACTCGATCGTTCAGGTATTAGAAATCCTATCCCTGTTTGTGGGACGTACGATAGAGATTCACTAGAAAACGCGACCCCAAGATTTTTTTGGGAGTGCTTCTATTTTCCCAGCTTTTCTCAGCAACATTCAAGGTATATAATAAGAAAGAAAGGAAAACGTACGCGGCTTACTAAACAGATGAAAGAACACGAGGGCGGATAAACAAGTAGAACAAAACACAACTTATGAAAGTGGTAGGTGGAAATTAATTACAGATTGTATTATATAGTCCAAAAGTTAAATTAATGTCTAGTGGGCACCAACGTACGACAACCAACAACAGTAAGTACAAAAGAGAAACCCCCCAAAATAATCTAAAACTACATTCAAAACTACAATTCAACAAAATAAAAATAATAATTGCTATATCAACCACTATTACTCCATCTTCAGTATCCAGTGGGTAACTCGCATTTACCAAACCCTGCAAAGAGAAGACAAAACGCACACGCAAAATACCCTTTAGTCAGAGTAAAAAACAGAAAAGTAAAAAGCAAAATCCAGCCACGAGAAATAAAGCCAAACCAAGGAAAAAACACATCTTTGACTTTGTCTTCCTCTCTTTAGTAACAACTTTCATAGCTCACTCTCCTTACCGTCTGTAAAAGGGACATGTTACGATGACACAGTAACCTGCATCCCAGATTTACAGGCAAAAGATCTCTTTTTGCTCCAATTTTGAACATTAATCCTGAAGTTGGAGTTGAAAAAACATATATCTCGAGCAAAATACCATTTATCTAACTATCAAATTAAACACGCTGCTATAGCTAGTCCTAACAATGACATTCTGTAATGCAAATTTTGAATAAAATAATAATATTAATTGCATCAAAAAACTGTAATAATTAGAGAAATAGATAGAATACGCACTGGGTGGTTGCGTGACCACGTACGCCGCGCCACCAAAGTAGCAAGAACCGCCCGCACGGCCATTCCTCTGGTAATAACTGTTGAAGGCGAACGAGGCGTGGGCGTTAAGCGTGTTGGGATCGTAACACGTGGAACCCGGCTGGATCGGTCGGCAGTCCGCTCCACCCTCGCCACAAGCGAAATCTAGAGCCGCCTGCAGCTTCTCCTTCCCAACCTCACCCTTCGCCACGCACCAAGTATTCCCCGCAGAACTCGTCGACACTCCTCCTGTTCTGCCGCTCACTGGTGGTGTCGTCATTCGCTCTTGGCCGGGTAGCGGTGACCGGTTGTCGTGGTAATTCTTCAACCCCTCCACGGTGAATGGTATGTCGTAGACTTTCTGCTCGTTCGGGTAGAAAAGCCCGTAGTTTCGCTCCGACGTGGGACCGTTTTTCTGGTTCTCGTTGAACAGAGCGAAGAGATAGACGGTCAGATCCGCTTTGGGTCTCAACGGGGTTCCTCCACCAGTCAGAATCCTACGGACCATGTTTCCATTGTAAGCAGCGGCGTTCTGCATCGATGCGCCTATCTCGTTCTCGTCCCCGTCGGAAGGCCAACCTGTCTCCGTTACGACCAGTTTGATGTCGTCGTACTTCAATGCAGACAAGGCGGCAAAAACGGCGTCGATTTGAGCGTCGAATAAGCTGAAGTACCGTAATCCGTTACCGGCGTCCACCACACCCGGATTTTCACGGAACAGAGCGTAGTCCAACGAGATGACGTCGGAGTTTGACTCGTAGGCGAAGAACGGGTACGCATTCACCATAAGGTATGACCCGGTTTGGCGGAGGAAGTCCAACATGGGTTTGAAAACGGACTCGACTAGTTCGGGTCTGAAAGACCCGGCAGAAGACGGATAAGAGTTTTGGAGCGCGCTGAGGGCTATAGGGGAAGAGACTTTGATGGCATTGTTGAGGTTGAGCTTAACTAGAGCGTCGTGGACGTTTTTCATGGCCGGTATGAGGTACCGAGTCGTATTACGTGTGTCCACGAAAACTTCGTTTCCGACGGCAATGGCTTCGATCTGGGTGGAGGGATGGTAGGCGGCAATGTTTCTCTGAACCCATCCGGCGGCAAAGGACTTACTTCTGGCCGCGGCAAAGAGTTGTTCGTTGGGAAGGTCCACGGTCACCTTGATTCCGGATCCGGATAAGGCTTTGAGAACTGCCGGGTCGGTGTCGAAGACCTTGACACGCTCTAGACCGTGCGATTTGAGAAGCTCCACCACCTTTGTTGCCGAGGGAAGGTTGTTGGCGATTCGGCCATAGTTTACTCCTATGGAACCGGCATCTGCAAAATGTAGAAACATGCGCGTTAAGAAAACAAAACACTACTCAAAACTGTTAAAAGGTGAAAAGAAAATGAAAGAAAATGTAAGTAAAAGGATTTGTTTACTCGTCCGGGAAAACGAAGCAATGAAGCAGTGAGGAAAAAAGAAAGAAGAGCTGCAAAAATGTATGCCATGTACAACAAGCCATTTTGAAGGAAATGCTTAAAATCTGGCAAATATAGGATGCCATTTTTCCAAGCAAGCCATTTCGAAGGAAATGCTAAAAAAAAACAGAACATTGTTTATAATAATATTTTCCTGGGAACCAAATGGAAAATGAGAAAGCAACTAATTTCAAACCTGAAAATGTGAAGATGGAAACGAGCAAGAGGAAGCAAGGCAAAGCAAGGCGCTCCATGCGATGGTTCTCTGACAAACAGAGCATGAGAGAGGGAGCTCTGTTCTCGGGGTTAGTACGAAGGCTGCCAACTGCTAAGAACGCTAGGTTTACTGGGTTAGAGGGAGTGACGGAGTCTTTTTATGGAGGGGAGAGAGAGAGAGAGCGCAGTAGTTAAAGGGGGGAATTGAGGGGATCGAGGGGGTAATGAGGTGGGACCCATTTGTCAGCCATAAGGCTGAGACCCCACTATATGTGGCTGTGTAAAATTACATCGGTGTCTATTACGTGCACAAATCTCGAGTATCTCAACCGTTGGATTCGAAGCTCCCAGTGAGACCCACAAGAATGACGGTGGATATTCTAGGAGACGTTAGAGGTTCGTTCGATCAATGGTGTGAGTACCCACGTGGGGCCCTCACAGAAATCGACCGTTCCGTGGGTACTGTTGCCAACGACACTAAAGGAATAAAAGAGAGTAAAAAAAAAAAAAAACCAGAGAGAAATGCGTGGGAGGGTGGGATCATCATCATCATCACCATCGAACTACTATTGACTCGTGTGTTTTGTAGGGAGTGAGCTGCTGCTTGATTCTTAGCTGTAAGTCAACAACAGAGATCGAGACACGGTAACAGGGCAGTGTATAGGGTAGGGCCCAGGCGTTGAATATTGTCGAACGTCCGAGTAAACATAAGGGGCTCGTTTGATTTGTAGTATGAGATGAGATGAGATGAAATGAAATAAGATTAAAATTAAAAAAATAAATAAAATATTATTAAAATATATTTTTTAATATTATTTTTATTTTAAAATTTAAAAAATTTAAATTGTTTATTTTATTTTATATTGAAAGTTAATAAAGTTGTAATGATTAAATAAGATGAGATGTTTTCTGAAAATAAATAAGGCCTAAGAACACTCTCAATACTTTATGTATATTATTCTTTAAAATCAATCACAAAAATCTACTTTTTCCATTTTACATACTGACTTTTATAATATACCATACATCAGTTTATCTATTTTTTCTTTATATTACATAATTTAATAGTTTGTTGGAAAAAAAGTACAATGAGAGAAAAATTATTATAGAAGATTAAGTATATGAAAAGAGAATAAATAAATAAAATATTTTTACATTTGTGAATAGTTCATGCTAAATGTAGCTGAACACTGTAGCAAAATGTAAAATAGATTTGAAAATAAATGATCCATTGGAGACACTTTTGAGCTACTTTTTTTTAAATTTTACATAAAAATAGGTTTTACAAAACCCATTGGGGGTGCTCTGGCTAGTTTGTCTCCTTTCATTATTATAATTCTTTTAAAATTTTATATAAAATAAAATAAATAATTTAATATTTTTAAAATTTTAAAATAAAAAGTACATTAAAAAAATTATATTTTAACAATATTTTTTTTCAATTTTT
Organism: Juglans mandshurica; assembly: GCA_022457165.1. Lineage (NCBI taxonomy): Eukaryota > Viridiplantae > Streptophyta > Magnoliopsida > Fagales > Juglandaceae > Juglans > Juglans mandshurica. The sequence goes on along the minus strand of CM039620.1, from coordinate 26,797,143 downwards.
AACTTTTATCTCATCTATATAACTAAATGAGACTTTAATTTAGAATTTTATTTTATAGCTTTTTTTTAGCATTTTTATCTAATTTTTTCTTTTATTTCTTATTTTGGACGTGTTTTGCCGCAACTAATCTCAACTGCTGATATGTGACAAGGTAAGAGGGTGACTCGGTGTGACTGGTGTACCTCCGATAACTAAGTCAGAAATATGTGTGTTTTGCCTTACTATGAGGGGTTAGAAAAATTATTTTGGATTGCAAACATTGATCCTTTATATTAGGGTAAATTATTGCTGATTAGAATTGTTCAATCCCTTTCCCGAATCTCAGGGTCTTGATTATCAAATTTCTAGAATATGCTTTAATAAGAAGAGAATTAATGTATTGAGGATAAACATCTTGCTGATTCCTTAAGGGTAAATATCCTTGGCTGGCGACAGCTACCAAATCAATCGCATTGGGCAATACGATCTCATGGTAGCAAGCATATGGTGTACATGCAGTTTTCAAACTCGTTGGGCCCATCTAGTAGAGATAAAAAAGCCTTCCCCCTTGAGGGCATAGAGCCAATAGTAATCTGCCCTTATCACCTTTCTCACCAAAGCTCTTCCTCCAAAGTGATTCTCGTACACTCCTTTATGTATCTCTGTTATGACGTATTGTGCTTCCTGAGGGGAGACGCACCTCTATAAGGGGGTCGAGATACCCCACTTGTAGAGAATTTCGTCGATCTTGGTGAATCGTGCATCTCTTCTTTTGATCTTCCTTACCTCTTCCTTTTCTATTGGGAGCTCTCCAATATCTAGGTACGTCACCACTTCTTGAGCCCACTCTGGCTCTCCTAGTCCCATCTCGGCAACTTTGGTCCCAACAGCGGGGACTTATATCACTCTGCTTTCAACTTTCCATGATAGGGCAGATTCCTCCATTCCTGAGGCTGTTCGTGCTAGTTTGTTCGCTATGCTGTAACTTTCCCTCGGTATTTGTTCGATGCTGAAGTGAAAACAAAATGGGTCACGCTTCTCCCATCCCAACTGCAAGTACTTTTTCAATTTTCACCTTTTGTAGGGTACATTTCCAATACCTGATTAACAACTATTTGGGAGCTCACCTTTACCTCGACTCCGTTAGCTCCTAGCGCCTTAGCTATCGACAGTCCTACTACCAACGCTTTATACTCGGCTTCGTTGTTGGTGGTTTTGAAAGCGAGTTTAGCCATGTAATGGTGTTCATACCCAAAGTCACTTATTATGTGGAGCACTACTCCCCTACTAGCTCGGCAGGATGAGCTATTGACAAAGACCTACCAGGACTTCCCAACTAATGTGGTTGCCACTTTTTCGAGAAAGTCAACAAATTCAATGATTAAGTCTGCTAAAATCTGCCATTACGTTGCGTGTCTCAGGAGATAATCAATGTCAAACTTGCTCAACTCAATCTACTAGCCCACTAGGCATCCAGAGGCATTCGGTTTGTGTAGTATCTTTTTTAGAGGAGCTTCTATCAAGACCTTGATAGGTTGAGCTTGGAAATTAAGTTTCAACCGCCTAACAACAGTTACCAACGCGAAGGCTAGCATCTTTATTTGAGGGTATCTCGACTTCGCGTCGCGCAAGGCATGGCTCATAAGTATACTGGCTTCTAAACCGCTCCTCCTTCTTCTTTGACCAGAGTCATTGACATGGCATGGGGTGAAACCATTAGGTATACGTAGAGTGTGTCCCCTTGCCCGGGTTGGTTTAGCAATGGCGGGCGGATAGGCACTGCTTCAGTGCTTGAAACACTCAATCCTAGTTGTTGTTCCAAGGGTGTACTTCGTGCAAGACCCTAAAAAGTGGTAGACATTTGTATGTGGACATGGACACAATTCTATTCAATGCCGCCACCCTACCAGTTAGTCTTTGGGTCTCGCCGATGTTTCTAAGGGGCTTCATATCCATGATCGTCTTGATTTTCTCCATATTGGCTTTTATCCCTTTCTCAGACACTATGAAGCCTAGAAATTTTCTTGAGTCGAACCAAAGGCACACTTACCTAGGTTCAGTTTCATTTTGTACTTGAGTAACACGGCGAAGGCTTCCCTCAAATCTTCCAAGTGCTGGGATGGCTCTTTACTTTAAACTAGTAGGTCGTCGACGTAAACCTTCATAGTCCGCCCAATCTGCTTCTTGAATATTTGATTCACGAGTCTTTGATACGTTGTCTCAACATTTTTCAACCCAAAGGGCATGACTTGGTAGCAGTACAATCCTTGGTCTATTATAAAGAGGTGTTTTCCCCGTCTGCCGAGTTCATTCGGATTTGATTGTACCCCGAGTAGGCATCCATGAAACTTAGCATCCGATATTCCACTGTAAAGTTGACAATTAAGTCAATCCATGGTTGTGAGAAACTGTCCTTTGGGCAGGCCTTATTGAGTTCAGTAAAGTCTACACACATCCTCCATTTTCTGTTGGACTTTTTTACAAGTACAACGTTGGAAAATAGTGAGCTTCCCTGACAAATCCCATGAAGCGGCGACTAGTCAGTCGACTTCTTCTGCTACGATCGTATACTTCTCCGTGCTGAATCATCTCTTCTTCTGGAGAACTTTCTTGCTTGCAGAATTAACATAAAGTCGATGCTTAATGATTGTGTTTGTCTATCATCGGCATGTCTTTCTGACTCTATGCAAAGACGTCCCTATGTTCGACCAGAAGTTGCTTCAATGCCTTTCGGACCTTAGGCTAGAGCCTGGTCCCAATTTGTGTTGTGATCTCTAGTCATTCTAGGTGCAACATCAGTAGCTCCAACGGCTCATTGGCTTCTGCTTGCAACAAATTTTCTTCATCTCACGTTTCTATGCCACAGTCGAGAAGGACCGGTGGTAGGAGCGGGACTTTGCCCATACTCTAGTTTTTTGTGGTACCTACATCTGCTCCTCCCGAGTTGAGCTCTTGCACATAACACTCCCGAGCTAGGGTTTGCTCGCCTCGAATCTCTCCTACTCCAACCTTTGTCGAGAATTTCATTTTGAAATGGTAGGTAGAGGTGACTACTCTGAGGATGTCCTAGAATGGACGCTCCAGTATAGCGTTGTAGGATGAGGATGAGGGAGCCTTGACCACTTGGAAGTTGGTCATCGTGGTGGTGGTTTGCAACCCCTTCCCGACTGTGACCAGTATGGTTATTGTGCCCAAGGGTTGCACTGCATTTCTGGAGAACCCTTCAATGGTGTATGTAATTGCCATAGTTTGCAAGGATCAATGTCCATCTTAGCAAATGCATCCTAGAAGAGGATGCCTGTTGAGCTTCCATTGTCGACCAAAATCCTCCTGGTGGTTTGTTGGCGATTAACAACATTACTACCAATGCATCGTCATCTGGGTACAGGACCCATTCTCAATCTTCTTCACCAAAAGAGATGCTATCTCCATGCTCTTTTGCCTCGTCTGCTTGGGTGGCCTGCCTGTCGTATATACTTCCTTGTATCCCGCCTTGCGAGCATGCACTTTTCTGGTGGATGCAAAGGTTCCTCCCCCAGTGAACCCTCCTGTTATAGTACTGATTTCACCCAGGGGCACCTCACCATAGTTTCAGTTCTTACGAGGAGCATCTCGGTCATCTCCCATTGTTGGTCGCTGCATTTTTTGGCTCCTGCTTCGTCAGGTATTTCAATCTCGCTCTGTTCTATGCCGAGGTGCTTGTTTCACGGGCTTCGAATGTTCGGCGACCAAACACTCCAACTCATCGCTTCCCCGTAACTTCTCAACTTTTCTTTTCATCGTATAGCAGTCATCTGTCTAGTTGGTGCCATTTGGATGGTAGGTACAAAAACGTTGCCCTCTCTTGTTGTTTGGTCTGGCAACCTATGCTCCAACTACATTGTACATATGTTATAAAAAAAATGTATTTCTTTATATATTTATCATATATGTTAGTATATTTATGTAGGTGTATTATTAGAACTTATATAGTTAAACTCAATAATATACTTGTAAGAGCTAATTATTATAAAATAATATACTTATACTATAGTATAAATAAACTAATAATAGTTTAGTGTATATATATATATATATATGTAAATATCATAGTATTACTACTATACATAATTAAGTGTAGAAATAAGCTAGACTATTGAAAAAAGCCTAGTATAATAAGTTAATAACACATAATATTAATTTACTAAAATATAATAACATGTAATTAGACACTAGAAAGTCTACCATATAATTAAGTTAGAAATAAGTTATACATTAGTATTAACGTCAAAAAAGTGCACAATCCGGAAGGGAAGAGAGATCCATTCCCAGGACACGTTGAGAGGCGCTGGGCCACGATCGGTGCTGCATGGAGCCCCCAACAGTGGTCCAGTGTGGCTGTACGGCGTCGGTTCGTACATCCATGGCGATGAATAGTATTTACATATAGAAAATAAAGAGAGATAGACACATAGATTTTACGTGGTTTGGCATTAGGCCTATGTCCACGGGGGTTTGGGGAGGGAGATTCTACTATAATAAGTTTGTTTACAGTCTCTCATGACCTCCCCTTTATCATTGTACAATGGAACCTGTAGAACTATTTACTAGAGAATAAGTTCTCTCTGGAGCTCTCTGGATGAAGAAGAAGTCCCCCCAGTCCGAATAAGTCGAAGTCGTCCCAGAAAGAGAGTGTCCCAAAAAAGTCCCCAATCTATAGGTTTCTCTTGCATTTTCTCTCCTACCCCCCACTTGTTTTAAGTCACTTACCTATTTTTTCTCTCCTAACACCTTGTTTTTCCTTACATTATACCACTTCTCCTATTTTCTTCTCCTAACATTACTTTCTCATGCCTCCTGACACTTTCATGCCTTAGTCTCTTCTTGTCCCCTCTCCTTCTCTCATATTTTGTCTTCTATTGAATCCCCTCTAATGGCTAGACTTAGGACATTCCATGGGCCAGGGAAAAATCCTCTTACAGTTACCCCGTCAATTCCTATTGGACTTGTCCGATAGAAATTTTATAACCTTTTTTCCACTCACCTCGCCTCATTATGCTGGGCTGTCAGTTCTTCCGCTTGTCGATCTTTATGTGGGGTTCTATCTCGTCGAGCATTCATGTCGTTTCTATGTCCTTTCGATTTCCTTTAACCTTCTTTTTCTTTCCTATTTATTTTGCCATATTTTCCTTCTAGTTATGCCTTTCATTTAGCTATTTCCTTTAGTTGCATTCATTTTGCTTCTATTTCCTTAGCCGTCTTTCCTTCCGCCCTTATTTCCTTAGCTGCCTTTCATTTCGCCCTTATTTCCTTTAACTCCAATCATTTCGCTCCATTCCTTCCGCTCCTATTGTTTTACCCCACCGAGCCTTTTTTCCACTCGCCTCGCCCCATTCTGCTGGGCTGTCAGTTCTTTCACTTGTCGGTCTTTAGATGGGGTTCTACCCCGCCGAGCCTTCATGTCGTCACTATGTCCTTTCGATTTCCTTTAACCTTCTTTTTCTTTCCTATTTCTTTTGCCATCTTTTTTATCCCACTCCTATTTCCTTTAGTTTTGTTCCTTCCGCTCCTATTTCCTCAACCACTTTCCTTTCAGCCAGTTTGTCCTTTCGCTTTGTCCCACCACTTTTCCTTAGCTTTTCTTTTCATTTGCTCATTCCAACATTGTAAGAGTGTTAGTTTCTGTTTACGAAGATTCATTTCATGGAGATTCCGCTGATGAAGATTCCGTTGGTGAAGATCCTGCTGGTGGAGATTTCGCTGATAAATATTTAGTTGATGGAGATTTTGCAGATAAATATTTTGCTGATGGAGATTCCACTGAAAAATATTTTGTATATGGAGATTCCACTGATAAATATCTTGTAGATGGAGATTCTCCTGATAAATATTTTGTAGATGGAGATTCTGCTAATAAATATTTTGTTGATAGAGATTCTACTGATAAATATTTTGTAGATGGAGATTCCCCGGATAAATATTTTGTAGATGGTGATTCCCCTGATAAATATTTTGTAGATGGAGATTATGTTGATAAATATCTTGTAGATGATGATTCCCCTGATAAATATTTTGTAGATGGACATTCTGCTGATAAATATTTTGTTGATGGAGATTCCATTGATAAATATTTTGTTGATGGAGATTTCGCTGATAAATATTTTGTTGATGGAGATTTCGTTGATAATATTTCTGTCTTCAGGTGGCCAAGGGCCAACCCACACTCCTCCACAAGAGGGAGAAGGCAACCTTTAAGGCCTACATTTCCTTTTTGCCTCGCAAGGAGGTAAGCTGTTGATGGGCAATCTCGTTGGTATAGATTATGTTGATAAATATTTATGTTGTTGGAGATTCTTTTGTTGAAGATTCCGTTGATGAATATTTTGTTGATGTAGTCTGCGTCTTTCTCTTTATTATTCTGACGGTCCGTAGACTCGACCAGCTCTCCGTCGAGGAGAGGTTGGAATGCCTCATGCCATCCTGCCTCTTTGTCCCTCGGGAGATAATTCAGACTGTGATGTGGTTGGTCCACTCCTTCACTGCGATAAGGGTTGGAGTAAGTATTCGGGCAGCCATGGGGCTGGTCCTGCTTTACGCTGCAGGAGGGATATGACAATCTTTAGGCCTACCTTTCCCTTTTTGTCTCGTGGGGAGATAAGTTGTTGATGGAGTTCCCGTTTAGTGAAATTGACTTTGCCTCGTGTTGAGTTGTACAATTGGTATTTCACACAACATAAAATAATTGCGTTAGCAAACAGAATTCACACAAGTTTTTAAGGAGACAAACCGGAGCGTTTAGTTGTGACGACTAATTTTTGCCCGTTGTTTGACCAAAATTGCCTGCAGTTGTTTGGTCGTTTCTTCTCCTCCTCGTTCCTCATTTTTATTTCCGCTTTACCCCCCCCCCCTTTTTTTCTTGCAACTCGTATAGTATGGTGAGTCCGAGTTGACGACTAGGCGGTTGATGGGTGTCTTTGACCGAGGAGCATGCATGGTCGTGAAGGGGCGTGGAGCCTGTGCACTGTGCATTGATGTTCATCGTTGCACTTGTGCACTTCTGCATGTCCCCTAAGCATAGGGTCGTGGAAGGAGCCTACCTGTTGTGTATTTCGCCGCAGTGCATTGCGGACGCGTAGTGGAGTGTTTAGTTGTGGAGAAAAGCCGTGGAGTCCTGCCCGCAATGCCTTAAGGCCGAGTAGTGATGGGCCGACGAGTTAGCCTCGAAAGGGGCTGGCCGATGAGCCATGGCCGCTGAGTGTATTGGCCGCCAAGTTTAATGGCCGCGGAATGGCTTGTCCAATGAGCTTTTGGGTTGTAGAGTGCTACTCGCCTGTTAGTGGTCGTGGAGGGTCTGTGGCCGAAGAACATGGCCGAGGTGAGTTTTTAAGGCCATGAAGCTCAGTGGTTGTGGCCGAGGAGAAGGATGTCGTGATGCTAGACCGCTGAGTGGTGGGTCAAGGGGGAAGATGTCGTGAAGTTGACCGCGTTCATGAGGTTGTGTACCAGGTGAAAGAGGTTGACACCGGTTGAGAACGGTCGGCGTTAACTCCAGCGCGGACAGACAACGCCGGCAGGTCAGTGGTGGCTTCCGGTTCTGCCCTCCTGCTGCGCCACGGCAAGGTCGTGGCCTTCTATTCCTTTTGTCGTTGTGAGCCAAAGAGTGAGACCCCTGGCGGCCATTGGCCAACTTCGGTGGTCGCGGGTAGCTCCGACGGGGCCAGATAACACCGGCAGGCTAGGTGGTGGCTTCCGGTGCTGCCTTCTTGCTACGCCACGGCGGCGCCGTGGCCTTCTATTCCTTTCGTCACTGTGAGCCAAGGTGTGAGACCCCTAGCGGCTGTTTTCCAACTTCAATGGTCGCGGGTAGTTTCGACGGAGACAGATAACGCCGGCAAGCCAGGTGGCTACCACTAGCGTCCCTCCCTGATCGTGTAGTGGCTGGGCCGAGCACCTCCTCTACGAGTAGTGGGGAGTGCCCCTCGGTTCCTCCGTACACGGCTTCTCACCAGTGTATGCCGGCGAGGTTGCCGTTAGAAACCGTCGGTGGTCCGAGCTAAGGCCACCGGCGGGTGGTTTGGGCATGTACCACTCGGGTGCACAACAACATGCACCCGAGTGGTATCTACATGGCACTATTCATGCCATGCACGTCCACTTGCTCCAGTGCACTCTAGGTCCCTATCTGCAGTTCACATGATTGTTCCGTGCATCCCGAACCCCCTCTTTTTTCTTTTTCTTTTTTTTTGTAAAGTATGCCCAAGACTGAGTATTCCAAGTGTAATGTATACTTGAAAGTATGCAAAGCAATTGCATTTACAGCCTTAGTGGCCGGGAAGTTTTGGTTCCCGGCCCTACATGCTGAAAATATAAAAAAGTGGAGTGTGCTTTTAATCGCCCCTTCTTGTAGTAGTGTTCTTCATAAAAATAAAAGTGGAAAGACTGATAATTTAGCGCGCCGAAAAATTGTCCTTCTTCCGTTTCCGATATAAAAAATCTCGATTCCATAGACGGCGCCAATTGTTAACATAAAAAAATGCACATAGTTTGGAAGGGAAGATATATCCATTCTCGGGACGCGCTGAGAGGCACTAGGCCTCGATCAGTGCTGCATGGAGCACCTGGCAGTGGTCCAGTGTGGGTGTTTGACGTCGGTTCGTACATCCATGGCAATGAACAATATTTAATGTAGAAAATAAAGAGAGACAGACACAGATTTTACGTGGTTCGGCACTAGGCCTATGTCCATGAGGGTTTGGGGAGGGGAGATTCTACTATAATAAGCTTGTTTACATTCTCTCATGGCCTCTTTTTTCTTACTGTACAATGGAAGTTGTAGAGCTATTTACTGGAGAATAAGTTCTCTCTGGAGCTCTCTAGATGAAGAAGAAGTCCCCTCGTCCGAATAAGTCGAAGTTGTCCCAAAAAGAAAGTGTCCCAAAAAGTCTCCAATCAGTAAGTTCATCTTGCCTTTTATCTCCTACCTCCCACTTGCTTTAAGTCACTTCCCTACTTTTTCTCTCCTGACACATTGTTTTCCTTACTTTATGTCACTTCTCTCATTTTCCTATCCTAACATTACTTTATAATGCATTTTGACACTTTCATGCCTTAGTCTCTTCTTATCTCCTCTCATTCTCTCATATTTTATCTTCTATTGAGTCCCCCCTAATGGCCGGGCTTAAGACATTCCAAGGGCTGGGAAAAAATCTCCTTACAATTAGTATAATAACATTTAGGGTCATGCTACAGCCCCACTCGGGGTGTAGTATTATTTTACATGTGTTTTTTTTAATTTATTTTTTATATAAATCTTGTAATATTTTTAATATTTTTAAAAAATAAAATAAATTTAGAAAATCATTAAGAAATCACTTTCTTAATCAGAAAGTAAAAAGAAAAAAAATCATTAAAATATACTTCCTTAATCACGAAATAAAATAAAAAATTATAAAATTTTTTTTTTATAATTTTCTATTTTACTTAATGATTAAGAAAATATATTTTAATAATACTATGATTTTTTTCATTTTTTTAAAATATTAAAATTATTAAAAAAATTTATATAAAAAAAACTTTTTAAAAAAACACATAAAAATACATTGTTAGTCCCAGCGGGAGCCCCCAGCGGGAGATATAGCATTTTCCTAACATTTAATACTATTGTATAATAATATGTAATTAGACATTATACTATAAGTCTTGTATACAAATAAATTAGACATTAGTATAGAAATAACTAATAAGTCTAGTATAATAAGTTAATAACACATAATATTAATTTACTAAAGTAAAATAACTTGTAATTAGACACAAGAAATAAGTCTGGTGTAGAAATAAGTTATAAATAAGTTAATCTATAATATAATAACATATAATAGTATAGTATAATAACCAGTAATTAGACACTATAATGTAAGTCTAGTATAGAACTAAGTTAAGACACTAGTATAGAAATAAGTCTAATATAATAAGTTAATAACACATAATACTATAGTATAATAATATATAATTAGACACTAGTATAATATAATAACATGTAATATTATAGTATGATAACATATAATTAGACACTATAGTATAAAATCTAGTATAAAAATAAGTTAGATATTAGTATAGAAGCGAATCAACAATGAATGATTTAATTTTAGTTTTTAATTTTTGAAAAATCTAAAATTTGAAAGCCCACAAGAAATTCTTTTTAAAATATGAGTTAAATATGAAGTAAAAAAAAGTCCAAATCCAATCCGACTTGGACTATGTCGGTGCTCTCCCATGCATAATGGATTTGACATTTTTTTCTCTCTTGCTTTCGGCTGGAAATGGAAGATGGTGATGAAAGCTAGTTAGCAATGCTCTTTAGCTAAGTTCAATTGTAGAATTGATGTAGGTTAGGGAGGATCATTAGGCTGGGTTTGGGTAGTGAGAATACTTGAGAAGTGTTGAGAATGTTTGTGAATAGTAGTGAAAAAATAATGAAAAAGTAATAATAGAATATTGAATAATAGTAAAAAGTATGTGAAAAGTAATGAATAGTAGAAAAGTATGTGAAAAGTAATAAATAGTATAAAAATAGGTGAAAAGTAATAATAAAATAAAGAATAGTAGTGAGAGTACTTGAGGTACTCTTAGTAGCCAAACTGCTTTTGTAATTTGTAGCAGACCTCTGTGTACCTTGCTAACTGTAGCTTTCGCACCAAAAGCTTTGGCAGTAATGAAACACGGGCAGGATTTGAAACTTCAATGGCATATTAGTTTTGGTTCATCTTTGCTTAGATCTAGGGGCGGAACTATGTTGTAGGTTGGGGGGCAATTATTTTAAGTGTAAATATTTTTAAAATATTTTAGATTGCCCCCCAACACTCAAACACAAAGTATATCACTCAAATATCTTTAAGTCCATTAACATAATAGTCTTGATTTGACATCTCTATCTCTTTATTTGTTTTTTGTGTGTATTGTGCGGTTTGTTTAGTTTCATATCAATGATATCATATAAGTTTTTCTTGTCTTTCTGAGCTTACATATATAGTTATACGATTTTTTTATTTTATTTTTCATTTGGGTCATTCTCTACTTCATTAAATTTCTTGCCTATCACTTGTACATAATCTTCCTTTACAACCTTTGAGATGTTTTTAACCACATATTAATTAGTTGACTAGCTAGAAGTTTTAAGAGAGTTTATCTAATAGTTAAAACAAATATGGAAGATTCTTACATATGAGAGGTAGCAAATTTATCTAGCTAAATTATTGATGAGACGTTTCTAGAGAGATAGAGAGCATGTGAAGAATTTATTTTCTTTTGTGAAGAATTTGTTAGTTATTCACATGCTTTTTTTTGTTCACTTATTAGTAGTAATACAATTATACAATAAAATCTAACGACTTTTATATTATGAGATACTTTTTCAGGTTTATTCTTAACCTATAAATTTTTCGTAAAGCTTAGAAAAATATGACTAAATCGATAAAAATTGTATAATTTTATGACGTATGATTATTTTTTTATATAGTAACGTGCAAAAAGTACATATTACTTATGCTGACACATACTGCACACTTTGCCGATCGCCCCTCCAGATACTAAATCCTAGTTCCGCCCCTGCTTAGATCGGGTCCGTTTAAATGCCCTTTACGTTCTAAAAGGGTGCAAGTTGCACTTTCATCTTCCAATTCGCTTCTTCCATCCTTTTTTTTTTTTTTTCTAAGCAAGTTAATTTCATTAAACTAGACAAGTGATACATGAGGAGGGGGTGGAGTTTTCCAACAATCGCCCAAGAAAGCAATAGAAAATAGTGCAAAGTGGTGAATGGGTTTATTTGGGACCAATTTCTTGGTCCCTACCCCTGTCTTACAAAAGGACGTTGTCTTATAGAAAGACGGAAATATGTTCGTAAAGAAGTGAATGTTAGAATCACTGCTGGAGACGGTGGAACCTCCGCTGGATGCGGTGAAGGTGGTAGGTGCACTGTCACATATTGTCTGGAGATGATTTTTGAAAAGGTCCACGATCCCTCTTACAAGATCACTGGTTAGGAAAAACGGTAACATAGGGTAGCAGCTGAAATCTAAACCCAGTCGCAGGTGACGGGTCGACACATGCAATGGCGGCGCGTGCAGGACACGCCACCTGAGGAGGTGAACGGACGAACATATCTGAAGGACCTGAGGCCTCTGAAGCCGGCGTGGCCGCCAAAGCCGCTCTAGGATGCGGCTGCTACTAGAAAACCCGCACGACAGGGGCCGCACGTGGGTCACCGAGCAAAAATGCGTTTTTCTTCTGCGAACATGAAGATCGGCAATCAGAGAGCCTGAACCAACGTCACGTGTTGGTCGGAGGTTGCTAGAAAGTAGTAGATCAGCGAGGATCAACACAAATGAGAGAAAACTAAGGAAAAACCTAGAAAAAAAAGTTTAACAAAAAAACATAAAAATTAAAAAACCTCTAGGGCTGGCTAGGGGAGGAGGTGGTCGGAGCCTAAGCTCTGAACCCGCCCAGTGAAAATGAGAGAAAACTCGGTTTGGGAATTTCAGAGAGAGAGAGAGAGGGAAGAAGATACTTCAGCTTCTTCTTCCATCTTTGGTTGAGGTTTGAAAAACTTGTTTGGCATTCAAATATGAGCATTGCTCTGTTTTAAATTCAAATAATTTCTGAATTTCTATGTAATGTGAAAGATTGAAAATGTTACAGAAAGAACTTGTACAAACTTTATGAGCGATAAAAGTTGCATCAACAATCGATAGAAATATACAGGCCCACCTATACATACTATTTACATTCTCCAAAATTCTGACTATATAGATACAAGGGTATAAACTATAAACCTAAAACTAGAATATATTTGAATCGGAAAGTCCAAAATGTTAAAGCAAGACAGTAAAGAACAAAAGAATCAACTCTTCCTACCATACTTCAGTAACATGTCAGCTCGGTCAGCAAGCGCAAGGGATGGCTTGTTCCTCCCCATTTTCTTCTAAGTTAGCTTAATGTAATTAGTTTTATCAGTGGCTCTCTTTTTTTTCAAATACAGATCGACACCCTTGTCGGAGGTACCCACTTGTCCATGTAATGGAAAAATATGATGAGGCCTCACTTAATGTGAACTTTCCTTCTTTCTTCTAACTGCAAAAACCACAATCAACCGAATCTGCTTAAGGATATGTATATAAGTTGGCAGTCAACCAATTGTATTTAGATTTGTGTAGAATATGTTAGTAGGTGCGAAACAAAAAACAACAGTCCTCATTTGGCACATCTGACACCATGAAACTAATGATTCATTGGGAAAGTGGACCTCTAATTAAAGCAATAGAGCATATCATACAAACAGCAAGTAGCATGCAACAAATCATCTTGCTTTGTTTGCTACAATCTTCTGTAAGAAAGTGGCAGTCAATTATCTTCACAATGCAACTACTTACCGCCTTTTGAGTCCTAGATGCAGGTCTACTATGTCTTGAATCTGTACGTCGTGATCTATGGCTTTGACCAAATAATCTCGGGATAAACTCTTGTATATGATTATAGATGCTGCACAGCAACAAGTCAAAACAGTCATTAGCAAGAGAAGTGGCTGCAATCTAAGATCAAGAGAACCTAAAAGTTTCAAGAGCAGTTATTTGCGATCTCCAAAAAAGCAGCACAACTTTGGGATTGTCCTGATGAAATAACTTATATATAACTATTCTAAGCAGCAACGGGTCACCATGAAGTTTCTGAAAGCTCAAACCCAAATACAAAAGAGCTATAGGAGCGTCCATTAGAAACCTCAGCCAAAACTGGCAAACACAGTAAAGACCTTAAAAAAGTGCAAAATCCAAAGTACTTATACAAGAATTTGAAGGGAAACTATAAAGATTTGAATCAGAAGCATCCGTCGAAAGTATTCTCACTGGTCAAACTGTATCTCCATGCAAAGTAATTTTCAACAATTCCATCAGCATTACCCGTAATTGTGTCAATCTACAATTTTTCTCTTCATCTTTCTGTAGAAGCAGTGTAAACTGCCTTGGTACAGATCTTATCATAGAATTCCATGACCATGTACGGGTTCTTTTCACTGATAACATTATGAACACAAACATCACACAAAGTGACTAAGGAGGTGGGCGGCGAGACGCAAACCGTGGACTCTCTGGGAGCGGAGTTCAAGAGAGCCCCGTAGAAGTGCAGCGAAAGCCTCTCCTGGGCCCACGTAAGGGTCTGGACTACCCACCCGTCACCCGGCAGGACGGGGAAAGACGTAGCTGGAGAAGCCTGGGCGGGAACCACGGCCTGAGGTACCTCGGCCATTTGATCATATCAGAACAACCACCACCTAGTTTATTTATTACTTCAACATTTTTTCCTATAGCTTTAGATTTCCTAACAAGCATGCTATAAACATATATAGAATATCTGGTTTCTGAACTTTAAATAAAATAAAAATAAAAACTCATTACAACAATTGTTTTACACCATACAATTCAGCTGCCATGATCATAACCACGTAACGATCCAACTAGATGGTGTAATTGGCCAAGAATCTATACAAATATGTGTATCATAGGATATGAAGGAGTTTGAAATCAAACAAGTAATTCTTATGTGATTCAAAAGTAGAATAACTAATTAAGTATACCTAAGACGATGCCTGTTGCAGGCTGTGAAGAAGGCAACAAAACCATTTAATATACTCCTTAGAGCTCGGAAGACCTGAAAACAAAAGGGAAATTATCATAGTTAGTAGACGTCTTCTTAGCGAATTACTTGCCTATTCGCACATAATCAGATGCAATACTTTCTTACAACCTGGGAAAAGAGATCATTCCAAAGCGAACGCCAAATGGAAACTTCATATGTTCTCACTGTTGCCTCAGAAGCTGAAGCAAGCTGAAAGATGCTACTAACAAACTGCCATATTTCTCCAAGCATCTCATATATGCTAATAGAAACAAAAACCACGAAACTGGCTAACGCAAGGACCATGCGAACCGGAGCATAGACCAGTTCCCAAAGGATCCAAAATATAGGATATAAAATGGATGTTGCTGCAATATAGAGCAAACAAGAAAATACACAATCAGTAGCATATCAAGCTAATCATATGACCTTGCTTAAGAGTTACAAGGATGAGTAATCCAAAAGAGCTGATGACCTACCAATGCTCCAGATAACTGAGAGGCTAAACCATATTGGCAATAGTAAGATCTCAAAGAGATACTCCACTATACCAAAAAAGGACCCAATCACTATCCAAAGGACCGAAGAGAAGCTCTCCACCACTTTGATAAGTTCATTCCAGACTGGAATAAAAAACCCAAAAACTTCCAAAAGTGGCTGTAGCAGTGGCTGGGTAAAAACTGAAAGGAATGATCGGGTGGCACGTGTAATTGTAAGAAACCACTGAACAGCCTTCTGAAAATTATGTAGGAATAGCATTGTTCCCAAGTACTTGATCCTTGACACCATCTCCCAAGTCTCAATCCAATCCAACAGAGGCCCACACAAACGAAAAGCAGTTGCCTTAAGTACTGGGACATTTTTGTATAAATCATAAAATCCTATGAGAACAGTGACAACTGAGATCAGAACATACAAGACTCTTGCCAAAGGGCACATCCATGGGCGATAAAGATGGCAAAAACCTGGGTATGACTGAAGGAAAATAACCCAGGATGGAAGCCCAGCCTCTAACAAGGTAAGTAACCGCAAATCAGACATTATTATTTGCCCTAATTTAAACGGGAGATCGTGGTCATTGAACCGAAACAAAATCAAGACATCACTGTAATGGGTAGCTTCAACTGGATCTTCGTAATCACTGGAACAAGTTTCTGAGTTTTCTAATGAGTTGTCAATTTCTCCTTGTATTTTCTCAGAGTATGTATTATCTTCAACTCCTGTACTAATGGACTTCATTACTTTTCTTCTCTTATAAGGCCCAGTGGGTGGAGGAGGCGTGTGAAACGCACTTGTATTTTCATCAGTAGCAGAATATAAACTAAAATTGCCACCAAGGTGGTGGAAACAATTATCCTCAACATATGGATCATCAGTGCAGGCAATTTCATCATCATCAATAGGGATACCTCTTGAGAAATTTTCTTCAGCATCATAAAATACTTCTCCTGCGAAGGTTCAACTCATTATTAAAAGCTCACTTGGGTCAGTAGTATAGACATAATATAGTTCCAACAACGTGGCATACTGTAACAATTTAAGACATGTCAAACCAGATAAAGGGTCAAATATATGTATATTTAAACATACTTTATATAGACAACTTTCAATATAGATTGTCAAAAGGCAAACAATGGAAGAGGCTGAAAAGAAAACAAACAAGATGAAGACGTTTAGTGCCTATTAAGACAAATAATTATACAAACATTTTAATGACAAAATTTACAAAATGTTTCTTTGGCACCTCACCCCTCAAAAACCACAAAAAAAAGTGAAATACATATAAAGGTGCCATGTCCTTAAAGTTATATGCCAGCAGCTGTTTATCACTATTGCATAACAACGTCTGATGCAGATAACCTATTGTTATATAGTGAACACCGGTCCAGATGCATTCATTCTGATTTGCTTCTAAAATATAGAAGAACCATGCCTCATAATGTTTTGAAACGCGAAAATTCAAGATACACCACACATATCTTAGTGCACAAGGAAATCTGCAGCTCCATGTGGTAAAAGAAGCAAATCTTTGGCTAGGTTATTTTACCCCATCAATTAACAACGATAACATTAAATTAAACTGTCCTACCAACATGGAAATTGTCGCTTGTTTCCATGTACATACTTCACAAGGCAAGAGGCATCCATAAGACCACCTTATGCATCAAATGCTTGCCGAACAAAACAAGAAAGAGCATATTGAAACAAATTTATAAGTCCCAAAATTGACTTTAAATATGGAAATTGCTGCTTGTTTCCACAAATGCACAGACACAAAGCAAAGGGCAGAACAAACAACCCCACATGTGCAGATAAAAAGTTATAGCAGAACACACAACGCCATGTCTGATACCTAAAATCCAAATGTGTCAGTCTAACATCATATCACTGATGAAGAACAACACTCAGGTGCATCTCTTCAATCATAAAACATCCATTTTCTTCTAATGCAGATCAGAAAGTATGATGGCAAAAGAGTACCTATGGCAGAATCAAGATACTCTTTCAAGAGTTTCTTTTCGGAGGGCGTTCCCAAGAACCATGAAGATATAGAGCTTGCAGCTTGAGCTATAGTATCAAATTCCCATCTTTGCATAACTTTGGCCTCTATAGCCAGACATGTATCAGTCTGCACGTGACATCAGAACCATGGAACACAAATGACATTCAAATAATTGAATAAAGAATATGGAGCATGTAGAAAGAATAGTACCTGAAGCTCATTCAAGTAGTTGATGCCTCGAACATTGCTCCATGAAACTTCAAATACAATAAAGCCATACAAGGTACTATGCAACTCGCTGCTAAAAAGAGAAGAATCACGAAGTTTTTTTACAGGTAGCAGAACCCTCTTATGGGACAACGTTGCCGCATCAACCAATGAGAACCATTTCTGGAGCTTGTCTGATTTTCTAGTGTTTGATCCGCAACAAGACTCCTTTTCTACCTTTCTCTCCCTCCGTGCTTTCGTGTTTGCAAAAGGAGATAATCTTGACTGAATTAAGAAAAAAATCTTTAAAATGAGTAAAGCAAGATAATTCAAACACAAAAAGATACTCTTAACAACCTTGGTAACCATCAATTGCCATAACTGGGCTCGTCTTGAGCCTAGGTCTCTCAACCATGGTCGATTGTCCACCAAGATATACAACTTCTTGCTTTCACTAGCCAGGAAAAGGCTAAGATCTGAAAGATAAGACTGCAAGTCACTGCAATCACAAGATGCATCATATTAGTAACGATTCAACCAAACAAAAAGGTACCCTTCAAAGTTAGCACCACCACCATATCAGATAGTTGGCCAATTAACAAAATTATCGCCAATATTTTACTAATTTTGTCCGATCCCTAAAAGACCATTACACGGATACTCTCCAGCAGAAAGTTAAATGTTTGTAATTTGTCTCGTATGATTCACTTGATTTTGCATCAACCCCAATCGAAAAGCTCTTAATGAATTTAATGTTAACCAACTTCAGCGCATGCTCAACCATATTCAGCTCCTTAACTAAAGCCAGAATCAAATTAGACACTACAAATCTGAGAAAAGAAAGGGCTAACTAATGAGCAAAGAAACATTATAAATCACATAAAAAAAAGTTTGAAAATGTACTCGTTGTTCGTTCATCTAAACCAATCATCACTCACATACCCCAAATTCCAAAAAGAAACAAGAAAAAGGTGATTCCAAACTATATCGAGTGAAATCAAGGAAGGTCACACAAAACATGCATTGAGTTTGAAAATTTTAACCAATCATGCAAATATGAAAAAGAATTTAAGGGAAGAGAAAAAGAAGAAGAGAGAGAAAGCTTACCCAATTTGCAAACTTGTGAGGGGGAAAAAGCATTGCCCATCATCACCATTCCCCATCAACAAGACTTTGTACGCCGAATTTCCCAACCAATTCAGAAGAGTTCACTGCTTGACACCATTATATACAGAATTCACCACGTTAAACACATTTACAAAAAACTGACGCACATATATGATATATATACACACCACACAGAAAAATAGAGGACCTCGAATCCATGAGAAGGAAAGAGGAGAACCGAGAATGACAAAGATGGAGTGGGAGAGGGAGAGATCGCAAAGGAACTTCATAAGAGGGAGGGAGTCCAGGGTGGAAAAATGGACGGCGGCAGAGAAATCAATCGGACAAGAAGGAACAGACAGGCGCAGCAAAACAACCGGACGGGTAGAGACCTTCTATATATATATATATAATTGAGAGAGGAGAGAGAGAAAGAGGCCTTCGGTGTGGTATTTATAAAGGCGAATTCATTCATCCGCAAAACTCGATAAATAGTTGTTCTCTCTTTTTACTGCGACTGCCATGAATGAGATTCAAATTATAATATAATTAATAATCGAAGAGAAATGCTTTTGTGTCTGTTCTCTCTCTGACTCTCTCTCTCTCTCTGTGTTTCGGATTTGTGTTGAATTTCCAGTTGCTTGGGTTGGAAGGCGTGTCCCATCGATGAGATGGATAAGTTCGAGTTTAGACGCGTCAAATGAGAACCAGGGGGGGTATAAGTGTAAAATCAAGATAATCGGAATCAAGTACCTTCCCGCCACCATCGTCGACAGGGACACAGATAAGAGAGATGGAGAGATTTCTGGGAAGGAGAGGTTGGAAAAGGCAAAGGAAACTTACAATGGGCTATAACCGCAACATTCGCCCTTTTTAGAGATCAGATGCTATCCATGATTCCATTCTATTTCGACGTGTCGTTCCATATAAGTTAACAGCCGTATCGTGTATTCTACGTACTACGCCTCTCACTAAGCTCCGGTTTGGATTGAGAAAGAGATATGATCTCATCGCATTATTATAATTTTTTTATTTTTATATAAAATATAATAAATAATTTAATTTTTTAAAATTTTAATTTAATTTTTTTTAATTTTAAAATAATAATAATATTAAATATATTTTTTAATTATTACTTTTTATCTAAAACTATCTTGTTTAATCCCGTGCTAAAATGTGGATAACGTTTTTTTCTTTTTGTTTCTTTTATACCTTCGGAATTTCTTCTCGTTTCCGAAATGACATGAGAATATTTAAAAAAAAAAAATGACATGAGAATATTTAAAAAAAAAAAATGACATGAGAATATTCTTTGAGCTGTACGAATTTTTGGTCCAATAAAGAATAAATAAATATAAAAAAAAAACGAGTTATTGATATTATTTAAGAAATTTCATAAATATTGTAGAAGTTATATTTTTGTGTCCATCAGAATTTAGGTTGTTTTTTAATGTTAAGATGAGTTAAGTTGAATTGTAAATTATAATATTTTATGAGTCTCATTAAAATGAGTTTAATTTATGAGAAATTAAAAAAATAAATTAATAATTAATTTAAAATAAATTAAATTAAATTCATCTTCAAAATACAGCATCAATCTTTAAAATCCTGAAAGTTGGCCACAGAGGGTTGCTTTTAATAAGAGTGGTGTGGTCCTATATATAATTAAGGTAGAAAGAGAGGATATTTGTAAGCTACTTATTTAGGTACTATTGACTTTTAGGGACTCTTGTCCTTTTATTTTTATTTTTTTATTTATTTTATTTTTTTAAAGAAAAGAAGAACGAGTTTGAAATTCTATAAAGTCATAATTTGTTTTCAGGTTCTTCAAGGCATTCCTCCGTTTGCTCCCATGGATCCATTTTTCTACTTATTTTCGCTATAAATTCAAGAAATGTAGCCCCTTTTTTTTTCTAATACGAAGACGCATTCAAATTAAAATGGAAATAAAAGAGAAGGGTAAAGGCAAATTAAATGAGACGAAATGAAATGAGTTGAGATTAAAGTTTAAAATTGAATAAAATATTATTTTTTTAATATTATTATAATTTTAATATTTAAAAAAATTAAATTATTTATTATATTTTATTTAAAAATTATAATAATAAAATGAGATAAAATAGACTGAAAAGGAAGATGGAAGTTTTTTAGAGTGAGAGTTCGCAAACTGTACAAGTAACCAGCCGTGTTGTTGCTTTCAAATTTCTTATGACATTTTCAATGATTGTGATTATTTGAATTTTAAAAACAAAACCATACTGTCTGCTTAATAAAATGAAAAGGTTGCTTAAAAAATACTATTTTAATTTTTATGTTTTTCCGTTTATACTCGTGAAATTTCATTTTGCATCTCATATGCTCATAATATTTTCCGATCATACCCAAAACTATCAAAACTAATAACTTGATATATTATATATATCTAAAAATATATTTTTTTTAATTTGCACCTTTTATTTAGGTCTCGTTTGGTTACGCAGTTCAAATGAAATGAAATGAGATGTTTTGTTGAAAGTTAAAAAAAATATTGTTATATTATTATTCTTTTAATATTATTTTTGTTTTGAAATTTAAAAAGTTGAGTTGTTTATTATATTTTATGTGAGAGTTTAAGAAAAGGATAATACTAGTTTTCCCGATGGAAGCTCCCGCTTGGAGCTCCAGCTGGGATTTTTTTTTATTTTTTTTTATTTTTTATTAAAAAATGTTTTTTAATAGTGATGGGATTTTTTTTAATTTTTTTAAAATATTAAAAAATATTAAAAAAATGTATGTAAAAAATGAAAAAAAAAAAAAAAACACTTCAAATACACTAGCGGGAGCCCCTGCGGTGACTCTAGAAGGATCCTTAAGAAAATTATAATGATTATATGAAAGGAGATGAAATAAGATAGTTTGATTGTGTACACAACTCGCCCTTAAATATTGATTTGTTAAATTTATTAAAACCTTAAAAGTTTTTAGTGAGTTATATATAATGCATTCACTTAAATTTATTTATTTTTCAAAAAAAAAAACCATAGCAACCACCAGAAGAGAGCTTCCCCTCCTCTACAAAGCGAGGGTGAAGGGAGCTCCTCCCTGAGTGGAAGTGCACTTTTCTTTTTTATTTCCTGAAAATTGTAATCTTTTTTAATGTTTCTATTTACTATTTTTTTTCCATTTTTTCTGTAACTTTTTTTTATAAAATTTGCTTTTCCGTTTTTAGGTTTTTTCTTTAAGATCTCAATCTTTTAGTATACTTTTGTTATTATTTTATAATATATGTTTTTTTTTGTTTTAATTTTTTAATTTTTAATTATTCCAGGATTTTCTTTTTTAAAAAATATAGCTTTTTTAAATGATCTGTTGATTTTAAAAATAAATTTTTAAACATTTTCGCTTTTTAAATTAGTGTGGAACTGACTATTAACCATTCAGAATACATGCATGTTCGTTTTATCACAAAGGGACAGAAACTCATAAACATCACGTGAGAACCTCTAACGAAACTTTAAGGATTGTTGAATTAAAACATAGAATTATAAAATTTAAAACACAAGAAATAATATAGGAAAAGTAAAAATCTAGAAAAATCGTTTACCAAACAAGTGAAAATATATGAACTAACCCTTGTTTATTTTTATAAAAATTTTTAGTTCGTCTCATGTCATCTAATCATTACAATTTTTTTAAATTTTTACATAAAATAAAATAAACAATTTAACATTTTTAAAGTTTAAAATAAAATAATATTAAAAAATATATTCTAACAATATTTTATTTAATTTTTACTTTTATCTCAATTTATATGAGTTCTTTATTAAATAATTAATTTTTTTTATATAAATTTCAGATTTATATATTCTTTTTAAAAAATATTAAGAATATAAATATTATATATCTCTAAAATAACACCAAAAAGAGAGAAATCCTAAATTGGGAATTTGGTAGTACATGGAATTTCCAGACCGTGGTGGGGTCCTGTGTTTATCGCATCTCACGCCTTCCATTTTGGACGCATCTGAGCCACCCTTGGAAAAGGAACACTGATTTCCTTGTGGTAGGGCCCAGGTACAGGTAGCCCTCGAAATGGAAGGAAATGCCATAAAAAAAGCCGTGCTAGTCTGCCGTATGAGAGCATTAGTAGTGATTTATGTATCTTGGTATCTAAAATTATATCTTTTAAAAATTGATTTTGTATATGAAAAATTTGTCTCACATTGTATTATGCATCTTAAAATTAAATAATAATAAAATATTTATTATTTTATAATTTTTTTTCTTATAAATTTGGTTTGTGCATCTAGATGGTCTATTGTTAATGTGGATGGTCCAATAAATTCAAGTCAAATTACACTACCTAAAGGCAAAAAAACTCAATAGGGCCATCCAACTCAAATAAATTCAACTCCAAGTCTAATAAATTTCATACAAATTCACAACTTAATATAATGTAATTCCATACAAATTCAACTGCCCCAATAAATTACATACAAATTCAACTACTCCAAAATAAATTCCATACACATTCAACTTCCAACCAAAATAAATTCCATACACATGTATCCTTAAACCTCATGTATCAAAATCAACTTAATAGAAAATTCACAAAGTTGATTTTAATACAACTTGAACTACTTCAAGTTGGACTTGGCAGCTCCATATGTCAACCAGCAGCTCCACAGCAGCCCAGCTCCACAACAGCTCCACAGCTCCATGTCTTCCCCTCTCCACAGCAACTCCACAAAAAAATAATGCAATTTGGTGCAACCAACAGTACAAAAATTACCCAAAATATGTCACCATAATCAAAACAATTACAAAATACCATCGTACAAACATACAACTATGTAGGAGAAAAATATAAATATGCCTTCGTTTTATTTGTGTGAATCTGTCTAAATCAAGAAAAATGATAGAGAACATAGGCACTGTTTTAATGGTTTGAGTGCAGCAACATAGGCACTTAATGTTTACAACCTCGACACTTTTGATAACCTCACTTTCAAGTTAATCCATAGATAT
Organism: Juglans mandshurica; assembly: GCA_022457165.1. Classification (NCBI taxonomy): domain Eukaryota; kingdom Viridiplantae; phylum Streptophyta; class Magnoliopsida; order Fagales; family Juglandaceae; genus Juglans; species Juglans mandshurica. The sequence goes on along the minus strand of CM039620.1, from coordinate 26,773,697 downwards.
CAAGAAAGAAATGGTTGTACTGCTAAAGATCATTCAAAATATTATGAATAATTCAACTATTTTACAACCCATTTTATAACTAATTAATGTGATAGTTCATTTAGTATTGGCTACATTCGTAAGTTGTTTACACTTTCAAGTTTCAATGTAAGACTAAAAGGAACAATCTAACTTTCAGGACATTATGCCTCCCCAAGCAGATATTTTAAGTTACCACCTTAGAACAATTATCATGAATAGGATGGGGATTGAGATGGGTCTTTGTTTCAGTCTTGTGTGGTTAGAAATGGGGAACAAGTGCCCTAAAAGTGAGCTGTCTGGTTCAAAACTTCAAATACTGACAGTCACAGCATGGAATAGTTTTGCATTCTGTGCACAAGAAAGACTCAATGGTGGGATGCAGAAAAGCTGCATTAGTTACTTGTTTGATTAGGTAATAATTTTTTTTTAACAATAAAAATTTGTTTACCGATTAAAAAAATATATTATTACCTGATGTTTGCTAGAATTAAGTCAAAACCATCCATATCATGATAACTAGTACCTTTTTTTGCAATGTGTTCTTGAGCTTCTGTAACTTCTAAAAAAAGTCAATTATGGACATTTGTTGTTTCTAGAGTATAAGACCTTTTGACAAGTCTATTTGCAAGAGTCGGACCGAGACATTTTCGTTAGATTTGATATGGAAGAGTACTAAATATGGAAAATGAGCTTGTTCTGGTGTGTTGCACGTAAGAACATTTGCATGAATCAGTTGTTCAATTTCAGGTCAAAGATAACTCAGCAGCAGGGCAACCAAGTAGCAAGAAGCAAATCCCAAATTTTTAGAGACAACATATACAACACTTGCACTATACGAGAAATAAGAAGCATGTACAGAGAGGCATGTACAATCTAAAAAACTCAAGAACATCAATTACACTGCTCTACGTATCCCTATTATCTGTTCAATATCAGGGAAAATCACACAAAAAGCCCTAAAAAAAACTCTAATCAGAGAAATCACACATTCCATATGAGGGGAAATCACACAAAACAATTTTTGAAATCAAAACAAGTGGCTTGCACGAAATCACCTTCTCTAGGGTTTCCAAACAATAGCACGAAATCGAGTACTGGGCGAGAGAAGAGGTCATCGTTGATGAAGGAACAACCCCGTAGTGCACTTGAGCTTTGCTTTGGGTAATGGTGTAGCAGAGCAGAGAGAAGAGAGAGGAAGGAGGAAGACTTCGAGGGAAATTAGTTTGTCGAAGAGAATAGAGCAGAGAGAGCAAGAGAGAGGAAGGAGGGAGACTTTTTGAGGTAAATATGGTTTGTCGAAGAGAAGAGAGCAAGAGAGAAGAATGAGGAATACTGGTTCGTCGAGAGAAATGGGCTTGCTAAAGAGAAGAGAGCAAGAGAGAGGATGGATGGAGACTTTTCGCGCGAGAGAGATGAGTCATTCGGATAGAGAGAGAAAAATATATTATTTTTAATGTTTGAAGACTAAAATAGTGCTTCTTCCAATTTGAAGAAGCATAGTTTATAGCTATCGATAAAAATGAAGATAGATAAACCAATGTGAATGATTTTAAGGACATATTCTTCAAATTTAAAGATGAAGATGAAGAAGCCACTACCAATGCTCTGAGCAGCACCGCTCGTTTATACTGCTAGTTATTTTGTTATATTTTTTTAATATATTTAAATATTTTTAAAAAATAAGAAAAATATACTAATACATTTAAAATTACTTTTTTAATTAATAAGTAAAAAAAAAAAATTCACAACAGTACACTGTAGCGGTACATTTTGACGACATACAAGCTTTTTCTCATAAAGAAATGTTACTACAACAGTCAAGGACTCTTGACTCACTCTTATTTCATCCTAATGTGAAATCATTGTTTGTCAATTTTAGATTTTCTTAAATATAAAAAATTATTTAAAAGTTAAAAAAAGTGTAATGTTTACTATGGGTTTGGATGTTGAAGTGAGTTGAGTTGAGATGATAAAATATTGTTAGAATATTATTGTTCATTATTATTTTGAGATTTGAAAAAGTTGAATTGTTTATTATATTTTATATTGAGATTTGAAAAAATTGTAATGATGAGTTGATATGAGTTGAGATGAGCTCAACTTCCAAACGAAGCTAGGATGAATGTGAAATAAATGTATAGTATTAACAGGATGAATGCCAAATAAATGTATAGTATTAAAATTACTCGTCTTATCTCACATTCCATCTTATTTTATAAATATGATACTTTTTTATTACTTTCGCATCATCTCTTAACTTAAAAAATATATATATATATATATATATATATAATTAAAAAGGTGATGAGTAATATCACTTACAATTGTAGTACACGAGTGAGATAATAATTTAATATATAATAAGAGTATGATGATAATATGACATATGATAAGAATAAAATAGTGGTATAGTACTAGATCATCTTTACATCCATATTATATATATATATATATATATATAAAAGTAATGTTAGATATAATTATGGATTGTGTAAGTGCCACATATTTTTTTTTAAAAAAGTGTGAGTTCTACTATTAAAAAATTGAGTAATTATAAATACAACGAAGTGCGTAAAAACTGCATAATCGCTTTGAAAAAGAGTGGGGTCTACTATTAAAAAATTAATTTTTTTTATGTGGATCCCATGTTTTATTCATTTTTTTCAAAACGATTACGTAACGGTTGCACAATTCACAGCTAGAAATATCTTTTCTCAAAAATGAAAACTAATCTAAAGATGATAAAAATGACAAGGTATTTTATACAGTGAAATGACAATGTGGTTTGTTATATTATTCTATATTATATTTTTATCTCTACCACGTTGAGGTGAGATTATTTATTAATTAAGGATAATTTTTTATTTTTTCAGAAACAAAAAAATTCACATCATCCGGACAAAATAGAAATGTGTGGAATGGACATCTTCACATGGTATAAATAAATAAAAAATAAATAAAATATGAATCGTGGATATGCATAGGGTGCAACTTGCCATCATGACTTATCATTGCTGTATGGGAGGCAAGTGGGCTGTGTCATCAGTCATGGTGTCAGCCTGTCAGGGAAATGGGCTGCATGCATGCAGACCGTAGTAACGAAAAAAAAAAAAAAAGGATGACAATGATTTTCTGTATTTTTTTTTTTGAAACATTTTCTGTATTTTCTAAAGGTTCATATGAATGTGGCAGTTCGATATTAATCCAGACTATCAAAGTTCTGTTAGATCCAAAGAGTAATGTTAGTCAGAGAATCAAAAATAATTTCGGAAGCTTTTGTCTTTAAATTAAATGATATGTAGTATATAACTCCCGTAGATTTTTTTCCCTCAAACTTATGAATAGAACAATTGCATTTTTTTTTATTTTGTTAAATATTTTTAAAAAATAAAGAAAATATATTTCATTACTTTCTTAACTATTAAAAAATAAATAAACACCCATTTAAAAGAATAAATTTATGAGACTAAGTCCTGTTTGGATACAAGAAGTATTTCATTTTATCATTATAATTTTTTTAAATTTCTATATAAAATATAATAAATAATTCAATTTTTTTAAAATTTTAAAATAATAATAATACTACAAAAATAATATTTTAATAATATTTTATTCAATTTTAAACTTTCATCTCAATTCATTGTCAAACCACACCTACATATCATTTTTCAAAATTATTTATAGCGATTCAAAATTATGGATACATGTAAGAGCACTAGCATTGGCTTGTGCAAAGTTAAAAGTTAGCCAAAATATAGATAAATTGTATTAAAAGACTCCACATTGGATTGGGCATCTCTAAAATAATTTGAATTTCTGTTACAATGATTGACAAAATTTAAAAAACCAAATTGAATCACCAAAAGTTAAAATAATAATTTCTTATTCCATTAAAAATATGATTAATGAATATTTAGATAGAATATTAGATATTTGATTAGTGAATAAGAAATTTAGATATAAATTTAGATAAGTTTAATATCAATTTTTGGTTATTAGTATTAAATGATCATTGAAAATATGATTTTTTTAATATTAATTTAATTAGAATATAATTATTATTAATATTAAATTGGTAGAATTATAAAATGTGATACAAATAAATTAAATAAATAAATTATAAATTTAATCATATTTTATTATTTTATAGAGAATAAATGACTAATCTAATATAAAAATTGAATTTAAATAAAATAAAAAATGTAACATTCGCTAAATTTTAAATATACATTTGGTCAGGCTGCATGACTCTAACTCACATGCCAGTTGCTACCCATCGCCAAATCCAACCACCCGCATCCCTCTAGAGTCTATCTGTCTACGCATGGGTTCCACACATGCCTTACCTATCTTAATGCTTTTTTAAGAGATTTGCTAGGTATAAGCGGTTTGGTGTACCAAACTGCGTACCAACACTCACATAGTTTTTTTATTATAAAAATAAATTAAAAAAATGCCCTACATTTAATATTGGTGTGCAGTTTGGTGCACGAAATTGCTTGCAAGAAGATTTTTCCCTTTTTTAAATAGTATTAGCATGGGTTTCTTTATATATAAATGTAAAATCACATTTTTTTTAAAATTAATTTTGGAAAAACAATCACATTGAATTATGTATTTTTTAGCCAAATATTAATAAAATATTATTTTTTTTCTAAAATTATTATTTTTATATATTTTACAATTAACACCCACTACATATATTTGACATTAATAATACAAATATAATAATAAAATATAATTTTTTATATATTATATTAAAAATATAATAATAAAATGAAGATGAAGGTGAATGTGAATGTGAAGGTTCTCTTCTGTTGTTGGAAGAGGGAGAAGAGGAAATGATTGAGAGAGAGTGGGAGGAGAGAGAAAAATATTAATAAAATAACATTTGAGGAGTGAATAGTACATCTCCAAATATTTTGAAATACTATTTATAACTATATAAAATTATAGAGATGCATAATCTAATGCAGCCAAATTCAGAGTCATATTATGCAAATATGTATTTGCATTTGCATATGTAGATACCAATTCCAATGCTCTAAGATGAACTGACTTGTTTGGATATAATAAGTGTTTATCTCATTTTATTATTATAATTTTTATTTTAATTTTTTACATAAAATATAATAAATAAATATTTTTTTCAAATCTTAAAACAGTAATAATATTAAAAATAATATTTTATTCAACTCATCTCATTTCAACTTACTATTCAAACAGCACCAAAGTAGCAGTGAAATGGTTTGAAATTATGATATTTTATTAGATTTTAGAAAATGAGAGAGAATGTTGAATAAAAGAATTATAAAGTTAAAAAATTGTTTGAATATAATTTTTAAATATAACTTTTGTTTTGAAATTTGAGAAGATTGTATTATTTTTTATGTTTTGTTTGAAATTTAAGAAAGTTATATTGAGTTTTGTATTTGAATAATGATTATATAATGATTAGTAGAAAATTTTAAAAATTTGAAATTAAAAAAATATTATATTTAAGTAATATTTAAAAATAAAATTTTAAAAATATCTAAAAATACCTCGTTATCCGGACAATGCCTAAGAGTTGATGTACTTGGATCATTGCGTTTCGATCGGTCATCCTAGCCAAGGTTGTGGTGTAGGATATCTTCTTCAACCGTGATAACTCATCTATAACTTGTGTAATCCCATCTTTTTTAGTTTTCTTAAAAATAAGAGAAGGCAGGAGCGACCAACGTAACAACATTATCTGAACGTGATCATAAAAATCTCTCCTCTTGTGGAATATCCAGTTTGAGCCATAACTATTGCTTCAAGGGCGAGTCCATCACCACAGCATTTCCAAAATATTCAGTTGGTCCAAAGTCCATTCCATGGTCTAAAAATCAGGTTTTACTATCACAAGTAGTTTTAACTTATCTTCTGCGTGTACCAACTAGCTATCACCTTGACGCTCATACCTTCTTTTTTTTTTTTTTTCGGTTAGTCCCATATTTTCTTTTCTATGTTTTATTTATTTATCTATTTATTTTTTACTGTTAAATATGAATATTTATGCCCTCTCCAACCACCACCTGCTGTATATTGGATTATTAATAAATATCTTGTGTATAAGGCTCCCCAAGTATGTATGAGCGTGGGAGGTTGGCCTGTCGAATGTTGATCGCGACGTGGGATAGACTTTGAAACTTGAAGCTTCATTCCTTAGCTCAGAAGGCAAGAATGTGAAATTCATGTACATTATAGATTAGGATGCTCTAAATCTTTTCTTTTTTCTTACTTATAAATAACATAATTAAATATAATCATTTAGACTATAGGTCTTGATATAATAATTAAACTTTTATTGTTTCCTTTCGTTTGAACTGATTTGGTTACACAAAATCAAACTATCTCATCTTATCTTATTTCATATAATTATTATAACTTTTTTCAAATTTTCACATAAAATATATTAAATAATTTAATTTTTTCAAATTTTAAAATAAAAATAATATTTTATTTAATTTTTAATAAAATATCTTATCTAATTTTATCTTAACTGTATAACCAAACCATACGTTACTTTTCAAAGATTATAGTTACCCACAGTCTTAAACCTCAAAAGCACTACAAAAGTCATTGATCTTATTGCTTACATGCTCTAGAATCGTATACCTGCAATTGACGTGACCAGGCCGATTTAATGCATTAATGAGATCTCCTAATTATGAGATAAAGTACAAGTTTTCAAATTAAATTGCTAACCACTGATTCGTTCAATGTTTAAGATTTCTTCAACCCTTCACTATATATCAATCCATTGGCCAACCAGAGGGGATTTTAAACAAAATAAGATACAAGTGAAGGAAAATTAACATAGTTTTTTGTTAGAGAATGTTAAAGGTATAAAGAGATTTTATAAAATAAATTTAAATTAATGTAGTTTTATATCATGTATTAAATTTATTTTATAATAAAAATAATTTTACAATCTTACATAGCATATCAATTTTTAAATTTATTTTTATAAAATTTCTTCATAATTAAAACATTTCATTTTATATTATGGTGACCAATTGTATTATTTATCTTGATAGTGCTAGCGAGGAGCACCAATATTTTCAATTTATGGTCTTTTTTTTAATAATGTTATATACAGTTTTAGAGTGTGCAAATCTCGTGCACTCTATTTGAAAAAATATATTGTTTATTATTAAAAAAATAATTTTTGATGTGAGTTTCATATTTATCTATTTTTTTTAAAGAAAATATACATAATTTGTACCTCCTGAAAGTGCAAATATTATTCCCCTTTTTTGAATTCAGAGTTTTTGGCTCTGTAACGATACTATAACCTAAAGAGAATTGCTGGGGAGCAGCTGCACACTGCGCCATCCCCAGCAAATTTTTTTTTTTTTTTTTTTTTTTTCATCCTTAACACACCTGTGTTAAGGATGTAGGATGTTTTTTATATTTTGTGTAACCTAAAAAGCCGATTTTCATATCTTCCATAATATATATATATATATATATATATATATATATATATATATATATAATTTATATAAAAGCAGAATCTGACTATTTTGAGGGGCGACTGGCATTAGTGCCATTACATTAAGCCACAAGACATAATTAAGTTTCTTTCTAATGCATTTTTTCTTCTAGGCAGGAAAATTAGTAGTCAAAAAAGGAAAACATGATATTGGAGGAGGGGGTGGGGTTCCCAACAAATATCACATTACAACAACTACAGTATAAAAGTGGAGGAAAAAAAGAAAAAAAAAACGGATCTTAGGACCAAATACTTGGTCCTCCCACCCATGCCCTATAAAGAGGACGTCGTCTTAAAAGACGATTTTTTACAGTTCACATAACTACACAAATCGTGGAGCCACTGCTGAAAGGCAGTGGAAGCTGAAGGTGTATTGTGGTTTGTTGTCTTGAGATGTTTCTTTGAAAGACTTGTATTCACTTTCTCAAGATCATCAGTTAAGAAAAGCAGAAACATAGTAAGAAAACCAGAATTAGATGGACTGGATGCGGTGGACCAACTTTCTTCACGCGCGTCTATGGTGGCGCATGGAGACCACGCACCGGTGATTGTGAGATGAGGTGGAAAATCTACTGGTGCAGCACGTGTAGCTGACAGACTCATCAAGGCACAGCGGCGCCTGAAGGCCACGTGTGGAACAAACTGCACGCGAGGGTCATGTGCTGAGAATTTCATTGTGGTTCCACTTCATTCCGGTAGATCGGCGACTGAAGAGTTACGTGGTGGGGCGCATGTTGACAGGTGGTAATCGGAGTGCAGTAAATTTGACCAAAATCGAACTCATGAAAAGGAGAGGAAAAAAAATTATCACGGAAGCATATACCGATAGCGATATTAGAAAATGAACGGAAAGGAGGGTGGGAACGCTCTGAAAGATTGAGTTTTTTTCTAGAAAAAAGGAGGAGCTTTTCTAGAGAGAGGGTCGCGTCTTTTCTTCTTTCTAATGCATTATCCCACTCTTTCGGATGTGCAAAGAATGCACCATTCAAATGGGTGAAACGTGGGCGGGCTCATTATAAAAGGTTCAACTAAGACATGAGACCCACGTAGATAAAGCATCCATAACCATTATTGCAATTTGCACGCTTGTTCGATGTTCATGTTCAAGGCTGGCCTCAAATGTTACCAACTGAGATGACGTCTTAAACACACTTGTCATGTCAGCAATTTATAATTTTACATTTTTTCTTAAAATTCCTATACTGAATATATATATCCACTTTTACAATCCTTTATACAATTTTATTTTAAATAAAGAATATTATTATAAAATAACTTATAAAAATAACACCATTTTACAGAAAGATCCTCAATTTAAAATATAGTTATATAAAGAATTGTAAATAATTTTGTTCAGATACAAACCAAATTTGAATAAGGTGGGAGGGAAAGAGGCAAACACGACCCTACTTGTTGAAGAAAAATGACATGACTGTCACTTGTATTTTAAATTTGAAGTGAAATAAAAACTTTACAAGTAGTAATGCAAGGAAGTACATGTCATTTCAAAATAGCTGAGAAAACAATATTTAAGTAACACTGCACAAATGAATGGATTTTTTTTTTTTTTTTTTTCATGGTGAATGGTATTGCTGTTACATTTTTCATTGCAAATGGATATATTAAAGACAGAATATGTGCTGGATGGAACATATATTATCATACTACATACAATGGTACCCGCCTTATGGGACTAAATTCCACTCTTTTTAATTGCAGGTGGCCACGACAATCTCCTCTGAGTAGTGCCATCAACCTGATTAAAATCAGATACCTCACTGTTTTCATCTTCTGCTTCTTGTCGCCCAATTTCTTGTCTCCTTAGACTTCTAGTAGCCAAGTCATCAGAGCTTGGTTCATTTCTCCAAGGTGGTGGAGTCACACAGTCAGAGTCCCCGGGCACTCTTTGGGAGGCATCCCTGGCTGGAGTTGCAGGCAAAGAGGAATTGCCTGGACCCACTCTCAGATGTTCTAGTGTTGCAAATGATTCTCTCATGGCAGACATGGCCTCAAAAAATCGGGTGCATGATGCTAAAGCAACCGGAATTGGCCGAAGCATTTCCTGCATCAATAGAAGAAGATGAGTATCACATTTTACACCAAATCTACCCTTCAAGGATATTTGTCATTGGTGCAGTTATCAGAACGCTTGGGAACAAATCGATCTGACCCAATAAACTACAACATAAGTTCGGTATTATGAGATCTTTAGGATTTCAGGAAACAGATACAATATTATTATTGATTAGAACATCTTATGCCTCGAGTTCATAGTGGATATTACATATAAAAAAAAATGTAACCTGTCAAAAAGTTCATAGTTGACTTTGGAGAAAAAGGAATGAAAGAAAAATCTTGATTTCACAACAATCTGTTGCCTCCACTAACCTTTAATATTTTGACCGAACTAAATTGTAATTGAGTAAAAATATACATCATGCGTTCAAAGGCTAATATGCATGCGGTTTTACCAGAGCCAAATAATCCCGTGCTATCTCATATTTTATCTAAACAAAACTCATGTTAGGTGAATTTCAGTCTATACATCATGGACATTTAATTCAAAAGAAAAATGTGAACATAATAACCATGGAATGTGGTCCAGAGCTAAGAATAGAACAAAAAATCTGCCATATTATGCACTCTGAACTTCTTTAGAAACAAATTAAATGCCTTTATAAGCTTACCCCCCATACTGAAGGAGGCTCCTTAAAGTTCTGACTCCATTGAAAATCTGCAACTGATGTTGTCAAGGCACTGTAATCGCTAGCAGCCTTCATCAGTAATTCGGAGAATTGTTTCTGCAGAAGCCCATGAGAAAGATGCCCTAAGCATTATTCAATACAGTCTATTTCACATGACAGAAAAAATACTAAAACTGTTCAATAGCCTTCTAAGTATTGGATAATCTCCAGTTTTGACCACACTGGAGTTAAAACTGGACTTACATTATTGAATCTACTATAATTTGAGCCACTCTTTTTTATGCATAGAAATCCTACGTAGAAATTGGTACAGCATTAGTAGATTCAACTCATGCTACTAATAGAACAGCAGGTATGAAGAAAGAACACTTCAATCTCTCATCCCTTCTCTTCAAATTGTGTGAACCGTAGGATTCGTAGAATCTATCATATCTAATTCTTTTCCTCATAATTGAGTGTTTTGAGAGTGCAGAGAGTTTACTGCAGGTAATGGGGCCGCCATCATGCATAAGGCACTAACCAAGCCAGAAATTTATGCTGTCATTCTAGAAATACATGCTATTATTCTCATTAGATAAGTCCCCACCTCAGGGAAGGTATTAGGTGATAAAAGTCACCATTTTGTATTCTAACATTGGCATTCCAACTACATGCCTTGCACTTGTGCCTAATTCTCTTTTACCAAAAGCTGTTAGTATGTAAACCAGACTAGTCACAAGATGGTGAGTGAATGAAGAATAGAATGGGTCAAAAAATGGGTTGAGAGAGAGAGAGTGTGTAACGATCCGGCTCAATAATTCTAAGGTCAAGATATTAATAATTTTTATTGGGCCTAAATTATATTTAATGGGTCATATTAGATAAGCCAACGAGCAATAAATTATTGAGATTGATTAAGAGTTTTAATTAGACTCAATAACTAGGCTAAATCTCATTTATTATTTATTGAATGAGTTAGACTTCTTTTAGAATTTAAAGATTGACAATTAGAAATTTAATTTAATTACTGATTGAAGTCCCCTATGCAATCTCAGTCATTGCCAATATTACATTGAATGAACTACTAGATCATGTTTATAAATTCTAATTCTCTTCTTGAATGATCGTGACTGAATCCAACTCGAACTCGAACTCGTCGGCATCCTTTTCCAATAGGGATACAACTCTATAAGTCATCTTCACGTTAAAACTCTTTAACCGAGTCAAACTCAAATTGGTTGTCACCCTCTCCCAAATCTCTCTATAAATATCTCTTTTCCATGTGTTATTTGGAAAAAAAACAATAAACCTCCCAGTCTAGCACCGTGATAGATTTTGTGTCGAAAATTTTAGGAAGTAAAATTGCAAGGTAAGTAGTTTGATTATAAATTAGGATTAACATACGTTAGCTAGTTATATATATTATTATTAAAACCAGCTTTAATGTGCCACGCATGTCATGATATTTGCAAGCACGTCATTCATCATGTTTCCTTCTGCATATTATAGTTATGCATGTATTATGCATCTCATGTTGCATAAAACACGTAAGCTTTCATAAGATCAAGTGTAAGATAAACTCTGAACAGTTAATCAGATGGTCATTCAGATGCATGGTACCAATGCAGTTTCAGGATAGGCATGGAAGCCACGGACTGAAGCATGGTCCACCATGGTACGCCTACACAGTCGGCTTCCTTTGCTGCAGCAGGAGAAGTTAGCACACAACCTTGCACACAGGGTTAAGCGTGTTGGCCAGCTAGATAAGTCAGATCAGTCAGCTAATTCAGATAAATAAGTCATGCATAGCATAAGAATCAATATGATTAGTCATGATTTTAAGTTCTCAGCATGAAATATTTTATGAAAAATCTTATGTTAAGTATGTTTACGTTATAATGAGTTTCTTACTAAGTCATCGACTTATTTTAGTTTATTTTTATGTTTTTTAATCACCCCAAGTCAGGATAATTATGACGATAGAGTTGCATGACGAGACTTAGTCCAGGAAGGCGTGATAGTGGCCTAGATCATGTATAAAGATTTTAAGTTATGATTTTTATAGCACGGGCTTTGAGAAATTTTAATAAATGCTTCCGCGCACTCTCTTTTATTATCTCAATATTTTAATTCAAAATGACTCTATTTATTATAAAGAATCTTTGTACCTGACGCTTCCTTTAGAATAAAAGAAAATATTTTTAAGTCAAGGTTCAATAGTAGTACTCCAGTTCCCGAAAATTTTTAAAAGTAACTTTATTATTAACCGTGGGGACAGGGTGTTACAGAGAGAGATGAAATTCCTCGGACCAACCTGATATTCTGCTTCCACTGGGATGCAATCTAGTGAGTATGGCTGTTGAAGACGAGCTATGATGCGATCCTGCCAATATTTAAGATTGAAACATGAAATGACAGGTTAAATGAACCCATATGTTTAATGTGGCACATATATGGTACGCTGAGGAAATTTAAATAATTTCTTGTGCCCACTATAATTCAACCAGAAAAACATAAGCATTTTCTTGAAAATACAGCCAGTGCTTTCATTGGCAGCAATGCTGAGATATTCTATTTCAGGTTGCAAGAGAAATGATTTTCAGTAAAAAATTTAACTTGCAATATCATTTCTCAAACTACGGTCCTCACTGCAATTTCATTATCTTGGCTATAGTCATTTAGTACAAATAATCCCAAGGATAGATGCTCATATTTTTTTAATAGGTAGGATAGATTCCTCATATAGGCCTCATAAGAATTATTCTTGAAGCAACCCAAAAATATTTCGGGGTTATTGTCAGCATGGCAGCCGCTGTTTGTTCATGGAAGTTGAACACATCGTGTAGTAGTTTAAATGCTCAACAACCGGTCAATTTTACTCTTTAAGTCATACGAGAAATAACAGTGTCTTAATAGTGCAGATAGGGATGAAATCATTGATCTAGTCTGTAGCAATTGACTGCACAACAGTTAGTCCTCAATCCCATGCCCGCCCATGGAAAGAAGGAAAGGGAAAGAGGAATTATTGCAGAGAATTGTAGTAGTCACCACTTTTAATGAAACCAAAAGCTAGTTAACCAAATCAGCCCTGAAATTAACCAACTTATTACTAAAACATATTTAAGAGAAAGAATGCATATAGATGCACAGTTTCATTTTTGTGTGCACATGCACAAGCATTTGCATGCTTGGCTCATGGTCTGGCATATGCATTCACATGTATAGAAGATTGGACATGAAGATTTTCAACAAGAAACAAAAGGAGCTGAAGATTTTCAACGAGAAACAGAAGGAGCTGAAGATTTTCAATGAGAAACACAAGGAGCTTTGGCATGAAGAATATACATCATTTCAGCTTATACATATCAAGAAGATAATGATGAAAAAATTGAAAGCAAAAAAATTACCTTATTCTGTATGACATCTTTCAGTATGGTGGTAATCCTTGCCAAAGTCTCAATCTTCTTTTCCATCTCGCTCACATGCGTCAAATGTGCCACATTTTTATCATCCTAAAAATTTACAAACCACGCTAATTACACAAGTTTTGCATGCAAATTGTGGTTGCGATATTTGAAAATGAAACCCAAAACGAGGGGAAGTTACACTTTAGCCCCCCAAACTGCTATTCATTTTGCAATATGACCACCAAACTGTTGAAGTTATCATTTTGCCCCCAAAATTACTATTATCTTGAAAATTGCCCCCTCCTTTAAGATCCAACTGTCAAGATTGTACCACTTTACCTATTTTTCGTCCATATAACAACTAGATTTTAATGGGGGTAAATTGCAATGTATATTTTGATCTAGGGGCAAAGTGAAAACTTTGATAGTTTGGTGATAGTTTGAGGAGGTAAAGTATAACCTACCCCCAAAACTATATCATGTAACTTCATTTCCTTATGCTACAGAAGTAACCTTCACACACAAAATAAATTGAAACGGGTCATAATTTAGACCAGGATAACTCACCTTTCGACCTTGAAGTTCCACCTGCAGATCTGCTATTCTTCTCTGTACAGTGGTAAGATCTCTTAAGACCCTTATCAAGTCATCACCCTTCTCACCAGTTGTAGTGGATAAGTTCTGGAGTTCTTCCTACCCAAAAGAAAAAAATGACAAGCTCAATCACAATTCCAACACTTCAACATTGTTATTTACCAAATGATGAGTTTTACTTTGTAACATGTAAATATTGAAAATAGAGGCATCTTTTTTAAGCATCTACAATTATTTTATTAAAACTGGCCCCCCAAAAATATTTAATTCAATTTGCCCCTGCTAAGCTTCAATTCTAGATTCGTCCCTGCTTACATACTCATATAGATCCGTGAACATAATATCCCCATCTTCTCTTCATCCCCATTAAACACATGGAGTGTAACAGTGATAAAATCATTAATATTAGGAACTACCTACAAGAATCCTTTGCCTTGTCCACTTAAGAATTTTGAGTACCAAGTTGCTGTTTTGTACTTGAAGACAGTAAAAGATCGAGCAACAAAAAAAAAGCCTTCAATGCTTTACGGTTGTAGACCACCACCGGTCACTCCAGATCACTCAAAACCTCACCAAAACCACAGCATGTAGACCTTACCACCGAAGAAAAAATATAATATAGCATATTAGTTTATAATTTGAATTTCATATATGGGCAATGAATAATGTATTGGATACAAAATAAACAAACTTCTGTCTTCGATCTAAGCCCTAAATAAATAACCAAATCGCTTCATTACTAATTTGCATTTCAAAGAACTTGCTGCCACAACTTACACCACGCTACTTGCTTCCACACTAGCGATCAATTTGTAACTTGGTTTTTCACGCTGAGATTCAAAATGAAAGAAAATACAAAATTGAGGGTACAATGCAAATCGAATTATCGCACATAGAAGCAAAATGGGTCGAGATCAGAATGACGAAAAGTGAGACTAAATCCAAAATAGGACGTACATTACACGGGTATATACAAACAGAGATAACGTGGGTGGGGGTTTTCTACCTGTGTAGGAGGAGGGGAGACAGAGAAACCGAGATCGGCAGCGATGGAGAGAGCATCGGACATGCCTCCGATGCGCCTGAGAGGCTTCTTTCCAACCCAGGTGGTGTCAGTCCCCATCGACATTTTCCTGGACAACCGAACGCGGCCTGACCAAGAACGGCAAGAAGTGAAGAGAAAATTGAAAATTGGGACGGCAATATACTTTGAAATCATTCGACCGAAAGTAATTATATAAAATTGATTCATTCATGTCATTGATGAGGTATGTTATCCTATAAAGTTTGAAAAATTCTATCCGTAAGAGAATACATCATTCTTCTTTTCTTTTATTTTTTCTTTCTTCGTTCTTTTTTTTATTTTATTTTAATAAGAGAATACATCATTCTGATGAGGGTTGTGCAGAAAAGTGTAGAACCCGACCCGTCCGAAAAACATGGTTTGAACTAGTTTGCTGGTCGGGTAATTCATCAAAACGATCCAACTATTTCTTTTCTTACTCACGATTCCTCTTCATCTTATTTATCTTATTCTTCTTATTTTCTGCACAGCCCTTAAACCAACCCCCACCAATCAAGAGTAAAGTCCCAACACCGCAAGTAATCAAGACAACCAAGGGTCCAAGATTACCTTCTGCCAATTACTTTTGGAGCTCGAAGACGTAAAATCAAGCGTAAAGATTGGCGAACGCAGCTGTGTAAATCGAGGGGTATGCGGTGCAGTCAGAGACGTTGTCGTTCGAGGGTCCGATCAGGTACTAGGCCTAAAGGGTGGAGAGGTTGATGGTGCAGGAGGCACAGGGGGAGCTATTCTCGGCTTGCAGGCTTACAACTGGTGATCCAATTGGTTTGGAAGCCCTGGAGGTAACGGAATTGGACGAGTTGGAGGCCCTGGCGGATGTACTGGCACTCAGTGGCGGGGTCCACTTTAGGGCAGTTGGAGTTTTGGATGAGCCGTTGGAGGACACCGAAGTCGAGAGGGCACGAATCAGAATTGTTTTGTTGGGAAAGGGTCAGGGAGGGTAGGACTAAAGCCAAAGCCATGACCACAATGAAGAAACGGAAGATGATCATGGGTTTTTACCTTTTTGGACTTAGATATTGGCTATGGAGGTTTTGCTTTCGAGTGAGTTGAAGTTGAAGTGTGATGCTTTTCGAGCGGGTTGGAGTTGAGTTGAGTTGAGTTGAGTTGAGAATCGAGATGATAAAATATTATTAGAATATTATTTTTTAATATTATTATTATTTTAAAATTTGAAAAAGTTGAATTGTTTATTATATTTTGTGTTGGGATTTGAAAAAGTTGTAATGATGAGTTGAGATGAGTTGAAAGTATTTTATGATCCAAACGCAGCCTGGCAGTCACAAATAGTTGCTTCAGACTTTGAGAAGAAATGGGTTGACCCGACTCGAGTAGGGTCGGGTCGGGCCCAAACACAACCCGAGTTGCTTGGGTTGCAGGCCTAATCCTGATACGACTGAAGAAAATTTTAAAACATTTACAAATTAAATTATGTCATATTAATAATATAAAAGATATATTTTCCATACCAACAACTTACAAGTAAAAATATTCATAAAGTATTTTTTAATATAAATTAAATATAAGATCTATTACATCAAATCACGTCAATTTTCTTTTAAAAAGAACTTGCTTGAACTTAATAAAAAATATAACATGAAATATATATTTTTTTGTAAGAATTGCAATTTAAAAACAATTGAAACACATTTTCTCTTGTCCGTAGTTCACTTATAAGCTGCCAAATATTAGATAGAAAAATTCAAAAACTTAAAACTTAAATTTTGTTTAGCAAATTACCTCAAGTTATAATAGTGGTTGGAGGATGTGTTCCCCACTTATATGCCAACTAATAAGTACAAATATTTAAATTAAAATGTAACGCCTCGTCCCTATCAGGTTTGTAAAGTTAGAAGAACTGGATGTCACTAACTTTAAAACATACATTTCTTACAACAGGTATAAAAGATTCCATAAATAATAAATTTTCACAAAATGCTTTATTATTAGAAATCTAACTAAATATACATTTATTCAATAGCACTTAATTAAAAGAAAATAATTTATCTTGCGACACGTATTGCGAAAACATAAATCGTTTATATGTAAAGATAAAGTCAAGTTTCTTTCTCAAGCATCAAGCGGTCAAGCCTCATTGTCAAAGTCGCCCTCATGGAAAGCTTCATTGCTCGCAGCATTCTCAAAACCTTTCTCACTTGGGTCATTAAAAACAATTAAAATGATTTGAATATTCAGTAAGAATCACATTATGTAGTCATAATATAAACATAGGATTTAAGCTAACATTAACATTCTTAAGAAGTATTACCTTTACGCATACATAAAAGTTTACCTCAAAATATATAGAAAAGAAAAAAGTTATTTCCTCAACCTTAACCATTAAATTTATTTTCTTACTTTAACTTCATCTTTAGTGGTCTTTTACGTATTGGTTAACCCCAATTGTTAGGGTTAGTGACCCTTGCGATTAATGGTTCTTCTTGTAGTTAGCAAATAAGAACCAAATCTTAAGAATGACAAGGTGCACCGCTAGTGATGCATTCTAACGTTTTCATTTGTCCCAACCTCATGGTACCATCCTCAACCTCATATGGTCAGTTCATTAATCTCATCAAACACATCAATCATATTATTTCATTTTCTTTTCTTTACATTAACCTTGCATTACCTTACATTCTTTTAAATAAATAGTCGCATTATATAGTATTCAGTCACACATCAGTCATGCAGTTAAAAAAATCATATAACATCCTTCATCATAAATAGTAGGGCTAAGCAGTAAGGCATCGCCGACCTCCACCCCACCCACCCCGTTCGACACCTACCTTGTCGAGGCAAAGGCCTTTGTCCCCAAACAGGGGGTGTGCCCGCATGGAGCCAGGAGTCGGGGGCGGGGCCTGGCCTGGGCCCAAGCCCACCTGGGGTTTTTTCCTCATCCGCCATGCTTAGGTCCCATATATATATATATATATATATATATATTATATACACAAGCATATATGTTAAAAAAATACTTTTCTTTAATAAAACGATGTCGTTTTGAGGAGTTATTCCCAAAACAACGTCGTTTAGGATTAGGTTTAACTTGAAACCTAATCCTCTGCCTCCCCCCCCCCCTCTCTCTCTCTCCCCTCATCTTCCTCGACTCCTCCATTTTTTCTTCTTCTCCTTCTTGAAGTCAAATCTGTTATGTTTTGGATTTTTTTGTTTGTTTTTGTTTTCCGATTTGTTATGGATTTGTATTTTGTTGTGGATTTTTGGTTGCTTTGAGCTTTTTGACGTTTTAGTTGTTTTGAACTTTTTTGCCATGTATGGGTGGTGGGCAAGGTGGGGCAGACAGTTGTGGGGGCCAATCTGCCCCTTGGTGTTTGGACAGGGACAGTGCCGGGATAAGGGGTCCCATACTATCCTCCTGCTCATGCGGGGGCAGGACAGGGGCACCCAACAAAAAGGTTCATAAAAATGGGCTATCAATAAAAGACTTACACATATATATTCTTTTCTTAAAACATTTACTACATATATACTTTTGCAAAAGAATCTTTACAGTTTTCCATAAAAGTGATGTGTAGAAGAATACGATCATAGTCACTTACCTCGATTTTTGTGCAATTTGAACTAATCGTGTGTCTTCAAATTCTTAAATTGAACCTATAATAATTTAGGCAACAATATAAACTTTCTTAACGGTTAAACATCATACTTGCTATGTTTCATGTATGGGATTTTCTGGATATCAAGTCCAAGAGGAATGAAACTTCTAGTGTTGTGACCTATTGAGACATCCGAATGGGACTTTGGAGTCCTCAACCTAACGTTTTTTGCTGGGTTAGAAGATGTGATTTGTTTAGGAGTTGTGATTGTAGAAGTTGTGATTGAAGTAAGTTTTTGCTCTAACCTTGACGGTTTTTCCATGGGCTCTCAATGGGCTTGTGCGAGAATAGTGCTTGAGCTTGTTCGCCCTCTTGGCCTTTGTGGGCTTGGGCTTAGTGAGTTTGGCCTAATTTGTTGAGTTTGATCTAAATTTTACTTTTTAAAAATAGAAACTAATTCTAATGCAACCCTAACTTTCCTAAATTAGAGACTAGGGTGTTACATAAAATATCTTAACATTTTGCATGGATATAATGTTAAATTATTAAATATTGAAACCAGCAAAATATTGGCTTAATATCTTTGAAATGGGTTATCAAGGAGGCCACATTGAAAGAGTCCTAAAATTTACTACTTTTTTTACAACTGTTTATAAAAATAAATGGTGATTATGCCAAGAACAAAATTTCGACCAAATTAGGTTTGACAAATTTAAATGAGGATGACATTGATGTTTTTTAATATCATCAATGAACATTTACTTCTTATATCTTTAAGGAACATATTAGAACTTTTTAAAGAACTTTTTTTTTTTTTTTTTTTTTTAATATAAAAGCATCTAGAATGCTTAATATACATTTGTTACATTTATCCATCAAGTTAGAAAATTTTCCTCTAACCTAGAAGATAATCCTATTTTTATTCAAAACTTGAAATTCAAATTATACTAGAACTCAGAATTAAAAGAATAACATTTTAATGATATGCTATCACCTTGAAATGTCCGATTGCAAAATTCTCTCACAAGCCGATATAGTTTGATGTAATACGCAATATTGTTATGATTTTCTATATAATATATTTAACATACCATATCACGCTACATTAGTTTGAGAGAATTTGTCATTTTTATGTGAACCCCACACTTATAACTATGATAGATTAAACAATATGTAATTTGTTGACATCGACCACTATTTAAAGGATAAGAAATGTTTTAGCCATAAAAATATTTCATACAAATAAACTCGTAAACATAAGTGATTTTATGTGATATGTTAGATTATAAAATTAATTTTATTATAAATTATAAAGTAAATCAAACATAACATATAAAATTATATTAATTTATAATTTTTTTAATAATTTGTGGTTATAATAATACTCCCTCATAATTGGGTGCGTGACAATTGTTTTGGTTCCCATTCAACTGGGCCCCCGTAACGTCTAAGCTCAACGCAATAGGCCCAAAAAAATAAGCTCTCGTGCGCCGCTAGTAACTAGGGTTCGTCTAAAAATAAAAGAAACTAGGGTTTTTTACTGTGATTGTCTTCGCTATATAATGCCCTCTCCTCTGTTGACCTATCCTCACTTCATCTCTCGCTCACCTCTTCTTCAAGCGGCTGGTATCAGATATCATCATATCCGGTTGCCAAAATTTAGCAATCGTGTTGTGATTGGGGCTTCTAGGGTTTTCAGATACGTTTTAATCTTAGTTCGAAAAACTTATTTTTTTCCCGATGAGGAAGAATTCCCGAAATTGATAGGAAGTGCCGTATGACACTTTAATCAGCACACAGCTTGGGGAAAACTCCATGCTTCCCATCCACCGGTGACGGTACATCATACCCGTTTCCTCTTCGGAACGGCGTTGTATGGCGTCGCTCATCGGTCGGGATCGTGTGGTCCTCCCTTACTCTGTGTGTGTGTTTGATTTGAAACGGGTCTCTGAAGGGTCCATTCAATTTATGCTTTATTTTTACTTATTTAGGGTCCGATGCCACGTCGCCGGTAGCTGTACATAGCGGTGACCGGCGATGCTATGATTGGACCGAGAGTGATTCCATGTTTCGTATGCTGATAGGAATCTGTGGATCTGATACAGTTGGTCTATGGAGCCGATTTATACGATTACATTTTTCTCAATATGTTTGTGTGTATATCTATAGAGGGAAATGCTATACATCTGCCTCACACCTGCACACATTTCACATCATTTTTTTTTTATACAACACGTGGAGTGTGTGCCGGTATGGGGTAGATGTAAATATTTTTTCATATATATACACACGTGTATAGAAGTGATAGATACAAGTTAGATAAGTTTATTTGTAAAAAAATAGATTTTATTAATAAAAAATAAATTCTTTTCACACTTCTTTAAAATCGAGTTTATTTTTTTTTATAAAGACTTCTGTAAAACTTATCTGATTTATATAAATTATTTCTTTTATATATATATATATTAAAATTTCCGTTTTTATTATAAATAGTTATGTTCTTACGAAGCCGATGATGATTAGTCTTTTTTTAGTTGGAATTACCGGCTGAATTTATTTTGATGTCAAATTTTTGACTGGCTCTGTCTGAGGCTTCTTACGAATACATGTTTTTATATATAGAAAATTGACATTGTCTGCTTGAGTTTGTATCTTAATTTCACAGCTTATGTATTTTATTTTTTTAATTTTTTTAATAGTTAAGAAAGTGATTATTAATTAATGAGTTTTGTTATATATCAGTCATTATTCACTTTTATATACCTGACCTTATTTTTTATAAGTTATGGGATGTGAGATTGTGAATGGTGGTTGATGGGTAGACTAATTCTTAATAAATTGATGTATTTTTTTAAAACGTTTAAAGATGTTTAAAAAATGTTTGAAAGAAAGAACAAAAATAAAAAAGTATAAATGTACTAGGGGCACGCCCAACGGTACACATTGGGCAACATAATAGTATCGTCTTTATATATTATATATATATGGATGTTGCTATTTGATTGTTCATATTTACCGTTGTGTGTGTCTTTAGAGCGATTGTACTTTTTATTTATTTTTCTTTTAAATGTTTTTAAAATATCTTTAAATATTTTTAAAAAATATATAAAATAGTAGTCATTTTCTTAATTATTAAGAAAAAAAATTAGAAAGCATAAGTGGTCAAGTTTAGGTACAAAATGAGTGGTCAAATTAAGTAAACTAAGCATTTTTCTATATATATAGAATAATGATACTCACATAATATTATACAATATATTTCACAATAATATTTTAAGATTAAAATAAATTTATAAAGTGATGTAACTATAATAAGTTATTTTTCAAAAAATATTCCTCATTTGGAACATTGAGTTAGTAAAATGTTGTGAAAATCATTTTTCATATATAGGTAAAGGTTAGGAGGTAAAATGAGGGGGCAAACTAATCATTTTTCTATATATAGAATAATGATATTCACATAACATTATAAAATATATTTCACAATTAAGATTATAATATTTTTATAAAGTGATGTTATTATTATAAGTTGTTTTTCAAAAAATATTCTTCATTTAGAACACATAAGTGTGTAAAATGTTGTGTAAATCATTATATATATATATATATATATATATATATATGGACGACTCTACAGCCGCCGCTCCCAATCTCGATCTCGGTCCCGCTTAGTATAAAATATTGTATTTTTTTATTTCACTTTTTTGTACATTTATTTTTTTAACATTGTAAAATATTTTTTTAAAAAATAAAAAAAATTATAATATCATTAAAAAATACATACTTAATTATTAAGTAAAAAAAATAATATTAAAAAAATTAAAAAATGTAGCGGGACCGGAAGCAGGATCGGGAGCGGGAGCTTTAGCTTTATCCTATATATATATATATATATATATATATAAAAGGGTACTATCAGCCCATGCGGAGTAACCCCTTTTCCACACCCAGCCTGACGGGTTGCGTGTTTTCACCATCCTGCAAGGGGTGGGGTGTGGGTTTTTACCATCCCTCATCTGTCTCACCTCCTCACTGAATCTAAAATTATTCATGGACCTAAAAGGGACTAATTTTTTTTAATCCAAATTGTAAATTTAAACTTGTAAATATGACTATGATTTAAAAAATAATAACATAATTTTTAAATTCTCTAGTACATATTTTGTGGATGTTGTGATCTAATGTGACTTTTTTCATAGAAGGTCAATGCAATACAAAAATTTCGCATTGCCTAAGTGAGATATTTGTATGAGTAATGTTAGATATAAGCTCCAAATAGACAAGTTTCATACAAACCTTTTGTAAAATAATAAGTCTCACTAATAAATAATAATTTTTTTTACACTTTTTTAAGGTGTGATCTATTTTTTTACAAGGATTTGTATGAGACTTGTCTATTTAGAGTTTGTCTATTTGGGACTTGTACAAATCATTTCTCTATTTGTATTAGGCCACACTAACTTACACAGAATATGCACTACAAAATATAAATTACACAAATACTTTGTGTAAGTTAATAATGTTGCTTAAAAATTATACTTGGGCTCAAAAGTGACAAAAAATGCTATATTATATATAGTAAAACTAATAATATATATTTATAAATATGTATAAAGATAGACAAGTGCTACATACACAAAGAGACATACATAAATTTATAAATTAATGTGGTTCATGTGATTCGTTAAATCTATTTTATAATAAAAGTAACTTTACAATCTGACGTATTACATCAAACCATATTAGCTTGCGAGTTATTTTGTATAATTTCTTTGTGATTAAAATTTTTCTCATAAATATATATAAGTAGGAGGAGTGGGAGGCGAAGGGGGGCCCTCGCCCTTGCATTGGCAGGAGGGGTTGCTTGCCCCACCATGCGGGTCAGGGTAGCGAGGTGTGGGCCCTCACTGACCCCTATATATATATTGTAAAATGGTAGGGGATTGAACGCGGTGCTCCCAATTTGATCTAGGGGGAGGGCAGTGAGGGCTTGCACCTTGCCACTTGGCCTCTCCCCCGCCTGGGGGGAGTGTGCAACCCTACCCATAAGGAGAAATCTCAATTGGGGTAGGGGCAGGCTCACCCAGTCTGGCCTTGCCCTACTCCCACCCCTCGCTGGTGAGAGGGGTGGTAATACAAGATTCTTAACACATATTATATAGGAGATCAAGGTAATACAAGATTTTTACTTAATAATGTGAGGCTCACTAATGTGAATAGTGTGTATGAATAGTGACTTCCACATTCTATATAAAGGTCATACTATGCTGCAATAACATACATCATAGAATAATACTACTCTTACCAATGAGTTTTACCAATGGTTTTTACCGCTCTACTTTTTTTATTTTTTATTATTATTTTTTTTACTTAATGATTAAGTAAGTACCTTTTAATAATATTATGAATTTTTTTATTTTTTTAAAAATATTTAAATGTATTAAAAAAATACATAAAAGAAAATACAAAAAAAATAAAACTCACAATTACATTAACGGTAGCTCCCAGCGGTAGTTGGGAGCGGTGGCTCTAGCGCCACTCTACATCATATACACCAACAATTTAAAAACTATGTTATTAGTTTTTAAATTATGATTATGTTTACAAATTTAAATTTACAATTTAAATTATGTGACAATTTGATTTTAGAAATGTATTTTTTTTTTCCACTTTTAGACTCAAAACAGTTTTTAGGCCTATTGGGCCATGGGTACTATTGGAGTGGGCGGGGCGGATGAGGTGTCCACTCCTGCCTTCCTATGGTGGGGTGGGGGCGAGGTGGGGGGAAGGGTCAGCTCCACCCCCGCATGGGTGGGTAGCACCCCTAATTTGATCGGTTCTGTATTTCTTTTTAATGGTTACGGAAGTGACTATTAGTTAATTTATTTATTTTTTTTTTAAAATGTTTGAAAAAAAATACAATTGCACACATGGTACAATGGGGGCACCATTTTCAGTCTCCTAGCATTGTGTGTGTATATACATATATATATATATATATATATATATATATATATTGTATTTGACCTTTTTTTTTTTAATATTTTTTGTATTTTTTCAAAAACTCGTAATTGCTAAGATTTCTGAAAGCCACAATTTTGTCTTTTGAAGAAAACCCAGGCAAATATACATTTTTGAATGGAATAATAGTCTTAGAGATTTTACTAACTTTAATGTGGGTAGGATTTCAATTAAAATACTTATATAACATAATTTGATTTGAATTTTTAAAAGTAGAATGTTACAAATCAAATTGTATCATTTGAATGTTATATGGTGTGGATAAATGCTGAAATTAGACAATCAACTCAAACCCAAAAAGAGAGAGAGAACCAATTTCCCTTCTTATTGCATCTAAGCATGGATCAAATGATAAACAGAAATTCTAATCCGGACCATTTTACGAGATTTGGGCCCACAAAAAATATTGTGATAGCTAGAATTTGCCAAGACATTTGTCATGATGACCTTGGAGTTACACAATACACAAAAATCATGTTAAATTAATTGCATTAATTAGCTCGATTTGCTGGCTGGCTGGCTCTCTGAACATTGGCTAAGTTGGTGGGAAAAACCTATTGAGATTGAATGGCAAAGTGTAGAACTCTTCATTTCTGTTATCACCTCTAAAGCTTCTGAACTTCCCCCACCATGTCATTCCTCTATCTGTCTTTGACTTGTCTACTTCTAACGTGTTGTCCAGAAACACTGCCACTATCAAACCCACCGTTGGAGGAGACGAGAATACGGTATTGATAAATGCATTGAACTGCAATGAGGTCATGTTTCACAATCATAACGATAATATCTCTAGTAGCCAATTAAAAGTTTGATTTTTTCATACGGGTTTCTTTTTAAAAGGAGTATGCGAGATTTGTACACTCAACTGTATAAATCTTTTTCCTTTAGATAATCACTAGGCTATATTAGTTATATTGAGAATTTACTCACCCATCCAGCGTTTGTATGAACCAGACCACGGTGTGAAGGATTCCAATATTCATTGAAAAACTGAGGGACAGATATCCCAAGGAACAGTGAAAGCCCAGTAATGATGAGATTTCTCATGCAATTCATGTTTGTGAATTGAAGAAATGATAATCCAACCGAAGCTGAAATTCAAAGAAAAAAACTATTGTGAAGACACTGACAATCCAAAAGTAGAAAACTGAGTTTACCAATGACATACCCACAAGCCCAAAGAGAACACAATACAATGCAGCAAATATTGGGAAGGGAATAGATGCAAACACAGCTCCAAATTTTCCTGCAAACATGAAGGAGGGAATGAACCATTCAGAAAATTTTCTCGATGGTTATTGGGAAACATTAAAAGCTGACAACTAGAGAATGATGTGGCTCAAAAAGAAGAATTTATTATTGATTAGAGGGAGGAAATGAGAAAGACTTCTTTTTTTGGCACCGGTTGTCTGAGAATAAAGTCCCGACCAATCTTAGAAATGAAAAAAGACTGAAAATTTTCAATTCTAGTCTGGACAGATAAGTGGAAAATGAATTTTCACCACTTGGCATGTATAATGTGAGTTCTCAAAACAAAAGCCCTTATGTGCCGAAGAATTGAAAGAGCAAACAATCAGGAAGTGCTTTCCATTCAACCATGCCCAAATTGCTTTGTTCAAAAGGATAATACCAACCTAGGGTAGAGAAGAATATCATGAAGCCAGCGGAAATTTCAACTACTCTGCGACTTCCAACCCGAGTTAATCCAAGGAGCCCAGCATTTTCCCTGAAAAAGTGATCATGATTCCTGTCAAGTTAATGCGTACACAATGGAACATAACACAAGCCAGCAACTAAGGCTCATCTAGGAGTGTCTTACACAGAAACAGTAGAACCAGTGCCTGTTCCAAACAGACCATCAAGCAAGATTCCTATTCCCTGCCAAAAATAAGAAACCAAAACTATTCAGCCCTCTCAAAGAAATGAAATGGTGGAACTAAATAAAATTCAACTTAATAAACTGAATATCCAAAGCAACATGTGACCATGAAAACTGTGCCTGATGTGTGCAATTTAAAATATGTTGTATAAGAAGTTGGGTGACCCAATGAAGAAAATCTACTTGAATATCTTGAATGATAAGAATCCAACTCAGGGAGAAGTGCATCCACAACAAGGTGTCACAAATGTGTCAAAACAGCTTACTTGCCAACCAATGCCACGGCTCAATACATAAGCAGGAGGAGGAGTAGCAATTGCCAACCTAGATGTTGCCTTGTATGCACCAGTTGACTGCCATTGAATATACAAGTTAGAAAAAGGTAACTAATGAAACTGGACATGTTGAGCCACATAACAAAGAAGACAACCAAAAGAACTGTTCACATAATTAGTCCCTTCCTAGGAAGGGATATAGTGGACCATTAGTTTGATAGCAATTTAGGCATACATGAGTAAATACATACCTCAACCATTGAAACAAGGACCGCAGACATCATAGCAAACGAATGACCAGCTGAAAATGTTGGTGGACCCCACTGCAGAGGGTATGGGAGCTTGAACCTACAATCACAATAAATTTCAAAACCAGAGGAAAAAAAGAACATAGCATGACGTGAGAGAAACCAGAGTTGGTTTTTGACACTACCAAGGGGCAGTAGATATAAGGTTAGCTCTGTCTGTGCGGCAACTACTTTGAGTTCTAAGGGACTTGTCTTGATAAGCCCCACTGGCAGTCAAGACAAGGGAATAGATCCAAATGATCGTGACGCATACCAACACTGGGAATCGTTCAAAAATAGGGACATCTCTGAATGGCCTCACATGCTTTAGATACTGCAAATCATACAACCCATTCTAAAATGAAGGAAAGAAATTATCAAGATAGCAATGAATTACCCAAGAATTACACTAAAGTGCTTACTAGTGACAATCCAATGATCAACAACAGCATTGGTACCCCAATTTCCACACAATTGCCCAACTGAAAAGGATCTTCCAGCAATTAGTTACATAAATATAAAAGAAAGGGTGAAACAGTAATGAAAAAGAAGAAGATTTAGCTTTCCATCTGGTACAGTGAGCACAATCATATAAGAGGAGCATGGTGCTCATTAAGCAACGAAGGGGAATGAAGTTCAATTTTCAGCAGATTATGATTCAGTGATTTTGGCATTGATACAAGTCCCAGTTGACACATCGCATAATACTTCATGAAAAGGTAGACCTAAGATTTAAAATTCTAGTTCCTAAGTTCCTGAAAGGATGACATGATCTGTGATAAACTATAATATAGAGCCTTGGATGTTAGTACTTGCAATCATCTTGAAGTGAACTTTGGCCCCAAGAAGTGCTTATTACATTGAATGGAAACTCCTCTTTGAGGCTGAACCCACTGAATACCCTAAAGGCCTTCTCATAGCAATACATACCGCAGGAAATCCTCGCTGAAACAATCCTAAGCCAACCAATGCAACCACAGGTGCCATACCAAGAGGACTGAAGAATCTGTAAAGAAAACGCTTAAAGTATAGTAAGTAAAATACTTATGAGTGAGTAGTTTAATGATTTCATCACAATTTTGAGGGCTATCTTCTTACCGTGAAAAGAGGCCCCAAAGTTGGCTGTAACCCAAGACTATTTGTATGCTCGAGGCTACAATTAGAGCTCCTTGGATAGCTCGCATAGTTTGTATAAATCTCTGCAAACCACATGGGAAGATCTCTTTCAATACCCTACCAATAAAAAAGTTAATATGTAAAATTTCTGAGAACGGAATAAAGTCAGACTTTCACAGAGGGATCTCTTATGGACTTATGGGAATTTTGGACACCACAGCTGAATAAAATCATTTCATTCCCTTATTCATAGTGTTAAAGTAAGATTTAAGAATAGCATCATGCCTGCTCATTTGCAATTATAATAATCTCTCCCATATAATGCATTTTAACATGACTTCTGTCATTTAAGTGGTGACTCCATTGAGCAAAGTACGCTTGCAATGAAGCTCCATGTTTCCTCTTCCTCTCAAAGGCCAGTCTCGGTAAATCATGGAAAAACATTTGCTTCTACTCGTACTAGGAAGCTTACATTCCAAACAATCTGCCTAGGCATGTCCTTAAGAAGTAGGTCCAACAAAAAGTAGAACTCTGGCCATTCCAGAGTGGTTTCTTACTGATGGTCCAGGTTGGAAGACAATAATAAACCTCCAGCTTTATCAACATTGAAATGCTTCTTCAATCAATTTAGTTTATCTGAATGCTATAGAATAAACTCTGAAACATTTCATGTGATCCCCAAACAACCTGCTAATACAGAGAAGGGGAAGACTGGACGACTTACTTCATGAGGATTACTAATCCGTTGCAATTGGGAGTCGCTTACTATGTAAGCTATGGGAATGACATAAGCAAAGGAGCCTCCAACAACCGCTGGCAACCGAGTTCCAAAGAGTGCTTGCAGAAGTGTGTTAATGCCAGCCACAAAGAGGAGAGTCTGTATAACTCGCGCTTTCTCTCCCTGGTTGTGAGCAAGAAAATTGTTAAAGGGAAAAAAAAAAAAAAACGAAGGATTAGATAAAAGAACTCCTGATTTACCATACTTAAATAATGCTACCAATTTCTTTAGGCCAAAATTCAACCATACCTTGTTACAAGTGTGTAGTCTATAGTAAACTTTGAGAAAAGGGAAGAAAAATAATGGTCTCTTAAAAAAACATTATAAGCAGTGTTTTAACATATAATTACGAGTGGGACCCAACAATTAGTGGGTCCTAAGTTTCCTTCATAGTTCAAGTAAATCAGGAAAAATAATAACCTGCCTGTATAGAATCCTTCTAAATCAATTGAACATAGATGAACATGGTCATGAAACTTAACTGAGAGGAAGTATAGGTGGTTTATCAGAAAACCAACTTACATCACTTCCACCCATTGCAGGGACGAGCATTGTGGGGATCATAACACTTGTGCCCAGCATTAGAATGTAGTTTTGAAATGCTAATAAGATGGTTTCAGCTGCAAAAAAAAAAAAAAAAAAAAAGATTTAAGAATAAAAATCAATCTGAACTTGCCTAAAGAGAGAATAACAGATTTCACATTTCGATTTTGAAGTGAAAAATTAGCGCTGTTCTAAGTCCCATGGGATCATATTTGCGTAGGATGTCAACTTATAATTAAGGCAGATCCTCAAGCATAGTGAATCATGAAGCTAAGTTTTCTAGCTCGGTTTCAAACCTACAGCAGGCACAAATTTTGAAGGATTATTATATTATAACACCAATATTGAACACCAACTGGAGTAGATCATTAGGCACTAATAACTGACTGCCTGTAGAGACTGTTAATTGAATGCCTGTATACTTGGGCTTTGCCTATTCTTATGAATAAAACTTCTTGATTACTGATCAAAAAAAAAAAAAAAAAAAAAACTGAATGCCTGTATAGCTTTTTTATGGAGACTGTTAATAAGAGCAATTGGACTTGGGAGCAAACAAGTATTTATCTCCTATTTTTTTGCACTGCACTTGCGGAAAACTCATTGCCGAGGGCTCGTGCACCCCTGGGATTAGTCGGGACTATTTCCTGAAACTCGGTGCCAATAAAAAAAAAACATTTGCAGTGCTCAATATCCAGCTGAAAGCCTATCTCCTAATCCACATACCTAAGTTATCGAGCAATGTCGGTAAAGCATTCAAAGTAAAATGAGACTGCCTTAGTCAGA
The DNA here is from genome assembly GCA_022457165.1 of Juglans mandshurica. NCBI lineage: Eukaryota > Viridiplantae > Streptophyta > Magnoliopsida > Fagales > Juglandaceae > Juglans > Juglans mandshurica. The sequence goes on along the minus strand of CM039620.1, from coordinate 26,743,149 downwards.
GAAAATTCTAAATTTGAAAGTTCCTCCTATTTCTTAAATTTATCTTATTTTAATCTATATTGTTTGGCCCATACTCCAAAAAGATTACTCAATGTTACAAATGGAGCATCTAAGAACTATTATAAACGACTTGAACTTCTCCCTCCCGAGCAATATGGATCTCATTCTCCACCTTTCTATAATCATGCAATCCGGGACATTACATAATATCGATGGCACAACGATCCTTCTGTGACTGAAAATGTAATGCAACCATATCAATGGCACGATCACAAACATGTGCATGGCTAAACTACATTTTCAACTTAATGCCCATGTAAAAAATCTTTGAGATCATTCAAAGCATATGAAATCAGTAACTGGAGATCAAATTATGAGACGTTACGACTGCAAACCCTATAGGTTTTCTTGTCAGCAACCCCACAAGTGAGCAAAACCTTTGCTCGTCATGAATGCCAACCCTATGAGTTAATCTTGTCAGCAATCCCACAATCAAGAGCAGAACCTTTGCTCTGAATGGTAAAAGAGTATACATTACTAATTATGTGCCATGTGAAATCACCACTTGTCCCAAAAACTTAAACTGATGGGAAGAGGTAGATTTTATTATTTATTTTTAACACTCTCCCTCATATGTGGGTCAGACTCCCATTCAATGGATGACCCAAAACATGAAATATTTAATTAAATGGGATAGAGTGTAGAGTCATGGTTCGAATTCAAAACCTCTACTCTAATACCATGTGAAATCACCACTAGTTCTAAAAGGTTAAGCTGGTGGGAAGAGGTAGATTTTATTATTTATTTTATATCTTAACACGCCATTAGGTCCTTTACTTGGAAAGTTGTGGACCTGCAATGACTATGGAAACTATGTTTAATGAAAAATTCTACTCATCATCCATACACCATACACCACACTTGATTTTTTTTATTTTTATTTTTTGTTTGATTCTTGCTAAACTAAATGAATTCTTCTATTCATCATCCATACTCTACACATTTGGTAAGGGAAAAAAAATAAAAAAATCATGTGTGGTGTGTAGTGTAGGGATGATGAATAGAATGACTCATGTTTAATATTTGTGAAGTCCTACGAAAGGTGCATAGAACACAAAACGCTTGAGTGTCACAATATCTGCTTGAATCCCAACCCACTATTACATTTCAAAGATTTTCATTTATTCTTCTTGCCTTGACGTTTCCCAGAACTTCTTTAAAACAGAAAAAAAAATAAGAGTCGTACTAGTCAATATCATAAGCGTTCAAATTTCAAATTTTTTTCACCAATCCTCGATGATAAAAGCTAAAGCATAGTCTTCCCAATGTCTCTCACCAAGTCAACATTCATCCAAAGAAAAAAGAAAAAAAATCTCTATCAACCGCTAGGTATTTACCATCAAGTTCAAACCAACACAAAATTTTGCTTTTAGGATTTTGATATATATATATATATGCGTATGTATAATGTGTGTATATGACTGTTTGTATATTCTACTTCAATGGGATAAAGTTTGAATACCACAGTCCCTCGATTTCTATTTGCAGAGATACAGGTGATCCCCACAGTACTGTCAGCCACTAGTATAGCAAAACCGCACTACTTCTAGACCCAGATGCCCATTTCTCTTCCACAGAATATCTCAGTAAAAACCTTAAGCTAGAAAACAGAAGAACAGTGGAAAGAGACATTGAAACTTGTTTGCTGATCAATGAAGACCAACAAGCCCATTTCACTCTCACAGTGCCTTGACACAAAAAAAAAAAGACACCGATAAAAAAAATATTGACATACAGAGAGGGAGAGAGAGAGAGCATACCCCACGGAGGGTTAGAGTCTATACAGTACTCAAGGTCTTGGAGTTGTTCCATGGGAGGGTGAATAATGTCTGCTGCCATTGTTGAAGGTTCTGAAAAGAGCTTGAACAAACTCAAATGCGAAAGCAAAGATAAACGAAGAAGAAGAAGAAGAAGCAGCAGCAGCAAGCAGAAAAGCAGAAGTACACAGATATAAAGCGAACAATAAAAGCAGCAAAACACAAAAGGAAAATATGCAAAGCAAATAGACTCTCGTCGATTCCATGAGCCAGTTTTTTTGAGTGTGTTTCGAATCCTCAATTAGGTACCCTTTTTTCTTGTTATATTTACAACGTAAGCCATCATGGCCCACTTTTTTTTTTTGGGTCAAAATCAAATAATGCCGTATCATTACCATATATATATATATATATACACACATATATATTAAATAAGGAATACTATTATTCTCCTTGTTTAATACTATAGTATCACCTCATTACTTCAAACGTGTGGTGTCCCGCAGATGATTTATTCCAAAGGACAATTTAAAGTGTAGGGATATAATAATTATAACAATAATTCATTAATTAATTTGTAGCCAAATCATAAGAGACATTGGAATTCGGAAGCTTATCAACCTGACAACTTTAGTACTCAAACATAGAACAATGTTGTCACAGTAACAGTATTTTTGTGGTACAAATCAAAAGGACATTTAAATCCATAAATAGATTTTACAACCCCACCATCCCTCCTATCCTATCCTATCAACTTTATATTATTTTCGACATTAAGAAAAAAAAAGAGCAAGTTATGTACACGTTATATCTATTTTTAATAAAAAAATTTATATTATATTATTTTATTATACACACGTTATATCTATTTTACTACTTTAGATATTAATGTCATTAAAGAGTCCAAAGTGATAACAAAGAGTCGGACAAAGGAGTTTTTGTCACTGTTTGTGCTGTGCTGTGTGCATGAGCAGTCTGCATTGGTGGGAAGAAGTTGATCGCCATTGATATGCAATGTCAGGGTCACATCTGATATCACATTAACTTTGGCTTCTGCCAGCACTTGTGCGAGGTAGGGAGGCAAAGAATAGAGAAATAATATTTATGAGATTTGCGCAAATTTTTTAAAAAATAAATAAACTAAATATGAAATTTATAAGAAAAAAATTAAATTTTTTAATATTTATGACTGTGTGTAACATTACTCGATAGAGAGGTAAGAAATATGTGTTCGACAGATAAAAAAATAGAAATATTTTAAATTAACATAATTTGTAATTTGATATATTAAATTTTAAAATTTTTTAATTTTATCGTAAATATGATTTAACGAAATCATAGTTTAGTTTTATATAATTATTTGCGTATATAACACTTATCTTAAAAAAAAAGAAAAGAAATTAGAGCTTCTGAGTTTCTTGCATGAGAGAAAAGAAAACAGAAAAGGGCAATAGAGTAAAAAAAAGGAGTGAAAAGATAGGGACCAAAGTGAGAAAAGAGAGTTTTGGTGCACGTGCGTGTGCATACAGAGCATTTCGGCTGAACCTCATCCCCACAAGTCCGATCCCTATGGAGAAAGAACAGAACAGACTCCTCTGCAACCATTTTTATCTCTTTCTTTTTTTCCTCTCGTCATTTTCAAACCTCAGTGTCACAGTATGAAGAATCTTATACTTTCTCCTTCTCTACAGAATCCATCTATGCTCTCTTGGACCCACATCTGATATAAAAAAAATAATAAAAAAAATATGAAAATAGAGGAATTGGGAATAAACCAGTCTTTTTACTAAACAAATCAATGAGATTTGGAAATAGAAAGAGGTTTGAATTTAAAACTCACCAAAATCAATCTCAACTAATCTTATCTTATCATTATAATTTTTTTAAATTTGTATATAAAATATAATAAACAATTCAACTTTTTTACATTTCAAAATAACTTTCTCAAATTTCCACACTAAATATAATAAATAATTCAACTTTTATTCTATTATTCACAAACCATCTCAACTCATGTCTGAATCCAAACATCTCCCAAATAATTGATTTTTCAAGAATTGTGCACTTTTATATGTTCAATTAAAATTTGATTTAACAGTATTTATATACTAAATTATTCATATATATTGTATTAATGTGATATTGTCCTTGTAATATATTATATTAATAATCTATTTTTTAAATATATATATATATAAATGCTATTTGTACTTATAATTTTTATTTACATAATAAAACGTGCTGATATCAGTTATTGATATATCAAAAATTATGAAATTTAAAATTTAAAACTTGAATTTTTTAAAAATAGTGATAAAATAAATCTTGCACAAAAAATTATAAATACATTGCTCACTTCTTATTCACTGTAACGAATCTTGAATGCCTCCGATGATTTAAATAGTAAAACTTGTAAGATTTGAATTAATTCAAATTTTAAAACTTATCTTGTAAATCAATTTATACTATATAAATACTTTACTTAGTGTGCCCTACACATGAACTTAAACATAATATTTTTCATGAGTTCTGCTATGTACAGTCACTTTTACGTATTCTTTGTGCATTCCATTGATGTGATTGATCAAAACAGTTATTTTATATTAAAAAAAGTGATGCGGTCAATCACATTAATAGAATGTGTAAAAAAGTATATAGAATTTTTTTTTTTCATTACCCAAAGACCCTGTAACGCTGATGGTGACAATGATGGTATTAAGTTCTATTTTCTAACAATTAAGGCTTATCCAGAACCTCCCAGTGGCCCCTCATAAAAATGGCTTTGTACGAAGCAATTGCTCTATGCTTTGGGAATAAATGCCATGTATTAATGAACTAATAGAACAAACTAGGACCACCCAAGCTGTACATGGAAACAGATACGCTCCTCTCTTGAATTGCACGTGTGAATTCAGGGCATTTTCTTAATTTATTAGCCAGATTTGGAGAGCAACCTGCAAATATGACATAGAAATGGGCATTGATTATTGATGGAATAAAGTCAGGTTGGAGGAGCCAGAGGTTTACAGACCATTAGGCTACATGTACTGCTTTTTGGTATCGAGTTGTCACCCTCTCTCCATTGATGAATTAACAAGGGCATATCATTTTCGGCCTTTACCTCCACCACCACCAGGCTATGTAATGCAACTCCTTGGAGATTCTTCATTGTGTTCCCCAAAAAGGGTTACAATATCAAACTTTTTGGTGTTTTTTATCTCCTGATTTCTCTGACTTGCAATTATATAACTTAAATCCCTTTATAAAGATTGAAACAAAGTCATATATTCCAGGAGATTATAATCGAACCAGGATAGTAACAAAAAGACTTGGTGTTTATATTAGTGAGATGAGCAAGCAATGGTAAGGAATAAGAACGACTCCTGAACGGTGCCGTTGATTACCCTTTCGCCTCGAGTAATCTACTGATTGAGAAGCATACATGGCGATTCCTTCAAACAACAAAGATCCTATATAGGCTGAAGCCAGTGAAAATAAAAGCAACTAAGTACACTTATAAACTAGGAAGATAACAACAAATAATGGTGCACCAAATGGGGTGCGTGCCTTCAAACAATTTGAGAATATGGCATCTCTCACTCCATCTCTTTATCGGGTCCAACATACAATGTGCAACACACTGAAATAAAAATGAGTAAACATCCAACAAGTCGCCCAAAAGATGGAGCTGTTCTTGAGTAACCTATGTCCCATAATTGTGACAGGGCAGCCTGAAAAAGCAATAAAAGCATCAACGTAACTAACAAGATGAGAGGTTGTTTATTTCCTTTTATTCTTAAAAGTACTATGATTCTTTCTATGTTTCCCAATCCTTTCCTAAAAGTTCCTCAATGTAAAAAAGTTCATACAATTTTATTTGATTGCACATGGTCTGTGTTCACAGATTATAACCATCCCCATTCGAAGATAAGGGGAGAAGTTAAATATATAAAGCAATTGTCACCAGAAAGAGTGCTGTTCCTCATAAATTTGCATTGACTTAGGTTGAAGTGGGTGCCCTCTGGGGAAGGGGCAAGAAAGGAATGGTACCTCTATGTACAGTATATTTGCAGCTTTGCTGGTTTTTTCAAGCTGAAGTCCGCGTGCTAAAAATACCTGCAATTGAATACAAAATTTCAGAGCCCGCATGCTGCAGGAACATGGTCAGACCAGAGATACCTATACTTCATTGATATAACGTTGCATCATAATAGTTCAGAACAGCACCTCTGCTAAAAAGGCCAGAAGACTGAGTACCAGCATGAGTAAAAGGGAATAAAAACCGGGCAGCACAAAGTCCTGCATCATGCAAGGAAAAAAAACTGTCAACAGAACACCCAGAAAGACAACACCAAACGCAGAAAAGATACCTCTGATCATTTTATGACAAAAGAAGTTGAGCGCAATCAAGCTAAATTAATAGTGCCTTTATCTGTAATTGACTCTGGCACAGGTTTACATTCACAATATCTAAAAGCTTTTAGCCCCTTTTAGAATGAAGGATACTCAGATTAATAACAGATAATAACCATAAATCCATGCCGCATAAATACCAATGCCTAGTACGCCACAAATCTAAGCAAATAAACTCTAGTGCAGTGGCACCACTTCTGATTCACTAGAGCGACTGGTGAAGTTGTGAGTTCAAGATCCACTAAGTGCACAGGTAACATACTTTTTTGTAATGAGTGCACGAGTAACTTGCTAATAAAAAAATCAAAATGAGAACTACAAATTGAAACAAGTGCTGAGCAGAACAAATGCTGACCTGCCTGAACTGACCAACTCCCCGATGCCTATAAACCCATAGGGTTTGGTCACTGACAAATAAGATATTTTCCTATGGAGCCTTTGGCAGATCGGTGGGAAGACATGGGCCGCTGCCCTCCTTTTTTTGACCGGCACAGCCATCCCATCAAGTTCAGAGCTCTCTCTCTCTCTCTCTCTCTCTCTCATTTTGTTCAAATTAAAGTTTTTTTATAATCCTCTCCCATGTGCTGAACCAAATCCAATTGACCCCAATTGGTTTAGCTCGGTTCTGCTCTAGGAGGTCAGTTCAAGATTGGTTGCAGGATTCTTACTGACCCTGTACATTTTGGCCACCACAATGCGGCCAGCATCGACCCACACCCCTAATTTAAGCCATTGATATGACGATGAATGTTATACTTCACCCTACTATTCTAGATCTCCAGTTAGTATCAGTTGAAAGTTCTTACTTAATTATCTCTGAAGTGAATGGCTAAAATCGCATGTTGATACAACAAAAGGATGACATGTAAGTTGAACCAGGGTTTCAGGGCCGCCGAATATCTTACATTCTATAATTTCAAGATATCGATCATATTTCAGGTATACACATTCTATATACAGAAAATCCAGGAGATGCATGAAACCTAAACACATTCTTAAACAGTATTTCTCACCATGTCATGGACTTACCTCAAATGCAAATGTACATAATCCAGCAGCAGGGGCAGCAAATGTGACAAACGAAAAAACTGTAACCCTGAAAAAGAGCAAGCAACTTACTAAGGCAATCACATGACACAACATCTTCCTTTTCTGAAATCATAGTGTGACAGCACTAGTATATCTTGGTCCCGTTGATTAATTTAATTAGTTATGAGCTTACTTTCAGTTTTTGTAGTCCTCAAGTTTACTACAGAATCAAGTAAAAGCTACTTTAACTTCCATTGCACATGGTTACTGAGTGAAATGGAAAGCTATATCAAGTGTGAGGAGCAGAATAGCATTGACTTTCTTTGAGCTACAGTAGTTTGATGGGAAATAAATGAAGTAGATTACATTTCAAATTGGTGGGTAAAGATGATGCAAGTGACTCGATCTTACACTGGCTGATCAGATGCCTTTGCTCCAGCCCTTATGAGGGAATAGCTGATTCCACCAGTTATTGATGAAAACAAACCAACTAAGACCACGTATATATGGTGACTGCCACTAAGATATGTATTGCTTGCTTCCCCAGCTTTAACTAACCCACCTGAAAAAGGCACACAACCAACACAATTTGCAGTCATTGTTAAAGATGTGGTCCAATAACCCGTCCCCTCTTCTTATATAAATTAAACATCAATAAAATAGTAGAACTGAAAACAGAATGAAAAACACCCCCTTTATTGAAAAAAAATAGAGAGAAAAACAGGATTTATATTATTCAAGGAAATCTAAACAAAGCAACCAAAAGGGTGATAATGAAAGATATAAATATATACTAAGAACATTAATACAACAAGTTGACCTTTAGTTCTTCAAACATGAGATGGGAAAATTAAAAACATCAAAGAAGATTTCAATACCACATGTCGGAAAATGGGGTTCACGCTTATATATCACTCTACTAAAGTGTATTGGTTTGCAAATTACGTCTATAACTTATCAATATATACTGTAGTTTGCTCATACAAGAATAGGCTTTGACTATTATAGGTGATGCTCTTGTATATGTCCCGTATACTCGGGCCTTTGTCTATTTTATGCTCAACAAAATTATGTTTATCGATAAAAAAAAAAGAATAGGTTTTGACTTTTACCATTACAAAAGCGAATAAATATCAAAGCAAGATATTCTCTTAACTATGGGAATACGGCACAGAAGATGCAAGAACAAGCATCTTGCAGAAAGGAAAAGATGAGATTTAGCATAGCAGCAACCAAAAAAGGCATATAACATTGAATAAAAACAGAAAAAACGAAAATAATAGCCGAAGAGCAATTCAATCTTGACTATGTTCTCTACATTTTTGTTAAGCAATCTCGATTACGTTTTTACCATAACAATAAAACAACCACATTTTGCATCACATATAGAAGGTCACTTTAACTCACTTCTGTACCTTTTGTTGTAAGTAGCTGACGGAAAATGAAGAGCACGCCAAAGAAACTGCAGGAAAGACCTGGAAAATGGCATGATAGTTAACAAAGCAAACACCTGTGACACAAGCTAGTTCAAGTTCTTTACTAAGACTGGAAACTGAAATCAACGTAAATTTAGGACAAAAGTAGTTTCATCCTGTATAATACAAAACATTTTTTTTTTTTGATAAGTAAACGGTAGTATTAATAGGAATAGGCAAAGCCCAAGTACACAAGGAAGTATACAAGAGATAAAACCTATCTAGTTTGCTATAAAAGAAGTATAATACAAAACATTTGCAGCTAGATTGGCTCATTACTACTTCTCAGGTTTCTTGCCAAACCCTTCAGCAAATTGTTTCCCAAACTATTTGGGGCCCTAAACAAGATGAACCATGTCCAACTTTAAGTCAGCAGATGCTTAAGGTGCTTATTGTTCCATAACATAAACATGAAGGAAGTACACATTGTGGAGGGCATAGTTGCACGTCTAAACATATTACTTTGATGGAGGGAGAATTGAGAGACAGGAACTTGATAAAATTACAAACTAACAATACCTCCGATGTCAGCAATTTTCAACTTCTCGTGCAAAATTATTCTAGCTGCGATTGATGCCATAATTGGTGTGGTAAAACTTAATACAATTGCCTGAGACAAAGGTAACCTTTGAATGCTGAAACAAGAAATAAACCAACTTCTGGTCATTGTGGTTACCACAAATAACAATTCACTGACAAAGCTTTTACTAGTTAGCATATCAGGTATAGGTCAAGGGATAAGCGAAAATAAAGCATAAGCAAGCTGAAAGAGTTAGAATGCAGCAGCAAAGTAATAGTGTGTACTGATAGTAGATTATAGTACAACATTACCAAACATTGCACAACTTTCTTTTACACCAATTCAATCTGATAGATTTATTAATGTTAGATATCGAAGAAATTCATGCTGATGGCACTTTATTAACATTGCACAACTCTTTGTAAGGTGCCATACACTTTATCTTTATCTTCTGAACATAGTTATGTTCCAATAAGTTCATACAAAGCCGTACCACTGCAGTAGATAGATATGTGGTAAATTAATTCATTGTCCTAAAAAAATTCATGGGTTTGAATCCCACTATATTCATACTACTGTGGCCTGTGGGTGGTGTGTAGACCTCTAAGGGTCAGTGGGGTATACCTTTCTTAGGTTTGCCTCCCGGGGCTGCCAAAGAAAAATAAATAAAAACAAGAAAAGGAAAGAAAAGAAAAAAAGATCATACAAAGTTATGAACTCACTATCCATTTGTAACAATTAGCTTATGTGCCTGCATGCAGAATATGGTACTGGCAAATGCTCTTATCTGAAGCTACATAATGCAATCGTGTTTAATCCAGGTGGTTAATCTAATATGCATCTTGTAGGAAAGTTAACTTATTGGAGAAACCTATGTTATCATGATCTCACTTAAATGCCTTACAACTGCAGAAAGATTCACATAAATGTTCCCACTGGAGAAGGAATATTCAGATGTGTTACAAGGACCAGTAGTAGAAACATGCAATAAATCATAGAATAAACATGTGTCGATCCCACTGGAGAGAATGGCATTTGAGTTCCACTTACCAATAAACATAACTCATCAGTGAAAGATATCCCATAAGGGCTCTTAAAATCAAAAGTTTCCTAACATGTGTCGATCCAAGTAATGAATACCCATTCTTTCTCAGCCAAATATATGATAGAACCATGACAATTGTACATCTAGTAAAAGCCGTCTCAAATAAAGGAATTGGTTGCACTGCCATTATAAAAGAGGAATGAAATTAATCAGCAGATAAACAAACATAGTTTGCCAATAGTAGGTCTTATGCTGCAAATGTAAAGTGTGAATGTACGTGCACATCGTAACATACAAAGTAAAGAGAAGTGTACATCATATGCCTTGAGACTTACATATAGTCACAAACAAGGAAATAATTTACTGACCAGAGAAAACATTAGCAAGAACTTCCATGAAAAAATAGACGATAGACGATATGGCCATACACAAGAGACCAGAGTATCTGGATCCACTCCACACCCACAATACAAATTGAGTTAGTGGAGTTGTCTCTACTTCAGGAAATCTTGTCACTTGCTCCTGAAAAGTTTTGACATAGCAGGTACATTAATTCAAATTTTATGCACCGAATTCTAATGAAAAAAGAGCACTATACTACACCATTAAAAACATCAAAATAAACCAAAAAACCTTCATGCTCACCTATATTTTATCTTCTCCTCAAAGTTGTACTTGCAAGACTAAGCACATGATTAAGCACTGGTGCGAAACTTATAATAGCTCACTTTAGTAGACTAAATGACACTTTCATACCTCAGAAACATATTTATTCAAGCCTCATTGAAGAATAATACATTTCTCAAGCATACATGCAATCGTAGCGGTAGAAGCTAACCCCTTTGTTTTTTCAAACCCAGAACTATATGCTTCATCGGTTTTTTTAGCAGACATGTATTCGAAGATTTTGAGCACTGATACATTCCGTTTTCAATGTTTTCGTTGAAAAATCACTTCAACCTTACTCAGTGACAAGGCTGACTGAAGCTAACATTATCCAACACAACATAAAAATTCAAATCCAAACAGCCTAACGTGTAACACTTCAACCATATTTCCCTCAATTTCGACAGCAAACAAACACAGCCTCAACGCATAAAATTAACCATATTTCCCTGTTATTTAATAATTTTAAAAACAAAAGCGGAGAATTTACCCCACTCAGCAATCAAATTCGAACGAGGTTCCACTAAAAAAAAAAAAAAAAAAACAAATCCGACAACCAAATTTTCAAATGAAATTCCACTAAAATATATAGAAATTGAATTAGGGTATTACCCTTGGTTTTCTACGGGGATAAGAGACACTGAAGATGTTAATCTTGGGCTTCTCGACCTGATTCAAGAGAGGGGTTATCTCCTCGGAGACAACTGCCGCGGCAGCATCAGCTTCGGACGCTGTTTCGTCGCGGACGATGAGCTCAACCACGGCATGATCTCCGTCTCCGGCCTCAGCGGACGCCATTCTCAGTCAAAGTCCAGGGCATCCAAAAACCCTCTTTAGCTTCCGTACAGTGTTTGCGGGAAGAAGTAAAGACGGGGAGGAGGAACAGTGGTCGTTGGAAAGTGACTCGTAAACGGTCAAGTTGGTGTGTCCCACATGGCGACGGCTTCGGTGGGATCCACCGGTAGAAGGGTTTTGATGGTAATCGAACGATCTATAGTTCATTTGGGGAGTTCATTTGGGGACGAATTTAAACGGTTTCGAATTACGATCCTGCGGATATTAACGCCTCTCTATTTGTACAGTGGATCTTGGCCAGGGATAGTTATTAAGTAATCCAGGATTAGAGCATCACCATCGGTCCATCCGCCTCCCTGTAACTCATCCTTTACCAAATTTTAGGAAAAAAACATGAAAGTGAACATCCTATTCCCTAAAATCACTTTTGATTTTAAGATTATAATTTAGAGAGTAACTTTAGCAAGCCTAAATCATTCTTTTCATTTTTTATTTATTTTGAATTTATATTTATTTAGTTATATTTTTTATTCCTATTCTTTCTTCAAAGCTATAAACCATATCATAAAGAGAAATTCTATTTACAGTCCTCAATTGAGGACTGCATGTGCAGACCCATTGATATATTTCATTAAATAGATATTATTGTAATTTGAAAGGGATATTATTGTAATTTTAAAGAGCTTTTAAAGATAAAATTATACAGGCTTGTATGTGCAGTCCCCAAATGAAGACTGTACGTAGCATTACTCATCCTAAAAATCAAATTTTCTTATTTTTGTTAATGCCAGGTACATAAAAATTCTATATCTTTCAATAATATTAAATAAAATCTTTTTTATTAAAAATTTAACTATTTTTTTTTGACAAACATACTATGTACGATTTCAATTCCCTAATAATTATTTATTTTTAGATTTTTATTCCGAATTTAACCATATATTTCAAGTTCTTACTAATTTTTAAAATTTAACCGTTACAAAATATTACCATTGGAAAAGGCAAATTTTAACAAAAAATTATATTATTCTTAAAAACATATTAATTTTAAAAATATTATTATACTCACAAAAAAATAATTTAAATTTTTGTTTAAAATATTTGCTAGAGAGTAAAAGTTTAAAACATAAGAAAAAAGATAAAATAGTGAGTACTTAAGTTTGTAAATGAAAGTGAAGGAAAAAAGTAATAAAGAAAAAATAGAGAAATATTATATTAATATAATAGAGAAAAAATAGAGAATGAGATGTAGGAAGTTTTTGAAAAAGGCTCGTTTGGATAGTAAGATGAGATGAGATGGTTTTAGGTGAGTTAAATAAAATATTGTTAGAATATTATTTTTTAATACTATTATTATTTTAGGATTTGAAAAAGTTGAATTGTTTATTATATTTTGCATGAAAACTTGATAAAGTTGTAATGATGAGATGAAACCATCTCTGTATCCAAACAGGGCATTAGGAGAAAATTTTAAGAAGTGTATTTTTTAGCTAAATTTTAGGAAAATTTATAGGGAACCTAATGTGAATGCTCTTAGTAGTGGGCTAGACATAGTCAAAATTTAGCTAACTTGCTTGATATACATCTACATCAAACTTAACACATCTACAATAATTTTATCCATCATGTTTTTGACTGGTTAAATCTAGCCAGTCCAAATTGTTGGCCAAATTATTTTTTAGACATAAAATACTCTTCTGGCTTGTATGTTCATCACTTGCGAAGGCTATTCTTCTCCACAAAACATCTCCTAGAAAAGACCAAATGCTTATGCCAAAGTCTCCCAAAAATATAGAACAATCGCAGTCGAAATCTTCCAAAAATATAGAACAACCGCAGTCGAAGTCTCTCCAAAACAGCTTTTCTGCCACTGTCACTGCTGAACACCTTCCGGTAAGCCCACGCCACAGACGACTCTCTTTTTTTTTTTTTTCCAAACCTTGTTTCTATTTCTATATGCGCCTGGAAAACATATTTTTTCAATTCTTTTGGTTGTTTTTTTTTTGGTTCTATTTCCACCCTCGACCTTGTTTCTTTTGGTTATTTGAGATTTTTTTTTTCGGTTCTTTTAGTTGTTGATTTAAGATTTTTTTGAATGAAATATTATGTTGGGCTAGGTAATCTATTTTTGATTTTCAATCTTTTCATCGTTGACCCTATTTCTTTTGAGCTTTTGGTTCAATCTTTTGTTTTCTTGATAAGTAATTTTTGTTCTTTTTCTCCTCCTAAACTTTCCCCATGGCTTGTTAGCTTTTGGTTGTTGATTTGAGATTTCTTTAGTTGAAATATGAGATTTTGTTGGCTTGTATATATTGATGCAACTTTGGTGTTTGTTGAAATGCTTGAGATAATGAATGTCATGTTGTTTGTGAATGAAAGGTGAATGGTCTCATATACGAACATGACATAGAAATATTCGTGCTAGGAGAAACTAGCTATCATGTATTTTATGAAGTAATGTTTTATTTGATGTTTGTCGGCTTTTTTTTCTTGTGGAATAACGTTTATTTGATGTTTTGAACCATGGGTTGTATTTGACATTTTAGGAGTTTTTTATGGAGTAACATTTATTTGATATTTTAGGAGTCTTTATGTTTGTTAGCTTCTTTAATACAACCATAAACATTAATACAACCATAAAATATTAAAACAACCATAAAATATTAATACATACGTGTTATGCGATACTATATTGTTGTCATAAGTGCTCGACGAGGTCTGTTTGAAGTTGACATTAGATTTTTCTATCTCTAAAAGCACGATGAAGTTGAATGAATTCGCTAAATTTAAGTGTAAGACCAGTTGACACTGGATCATGTGTGCTTTCTGCCAACTGGTTATATTCGAACTCTTTAGATCCGTTGTTAGCCTGTTCATATTATGTAAAATTACGAATGTCATCATAGTATTGTTGAGCATTTCAATGTGAAAAAAATCATGCAGGTCCATGAACTATAGCAAATCGTGCTTGAAGCACACCAAATACACGCTTCACATTCTTCCTTGAGGACTCTTGGGCTGCAACAAAATATTTTTTCTTGTTTTCTTGGGGAGCTAAGATGGTTTTAACAAATGTTACCCATTGCAGATGCATCAAAGCATATTTATATCATTATGAGATCTAGGTAACCCAAAAAAAATGCTAAATCCATAGATCTAAGAAGCTATTACTTCTAAAACAATTGTTGGTTCGTAGATATGACCAAAGTATATACCGTGCCAAGTAGTTGGACAGTTCTTCCATTTCTAGTATATACAATTGATGCTCCCTAACATAATTAAAAATCCACATTTCTCACCAACTGGGAGTAATTTAGCAATGTCATCATTGTTGAGTTTCTTTAAGTACACTTCAGAAAAAGTTGAAACAACTGCTTTGACAAAAAAATTTAGGCTTTTTAATGCGATAGTCTCTCCAATTTTCAAGTATTCATCCATAAAATTAGACGTGACACCATATGTAAGCATCCTCAAGGCAGCTGTAATCTTTTGAAGAGAAGAAAAACCAAACATTCCATAACCATCTCGTCTCTGGACAAAATAAGGTTCATGAGTTTTTACCACAGCTTGGATATGTAGAAATAGAGAACGACTCATTCGAAACCTCATTCGAAAGTATTTGTGAGGATAGATTGGAGGATCAATAAAATATTCGGGAAAAAGATTTTGTTGGGCTTGCAATCGATCATGCCTGATGAATCTACATGATTTTTTAGAAGAACCACACGAGCTTGATCATTCTTCTTCCAAAACAAGTTGTCTCGCTATCTCAAATTTTTTGTCAGAAGCTGAATCGATAAGTGCCATTTTGTGAAAAAACGAATGTTGGAGAAAATGAAAAAAATGATTTTACAGAGAAACTTGAGTTGAAGTGAATGAAATTGTTGAGAAAATGTTATGTTTTATAGTGAAAGAATATAATCGCTGGAGAAATATAGCCATTAAAAAATATAACCATTAGAAAAATATATCTGTTGGAAGAATATGACCGTTGTAAAAAAAAAGACCTTTAAAAAATTATATCCGTTTGAATAGTTAGAAAATTAATGTTTACTTTTTTAATAACGAATAAATATTTCAATTACAATTAAAGTTAAAATAAATGAAAAGGAAAATTTGATGATGTTGAAAAGTGCCTACAATTGGACTATCCTATTCGGATGGTATGCCAAGAATCACATCTCTCTAGATGTGATCCTTCTACCCTCTTCATTCTTTTATTCACGATGCCCAACAAAATTCATTATCTACCATTTATCTATTTCAGGTTTAAAGTCTTGTACCATAATGTCCAGGCACTTAGGGAGTCCAGCCATGAACACGTTTACGACGCTGTCCAATTCCCGCTTCAACTCGCTCAAGTCGCCGCCCTCTTGGAGGTACAAATATCTCCACCACTTTATTCCAGTCTTTATGGATAAATGTTTCCTGGGAAATTATTTCTTAAACCCCCAAATCAGATCGAAGTCTTAGATCTGTTCAATTCTAACTTTTTCTATGTTTCTTTTTCTAATCTTTTATTTTCCTTTTTCTAACAAATTATTCATAGTCTAGTGGGTGGGTAATATTTTTTGAAAAATGCTATATCGCAAGACACTTATAAAACACGAAAGGCACGACACTTACAAAATACATATGAAATGTCCAATTTATCATTCTTTAAAATAGAACCTCAATGAGACCCATTTTCTGTTTCTTTCTCCAGTCTCCCCCTCTTTGGTTTCCGTGCTCTCCTTATTAAATTACAATCTAGTGGAAGAGCTTCCGGACTAAGATAAGACTCAAATGGTTCATTTTTTGAAACCATTCATTGGTCTAAACTAGTATCCCCAATTCCGAATGTAATACCAACATTATACTACATGTACAACATGTTAGACTCTAGTCAGGAAAAAAAATAAAAGGCTGTTTAGTTAAATGACGTGAACAAATTATAAAAACATATACTACTCATGAGAGTAGTAGGAAGTTGGAAAACTGGTATAGAATCCGAGTGTACTCTAGCCTGCTAGGGCCCTAATAGCATAGTCAATTCATATCGGCTATGGATGGATTAAATTAGCGTTTCTAGAAAAATGTCAGAAATTTATGCATTATCTGACTAAAATAAACAATAGTCAAGAAAGAACGAAAGGCCTAAGAAAGACTCGCATAAACTATTTTATCACAACCCATCATGCTTAAATAATTGTTCAATACAAATTCCAGTTCTTAAAACACATCAAATAACAAGCTTTTTATTGTTTAATAGAAATTCTAGTGGGACAACAAAAAACCATCAAAGTGATGGAAAAAATATCCCTTGCTATTGAGAAGAAAATCTCCTCCATGTCTTGATAGCCTGTTGCCCATATACAATTTCAAAAACTTGATGCCATACTCATCAGCAATAGCTTGACCCTTAGAGGTAGGCACAACCTAAAAAAATAAAGAAAATTTCTTTCGATTCAACAATGTAGAACAATCCATGCAATTCTATGCTCAGTTTATGAATTCAAAATCCAGCACAACTTGTGAAAAAGAAGCATTTTCTGCTAATTGAAGGAAAAAATATAGAACAAAAAAAATATAGAACCTACTCCACTAGGCACCAGTGGGTGTTGAACGTTCTTCCTACACAGTTGAAGGAAAATATTTATTAGTAAAGATTACAGAAGCATAAAAAAACATAATCGAAAATCATACCGTATAAATTGTGCTAACTTGAGTTGGAAGGGTTGGTTGTATTTCATTTGATCCACTTAATTGGATGGGCTGGTAGAAATTAAAGTGTGTCAATATAAAAAAATCTATACACTAGTAGCAAAGTGAATTAAAAACTATAAAGAGAGCTTCAAACCTTTTGTTTATTACTTCTTTTTTTTTTTTACAGACTTTTTAACTGTGGAAACTTTCCGCCGTGTTGGCGGCCTTCCTTTACCTATCACAACATTTGGACTGAGGACTTTTTTACCCTTTTCTACACTTATATTAGTGTGAACTATTTGTTCTAAAGGCCTTGTTAACACATTAAGTCACTACATTGGTCTTTGACATCGAGTAAATGGTCCACCATGTTCGAGTAACGCTCCTCATTTCTCGATATAAGTTTTTCTACCTTAAAAAACAAACTCATAAGATGATAATGCCTCTGTGTATTAGGATTGGCATGTAAATCGTCATAACTACTCTTAATAAGTGTGTAGTTGTGCGTAAAGTCCTTCCTCCAAAGGTCTAAGATATACTTAGATGGTAATGATGTTTCACTGCATTGGGCTCTAAACACAGAAAATGCATGCCTACATAAAATGCCTCGAGTCTCAAACAAAGCACAAGTACATTTCAGCTCAAACTCCTCAACATTGAAATAAACGCAAACCTTTATGTCTTTGGTGAAGTTTTCAATTTGCATAGTGTTAGATACCTCATAGGTTGAGATTACACCTTCATTTTTTTTTTATAAGTGAGTAGTTACATCAAATCATTCACATTCTCTCCCGTTGCACCTCCTTGAATTTCTCATTAGTGCACATACTTTGGAACTACTTATCTATTTTGTAAATTGAAACACATGGTATTGTGGCATTGAAGGAGTTAAAGTCGGCATATTGCTCATTCTCAACTTTTTTCCTAAGGGCATAGTTGAATTGATCAACAAACTCTTTAAGTGTGCTACCCGAATGTACGAACCAATCAAAAAAAGCGTTCATGCTTTCGCTCTGTTGGATAGTGCTCATCCAAGTCCAAAATACATCTTTCAAATAAACTGGCACCCAAAATGTACGCTCCTCATATAACCCACTCAGTCATGCATTATCATGAAGTTGGTATGCATCCAATAGCCTCCCCCAACTTTTCTCAAATTGAGCACATGTTTGAGAATCATACACACCCTAGAATGGAGGGTTTTAAATCATAATTTTACATCGAATGTGAGCCAAGCTTTTCTGGAAGATTTTTTAATATGTGCCATAGACAATATCTATGTCTTGTTTATGGGAAGACAATTGCAATCACACTCTTCATTGCACGGTCCTTATCTGTTATGATTGCGATTGGTGCTCGACCATCCATACACTTTAACAACGCACGAAACAACCATACAAACGTATATGTGTCTTCACTAGATATTCACGAAACAACCATACAAACGTATGTGTGTCTTCACTATTTATTAACCCTGCGCCTAGAAGTATGGATTGACCATGATGATTTACACTGACAAAAGGTGCAAATGACATCCCGTACCTATTAGTCAAATAAGTCGTATAAAATGTAACAATATCCCCAAAATATAGGTATGATACTCTACTACGTACATCAGCCCAAAATACATTTCTTAATCTAGATTCCTCCTCATCCAAGTCCATAGTGGAGTAAAAGTCATGATTCATATCACGCATCCTCTCAAAATATTATAGGAGTGTCACGCCACCTCCTTTTCCAAGGCGAAGGTGTCTTGCCTTGTCAATAAAATTTCTGCAATATTTTTCTGTGAACTGTAGGTTGTCAAAGTCTCCCGCTTCAACAACAAATGAATAATAGTTCTTATTCATACTTATCCTAGTTCTGTCATTCAATTCTAGCTTCCATTTAGCAAGTGAGTCTATGTTCCGATGGCATTCAAAATATCTAGACACCAGTGGATTCAATCCATGATTGTGGGTAAGTTTTACACTAGTCAGACACTACTCACCATTATCGAGCCGAGTATTGATTTTAGCCTTACATTTTGTCTTTGTTGTTGGACGTGGCTTCGATACATTACTACTACTACTTGTATGCTTTCCACCCCTTGAACAACTAGGTGTAATATACTTCATTGTCCTATTTGACACTCATTTAGTCCTTTGTGTACTCACTCCAAATCCCTCTTGTTTTGCATATCACTTGTAATATGCACTTAGTGCAGCTTCATCCTTGAAAGTCATCCTAGACTTAGGTTCATCAACAGGCGCAGATTCATAATTTATCGCACTACCATCCTCATCAATACCCTTCTTAGCCTTCATCTCACAATCTTCTTCTGTCATTACATAACAATCATATATAGTTAAACAACCAAACATTCAATTCACAATTTTTAAAATCTGAATTCTTACATTTAACTCACCAATTTGAAAAGTGCAATCCACTTGCTCAATATCATGCTTGTTTGAGTGCAAACTTGTACATTCTTTATTTGCAGGGAGCTCCACAGTCACACTTTCATTAATTGTTCTAAAGTCTCATCATGCCCACTTTTAGCAATTTCCTCAACTTCTCTTGATGTGCCCATGCTATATGACCCAAATGGTTGGATAATTGGGGGCTACAAATTGGGTAGAAGGTATTATAATAAGTTAATTAACTTTATACATAATGTATGATGTAAAAGAAGGTATTATATTCACCTGACAACCCCTTATATAAGGGTAATGTGTGCTTATGGAAGGAGCATTATGCTTTGTAGGAGTAGCACATGGAGGGGAAGGATAGGGATTTGGATGGGCATTAGGGGTTGGTGGAGCATATGGAGGTTGTGTCCTAACAAATGATGGAACAAATTGTGTTGACATGTCATCATAATAAGCCTAAATAAAAAGTATAAGAAAAAACATTAGTTTCAGTTTTCCAACAATAACAAAAATAAGGTTCATTAAATAAATCTAAACTAAATAATCACCTTCATAGAGCTTGAACAATCCGCCAATAGTATATTTGACAGGTCATCCTCTTTGCCCATCGAGCTATTCAACCAAAAATACTCCTTCTCACTACTCTAGTCATTTATTTCATACAATTAGATAACCAACAATGCTACAAGTCAGAGGCCAATCCATAAAACACATTTTCTCTATCCAAAATCAAACTAAAATCATATATTTTTTTTTTTATCTAATCCATTGGTCTAAGATCTGGTTTTTACCCTTCCTTCCAATTTCACATCAAATCCACACAACTAGAAACCATCAAGTCAACTTTAAAATTCGATGATATACATAAAAAAGATTTATTTTAGAAAAAACGCTACAAATCTTGGCTATGGCTGCTGCTCTGCATTTTCTTTTTCAAAATTTTTAAGCTGTATAAGGCCTAAAGTATATACATACAAATAAAGATAAAATAGATGCTATCAATTTAGTTAAAAACCACTAAGTACACACATAAATGAAGATAAAATGTAAAGAGAGTAATCTTGGATTGTCCAAACAAAAATATTTACAAATCACTTACACACGTATTTTACCCAGAAAAATATGTTTACAAATTCCTTCCCTTACACACATATTACACAGACCAGGGAGAGAGAGGTGATTACCTTCTCTTGGACGCATGAAATGCTGCGGAGGATGAACGAATCGTCAGTGCAGGAGAAAAACATTTACTTGTTTTTGACGTTTCATGAACTAGGTTGGGAGGATGAAAGACGATACATAGGATGGAGAAAAGCAAAAAGTAAAAAGAAGCTTCTGATTTAACTTTTTATTGTTTTGTTATATTTTTTATTTTATTTTTCCTTTACTTATCCACCTCGGCAAATTTGTGCGTTTTGTGTAGTAAAGGGGGCTTCCCTATAGCAGCTCTCATATTTTTTGCTCCGTAATTTTGAAAAAGAAAAAGTTTTGCCTTGAACCAGAATTAATAACTATGAGTTCTTAATTAATACAATGGCCTGGTAAGATCTCCGATATCAACAACACTGCCACAGATTGGTTCCAGGTTGTATTTGGCGTGCTGTATCTTGTAGAGTTTCCCTTAGGTCTTAACCAAAGCTATTCTTACGTAATACCCAACTATCAAATTATTGTTCATTTGATTTCTAAATCTTTCTATGACGGATGGGGCTCATGATTGGCAGGCTTAGAGTCACATACTTGTGACCTCCCTGGTGATTGGATGGTCCATCACCGAGGCAAGTATTGCATGATTTTCAGTTTTACTTACTATATACATCAACTGCATTTACACTTCGTATTTTGTTCTGTATTTATGTTAGATGAGTGGTTATGTGGTAAACAGTGAACACTGCATGCACATTGTTAACGTCGTGTTTCGCACATATTTGGGCCAAGTTCCAACAACTCAGATATTTGAAAATGGGCCCTGCACAAGGTAGAAAAGACTGTGGTTTGAGAGGGCGGCCTTGAGGCCGGGTAACCTCCGATGTCAAAGTTAATAAATAATCTTGGAGTGTAGCAAATAAGTAAGAGAGTCTAGGGATTAGAGAACTTTCTTGAACCTGGGATCTGCTATTTATACTATAGGCCTGAAGAACGGATCATGCTTGCTTTCATGAAGTTCGGGTTCTCCGTACTGTTCCTTTTGTCAGAGTCTTTAAATGCAGCGTGGCTCTGCGATGGTGTCATTAATGTGGCGTGTTGTCCGGGTGGCGGAACCATTAATGCTGCGTGGTTCTCCAACCTTCTCCTCTTAGTCTGCATTCCTCTTGGTCCGTTCATACATTCTTTGTCAGTAGATCAACGGTTCTCCGTATATCTTCTCTACCATACGGGCTAGCCCTCGAGGATCGGACACTACCTGAGAGGTCCTCAGATCAACGAGTCCCATCTTCTACAGTTCCATCCCTCATGCAGGTTATGTACAAAGGAGCCTCCTAGTCGATCGGATTCATGAATTTCTGCTTTTGGCCGGGTTTGATAGGGCCTTTTGGCCCTTGTGGGAAAATCCCCTTACACATACCATGTGTAAGAAAAAATTACTGAACCTAGCCTTGTGAGTGTGTATTTCTAAATTTGGTCATTTGGATTTCTTTTAGTACTTCTAAAAATTTATAGTTTGAAATAACATTATGTGATATATTTTAAGTGGTTTTATATATGTCACATCAATGAATGTAAATAAGAAAAAATATTTCCCCTATTTTATTTATTATTTTTCTTAAAATTTGCCTTATACTCTACCTTTTTTTTTATATAAAGAAATTGACCATATAAGGATAATACTAATTTAAAGAATTTTAACTCTTCTCATTAGCTTAAGTTTTTGGAACAAGTGGTAATTTCACATGACATCCATCTCCTTGAGTGTCAATAACTTCTTCATTCTTCGTCTAAACCAGGAAAATTACCCATTATGGAAGGAACAACTGCTGGCCTTGGCTGAGAGCCAGGACCTTGTGCAGCACGTCACGGGAGATCCAGCCCCACAATCTCAGTATCTTACTCGACCAATTGGTGATTCTTCTCCTACACAACAAGAACTAAATCAAGCGTACCTCTATTGGCGTAAGACATATCGTCTTCTTCGTGGATGGATCATCGGCACCCTCTTCGAAAAAGCTCTTAGTTTGGTTGTCGGTCCCGACACTTCCTACCAAGTGTGGCTGGCCCTTAAAGAAGCTTACACTCATTTTTTCCAAGAGAGGAGAAAATTTCATTTGACACAGCAGCTGAGCAACCTACGGAAGGAACCGAGTACATCTCTTGCTGACCATTTATGCCACTTCAAAGGGTTGTGCGACAACCTCACAACAATTGAATGGCCCGTGGATGACAAAATGAAGGTTTTCTCTCTTCTGAATAGTCTTGGGCCATCATATGAAACCTTTTATTACCTCTATGCTTAAGCCACCCATGTCGACATACATGGAGCTTGTTCCTCTCCTCCAAGATTTTGAAATTCGATCTCAACTTAATAACTCTACTACTAATCCATCTGTTGCCTTTTATGGTCACAAGACAGGTCCTCACGGTCAGCACAACTCAGGCCGCTCCTTCTCCTCTAAGGGACATGGCTTCACTCCATAAAACCACTCCAGTCGATTGCACACTCCGCCTAATAACAACTCCACTCAGTCTCACATGCCTACCCCTTCGGGCAACACCCGTGACTCCAATCGTAGTGACATTTGTCAAATATGCGGTAAAAAGGGTCATGTGGCTTTAAATTGTTGGCATTGATTTAATCATGCTTTACAACTGAATGATATACCCGAAACTCTAGCCGCTCTTACACTTGAAAATACTACTCATGATGTTGAATGGACTACGGAAACCGAAGCTTCAACTCACATGATAAGTAACTCATGTATGCTTGAAAACCTTCGTCGATATTTTGGCAATGATGCGGTTCTTATTGGCAATGGTAGTTTACATGAAATCACACACATTGATGACACGTTTATTGGTTCCGGCAACTCCAGGATTAAATTAAATGATGTATTACTTGCTCCTGATCTCGCAAAGAATCTCTTATCTATTAGCCAATTAATGTCTGATTATCCTTATTTGTGTGAATTTTATGGTGTTGGTTTTTCTATTGAGAAAAAGGCGACCAATCGCACCCTGTGGAATGAATGACTGAAGGGTAACTTGTATGTTTTGTCCCCTCCAGTTTAGTCTCACTTCTCCATCCACGATCATTTTTCGAAGAAGTGTGGCATCAATGACTGGGACATCCTCAATCTTCCAACCTTCAAGTTCTTGGTCTAAAGGTCTTATTCAAGTTGTAGGAAAGAAAAAAAGCACTTCTCTATGCGAGAGTTGCCAACTAGGCAAAATGAGTAAATTGCCCTTTTTACATTCTTCAAATTCTGAGTCTCATGTATTTGATAAAATTTATTGTGACTTATGGGGCCCTGCACCTGTTTTATCTGTTGGTAATTTCAATATAATGCATGTTTAGTTGATGCATTTTTCAAATACATGAGGTTTATTCCATTTCGCAAAAAATTTGATTTTTATAATACTTTTCTCTTATTTGAAAAATATGTGGACTATCAATTTAATAAAAAACATTAAAATTTTCAATCTAATGGTGGTGGTGAATCTGACAACCACCAATTTAACTTGCATCTCCAACAACAAGGTATCATTCATCAATTCTCATGTCCTCAAACTCTTGAGAAAAATGGTTTGGTGGAATGACGTCACCGTACTATTTGGGAATTAGGTATGACAATGCTATTTCATAGCGGTGTGCCTAAACGTTTTTGGGTTGAAGCTTTCACTACTGCTGTTTTTCTTATTAATTGTTTACATTCTACAACTTTAGAACTTCAATCACCATTTTCTATAGTTTTTGGTCATTTTCCTGATTATACATCTCTTAGAGTTTTTGGTTCTAAATGTTATCCCTATGCATGAGATACTGAGTAGAATAAATTTGACCCTTAAACCTTACCATGTATTTTCATGGGCTATAGTGAAAAAATCAAGGTTACAAATGTTACCATCCCACATCCCGTCGGACCTTCATTTCTTGGCATGTAGTTTTTGACGTATCCATGTTTCCATTCAAACAACTTGGTAACCTCCATCTACCCTCCTCTTATACTCAAGTTTTATCTACTTTTAATGAATGACATTCTTTTATACCCCACTTACTTAACGCAATAGATGTTTCTCGAGATTCTCACCTGTCATAGGGACTATTCCCACTCATTCTGTGGTTCCCATCAATGTGTCTACTTCATCTCTTGAAATCGACTCTTCACCACTTGGGGACTGGGACGCTCTTGAGCCTGCTAACTCTTCTCCTCCCCATGACCCACCTTGTCGCCCCACGATTACCTGTGCTAAGAGTGGGATTTAAAAACCTAATCCCAAGTATGCTCGCCTCCACACGCTTGTCGATCTTCCAAAGGAGCCAAAAAAACGTTCGTTCTGCTCTCAACCATCCTGGTTGGTCCAAGGCTATGCATGATGAACTCCAAGCTCTATGGGACAACAACAATTGGACCCTCATTCCTCGCACTCTGCATATGGATGTCATTGGTTGCAAATGGGTTTTCAAGACAAAAATAAATGCTAATGGAACCCTTGATTGCTTAAAAGCTCGACTTGTTGCCAAGGGCTTTCATCAAATTAATGAGTCAACTATACAAAGACCTTCTCTCTTGTGGTCAAGCCTAGAACCATACGAACTATTCTCAGCCTAGCTCTAATTCATCATAGGGATACTTGCCAACTCGATGTAAAAAATACCTTTCTCCATAGTGATCTTCAAGAAGCTGTCTTTATGGACCAACCTCCAGGCTACTCTTTCATCTCATGTTTGCAAATTAAACAAAGTTTTATATGGCTTAAAACAGGCCCCTCGTGCTTGGTTTGTCTAATAACTATCTTCTTGCTTATGGTTTCACATGTAGCTCCATTGACCCCTCTCTCTTTATTTATCACTCATCTCATGGTACTCTTCTTTTATTATTATATGTGGATGACATGCGTTTAGCTAGATTGAACCCCATACACCTCAGTACATTCATTAGTGTTCTCAGTCAACAATTTGCTATGAAATATCTTGGTCCTCTGAATTTTTTTTTGGGATTCAAGTCACCCCCACTACTGATGGTATCGCGCCATGGCTCACACTACTGCTGAACTCACATGGATCTCTTTTATTTTTCGTGACCTTTGTGTTCACCTCCCATCATCACCAACGCTTTTTGTGATAACTTAAGTGCACTCCATATGACGGTAAATCCAATTTTTCATGCTCGTAGCAAGCACATTGAGATTGACTACCATTACGTGCGTGAACGTGCTGCCCTTGGTCTTCTCCAAACCCAACATGTCCATGCCCAGTAGGGGTGTAACCGGTCCGGTTTTGGACAAAATCTAGGACCGAACCGGTATGTACCGGTTTTGTATTTTTCAAAACCGATTACGCACCGGTTACCCTCCTAAACCGGTACTTCCGGTTTTACCGGTTTCCGGTCCGGTCCGGTCCGATTTTTCGGTTTTTTTAAAATGTAAATTTCACAATTTATCATCATAAATTTGTTTATAAAAAAAAAAAACTAATTTAAAAAATATTGTTTTATACTTTTATTATAAGTTATATATTAGTATTAGTTATAAACTATATATTTAATATTAGTACTAGTTATAAACTTTTAGTGATTTAGTATTAACATTTTATGTAATAATTTATAAATTATAATAAGAAATTATTTCATATATAAATATATATAATTATATATAAAACTTTCACATAAAAAATTATAATTATACATAAAATAAAAAACTTATATATATTAATATATATATATATAATAATTTGTATAAAACTTATATATACAATAATATAAGTATTTTTTTATATATTTTTTTTATCAACCGGTCCGGTCCGGTTCGGTCCGGTCCGAAAAATCTTAAAACCGGAACCGGCCGGTTTTCACTTTCTAAGAACCGGTCCCGGACCGGACCGGTTCAAAACCGGTAAAACCGGACCGGTTCGGACCGGTTTTCCGGTTTTCTGGTTTCAACTTACACCCCTAATGCCCAGGTTTAACTTGCTGACATTTTCACCAAGTCACTTGGAAAACCTGCTCTTTCATCTCTCCGTACCAAACTTGGCCTTCTCTCTAGGCACAGTTTGCGGGAGAGTATTGAAGATACACATGTGATCTGCTCCACACAAAAGGAAACTTCAGACCCAATGGCGACAACACATTAGGAAGCCGAGACACACACAAATCCTCCAATGGCTACAAAATCACATATGGCAATTCTTGCAAACAACTATGGAAACCATGACTAATTTTCTAGGAAATCATTGTATTTCTTTTCAGTTCATAGTCCTTGATTTTCCCCATTTGTAACGGTAAAATCTGTACAGACATTGTTATCCCCCATTACATGTTCTCACCGTTAGTGAGACATTGTATCAAACACGCAGACTACATTTGTCTTTAGGTAGGTCACTGTCAGGAAGATAATTAATTCATTGTCATCAAACATAATTTATCTCATTACATTTTTTTGTCATTTTCCCTTTCAATACTTTATTCCTATAAAACTATTCCACTTTGGCTCTCACGCAAAAACTCTCTTGTAGTTTTCGTCAATTTAGATATTCATTTGATTAAATCAAAGTTTACTATTTTAATGTTGCAGGCCTTCTTCCTTTCAGAACTCTTGAGTGTATGTTTTGCCTTGTAAACCTTCCCCAGTCATGGACTCAGACTCGGAGATCATAGAGGTTGAAAGAAAGAGAAGCAACCTAGTAGCAGAACTATCAAGCCAAGTACTGGAAAGTCTCCCTCGCGACCTCATCCTTTGCATACTTTCGAGACTTCCTGTATCATCTTTCGTTCAACTCAGGTCAGTATGCACAGGTTGGCGCATGTTAGCACGAGATCCCGATCTTGTTAACAAGTATAGATCATGCATGGCTGAGATCAACAATCCATGCCTCATATTCCACAGCGATTGTACCATCAGAAACCAACTTCACTTTGTAGAATTCCCAGCTTGCAACCACGAGTTCGAGGAGAAGGTGAAAAGGTTCCATGTGCCTTTCTGGGAGGCAATGCCTGAGTTTGATGTGCTAGGCTCATCTAATGGTTTGCTATGCCTATCCAATTTGTTACAGAATGATGCACTCTGCGTATACAATCCTTTTACCGGAAACTACCAAGATTTGCCAAAGTCTACGCAGTTTCCGAATCAACAGGTGGTATATGGATTCGGGTTTCATCCCACAACCAAGGAATATAAGGTGCTTAAGATAGTTTACTACATGAAAACTGATAAAGACTACTTGCGTGCCCTTAGAGTCTATGTTGAGTTGGATTCAGAAGTTCAAATCTTCAGTCTGGGAAGCTCCACTTGGAGAAGTTTGGGAAAGGTAGGTTATCGGCACCACCTTTATCAGTGGCATTCACAGGTCTTGGTTAATGGAAGACTCCATTGGGTGACTTGGCCACGTAGATACCACCATGGGATCAAGATCATCTCGTTTGACTTGGTTGAGGAGCAATTTCTGGAGGTCCCAAGTACACCTTTAATGGGGTTTAATTATCATCTGGTGGTTCTAGGAGGATGTCTTTCTGCTGCAGTTTATTTTAACTATTGCAAATTGGAGATATGGGTAATGGCAGAGTATGGTGTGGAGTCGTCTTGGATCAAGAAGTTCGACATAAGAGCCCACATGCCTAAGGGACTGAAAGAAGACCCAGCAAACCAGTTCTTCAAGAATTCAAAGATAATCTGGAAAGGAGGATATATTCGAGTTTTATGCCTTCTGAAGAACGGTGACATCTTATTGGAATATAAAAATAGAGCTCTGGTATCTTATGACCCCAAAAGCGGAGAGTTTAAAGATGTAATATTTCAGGGAATGCCGAAGTGGTATCAGACAATTGTGCATGTGGGTAGCCTTACCTGGATTGACACTGCCTTGATCAGTACTGATGCATGAAGTGCGACAATGGAAAAAGTGCATACTTCTTTCTTGGTGAGTTTGTTTCTTCTCTCTTCATTTCCACATCCTTTTCATATTGTTTTGGATCTCCAAAACCAAAGCCTCCAATTTGGAATTCAATTGAATTTTTGTTAAAATATTGATCTACTTCTCTGGAAACTGAAAACTCCTTAATTATGCTCTTTATGAAGATTAAAAGGTTTGATAATCGTATTGAAGCTATTCCTCCAAAGATTTGAGCATCTTTCCATGAGATTAACAGATGAAAGTAATGTTAATTAGCATTAACAGTTACTTACAATACCCCTATCCCTCACAATATGCATGGTACGTACCAGCTTAATTTAATATTACTGAGAAAGATGTTCCATATAAGAATTGCATCATAAGTTGATCATCTCTCTTCTTCTGAGTTAGACATGAAGTTTAAAAATCAGGGCATTAAAAAATAAGGATAATACTATTTAGTCCCATGATTTTGCCCGCTCATGTATCTTATTTTATTTTATTTATTTATTTTTTCTTAATTGTTATGAAAGTGACTACTAGTGAATATTTTTTTTTAAATATTTTAAGATATTTAAAAAATGTTTGAAAAAAAGTGCAATTGCTCTAGTGGTTACTTTGAGGAGGCAAAATCATAAGGTTGAGTAGCAGCACCCAAAAAATAAAGCCACCGGTTGTATCATAATTGCATGGTTTTAAAAAAGAGAAGTGCTTTAAACATAAATGATTTTTACAAAAGTAAATTCACAAATTGATATAGTTCGATGTGGTACGTCAAATTGTATAGTTATTTTTACTGTAAAGTAAATCTAATGAATACACAAAGGTACTCATTTTATGATATTACTTTTATAAAATTTCTTTATAGTTGTAACACTTCTCTTTAAAAAATTGACATAAAAGCCGAGCAATGTTCAGACACTCTCGAGTGACATTATTCTAACTTGAGTGATTTCAAACATTTACCGCTAACGTCTAGCGCGGAAAATGCATTTGAACTTGTTGGAGTAAATTTTGAACATTCTAGAAAACTGTTCAAACGTTCGTCAGTAATGGCTTATTGTGCAAAATGCATTTGAATGTTCTTGAGGATCATTGGATGTATGCATAAGCCGCGCGGGAGACGTACGCGCTGCACTATTGGATGGATTTCTTCCGTCTTCTAGTAGATCAGCGTCTGGAGAGGCTGATGGTAGGGCGCGTGTCGGTCCTAGATCGCCGGAAAGCAGCAAATCAGCATGTTTTGATGCTAATGTGTTAAAACTAAAAGGGAAAAAGGGAAAAAAACAAAGCTAAACTAGAGCTCGCGAGGGGAGGAGGTAGGTGGAGCCAAAGCTCCAACCCCCCTCCCATTGGAGAATGGAGGAGGAGGCTCTGGGTGAGGCGATGGAAGAACTTTCAGATGGAGAGAGAGCTTTTGGCTTTCGGGGGCAAACTAAGAGATTTCCAAATATAGTGAACTACAAAAAGTTGGCCTAGAGCACCTTCAATGATTTTTGTATTATACAAAAAATGTAAATTATTTAAAAAGTTGCTCTAAAAAAGAGTTCCATCCAATTATGTAAAATGAGTTGTCAAATACAAATTTTTTTTTATCAGTAGTTGTCAAATACAATTAGTTACAGTAACCCGCTACATGTAACGGGTACTGTTCATCTTGCGATTTTTTATTATTATTATTGATATTTCGTTTACTCCTTTATTTTCTTTTACTTAGATTTTTATCATGTAAGCAAATTCTTTTTATTGTTCATCATTTAAAACACATATATTTCATTTTCTTCTAAAAAATATCTTAGAAATATTTTCAAACCAAAATTTTCATATTTTGATTTTTTTTTTTAAATATTTTACATTGTATATAAAAATAAATTGCAAGTATAAAAAAATATATGGATATTAGTTTTGTAAATTTATTGGTAGAAATGAAATATTTGAAAAGAATAAAAAAAGAATATTTAAATGATATAGAGAAAAAATAAATATGCTGATGGATGATATATTGTAAAAGTTAATATGTAAAATAGAAAAAGTGAGTTTTGGTGATGTATTTTAAAAAATAGGATAAAAAATCCATTGGAAGTGCTCTATATGTGTGTTTAACGATTCTAGTAAAAAAAGTGCAAAATTTTTTTAGAAGAAAAAAGTTAAAAAAAAGGTACAGTTTGAACATAATAATTTACTGTTTGAACGTTAAACTATTCGACAATTATTCAAGACAATTTCTAACAATAGTCACAGATCGTTAGTACAAAATATCAAAAGGAAATGCTCTGTGTCCTGAGAAAATCTTCCGATACATTTTTTATTTTTTTATTTATTGATTAAGAAAATATTTTTTTAATAATATTATGATTTTTTTAAAAAAAATTTAAGATTATTAAAAAAATACAGAAAAAATGCATAAAAAAGTTAATTACACTAATCAAAACTAAGTCGAGACCCAAAATCGGTGGTTGTAGTGCAAACCATATCAAATTACTTGAGCGGTCGCTAGTTAGAGTTTTGTTATGTACAAGCAAGTTTGCGTACCAATCTGCATATTAATGTTGTTACCTTTATATTCTAAATTTAAATTAGCACTGTTTTCAATATAATATACTTTCTAACAAATTATATTGAATGTGTATACATATTAATATGCAGAATCGCTTATAATTAGATTTTTTTCGCTAACCAAAGCCCAAAGGCATGATGGGCGACCCCTATTTTTATATTTTAAATTTATTTTCTATATTATATCTAATTATATTTTTCTTTTTGAGGTTGATACGACATTTCTATAATTCGGTGAGTAACGTGGTAATGTCATTGGGGGTGAAAAATCATGTTGACGAGTCGTGTCAAGTCGTGTTTATTATATAATATAGGTCAATCTGAACACGACCCGTTCAGATTAACAAATCAAAATTTTAAATTCTAACACGACTCATTAAAATAATGGATTGACATGACACAACCCGTTTTGACCCATTATGAATTAATTAAAAATATGTCAACACGACATGACCTGTTTGGACCCGTTTCAACCCGTTTATATAAATGAGTTGAATTGACCCAAATAATCCATTTGACCTGATTAACATAATTTCACATAAAACTTAAAATCACAATATCTCCAAAAAATATTAAACTAACTACATAAGTCTAAAATACAATTTAAACAATAAAAACACTAAAATTACAATCCAGAGGAAGTGTGGGAGGCGGTCGTGACTTGTGAGAACTAACTCAACTGAGAACTAAAACAGAGAGAGAGTAAGGAAATACGAAATAGGGTTAGGGTATTTTTGTTTTTAGGTTAAAAATGATATAATTGTAATTTTGAATAAAAAATTTAACTGATCTAAACAGGTCACTAAGGGGTTAAGCGGGTTAGCGCATTAATGAACTGTGTCTTAACGGGTTAACCCATTTTGACCCAAACCCATTAATATCAAACCCAAACCCGCTAATTTCGTATCGTATTTGCCACCGCTAAATGTCACACGGAATTGACCGCTAAACTATTGCTAATAAATATTGGAAAATGCTGCATACATCGAGTACGCAACACAAGAAAAGTCATCGATTCATATTTTATTTATTGTATTTTTATTTTTTTACTTAATTGTCAAGTAAGTATTTTTAATTAAATTTGTGATTTTTTTTAAATATTTAAAGGAATTTAAAAACTAATTAAAAAATAAAAAATAAAAAAATGCATTTTGTACTTATCGGTAAGAATTATCGAGTGCCACTCTGGTGGCCAAAGCATGAACCATAAATATTATCTAATATCTACTTCTAAGTCGTTAACACAAACTCTACCAAATTAAGCTTAGCACAAAAAAAGCAACTTCAAAGAAAAAACTCCAACCAAGAAATAACAATCCTGATTAAAAGTCATCAAACATGATAATCATTTGGTAGAAATGGTCTTAAATAAAGACAATATGTTATATATGTCAGCTACCATTCTAAAAGATGAATAAAATTTAGAGAAGCTAGGACTGGATGCGGTGTAACGAAAAGATTTACACCCTCCTATGGAATTGTGTGCTTTTTAAGAAGTAAAAAATAGAACTGACTCAGTTAACCAAATCCCATTCCCCACCCCCACCCCCCGTCTCTCTCTCAAGCCTGAAACTCTTTTTCTCACCCCTCAGTCGATCTCCATCGGCTCCTTACAGGAGCTACAAAAAGAAGCCCCATCAGGCTGATCTGTAATCTCTTCCCAACGAACAACCCACTGGTGCATCACGCTATCATATCCTATCATAGATACACATTCCTTAAGTGCACTAGAGGAGCAGCTTATCTAGCGCGCTTAAGGCCTAGTTTGGATACACAGTTCAGATGAGATGAGATGAGATGAAATATTTTAATTAGTAGTGAAATTTTTTGAGTTAAGATGAGATGAGATAGTTTATAGAAAAATGTATGTTTGGATAGTGAGATGAGATGAAATAGTTTTGACTTTTTAGAATTTGATAAAGGAAAATACTAAAATCACAAGTGGGTATTCCCAATTGGGATCCCAACTGTTTTTTTTTACTTAATGATTAAGTAAGTATTTTTTATTGATGTTCATGTGGATTTTTTTTAAATATTTAAAAATGATAAAAAATGCATGAAAAAAAAAAACACACACTAGGCCGGATCCCCGTTTTGTGGGTGTAGAAGCACTCTTTTATTCTAATTATAAATTATAATAATTTTGATTATTGTAATAAATAAGTATATGAATTATGTTGTAGATTTGTTTTAAATAATTTATTAATTTCAAATTTTCTAATAAAACCCAAAACTGCACTTCTATTCAATACTCACAAAATTATCAATTTCTTTGTGAAAATATATTATTCTAATAATGACTTATTAATTATTCTATTTTAATCACAAATGATTTTTTTTTACTGTGTGAGGTTCTTTTTATTGTTTATGTAAAAAAGTAATGAGATGAATTTGAAAACTTATAAGAGATGAAATAGAGATGTGAAATTAACTGTTTGGATAGACAAAACTATCTTATCCGTACAGACCAAATAAAGATAGTTTCATCTCATCTAGCAAACCAAATTGGGCCTAAATGTGCTGCCACACCACAAATGTCACAACAGTGAATACAACTACCACCATAGGCCCTAGAGTTTGAGAAGGGTATGTGGACTTCAAGCATACACAACTTCAATTTTTTCCATGGGATGCAGATTCTAGAATCCAAGCATGAGGAGTTACCTTTGGATTTTTCTTGGATGAGGCTATGGCTTTCATCCAACTTAGATTGATGTTTCTCCTCCACTAAGAAAGAGAGTTTCGGCTTGAGTAGTTATAGACCTTGCCTTTGGTTTGATGTTTCATACAACTTGGATTTTTCTTTGAGAAAGTGAGAGCTTTGGTTTAGAGAGAGAGCACGACCGAGGTTTAGCTTTTGAGAGAGAGGGGAGAAAGAGAGAGAGCGAAGGGGTGGGGAATGAGATTTGGTTACCTGATACTGGTTCTATTTTTCACTTCTTAGAAAGTACATGTGTCACAATTATATTGGAGGGTGTAAACCTGTTCTTTACATCACGTCTTATTTGAAGTTATTCTCTAAAATTTAACCAGAAGATGTTGCTTTACTTCTCTTTCCTCCTAAAATATCTCTTCTTAAACTTCTTCTCCCAACACCTGATTATTCATTTATCTCTATCCAGACGAGGGTGGAACTTCGGCTTCTCCCTCCCTCCATTCTAGCCCTTCTCGAAAGTGTTCAGTGATTATATTTCAATTATGTTTCGACTATAGCACGGAGATGGAAAAACTTATTGCCTTCCATCCACCCGCAACCAACATGCACCATACCACAACCTGGATGATCCTTTGATCGGTAGGAAAATATCTTAAAAAAGAGCAGCACGTATGGCTCACATGTGGCCTATATCAAGTGTGAGATACATGTGCCGCTGCACCATGGTGAGCATTCTATCGCCACTCAAGGCATTAGTGGAATCAGGGGCCTTGGATCTATCAGATAAGACTAACCTTCTCTCTCGAACATTGGTGCATGAGGTCCATACGCCTACACAGTCGCTAACGATCGTTTGCTGGCGATTCGAACCATTTGTCGCATGCTATTTTCCTATGCTCTCGTTTGTCCTAACCAAAGATCATAAGAAAGAGGAAGTGAAAGTGAAAGTCTTCTTTAACCAATCTAGACTAGCAAAATGAAGCACAACCCAATCTATTGCGGCTTGTACCAATCTTGTTCACTACTAAAAGGTTTTGGAGTACTTGTAGTGAGTTAGCCAAAGTTAAAATCTAGCTAAAGTTTGGCCAGTGAGTTCAAAACGCACCAGATATCAAACTACTAAGCAAACATTAATTTTATTGTCAGCTATTTGGGCAGGCCAAATATGGCCAGTGAATTCGGGTGGCCATCTATTTGTGAATTATTTTATTGCATACGCTTTTGGCTTGATAGCTTTTGTCTTCTTTGCACTCTCCTCTTGTTTTTCCATTTTGTTTCCGGCAACTATTGTTCAGCAAGTTTCTATATACTAGACTCAATAAGCCGATCCTTTTTATTAAAGATAAAAAAACCAGACTATCTTTGTGCCATTGATCCAAACCCTAGGAAATATTTTCTTCTTCTTTGCTATCAGTGCTCTACTCGTAGGTATTTTGCAAGGTGGACCCTTATTTTCTAGATCTCAATTGACTGAATGCTCTACTCTTTTTCATTTCCTTTATTTTTTGACTTAATTTGGGCAACCTAGCTAGTGGGTTTGTGGGGGTGGGGGGAGAGGATGGGCGAGGGGCGGGGACAAAGGGCTCGAGCGACACGGGGTAGAGACATGAAGAAAAATGAAATGTGTGAAATGAGAGAGAAGTGGGTTTTGTTGTGGGGGTGTTTTTGGTCATTTTACTTAGGGACACGTATGGTGTGATCCAGATGACCCAAAACAGGGGCTACTCCCAATATTATTTCATATAAAATCTAATCTCGATAATTTGTTACATACACGTAAAATTAAAATTCTAAAAAACAACTTAATATATGTTTCAGATTTCTGACGATAATGTTTCATCAAATAATATTCATCCATCATTGTTTTTGTAATGAAATAGTTAGAATTTATTTTTTTCATTGAAAATATCAAGTGATCTTTTAGAAGGTTATAATTCATTCCGTGTCATATTAAACATATAATACTATAACTGAGACTTAAAATAAATTTTTCTTGCTCTATGAAGTCTAGAATATAAAACCTTTAAACTATTTTTTATATAGATCATCAATCTTAAATGATTTTTTTTTTTATATTTTCACTTTGGATTCCATATCAAGAAACTTAATATTGTATAACAAAAAATTTTGGAATACATATTAATAAGTTTATTCTTTCTCCTAAATTAAGTTTTAATTTAATTTTAGCGAGGCCACATCCGAAATTATACAAAAACTTGAGATTATAGGAAAAAAAATTAGAGAGAGACATTTTTGGATATATTGAAATTTTAAAATTTTTTTGATAGCATATGGAGATTATAAATTCTTGGGAGGTGGCATGAATAAAATTTAGGGGATATTTTAAATATTTTTCAAAAACTTTTGGGGCCCATGTGTGGGTCCGCCACTGTTCGTCAGTATTATGTATTGAATTGTGACAAAAAGAGACTACTATACTACATAAATTAAAAAGATACCACTTTGGTTTTGATTACGCAGAAACTTTCTTGTGGTTTCCGTCAAATTATATATTAATTTGATGATCTTTTCAAAGTTTACCATTTTAATCCTGCATGTTATCTTCTTCTGCCGGCCTTCTTCCTTTAAGAACTTTGTGTGTATCTTTTGCCTTGCAAACCTTCACCTAGTCATGGACTCAGACTTGGAGTTCATAGAGGTTGAAATTAGAAAGAGAAGCAAACCAGAAGGAGATCAACAACTATCAAGCCAACTTCAAAGTCTCCCACGCGACCTCGTCCTTTACATACTTTCAAGGCTTCCCGTATCATCTTTGGTTCAGCTCAGGTCTGTATGCAGAGGTTGGCGCATGTTAGCACAAGATCTCGATCTTGTTAATATGCATAACACAATATGCATGGATGAGAACAATCCATGCCTCATATTCCACAGTTACTGTAGCCCTAGAGATCACCAGCTTTACTTTGTAGACTTTCCTGCTTGCAGCCATGGGAAGGAGAAGGTTAAAAGGTTTCAAGTGCCTTTCCGGGAGGCACTGCCTAAGTTTGATGTGCTAGGCTCATCTAATGGCTTGTTATGCTTATCCGATTCATTACAGAATGTCGATGCACTCTACGTATACAATCCTTTTATCGGGAACTACATAGATTTGCCAAAGTCTACGCAGTATCCAAATCAGCAGGTGGCTTTTGGATTCGGGTTTCATCCCAAAACCAAGGAATACAAGGTGATTAAGATAGTTTACTACAGGAGAGCTGTTACATGCTACCGATACCCCGTTGCATCAGCATATGTTACGGATTCAGAGGTTCAAATTTTCACTTTGGGTAGCTCCACCTGGAGAAGTTTGGGAAAGGCAAGGTACCACTACCTTTATCGGTGGTCATCACAGGTGTTGGTTAATGGAAGACTGCATTGGGTCACTTGGCCACTCACACATCACCAAAGGATGAAGATCGTCTCGTTTGACTTGGCCGATGAGCAATTCCGGGAGGTCCCAAGTACACCTTTGAAGGGTACTACTTATCAGCTGGTGGTTCTAGGAGGATGTCTTTCTGCTGCAGTTTATTTGAACTCTGGCACATTGGAGATATGGGTAATGAGGGAGTATGATGTGGAGGAGTCTTGGATTAAGAAATTAAACATAAGAGCCCACATACCTAAGGGACTAAAGGAAGACATAGCAAACCAATTATTCAAGAATTCAAACATAATTCGGAAAGGATGGTTTGTTCGAGTTTTATGCCTTCTGAAGGACGAGATCTTGTTGGAATATAAAAGCAGAGTTCTTGTATCTTATGACTCGGAGAGTTTTAAAGAACTAATGTTTCAGGGAATACCAGAGTGCAGGTATCGGACAGTTGTGCATGCGGGCAGCCTTAATTGGATTGATTGATCGATACCTTCACTGATGCTTGAAGCACCAAATTCTCTGGAAATAAGATGAACCTGATTTTGTATATATATCGGCGTTTTGATTACAGTCCTTGACCCATTCTAGTTTATTATTGAGCTTAAATACCATTTTCAAACATTCTATGACTCTTTCATGTCGAGGTGGTATCTTAGATAACCGTTACTGCACGATCAATACCCCCCGACTCATTCATGTCTGGGATTTGCATTAGTGGGTGCAAACTCTTTACTGGTCTATCGGGAAAGTAGTTTTTGCTTTGATGTTAATTAAATTAACAGCCTAATTAATTATATGAACTTTCTATTTACTTATAATTAATGATTTTAAGAATGTCAAGGATATTACAGTTACTCCTTAAGATTCATCAGATATAAGCAACTCAAACGTTGATCACAAGGCAGTTAGGACAAGGCAATCAACCTAGATTAGGATTTTTCCTTCTCCTACACAATTTTGGTAAAAACTTAATTAGATTTTACATGGTATTAGAGATAACGCCAAGCTCAATCTTGTGGACTTTTTTTTTTTTTTTTAAATTCTTCCGCTAGCTTATCCCTCACAAAATTCTCATTACCGTTCAATTATGTCTCATCTCATATCCATGCATGTGGAGTGTCTTTATTAGTTGTGAGCTTTGTTTTTATTAAGTTTTGGTTTATTGTGAGCATTGTCGCCTCAAACCCATTTTTGCCTTTTCAATTTTGATCCTATAAGTGACCAAGGCCGTATGTAATTCATTATCGATTCAATCTTCCGGCCTGTTGTTAGCCATTTGTTAGCTTTGGCCAATTATTATTATTAGAGCCACAGACATACGTCCCAGTGATCCAAATAACTTCTCCAATAAACTCCTCTACTTCCCAATCCGCTGGTGCCTATCCCTCTATTCTATCTACCCACCCAATCTCCATTGTTCCTCTTCACCATCTAATCACCGTTAAACTTACCTACGATAAGTATATACTCTGGCAGGCTCAAATTGTTCCATTCCTCAAAGGACAACGCCTTTATAGCTGTGTTGATGGCTCTTACCCTTGCCCTCCACCCACCTCTGTTCTCTCTCAGCCTAATGATCAAACACCCAATACACTTAACCCATCTTTCATTTCCTGGCAAATGCAAGATCACAAACTCATTTTAAGTGCTCTCACCTCTTCTCTCTCTTAGAATGTTTTAGCACATGTGTTTAATTGCAAATCATCCAGAGATGTTTGGATTTATACAACCACTTCCCATGATCAGCAGTTGAACATTCATTTCGAACTTGCCACTCTCACGGAGGGCAATCTCTTAATAGCAGATTACTTTGTTCACAAGTCTCACTAACACCTTGGTGGCTATTGATCAGCCCCTTGGTGATTTTGAAATGGTGTCTTTTTGTCTCCCTAGGCTAGGCTCTAAGTATGACTCTTTCATAACATCAATGACCACCCATGTTGAACCCATGACGATTGAGGATCTTTATGGCGATCTTCCAGCTCATGAATTAGGTCTAAAACATTCACAATTTATTTCCAATTGAATAATGTTTTGCATGTTCTAGCCATCCAAAAGAATTTTTTATCTGTTCAAAAATTTACCAAAGACACTAACACATATTATGAATTCCACCCTTCACATTTTGTTGTGAAGGATCAAGCAACTAGGAGAACACTTGTTCATGGGCCGAGTAGCAATGGGCTCTACGTCTTTTCTTCTTCATCTCTAGTCAACAATAAATCCTGTCCAATAGCTCTTTTCGGTGAATGTGTTTCCATACAGGCACTTGCATCTTGGTTAGGGGTGTAAAATTTTCGGTCGAAGAACCGATCGGACCGAATGGTTCGGTCCAGACCGGACTGGACTGAAAACTTGTTTGGTCAGTTTCGGTCCTCATTTTGAGAGACTAAATGGGTTTTGATTCGGTCTCGAGGTGGGCTTTTTTCACTTCGGATCGGACCGGAACCAAACTACAAATATATATATTTTTTTTATAAATTATATATATTACTTTATATAGTAGTTATATAATTGAATTATATAATTTTCATCTAACTTATGATTTTGACAATATAAAATGTTAAATATATAATTGCTAATTAACTAATATCAATTAATATGTAATTATCAATTTTGATAATCTGAACAATTTTTTTAGGCTATTTTTAAGTAAAAAATGTGCAAATAAAGTTAAATAGTTGTATTATTCAAAGTTATAAATATTGTGGGTTTTTTTGTATGATTGGGCCCTCATTTGAAATTGGCCCGTATTGATATAAACCGATTAGAGCGATAGTTAACGGTTCGGTCCCGTCCACTACGGGTGATCGGTCTGATCTAGTCTGGGAAAATGATGGACCATTTCGGTCCATCATCCCCCGGATCGATTTACACCCCTAATCTTGGTCATCCTGCTCTCCTTGTTGTTTGCCGCGTCTTCCCCAATCATGGTCTCCAAGTCTCCTGCAATAAAGGTGCTCCTGCTTGTCTCTCCTCCAAGAGTAAACAACTACCCTTTACATATTATACAACTCGTGCTCAAGGTCCTCATGATTTAGTTTACACTGTTGTTTGGGACCTTTCCCTATTTGTTCAACGTCTGGGTTTAAATATTACGTGTCTAGTAAATTTTCATGCGTTTTTCCTATTCAATGTAAAAGTGATGTTTCCACTATTTTTGTTAAACTTTATATGTTTATTGAATGTCTTCTTTATAAGGAAAATTATAAGTCTTCAATCTAATTGGGGAGGTGAGTATCGATCACTCTACAAAGTACTTATCGAATGTAGAATCACTATTCATTCATCATCTCTCATGCCCTCGCACTCATAAAGAAAACAATATTATTGAACGTAAAGACTTTCATCTAGTTGAAACTGGCCTTACTCTAATGCATCACTCCCTATAATAAAGTAGGGGCACCTTCAGTGGATGTGCCCCTGACGCTTCCCATAATGGATGCTAGGCATAACGCCTAGTATTACTCCAAGTGTTACGCCTGGAGTCATAGAGGTGATGAAAGCGGGCCTTAAATGGTTACCGTAGGAGAAATGATTTTAAAATCAGTCCTCCATTCCTAACAAAGACATGTTTGAGTGTTGTAGGGATCTCTATATTGTTCTGTGAAAAACTCTTAGGTTGTTGGCAATCTTGAGTGTGTCTTTAGAATATCTACGTAGCACACTCACACACCGAGTGCGAACTTGGATTGAACAGAGGTTTGAATACTGGATTTACTCGTGGAACAACTATACAAATCATCCTTGACGTATTTCTTCCATTGTGTATATTTACATAAAATATAACATTGGTATCAGAGCATCGTTGGTTGTTCCCAATGATATATATCTTTGTTTCTTATTCATGTAATATGCATATTTTTTTCCTTACATTCTATATATCTGATCATGTGTATATATATAGGGATGAGTCTCTGTTTATAAAAACATGTTTGAGAGGGTTTGAAATGCCATGATCTATTACCGTAAGTTTCATTTATCTTTGTTTACATGAACATCGCTCCATTGAAAGATATATTTGAAAGTATGATTTTTGGGCATTCATTTGTTGATTTGAGTAGATATTGTATTGTATATTTTGAGACTGCAATATGTTGAGATTCACCAAGCGCTGCGCACGGTGCTGTGGCTCACCGTGGTGGTGTGTGCACTAGGTGCTCCACGCACCGCGTGGTGCTGCATGCACAACGGGTGTTGCGCCAATCGCATGGGGCTGCGCGCACTAAGGTTGCTTCACCACAAATGTTAACTATAGTGGTGTTGTACGTCGTGATGTTCAAAGCACACCGGTGAGTGCTCTTCAAATCGGGAGTAATGTCGAGAACCGGTGGCTCACTGTAGCAGCAGCAAGTGGCTGTTGTGTTTTTGTGGTACTTTCAAATGAATAGTAACCAAATCGGAAGTTGAAGTAGACTTCAGTCTTCTGTTGCTTTGTGTTAAGAAAAGAAGAAGATGGGTCTAGGCTTATTTTTCAACCCAGCCTGAGAAGTTCTTTTTTTTTTTTTTTTTTTTTTTAACAC
Organism: Juglans mandshurica; assembly: GCA_022457165.1. Lineage (NCBI taxonomy): Eukaryota > Viridiplantae > Streptophyta > Magnoliopsida > Fagales > Juglandaceae > Juglans > Juglans mandshurica. The sequence goes on along the minus strand of CM039620.1, from coordinate 26,701,145 downwards.
ACAAGATTGAAGTTTTGATTTATGAAATTATCATTGGATTAGTAAGGCTATTTATTTTTTATTTTGGCCTACAAATATTTTTTAAAGTGATAATTAGTGGGAGTATGGTTGAAATTAAATTAAATTTTTAGTCTCCCATAGAATTTAAGATTGCAGAAAAATTAAGTTGAAAATTAATAATTAGGCATTGTTGTGCAATAGATGATTAGGAAGTCCAGAAAAGTTTCAATCTCGCGATATGTCTAAATTATTTTTGTCTTTAACTTTGATTGATGTGTCAAATTCTTTTTTTAGGTGTGTGTCTAATATCTAATTTTTATTTTTTCTTAAGTGAAATGATATCCAAAGGTATTGTTGCCTATTTGAACAAAGGGAAAAAACTGGATGTGGAGAATTATGACATTTGGCATTGCAAGACCTAATATGTCTTGAATGAGCAAGAGGTCTTGAAGACCTTAACTGAATCCCTAGCTGAGCCTGAGAATGAGAATTCAGAACAATACTGAAAGGATCGCAAAGCCTTTGAGAATTGACTCAAGAAGGATCAATGTGTGCGTTTCACTATGTTAAGCAACATGCACATATCAGTGAATTCAAGCACTGAAAGTGAAGTTCGAGGGTACTCTTGCCACGAGGTTGTGCGGACTGACTATGAGGTTTGACTCCTATAAGATGCACTTTGAACACACAATGAAGCAGTATCTTAGAAAAGTGGCTGGAAACAATCTGACTGCTGAGCAACAAGTCCAAGTGGTGATATGCTCGCTACCCAGTTCTTGAGCAACGATGAGCCATGATTTGAGGCACAATGAGAAAATCAAAACCTTTGATGATGTTTTGCGTCATTTGGAACTTGAGACCGAGCGCCAAGAGGCTATTAAGCCTAAACATTCATCCTATGTGGTTGAATTTGGCTCGCGCAAGGCAGTTAGGCCTAAGCATAAGAACAACAAGCTTGTGGCAGCTATTGGACGTGCGCAAAAAGAGTCAGGAACTTTCAAGTGCAGCAAGAGAGGCAAGCGTGGGAAGAACAATTCTAAACTGGACTACTTTAACTGTGGAAAGAAATGCCACTTTGCTCATGACAGTACTGAGTCAAGGAAGGTACAATCTGACTATTCTCTTTCTGTTTATATAACTAGTCATGTGAGGTTGCTCACTCCTATCCTATGTGGACTGTTGATTCAGGAGCGATCAAGCACATAGCAAGAGATATAGTCGGATTTGTGGAGTATTATCGAATTTCAATTGGGAGTCGTGATATCAAGGTGGGAAATGGAGCTAGTGTGAAGGTGCTAGGAGTCAATACCTACAAGCTAGTCTTGCGGGGCGGTCGCTTCTATTACTCCATGATGTGTTATACTCTCACAAAATATGACGAAATTTACTTTCCATAGTTACTTTCATTATACTTGGTTTCTACATTTTATTTGAAAACAATGGTGTTTCCAAATTCTTGGGCAATGTCTTTTATGGTTTTGCTTTTCTTTCATATGGTTTTTTGGTAATGGATTTGAGTTATTCGAATATGAATGATTCTTCTATTTTTTTTTCACTAAACTTGATAATGTAGATTCATATAAATGATATGGTAGGCTTGGCCATATTGGTCAAGAAAGGATGACTCAGTTAGCAAGAGAAGACCTAATAGGAAATCTCACTAAAGTCACATTGGCCACATGTGAACATTATTTGATGGAAAAATAAAAAAGAAAATTGTTTAAAAAAACAGTAGGAGCATCTTCTCCGTTGCAATTAATCCACTCATATATTTGTGGCCCAATGAGTGTGAGTCGAGACATGGGGTTGTATTTTTCATCACATTCATAGACGACTTTTTGCAATATGGTCATGTTTGTTTGACCTCCCAAAAGTCTCTGAAGCATTGGATTTCTTTAGGCAATACGTGAGATTGGTTGAGAATCAATTAAATAAGAATAAAGGTTCTAAGAATTGACCGTGGACGTGACTATTTGTCTAAACAGTTTAAAAGGCTCTGTGATAACAAAGGGAATTAAAACGCAGTTGACGATGCCATATACGCCACAACAAAATAACATGGCAGAAATGACAAATAAGTCACTGCTTGAGATGACTAGATCGATGATAGCACAAATAAACCTACCAATATCATATTGTGGGGATACACTTTTGACTGTAGCCTACATCCTTAAACGAGTGCCCTACAAATCAGTGACGTCTACACCGTATGAACTTTGGATTGACAAGAAACTCAACTTGAATAACTTGTGGCCATGGGGCTCAGTGGGTTTTGTTCACGATTCTTTTCATAAATATGGAAAACTGGGTCCTAGAGAGAAGAATTGTATCTTTATAAGATACCTTGATCACTCCAAGGGATATGTATTAATCGGTGAACAACCTGATGAAACAGTATTTGAAATTAAGTCAAGAGATGTGAATTTCATCAATGATAAATTTTCGATTAAATGTGAGATTGATAGGAGTTTGGAACTCCAAGAGCTTGTGGATCAAGAGGAAGCCACTCTAGTTGAGAATGATAGAATTTCTCAAGGTCTTAGGAACAATGGGAGTGATTTGGCTTCAAGTAACAATATACCACTTGTTGGTTATCCACAAAAGTTTCAACCATGTAGGAGCTCATGTGAAAATGTTCCCCATCGTTGATTTGGAATTGACTGGAAAATCTTCATGGTGGGGCTACAAGATGATGATGAGCCTAGAACCATCCAAGAGGCTCTCTCATATTCTACAAAAGATGAGTGGATGAAAGTACAAAAAGATGTGAATGGAGTCTATGAGGACTAATCAAATATGAAATCTAGTAAAACGTAAAGCGGATAGGTTAATAGAAAGGTATTAAACTTGCTTTGTGGACTATGAGAAAACATTTTCTTTAGTAGTAAGGTTTGTCTCAATTCGCCTTATTCTAGCCATTGTAGCACATTTGGATTTGGAACTCTATCAGATAGATGTTAAGATGACTTTTCTCAATGGAGAACTAGATGAAGAGATCTATATAAATCAATCCATGGGCTTTGTGGTCAAAGGTTAAGAGCACAAAGTTTGCAAGCTTAAACGATCTATATATGGTCTAAAACAATCATCTAGACAGTGGTATCTCCTATTCCATCGAGCCAATCTCTCGAATGAGTTTACAATGATCACAAAAGAGCACTGTTTTTATATAAAACATTCCAAAACTAGTTTTGTATTGTTATCACTATACTTTGATGACATTCTGATGGCTAGAAATGATAAAGGGATGATTGTCGCCACTAAGGAGTGATTGTCCTTTAATTTTGAGATGAAAGACATGAGTGAGGCAGAATATATTTTGTGGGTTAAGATTTATAGAGATCATCTAAAGAGACTTTTGTATTTGTATCAACAGACTTACATAAAGAAGGTACTTGAGCGCTTCTAAATAAGTAATTGTAAATCCATTGATAACCCTATTGCTAAAGGAGAGACTTTATGCCAGGAAATGTGTCGACTCTAAGATAGATAGAGAAGATGATTTGTGTTCCCTATGCTAGTGCAATTAGTAGTTTGATGTACACAATGATGTGTACTCGACCAGATATATGCTATGGAATTGGCTTTGTCAGTAGATTTCAATCTAATCTTGGATTGGCCTATTGAAAAGCAGTCAAAAGGATTTTCGTATATCTCAAGGGAACTGCAAACTATAAGTTGTGTTGTCAGGGTTCAATTGTGTAGTTAATTGATTACAGTGATGCTGATTGGGACAGTGACCTAGACGAGCGCAAATCGACAACTGGGTATGTTTTATTGCTGAACAATGGTGCCATTACATGGAGTAGTAAGAAATAACCATGCATAGCTTTATCCACCATGGTGGTAGAGTACATAGCATGTTCAACAGCAATTCAGGAGGCTGTTTGGTTGATGAGGTTCTTCAGCACCTAGATATCGACACGAATTATTTTGATCCAGTGACTATATTTTTTATAGCTTGGTTGCTCTCGAATATGCTAAGAATTTAAAATATCATGGAAGAACCAAAACACATTGATATCTAATAACACTACATTAGAGACATGATGGCATAAAAGGAAGTGGTCATGAAGCATCTATCTACGAGTCGTATGGTTGTTGATCTCCTGACAAAGCCCATAGTGAAAGATGCTTTTATGGCTCATGTTAGGAGTTTAGGACTGCGTAGATTGTGATTATAATTTTACTCAGTTGACACAATAATGTAAGCTTTCTTTGGAGATATTAATGTAATGTGATATTTTCTTTAATTTTTCTTTATCATATTGCATGAATTGTACACACACAAAGAATGTTAATATGCTTAGATCGGCTTAATCACATGAGCTATCGCCTTTGGCACTGTAAAGAGGTAGCAAGCAAAGATGAGACATTGTATCACTCGATAGTTGTCTAGAGGGACAAGTATGACAAAAAAAAAATGTTGCTTTAGTGAGAACTAATATGAGATTCATCATATAAGAGGACCGTAAATGGACACCCCATAATCTATGTAGCCTGTGGTAAGCCAGATGAACGTACTAAACATAAATTAGGAGCATATAAAATAAATATAATTATTTAGTTACTATTATTATTATTTATTAGTTTTATAATATTGAGGATTTATTAATTGAATATTATTATAAATATTAAATTCAAAATCTGTATTAATTTTATCAGATGTGAACACTACTGACCGAGTCTCTAATGAATTACCAAATCCTCTCTAATTGTGAAAAACCTGCCTAAGTCAGTTTTAACTACACTGAAATTCACTACAAATAAACCACTCTTCACTTCACACCAACCCCTTTGTTATCCCTCTATGTTCAGTGTGATCACCTAGTCTTTATCCTGTAAATTCCCAGAAACACTTTGAATTGAACATGTACAAGACGGTTTCCATCTATTTATCCCTTCCCCCTCTGTAATTTCAATCACAGAAAATCCGTATGCAACAACACAACTACTCCCACAATCCAATCTGTCTTCCATCTTACTCAGAACCAACATTCATCTATTTGCCTCCATACTTCATGCTGCTCGAAGCTACTGCCACCATCCTCCTAGCCATTCAGAACTACCGTGCAAGACGATTTTTTAGGTAAGCCATGATCATCACATTCACATTCACCTTCTCCCTCTGCTCTTTTGTTTCTTAGTGAGTACCATAGAAATTAATTTTTCTTTTCTCTATAATTCACCTTGAGCAAAGGCCTCTCACAATGCTCTGCCACCATCAATCTTCACTAGACCCATTGTCGCACGTTGCTTTTCTCCGTGAATGAGTCATTTCTCTCCTTCTTTTGCTCCTTTGCGTCTTGGACTGACAACTCCGACCTCCCTCTCATAGTGCTTGCTATCGCACGTACCAACCTTAACCCAGCTTTGTCGTGTGCCCTCTCCCACGGTGTCTCTGTTTCTTTGTTTCTCCTTGGGTAAGCCCACACTGAGACCCCTCTCTTTTGGTTGCATATTCCTCAAAGCTAACGACACCATCGCTTTATCTCAGAAGCCTTCCTCGCCGCTGAACATGTTTGGCCTCCCAAATTTGTTGTCGTGTGTCTTGTCCCTCGATAAGGCCCTACCGCACACTTCCCTTTCCTCTTCCTATACTTGTTACTCTAGGGGGAAAAGAAACCTATATGTATTCTATAACCTTAGTGCTTACAAAGTGTAAAGTTTAATTACCCAATTACTCTTATGTTGTAACCTTGACAAACCTTAGTGATCTGAGTCATGCTAGGTACAAGCAGTTTGGCGCACCAAACCGCGTACCGACATTGACATGATTTTTTTTATTAAAAAGAAAAATAAAAGAAGAAAAATTTTGAGAGAAGAAGAAGATCTTTTATCTCATAAAAATCATTTCCGTCTTTAATTCACACCATTTCATTAAATGGATGCCTTATATGTTAATATTGGTGCTCGGTTTGGTGCACGAACTTGCTTGCAAGAAGACTTTTCCTAGTGATCTGGATGTAGTTTACAATTCTCATGTGGGCTTTGTCTTTTTACTATGGCTTGACTCTTGGGTTTGGGTTGGTCTCAATCTATTACACAAATTATTTAAGAGATTTTGTTTACTTCTTGTTAGCCCATAAAATTTTATGTTTCCTATAAAAAATAATTAAGGATTTGAATTATATAATTTAGTATTAGTTTTATAACTAGATTTTAGTAACAAACTAGTAAGAGGGTAATAATTATTTTAAATATTTTAAAAGCGAGTAAGTCTAGTTCATGAAATGAATGTCGTTGGTCATTTCCTCAGATGTGATAAGATTTGTTCTATTATATTTATAATTAAAAAATAAATAAATATGTTAAGAATACTTAAATGATAATAATATTTATTAGACTTCTTGTAGAATTGAACAACTATGTTAATTATAAGAAGTAATCTTATTTTAAGAATTTAGGTTTTCATGACTTATTTAATAGCACTAAATATAGCCTAAGTATTCTATTAAATTATGATTTGAAAGTGAAAATATATTATTAGTATTTAAATAATTTAAAATATTAGCATGCATTGATGTTGTATTAAATATAATGTTTATTTGATTATTTCCTACCGTATGAATTTAATTAAGGGGGAATATTAGGACACGTTTTCTTAGGCAGCTTTAGTGATATTTAGTACTTTGTATAGGTGACGAGTTACGAAGTGAAGTTCAAGAAGCAACGCATCAATGTAAGTAATTTGATCACAAATTAGGATCATCACATGATAGCTTAGATAAATTATTATTAAAGCCAATTTTTTATAGCCTCTTTTACGGTACGTATGTCACTATTTATGCAAAGATGTCATCCAATATAGTATATGATCATGTCATTCCACATCATGTTCAGATTCATAAATTATAATTATGTATGTATTATGTCATGTATCTCATGTGCAGAAGACAGATAAGCTTTTATGATCAAGTTAAGTAAACTTTCTTATGATCAAGTGTAAGATAAGATAAGTTTTATATGATGATCATTTAGATGCATGATACCAATGCAATTTTATGGGTGAATGTGCAAGCCACGGATGTGGGGCATGGTACCATAGTATGCTAGAATACTATTAGCAGTTCCCCTTGTGGCTGCAGGATGTAGGGCCGGTGCACAATCTTGCACACAGAGTTAAATGTGCTGGCCAGTAAGATAAGTATGATGAGTATGATAAATCAGATAATTTAAGATAAGTCATGCATAACATGAGCATATGTATAAATGATTATGATTTTAAATTTTTAACATGAAATATTTTTATGAAAAGTCATACGTTCATTATGTTTAATATTGTGATGGATTTCTTACTGAGTTTTCAACTTATTTTAGTTTTATTTCATGTTTTTAACCACCCAGATGAGGATGATGAGCACGACCAGGCATGCCAAGATTAGATGGAGCAATTGATAAATTTTGAACTTCTCAGAATGAATTATTCTTTTATGACATAAATTTTATTCAGTTGTTTCTTTTAATTTTATTTGGAGACACATTTTTATTAAATAATTATTTTATGAAATAAATGTTATTTTATTAAATACAAGATCTCTTGTCGGGCTATATTTTAAGAAAAACACGTGACATTCCTAATCCTAGGGAATAGGGTGCTACATTCTCTTTGGCGCCTTAGAGGTGAGCAAACAGAAAGACTCGAGTTAGACGCAGAAATTGTGTCTGGAGTAATATTTGTATTGTGTTTGATATGGACATACACTCTTTAAGAAATAGAGATCCACCGTAGCATGTATTTCATACTACATGTGCTTATGTGACTAGATATGAAAGTGAACAAATGGTTCCATGTTCCTTCACTGCGTGAGTCTTGTATTTTACTTTTAAATGCCATTCTTGACTTTTGACAATGTTATAAGATGGAGGCTATGATATTTGCTACTTTAGCATGTTGTCCATTATCATGTTTGATACAATCTAAAGAGATATTGTTGGGAAAGTGGTTAGTCTAAAATTGAGTGACATGACAGCGAAGGAAAGACTATTCGACAACGCATTCTCGGTTGTGTTTGTTGACGTCAAACTTTGTCGCTACAATTTGGTAGTGACAAATCTTGTGAACGCATCGTGATAACTTAGAAGCAATTATGCATAGTTATGAGTTTTTGAAACCCAAAAGGGATCAAATATGATTGATTAGATGCGATCGTATGAGTCTAGAGCATACGAGACACTTTCTATGTTGGTTATCTCTAAAAGAGATTTGGTATATTGCTCCCACACTTTTTTTTTCAAGTGTACTCGATGGTCGCACAACCTATTTGTTTGTAGGAACAAGATAGAGAACACATTGAGAGATATATACCTAGGGCATGCCCACTATGTGCGAGTGTGAGATGTAATAAAGCAGGGGTGTCCTTAGCGGGCATGCCCCTGCCGCTTCCCATAATGGGATGCAAGGCATAACACTTGGCATTACTCCAGGCGTTATGCCTGGAGTCATGAAGGTTGACCTTTAAGGCTAGCCGACAGTTACCATACGATGACTGATTTTTTATAGAGACATGTTTAAGTGTTCTAGTGATCTCTCTGTATTGTTTTGTGAAAAACTTTTAGGTTAGGGGCATCTTGAGTGTGTCTCTAGAATTATCTACATAGAACACTCACACACCAGGTGCGAACTTGGATTGAACAGAAATTTGAACACTAGATTCACTCGTGGAACAACTACACAGATTATCCTTGAGGTATTTCTTTTGTTGTGTATATTTACATAAAATCTAACACTCCCATATATATGCCACAAAAATGCTAGGATCGTACATTTCTTAGTGCCTGCTATCTCATAAATTGCTTATCTACACCAATTTTAAGTTAGAAATCTCCCTTCGAAACTTTATTTTCTACCAAACCCAATTATGCATCCCTGCTTGTTTTTGGTTGTGCTTGTTGGCCAAACTTTCGCCCATTCAACTCTTATAAACTACAACCTTGGTCTCCATGTTGTGTCTTTCTGGGATATAGCCACTAATATAAAGGATATAATGCCTTGATCTCAAATTTGAAAAACTCTATTTTTCAAGAGATATAATTTTCCAAGAATCTGACCATGAAACCCACTCTATAGATCCTATCACAAAAAAAAATTAACCCCTCTTTCCATTCCAATCATAAAACTCTAGCTCACTATCATCATGCAACGACCCTTTATGCCTTCCAATGAACCTCCTCTTAAGCCCACTCTATCTCCTCCCTCGAACTCGTCTTCATCTTCTTCACAACACTCATCGCTTGAGTCATAGTATGTATAACTCAAGTGTTACTTAAAACATTTTAATATAATTTACCACTATACAATATTATTCAAAAACTCAAATCTTAGTTCACCGTTCACATATAATTACTTTTTTAATAATTTATATATATCTTGTTTCTAAAGTTTAGAATCTTTCATCCTCTCGAGCTCTTGAGCCCCTAACCTCCTCTTCCCCTCCTTCCCATGCTTACATAGGTCCTTCATCCCCATCGTCGCATACAAATTCTTGTTTTGTTTTGCTTTCTCTTTCTCTAAAATAAAATAAACGTACAAGTGTGAGCTATCATAATAGTTTTTCCAATTAAAATTCTTGTACAAGCAACATAAAGTAAAACAAGATTGACTTACAATAGAAATTGGTTGGTAGTTTTGTTTCGCTTTTTTCTCTCTGTACAAATATTTGAGACATAAATGTCTAACCAAATATTTTTCTTTGAAATCATTGCCTTTTGTTCTGTAATGGTTTCGATCCGCTCAAGTTTAATCAATTTCATGTTGTTTCAAATTTGATATCCAGTTGCAAAGTTACGAGCAAGAAGATTTCTTGTGAAACTAAAGCTGACTTTTATTTTCAGACATTTGCTTTAAAAAATAAAAATCTTTCGAATCCTTATTATGTGGTTAGTAGTCGATCGTGGTGGAGTAGAATATCAAGTCGACGATGGCCAAAGATTTAAGAGAGGAGCGAGAGAAATTTTGACCGAGATTTCAAATGTGCGAATTGCGATTTCAGGTAATCTCAAGCTAGATTGAATTAAGGGCAAGGGCATTATTATCATTCAAACAAAAGGCAAATGATAATATTGTCCAGGAGTGTGGGGCAGAGTTAGAGGTATAAATCGCTCCAGCTTAGTCTAGGAGGGTGATGGACCGAAATTTTCCATCCATCATTTTCCTGGACTAGACCAGACCGAATACCCATAGGGACCAGACCAGACCGGTAGCTATCGGTCCGGTCTATCCGTTTCCTTTTTGCAAATAAATTAATAAAAAATTATTTAAATTACTAAAATTAAAATGAATTAAATTATTAATGTGGATTATATAACTAACTCATTAAAAAAATATTTAACTATAATTATATTTATGATTTTGATAGTTACTACTTACTAACTTAGATTTTACTCTTTAGTATGCATAATTATTAATAATATCATACATTTTATATATGGTTAATGAATATCAAATAATTTCATTGTATATAGATTATTCATACTAACTTGCAACTTAAGTATTTAAAAAAATTACCTAATTACTTTAATTAAGTGTAAATAGTAGCGTATGTATGAATGTATGATATATTAACTATTTACATATAATGACATATATTATCACATGATTTATGATTTATTATTAATTGATAGCATATATTATTTAATATTTTATATGGTCAATGATAATAAATTAAATAAAAATTACATCATTAACTTATATAATTACTATATAAAAATAATATATTAAATTATTAAAAATAATTTTAAAAAATATATGTAGGGTTTATTTCCGGTCTGGTTCAAAATTTTTAAACCTTGGGACCAGACCGAACTTCTTTAGTCCACAACTTTTGGGACCGAGACCGGCCCCTCCAATATTATTCGGTTTGGTCCATTCGGTCAGTTTTTTCGGTCTAGACCAAATTTTTGTAAACAAGAAAACTGCTTATTTGCGACTAGTTAATCCCAGTGAAATGACTATTTGCAATTAAAATTGGTTGCGAATAGTTTTTTGGTTGTAATAAATTAGTCACAAAAGCCCGTTTTTCTTATAGTATACACCCTAGGTAGAGTCCCCAATTTGAGACTATACGTAAATGGACCAAAGTTTGGCCAAAGTTTAGCGCCCAACACTTTAGCCGAAGAACGGAATAAATTCAGTTAATAAGCGAATATGTCAATGCATCGGGTAATTAATTTTTTTTTACAAAGCATCTTAAACATTCATCAGTATTATCAATTAATTAATGCATTGACATGCATGTGACAAAAAAAACACTGCTATACTACATAATTAAAAAGATACCACTTTGTCTTTGGTTCTCATGATGATCACGGAAAGACTTTCTTGTGGTTTCCGTTAAATTATTATATATATATATATATATCAATTTGATGATCTTATCAAAGTTTACTATTTTAATCTTGCATGTTCGTCTTCTGCCGGCCATCTTCCTTTAAGAACTTAATTTGTGTATATATGTTTTGCCTTGTAACCTTGATCACGTAGTCATGGACTCAGACTTGGAGTTGATAGAGGTTGAAAGAAAGAGGAGCAACCCAGAAGGAGATCAACAACCCTCAAGCCAACTTCAAAGTCTCCCACGCCACCTCGTCCTTTGCATACTTTCAAGGCTTCCCGTATCATCTTTGGTTCGGCTCAAGTCCGTATGCAGAGGCTGGCGCATGTTAGCACAAGATCCCGATCTTGTTAATATGCATAGCACATGCATGGATGCAGAGAACAATCCATGTCTCATATTCCACAGTGATTGTACCACTAGAGAACGGCTTTACTTTGTAGACTTTCCTGCTTGCAGCCATGGGGAGGAGAAGGTTAAAAGGTTCCGAGTGCCTTCCCGGAAGGCACTGCGTAAGTTTGATGTGCTAGGCTCATCTAATGGTTTGTTATGCTTATCTGCTTCGTTACATCAGAATGATGCAGCACTCTACATATGCAATCCTTTTATCAGGAACTACGTACGTTTGCCAAACTACCCTACGCAGTATCCAAATCAAGAGGTGATTTTTGGATTCGGGTTTCATCCCACAACCAAGGAATACAAGGTGATTAAGTTAGTGTACTACAGGAGAGATGGTACATTCTACCGATATCTGCCCGATGCATCAGCATATATTACGGATTCAGAGGTTCAAATCTTCACTTTGGGTAGCTCCACCTGGAGAAGTTTGGGAAAGGCAAGGGACCGCTACTTTTCTAGTCAGTCGTTATCACAGGCGTTGGTTAATGGAAGACTGCATTGGTTCACTCTGCCAAATCTCCAAAGGATGGAGATCATCTCGTTTGACTTGGCGGATGAGCAATTCCGGGAGGTCCCAAGTACAACTTTGAAGGGTACTCTTTACGACCTGGTGGTTCTAGGAGGATATCTTTCTGCTGCAGTTTGTTTGAACTCTGGCACATTGGAGATATGGGTAATGAGAGAGTATGATGTGGAGTCGTCTTGGATTAAGAAATTAAACATAAGAGCCCACATGCCTAAGGGACTTGAGGAAGACTTAACAAATCAAATAATCTTCAATAATTCAAGAATACGTCGGCATAGAGGGATCTGGAGGCATATGTCGGCATGGAGCTGGCCCCGAGTTTTATGCCTTCTGAAGACTGGCGAGATCTTAATGGAATATAAAAGTAGAGTTCTGGTATCTTATGACCCAAAAAGTGGAGAGTTTAAAGACCTAATGTTTCAGGGAATACCAAAGTGGTATCGGACAATTGTGCATGCGGGCAGCCTTAATTGGATTGATTGATACCTTCTCCGATGCATGAAGCACCAAATTCTCAGGAAACAAGATGAACCTGATTTTTTATTCTACTATATATCAGCGTTTTGATTACAGTCCTTGACTTATTCTGGTTCATTATCGAGCTTAAATACCATTTTCAAATATTCCATGGCTCTCTGTCGAGGTGGTGTACCCCTCAGAATATTGTACCTATATTTGAGTAAAAAGATGTTTTGACATAATTATTGTTATAAACTTTTTTCTGGTTTATTGGGAAAGTAGTTTTTGCTTTGATGTTAGTTTTTTTTTTTTTTTTTTCTCGGCAATAAAGGATTGGAGGGGCGGCCAAAGATGGTTTTCCTATCAAGACGTGACCATAGTAGCACCCAACCCGCTGGAGAGGTAGACTGGACGGGCCTAGACAGTGAGAACTATAGGCGCTCTCTACAAATCTAGTCTGACCTCAACCCTATGAGGACATCAATGGTCCATGAGCCAAAGGGACACACCAATAACCATGAGCGCTTCCCGTTGCGGGATTCGACCCTAGGACCTAGTGCCCACAGCCAAACACATAGACCACTGAGTCACCACCCTCAGTGGTGCTTTGTTGTTAGCTATACTAACAACCTAATTATATGAACTTTCTATTTACTTATTTCTATCAAAATTCCAATTTAAGAGAAATAAAGATTAGTTAAAGAAATTAGCTTATAAACATAATCTATTCTTTTTTTTTTTTTTCTCACAAGCAAATATTTACAATCCATTTTAACTCCCTTACATTTTGTCTTCCTTCTCTGTTGCTTTCCGCCTCTTTCTCCCTCTCCTAATATTTTTTGGATCATCTTGTTACCAACTATTTTATTTCTTTACTTATTTTTTTACTTTTAAAGGATGTGCAAGCCTCCGAATACTCATTTTGATGTGCAAGCCTCCGAATACTCATTTTGAAAAAAATTATTAAATTTGAGATCCACGTAAAAAGTTATTTTTTTCAATAGTGGACTTCACTTGTTTTAAATAGAGTGTGTGAGATTTGCACACCCTATAATTATATATAACATTACTCTTACTTATAGTTAGAAACAAGAGGATATAAAAAATATTAGAGAGAGGGAAAGAAACAGAGAAAAAGAAGACAAGTAGTAATTACCAATATTCTTTGTTCGTAATTCTATATACAACCGTGAAGTGCATAAACGCCGCGTAATCGCTTTGAAAAATAGTGAGGTCCACTATTAAAAAATTAATTTTTCTCATGTGGGTCCTTGTTTTATTTATTTTTTTTAAAGCGATTACACGACGGTTGCACAATTCACGGTTGCAAATATCTTTTCTCTTTTTGTTGTTTATTGTTATAGCAAACCTAACGCATGAAAAGAAAACATAAACAAGACAACGGATCGATACAAAAAATATGTTCACATTCCTTGGTTATATCAAGCAGGAGATCGACCATCAAAACGAGTCATTTATATATCGTCCCAATTGAAGACAACCACCAATCTAAATGCTTTACGATTAACTATTTTGAAGTACGCATCTGATGATGGAGATCATAACTGAATCTGGAGATCATAAGCACTTGTTCTTTCAAACCTTGACAAAGGAGAAGATCAAACTTTGGCAAAGGAGAAAAAAATGTTAAGATACAAGTTAATACCACTTTCCATCAATTTAAATTTTTAGTATAAGTAGTGATTTTTCATGATATCAAAACAAAGGTTATGTTTCGAATCTTGACTCTACACTGTACGTACCCTAATTAATTAAATATTATACGTATGTATTAGGCCTACTTAATGAATGGGAGTAATTGACTCGCGTGAGAAAAAGTATTAGATATAAGGTATATAATAAAATCTATATTTTTTCATCACTTAACATTTTGAAATAAGTAGTAATTTTAGAGAAGAGAACTAAATAAAATAGTTGAAATAGTATCAAGTTGGGCGTTGCATGAGCGACATGTGCCAGTATTTTTATTTATTTGTTTGTTTTGTATATGGTTGGATATTGGTAGGTGTACAAGCCATTAGAGCCGCTGAAGGGTGGGACTGTGGCACTAGATGAGTCCACGATCGATCCACTCTGCTTGAACATGGCACAAGAGAGTTCAAACGTCGTTGGCTTCATGTTTGAACCTTTTTTAAGACAAGTATCTGTATGTTTAATGTCTCAAATATTATATAATAATTAACATTAGAAATAAATATCCCATATATACCCTATTTGGGATTGTACTTAATTAACACATGTTAATTAAGTACAATAAATATATGAAGGAGGATGCTAGACAAAAAATAAAAATACAATAAATCAATTATACTAATTGATAGTAATTGATTTACAAAATAAATTAAATATAGTACAGAATAAGTCATATTACCAAACATATTAGAATATTATAAAGAATTAATTTGTGCATTAGCCGGAAGTCTCAGCACACTCAACGCATTGAGTGAAAAAATAAATAAATAAAAAAATATATGTGAGGTGTGCTGCGGCTTCCGGCTGATGCCCAGCAAACCTCTATTATAAATATATTCTATAATAAATATGGTAATATTCTGACAGAGATAAACCAACATAATTAACCAATATATAACAGGTCTTATTCTATAAATGGTGAATGCACACTTAGATGTATATGGTAACATATATATAATTGTGAGTAGTATAAATGTAACAACCCGGCTCAATAATTCTAAAGTCAAGATATTAATAATTTTTATTGGGTTTCAATTATATCTAATGAGTCATATTGGATAAGTTCACGATCGATAAATTATTAAGGCTGATTAGGAGTTTTAATTAGGTTCAATAACTAGGTTAAATCTCATTTATTATTTATTGAACGAGTTAGACTCTTTTTAGAATTTAAAGATTGGCTATTAGAAATTTATTTTAATTTAAAATATCACTGATTGAAGTCCCCTACACAGTCTCAGTCACTGTCAATCCTATAATAAATGAACTAATAGATCATCTTTTTAAATTCAAACTCTATTCTTGAATGATCGTGACCGAGTCCAACTCGAATTCAAATTCGTCGGCATCCTATTCCAACAGAGAGACAACTCTACAAGTTATCTTCACGTTAAAACTCTTTATCCGAGTCCAACTCAAACTGGTTGTTACCCTCTCCCAAATCTCTCAATAAATATTTCATTTTCGTGTGTTATTTGAAAAAAAAAAAAACCCCCATAAACCTCTTAGTCCAGCACCGTGATCAATTTTGTGTTGAAAATTTTAGGAAGCAACACTACAAAGTAAGTAACTTGATTATAAATTAGGATTATCATACGTTAGCTAGTTGTATATGTTATTATTAAAGTCAATTCTTTGAAAGCCAGTGTTTATGTACCACGCATGTCATAATATTTGCAAGCATATCATTCATCAGGTTTAATTCCGCATATTGTAGTCATGTATATATTATGCATCTCATGTGCATAAGATACATAAGTTATCTTAAGTTCAAGTGCAAGATAATATCATATCAGTTAATTAATTGATCATTCAGATGCATGGTACCAATGCAGTTTCAGGGTGGGCATGTAAGCCACAGACTCGAGCATGGTCTGCCATAGTACGCCAGAGTACTGCACAATCGGCTTTCCACTGCTGCAGCATGGGAAGTTAGTTCATAACCTTACACACAGGGTAAGTGTATTCGCCAGCCAGATAAGTCAGCTCAATCGGTAAAATCAAATCAATCAGTCAATTCAGATAAATCAAGACATGTTATGCATAGCATAAACATTAGTATAATCAATCATGATTTTAGGTTTTCAGCATAAAATGTTTTATGAAAAACTTATGTTAAGTATGTTTACGTTATGATAGGTTTCTTATTGAGTCATCGACTCATTTTAGTTTTTTTTTTTTTTAAACCACCACAGGTCAAGATAATTATGATGATAGAGCTGCAGGATGAGACTTAGTCCAGGGATGAGTGACAGTAGCCTAGATGATGTACATAGAGTTTAAGTTATAATTTTTATGGCACGGGCTTTGAGAAATTTTAGTAAATGCTTCTACGCACTCTCATTTATGATTTCAATATTTTAATTCAAAACAACTTTATTTATTATAAGGAATCTTTGTACTTGACGTTTCTTTCAAAATAAAAGAAAATATTTTTAAGTCAATGTCAGTAGTAGCACTCTGGCTCTTGAGAATTTCTTAAACTTGGGGAGCAGGGTGTTACAATAAACTAGGTGCCTCGTACAGTCACAAAAAAAGGGTACATAATTACTATCCAGAGAAGCATATATTGGAAAGAACTTGCATGAAAAATTAGATGAGTGATGAAACGGTCATTCTCAGAACTCAAAAGGCAACTCTCGAGAGATACGTGCAGCACAAGAAAACTCACAAACCACAAATCGTTCGAAGGATAATGGTGGTATTGTGAAAATCACCACGCATACTCTTGACGCGCCGCTCACAACTGTGCGTGGTCCTCACGCGTCCCACTTCTGGCAGCTTCTTTCGCCACACATGCCAAATCACCGGAATTGCCACCATCAGATCTTTCGAATTTGACTTTTGTGGTTGAAAAGAGACTAGCGTGTTACCTTCACGCGCCATCATAGATTCCAAAGTCTACCGAAATTGGTCTAAACTGTAATCTGTTCTTTTTCGCATCTATCTTACTGGTTTCCTTATTATTTTCCTTATTGTTTAGTAAAAAAAAAAAATGAGTTCATTTCTTGGACAATTGTCTGTAAAAGGTTAAGTCATATCTTTCTATGAAGGGTGAGGTTGAGTCTCTATTAAGGCAAAGTGTTATTTCTTGTATGTTTGTCTGTAGAGAGTATCAGCAGTAGTGAAGACCAAACTAGTCACAAAAGGAAATAGTGTGCTGATGGATTTCCAAATGTATTAATTGGTTTATGAGGTAATAGTTGATATGGGGATATCCATATATGTATCCGATCATGGATATAAGTTTTTATGATTAATGAATGATGACAGTTTTCCTTAGAAAAAAGACTCAAAAGGCAACTGTAATTTTTTTTTAAGGGAAACTGTCATCATTCATTTATCAGAGAAATTTACATCTTTGACCGAATACATGCAGGGATATCCCCATATCAACTATTACCTCATAAACCACTTAATGTATTTGGAGCTCCACCAGTACACTATTTCATTTTGTGATTGGTCTGGTCTTTACTACTACTGATACTCTCTACAGACAAGCATCCAAAAGATAACACTCTACCTAAATAGAGACTCAACCTTACCCTTTATAGAAAAAATGACTCAACCTTTACAGACAATCGTCCAAGAAACGAACTCATTTTTTGTTTTTACTAAACAATAAGGAAAATAATAGGGAAAGTAGTAAGATAGATGCAAAAAAGAACGGATTACAATTTGGACCAACTCTAATAGACTTCAGAATTTGTAACGGCACGTGAAGGCAACACGCTAGTCTCTTTTCAGGCACAAAAGTCAAATATGAAAGATCTGATGGTAGCGATTCCGAAAATCTAGCACGTGTGGCGAGAAAAACTATCAGAAGTAGTGGCATTTGAGGAGCACACATAGTTGTGAGCGGCGCGTGAGGAGCACACGTGGTGATTTAAAATCACCACTATCCTTCGAACGATTTTCAGCCGGTGAGTCTTCTTGTGCTGCACGTCTCTCAAGAGTTATCGGAAAACTATAGATCTGCCTTAAAGGAAACAAAATAAACTAAGAAAAGATAACTAACTTGATAGACAAAGTGAGTAGATGGAGAGAGGAAGCTAAAATCACCGTCTGTAATTCATCAAAGGCAACTGTAGTTGGACCTACTCAATACGGCACAAAATAAAATTAGTTAGCGAATATGTCAATGTGCATGCATGAGGTAATCTTTACAATTGCTCTGCAAATGTTTTAACGAGGAAACATTTATAATCAGTATGATGCATTGAATTGTGACGAAAAGAGGCCACTTAATTTGTCTCTCACGCCAAACTTTCTTGAGGTTTCCATCAATTTAGATATTAATTTGATGATCTCATCGAAGTTCACTACATATTTTAATCTTGCATGTTCTTCTTCTGCCGGCCTTCTCCCTTTAACAAATTTTGATGTGTATCTTTTGCCTTGTAAACCTTAACCTAGTCATGGACTCAAACTCGGAGATCATAGATCAGGACCTCAGGTTGAAAGAAAGAGGAGCAACCCAGAAGGAGATCAACAACTATCAAGCCAACTGGAAAGTCTCCCACATGACCTCATCCTTTATATACTTACAAGGCTTCTCATATCATCATTGGTTCAGTTCAAGTCTGTATGCAGAGGTTGGCGCATGTTAGCACAAGATCTTGATGTTGTTAATAAGCATAGCACATGCATGGATGAGAACAGTCCATGCCTCATATTCCACAGTGATTGTACCACCAGAGACCAGCTTTACTTTGTTGACTTTCCTGCTTGCAATCACGAGGACGAAAAGGTGAAAAGGTTTCACGTGCCTTTGGAGGAGGCAATGCCTGAGTTTAATGTGCTAGGCTCATCTAATGGCTTGCTATGCCTATCCGATTCGTTACAGAGTGATGCACTCTACGTATACAATCCTTTTTCCGGTAACTACCAACATCTGCCCCAGTCTGCACAGTATCGGAATCAACGGGTGGTTTTCGGATTCGGGTTCAATTCCACAACCAAAGAATACAAGGTGCTTAAGATAGTTTACTATAGGAAAGCATGTACAGCCTTTGGATTCAGTGCTATAAGAGATTCAGAGGTTCAAATTCTCACTCTGGGTAGCTCCGCCTGGAGAAGTTTAGGAAAGGCAAGTTACCACCTTTATCAGTGGCCATCACAGGTCTTCGTTAATAGAAGACTCCATTGGGTGACTTGGCCACGCAGACACCACCGAGGGACCAGGATCATCTCGTTTGACTTGGAAGACGAGCAATTTCGGGAAGTCCCAAGTACAACTTTAAAGGGGTACGATTATCATCTGGTTATTCTAGGAGGATGTCTTTCTGCTGTAGTTTATTTTAACTATTGCAAATTGGAGATATGGGTAATGACAGAGTATGATGTGGAGGAGTCTTGGGTCAAGAGGTTCAACATAAGAGCCTACGTGCCTATGGGACTTGAAGAAGAGCCAGCGGACCAATTCTACAAGAATTCTGAAATTCCCAAAGTACCCCTATAATGCAACGGAAATATCTACAAATTCACTCAACAAATTGGTTAGTATTCAAGCATGCAATTAATTTAATAATTAAAAAATAACATAAAATAAATAAATTGCATAACACTAAAATTGGTATCGAAGGGAAACCCTTTAAAGAACTCTTTAGGTAAAATCCTACGGGGCAGCCAAACCCAAGAAACTCAATCGTATTATTTGAAAATCAATTACAAGTACTCATCAATTACAAAACCTTTGCAACTTGACTCTCTTACTTGCCCAAACCAACGACCCGTTTTCTTCTACCGCGATAGCAGCCAGAACCTCTGGCGATCTTCAAATATTACATTTCCTCCTATAACTCTAGGGGCTAAAGTCCAATCACATGATCATCCACGCTCGAAGCACGATTACACTCAAAAGAGAGATCACAAATATGAAAATTCACTAACGAATTTTCTTACCAAACAATGCACTAGAAAGTGCTCTAGAAAATATGTAGATCTGAATCTCTATGGATCCTAACCAGTAGGATCCTTTAAATAAACAATCTGAAAAGAGTCTCAGTTGAAGTAGGATTCTGCTGACGGGCAGAGACAGCCGCGAGAACGTTTCCTGACGGATTGCTGACATGTCGCGATAACTCTTCTCTAGAGTAACTGATTTCTGTTCAGTTTCTGTTTTGGATAAGTGCAGATCCTTATGGACTCAAATTTCACATAGATGACTTATCTAAACAACCTCTAAGACTTCTAGATAGACTGAATGTTGTTATAGATAAAGTCAATAATTATTTTACATTCATCCATAATTACCAACTTAATGATAGGATAAACTCTATCATTTTAGTCACCTAATCCTATACAAACTTATCAACATAGTCACCTAGTCCTAACTAAACTTTTACATCTACCAGCTCCCCCTTTGACGGATTGGTGACAAAGTCAACTTGAGGAATGTCTTACATCTACAAATTCAAAGATAATTGAGAAAGGAGAATTTGTTCGAGTTTTATGCCTTCTGAAGAACGGTGAGATCTTGTTGGAATACAAAAGCAGAGCTCTGGTATCTTATGACCCAAAAGGAGGAGAGTTTAAAGATCTAATTTTTCAGGGAATCCCAAGGTGGTATCAAACAATTGTGCATTTGGGTAGCCTTAAGTGGATTGATTCACTGATGCATGAAGCGCCACAATGGAAAAAGTAGACAATTTCCGCCTCTTCTCCCATGGTTTCGGATTTCCATCACCAAAGCCCCGAAGGTATGTGGTTGTAAACATCTACATGTTATCTGAAGTCATAGACTCATATAGATTGTATTTGTGAAATTCTGTCAGTGCTACATCACCGGAAACTGAGTTTCCTTGTACTTTTTATGAAGATTACCACCTTTATCAGTGGCCGTCACAGGTATTGGTTGATGGAAGACTTCATTGGGTCATTTGGCCATGCAGCAGGGAAAAACATCATCTCATTTGACTTGGCAGACGACGTCCCAACACCATTAAAGGGTTGTGATTATCATCTGGTGGTTCTAAGAGGTTGTCTTTCTGCTGCAGTTTATTGCAGCTATGGGAAATTAAAGATACGGGTAATGAGAGAGTATGATGTGGAGTCTTTTTTTTTTTTTTTTAATAAAGAGGACGGGACCCCAATTTTATTGATTGTCCTCACTTGTGGCGGAGGGAAATCGTGGTTACAAGTACGACACCTGGGATTTACATAAGCGCTAAATCTAGGAAAAAAAGAACCCAGGCATCAAAATCAGTATAGAGTATGATGTGGAGTCATCTTAGATAAAGAAATTCAACATTCCTACCTAAGAGCCTATGGGATTTGAAGAAGAGGACCACTTCTTCGAGATTCCAAGCATACTTTTGAAAGGAGGATATGTTCGAGTTCTATGCCTTTTGAAAGGAGAATCTAAAAAACTCGAGTCAGGATATAGAAGAGTGGCTACTGACAGATGTTCATGTGGGTGGTCTCAACTGGATGCTTTTTATAAAGATGTAATACATTAAAGTTTAAACCATCCCATTCAACCACATCAACCGCCAAACCCAAAGAACAGGCCATAGGTCACAAAATTTTGACCATCAATCTTTGTGAATGGGGATATTTTGCAAGCGTTAAGGATGAAAGCCAGGGTTAATGCTAAGAAGCAACTAAGATTTTCCCATGTTATGAAAGCAATTAGGTACCATATGTTTGTGAAAAGGATGCTGAAGCTAAGGATTGTGTAGGTTAATCTCTTTTCACTACTTATCTTGTAACAATTAGGTAAACAGGCCACGGGCATCATAACAATGGTGGTTGTCAAGAACAACAATGGAAAACAGGGATGCAAAATTTTGTCTTCATTTTACTTGATATTCAAGCATGTGAATGATCATGGGAAAATTTAAAAAAAAAAAAAAAAAAAAATTGCTTACATGCAGTCTTGACTGCAACATCAAGGATCGGCACCTGGAAATTCTCGTCACAGAATACCAGGGATTTTCCAAGCAAAACCATCACTGCAGTTAACTGCATGACGCGTTTAGCTTTGTAGTTCTCTTGGGTCTGAAAGTTGTTCATTTGTCTCTAGCCTGGAAATTGGGGTTCAATGACATTTCAATTTCCTCGAGAGAACGCCCTTTAGTTTCGACTATGAAATATTTGGCAAATATTGCTGCTAACAAGGAAAATCCGCCAAAGCTAGCATAAACTGGAGCAACTCCAAATTTCTCCACCAGGTCAAGGAAGAAAAGACCCACCAAGAAATTGCAAACCTGATAAAAAAAAGGCATGAAACATGTTAAAACCTGTCCAGAATTCGGTAGAACCATCATGAAGCAGATAAGTGAAACAAAATATGAACATACAAACAGATAAGTGAAACACAATTAGCATGAATCAAAATGATCACAACTGACAATGTTGGATGACCATGCAGTTCTCAAGGAAATAAAAAAGTGGACAACACTTGTTCTAACTTTTAATACCTACCCAATGAGATGTAAAACTGAATCCCATTATCTTCCCACGCATCCTAGTGCTGCTTAGCTCCGGTATAATGAGACCAGTCACTGGGCCAGCTCCAATTGCGAAGGTAAATATGTACCTAAAGAAGAAACAGACGCAAAAAAAAAAAAATAAATAAATAAAAAATCCATGAATGTCTATCCTGAGTATTTTCTAGATAACAGAAAAAACATTCAGTGTCAATTAGACAGAAGAAGAGCAAGAAGAGTTTGGTGACTGAAGCTGGCCCCATGAAGGTGCATAAGTTTGGTGGAAGAGCAAAAGTAATCAGAGAATGAGCATAAGTTTGGTAATCATGATATTTCTCTATCAAAAGTGAGAGTTTTAATAAAATTGGAATACCATCCTCTGCATTTTATTTGCCTTAATCTTTTTTTTTCATCGGTAAAAAAGTTTGCCTTAGTCTTAAAGGTTGCAAAGTAAGCAAATACTTACAGTACAGTTCCCAGTATTGATAAGTTGTGACTGAATGATTCATCTAATGGAAAATTGATTGCGTAGACTACAAGAAACATGGAAACTGCCTGCATGGAAACAACGCACTTGTAGCCAAGTATCATAAGCCGTATGGAAAACTATCGTAGAAATTTGATAACTTTGATACAACTATGGAGAATTCCAAACATGATAATTTTCTGTGACAATTTTCAGATCTCAGGAAAACATAAAATCTTTCTCATCTCTGAAAGATGTAAGTAAACACCCCCCCCCCCCCCCCCCCCCAAAAAAAAAAAAAAAACATTATTAGACTAATTTCTTCAATAAGTGTTTTATGCAAACTAACCATTCCTAAGTAGCTTCCAATCAAGAGCTTCCGTCTTCCTTGCTTATCGATCAAGTATAAAGCAGTGAGTGCACCTGGAGGAGATGATCGGCAGATGAAAAAGAATGAGAAGCTGTTCTAATTAGATTTTTATTCTACATGCAGAGACAAGTAGATGCAGATTAGATCTCAACCTGCAAGGTTGGTTAATCCAACAACCGAGCTTGCTAAAGCACCATTTGTAACTCCAACATCTTGAAAGGTCAATGATGAAAAATAAAGAACCCCATTTATGCCTGCAAACTGCTGAAGTACAAATAGAGCACCTCCAATAAATGCAACTGCAGCCAGACAAGATGAGTCTTCCATAAATGAGGATTCATTTGGGATATAACGTAATGCTAGGATACAATGCCACTTTCCAATTAAAAGAAAAAAAATCTCATAACAAGCTAGGCAGTGTACCGAATATTTAAATGTGCTTATATTTCTCACAACTTGACCCTCAATTAAAATAATTAAAATGGCCAATTTTGATGCATGACTTTAAAATTCCTTTCATGTCCAAAAACCACCTTGCTACAACCTCTAGAGTGTGGCTCTTCCAGGAGTTCAAACCATCTGCTGTTCAAGTCACTTCCATCATTTTTGCTGACTGACTGAAATTCTTTAACTGCTTTCTCAACTTCAGATGCCCCCCAAAGGTCACGTATAACTGATTTAGCATCATCCAATTTCCCAGCCTTCATAAACAACACAAGGCAGTACTGAGAGAAGCCCAATGAGAAATAAACACAAGATTGTGAATAAATGAACGACAGAGTCCTACTTTACAAAGCCAGCGGGGGCTGTCTACAGCAAACTGCATGCCAAGTGTAAGAATAAATCCAGGGACACTTGCGATGTAGAGCATCATCCTCCACCTGAAAGGTATACTATTGAAGTTTATCCAAAAGTTCCCCAAAGACAAAAATTCTATGCTTTAAAAAGTCATCTCCGGACTCTTCAATAAATTTTTTTTTTTTTTATAAGTAAGAAGATATTTTATCAATATAAAATAGGCATAGCCCAAGTATGCAGAAAGTATACAAGAGAATACGCCTAGTTAGGAGATCTTCATTAAAAAATTCTTACTTTCTGCTTTGTTTTAAATGACATACAAACCATGATCTGACAAAAGGCATGCCTTTATATGCAGGGTAAGAAATAACCGGTGAAAAAGCATTCACATACACGATAAACTGATAAAGATGACACTGGTATATGGATTCAGAATCCCAAGTACAAGGTCTGGAAAATCCTAGCAGTTCCTGAAACTTTTCAAAACCCCCGATTTTATTCTTTAAATATTCTCAATTAACAGAAAAACGTCAACATATGCAAGTAAGTTATAACGAGAAAATTAAGAATTTCCCCAAAACAAAATATATCAGAACCTCACCAATGTGGATCATTGTCAGAGGGAATTGCCAGAAACAGTGACGAAATAATCCCAAGGCAGGTGCCAATTTGACACAAGGCTCCTAGTGAACCTCTATATTTTGTTGGAGCAACCTACGACAAATACAGACAAAAAGGGATGAGCAAAAAGAATTAACTATTGCTGCCATTTAAAAATTGGTAAGTCCACATCTGCAAAAGATGCAATGAGCACACAAAAGTATGATCACTGTGACAAGAAAGAAAAAAAGTCCATCCTAATATTAACTTCGTGTTTGAACATTATATAGGATAAAGTCACAACCCTCCAGAAAACTCTCAAGGTGTGCAGAGCCTATTACTTTTTTTATAGGTAATCAAGAATAGGCATAGCCAAGTACACATGACGTATATATAAGATATACCTAACTAGAATTTACAACCGAAATAAGAAATTCATGGACATTAAGCCCATTAAAATCTACTGCCCAAGCCCAAAGGAACAAGGTTTCAATCCATCCATTGTCATCTCGCAGTCCTCAAAGCTTCTATCAGCCTATTATTTAAGATATTATTTGTATCAAAGGCACTGCTAAAACACGTTATACAGAATCCAGGAACTCACTTTTAAAGCATTTTGGAGCTGGTCACTTCATCTCATTGTTTCCAACCATATCAATCATAAGTTGCTTTCCCGTACTTTTTCTAATATATACTGAATAATAAATGCTCAGTATAAGGCAACCCATCATATCTAGAGAAAATATATTGAAGTTCTCTTATGCCAGACCTTGTCCAGCTGCCGAATTTTAAAAGGAAACCCATTATAATCATGATTAAGTTCAAGATTACTAGAAACTGCGTTTGGAACAAATGAACCTCGAAGATACAGCATAATTAATATACAATGGCACCTCAGATATATAAATTGGAACAAGAACTGTGTTCACGCCTATACCAAGCCCAACAAGAAATCTTCCCCAAAGTATTTCATCCACGGAGTGGGCTTGTGCACTGTAACAAATGTAAAAGAGTCACAATCTTTTTCTGATAGGTAAAAGAGTTGTAAATTAAAAGTTGATTGTAGTGGTAAAGTCAAAACAAAGCTTTGAAAATTCAGGGATATATTGGGTGTTATATGCACGTATGTAAATCATGTCATGCTCAACACTACATGTTTGTAACTCAATATTGCCAGATTGTTATGGAGAGATCATGACATGCATCTAAGAAAATGAAAAAGGGGAAACAAACGTTAATAGTTAATAACATAGTCAACAAGTACCCGTGATACAGTGAAGTTCCAGCATATACTTGTTGAAAAGAAGGTAAACAGAAGGTTGAAAAGAATGGTATTTCAGTGAAGGCATGAAGACAATGATGGGAAATTTTCTCTAGAAAATGGAAATTGTCAATGAAAATTAGAACAACAGCAATTATAATAACAAACCAATTAGAGCAAAGTGGGTTTAGATTATCCCAATAAATATTGATTGAGGCATGCTAGAAACAGCGCTGTCCTTAGAGAGGAGTCACCTTCCTTTTACCCAGGGTTTGTCAGCATATTATTAAAAGAAACAAGCTTCGAATTACATTTTTGCAATGAGAACAATCCCGCAAACTCAAATACGTTTAAAACTTAACAAGACAATGTGTAAATGATGACAAGAGAAGAGAGTGAAAGAAGCAAGAGGGAAATAAACTTGGATTCTTTGTCTAATCTGTCTCACTAGGTACATGTTTCTACAAGCAAATTGATTTGTCTTCCTAATTGACGTTGTGTTGCAGAGTTCGTAGACCACTAAGAAAAGTTAAAAACCAAACTTATAATTGGATATAATGAGCTTTAGAAATCCATAGCATGTGATCCAACATATATATGGCAATAAATCAGGAGAACCTATTTCAATTAAACCCATCATAGAAGCTTCAAAAAAAATTCACAATAAAAATAGACTTGTATGCTTTATCTAGAGGTTCACAACCAAACCTTGGCATTCCCTGGCTAAAAATCAGACGACCAAATTGGGTCCTGTAGTGGTGTATATTACCTTAATATCGCACCAAGAATCAAGGGTATTGTGTCAATTTGAAAAGTGCGTCGACAACCAAGTTTATCAACCAACGAACCAGAGCTTATGCTTCCAATAAAGGCACCGGCAATAAATATACTAACCACAAGACCCTCAAGGATTGAGTTTCCCTCAAAACCAAGCTCTCGTGCGATAGAAACAATAGGACCATTCATTACTCTGCAAAACACACGTTATATCTCCATATAGTTTATCCACTGATTTTCCAAAGTTTCTGTTGATAACAATTCAAACATTGGGAAACATGCAGTCTAAGTTGATTGAATTTAATTGTTTATCTAAACCTTAAGCAGCTATGATCAATTGTGTTCCCCAGAAACCTAATAAAAATGCTCTCAAGCGTCAATATTAATATAGTTTAGTATTTCATTATCTTAGATACTGTTTTTCAGGAAGGGAAAAGACTGTATTCATTTGATATTGTTGTACAATGCTTGTGAGAATTATCGATTAAAAAAAGAAAAGAAAAGATAATATCATTTATTCTTACTACTATTGTTATCATTATTCCTAAGCAAATCGAAAATATGTTATCTCCCACAAATTGAACATAATTGCAGCACACAATGATATAATTTTTTGTTTGAACTTAACTGAATGGAAGTTCAGAAATTACAAAAATATTTTTTAGATAGATGGCTACCAATAAAATAAAATTGAAAGAACAATAACATAATTTCTTCCATGCTATGTATATATTTCCAAGTAAACAAGGTTGGGGACACTAACCAATAGAAAAGCAAAGATGGTGTGCTTCGCTCAATTTCTGCGCACTTCTCTTATATAGTCAAATATCACGTCCACTTGTTTCATCTATTAACTTTTAACTCAAAATTAACGTGCACAGGTGATGTGCAGAAGAGGTGTAGAAAAAAAAAGCAGTTTCATTCAGCTGAAGGAAACAATCATTTTGCTTGACGGAGTTGAGTGTTTCATTCAATCAAAAAATTGAAAACGAAAAAAAAAAAACAGCAAGTTCGCCCAAACAACCAAAAAAAAAAGGAGGAAAGAGAGCAAAAGAGACTAACCCTATGTGATACCCAAACAGGAAATTGGACATGGAAGCGATCAACACGTGAGGAAAAGCAGGTAGCCATCCAAAATCAGAACCTTCACCGTTCTTTTCACTTACTGAGAGCTTTTCACTCTCTGGAATATCTACATATCCAAATAATTAATGCAAAATTACTAAATATGATATTAAATTAATCATAAATGAACAGATTGTATGAGGTGAGTGGGATGACCAGGTTCCCAAGTTTCCAAGTCTTTGGGCTGCTTTTTTGCTGCCGGAACGTTTAACTTCCCAACCCGAAAACGACCGTCCAAACGACAAGATAATGATGCGGGAAGAGAAACGAGAAGTTTCGGGTTTCGGCGAGTGTTTATTATTGCCGGAACCGGACCCACCGGATTCACAGTAGCCACCCACATCGGGTCACGGCGAGGTGGGGGGGGGGGGAGGGAGTTGTCGAGAATCGAGGAGTTGAAATGATCATCATCATCGAGAAGAATCGAAAATGTAAGCCACGTGGAGGAACATGGTGGGCCAGCCACGTGGCGGAACGTGGTGGGCCAGCAGTAGGATCCACATCGGATATAATGGGGTAGAGTTTCAAAAATCTTACACGTTAGAGACTTTTCAGATGGATAAGACAGACTCCACGGGCCAATATGTTGACTGGGCAGCGTTATGACTCATGAGTCTGTCTCCTGTGACCGCGCCAGTAATAAAATAAATAAATTTTATATAAATGTTTTTGTTTTTTTCTTGGATTTATATGAAATTTGTATATTTATGATTTGTAAAAATTATTTTTCTTTTTTTAATAGTAATCTTTTTAATATTAAAAATAGTTTTTTGTAATATTATTTAGATTTATGATGATTTTATAACTTATACTTTTTTGTGTTTTTTTATTTATTTTTAAATATTTTAATCTTCTAAATAGTTTGGCTCAGGTTATATGTATTAATCATTTTAAACTAATAATTAATCTATATATATTTACCATTTAAAAATAGTATGAATTCAGCTGTTCCAAGGAGGGCTCTTTCCAAGATCACCCCATGCCATCTTTCTAAATTGTTATTTTAGACTAAGTTTAGATGTTGTTCTGATTTCAGATAGATAATCAGTAAATAATATTAATAAAAAAATAATTTATAAATAGTAATAAATAATTTATGAATAATAATAAAAAATAGTATGAGACTACTTCACTTGTCAAACACATTCTTAAGCTCTATAGTCTATACTCACTCCATCTACAAATTCAATTTTTAGATCTTGCTAACGCTCTCTTGTCGTCACCCTTTCTCCCCCTTCCATTCTCATAATTTTTCTTGTTTTTCCTAAGCATCTCCTGGCACTTTTACTCTCCAATTGTTTTCGTGTTTATGCTCTTGCTCCTTTCTAGATCCGTCTACGATGGCTTCCAAGAGCACCTCCCGTTACAATTCTTCGTCCTACGATGGACACGGGTGGTCCACGGTTGTTGACCGCACAACCCTTGATGCGCTTCGTTGTACGTACGATATCCCAGAGTCAATGATCTGAAGGTTCTGGCTCTAGGCAACGGGGTCGTTGACTCTAAAGGCTACGCCGAGAGGGTGGCTCTATACTTCAGGATGTCCACGCAGGGAGTTAGGCTTCCCTTTTGCTCCTGATTCGCAATGTACTGGGATTTTTAGGCATGGCCCCGGCTCAGGTGTACCCTAACGCTTGGAGGGTCTTGACGTTATGCTGCGTGGCGTGGAGTTTGGTCCTGGAATCCATCCAAGAGGAATACCCAAACCTGACTGCCCAAGAGTTCCTATTCACTCAAGTGGTGTCTCTCAATCAGCTGACTCTGCAAGTGGCAGTCTTTCTGCGCGGTCAGGATCAAGGGCCTCTCACGACCCCAAGATAGAAGAACTCTTCCCGATGTGCACCCCATGCGCTTCTAGTGCCTCCGCCCTTTGGCTTCCCAACGGGTCAAGACCTTGGAGCGAAGATGGCGCCTCATCGTCTTACCATGCTTAAGGGGGCACCGACAGAGCCAACAATCTCCTTTCTCCGATAAGACTCTTCTCACATTCAGTCGGTGTGCAATTCTATTTTCAGATCTGGCGGAGGCAATTCCGTTTCCACTCAGGGTGTAAATTTGAAATCTCATGTCCGCATACATGTAACACATAGAATTATCGGTTATAAATCTGAAGAAAAAAAAAAATTTCCAATCGAGTGTGGGCCCGTAGAATGTTTTTTAAATTACTTTACACTTCTGATATGTTTTTCATTTTTCTTTGAACCATAAAACATGTTTCCTTCATAACAAATATCTTCTGAGAATACATAAAATATTTATAAAACTTGGAGATACTTTAATATAGTCCACAATATTAATACGAACTTCATATTAATTCAGAAGGTAGGGTATGATTAACAGATTTATGCGATTTGATAGCTAAGATTAACAGTGTCTTACAATCATGAGTCCTTTAGAGTTGACTTAATATCATTATTTACAGAAATTACCTACCGACAATATCGTGTCTACTGTCTCATTATTAATTAATTCATAAAAAGAGCTTGGTCCAAGTGTCCAACTCTTGCCACTGATTATGCTTAGAGCAAGATTAAGGACTCAAAAGGCCATGGTTATGAAATATTCAATAAGAAACTTCAATCAAAAGAATAGATTTTTGAATTTCATATTTGTCTTCTGGGTGAATGACTTCCACTTTGTATAATGATTTTTTTGAATATTTATGTTCGAATTTCAAAATCTTGACTAAAATAATTAAAGTAATGTTAAATATAGTCCTTGAAGCGTTCAAGTCACGTGGATTTCATTTGAAAAAATTGGAACCCACTATTAAAAAGTATGGTTTTTTTTAAAAAAATGTTACTCTTGCAACTTATTCTTATCGCTTGGAGTTACAGTTGTGAATCTTGTGATTTTTTATTTTATTTTTTAATTTTTTTTATTTAATGATTAAGGAAGTATTTTTTAATAATATATTTTTTTTTTTTCAAAAAATATTTAAAAGTGTTAAAAATACATGTAAGAAAAAACAAAAAACAAAATGATAGTATAACTAACCGTAGCTCTACAACCAGCGTGCACAAAACTTTCATGTGGATTTCAGATTTATCTACTTCTATAAATAGAGTGCACAGAATTTATATATTTTAAGACATTACAAATCATTTGTCAAAGAGTTATAAATAAGTAACATGGATACTATAATATATATATATATATATTAAATATAAATTTCCTATCCATTTTCTTATATAATATTAAACACTAATAAATATTATTATTAGTATATAGTTTATTTTATTCATTTATTCTTCTTCCATATTCTCTAAACTTTAAATATCTGTTAGAGCTTTGAGGAACATCAACTCGTGGAGAATCCATAGACTCAATTCCTCACACGTGGTGGTACCTTACACCGACAATGTATGTACTACTATCTCAAAATTCATATATTGTATGTGGGGTTAAGGTATCATGCAACTGAAACTCAACAAGTGTATTATATATTGTAAAATAAGATAAAATATTTAGGGTTAAGGTTGATTATGTTATTTTAGTTTTCAAAAAAGGAGAATTTCTAAGTTAATATGAAATAGAAATTGAGCTTTGGTTTAGTGGATTAGCTTATTGTCTGAAATATCAACGACAAACCACTCAAGGCAATATGAGTACGAGGAGGCTGAGCTACACTGCTCACTTCAAAAGAATACGGCCATGATCTACTTTTAGGTAGACGGATGGTAAAAACTTTAATTTGAAATTTTCAATGTAACCACTGTGCCATAATTGCATTGCATTTTACTAATCCGAGACCATGATTATGGCAACAATACCAATCTTGGGTTGATTGCTAAAGGAGAAATTGAGAATTATCATGAGGTTTTTTATTTCTTTTTATCGTGAGGGTAGGCCAATTCATAATGTATTAAATTATGCTTCTTTTTTTTTCCAAGATCAGCGATGAATAAGATTTAAGAAATGTTTGAACAATAAATAAATTTTATAAAAATAAATTTACAAACTGACATGATTCGACATGGTAAGTTATTTTTATTGTAAAATAAATCTAACATATTATATGAAGTTATGTATATTTGTGAGTTTAGTTTTGTAAAATCGATTTATACCTAATACTTCTTATAAGGTTTTCTAAGTTTTTGTTTTTATTTAGATTAATGATATCCTTATATATATATATATATATATATATATATATATTTATAGGTCTTGGGTTTATGGATATGTAAAACTTTCGGTAGCTCATATTCTGGCCAATGTTTGCTTCGACTCCGATAGAGTTAGAAAAATCAAAATTTGGAGTCAGAGTTACTCCAAAAAATGTTGGTTGAAGTCGGAGCTGATATAGGCTCCGACATCCAAACTCACTTTGATATATATACTTAATGCATTTAAATATATATTCTAACGTATCACATTAAGATCACACATCAATTTATAAGTTTATTTTTATAGAATTTATTTATGACTAAAGCATTGGCTGAAGAAAAAAAAAATGCAGCCCTACTTGGGAGGGTAAATACCCTTTCCATATTTGGAATTTGTATTTTTTTTTCCATTTAAAAACTCCCTAAAGTTTTAAAAATGTGTTAAAAAATGTCATTTCATCTACATGCTATCGATAATACTAATGAAACGCCACAATAATAACAAGTGTCCGCAAATCAAGTGTATGTTGTTGTTTTCACTCGAATGGAATTATGATCTTCGAATATTTATTTTGATTGATCAGACTTTGCACGGATTTTTCTTCATTTCATTTCCGAATCCAAGGTGTTTGGTCCCGTACGTATGTAGTTGGATATCGGAACCAGAATATAGATTAGATAAGCAAATGGTGGCCAAGGCAGCAAAAACGAACTCTGCTATCAGTCTCGATCTGGTCGTGCATTTTTTTTTCCTTTCAATTCTTCTCTTCCATTGCTCGCATGTTGTACTAATTAGAACGAGCTGGCAGCCTGTCAACATAATTTCTTGAATACGACTGACATTTTGGATTTGATACCTTAAACAAAGGTCCAAGAGTCCCCCTTAAACCTCAATCTAACCTCTGCATAAAGACACAGAATGGTTTACGTGAAAGAAATAAGACAATCTGCAGCAGATTTGTCTGCTGCCATGAAGCATTATAAATGGAGACAACTTGGCCGCAGGTCCTCTTCCAAGACGTACCCAAAATTAGTTAGAGAAACTTCTTAGCTATAAGCTATGTATGTCCCGGCCGGCATCGCCTAATCTTTGACAGCAACAGATCATGCCCATTTTTTTAAACCCTTCCATATCTAATTCTCTGATCAAAGTAACCTTGAAAAAATCATTGGCACTTGGTTACTTTTTAGTTTACATTTGTCGGTTTAGGGATCATGGTTGGAGAGAGCCATCTGCCACAGTCCAGTACACTGTTTTCCATTTATACAACCGTGGTCCGGTGCCAAAATGGCGCTGGTGTAGGACAAAAAGTACTGAGGGAAAGAGTTCCACATTCTCGTGTGTGAAAGTCACAGGCATAAGAGACATCTTATTAGACAACTAAGTTTTTCAAAGTAAATACTGTTGAGGAATAATCTCACATTGGCTGTGGACAAGGTCTTAGGTATGTTTATAAGCAATGAGCAATCCTCTCTTGTACAACCGGTTTTATGAGATGAGTTAGGCCCATGAATTTCTTCATGGTATCAGAGCCTGCCACAGGACGAATGAGGGCCCACACTACTTACCCCTTGACAAGGACCAGAAAAAATACTGGCCTGCACGTGAGGGAGGGTGTTGAGGAATAATCCCACATTGACTGTGGACAAGGTCTTGGGCATGTTTATAAGCAATGAGCAATCCTCTCTTGTACAACCGATTTTATGAGATGAGTTAGGCCCATGAATTTCTTCAAATACACACGCGCACGCATATATATAGCGGTGAGATAGAGGCCACTTTTCCTACTCCCTTCACTCCTAAGAAGCTCTTTAGGAGGGAAGGGACTATGGAGGAGGAGGATAAGAAAAAGCTATACCATTGTGGAGCTCCAAAAACTCCCAGATTTGCACAAAGTTGGTGTCTTCTACTATCCATCTTTGCCATTTCTGCCGGTGCTCGAGCTTTAGATTATGCAGATGCTCTCAGAAAGAGCCTGCTCTACTTCGAAGCTCAACGCTCCGGGCGGCTACCATACAACCAAAGGGTCACTTGGCGCGATCATTCTGGCCTCACTGATGGCCTTGAACAAGGAGTAAGTTCTCGAACCCCAATTGTCCAAAATTGCTGCATTCAATTTCTGCCTTCTAAGTTAGTTTTGTATTATGCTACAGAGATTGAAATGTGGTATTTGATTTTTATTTGTTTTATTTTTGTGTAGGTGGACTTGGTAGGAGGATATTACGATGCCGGTGACCACGTAAAGTTTGGGCTACCAATGGCATTCACAGTGACAATGCTCTCCTGGGGTGTCATCGAATACCGGCAACAGATTGCCGTCGCCGGTGAGTTGGAGCATGCCATGGAGGCCATTAAGTGGGGAACGGATTATTTCATCAAAGCACACACTAATCCTAATGTATTATGGGCAGAGGTACGCATATAAGCACACGTCGACCATTATTATGATGAAATTGAATCTGTTCCAAACTCATGACATCATATATAATCCCACATGCAGGTGGGTGATGGTGACACTGACCATTATTGCTGGCAACGCTCAGAGGACATGACGACATCAAGGCAAGCGTACAAGATCGACGAGAACAATCCTGGGTCGGATCTCGCCGGCGAGACAGCAGCAGCCATGGCAGCAGCATCGATAGTATTCAAGAGAACAAACCCACATTTCTCACACCTGCTCCTGCTCCACGCCCAACAGGTACACCAAAATCTCCTTTCTTTTTGAATACAGAGATCTTGTGGGGGTTGTGCTCTAATTATGGTATAAGGATTAGTTCTATACCAAAAATAATATACCTTTTTAATGGTCAACAGGGGTACAATTATAGAGGAATTATATGTGTGAAGTTATATAATATAGTGTTATGAAAATGTGTTTTGAGGATGTTGCAGTTGTTTGAGTTTGGAGACAAGTATAGAGGAAAGTACGATGAGAGCTTGGGAGTAGTGAAGAGCTACTATGCGTCGGTGAGTGGGTACAAGGATGAGTTGTTGTGGGGAGCTTTGTGGTTGTACAAGGCCACCGACAACGAAGAGTATTTGAAGTACGTTGTTGACAATGGTCATAGCTTTGGTGGCACTGGATGGGCCATTACAGAGTTCAGCTGGGACGTTAAATATGCTGGTCTCCAAGTTATTGCCTCCCAGGTAAAATCCTCCGGTCCCCCCTCTCTGTCAATATCTCTCACGTACAAATCTTGAAATTTTACCTTAATTTGTTTGGTAAATGCTGATTTTCGTGCTTCACACTAATTATCAATTACTGTTGGGTTTATAAATCTTCTCATCAGTTACTGTTCATCACTCTACACTCAACCTTCTATAAAAAAACATCCTCACATTCTATAAAAAAAAAAAACCTCGCATACTATTAAAAAAATTATAGATATAAAATTTAAAAATAATAATAATTGATGCATAGCATTCTTCGTATCTGTTTTCTTTTTCTTTTTTTTCGAATTGAAGTGGACTAGATTTGGGTCTCGTAATCCTACTCTCTCTGATCTGTTTTCGGGATTTTGCTTTTCCTTAGATTCAAATATGAAATAATAATTTTTATAGCTTTAAATGTTACTTTCTTTACTTTATAGAGGAGGTGGTGGATGAAGTAAGCCCTAATTAAGGTATCATCAATAGGGTAAAAAGAGAGAGAGAAACAGAGAGAAAAGAAAAAGAAAAGTAAAGGGTAATCTGGAGCACAAAACCACGTGGAGCTGATGCTTTGCCATGAAACTGCTTTACATGTGGCACCCGAGTCAAATCAGTGCCACTTCTCACAAAACACATGGTTGTAAAAGCTCCAAATGTGCACCAAATATGTAAGGTTTTTCCATTCCAATATGAATAAATCTTCACAAATTTTTCATACTCTATATTTTATATTTTTTTAAATTTTTATTATTTTTTTCTTTTATCAAATATTTATTATATAAATAATAAATAGAAATTTTAAAATAATTTAACAAAAATGAACTCAAAAAAATTTAAAAAAATATGAAATATAAAATAGAGTGTAATAGAAATTATGTAGCAAAACTCTTCCAATATTACAGCACACTTAATTAAATGAACAAGGCTAAGCCGATATGAATTGATATAGTATCTAAGATTTTAAAATCACTTTTATTATATAATAGATCAACCATATTAAATAAAGATATTAATTTATAAATTTATTTTTATAAAATCTATTTATAATAATTCTGTTGCATCAAAACCAGCATCAAACCAGTCCTTGATATTATTGACATGAGCAGTGTAGCATGAGACGGGTCGAGTAAAATTTTTTTTATTTATTTTTATTTATATTCTTAAATATTTTATTTAGAAAAAGTTCAATTATTAAAAAACAGTTTATTAATCACTAAATAATAAAAGAAAAGTATCGAGATCCAATCGACACCCACGTAGTAGCATTTTTGTATGACATTGGGAGCAGAGTACCAATCTGGTGAGTAAGTTTCAGGAAGACCTGTCAGTCATGCATCATGTATCACTGACGATCTTATTGGTTTTTGTCTGGGCTTTCTTTCAAGTGGAGCCTGATATGATATTTCAGTATGGCCCACTTACTTAAACCTAGTGAGTGGATGCAGTTATTTCATTTATGTCTGTTAGATGAGGCACAGCTTCACAAGTTCGTTTTATTAGTGTAGAGCCACACATGGTGCACATGCCTGGTTTTGTATGGTCCGGACCAACCACTCACACGTACCATTAGAGCATCAATCTGAATATGGGTCTTTCTTAGGCTTCTAATGAAGATATGAATCAAACCTACTGTTAAAATTTTGGATTAAGTGATTATTCTTAATTGCTGATAATATATTACCTTTACACTGTCTCGTTTGTTTTTACAATTTCTCTCAACTCATTTCATCTTATCTAATCATTACAATTTTTTCAAATTCTCACACAAAATAAAATAAACAATTCAAATTTTTTAAATTTCAAAACAAAATTAATATTAAAAAAATATATTCTAGTAATATTTTATTCAACTTTTAACTTTAATCTCATCTCATCTCATCTGCCATAAATTAGTTGAATGACTATACTATACTTTCTTTCCCGTGTTTTCTCTTTTAAGGTGCTTTCATGCAGAAGTTCAAATTTAATATCATTTCTCTTCGTATTAGGCCGAATTCTAAGCCAATATGATCACTTTCTCAGCCAATTTAATTATCATTTAAAGAATGTGTATTGATCAATCAGTTATGGGTTTTCTTTTTCTCTGTGAAGGGACAGAATTGTCGGTTAATTCATTTTGTAATAACAACAATTATACATTTTGTCTTGGGTCAAAACCCTTTGCAGTTGCTTATGGAGGAAGAAAAGCACAAAGTGCATGCTCACATACTCGAACAATACCGATCAAAAGCCGAGTTCTACATATGTGCATGCCTGAACAAGAACAATGACAGCAACGTGGAGCGCACCCCGGGGGGACTCTTGTACATCAGGCAATGGAACAACATGCAATACGTTTCAACAGCAGCTTTCCTTCTCACAATATACTCCGACTTGCTCCAAAACTCAAACCAAAAGCTCAAATGCCATGGCAAAACGGTGGATCATGCAGAAATCCTGAGCTTTGCAAAGTCACAGATTGACTACATTCTGGGCTCTAACCCTATGAACATGAGCTATTTGGTGGGGTATGGCTCGAACTACCCCACAAGAGTGCACCACAGGGGGGCCTCGATCGTGTCATACAGAGAGAACAAGGGGTTCATAGGGTGCACCCAAGGTTATGACCACTGGTTCAGCCGGCAGGAGCCTAACCCCAATGTTCTGGTTGGGGCCCTGGTGGGAGGACCAGATTCCCATGATAATTTTGTGGACCAAAGAAACAATTATATGCAGACTGAGGCCTGCACATATAATACAGCACCACTGGTTGGAGTTTTGGCTAAGTTGTTGGAATTTGAGGACCAGAATCATACCTCACCTTTGCTTGCTTCTTATTAAAAGAATTATATCAAATGAAAAAAATATATATAGTATTTGATTTTGTACACCAAGCTCTCTCTCTCATCATTATATATGTTTGGATGAAGTAGGTGCATCATCCACTTGTTTACCTTCATTGTTTTGTAATATTTTTAAGATCATACAGTGATACAAATAATAAAAGATCAGAATTTCTCTGCCTTAAATCTTTTTAAGGATACTGCTACTATGCCGCCGAGTGGTGACTGGTCGTGCCCCTTTGTGCAAATTGCACTTTTTGATTTTTTTTTTTATACTTTTTACATTTTTTAAACATCTTTAAATATTTAAAAAAAATACATCAATACACTAATAATAAATTCTTTAACCGTTTAGAAAAAAAACTTAAAAAATTAAATACATGAGCGGTTAAAATAAAGGGGCAAAACTATGGGCCATACTGTCATTTTCCATTTTTAACTTCTATATGCTAAGGTCATAAATGATGGGCTAACTTGACTAATCTATATATTTCTATACAACATAATTTTTAAAAGCATAAACCTTACTCTCATGAAGCCACCACCTCTTCTGCTATCCCATTTATTATTATTAATAATGAAAATTATTTCTATAAAGCCACACCATCCCACAGATTGTATTATTAAACAAAGTTAAATAATGTGTGCAATTAAGCAAAGGTTATTAAGTGAACAATAATAAATCTAATTAAAGCAATAATTTTATTTAAAATTAAATTCTTAAATCGATATTATTGTTGGGATTAACTGGATATCAAAGGCTAAGTTAAAGGGAAATAACGGAAGCAAATAAAAGAAAATATGACAATCACACACAGAACACCAAGATTTAAGTGGTTCGGCTCAATGTGAACCTACGTCCACTAGCGGGATCGGTCTTAGTGAATTCACTATCAACAAAGGTTGAGTACAAGAGATCAATCACCAAAATCCTCAATCCCAAAGCCCCAATACACCCAATAAACTTTTGAGATTCTCCATAGAGGACAACTCTCTCTCTTCTGTAAGTATACGGCTGATCCAAGTGAAAAAATCATAAAATACAAAGAGACTAGTATGTATTTATATTGAAATGGTGCGGAGCCCTGAAATATGAACATTTGCTCAAGCGAAAGTGTCGAGCGGTGCTCAAGTGAGCATTAGGGTTGACGCTCGCTCGAGCTGACTGTCGAGCAGGTGTCAAGCGAGCTCTTGGATTGGCATCCCGCTCGACCTGACTGTTGAGCGGGTGTCCAGCGAACTCACTGGTTGTGTCCAGCTCGAGCTGAATGTCGAGCAACAGATGAGTGAACTCACTGTCTGAAGCTTTGCTCGAGCGACAGAGACACCGCTCAAGCAAACAACCTGTTGAGGTGCTTTTTCAACAATAATCAAACCACCTCTCAACAAATCTTTACCTTGCTTTGAATTCCGTCAA
The DNA here is from genome assembly GCA_022457165.1 of Juglans mandshurica. Taxonomy (NCBI): domain Eukaryota; kingdom Viridiplantae; phylum Streptophyta; class Magnoliopsida; order Fagales; family Juglandaceae; genus Juglans; species Juglans mandshurica. The sequence goes on along the minus strand of CM039620.1, from coordinate 26,661,384 downwards.
GCGTAAACAAAATCTATTAACCAAAGAGCTAACCCCCTCCACCAAATCCCCTAAGGGAATCATTGACCCCGAACACCAATCAAGTCCAAACAGAGTTTGAACTTGTACACTAGAACTGGCTTTGTCATCATATATTCTAGATTCTCAGTAGTAGTAATCTTCTAAATTTCTATCATACCCTTTGTAACAACCTCCCGAAGAAAATGATACCTGACATCAATTTACTTGGTTCTCTCATAATAAATTTGATAAAATGTATTGCACTCTGGCTGTCACAAAATACTGAAATTTCATCTTGTTGTAGTCTCAAATCACTAATCAGACACTTTAACCAAATGGCTTCCTTCATAGTCTCTGCTGCTGCCATATATTCTACTTCTGTAGTTGAGAAAGCAACAATAGATTGTAGTATTACTTTTCAACTGATAATAGAACCATATAAAGTGAAAAGATACCCTGTCAATGATCTTCTCTTAGCTAAGTTCCCAGCATAATCAGAATCAGCATAACCAACAACCCTAGAACTAAAGTCAGATTCTCTATCAAATACCAAGCCAAAATTCAAAGTTCTTTTTAAATACCTGAGTATCCATTTCATAGCCTACCAATGAATCTTACTCGGATTAGCCATGTACCTGCTAACAATACTCACTACCTGTGAAATATCTGGACAAGTACAAACAATTGCATACATAATATTGTCTACTGCATTGGAACATGGAACACTAGCCATGAACTGTTCCTCCTCGTCTGTCTCAGGAGATAGGGATGTTGAAAGTTTAAAATATATAGCAAGTGGTGTACTTACTGGTTTGGAATGTCTAATTCCAAATCTCTTAAGAACTTTCTCAATGTATTTTTCCTGGGACAAGTACAACTTTCCAATTTTTCTATCTCATTGGATCTCTATCCCCAAAATCTTCTTTGCAGCACCTAAATCTTTCATTTCAAATTCATTATTGAGTTGGGTTTTCAACAAGCTAATATCATACATGCATTTAGCAACAATAAGCATATCATCAATATAAAATAGCAAATAAATGAAAGACCTATAAGATAACTGCCTAATATCATAGCTACCCCGCAAATAACCATGACCAATCATAAAAGAATCAAAACGCTTATACCATTGCCTTGGAGACTGCTTTAAGCCATACAATGATTTCTTCAATTTGTATACACGATCTTCTTTATCTTCAACAACGAACCCTTCTGGTTGATGCATGTAAATGGTTTCTTCAAGCTCACCATGTAGGAACTTTGCTTTAACATCAAGTTGTTGTAGCTCTAAGTCATACAATGCCATCATAGCAAGTATGTTTGAGCTGTGTTTCACAACTAGAGAGAAAACTTTATTGAAGTTCACACCTTTTCTCTGAATGTAGCCCTTTGCAATTAGCGTGCCCTGTACCTTACATTTGCAACATCCTGGATTCCCTCCTTTCTCTTGAAGACCTATTTCAACCAACAATCTTCGTCTTAACTGGAAGGCTCATGATCACCAATGTTCTATGCCGTAGTAAGTGCATACATCACCATGTCTACATAAGCATATATCTGAGGTGGCCTAATCTGCCTCCTTTGTTTACTAGTAACTATACTGTAGTCTTGTTCACCTTGCGTGCCACTATCAAAAACAGAATCATGCTCATCGACAATAGCATGATCTTGGGTGCCACCTGGCACCTCTTGTAAAGCCTTAACATGCAATTCCATCTTATTGTCATTATCCTGCTCTTCACCTGTAGGCACATTAAACTCATTTCTTGGAAGCATGAATTGTTCATCACATACAACATCCCTACTAACTACAAACTTGGGTGATTTATGATCAGTACACTACAACCTGAATCATTTCACCCCACTGGCATATCCAATGAATATGTCATTTTTTGCCCTTAGCTCAAGTTTTCCATCATTAACATAAAAATATGCAAGATAACCAAAAATTTTTAAATTTGAATAATCAGCAAGAGTACCAGATCATACCTCATTTGAAGTTTTCAAACCAATAACTGTGGCTGGAGAGCGGTTAACTGAATAGCAAACTGTGTTGACTGCTTCAATTTAGAAATCTTTAGACAATCTGGCATTCGAAGGCATATTGCGGACTCTCTCCAAGAGAGTCATATTCATTCGTTCAGCCACTCCATTTTGCTATGGAGTGTGTCTAACTGTGCAGTGCCTGACAATACCTTTATCTTTACAAAATTTATCAAACTCACCTCCACAAAATTCCATATTATTGTCAGTTTGAAGTCGCTTTACCTTCTTGCCTGTCTGATTTTCAATCAAAGCCTTCCACTGTTTAAAGTTAGCAAATACATTGTTTTTTTGTTTAAGAAAATAAATCCAAACCTTTCTTGAGTAATGTCAATAAAAGTAAGCAAATATTGAGCTTCATTTTTCGATGGAATAGAAAATGGACCTCAAAGATCAGAATGAATATAGTCCATAATACTTTTAGTTCTGTGAACCCTTATAGTAAATTGAACCCCGCACTGTTTATCAAATACACAAGATTCACAAAATTCAAGTTTCCCTATCTTCTAATCACACAACAAACCCTGCTTACTTAGAAGAGTCATCCCCTTCTCACTCATAGGACCTAGATGCATGTACCACAAATGGGTAATGTCTGAGTTTGGATAATCTGAAACAGACACTGCAGCTACACCTATCACTGTACTGTCCTGGAGGAAATAAAGATCATCTGTCTTATCTCATTTCATTACAATCATGGAGCTCTTACCAACTCTAATAACTCCACCTTCACTGGTATACCGAAAATGCAAAGAGTTAAGAATACCCAAGGAAATAAGATTTTTCTTCAAATTTGGGATGTGTCGGACGTTAGACAATGTCCTGACAATCCTATCAAACATCTTAATCCTATCTGAACCAACCCCATCAATTTTACAAGCCATATTATTCCCCATCAAAAGGGAACCACCGTTGACTAGCTCATAGGTAGTGAACTAGTCCCTCTTGGGACACATATGAAAAGTTCAAGCTAAGTCCATGACCCACTTTTCACCAAAGTGACTACTGGAACCGCTAAGTGCTAAGAAAATATCTAAATCGTTAGACTTTTCATCAGCAACGCTAATGTCATTAGAGGAACTAATGCCTTCCTCTTTTTTTTCAGTTTAGAACACTCATTTTTGTAATGACCAAATTTATGATAGTAATGACATTTAACATTTTTCTTGTTAAACTTTGACTATAAATTGCCCCTGAATTTACCCATGTTCTTCTATGAACCCCTCTCACTGGATCTACCCCTACTATAGGAACTCTTAACAAACAAACCATTGGCTTGATTATCTCTCCCCTTCAAATTTAATTTAGTTCTCAATTCCTTAGAATTCAAAGGAGATTTCATATCTGCCAAGGAAATAGTATCTTTACCATATAGCATTGAATTCACAAAGTTATTAAACAACACGGACAACGAACACAAAACAATTAAGGCTTAATTCTCTTCTTCAAGCTTAATGTCAATATTCATCAGATCCATAATAATTTTATTCAATTCATCTAAGTGTTCAGAGATATGAATACATTCCTTTATTTTGAGCGTGTATAATCGTTGTTTCATATACAAATGATTTGTGAGCGATTTCTTCGTATACAGGCCCTTGAGTTTAGTCCAAAGACCAACTAGGGTCTCCTCATTAGCAACCTCCCTCAAAACTCCATCTAATAATGACAATAGAATAGCACTCATGCTTTCTATTCTTGTTCTCTTGACGGTGCAAGAGAATCATCAAACACATTCCTATCCAATACCTTTGAAAAATCTTGTTGTCGTAGCAAAGCCTTCATCTTGATACCCATAAATTGAAACTGTTTTGACCGTCAAATTTCTCCACTCCAAACTTTGTCATAGCAATCCTTCAAGATCTCGCACAGAGCCTGGCTCTGATACTAGTTTGTTGGGATTAATTGGTTATCAAATGCTAAGTAAAACTGAAATAGCAGAAGAAAACAAAAGAAAATACGACAATCACACACAGAACACTAAGATTTAAGTAGTTTGGCTCAATATGAACCTACGTTCACTGGCAGGTTGGTCTCAATGAATTCACTATCAACAAAGGTGGAGTACAAGAGATCAATCACTAAAATCCTCAATCTCAAAGCTCCAATACACCCAATAGACTTTTGAGATTCTCATAAGAGGACATCTCTCTCTCTTTTGTAAGTATATGGCTGCTCTAAGTGAAAAGATCGTAAAATACAAAGAGAACAATATGTATTTATACTGAAACGGCGCGGAGCCCTAAAATATGAGCATTCACTCGAGCGAACATTAGGGTTGACGCTCGCTCGAGCTGACTATCGAGCGAGTGTCAAGCAAACTCTCGAGTTGGCATCCCGCTTGAGCTGACTATTGAGCAGGTGTCAAGCGAACTCATGGGTTCGCATCCCATTCGAGCTGACTATTGAGCGAGTGTCAAGCGAACTCTCGGGTTCGCATCCCGTTCGAGCTGACTGTTGAGAGGGTGTCAAGCGAACCCTAGGGTTCATCCCGTTCGAGCTGACTGTTGAGAGGGTGTCAAGCGAACTCTCAGGTTGGCATCTCGCTCGAGCTGACTATCGAGTGGGTGTTGAACGAACTCACGGGTTGTGTCTATCTCGAGTTAAATGTCGAGCAACTGATGAGCGAACTCACTGTTTGAAGCTTCACTCGAGCGACAGATACATCGTTCGAGCGAACAACCTGTAGGCACTTTTTCAATAAAAATTAAGCCATCTCTCAACAAATAGTACTATATTATTACCTGATTTACTATTTTTTACTTAAAATTAGCATTTAGCTGTCTTTTAACTTTAACACATCTTTTAATTAAAGAGAAAAATGTACGTGACTAACTTTTATTATACGATGACAATGCAGAAAAATAGAGTCACTCTACTTGCAAGTTGGTGTGAAAGACACGGCATCTAATTCTTTATTTGGTAACATTTAGCTTGCGATTTGGATAGTGAAATAAGATGAGATGAGATAATTTTAAATGAAAGTTGAATAAAATATTGTTAGAATATTATTTTTTAATATTATTATGATTTTGAGATTTAAAAAAGTTAAATTTTTTTATTATATTTTATGTGAAAATTTGATAAAGTTGTAATGATGATATAAGATGATCAAACACTTTCACTATCCAAACGAGACTAACTTACAAGATTCAAATTTTTTAAATTTTATTATAAATTAAATTATATATATAATGTGAGTATTATAAAATGTGTGTCATTCACACTAACTTATAAATATATTTATTTAAGAAAATAAGATCGCAATGATAGGATCCCAACGTGACTGTTTGGCTGTTTTAAAAAAATTGGCCAGCTGCGACAAAATTTTCCTGGCGAGTTAAACTAGTCGCAAATGGTCTCACTAAAAGAAAAAAGAAAAAGACAGTTGGGACCAAACTATTTTTGTCTAGCGAAAGAAAGATAGAGTAATACTAACCGTACCTCTTAATTTATATCACTCATACTCCCTTGAAGTGATATCATAATGATGTCATGTGCTTTATTAAAAAAAAATAAAAAATATAAAAATATATATTCAAAACAAAATAGTGTTGAAAACACTAAAATAACAAAAAAAACTCTTAATTCTCTCTACATTTTTATGTTTATATTTTTAATTATTTTCAATAAGTCACTTAACACCGCATGTGATATCACGTCAAGGAGCAAAATGAGTGTATAAAATAGGGGGCCTAGAAAAATTATATAACGCCATAAAGTGATAAATGTTATATGTACCGAGATATTGCACTATTGGCGACAATATATGCAATGTTTTCATTTTATAGATGATTTGCTTTTTTTCTTTGGTTGAAAATATCAAACACTAGTGAGGATATCCCTAACACATTGACTATAAATTACATATTCTATATATTCAAATGAATAATGATGAGAATAGGAGAATCCATATATCAAAAACATCAATTGGGTTGAAATTTTTCAATAAGTTCGAAACTTATAATCAAAATGGTGTTCTACTTGTGATTGTTGATAAACTTCTTTTTTCCTTTTTCCTTTTTTTTTTCTTTGTCACACTTTTCAATTGCAATCGTGCAAACTTGTCTACCAATGTGTATTGCAATCAAAATGTGGTCGGTTTCAGTATAGATAGTAAACTCGATATTACTCTTGCCTATAAGCTTTATAGCTAAGTTAGCTGATTAATAAATCAACCATTCCACTGAGTTAAGAAAAATTCTATTCATCATTCTCACACACAACATTTTTTTTTCTTGCTAAATATGTGATATATGGATGATGCGTAGAAAAATTCAATAAGTTTAAGAAGAATAAAAAAAAAATTATGGTGTGTGAGGATGATGAGTAGCAAAGTTCCTAAGTTAATTATTAGAGTTATTCTATTCTAAGCTGGTGTGTTGAGCACACCATCCATATTATTTAAATTGTAAGATTTAAGTTTTAATATTTATTTTCTAAATCAAATGAATAAATTTATTTGAAAGCTTTTACACCACTCACCATCTACGTGATATAATTTGACTTGGAAAATAAATTTTAAAATTTGAATCTTACAAATCAAATTATGTTATATAGATGATGTTTGGTGTAAAGTTTTCAAATAGCACTATTTCAAATTAAATTATGTTATGTAAGCACTTTATTAAGTGTGTTCTTCACACATACTTGAGAATAGATTTTTTCTAAATATTATTCAAGAATAAAAACAGAAAAATAAAATAAAAAATCTTGAACCAGCTCATTCAAGAATAGAACAAAACAAAAGACCCCCTAGCTCTAGAAAACCATCTGATCCAGCAAGCAGGAGAGCCTCATTTCCCCTTCCCTTCTCGCCCTCTCCCATCCTCATCTTCGGCCCGCAACAACCACCAACTTCCGATCTTTAAGACGCGATTAGAAGGAAGGAAGCGTTGTCATCAAACTTGCATGTGGGGCTCACAATCACGCCTTTAACATCCAGACACACGTTATATCCAAGGTTTTCTCAATCTCGAACATCAATATCAGCCCCACCCCCACCCCCACCTTACACAAACTGGTCACTAAAAGCTGCTTTGAATTGCTTGGTTCGATGCTAAAAGTTGTCTTGGAGTTTTTGCTTACAAGCTTATGGAAGTGAGCACAAAAAAGGGTTCACCATCCATATTTTTTGGAAGTGAGCTCTTGTCGCTCGGTACAACTCTTTAAGTCCATATAATTTCTGCGATTTCTCACTTTTTTTCTTGTTCAATTCTTTGGTGGAGGAGGAGGATAGGAGGAGAAGTGCAAAATGCTGGACCATGGACCATTGATGGTACGTCTTGTCAATTCCAAGGGTATAGGCATTGGTGGGAAACCTACCAGCTTGCTCATTCTGCCTGTACCATCAACAACATTACTCCTGAACAATAAATTCACAATCAAATTGTTTGGTATAATTCTGCCAAAGTTCAACCTAATAAGGCCCCGTTTGTAATTCAGATTGATCTCAGTTCAGTCTAATTTTAAACTGCGTCCAACATCTAAATACTTACTCTCAAATCACTAAACTCATATCAACTTAATACATTTATCAATTCAATACCTCTTTATACGTGAGACCCACAATCTTTTTTAACTTCTCATAAATATACCTAAACTTATCTTAACATTCGAACACATCTAAACTCATCTTAGGTGGATCCCACAAAACTCACTCCTTCATCTCAACTCACTACTATTCATAAAGAATTCAACTCATCTCAACTCAAGTCAACATCCAAATGTGCCTAATTGTATCCATCAATGTTCTGATGTTCCAACTCTACTTTATAAGAATTAAAATTGTTAACATGAATGTTAGACAAACTGCCTGCCCTAGATGTCTAAATTCCTTTACCTATAAATTAGATTTTAAAAGCTTGTCAGGGTCTAGGTTAATTCATCCTCAAGAGGAATATACAACTAACAGCTTCAATAAAAGCCCAAATCTGTATTAATTCACCTCTTTTGTTCCCCCTAGAGGAAATGTCATTAAATTTTATCTATTTCTTATTTTATTTTATCGATCTTACTAGACAGCATTTGAAGAAGCAAGTTACTAGTTTATGGTAATTGGAAAATGAAAGCTGTGAGTTTTGATGTGCTAGAAAAAATAATTGTTTTTGATTAAAAAAAAAAAAAAAGAAGAAGAAGAAAGGACTTTCATACACACTATTATGTCTTGAAGAAGATGATTATTTGTGTCTTTTTGGACTATTGAGTATTCAGAGTGTACGACAATGACGAATCTGGCAATTACTTGTTCCAATAAGACTATGCAAAACTAGAATTTTCCCAGGACCCACAGGTCGGCAACAAGTTGTTCTTAAGTGTGCTCAGAAGATTGAGGTGAAGGTGTTAATGAAATAATTGTGAAAAAGAAAGGTATTACCACTTTTTAGATTTCAATTTGTCTTTTACCATCAAATGAATTGTGAATATTCTGTCTCTCTTTGAAACAATGGGCGCTTCAAGTTTTGTCGGAAATAATTGTGAATATTGAACTCAATCACTTGCTGTCGTTTTTTTTTAGTTTTCTGTTGAGGTCTATCCTGTAGAGGTGCTCAAATTGAATCAGTGAGTGATCGATTTGTAGATTTCGTTATAAACCTAATTGGTTACTTCCAATGACATAAATCAATAGCTCAAACTACACTCAAATGTAGGGCATTTCCACAGCATGTCAAGGAAAGTATTGAACCAGTCATTTGTTTCATAAATTCTAAAATAATGATATGTTTTAGAATTCTTTCCAATTTAGTTATCACATTATACCTTTCTGTTGCATCAGTAGCATTGATTGACAATTATATGAATTGGCAATTATATGTTTTAGGGGACCATTTAAAGCTGATATTGGACCTTATAAAAGCATTTGGCCCTATTTCTGAAATGGTACCATCATATGTGTTGCCACATTACACTTCACAACATTTATAAATATCAGAAAAACCACTTTATAATCTCCAATCAAGCAACCAAAGATGGCCATATAATTATAGGACAAAAACAACTCAACTCCATCTATCATGCAATGCAACTGGGTTGATAAGATCAGCCCCACATGCATGACTTTGCCGTCCAAGTGTCTCACTGTGTACTTTCTCGTTTTAATAATGATGATAAAGGGATATGGGAGTAGAATTCTTATGAAGGAATGTCACTTCCAATTGTTTTGTTCAAAATAGGGCTGCAAGCACCAAAACCACAAGATGACATTGCTCCAAAAGTTCACATGACTTGTAACTGTTCATAACCTCTTCCTTCACCAAAAGTTGTGGAGCCTATGCCAAGTTCGGTCCTAACCATGCACTTCTTCTAGAAGTATTTTTGCTCTCCTTTTAAACCCTACACCTATTGCAGCACCATTACTCATTCATTTCCCTCTCTCTTGCTATTTCTCTATCTCTGTTCTCCCCGTGGTCAGACCCAAAAAGAGGAGAAATGGTGACTCTTTTCTGGCACAACTCCAAAATTCAGACCATGCTCCATTCTTTTATTATTTTGTTAATGGCTTCTCTCTTTCTTCATCATTTTAACTTTCACAGGTTTTGGTTGCTGCACATGGAGATGGTGAAGACGATGGAACTGTGGTTGATTTTCGAGGGAACCCTGCGGACAAGTCCAAGACTGGAGGATGGCTTGCTGCAGGGCTCATCTTAGGTGTTCCATAGTCATCACTAATGTTGACATCTTAAGTATCTCAACATTATTCTTAAGGCCACTTGCTAAACCCCACCATTTTTTATGCAGGAATCGAGCTCTCTGAGAGGATATGTGCGATGGGCATAGCCATGAATTTAGTGACATATTTGGTTGGAAGTTTGCATATTTCATCAGCAAAATCTGCAACCATTGTGACTAACTTCATGGGCACTCTCAACCTTCTTGGCCTACTTGGTGGTTTCTTAGCAGATGCTAAACTCGGTCGGTACTTGGCGGTTTTCATCTATGGAACCATTACTGCTGTGGTAAGTTTCAAGCCATAATAAGGAACTGCAAGCCATCTATAGTATTAGTGCTGATATATGTTGCTTGCACCAGGGGGTGATCATGTTAACTTTGGCAACAACCATTCCTAGCATGAGGCCCCCTCCATGTGACAACTACAGAAATCAACAACATCAGTGTATTGAGGCCAACGGCCGGCAATTGGCTTTGCTCTATGCTGCACTTTACACTATAGCACTGGGTGGTGGAGGAATAAAATCCAACGTCTCCGGCTTTGGCTCTGATCAGTTCGACTATAGAGACCCCAAGGAAGAAAAGGCCATGGTCTTCTTCTTCAATAGGTTCTATTTTGGCATTAGCATCGGGTCCTTATTTGCTGTAATAGTTCTTGTGTACATACAAGATACTGTGGGAAGAGGGTGGGGGTATGGAATTTCAGCAGGTACAGTGGTCATTGCTGTTGCTATATTGCTCTGTGGGACACCATTGTACCGATTTAAGAAGCCTCGAGGGAGTCCTTTAACTGTAATATGGAGGGTGATAATCTTGGCATGGAAGAAAAGGGGTCTTCCTTACCCTTCTCACCCCAGCCTTTTGAATGAATACCAGAATGCCAAGGTTCTACACACTGAGAAGTTCAAGTAAGTATGCCTTCAGAACATTAATTTAAGGGAGATAATGAAGTTTCACCTTAATCCAGACATTTAATAGCACCACCTCTTTTCAGAATTGTCTAACTAGTTTTGCAGTAAAAAAATAACACATCCATCCGAGGGGCCTTAGCCTTCCACGTAAAAGTTAAACGTTTTACCTCATTTTTGAGTTCTACAGAACCCCTTGTTTTTTTTTCTTGTGATCAATCAACCTTACAATTTAAATCATACCCAATCTGCAGCCCATACATATGAACTCTTCAACAATATTTTCCATGAATTTGACGAGTGTAAAATTTCCTGTGCATGTGAATGGTTAGATGTCTTGACAAGGCTGCAATCCTAGATGACTATGCTGCTGCCACTAAAACCAAAAACAGCCCTTGGATAGTTTCAACAGTGACCCAAGTTGAAGAGGTGAAAATGGTACTGAAGCTCATACCCATCTGGTCCACATGTATCCTCTTCTGGACAGTCTACTCTCAAATGACTACCTTTACCATAGAGCAAGCCACTTTCATGAACCGTAGAGTTGGGTCCTTCACCATTCCTGCAGGCTGTTTCTCCGCTTTTCTCATCAGCACCATTCTCCTCTTTACTTCCCTAAACGAGAAACTCTTTGTACCTCTTGCCCGAAAACTCACCCACAAATTACAAGGAATCACATGCCTTCAGAGGATTGGAGTTGGGCTCATCTTCTCGATTGAAGCTATGGTGGCTGCTGCGATTATTGAGAAACAACGGAGGGGAATTGCAGTTCAACATAATAGCAAAATAAGTGCCTTCTGGTTGGTCCCTCAGTTCTTCCTAGTGGGTGCGGGAGAAGCTTTTGCCTATGTTGGACAACTTGAGTTTTTCATTAGAGAGGCACCAGAGAGGATGAAATCCATGAGCACAGGGCTTTTCCTAAGCACCATCTCGATGGGATTCTTTGTTAGCAGTTTGTTGGTTTCGATTGTGGATAAAGTGACTAAGAACAGCTGGCTCAGGAGCAATTTGAATGCGGCAAAGTTAGAAAACTTTTACTGGCTACTTGCGGTGCTTGGGACACTGAATTTCTTTGTTTTTCTTGCCTTTGCAACGAGACACCAGTACAAAGTTCAGCACTCCATTAACATTAATGATGATGGCGAAAACGAGCTCAAGACTATAAATGATGTCACAGTGGAGAAAATGGAAGAGAAGGCGAGTATTCCGGCAATGGAGGGACCCTAGTATGTGTGCTTTCAAGGGGACTGCAGTTTATTAGGTCCTAGATATAGCTCAATGGTGTTGTAGTACGTTACAAGAACAAGAAGAAAAAAAAAACAAATAATCATGTTACATGCTCATGAATCATCAGATAGTTGTTAGTCATGTTCTCTTGCCCCTATTATTTTGTAAATTACTGAAAAAGGCCACATTTGTGACCAGTCATAATGCCATACCGAAGTGTTCAACTAAATACATTTGGACAAAAGAAACCAGTCAATGAATTGCAGATACAAATACAAAGGTACGCGGTTGCAGGTTTTCTTCTGAGCAATTTAAACGCAATTCATGCTCCCTGACGAGAACCACAAGAAAAATGTGGAGCCAATCATGATATAAAGTTTAATATGTCACGAAGTCCATTGAGAAAATTATGCAAACTAAGAAAAGCTTCAAGCTTACTAAATTGGCAAGAGAATAAATATCTGGAAAAATGTTCCTTGAACAACAAACCAGATATAAGTAGCTTAAAGCTGATCTCAGAACAAGTGAATATGCTCTTGAAAAGAATCATTTAGCAGGAGCAGGTAAGTGACTTATAACCAATGGGGGACGTAAAGCGCAGTGGTTTGCATCCTTTTGCCTGCGAGCCTTATACATCTCTTCTGTCTCTATCGCTACCAATCTCTTGACCTAATCAGATCATAAAATTTACTAATCAGGAACCAAGTACCGGATTACACATTTTAAGTACTGAATAAATTGCGGGCTACATTGAAACCTGTTGGAGCATTCCCCTGACAGTAGGAGTATTCCATCGCATGACGGTTCGGTTGCACTTGCGCAGACGCAATGCCTCTAAAGTGCGCCTGTGAAGTCTCCTGGTCCCTGGAATGCCCCTCACCAAACTTATATACAGGTTAGGGCTCCATGCAATTGGGACGCAAGCCTTGTAAGCCTTGAATGCATTCATGTCTTCACTTAAGATCTACAAAATCCACAACAATCCCAAAGCATTAATCCGATATACTTCTCTTTGTTCAAAATGAAAAGGAAATGAAGAAAGCCTCAACGACCATTTATTTTCAAAATTATTCAAGTAGAGTTTCTCTTCTTACATGTAAAATACCTATTAAAAACCATTTATTTTCAAAATTAGTTTACCTTTTTTTTATAAGTAAAACTGTATTGATAGATAAAAGCATAGCCCAAGTACACAAGAAGTATACACAGAATACACCTAGCAACCAATAAGCACCAGTGATGGATACAAGCAAACTATGAAGACTATCCCCATTACAAACAATGATAGAAGCCAAAGAAAATGGAGTGTTGACAAAGAATCACTTCAACTCGTCTAGGGAACGCTCCCAGTCTTCGAAGCACCATTTCTCTCCATCCACAAGCACCGCATAATACAAGGAGGAATCATTTTCCACACAGCAGCAATTTGAGTATTGCCCCTAAGGCCTTTCCAACACTAAATAATATCCACAACCCTGCCAGGCATAACACATGCCACACCAATCCGGTTGAAGATATCATCCCATAGAAACCTGGCCACCTCTAAATGTGACAAAAGATGATCCACAGTCTCCCCGTTTTTCTTACATAAGTAACACCAATCTATAATGATAAGACCCCAATTTCTCAGATTGTCAACGGTGAAAACTTTTCACAAGGGAAGCAGTACAACCAAAAAAGCAATCTTGTGAGGTACCTTTGTAACATATGGGTCTAAATTTAGGGCTTAAAATTAGTATTTTATTATTTATCTATTTATTTATTAGCATTTTATTGTCCTCATATTCATTTATTTTTATTTTTATTTATTTATCATTTTTGACTTTGTACTAACAGATAGATTAAATTAGTGACTCATTTCCCTTAAAACCTTTGTATATTCTATCCACTTAGTCCCCGTACTAGTTTTGGTTTCCAGAGTGTGTGAGCAACTCCAAGTCAAACTTTTCAAACTCTCTCAGAAACGGTATCCACGTGAGAATAGATTCCTAAAGTCTAGGCAATTTCAAATTTCAACCAATCTCTAAGTGTTCACGTTGCTTCCCCCCATCACCTATAAAAGACCCTCAAGCCTCTGTGATTCACACGTTGATAAATCAAGAGAAATAACATTTCCGCATAAACCATACCTCTGCCCAACCATCGTCGACCATCCCGGGACGTCGGAGCCCTACCCACGGCGCCAGAAAACGCCGGCCAACTCAACCCCGTTGAACCCACCCCCTCAGGTAAGCCCTGCCGCCGCACGCCACCTTCCTCCCTTTCGGTTGTTTGAGTTTCAAACCCATCTCTCTCTAAACTCTCATTGTTTCTCTCTCTCTCCCTCTCTCGGTGTCGCACCACCGTAGGGAACCCCCCAGTCACGTCGCCGGTCGCTTCTAGCCACCTAGAGCCGCCGACGCACTTTGCTCTCCCTCGGTGAGCATCGCGCAACTCTCTCTCCCGTAAGCCTTTGTTTTACTTCTTCTTCTTTTTATTTTCTTTTCTTTTTCTTTCTCTTTTATTTTCTTTCTTTTTCTTTCTTTCTTCTTGTTTTATTCCGTGTGCTTCAGTTTCCCAAAAAGCCCTCCATTAATTCTGTAACATGCCCTTTTGACCTGTAAGGGTGTAATCTCCTGAGCCTCTACTTCTGGGGCCTTAAGTCAGTCAGATAGTTTTCTTTAAGTGGTTAATCTCTGGGTCGACAGAAACTGGTTTACAATTTTAAAGAAGGCTAGTATATTTTCAGAAATACATTACTTTTACATGGGCTTCATCTACTTGAATAATTATCAGCATTTAGACTCAATTTTTATAAAAGATTTTTTTAAAGGATTTCAAAGCGTTTGTTGGAGTTTATTAGTAGTTAAATTCCTTATATGTATTTAATTACGTAAAGTATTACGACACGTTTTGCTAGGAAGTTATTAACGCCTAGAATCTCGTTTAGGTAACGCGCTACAAGTTGGAAACCAGGAAGCAGCGCTAAGAGGTAAATAGTATGATCATATAATGCATGCGTTTTGTGAATATTATTATTATGAATAAAAATATGATATGCTTATGATTATTAACTACGCTACGCTAAGGGGTAAGTCTAGGTTAATTTCCTTCTTGATCTTTGATGAAAAATGAGATTATGCTTGAATGAATGAAAGTGTCGTTTGAATGATTGAATGTTACTAAAATCATATGAAAGCCATGAGATGTTCATTTAGTAGTTCAAAGTCAAGTATGCCATGTAATGGAATTGTCAGATTATGCAAACCATGTTCATGAAATGCTTAGATTGTATATGCCATGTCTATATAATTATTAGATCATGTATCATATTATTTCATACCATGTACAAGAATATGCCATGTACAGGAATATATCATGCCATGTTATATCTATGCCATGTACAAGAACATGTCATGCTATATCATATTATGTTGTGCCATGTACAAGAATATGTCATGCCCTATCATGCCATGTTAGAAAGGTTCATGAAGTTTAATAAAAATCTCATACATTAAGAAAGATAAAAATGTTATGGTGCCACGGACTCAAGCGTGGTTAACCACAAGTTAAGTGAAACAAGGACCCAAGCGTGTTTCACTCCATGTTATGCAAGTTAAGTGAAACACGGACCCAAGCGTGTTTCACTCCATGTTATGCAAGTTAAGTGAAACACGGACTCAAGCGTGTTTCACTCCATGATATTCAAGTTAAGTGAAACGCGGACTCAAGCGTGTTTCATTTCATGTCATACAAGTTTAGTGAAACACAGACTCAAGCGTATTTCGCTCCATGTTATGCAAGTTCAGTGAAACACGGATTCAAGCGTGTTTTACTCATGTTATGCAAGTTAAGTGAAACACGGATTCAAGCGTGTTTTACTCCATGTTATGTCAGATAAGTGAAAATACGGACACAAGCGTGTTTCACTTCATGTTAAGACAAGATAACCAAGATATTATGCATTCACAATTTCATGTGTTGATTATATATGTTTCTTCTTATATTAATAACAAAGATGTATGCTATGTAAAGTCTGTGATGATGTAGATATGTAAAATCTTTCAGAAAGTCATGCTACGTGTATAATTGTAAATTCATGAAGCTGTATGCATGTATGAAAGGTATCATAGAAATAAAATGTATGTTAGGCAAGGACTATGTTTTACGATATGATGTACTACTTACTGAGTATTCAACTCATTATTTTTATGTGTCTTCTTGTTTTCTTCCATGTCTGATTCTCGCAGATGATGCCTATGATGATGAAGAGCTGGACGGCCAGGAATAGATCTAGTACCAAGACTTAGGATTGAATTAGTGATTTTATCACCAGAATTTAGATTTCTTTTATGTCATTCATAGGATTAGTTTATGATCTTTTGTATTTCGTTCAGTTTCCATAACAATCATGTCCAATTCAGTTTTAATGTTTTGAAGAATTTCAATAAATGAGGTATTTCAGGATACGAATCTCTTTACCGGGCATTATGTTCTAAATGTTGGTAATATCTCTATCCTACGGGAAGGGGTGTTACAACCTTGTATCTCCAAATACTCTTACAAGGAAAGTGGTTACTATGATGACCTGAAAGAGCCTTGTAAAAGGATTGCCTGAGAATCTTTTACTTCCACCTAAGTCCAAATCATCCCGTCCTCCACCACATTACTAATATCATAGCATATAGAAAACCAAAAAAATCAGCAAAGTTCCAAATTCCTATTCTTGAGCTGCTCTCATGAAACAAACATTCCACTAAGTAGAGCCATGGGAGCAATCCAACAAATCAGCCACCATAGCCTCTTTATCACTTGCAATCTGAAGGAGAGTGGGGACAACACACTTAAGGGCCCTCTCACCACACCAAACATCATGCCTGAGATAAACACTAGAGCCTCAACCAAAATTATTTTAACCACATTTGTTTTCATTTTATATATCTCCTTGTGACCTCAAAAACCATTACCTAATATATTATTTTGGGATAAGTATTGCCTAATACTTCAAGTTCAAACAAAGCATAACCAGCGGTCTTCTCCGTTCAAAATTTACTTTTCCATCTAGACTTTGTTAAAACTAGTAGCCAGTTACAGAGAAAAATTCCAACAAGGAAATCAGAAATATCCTCATCACAGCCTACAGTTATATGGGCATATCATCCATAACCCAACTCTAGACTCAACAAGACCCAGGGGGAAAACAGAATCCATTTGCTACAAAAATGTTTCTTTCTAGAACAATGAAATCTCATAATGTATCATTACCCACTTAATAACTCAGTTAAGCCATCAAATTTACACGGTAATTAGTTAAAAAGATACCAAACCAATTTTATTGGCCTGAGAAAAGTTTCCTCACAAAAATTGCATTCAAATAGAAATATAAATATATCCCGACTTACGGCAACACATTAATATGGGAAAAAAGGAACAAGAAAAAGAAAAGGACCCAATTTTGTTCACACAGATCAGCCTCGTGAAAACATTGAGTTCTCTTAGTTTTTCACGGTTTCCTATTCCATTATTTCAATTAATCCATCCAATTTATATACAAATCACCGAGGAATTAGGTTAGGGTCTCGGATTGAACCCCTAACCTAATTAAGGGTTTCTGTCCGAAACCCTAAAATGTACATAGCATAAACATCCAAGGAGAAAAATCGCAATCCAACTTCACAGCATCCATAATCCATTCAATATAATCCCATCGTTCATTGAACATAATCCCAACCTCCTTCGATTTCAGTACATCTATACGAATGGACCGATTTTAAGATAAATTATTTTTGTTTCGAGCTACTTACGATGGAATTGACGGCTACGGCGACGGCCACTGAGTTGAGAGAGAAGAGAGAGACGGTGACTGAGAGACCGAGACGAGAGACGGGAAGAGAGAGCCGCGCGGGGAAGAGGTGAGAGGGGCGTTGTGGAACCCAAGTGTGATTCTAAAACGGCGTCGTTTGTAGATTTAAAAACGACGTCGTTTTCAATTAATTTCTTTCTTTCTTACTTAACTCCCCCCCACCCGCCGGCGAACAAAGGAAGAAAACAGTCAACAATGAAGAACACTACAGTGTTCCTTGCTCGAAGAATAACCAAGGTCACCAGCCCAGTCTCGACACTACGATATTACTGTTCAACTCCCTCTCCCTCCTCTCCTTCCCGCAAGAATAGGCTCTTTGTTGGAGGTTCATCTCTCCGTCCCTCCAGAAATCACATCCAGTTTACATTTTGCAGTGTATTTCCTAGTTCTTTTGGTATGCAGCATGCTCATACGATGATGTAATGGCTTTTGGGTGTTGCAGGCTTGTCGTGGTCGGTGGAAGAGAAGTCCCTGAAGGACGCTTTTTCTTCCTATGGGGAGGTCACTGGAGGTAATATCTGTTCTAGAATGGAACTTCATTTTCTTTCATCGTTCGTAAGTTATTCGACTAAAGGTCTGAACGATCTCTAACAGATCACTCTTACATGAAAGGTTCAATTTCATTACTACCTAATGAGAAGTTTTCCTCCGAACTTTTTAGTGTATCAATCAACTAATCAAGTACGTATTATATTTCACTAACGTTCGCATAATTCACGAATTGCACCCTCAAAGTATTTCCCATTAATGTTCGAGCCGTTTGACATGACCTAAGCACTTCATGGATTCGCACACGCTTGCTCAGACTTGGGCTTTTAAGTGCTTTCTAGATATGTGAAAGGATCATCAATTCCCTCTTTATATGGGATTTCTTACTTCCACGATGGAGTCAAGTATAAAATGACTTTGTTTGTCAATTTCTTTCGGTAATCAGGGCAGAAGACACTCATTTAGTACTCCAATTGTCTATGATAGAGACACCTAATGCTTTGTCTGTTGTCATCCCAATATCCAAAATACAAACATATGTACTTCTCATTGTGTACAGTAATGATATCAGAACTACACAGGTATCTTGAGGAGTTCATTTGATTCAATCTCTTACAATTTTCTTTAGATTTTCTATACAGATTATGGCCTATTTTTCAATCCATATTAATCACAATTTCTAAATCATGCTACTGTTTTATTTTTAGTGAATATAGTGTATGACAAAGACTCCGGTAGGTCTAGAGGCTTTGGGTTTGTTGATTTTTCAAAAGAAGATGACGCCCGAAGTGCAAAAGATGCCATGGATGGGAAGGTGAGTTACAGCTTATAATCATCATATTCTTGAAGTGCACGTTAGTGTATATTTTTTTTATGATAAGTGATAACTGCTACTGATCGGGGTGTTTTTGGTTGTAGGCACTGTTAGGCAGGCCACTGAGGATAAGCTTTGCTCTTGAAAAGGTTCGCGGTGGACCTGTGGTAGTCCCTCGCCTTACTTGAACATCCTGGTTTTTTTAAGTGACAAAAAAAGAGAGCTGAGATAGCGATTTATATAATAGTGGTTTGGGTTCTTGTTCATCTCCCCGTCTCTGTGCGCACAGTATCATTGGCCTGGCCCCCATTGTACCCTTCCCAGTGGTGTGGTCTTTTATTTTGACTCTCTGTCTCTCACTCTGCCAAATAGCATTGGCCTGATCCCATGGTATCCCCCCCGGGGCAGGTGGGTAGGCAGTCACCTCGTAGGCTGAAAGCCTATCATCCAGTTTAAGGCTAATCATGGGTTTTGTTCAGGACAATTTCACTGGACTTGGTGTTTCTGCAGCCTTTATGTGTAACTTTAAAAACACCTATAAATTAATGAGATCCAATTGAGCCACTTGTAGGCATGTTGTTGTGTGTCCACATGCTTTCTTGCACAGAAGGGAGTTGGTAGTCTATCACTTGATCTTCTAAATCATGCTGCTCCAGTTGATTTTAACATGTGATCATTGCTGCACACACGCTCCAAGGCCCTCTCAAAGTGCCGGTTTTCTTTTAGTTTCTGTGTTTGTGTTTGTGCCCACACGTGTCTTCTGTACCTAGTGGAAACAATCTCTTCTTTGCTACACTAATAAATACATATTGCTTGGTTCTTTGTTGTACTACTTTGTGTAATTTTGGCGTTGTGTTTGAGACTGGTTTACAGGCAAAAGGTATGCAGGGGATTAATCTTAGCCAGGGATTTGGAGTATGTCGAATTTAAAACTTCTGTTATACCTGTTCATTCACGCAGAGAATCAATAAACTGGATGATAGGCTTCCAACCTTCCAAGTTCTAAGCCTGTGAGGTTTTAAGATGTCGTTTTATCTCCTATTTTCATGTTCTTTTTATCTTGACTCATGAATTTATTGTTTCTCAAGGAGGAGAGAGAGAACATTAAGCTTTCTGATACTACGTGTTTCTTATATATTAATGCGGAAGGAATTGTAAGAAGGTGAATCTGCTTTAATTCTTGGGGTAAAACCATTTGAATACATGTATGTTCCTGAATACTTTTTTCTTTATACCATAAGTTTGGACAACTATTGGGTAGGCCGAAGTTAGTAGACTCGTAGTGTGCAGATGGCATCTTGGAAGTGCCAGCCAGCCATTCACTGCTGTTGATGATGGAAAAATAAGAGACTCGGTATTAGAGGAGGGTCCTACTTGAAGTTTTTCTTCTTGGTTATGACCCTATTAATCCTACTATATTTTAAGTGTAAGCTGTTTCTGGTCGAGTGCTCCCGGTTTCGGTGTACTGACTGACGAAACAAAACAATTAAGTTCAAACAGGGATATCCTCAGAGTTCTCATTGGGCTTAGAGTGAGACATAAAGTAGATGATTATACATCATTTGTAGTTGTCGAATAAATTTCTAAGGGAGGGAGCGCTGCTCGACTTACATTAGTGCAAAAAAATGCCATTCTTCTGTGTAGCATTAATATAGATATACGTCATTTAAAGCTCATAGTGAAGGTTATAAAGTTTTTAAGTTTTTTTCTTTTCTTTTAGCTTTTAAATGTATTTTCAATATGGTTTGATGCATTTTGAAGAAATTCATGGGTCTAACTCATCTTATAAAACCGGTTTTACAAGAAATGATTGTTCATTCCTTATAAACATATCCAATACCTTATCCAAAGGTAACGTGAGATTATTCCTTAACACATTTTAACATTTATAGTGTTTTGTTTTCTTAACTCATATAAGAAACAATAAAGCTAACTCGACCCATATGAGAGATATTATCATGGATTTTATTTTTCAATGCAAGACCCATGTGTTCTTTTTTTTTTTTTTTTTTTTTTTGAAGGAAACAGACTCATTTCATTAATGAACCGAAGTTACAACTGTGACTTATCAAGACATGGAAAAATCCAGACAATAAGCCAAACTACGTATCAGTACTGGAGCTTCCCCACACACAAATTTCTTTGTGGCGGACATTGTCTTAAATTCTTAACAAACTCTCTCATAAAAGAAAAAGCGCTCTGTAAAACAGAACTTAAAGGCCCCTTTTGTCCTTCCTCGGAGGAAGAAAAGTGGACACTGCTATGGACACTAAATCCAAAAGCCTATTTCTATTGTATTAAAAACTAAAAAAAACTACAAATAAAACATATTAACAACTATCAACTACAGAACCACAAGCATCGGTGTGATCCCAGATGTCACGCCTACCACAAGCATCGGCATCTCGAATCCTAACGGCACGAGCACCCAGCTCACGCATGGACAAAAGCAGCCTCTACTGCGCAGGCAGCACCTACATGCGAGAATTGGCCGTACGATCACCAGCCGTAGCATTGCCCATCACTCTCGAACAACTCTTGCCCCAGATTATATCTGATCCAATGGATCAACACCTCACTTGGGTCAACAAAAATGAAAAAACAGACAGCAACGAAAACACTGGTGGAACGGAACAACAAAAAAATAGAAAAACAAAAGCGAATGAATGGTGCACGATTTGTCGACAGAGGCGAGCAGGGCACTGGTCACTTGGGGAGAAAAACCGACGGTCAATCTTGAAAGCCCCGGAGTTAGGGAGTCCAGAGAAGCTGAGCGTGACGTCAACAGAGGTCTCCACGGTGGCGCGTGATGGCCACGCGCATATGAGCTCCGGAACTTCAACTTGCACGTGCGGGCTATGCTCCACTCCGATGGACGCCATATTTGGTAGTCTTGAAGATCGGCGGCTGGGCATCATCCCGGTGGAGAGTGTGTAGACGGGCGACGGTTGGAAAGACTCGAACGACGATCCTCTCTTATTTAGCCTGAAAAAACAAAAACAAAACCAAAACAAACACTACATAGAAATTAAAATGGACAGAGGAGAATGGAGGGGGAAGGAAAGAAGAAAGAGGGGGAGGATTTTTCCCATATGTTAAGATAATTAGAAGATAACAGAGAATTTTCATATATCAATGATCAAAACATTTTGTAAAGATCAGGAAGATTAATATATTCACCAAAACGGTGTGACGGTGGACAATAGTACGACACCGTTTAATAGAGTCACAGACTCCCAATGGTATATACCGTTTAAAAGAGCTGGAGGTAACGTACAAGGTTATTATTTACCTGCCTTTCTCTCCAGCTCCAAGCAATCCGATTGTCGATTGAAGGCTGAAGAAGGCTCAGAAAACTCCCGTTCTCTCCTCCCACCATGGAAAGCGAAGCTCAAGAGCCCAATCCAAACAGCAATAACAACAACGAAGGGTTAGTCACAGCTTTCTGTGAGATCACCTCCTCGTCCAGAGAAGAAGCTCTTTTCTTCTTAGAGAGCCACAATTTCGACCTCGACGCCGCCGTTTCCACCTTCCTCGACGACCCCAGCAACAACGACGAAGACGTCGTCCACGCTAACGCAGAAACCGACGCTGTCGTTACGCACCCGACCGTTCCCCCACGCTCCCCGTCGCCACATTCGGAGCCGGAGTCGCCCGACTACTCTCCCTCGCGGTCGCGGTCCCGATCGGCGTCCCCGAAGCCGTCCAGGGCTCCGTACGAACTCCGGTCGAAGCGGGGAAAGAGGAAGCAGAATAAGAACAACAGGTCGTCCCGGAGCCGTAGTACTACACGTGGCAACGTCCGTACGCTCTCCGATCTGAACCGGTCGGCTCCGGATGAGTTTGATATTAGTGACGACTCCGATGAGCCTCAGGAGTACTACACCGGTGGCGAGAAGAGGTACTCTATTTTATTTATTCGTTTATGTTGTTCCTACTTGATTGTTTTCGCTGATTGTGAAGGAAGTTCAAATTTCGACTCTTACATGAGAATAACAGAAAATGCAACGCCAATTGCAAATATATTGAGTATATACAAGATGTTGATAAACAGAGTCCATTGTGATTGAATAGATGACAATGATTACTATGTTTTCAGCTAAATAATTGGGTTTGGTTGAAGGTGAAGATTTTGTATCATATTGATGAAATGGTCTTGTTTGTGTTTTCCATCGCTTGAGTTGACTCTCAGAATCCGTAACTTTGAGGAGCTTAGATCTTAGATCTGTGTGGGATCATAGTGTATATAAGCGAGTTTCTCTTATTTTATTGTGTGGAGAGTCGTCTTGTTGATTATCTTAAAAAGATATATTCTTGTGTGAAATTTTGATGAGTAAAAAGTAGTAAGAACGAACGTGGAATTGGCATTGTAGTCTAGTTTATCAAGAGATGTATATCTTTTGCAGAAAAGGAGAATAGAAGCATAAGCATCTGATGAACTATGAATTGAAGTATGACTTAAAGAAACCCCCCGCCAGCTATGAGAAAGGGAAATTTTTTATTATCAGGATAGACCTCAAAACTTTCTATTGAAGAAATCCAGTTCTACTACATCCACTTCCCGCTAGTCAAAGCTATCTGGTATCAAACAATTAAGTTGTTCATGAAAGGTTTTATCTGTGTTTTTTCACTTCTATCTATTTTCCATCTATGAGGAAAATAGGTCCTTTGGGAGATTCCATGGCACCTTTTTAGCCTCATAACGTTAATAAGAAAACAAGCCTCACTGGACCCAATTGGAGGTAGTCTAATATTGACTATACTTTATGGCTTAGTTTATTATATGCACTAAGTTTAGTAGTTTCTGTTGTCATCAAGCTGGTGTTATATCCTCTTTTTCTCCAACCAGAAATATTCATATTAGGTTTGTCGATTGCAATTTCAAGGCATTTATTAACAATCAGTATTGTTTTTGTTGCTAAATCTAAATATTTTTGTTGCATCTTGTACAACAGTTATTGCTAGTTTTAATCCATCCACTTCTGGTTGCAGTGGAATGCTGGTCCAAGATCCTACAAAGCCCAAGGGTAATGATGTGGATACAATTTTCAATAGAGCCAGACAGGTTGCTATTGAAGAACCTGCTGATCACCTTCGACCATCTTCAAGCTCAAAAAGTTTCACTGGAACGGCACGATTACTCTCAGGAGGTACAGTGTCATCTGCACTTCAGCCACCTGAAGTTGTCAATCACACTATCACTTTTTGGAGAAATGGGTTCTCTGTGGATAATGGTCCTTTGCGAAGGTTTGATGATCCTGCAAATGCATCCTTCTTGGAGGTATTATTGTAATGAAGTTCCATTCAGTGTGGTGTTGACAGACATCAGTCATAATACTTTATGCTTTAATTTTGTTTTTGTGCTATTATGGTTCGTGAGAGTTAGATATTCTATTTGACCGTGTTTTAATAGTTATTATATGATGCCAAAACCCAAATTTTTTTCCATCAAATAAAAAGAAGTCCAAAAACTTCTTGGGATGAAAAGTTGCATATAGAATTAACTTATTAGGGTTGCTGATGATCTGCATGTTTTTCTGATCCATTTTTTCCCTTCATGTATTCCCATTCCACATTTTCTGCCTTGGCGTCTTATCTTTTCAGAGATCCTACTTATTCTACAAAATCTAAAATGGGTACAAATTGTTTTTTTATGGAAGGTCTTATTTGTACCGTTTTGTTAGCAATCTATTCTAGTAGAGATGTTTCCTTGTGATCAATTGTAACTCAATGCCAGAGCATCAAGGAGTCTGAGTGTCCAGAGGAGCTTGAAGCCCCAGATAGCAGAACTGCTGTACATGTTGATCTTGAGAAGCGGGATGAAAACTACCCTGTATGTCTCTACTTCTCCCCAGATCTCCTTTGTTTTTGTTTCTTTCCGGATGTGTTTCTTACTGTTCTGTTTGTCCTATTGCTTTACTTCAGGAGCCGGCAAAGCGCCGCGTACCTTTTCGGGGAGTAGGAAGAACTTTAGGTAGCACAGCTACCCCCCCTGCAACCTCTGAACCCACTGTTGCTGACACTTCTTCTAACATTACTCCATTGCCATCAATGGGTTTAGTGGTCGATGAGTCATTGCCATCAACTTCTATTCAGCTAAGATTGGCTGATGGTACGCGCATCGTTTCTCGATTCAACCTCCACCATACAATCAGAGACATCCACGATTTTATTGATGCATCAAGACCTGGTGGAGTTGGAACGTACCAACTGCTGACAATGGGGTTCCCTCCAAAACAACTTGCCGATCTGGACCAGATTATAGACCAGGCCGGCATTGCCAATTCAGTTGTCATCCAGAAGTTCTAGCTGGTTGCATTGGTGCTAACCTATTTTGCATTATCTCACATACAACCATGATAAAGACTTTCTAGTTCATTGTTGTACATAAATTGTTTCGTTAGGGATTTGATTCATAAGCTTTCCCCCCATTGAATACATATTCTCTGAAGCGAAGATCCACCCATTTGCTGTTTCATCCAAAGTAGTTGACTGACGGGTTGATCATTCTCCTCCCAAGCTTTTACACTTATGTGAGACCACTGGTTGGGGAATATGTGGGGAAGGTGTGAGATCCTATCAGAATTAGTAAATAGTAATGGATGCTTGGTACTAAGTGATAAATCCTTGTTGGCTTGCTGGGGCAACCCGGCAAAAGGATTCTGATTAGGAACGTACCACTTGCGGTCGTGCCATGGTGTGGGTTTAAGACAGGCTGCGTATATAGCATAGGCTGAGAGAAGAAAACCCGATTGGTGATTGAACTAGAGCCCATGGTTGTCTCAAATGGATATCAATTGGAAAGGATTCAGCCTACTGCAACACTTGTATCGCTACCCTAATATGGCATCAAGAAGCAAGCTACAGAAGCTGTATGTTTAGTTGATGAGAGTTGCATACATCATGGGCTACTGTATTCTTCTTTGTCCTTAACAGATATGGATGGGGGCGAAGGGAAGGCTAAATTATTCATTCTCGTCTCTTGATGCAAGCCAGCAGCTTAGACATAGTTTTTTAAGTTTTTCCACCCGTTCTGATTACGGTAAGGTATATTAAAATGGGTATCCGCCCAATCACTACTTAGATAAGATACATCAATTTGATGTAATAAAATAATACCAACAGTTCATTGTGTTTCCTCAGTTGTCAATGGAAATGAAGCACTTCCCATTCCCAACAACGTATATATCCGAACAATGCATCTCTCAAATATTCTTTCATCCTGCTCTAGTTTCAGACAAAGCCCAAGTATATCTAACTCCTGGGACGAGGAAGGCCCCTCTCTCTTAAAAAGTCCTAGGCAAACGCTCTATCTCGTTAAAAGCCTTTAAGATTTGAGTTTCGTCGCCTTTCTCCATCTATCTTCTTTGTCTATCAAGTTAGTTTTTTTTTTTTTTTTTATCCTTCAAGGCTGAAAAAAACAGATCTATAATTTTCCGTCAACTCTTGAGAGACATGCAGCACAAAAAGATTCTTAGGCCGCAAATCATTTGGAGGATAGTGGCGGTTTGGCGAAAATCACTTCACGTGATCCTCACACATCTTTCACAACTGCGCGTGGTCCTCACTTGCCATCCGTTTAGGTAGCTTTTCTTGCCACACGTATTAGATCACTGGAATCGCCACCATCGAATCTTTTAAATCTGACTTTTGTGGCTAAAAAGAGACAAGCGTGGTGCCTTCAAACGCCATCACAGATTTCGAAGTCTACCAGAGTTGGTCTAAACTGTAATATGTCCTTTTTTGCATTTATCTTACTGCTTTCCTTATTGTTTAGTAAAAAAAAAATGTTCGTCTCTTAGACGTTTGTCTGTAGAGGTTAAGTCATCTATTTCTATGAAATGTGAGGTTAAGTCTCTGTTTAGATAGAGTGTTGTCTCTTGGACGTTTGTCTGTAAAGAGTATCAGCAGTAGTGAAGACTAGACCAATCACAAAAGGAGATAGTGTATTTGTGGAGCTTCAAATGCATTAATTAGTTTATGAGGTAATGGTTGATATGAAGGTATCTCTGCACATATCCGATCATGAATGTAAATTTTTTTGATTAATGAATGATCACAATTTCCCTTAAAAAAAAAAAAAATCATACAAAGCTTAAGTATCTTCTAACTCCTGGGAGCTCAAACTGGCGCTCGCTCAAAATTTCATTTTCGAGTCCTCAAAAGTCAAACCCATATCTGCCGAGTGCCCTTCTTCTTTCCATTTTACACCACAATGAGTAAATTATCTTTCCTTCCTTCCCAACTTCGAGTTTGAGAAAATCTGTGGAATGTGTCAAATGCAAATAATCAAGATATTGTGAACAACTTCGAATGCTATTTGGCCTATTCAAATTTTAACTATCTTTTTTCTTTATCATAAATACTTTTGAGTCATTTAATGCTACATATCATTAAATTGATTGGAAGATGAATAAAAATAATAAATACTTTTAAAATCATCGGAATATAAATTATTCTTTGCCCTAATCTTTTTTGCTTACACGGGTCTAATAATCAGTATTTCTTGCATTTCATCCATAACATCATCTCGTCTTGATTTAGGTCCCGTTTGATTTTATAGATGGTCTCAACTCATCTCATATTAATATCTAAATACCATTCAAACATTAACATTTTTTAATTTTAAATTTTCAAATTTCATCTAATCATTACCTAATTATTATAACTTTCTAAAATCTTTAAACAAAACATAAAAATAATTCAATTTTTTCAAATTTTAATATAAAAATTATATTAAAAATTATATTATAATAATCTTTTTATTTATAATATTTTTATTTAATCTTCTCTCTATCTATTTTAAAATCTCGTAAAATATTTTTAATTCAGATCATTTCATTTTTATTAACAAATTTCATCAATATAACGAAATGACAACCAGAGCTTACCGTCAACGTTTCGCACGGGCCGCAATACGTGATAAAGTTAAACAACACTACCAAAGCAATAATTAATAGATAGAAATTTTAGCATAAGAGATGTGTGATTTAGATATCCAGTTTAGAGCATTCGCATTGGAATATCTAAATGCAAATGTAAAAGTTTAAATAGTTAATAAAACATGAAAAGTGGCTGCATTGGATTATGCAAATGTAAAATCAAATGACTTTTAGCTACAGTGATTCAACTCTTTCGTTCATATTTAGGTTGATACTGTAACTCAACCAAATGTTTGTTTATTATTTTCTTCATCTCTCTCTTCCCTCTATTTTTCCAATGTTAAATAGTTGCTTTTCCACTTCAGTCTCTATACAAAGTGCATCAAGCCAAATAAATGAACAAGTATTGATACTGAACAAAAAAAATTAATATTGTAAATATTTTCATATAGCTCTTAATTTAGAAAAAAAAAATTAAAGAGAACAAAAAAATTGAAAACAAAAATATATTATTAAATTTAGAATATTTTATTATTATTTTAACTAATAGATGGATAATCTAATGTGAGAATAAGTTTTGAGTAGAATAACTAAATATAAAATCATGTCATATTATGTAAATTTTACATTTATATATACATAATCCAATACTAATTTAGGCAAGCAGAAATGTTTGCTTTTTTTAATTGAAAACACGTCAATTCTTACTCTATTTTTTTAATGCCATGATGATAGATAGAAATGTTGCATGCATGTAATCAGCCGATCGAGCCAACTGCATTCTCCACTACTATTATTAGCGCACGATGTATATGGCTTAAGATTAATGTTACGTATAGTTTCTAAATAAGGACCGTAATGTAAGTCTAAATAATTTTATCTTTAAAATTTTTTAAAATTATAAAAATATCTCTTTTAAAATAATTGTTTTTATTTAATAAAAGATTTGTACATACAATCCTCACTTGAGTACTGCAAATAAAATTTCTCATTACTTAATTATCGATGTTAATCATTTATTGTCTGTCTAATCACAGTACTCCTCTTTTTAATTAAGTGCTAAAGCGTCAACTTTATGAGTACTACTGTACTTGGATTAATATATAATTGGTAATATGTCGTCCGCCAAATGGATATATATATATATATATATGTGTGTGTCTTTAAATGTTGAGACAAGTAATTATTTTAACACACCCCGATACTTCTGAGAAAGGGATGAGATATAGTTGACTTTCCTAATATAGTATATAGTGATCTTGTACTATATATAATTAATTAATTAGTTAGCTATTATTCCGAAATTTCAAGAAATACAAACCCTAGAATCTAGATGCTATTTGTTCCCTGCATGGGGTATGTGGGTTCATTTGCGGCATCCCATAATTCCCATTTAGATGAAAATACAAGATGTGTTAGGGACGAGTTTTGCACCCTCATGACTGCACCCACTCCACGCCGACCACTTGTTCGCTCTTGAATTTGATAAGCTAGCACAGCCCCTCCTCTCGGGGATACCTCTAATGTTTAGTGCCCATTAGAGTTATCATAATCGACTATATGGAAGAGAGAAAAATGATAGATAGCGATCAATGTATATGTAGATGTTTTCCATTTTGCCTTTTGTATCCCTCACTCCTTTAGGGGGGTCTCGTGACCCGTCCGCTGCTTGTTAATAGTTTGATGGTTGATCATTTTTCAGAGGGGACATACCACCGTATATAATGCGGTAACCCCGCTGGATTTCTAGGCCATTCCAGCCTATCTCGGACTCGTTCTCCCAAGCAAGTGTATCTATGCATTTAATGTGGCGCGTCTTGCTATGGGTTTCGGTTAACTTTCCTTAACATGGATGTGTCCGTCCTGTAGGCCTTTCCCAAGGAGATGCCTTACTACATTTAATGCAACCTGCCATTCGAAGATCTTGACGGATCCCCCTGGTGGGGGGCAAGTTCGGTCTGCAGATTAGCTAGGATGCTACATTCGCGGTGGACCTCTGTTTATTACCTCCCCCTGTCTTACACTCCATGCCAAATGGGGGCTGTCAGCCCGACTAGGCATTTCCAGGACTTGGCCTAGCGGGCTTGTTTAGCAGGCTTGGCCTAGGCCTTTATTACTTGGGGTGCAGTTTGTGTTCAACAATATGATTATGCAGAAAAGCTTGCCTAGCTCACCTCACTGGTGTTGAAGAGAAGAATCTCATAAATCAAGCCACAGTTACAGAGCATTAATGTCTTTCCTTCTATGTAAAACACAATGTACATAAGTGTAAATCTTTCCTCATATAAATATAATAGCATAGACACGGGCCTCATTTGATTGAGTGAGATTGCCCAACGTCACTTTATTTTGCATTTCCGTTTATGGTATCACAGCCACTCTAAGACAAACGTCTCCTTTTTTTTTTTCAAATGGCCTCCACCACCTCTTCTGTATCATCAAGCTCTCCCTCCCAAACAGCACCCCTCAACTTGCAAAGTTCGGTAACTATCAAACTTACAAAAGATAATTACCTTCTCTGGCGTGCCCAGATTCTACCTTACCTACATGGCCAACAGCTCTTTTGCTATATGGATGGCACCATTTCTAGCCCTCCCTATCTCCTAACTACATAAGGTGATCTTACACCAACCCTCAATCCAGCATACATGCAATGGTACAATCAGGATCAAGTGATCCTTGGGGCTCTCATGTCATCACTCTCGGAGCCCATCATCACACACATGGTCAGACTGGAGACCTCTAGAAAGGTATGGTGTGCCCTCGAGCGCATGTTCTCCAAGCATGCCCGAGCCCATGTCCTGACCATCTGACTTCAATTGTCTACTCTGAAGAAAGGCAATATGTCTATGTCGGATTACTATAAAAAAGTAAAGAGTGATGCTGATACTCTTACTGCAATCGGTGAACCACTAAGAGATTCTGAGACTCTCACCTATCTATTGGCTAGGCTAGACAACTCCTACAACGCCGTAGTCACCTCTATCTCCACCCGAGTGGATCAGTTCTCTCTAGATGATGCTTTTGCACATCTCTTAAACTTTGAACTTCGACTTGAGCAATAAAATGCAGCAATTGATATCTCCATTGGCTCTGCCAACATGGCTACTAGGAATGATCAGAATTGTGGTCATGGGATAGGTCCCAACCATCGTTCCTCACCAAATGGTCGTGGTCGTGGTTGTGGTCATCGCGGACGTGGCTCTCACTCTCAACCCTCTGGTTCCCATCCAATTTGTCAAGTATGTGGCAAAACTGGCCACACTGCCATTCAATGTTATCATAGCCTTGATCTCTCCTACCAAGGCTCACAACTGAACATGCAAGCCTTTACTACTCAACCTCAATCTCAAAGTGATCTCAATTGGTACACAGACACGAGAGACAGTAATCACCTGACCTCGCCAATGATTTCCAAAATTTGAATCTTGGTGCAGAACCATTTCCAAAATAGGCAAATCTTGGTGCACATATTTTCCTATTAAACATATTGGTTCTACCCTCCTCTCTCTACCCCATTCTAATTTTAAATTAAATTCAGTTTTACATGTGCCTCATATCAAGAAAAATCTTATTTCTGTTAGTCAGTTCACAGCTGACAATAATGTTTTCATTGAACTTCATGCCGGGTAATTTTTTGTGAAGGACAAATGCACACATAAGCTCCTGTTCTAAGGCAAAACTGAAGCTGGGCTATACCCTTTCCGTCTCACATGTCCACCATCATCTCCTTCATCTCTCCAAGCTCCCTCTTGTCAGCGTGTTCCTTTGGATATCTGGCATTCTCGTCTTGGTCATGCCTCATACAAGACTGTCAAGCACCTCGCCTCTACTGCTTTACTTCTTGTCTCCTCAAATAAACAACCAGTTGTCTGTAATTCATGTCAACAGGATAAAAGCAATAGGCTTCCCTTTAAAACTTCGAATATAGTTTACACTAGTCCTTTAGATTTAATATTCTTAAATGTATGGGGTCCTTCTCCTGTAATGTCTGAAAATGGAAATAAATACTATGTTTCATTTTTTTTTTTATCATTTCAACAAGTTCACATGGATTTTTCCAATTCCTACCAAATCATCGGTCTTGTCAATTTTTATCTCTTTTCAAAAACATGTTGAAAGACTCCTTAACCGAAAGATAAAATGTGTTCAAACCGATTAGGGGGTGAGTTTCGATCTCTCAGCACATTCTTTGGCCAACACGGCATTACACATCGCATTACTTGTCCTCTTACCTCCCAACAAAATGGGTCTGTAGAACGCAAACACTGTCATATCGTTGAAAGTGTTCTTTCTATCCTATCCCACTCATCTGTGCCAAAATTTCATCGGGATAATGCCTTTCACATGGATGTTATATTTTCAAGCGGTTACCCATCACCATCGAGTTCTCTCACTCCTTTTGAAAAAAAATTCCAAACTAAGCCCGATTATTCTACCCTACTGTGTTTGGTTGTTCTTTCTGGCCTTATCTACGTCCTTACAACAATCACAAGTTTGATTTCCGCTCTAAAAGGTGCGTATTCATTGGCTTCAGCAACAACCACTGAGGATACAAATGTTTAGACTTATCCACAGGGAAAGTCTATCTCTCACGTCATGTTGTGTCTGATGAAACAAGTTTTCCTTTTTCAACTCACTTAAATTCAAGTCAACCTCCTCTCCTACCTACACTCACGATACAACTACCTTTTCCTCTCCAAAAATACGTGCCAAAATCTCCTCAAAATTCCTTAGCTGCACCGACAAATCTCCATGGCATTCAATCAAATCCCACTACTTCCTCATCCCATTTAATTTTGGCTCAACATCAAGTAAATGCCAACCGACTCATTTTCAATCCCACTGAATATCCTCTTTCTTCCACCATTCCTAATTTGGCTCAAAATCATTCGGTGCCTTCAATCTCTCCAGTAAACTCTCCATCATCCTCTAATTCAAAAACTCCACAAATCACTCCATCCATCTTGGTTACAGATTCAACTTCAACCGAATCCTCATCTCCTTCCAATTCTTCCGCTCCTTCCCAATCCATATTCGATAATTCTCCAACTCACTCAATTAAATCCTCAGCACAATCCACGCTGCTAGAAAATCCTTCTTCAAACCCTACTTCTCCACGCATTCCTCCTATGCGTACCCGGGCACAAAATCACATTTTTAAACCCAAGATTTTTAATGATGGCAAAACCCCTTATTCTTCTCCAAATGCTTTTATTACTAACATTTCTTAGGTCCTCGAAGATCCCGATTGTTATTCACGAGCAGCTAAGCATGAGCCTTGGAGTCAAGCCATGGATAAGGAGTATTCGACTCTAATTAAAAATGACACCAGGACACTGGTTCCATACAAGGAAGGCATGAATCTAGTTGGTAACAAATGGATCTATCGTGTGAAACGGGACTCCAAAGGAACACCTGTTCATCATAAGGCCCGACTGGTCGCCAAAGGCTATCACCAGCAGCCTGGTATTGATTATGATGACACATTTAGTCTTGTCTTCAAACCAACTACAATCCGATTGGCTCTTGCCTTCGCCATCTCTCAGAATTGATCCATTCGACAAATTGACATTCAGAACGCCTTCTTGCATGGTTTCTTATCTAAAGAGGTTTACATGTCCCAACCGACAGGCTACATTGATCCGAAATCTCCCACTCATGTATGCTGGTTGAACAAACCATTCTATGGTCTCAAACAAGCACCACGTGCTTGGTATGCTAGATTAAGTGATAAACTAATTGATTTTGGATTTCAAAATTCAAAATCTGATACATCACTATTTGTCTACAAATCCAAGGGCATCCGACTTTTTATCCTCATCTACGTAGATGACATTCTCATCACCGGTTCTTTAGATGATGCCATTTTCTTCCTCATCCGATCTCTCAGTTGGAACTTCGCCATCAAGGACCTGGGCCCTCTCCATTTTTTTCTTGGCATTGAAGCCATTTCCACTCCTGATGGCTTGTTACTAAGTCAAAAGAGGTATATTCTCGATCTCCTTGGTTGCACCAACATGACAAATGCAAAGGCTGTTCACTCTTCTATGGCCTCCAACACTCAACTCTCCTTATTTGATGGGGCTTCTTTTTTCCGATCACACTCTTTATTGGAGTGTTTTGGGAGCACTCCAGTATTTATCTCTCACATGGCCCGACATTGCCTTCTTGGTCAACAAAGTGTGTCAGTTCATGCCTAAACTAACTGACAAACATTGGGTGGCGGTCAATCGTATTCTTCACTACTTGAGACACTGTTGATTTCAGACTTCTACTTCGACCAAGTGCATCATTTGCTCTCTCTGTTTTTTCGGATGCTGACTAGGAAGGCAGCCCAGATGATTGAAAATCTACAGGTGGTTTCTATGTTTTCTTTGAAAAATCACTAATTTCTTGGAGTTCAAAGAAACAGCCTACGGTGGCTAGATCAAGTACTGAAGCCGAGTACAGGCTATGGCAAATGCAACTTCTGAAATTCTATGGCTACAGTCTCTTATCCATGAACTTGGAATTTTGTCATCCACCTATCCTACCCTTTGGTGCGACAACCTTGGTGCAACATATCTATCTGCGAACCTAGTCCTTAATGCCCAAACAAAACACGTTGAAATAGATTACCATTTTGTACGAGAACAAGTCCAAGTGTTCGTTCCCTCCCACTCAGCTTGAGGGGGGATGTTGAAGAGAAGAATCCCATAAATTAAGCCATGATTACAGAGCATTAATGTCTTTCCTTTTACGTAAAATACAATGTACATAAGTATAAATCTTTCCTCATATAAATATAATAGCATAGACACGGGCCTCATTTGATTGAGTGAGATTGCCCAGCATCACTTTATTTTGCATTCCCGTTTAACCGGCCACCAAAAAAAAATGGTGAAATCCATCAACATTTCTTATCTCTAGGATCTCAGAGATTAATTAAAGTTACATAAATATGAAATAATTCTATTCAAGTGAATTATCATGTCATTTTTTATGCGATTCGGATCCTAAGTATTTAAAATCTTTAAATTAATTCATACCATAGAAAACGGCTTATAAATTGAACAAAAATATGTTAAAAATGCGAAATTATATATCCTTTCAATGATACATTTTAATGTGAAGAGTATTCCTTTTTTTTAAACATATATTTCTGTTTATATTAATGATAGCTTCGTTCCATTTTATGGACCGGACAAATTAATATCTAAACTTTAAAATGAGATCTTAGTTGCACTAAATTACAAATAATTGGTACAAACATTAATGTTTGTTTTCATAATTTTTCTCAACTCAGTTTATCTCATCTAATAATTACAATTTTTCTAAATTTTCACCCAAAATAAAATAAAAATTCAACTTTTTCAAATCTCAAAACAAATAAAATATTACAAAATATATATTCTAACTGTAAGGGGATTTTTTTCCGGCCCATGGAATTTCCTCGACCCAGCCATTGGGGCAGACGCACTAGAAGGCAAAATATGAGAAAATGAGATGGGACAATAAGGGACTAATGCATGGAAGTGCCAGAAAGTATGAGAAAGTAATGTCAGGAGAGGAAAATAGGAGATTTGACATAAAGTAAGGAAAAACAAGGTGTCAGGAGAGAAAAAGTAAAAAGATGACTTAAAGCAAATAGGGGGCAAGAGATAAAAAGGTAAGAGGAACCTATGGATTGGGGACTCTCTCTCTTTGGGACGGTTTCGACTTCTTTCAGACTTTTAGATTTTCTTTCTACTTTTAGGTTCTTCTGCGACTTCTTCTTCAACCTGAGAGGTTCTTTTCCAACAAATAGATCTACAACTTCTACTGTACAGTGAGAAATGAGAGGCCATGAGAGATTATAAACAAACTTATTATAGTGAAATATCCCTTCTCCAAACCCCCGTGGACGTAGGCCTAATGCCGAATCACGTAAAGTTGTGTGTTCATCTCTCTTTATTTTCTGCATTTAAATATTTTTCATCGCCATGGATGTACGAACCGACACCGTACAACCGCACCGGACCATTGTCGAGGGCCCCAAATAACACCGATCGAGGCACTAGCTCTGAAGACCCAAGTTGCCAGGACCTTCCCAAAGGCGTACGAAACACGACGTTAACACTGACACCGTCTGTGAGATCGTTATAGATCTTGGATGTACTTCGTATGCGCGCGATAGCCTTTCCATAGCTCATCTCCACGGCCTCCTCCACACTACCACCAACAGGTGGGCAAGACAGCACTCCACGGCAAAGGCTACGCGGCCACTACATGTGCACCATGCACTGCGGCCACATACACAGCGGGCAAGACCCCTCCACTGCCATATGCACAGTGGGCATGTAGAAGTACACAAGTGCAAGGGTAAACATTAGTGCACAGTGCACGGGCTCCACGCCCCTTCACAACCATGCATGCTCCTCGATCAAAGACAACCATCAATCGCCTATTCATCTGCTTGGACTCACCAAACTATACGGATTGCAAAAAAAAAAGAAAAAAAAGGAAGAGAGAAATGACAAACAACAATAAGGAGTAAGGAAGAAAAGAAAAGACAAATAGCAGCGGATAAACAGTAAAAAAACAAAAAAAGGGAGAAAGAGGAAG
The DNA here is from genome assembly GCA_022457165.1 of Juglans mandshurica. Taxonomy (NCBI): domain Eukaryota; kingdom Viridiplantae; phylum Streptophyta; class Magnoliopsida; order Fagales; family Juglandaceae; genus Juglans; species Juglans mandshurica. The sequence continues at coordinate 26,624,925 of CM039620.1, read as the reverse complement.
AGGAAAAAGAGTGAAATGAAAGAATGGAGGCGAAAATAAAGATAAGAAGCAAGGAAGAGAAGAAACGACAAAACAACTGCGGGCAATTTCGGTTAAGCAGCAGGCAAACAACAGCGGGTAAAAATCAGTCGTGGCAGCTAAACGCTTCGATTTGTCTCCTTAAAAACTTGTGTGAATTCTGTTTTGCTAATGTAATTATTTTATGTGGTGCGAAATACCAGTTGTACGACTCGACATGATATCTCCAATTAGCATAACCTGCAACAATAAAATCGACTAGTTTCAATCGGCCAAGTCAACTCCACTAAATGGGAACTCCATCAACAACTCACCTCCCCACGAGGCAAAAAGAGAAATGTAGGCATAAAATGTTGTCTTATCCCTCTCGCGGAGGAGTGCCGATTGGTCCCTAGCTACCTGAAGATAAAAATTTACCTTCCTCGTAAGCGTCAACAGGCGGGAGGGGATTCAGTAACAGACTGCCCGATCGACTTACCTCCATGCGGGATACCAAAGGGAAAGGTAAGCCTAAAAGGTTGTCTTGTTCCTCGCACAATAGAGAGCGGGATCAGCCTCAAGGCTCCCCAAATGAATTACCCCAACCTCCGCTGTGACGAAGTGTGGGATCAACGTCAGCTTGACTCAAACCTACTATTTCCTGTGATATTAACGGGTGGGAGCGGGTCCAGTAACAGACTGCACAAACAACTTACCTCCCCACGAAAGATGATAGGCAAGCAGGAGCAGATCAGCCACATCGTTTTCTGAATTACCTCCCCGCTGGGCAATAGAGGGAAATTTAGGCCTTAAAGGTTGCCTTATCCTTCCCCCGGCGTAGTGCAGGTTCGTCCTCAGCTACTCGAAGGAAAAAGCTTTTACCTTTTTCGTGAGTGTCAACGGGCGGGAGCGGGTTCAGTAACAAAACTGCCCAAACAATTTACCTCCATGCGAAATACCATAAGGAAATGTAAGCCTAAAAGGTTGCCCTATCTGTCCAACAATGGAGAACGGGATCAGCTTCACTGCTACCCGAATAACTTACCCCTACTCCCGGTACGACGAAGTGTTGGGTCAGCGCCAGTCTGACTCAAAATTACCCTTTCATACGGTGTCAACGGGCAGGAGCGAGTCTAGTGACAAACTACTCAAACGACTTACCTCCCTGCGGGATATCATAGGGGAAGGTAGGCCTAAAAGGTTCAGCCTTGAGGCTGCCCCAATACTTACCCCGACCCCACCGTGGTGAAGGAGCGGACTGGCTACGTCGCTGTCTGAATTACCTCATCGGGAGAGAAAGAAGCGGTTTGGCATGAGGCACTCCGACCACTCCTCGACGGAGAGTGGGCCGAGTCTACGAACCGCCCGAATAATAAAGAGAAAGACACGAACATCATCAATGGAATCTATATCAACGGGATTGCCATCAGCAGCTTACCTCCCCATGAGGCAAAAGGGAAATGTATGCCTTAAAGGTTGCCTTGTCCCTCTTGTGTAGGAGTGTGGGTCGACCCTTGGCCACCCAAAAACAAAGATATCTACCAACGGACTCCACATCAGCCAAATCTTCATCAATGGAATCTCCACCAGCTTCAACCTACCTCCCGCGAGGCAAAGGGACGAGTCATGCCAAAGGCGGCTCTATCCCTCTTGTGGAGGAGTGCGGGTCGACCTTCGGCCACCTGGCATATTCATCAGCAGAATCTCTATCAACAGGATCTCCACCAATAAAATCTACATCAACGGAATCTCTATCAACATAATCTTTATCAGCAGAATCTCCACCAATAAAATCTCCATTAGCGGAATCTCCATCAACATAATCTTCAACAATGGAATTTCCATAAAAGAAATCTTCGCAAACAGAAACTAATACTTTGACAATGCAGGAAGGAGCGAAATGAAAAGGTCGCTAAAGGAAAAGGCGACTAAAGGAAATAGGAGCGAAAGGAAAAGGCAACTAAAGGAAATAGGAAAAGGCGGCTAAAGGAAATTGGTATGACAAAGTGACGACATGAAGGCTCGGTGGGGTAGAACCCTACCTAAAGACTAACAAGCGGAAGAACTAACGGTCCAACAAAATCAGGCGAGACGAATGGAAAACAAGCTGAAAAATTCCCATTGAATAGGTCCGATAGGAATTGGCGGGGTAACTGTAAGGGAATTTTTTCCCGGCCCATGGAATTTTCTCGACCTAGCCATTGGGGAGACTCACTAGAAGGTAAAATATGAGAGAATGATAGGGGACAAGAAGGGACTAAGACATGAAAGTATCAGGAGGCATGTGAAAGTAATGTCAGGAGAGGAAAATTGGGGATTTGACATAAAGTAAGGAAAAACAAAGTGTCAGGAGAGAAAAAGTGAGGTGACTTAAAGCAAATGAGGGACATGAGATAAAAGGTAAGAGGAACCTACGGATTGGGGACTCTCTCTCTTTGGGGCGATTTCGACTTCTTTCAGACTTTTGGATTTTCTTCTAACTTTTGGGTTCTTCTGCAACTTCTTCTTCAACCTAAGAGCTTTTTCTCCAGCAAATAGATCTACAACTTCCACTGTACAGTGAGAAATGAGAGGCCATGAGAGACTGTAAACAAGCTTATTATAGTGGAATCTCCCCTCTCCGAACCCTCGTGGACATAGGTTTAGTGTCAAATAATGTAAATCTATGTGTTCATCTCTCTCTTTTTTCTGCATTTAAAAATGGTTCATCGCCATGAATGTACGAACCAACACCGTGCAGCCGCACCGGACTATTGCCGGGGCCCTAAACAATACCGATCGAGGCGCCAGCTCTGAAGAACCAAGTTGTCGGGGCCTGGCCTAGAGACGTGCGAAACACGACATTAACATTAATAATATTTTATTCAACTTTTAATTTTAATGTCAACTCTTCTCATCTCATCTCATATGCGAAAACAAACGATAAGCTCCAATATATGTTAGAAAATGTTATTAATTATTTATGATTATTAATCTCCACTTAAGTGTGAACAAATGATATAAGAAAATTACAATATATGGGAGTTCTGTGAACTATAAGCTCCTATATTTGTAATTTTTTTTTTATGAATTAGATTTCTTCAAACTAAAATGATACAAAACGAGAGAGGGGTGTGTCCCAATAATTAGGGCTGTGCAAAAGGCCCGATAAACCGAAGGGCCCGATTAAAATGATCTGACCCGACCCGACTTTATCGGATTGCTATATGATCAGATCTCCGACCCGACTAAAAATGGGTTTTTGTCTTCGGTGTCAACCCGTCCGTATAAAAAGAAACTTTTCTTCTCAGACTCAAACCCTAGCCACCCAAATATTCCCTTTGGTTTGTGATACTCTACAAATATTCCCTTCTTCCGTCTCTTTCTTTCTCGCCTACGCACTATCCCTCTTCTCTGATAATATTTATATGCTTTTTCTTGGTATGTCGTCTGATGATTGGCTGGAAATTGAGGTGTTCCCTTCTCCAAGTTTTTGACCTATCATAAAATCCAAAGTGTTCAAGTTCCTCTTTCCACTCAAACTGTCCAAACCCAATTGCAGAGGAGTCAGAAGGTATGTATCAATGGCACCTAGGAGAATACCAGGCTTTGCAGTTTGAGGGGAAAAATATTGATGATGACAAAATGTTGTTTTTTTGTTCTATAACTATCAAATGGATCTCTTGATTGAATTCCCCAAACGCTCCCATGCATACTTATTTCTTGTGTAGACCTGTAGGTTGTAGCAATTGTTAAAGGCCTTGACTCTGTATGCATATATTCATCCTCAAGCATCTCTTTTCTAGACAGATTTTTGTATGATATCATTAGAAAATCCTATACATAACTCAATAAATATAATGCTTTTAGCATAGCACACCCATGTAGTATTTTTTTACTTTCTTCTTTTGAACTTGTGATTGAATTCGTTGTTTGCTGAAGTCTCTTTACTTTTCTATAGTAGGAAACATTTCACAGCAGAACAAGCGGAGAAGTGGTGGGCTGAAAACCCATATCGTAAAACGGGAAACTGATCCAGGTGAAAAGCATTCTCCAAGAAATCCTCTTGGATGTTTTCAATGAATACATTACACCTTAGCAGGTTATATTTGAAACGGTTCATGAAGATATTGAGATTTGTTGGAGAAGTCAGCTTCAAAGAAGAGAAACAGAAACTCCTAGGATTATGTTGAAGAGCACTTGGAGTTGGACAAAGCAAAGGAGCCATGTCTGGACTCTACGCCGTTGCCAAGAGTCCAAGACCACTTCTCTCTCTTCCTCTCCCATGGTTTATGATTCTATAATTTTTGTGAATAAGTTGTTTCTGGAAGCAAGAATAAACGATGTTTTTAAAGGTCGAGTCATACAGATTCGACTCGATTTGGTTTTCTTAAGGTCGGATTGGTACCTTAAATAACAATATTCGGGTCGGGTCGGGCTCAAACCCAGCTGTAACAAATTGGGTTGCAGGTCTACTAATAATATAATCTATTAAAATCAATATATTGCATACAATTAAAAGTAAAAAAACAAAAAAAAAAGCGCAGCAGAATAGAGCCAAAGGCCCATCAAAACATTAGTCCGGAGCCATGTTCCTTGAGGAGATCAAGAAAATGATCGCGAAAAGGCAATTTTGAATGCAAAACCGCGTAGAATTTGCATCATTACAACCAGAAGCAGCATTGTATATAGTTGATAGCTCCCTAACTGCAGCTAGGCGTATGATAAAGTTGTTCAAATCCTTGGAATTAGAGATAAGAACTAATATCGTCTATTCTGGCAATTATAAACAGAACATGATTCCGTACATCTCTTTATAAAGATGGAGAAAAAGAATCTGACCAGAAGCATGTTTCACTTCATGAAATGCATGTGTATTTTATGGATTGATGGATTTCTAAGTTCAATTAGGTGCATCGATCACATATATATTAAGTTTCATTAATTAAGACCTGCAAATATTAGTTCGACCGCGAGTGAGTCATCACACTGCATGCAGGTGAGAAACTGCATGCTGATCATAAAAGTTAGAGAATATTGGCAACTGTTCCAAATTAAATCACGTACTCTAGCTATTTGTTCATCAGGCCGGACATGTTCCTAGAAGATCACCTTCCGGCCGGCCTCCAGTTGTTTAATTAATTTTAATTTGTTCTTTGCTTGCAAACTATAGATCAACAAGAAACCCTGATTATCAAATATATATACCATTGGATATATATATATATATATGATGTGACACTAGTGCTTATGAAATCATCTTGAAGTCCATTTTGTGTTCCCAATCCCCACAAAAGTGCATTGCATTACCATGTCTGATCCCATATCTAACTTCGAATCCACTATGGATTAGCACTTGAATGATTATTTCTCGTCACTGGCATAAGATGCTGCAATAAATTGCTTTGCTTGGTGTAGATGAGACGACAGAAGACTAGAATGATCAGACATTCGTGTCCCTCCACTGTCTTTCTTTTCTTTTCTTTTTTTTTTAAGAAAAATTATTTACATCAGTATCTAGCAGCAGCATACTTAATATATTGAGTTTAAAACAAAAAAAAAAAAAAAAAAAAAAATCACGTGAGCTGTGCTATGGCTACGTACTGATATATAGCCATTATCTTTTCAGCCTTCTCTTTTTCTCGAGCTGTTCTGGAGAACAATCTGAAATCGCATCATACTAAGCTAAATTTTTTTTTTTTTTTTTTTTTGATGTATTGGAGATGTTATATATAATAGGATAGAATTTATATTTTCTATTTTTTTCTCTCAACAGTTTCCCCCACCTACTTTTTTTTCCACTCTTAATTATTATTTGATTAGACCCAGATGCATGGCTGAGAGTTGAGAACTACATCCGAAGAAGAGAAGAGAGACGATGCCGTTTGTACGCATCCAGCTCAACAAACGGTATCGTGTTTCTAGGTTTGCTTTGTTGCAAGTGTTTTCACTCCCAAAAGTGAAACACGAGAGACAAAAGAATAAAGATAAACGTGAGTGGGGGCAAGAGGGGCTTAGATTGAAAGGTTATCATCATCTAGTGAAATGGACGGGTGAGATTGATTGAGATCAATCCAACGTCAACTTTACCCAACTATTGGCAATCGAGTAATCTTATATAACATCAAAAAATGTGTAAATATCATGGAATTATTTTATAAAAAAGTAAAATTTATTATAAAAAAATTATTAATTTTTTTTATATAGATCTTATATAAATTTATTTTTTAAAAATTAATTTCATAATATTTATACATGAATCACTGTAACTATCATTTTTATAATTTGACACAATATAATTTTCATCAATCCCATTGGCTGATTATCCACTTAATGATCGTTTCCCATATCTCCATAAGAAAAATACTATTCTTCTCACTTATTTTTATAGTTCTTAGTTCTTATCACTAGGAATTTTTTATTTTTTTATTTAATAATTAAATAAGTATTTTTTAATAATATTATAAATCTTTTTATTTTTTAAAATATATTTAAATGTATTAAAAAATATATATATATAAAATAAAAAATAAAAAAAATTCATTCCAAAACTCGGGAGCGCGAGCGGGAGCTCCCAGCGGTGGGAGGGAGTAGCACCGCTCATCTCCATAAACAATGAAACATCATTAATTCTCCCTCTCAACTCTCTCTCTCTCTCTGCCTCTGGGTACTGAACCAGTAAATTAGTAATAGTAAGTTTGATCAGTGGCAGTGCAGTAAACGAGGTGGTCATAGAGGTCGCAGCTTTCATCGGGAAGAGAAGCGCAGAAGCGTACGTTAACCCGTTCTGTGAATCTTGACTACTCTCTCTCCCTCTCTCTCCATCCGTCTCTCCCCGGCTATGCGTGATATCTCACTCGGAAAGACAAGAGATAGAGAGGGGAGGTACTGTTTGTGCACAGGAAGAAAATAAAATACCCATTTCCAAGGGAGTCTGAATCGAGCTTTTACAGAACAGCCAAGAGAAAAAAACCCTTTATTTTCTGACTACAGTCTATGCTCTTAGGATTTTCTGTAAAAAGACTGAAAGTTTTAGCTTAAAACCCGGGAGTTCTCTTTTGGGAGACATGTTTTTATAACAAGTGTGCAAGACTGAAGACTAAAGAGATAAATATAGTGAGATCACGAGAGACAGCATGGAAGGAGCTAGCAGTAGTGGCGCTTCTTGTATGATGGGCTTCAACAACGATATGACGATGTCTCTAATCAATTCTAATGTAGAGGCAAATAATAAGGCGTGTCTTCCTCTACCTTCGACCGACAATTCCTTCGGCCAAAGGGCCTCTGCTTTGATGCCGGAGGATGGTAATGGCAACCGCATGGAAATCAACAATAATTGTATGAAGGCTAAGATTGTGGCTCATCCTCTCTTCCCTCGCCTCTTGTCCGCTTTTGTCAATTGTCAAAAGGTGATGAATTCGAACTTGTAATTCGAGCAATAATCCTTCTCCAAATCAACTCTCTCTCTCTCTCTCTCTCTCATATATAGTCCGATGTCCAGTTCACGGAACAGGTTGAACTCTCAGTTTTCCCTCTTTCCATGACCATTGGTAGAAGTTTCGGTGGTCCACGAAGGAATAACCAGGACCTGTTCTCAATTTAACCCTCGACTGTCCCTTTCTCCAAGTCAGTTTGAATTCTCTCTTCCCCCCCCCCCCCCAAATAAAAAAAACGAAGAAAGACAGGCTCGTCTCTATAATGAACCGTTTGCTTGAAGATTTTGATGTCAAAGGCAAATGTCCCATTTTTTTCCCCGTGTATATTTTATTTTCTCAACCTATTTTGTAACTTTTTTACTAGTTTGCATGGCTTTATTTTTCTGATATTAGAGAAACACTAATGAGCGTAGGTTGGGGCTCCTCCTGAAGTGGTGGCTAGGTTAGAGGAGGACTATGCTAATTCTGAGGCTGCCATGGGTGGTAGGTTAGGAGCGGATTGCATTGGTCAAGACCCTGGACTGGACCAGTTTATGGAGGCCTATTGTGAGATGCTCACCAAGTACGAGCAAGAACTCTCTAAACCCTTCAAAGAGGCCATGCTTTTCTTCTCAAGGATCGAATGCCAGCTCGAAGACCTAGCAGCTTCTTCGTCAGATTTTGGCGGTGACATTCTTAATCCTCATATCTCATTCATCTTTATTTGATGTTCCTCAAACACTATTAATTGCAACTTAAACTGTTTTGTAATGGATTGCATGAGTGCAGCGAAACGTACATGGTTCTCACAGGGAGAGAGATACTTGTGTTGTGTGACCCTTCATGGAAAAGAAAGTCCAGACGAATAATTTGAGTTGAGCAATTCTACATATCTACCTACACTCTCCACACACCATGCACTCAAATTTTCTTTTTAAACTCAATACACTAAGTGTGTTGAGTGTGTGATAAATAGTAAAATGTGAAGAAGAATTTTTCATTTGAGTTTGATCAGACTATATAAAGGGAAATCATTTGTTTGGAGGCTAGAGAGGTACTAGATGGCTAGGCAGATCATATCTGTGGATTTGGTTCTCGATCCTGTTTAGTTGTGTCTGGACATGGATATTCGTCAGCTTAATGCTAGTCTTTTCTGGCCCTAGGCATCTGAACTCCGAACCGGCCTTCCAGCCTATTAGGAATTTTTTAAAATCTTGATGTGTTAAAAAACTGAAGGAGTACTGATGGGAATGGAAGTTGTTAGAAGTTCAGGAACATATAGTTTGAACAGAAAAAAAAGTTTTAGGCTGGAGAGGGAAAATGTCATTTGTTGCTCTCCATCCAATATGCTATTGAATACGTGAGGAAATTTCTTAGTAGGTACTTGATGTTCGCATAAAGGACCTACGCCATGGAAGAACAATGGAACCTCGTTTAATACATTTATAAAAAAATGGAAAAACCTGGCAAGTGAAGGACTAATCATGATATAGTCTCCTCATCAGTTAGCACATAAGGTGGGCTTCGCATTGCTAATTGGAGCAAAGAAAAAAGACATCAACTTAACTTTTTAAGAGCAATCAGGATCTTGATCTGTATGAAGAAGACAATAGGCCTTCTAGAAAAAAAATAATGCGAATGATTGGTAATTGAACTCGTTGCTCATCGGTTGTTTTCAATAAATCTTTCTTATTAAAAAAGAAATTCCGTGTGGTATCATAATGATGTTTTTCAGGACTCAGAAACTTGTATCTTGTAGTAACTTTTCATATTCTTGCATGAATCTTACTAGCTATCCATTATTAATATTGTAGACTCATTGGACCTATATTACAAATTAAGAAGGCCTTTTAAAAAAATGTATTGAGAATCTTGCTTGCCTTTAGCTGTCAATTAAGATTAGCAAAACAATGTTGAAGTTTCCATCACTAGAGAGTATTCATGTCAATCAAGAAACTACAGTATATATAGGATGCATCGATCAGAATGTAATGGATCGAACAACATTATATATATTGGGTTCTCCATGGAACACATTCGTTATTCTTCTATTGCCAAATGATTCCTGGTTATTAATCTTCAGTGGTAAATGAGCTGTGTCAAACAGAACATGCTTAATATTGAAAGTGTATTCGATTATTCAAAGTTTAAAGACTACTGAACTCCTCTCAATCCAGCTACCTAGCTAGCTTAGAATTGGGCTCTGACCTGCTTATGATGGATTGATCTACAAAACCTGATACATTCCTAGGATTTTTGGAAGAGTTAATTGAGATACTGCTCATGGATTTCTTACTGGTTCCAAAGATTGGTATTTTAATTATATCACTTATAACCTTCTCACTGCAACAATTCCAATGTTAATAGCCGATCCTGACATCACAGAATCCTTTTCATTTTAGATGGTGACAATTTGACAATATTATACATAATTCGAATTCTTTTTGCTTTTTGATTATTTAGGCCTTATAATCTTTTAGTAAATGATATATTTTTGGGAAAATATTCTATTACCAGATATAACTTTCTCAGTTTTCTGAATAATATTTCACTTATCTACTTTATCATTCAATTATCGGTCTAACATATTTATTGGGATTAAATATGTGCAGGGAACCTTATTGAAGTCTGAAAAGTATATACAAAGGCAGATTATTCGAATTTTAGTAATACTTGAGTATAATAAACAACTTTTTCAATTGAATTCAATTAGAAGAATCTCCCTCCCTCTCTCCCTCTCCTCTCTCTCTCTCTCTCTCTCTCTCTCTCTCTCTCTCTTGCCTTGTATACGTGTAATAATGAATATTCATTCTTAGGATTAACAAAGAAAAAGAATCTACCACCTTAATACTAGCTTTCAGAAATCTCTATAATATATAGAAGTGTATCTTTTATTTCATATTTTAGTATTCTGGTATTTTTAAGTGACAAGGGGAAATGAATGACTAAATTGAATTTTCTTATCGGTTTTTGGTATATTTAAAATTGTCTATATGAGAAATTCTATATATAGAAGAGTACTGCTATAGATAGGTGCTATATGTGATTTTCAAGTGGCAATTGTCATAATTTCCTTAAGCATTTGATAGGAGGCAATAAAATCAGTTGTAATTAATGACCTTCAGATTCCTTGTTGTTGGGTAATGGTATTTGTGAAATGAACCTTGAAAGTTTTCTTGAAGACTTACATGGTGATTAGGCAATCTTCTTAAATTTGGCTTTCTGTGATCTTGTAGGTCAAAATGGATTTTCTGAGGAAGAGGTCGATGCAAATGACAATGTCGTAGATCCTCAAGTTGAAGATCGGGAGCTGAAAGTTCAGCTTCTGCGCAAGTACAGTGGATATCTGGGCAGTCTCAAGCAAGAATTTCTGAAAAAGAAAAAAAATGGCAAATTGCCAAAGGAAGCTCGACAGCGGTTGTTGGAATGGTGGAGCAGACACTACAAGTGGCCATACCCATCGGTATCTATCATCAACATCCTTGTCGAGATACATTAGTTCTCTGAGCTTTAGGACAGCTTTGATGTTGTTTACTTTTCATGAGCTGTTTTCCTTTAATCATATGAATTGTCTGAAATGGAACTGTTAGGTTTTTTATGATGTTTCGATAATGACGCCATGCATGTGGTAACATATATAGGATTGGTTTGTGCCGAGTTACGTAGTAACTTCTGTACTATGGGTATTTCCTTTTTTGATACTGCAATTTTATCATGCATGCTTAATTATGCAGGAGTCACAGAAAGTGGCACTTGCAGAATCCACAGGTCTAGATTTGAAACAGATAAACAACTGGTTCATCAATCAGCGAAAACGCCATTGGAAGCCTTCAGAGGATACGCAATTTGTTGTAATGGATGCAACTCATCCCCACTACTGTATCGACAATGTCATGTGCAATCCTATGATGCTTCTATGATAATATTTTCCAGTCACTGTAATAATGCAACTATTTTCAGAATCCAATATTTATATTGAAGCGCTTGACGATCTAGAACTAGATATTCTGAGTGCATTTACCAAACTTGACTACATTATATTAGCAGCAGCTTCAGGGTTGGCCAAATGTGTCATTGGTTTGCTAGATTTGACACAATTTGAGCAGATTGATGTAAAGAATGCATAAAGTATAGGTGTTCAGACTTGGTTTTGGGCCCATGTACCAGTTTCTTGGCATGTCACGACTCGTGTAGCCATGATCTGGTGGCCGCCAAAGCATATGTGGTTTGACACCGTCAATCCCTTCTCTTACATCGGGAGGTAGGTTCCCCAAGGGAGAGGAGTTGATGGCAAAAGCTTGGACAGCCGACTGATTTTGGACGTTGAATTTGAGTGAATGCAGTTTGGGATTGCGGTAGGTAATATAACTTTTAGCTTAAGGTTTATAGTTAGTTATATATAGAGCTTCTACTATTATTAAAAAGTTATTGATAATCATATGTCAACCACTTTTAAATATGTTATATTTATTTGAAAACAATATAAAAAGAAATACTTTTTGAAGTAGAAATAATATAAAAGATCATTTAAAAGTTGTAGTGTCATGTATATGGTAAGATCAAAGGGTAGATATGTAATTATTTTAAAGTTGTATAGATATTTTTGCTTACTCATGATAGTTTTTTTTTTTAAAAAAAAAAAATTGGAAATATGTTTTACATTATCGGGAAAAATTTGAGGAAAAACAAAAAAATAATATTTTTTCTCGAACAAATATTTCATTTCAAATTTTTGAATTGATTCTGATTTTGAGTTTTGGTCAATTTTTTTGCAGGATTCTTCTTTATTTATGTATTTAATTTTCATGCAATAATTTGGATTTTATTTTTTTAGAAAATTTTTATAATTTCAAATTTTGAAACATTAAGCTTGACTTGTAGGTTTCATAAAATAATTTTGAATTTTATCATTAATTAATATTTTTTAGAATTTTCTCCATCTCAATCTCTAATTTCTGTTGATAAACTAGCCATAAGAATAATCTTAATTTTGCCCAGCATTAATAAGTGTGTTTCACCCACCATGACCATAGTAGCCTTTTAGTATCCCTTTATAATAATCTTTGTTGAGGGCAAAGGGATGCAGAAGAGGAAACAATGTGGGGTGTGCTTCCTCCCAAGATCAATAAATTTTGAATCTATTGAAGATGGTACCTCAAGATCCACTCACTTGGTCTCTCTTCTTCTTCTTCTTCTTCTTCTTTCTTTTTTTGTTTAAAAGTTTTCTCGATTCTCAAAGGTTTGAAGCACTGCTTCATCCTTATTGAGGCTACCAATAGAACTGATGATGGATTCATCAATAGGACAAAAAGGTTGGTGAGTGTAGTTGCAATGTTGACTGCAACATTAACGCACCTGGCATAGTGAAAGTGGGTTACTCTAACCATCACCCACATCAGCCGATGGCGCCACTGAACAAACTGGCGGAATTGGGTTTTGTTGAATCAATTCCGTGTCTGCCAGAGTAATATTAGATATAGTTATGAGTTGTATAAATGATGTGCACTCCTTTTGAAAAAGAGTATGGTCCACTATTAAAACAATTAAAAATTTTATATATGTTTTACATTTATTCATTTTTTTCAAAATGAGTGTATAGCGTTTACGCACTCTATGAATGACAATATCATTTTTCTAATTGAGATAAGCGGCGTGCTGTTTGTTTGCTAAAAAGAGGTGTCATTGGTGTTTTTCATTTATCAATTTATTGCAGAATCCATTCTTAGATTAGGGTAAGAATGTGAGATTTGGGACAATAACTACTACACTAGAGTGGAGCTGGGGATTTTGAGTTTATGGAGTACTGCGTGAAACATATAATTTTTCGGAAAGGTAATGCGGTGGTTGATTCTCTTGCCAAGAGTGGAGCTAGGGGTTTAGATTTGGGTTGGACAGGTGATAGAGATAGACTGCCCAACAACTTAAGAGACCTTCTTCGCATGGATAAACTTGGTCTTCCTTATTTGTGGATCTCGTAGTGTTTTCCTAGTAAGCTGCATTTGATTTATTTGTTTATTAACTTTATATGCATGCGGTTTATTTGTTTTTGTTGTCTTGCAGGTTTTTAGATTGGTTTTTTATATATATTTGGTTAAGTATTTTTCCGTTGGGTATATTGTATTGTGGTTTGGAGTCTTAGGTTTTTTTTAGGAAAAATCTAATTGTAAGCGATTCTACGCACTAAAATCTGTACTCATTCAATATGATTGGTCAGAAAGTAGATTTTATTGAAAATAATGCTAATTTGAATTTAGAATATGAAGTCAACAACATTAGTACGCAGATTGGTACGTAAACTTGCTTGTACATAGCAAAACTCTTTTTTTAATGCCTGGTTTTGTTTTATTTGATTATTTGTACCCCCATGTATCTATGGATCTAACCACGATTTTCTTCTACCACAAGTGAGGGATATCAATAAAATTGGGGTACAGTCCTATTCTTAGAAAAAAAGAAAAAAAAAAAGAAACTACTACACTAGAGGATGAAGGTTTAAACACTCACTCAGGCACAGGACAACTTTAGGGCCCCTCACTTGCACATGCATGTTTGCAGCTTGTGTCGCCTTAATTTATGTGATTTGCTCATTGATCTTTTTTTGTTTTAGAAAATGTTAATGAATTTTAACATATAACAGTGTGACGGGAGTGAGACGATAGAAGGACAGCATATACCATAACTCTCTTTGTAATAATGGCCTTCGCTATTTTTTTTTTGCACTTGCTAAGTTGTTAGGCATTGAGGATTTCTAGCTTAAGGTCTCGTTTGGAAACACAAACTTAGGGGTGGCAATTCATGTTTGTGGGTTGTGTTCGTATCGTGTCAAGTTATGGACATTCGATTATATGGGTCAACCCGAATCCAATCCATTAAACTAAACGTATAAAACTCTCAAACCCTAATCTGACTCATTTAAATAACGGGTCATGTCGTGTCACCCATCTTGACTCATTTAATAATTAATTAGAAATAGGTCAAAACGACACAACTCATTTTAACTCGTTTTATGTAAATAGAATGAATTAACACATATAATTCATTTGACTTGGTTAACATAATTTCACATTGAATTTAAAATCTATATTTATTAGTAGTGACAATATCTGAAAAAACAATAAGATTATCTACTAACAAAAAATATCAATATTTTTCAAATTCTAACTTATAATAAAATCAATATTACAAATCCTACAATACCAAATATGAGTATAGATCCATAATTACCATAAAAACATAAGCATATTGTGAAATATAATTTTAATTTTGAAATAAAATTTAAACGGGTTATTACAAATTGATTCCAGGTTAATCTAGTTTGTAATAACCCAAGCAACCCAAAAGCCCAGCCCATCCAAGGCCTTTTTTTTTTCTTTTCTCACCACCCCCACCCTTTATCATTCATTCCCGTAACTTCCCCCTCTTCTCGGATTCTCTCTCACGACAAACCCCCCTTCTCTGCTCTCTCTCGTACACCCCCTCCCTCATCTCGTCTCTCTCTACCCCCCCCCCCCCCAAAAAAAAAACTCACTCTCTCACACCCCTCTCTCTATTTCTATGATTCTTTCTCTCAACCCACCCCCACTCGTCTCTCTCTCTCTCTCTCAATTCCCCCATATGTCTCTCTCTATCCCCCCCACCGTGTATATATATATATATATTCTCTCTCTCTCACTCTTTCTCTCTCTGTAGCCTCCACCCACAGCCACTGCTCCTTACTGTTTCATCAACACCAACGATAATATTATGTAAATACTTCTCTTATAAGTAGTATATTTAATGAATTTTGAATATAAAATTTGTTAAGATTTGATGTTGTAAATTGTTGAGAATATACCTAGTTGATTATGTTGTTAGAGTGTATTGAAGATGAATTTAATATTCAAGTAATAGTGGTGGGTATTAGCTAGAATTAATCCATGCGTATGTCACTGTTATATGATTAAGTGTAGACCTTATTTACGTTGAAATAATAAGAGAATAGAGGTCGGTGTACATGCTGTCCGACATCATATTTGCAACCTAGAAATTTGGAGTTTATCAATTTTGGAGGATAATCTTTTAGGACAAGTTTAA
Organism: Juglans mandshurica; assembly: GCA_022457165.1. Taxonomy (NCBI): domain Eukaryota; kingdom Viridiplantae; phylum Streptophyta; class Magnoliopsida; order Fagales; family Juglandaceae; genus Juglans; species Juglans mandshurica. Next base: position 26,609,461 of record CM039620.1, on the reverse strand, counting down.
ATTCATGTTATTAAGGATTGAGTGAATTTTAGAGTTAAATGTTCTCATTTTTATTTTAAAAGCTGACGGATTATAATAATCATGAAATAAGTCCCGATGATTGTTGTCGAAGGAATATTGTGGGATTAGTTTTTACTAGTAATCGAGGTAAGTGGCTCTTTAATGGGTTTTTAATAAAAGAACTATTGGTTTTTTTGGAATTGTGCACTTGGGTATCATATTTCAAACTTGTGTAAATTTTGTATTTGTGCACATTCTTATGCTATTTTGGCTCTGCTAGTGAGATTTGTGCAAATTTTGTAATGGTTGGAATATTTGAGAAATGTCATGTGGCTTATTAAATTTGAAAGTTAAATGTGAGTCACGCTATTTATTCTTGAGCCCATGGTATGAATGTATTTGTGACATGTTTGACGTCCCTCGTGGCATGATATCTTTGTGACATGATATCTTTGTGGTATATTGATGCTCTTGCGGCATGATGTCTTTGTGGCATGATACATTTGTGGTATATCAGTAAATTCCCTATTATCATGTGGCATTGAATATGAAATTTGACTGAACATGTTGGTTGAGATAAAATTGTATTGCTCACATTATTTGATTGAGAATGTATTCACTCTATTATAGTCAAGAAAATTGTCAACTCCCACACCCCTATTAAATTGCTACATACTGAGCACGTGACAGCTCACCACTTCATTTCACATATTTTTTAGAGTTGTAGAAAGTTCATTCATTTGAAGTGATAGCTTTTAAGCCAAAGATTCCAGAGTGAATTTGGTTTAGTCACTTGAGGTTGGAAGTTTTGGGGATTGATGGTTTATGTTGTACAGAGAGTTCTCTTATGATCATATTTTAGTTATTTTACAATTTTTGTTGGAGTATCTGTATTGTAATTATTTAGAATTTAATGGTTTTAGCCGAACTTGTGAATGGATATTTGGGAATCATTGTATTATAGTTGTGAATAGTTTGAAGGTTGTGTATTTGGTATATATTTGTAAACAAAGAGAAAGTTTTAAAAATATAGGTGTAACTTTGTCCGTTTATGGTTTTGAGTTTAGGGCATTACAAAGGTGGTATAAGAGCTTCGGTCTTTGATTCTATAGACACTTAGGAAAGGATGGTGATTAAAGTTAGAGTATAGGTTAACGACACCGTAGAATTAGGACTTGATCCTCATTATATTTTGGTTTGGATGCCAATTAACAGTGGTTGTTTTGTTGATTATAGTCTAAAGTTAGTCTGAGATTTATTGATTTTTGATAATTTTGATATAGTATTGTTTGTTGAACCTATTATTGTGCTCTTATTTATATAACTCATTTGGTGATAAAAATATGTTAAATATGCTGCTAAGGCAAAAGAAAAAGTCTGTTGTTAAAATTTCGGCCCCATAACGTAATTTAGAAGAAGAAAAGTCTGTTGCAACTAAGACAGATGAAATTGATAAAGTGACTGATAGAATATATTCTAGAATTGCATAGAGTTCTAGGAGACATGAAAGTCTAAGAAAGGGTTGCTCTTCTGGAGAGTTTAAGGGACATAACCCTCCTACCTCTTTGGGGAGCCAAATCCGATGGTAGTGGAAAAATGTTATTGAGAATGGACAAACTGTTAAGAGTGTTGAATTGCACTAACACACAAAAGGTTCGATATGCTACTTTCACGTTAGAGGACGTTGCTGAGAGGTGGTGGAATAGTACAAAATTGCTATTAAAAGAAGAACTTGGCGAAGGTACCGCCATTACTTGGGATAAATTCAAATAAGTTTTCAATGATAACTACTATCCAGTAGTGATAAAGGATCAAAGTGAGTTTGCAAACTTAGTTCAAGAGCCCATGACCATAGAGCAAATATGTTGTCAATTTAAGATTAGAGATAAATTATTTCTACGAGTTGCGCCAATGAAGGGTATTATTAGATTTGGTAAGCAAGGAAAGTTGAGTCTCTGTCATGTAGGACCGTTTGAGATTTTGAAAAAAAAAGTCAATCCAGTTGCTTATCAAGTTGCATTACCTCCTGCACTTTCTAAAATACACAATGTTTTTCATGTCTCATGCTACAAAAATATGTATCTGATCCTTCGCATATATTGCATTATGAACCATTGCAAATCCAAGAAGACTTGTCTTATGAAAAAACTCCAATTCAAATTGTGGATTCCAACGAGCAAGTGTTACACTCCAAAATAACAAGAGGATGAAATGCAAGTAAAATACCCTTAGTTATTTTCTATGAACAATATATCAAGTTTTGGAGATGAAATTTCTTGAATGAGAGAAGATTGCAATAACCCAAACCCACCAAAAGCCCAGCCCAGCCCCTTTTTTCTTCTCCCCCCTCTCCCCCAGCCCAACCCCTTCTCATTCCTTCTCGTAACTTCCCCCCTTCTCTGATTCTCTCTCACGACAAACCCCCATTCTCTACTCTCTCTCACACACCCCCTCCCTCGTCTCGTCTCTCTCTACCCCCCCCCCCCCCCCGAAACTCACTCTCTCACACCCTTCTCTCTCTCCGATTCTTTCACTCAACCCACCCTCCATCTTGTCTCTCTCTCTCAATTCCCCCGTATATCTTTCTCAATCCCCCCCCATCGTGTATATATATATATATATATATATATATATATATATATATAAAATTATTCTCTGTGTGTGTGTGTGTGTGTAACCTTCACCAACATCCACTGCTCCTTGTTGTTTCATCACCACCAACGATAATATTAGGTAAATACTTCTCTTATAAGTAGTATGTTTAATTAATTTTGAATATAAAATTTGTTAAGATTTGGTGTTGTGAATTGTTGAGAATATACCTAGTTGATTATGTTGTTAGGGTGTATTGAAGATGTATTTAATATTCAAGTGTTAGTAGTGGATATTAGCTAGAATTAATCCATGAGTATGTCACTGTTATATGGTTAAGTGTAGACCTTATTTACGTTGAAATAATAAGAGAATAGAAGTCGATGTACATGTTGTTCGGCAGCATATTTGAAACCTAGAAATTTTGAGTTTATCAATTTTGGAGGATAATCTTTTAGGACAAGTTTAAATTCATGTTATTTAGGATTGAGTGAAATTTTAGAGTTAAATGAGATCATTTTAGTGTAGAAGTTGACGGATTATAATGGTCTTGAAATAGATCCCGAGTGACTGATGCCGAAGAAATATTGTGAGATTATTTTTGACTAGTAATCGAGGTAAGTGACTTTTTAATGGATTTTTAATAAAAGAACTATTGGTTTTGTTTGGAATGGTGTACTTGTGTATTATATTTCAAACTTATGTAAACTTTAGATTTGTACACATTCTTATGTTATTTTGGCTCTGCTAGTAGGATTTATGCAAATTTTGTAATGGTTGGAATGTTTGAGAAATGCTATATCGCTTATTAAATTTGAAAAGTTAAATGTGAGCATGCTATTTATTCTTGAGCTCATGATATGAATGTCTTTGTAACATGTTTGACATCCCTCATGGTGTGATATCTTCGTGGCATGATATATTTGTGATATATTGATGCCCTCGCAGCATGATATCTTTGTAATATATTGCTAATTTTCCTATTATCATGTGGCCTTGAATATGATAATTGACTGAACATGTTGGTTGAGATAAAATTGTAGTACCCACATTATTTTATTGAGAATGTATTCACTCTCTTATAATCAAGAAAATAGCCAACTCTCACACCTCTATTAAATTGCTACTTACTGAGCACGTGGCAGTTCACTATTCCATTTCACATATTTTTCAAAGTTGTAGAAAGTTCATTCCTTTGAAGTGATATCTTTTAAGCCAAAGATTCCAAGGGTGGACTTGGTTTAGTCACTTGAAGTTAGAAGTTTTGGGGATTTATGGTTTTAGTTGTACAGACAGTTCTCTTATGATCATATTTTAAGTATTTTATAGTTTTTATTAGAGTATCTGTATTGTAATTATTTAGAATTTAATGGCTCTAGTCGAACTTGTCAATGGATCTTTGAGAGTCATTGTATTATAGTTGTGAATAGTTTGGAGGTTGTGTATTTGATATATATTTGTAAACATGGAGAAAGTTTTAAAAATATAAGCGAAACTCTGTCCGTTTATGGTTTTGGGTTTGACGCATTATAAGTTGATCCGTTATTGACCTATTTATTAATTGTACTTGGCAGGTCAGTTCGTTTTGACCTGAACCCATTTATATCAAATCCAAACCCACTAATTTCGTGTTGTGTTCGTTTTGGTTGGTTTACGAGTCGTGTTACATAATGCCATCCCTATTAACAAATCATCTCATCTCATCTCAAAATCTCTCATTATTTACTTCCCAAATATCACTCAAATACAAATATTTTTTAATTTCATATTTTTTACTTTTTCATCTAATCATTACAATTTTTTCAAACTCCAAACAAAACACAAAAAAAAAAAAAAATCAACTTTTTCAAATTCTAAAACAAAAATTATATTAAAAAATTATATTCTAATAGTATTTTAACTTTTATAATATTTTTATTCAACTTTTTCTCTCATTTCTCAAAATTCAATAAAACATTTGAACTCAAACCATTTTACTACTATTTAAAAACTATTTCACTATTATTTACAAATTACTTTGTTACTATTCACAAATCATTTCGTTACTATTCACAAATCATTTCATTACTATTTATAAATTTCTCATCTTATCTCATTTCCCAAATGAGGCCTAAGATTTGGGGCTTTAAATTCTTGGGTATAATTACCAAGTATTTAGGTTTTCACCTTTTTACAAATTGAAACTTAGGTTTTCAACTCTTAGAAAATTAATATCTAGACTTAAAAAAATTTGCAAGTTGGTATTGACACGCGCCATGACTACATCATTTGACAATCCTCCATTCGTTTTCTAAGTGGAGATTGACAATACATGTAAGAAAACTTCTAGGTTTTTTAAGTTATTATTAATTTTGAAAAACTTAAAGATTTATCTCTTTTTTTTTTGCAGATGAGATGAATTGAGTTGAAATGAAAATTAAAAAATAAAATAAAATATTGTTAGAATATATTTTTTAATATTATTTTTGTTTTAAAATTAAAAAATTAAATTATTTATTTTATTTTGTGTGAGAATTTGAAAAAATTATAATAATTATATGAGATGAGATGAATTGTAAAAACAAACGAAGCTGATTAGCTCAATCCAAGAGGGCAAAAAGTGCAAATGGGGATGACCACTTGATTCTTTTGCCCACATTTTCCTATTTTCCAAGAAACCTCAAGCCAAAAGCATTTGCACCCTATTTTTCTTTCTAAAATATTGGATAGTAGATATTGCAAAGACGTATATTGATAGACATTAATCTTCATACCTAGCTACTTGAACTCGACCATTCCTTCCATTTTTGACTTGAAAAGATCAAATAGGTTTGCCAAGCTCCCCTTCCTATCGTTCCTTCAATTGATTTGAAATCATGGTCGACAAAACCTTTAAATAAATCCCAACTACGATAAGTATCATGTGCATGTATTTTATGTTAAACTACTTTTTTTATACATCACATAGCACGACATGAGGACAAGGTCTCAATTGTCAACTCAATGGGGTTGACAATTATTCAACCCCTATTTTTAAATGAGGAATGTTGGGGAACAGCCAACATCCGCACCACACCCTTCACAAAATATTTTTATTTTCTTCAACTCAACACTGGTGTGTTGAGGATGTAGGCTGCAACAAATATTTTTCCTTTTTAAATTAAAGCTTTTGCAAAGGATATGATATTAATTATTCAACTTTTGAGAAATTTGAAATGCATGAATCAATACTCATGTAGAACGAGGTTCATTTTCTACTCATGAAAATTCTTACTATATTGGAGTATTGGACAAGACTGATCATTACATTGGTCACATATCTTTTGTTATGTTTGCTATTTAACGGGACGTTAGACTTTTAGCCTTTTTTTTTTTTTTTTTTTTTTTTTTTTTTTTTTTTTCACAATTCATCTCATCTAATCATTATAAATTTTTTAAATTTTCACATGAAATAAAATAAACAGTTAAATTTTTTTAAATTTTAAAATAAAAATAATATTAAAAAATATATTATAATAATATTTTATTCAATTTTTAACTTTAATTTCAACTCGTACGACGTATATACTTTAATTGTATATTTTCTATTTTTTAACAAGAGCGATTCGTCGTGTGAAAGATACACATCCACGCTGTTAACATGTTATGAATTTATTTACAATAATATTTAATTTTAAACTTTTATAACAAATTAAATCATGACAAATCACCACACTAATATTCTAAATAACTCTTTAGTTACGTGCTAAAAATGTCTACAACCTCCTCCGGCTATGCTCAGCGAACAAGAAATATTAATATTCAAATCTATCACAGAAAGTATTATAATAAATAAAGAGGAATGCTAATGTATCAGTTACTATTTATTCTTACATTTTATATTTATAATTTTTTTTTTCATAAGGTATATGAGTATTTTTTATAAGATATGGAGTGCAGATAGTGAATAGTGATTAATAAAAAGAATTTTTTATAAATAAATAAATAAACCCGTTGATACAGTACTTGTTGCAATTTGTTGGATGTAATACAATTGATGTTTTATTTTTTCACGTTAAATTTGGACCGAGTTTGATATTTGAATGATGACTAGGTCAATTTAAAATTAGTACATGACGACATTGACGAGTAGTACTGGTTCAATAGAAGTCACTTGACTCATGAATATAAAATAGACTACTAGGTAGTAGGTCCTATATATATAATTAGGCAAATACCATGACGAAGGTTTGTTTGTTTTCGTAGATAAGATTGAGATAAAATAAAATAAAAAAATTAAAAATTAAATAAAATATTATTAGAATATTTTTTTAATATTATTTTTATTTTAATATTTGAAAAAGTTGAATTATTTATTTTATTTTATGTAAAAATTTAAAAAAGTTATAATAATTAGATGAGATGAGATGAGATAAGTTTTAAAAATTTTGTGAAAACAAACAAGGTTTAATTTTGATTGTAATATTATTTTATGAAAAAATATACTTACAACCGTGAATTGTGTAACCGCCACGTAATCATTTTGAAAAAAATGAATAAAACATGGGATCCACATGAAAAAAATTAATTTTTTAATAGTGGACCCCACTCTTTTTCAAAGCGATTATGCGGCGGTTACGCACTTCACGGTTGTATATAGAATTGCTCTTATTTATAAATTATTTTACTATTATTTACATATAATTTAAGATATTTTTAACATCTAAACGGCAAATTGTATGATTCCTTTGTTAATACGACATTCACTCGACCGCTCCCAAGTTTCATCGTTTGTGAATTTGTGAAAACTTGTTGCAGCGCCAATACGGGCATAACATGGGCACGATGCTTTTTTGTCTAGGAGATGTCTAGATAGTGAGTTAGATGATATTAAAATTGAATAAAATATTATTAAAATATTAATTTAAATTTTAAAAAAGTTAAATTTTTATTATATTTTATTTAAATTTTTGAAAAAGTTATAAATAGATAAGATAAGTTGAGATGCTTTCTAAATATAAACAAGTTATCTCTTCCATGTAATTATAAATAAATTGCAATCTATGGCTAAGCAAAATCTTAGTAGATATGATTTTGTTGTGGCCTTGAGCCCCACCATATTCCCTTAAGAAGGTTTAAGAAAAGGGGAAAAATTAAAACAAAATTATCTCTCAAAAGTTATCAAAATAGACCCTTGGCAGTTGAGAAAATTATTAGATATTTTCAAAGAGAAAATATATTTACAATTGTAAATTGTGTAATCGTCGCGTAATCGTTTTAAAAAAGTGAATAAAACATAAGATTTACATGAAAAAAATTAATTTTTTAATAGTGGATGCCATTATTTTTTAAAACGATTACGCGGCGTTTACGTACTTTACAGTATATAGAATTACTCATTTTCAAAATATGTATGATATGATACTTTTTAATATCATATTAGAACATGTCATGTCATTAAAAAAATTCTTATATATATAATTATCTCATAATTATTAAAATTCTATTCATCATTCTTACATTATACTTATTTTTATTTTTTTCTTTTAAAAGTGTGATGTAAGGATAATGATTAGAAAAAAATTCAAATAAAAATTATTTTATTTTCAAATTGGTATATAGAATTACAAATTAAGATTTAATTTATAAAATTACAAATTAAAAATTTATATTGAAATGAGTGTGAAGGCGTAAAAACAAATCTATAAAAAGTTAGGCTGATTACTCACCTCACACGTGCCAATGTTGCCATGCCAAAACAACCAAAGATGACCGAATCCACATTCCCCGGGCCACGGGGCATTAGAGGGCAGGACCCACAGCCACATCCGATGTTTTTTATGGGTCCCATCCTAGTTGTCCCTCTCATCACATGAATATTTCAAAGCCGGATGGATATACAATACAATAATACAAGGTGGTTTTAAAAGCTCAGGGTTTGCCCTTTTTCGACATTTTCATTCAAACATTTGAACTCTCCGTTTCAAAAATTTCCTCTGTTTCTTTTTTAGCTTCCTTTTTCATTTTCATCGTCACAGTGCGAAACAGGCCGAGCCAGAGGCGCACGGAGATTTTCGAGGGAGAGAGAGAGAGAGGGGGATTGGCTGTAATTGTAACAAGCATTTTCTATTTTTAGTTTTGATTTTTGTGTTGTGCTCTCTCTCTCTTTCACTCTCTGTGAAACCAATTGGAGTCTGGACCCCAAAGACCAAAAGATTTTGAATTAGGGTTTATGGGTTATTAAATTATCACTTTTCTGCTTATATTGTCTTGACTTGTCTCGCATTTTCTTTCTCTGTCTCCCGCTCTCTCGGATCTCTCCAGCTGTCTCATCAATGTGAGTGATTCCCTCTTCTCTATTCCTCAATACCTTTGCAGACCACTCTTTGTTCTTAAATCCTAAATGTTCTGGCTTCGAATCTGCTTTGTAAATTTGAACTCCGAAGTGTTCATTTAGATATTAATTTTTTTTTTTGGGATGGTGTCATTTTTCGTTGTCATATATTTTATATTCGAGAACTATCAGAATGCCTAATACTTTGAGCTAATTCAAGGTGGAACATTTGGTTACTAAAAAAAAAAAAAACTTGGGTTAGGGTTTGCTTTTTAGTGTTTGTAGATATGATCAAACAAATACTGGGTAAACTACCTCGAAAACCCTCAAAATCATCCCATAATGATTCGAACAATGTCAATGATGGAGTGCTCAATACTCATTCGTCCTTGAACTTGTTCAGTGTACCGAATTCTGTTAATAGCTCGAAACCCACTTCAGCTTCTTCAAAACCTTCGAGTAATGGGACTCTTGCTCCTCACTCGTTGAGTATGAATAAATCGAATCAAGGGAAAAAATCAACTCCAGTTGCGGCTCAAGTAGGCCCAGTGCTTGCTTCGGGGGTGTATGAGGCTTTGCCAAGTTTTCAAGATGTTTCGGGTTCAGAAAAGCAGAGTCTCTTTATTAGGAAACTCAATATGTGTTGTGTTACGTTCGATTTCATTGATGTAGCAAAAAATCTTAAAGAGAAGGATGTTAAGCGGCAAACTTTGCTTGAGCTTGTTGGTTATGTGACATCAGTAACTTCAAAGTTCAATGAGGTGGCAATGCAGGCGATTACAAAGATGGTTACAGCCAATTTGTTTCGAACACTTCCATCTCCTAATCATGATAATAAGGCTTCAGAAATGTATGATGCAGAAGAGGAGGAACCGACCATGGAACCCGCATGGCCTCATCTACAGATTGTATACGAATTTTTATTGAGATTTGTGGTTTCACCGGAGACAGATGCCAAACTTGCTAAAAGATATATTGACCAATCATTTGTATTGAGATTGCTTGAATTGTTTGATTCTGAGGATCAAAGAGAAAGGGATTACCTCAAAACAATTCTGCACCGCATTTATGGGAAGTTCATGGTGCATCGGCCATTCATTCGGAAAGCTATCAATAACATCTTCTATCGGTTCATCTTTGAGACGGAGAAGCACAGTGGGATTGCAGAATTCCTTGAAATATTGGGCAGTATAATTAATGGGTTTGCTTTGCCTTTGAAGGAAGAGCACAAGCTGTTCCTCGTCCGAGCTTTGATTCCTCTTCATAAGCCAAAATGTGTATCTATGTACCATCAGCAACTTTCATATTGCATTACTCAGTTTGTGGAGAAGGATGCCAAGCTGGCTGACACTGTGATTCGAGGTCTTTTAAAGTACTGGCCCATAACTAATAGTTCCAAAGAGGTTATGTTCCTTGGTGAATTGGAGGAAGTTCTTGAAGCCACACAGGGACCAGAGTTCCAGCGCTGCATGGTCCCTCTATTTCGTCAAATTGGTCGCTGCCTCAACAGTTCACATTTTCAGGTACTGGTTTTAGACTATTCTTTTATTTCCCTCCAAATAGTTGTTGTCATCATTTCTGTCCTTTCTCATCATCCACAATCTACACAACTTTAGTTAAGCATTATTCATTCTTCATTGGAAATTTTATTGTTGTAAGAATACGATTGGGATTCCGAGTTGGGGTTTGCGTTAAAGCTAGAGGCTTTGATATTGATATATAATCTCTCTTTTTTTTTTTGATAAGTAAAAATATTGATATATAATCTAAGCCATTAAGTTTGGAAGATGGATAGTGAACAGATTTTTTTGGCATGGAATATATGTTTCTAAATAGTTAATAAGTCTTCATATATTTATGTATGCAATAATTAAATGGGACTTTCAATCATATACAGTAAGAATTAATGTTCTTTTAGTCTAGTATAACCTCATCTCTGTTAATGTCAGAATTCTGTGCCCAGTACACAACCATATCTGCATTGCTTTTGAGATTCCATAATGGAGTCCACCTTTACTTCCAACCCTTCAATGTTGTGAGAATAATTGTTTAAACTCGTTCTGGAAGACTTTGTTTATGTGGGCCATTGCTTTAGATTTAATGGTCTCAGCTTCCTTCGTGTAACAGTTTCTAGTTCTTAATTTGGTGTATTCACATGTATACTTCTGGTATACCTGGGCGATGCCTATCTTTATATCAATCAGATTTCTTCTTACTTATTAAAAAAAAAAAAAATTGTTTAAGACTCAGGTTGTCGATATGTTTAGCCACTTATTCCTGAGGTTGGGTGCCCTTATTGAAAATTTGAAAGTTCTTGAAAATATCCTTTCTCCATAAACATTTTTTTGGGAAATAATTTAGTACTACATCTTATTTCCAATAGTGCAATAGTGATATTTTTACTTTCCAAAGCTGTGGCAGTGGATTTGTTGGGGGAAATGACGTTGCTGCTATATCCCGAACATTTTTTTTTTTTTTTGGTATCTACCTCCAATATAGATCATACTTGATGCTTTGGTTGAACCATTCCCCCCGCCCCCAGGTGTTTCCTTACACTATGATATACCCTAAAATATTATACAATTGAAACTCTCGAACCTAGGCCATCTTCCACGCTGTCCCAAAAGTTGTTCAAAGCAATTATAGGCTTATAGCTGTCCTGGGTTTTGATGATCTTCCAACATTGTGTGCTGTAGAACTGAGTAAAAATCCCATCAGAATTTAGTTGAAGACATCAGTTTATCCAATTATGTTGGGAATTGTTCATTTTCTAGAAGAGAATGGAAAGGCTGGCCATCATTAATCAGGACTTGTATGAATATAGAAGATGCAAATGATGCTTTATGCCATGAATGGTACTTTCCACCTAAACTCTTTCTTTTTGCTGCAATATTTTGTCTGCATCGTGCCAGTGAGCTCTAGCTCAAATGATGCTTCTCCCTTAATAAAATGGGTAAGGTCATAAATTAAAGACCCATTGGGTGAGGTGTAACTTATCAACAAGAATATAATGTCGATACTTATTGAGAAGAAAAAGAATATAATGTCTATACTATGGTTTTTTTTTTTAATAAATCATATACTGTGTACTCTTTACTTAAAAAAAAAACTATTGTTTTTTTTAGAAGTAAACTAATGTGACGTTATTAAGTCTTCGTCTTTGAGGCAAGCTATAGCCTATAAGTAATAATATTCAAGGAGCCATAAAATGAACGTCTTGTTATCTTATACTAAAGCCGACCAGAGCATTGTCTCATTGAAAGGAGTGGCTGAGATTGTCTATGCCAGAAATGTATTTCATTAATTTTCTGCTGTGTGAATTTGGAGAACTTTAATAAGTAAATTTAGACTAAACATTTGTAGCAAGAAAAGCTGTATGATTTGCAGAAATCACATGCAGCATACATGTTGGCTGCCTTCTGCCCAACAGAGATCAGTCACGAACAGAAACTTGTACTCTCCATTCTTAATTGTCTCATTACTTCTGGAGCTTCCCTGCATACTTTCCAATTACTAGGCGTATGGCCATGCATTTGTTTGAGCGTGTGAAATTCAAAATCAACAAGAGATTACTGGATTGATGTTTAACTGGCAGGTAGCTGAACGTGCATTGTTCTTGTGGAACAACGATCACATAAGAAACTTAATCACACAGAACCGTAATGTGATTCTGCCTATACTTTACCCAGCTTTGGAGAGAAATACACGTGGTCACTGGAACCAAGCTGTTCAGAGTTTGACATTGAATGTGAGCAAAATATTTTCGGATGCAGATCCAACACTCTTCGATGAGTGCTCAGTGAAATATGAAGAAGATGAAGTCAAGGAGAGGGAGACACAGGAGAAGCGAGAATCAACCTGGAAGCGCTTGGAAGATGTGGCAGCCTCTAAGGCTGTAAGCAATGAGGCTGTCCTTGTCTCAAGATTTGTCTCTTCCATTGCCATTGCTACCACCACAAAGCCTCGGGCTACTGCAGGTAATTGAGCCACCGGACATCATGTTGCAAGAGTTCGCCTTTCTCAGCTATGGGAACAAGAGCAGGCGGAATCCCATTGGTACAATCCAAGGATACTTTTGTTGGGTTTCTCCTAGTATATCTGCTGAAAAGGAAAAATGAAGTTGGGGTTTTGGGCATATTGCGGTTGGTCCTTGTTCTTGAGATCTTGGCTCATTTCTTTGTTCTATTCAGCCATCGAGAGTCTGTATCATAAGGGTTTCGTTAAAGAAGTTCGGATACCTGTCTGATTATTACTTTATTGTGTAATGATGTAAAGGATGTTTCCTTTTGTGCCATAGCCTTGTTTATTTCGTACCGAGTTGTGTTTGTGTCAGACGCATATACAATCTTTCTTCCAAAAATTTTAATCTACCGTGTCTTATGGTTGGCGGAACAAATTGCGCGCTGAACAAGTTGCCATGACTGGTTTATTTTACCATTGAGGGCATGACCCAGTGATGTCTGCTTTTTTAGTATCTCTGGGACTAAGGGCTTGTTTGGACACTTGGTGTTGAAGCATTTTTTGGGACAGGTCGGAAAGGAAGAATGAGTCATCCTTTGCAATTGATTGGCCCACTATAGTAGCTTGAGTGTCGGTGCGATGCCCTTGCATTCATCCATGAGAGTAAACAATAAATAAAATATAAATAATAGATACACACAAATTTACGTAATTTGACATAAAGTCTATATCCATGGGATATTTGAGAGCATAAAGTCTATATCCATGGGATATTTGAGAGCAAATATACAATGCTTGATCATTTATACAGTTTCACACAGCCTCGTATATTTATCAATTCAATAAGAATGGCAAAACGGAAATTGATGACCCTCTTGTCTAGATAAGGAAAATGATACCTTTAAAGTTGTGATATACACATAATATATTTTATAACATATTTTAAAACACATGTTATAAAATAAGAGTAATTTTTTAAAATGATATTAATTTTATAAAGTATTTTATAAAAATATTCCTCATTTTAAAATATTATATAAAATATTATGTGTTTATCATTTTTTATCTCTAAAATCCCCAAAATGAGGGCAGAAGAAGTCATCCTTTGTCTGGTAGGGAAACCGCCTTTTATCGAGGCATTTATCCTTTGGGTCTCTGACTTTACTTCCCTTTTTTTTCACCTCTTTAGTCATTCACAAGAGCATTTACAATGGCTTGGTGAAAGGGAAAAATTAGTTAAAATTTACACAATTGATATAAAAAACACTCCACATTAGATTGGCCAAATCTAAAATAAGATAGACTTCTGCTATAGTGGTTGGTCAAAGATAGAAAACTACAATTGATTCACTAAACATTAAAATACTAATTTCTCACTCCAAGCAAATATTAAAATATTAGTTTCTCCCTCCAAGTAAAAATACTATTTGGTTTGTAATTAAGAAATTTAGATAGAACTTTAGATGAGTTTAATCAAATATTTTTTGTTATTAGCATTAAATGACTTTTGAAAATATGATTTTTTAATATTAATTTAATTAGAATATAATTATTACTAATATTAAATTGGTAGAATTATAAAATGTGATACAAATAAATTAAATAAAAAATTATTAATTTAATAATATTTTATTATTCTATAGAGAGTGAATGGCTAATCCAATGTGGGGATTGAATTTAAATGAAATAGGTAAATGTAAAAAAGTGTGATATTGACTAAATTTTGAAGCTTCATTTAGTTAAGCCAATGAGAATGCTCTTATCCTTATGCTTTTGGTGATCCTTTCCTAGCGGGCTTGGCCTGATCAATTTTGTATCAACACTCGAAGACTTGAAGTTTGAAGTATTCCTAGAGAGTAATGCTACACAACCTCACAACCTCCACATGCCACATTTTTTAAAATTTTTAATAATTTTTTAAAATTTTTAAAGATTTTTTTTTGAGTTTATTCTTTTTAAAATAATTTAATTTTTCTAGTCATTATTCATATATTAAATATTTGATGAAAGAAAAAAATAATAAAAATTAAAAAATGTATAGTGTGTTGAGGTTGAGGAGGTTGTGTAGATTTTTTCATTCTAGAATTCTGTGAATAGTTGTAAAATAATTTGTGAATAGAAATTAAACAGTTTAAATTAAGATATTTTATTAAATTTTAAAAAATAAAAGAGAAAAAATTAGAAAAAGAGAGAGAAATGGTTTAATAATTTTTTTTGGAGAGATAAATAGTTTAATATATATATATTTTTTTTGAAAACTGCCATTTTGCCCCAAAACTGCGTGTACAAGTGCGTGGGCACTTTTGGGGGACTAGTATTATAAGTATCTTTTCTCATTTTTTATTTTGAAGTTTGAAAAAGTTGTATTGATTTTTGTATTTTATTTTTAAATTTATAAAAATTCTAATATTTAGGTAATGATTTGATGAAAAAGTTGAAGATTTAAAATTAAAAAGTGTTTTATCTTTGAGAAGGAAATTACAATAAATTTTAAAAATATCTCATCACATCCCATTTACCAAATATACGCTTGGGATGTATCCTGGTGAACCAAGAGGTTTTGTTAGTATCACTAAGATGGATACCTTATATTTCGGAAAGTAATACAATGAGATTTTAGAAAATGAAATTTACAATCTAACTTGGTTTAATGCGATATGACATGTATTTTATGATAAAAAAAAACATTGTAATCTAACGTATTATATACTATCATGTCAGTTTGTGAATTTATTTTTATACTATTCATTTGTAGATAAAATATTTTCCTTTTAAAAATCATGTTGTCTCCTTGTTATTCTTGTTAGAGTTTTC
The DNA here is from genome assembly GCA_022457165.1 of Juglans mandshurica. NCBI lineage: Eukaryota > Viridiplantae > Streptophyta > Magnoliopsida > Fagales > Juglandaceae > Juglans > Juglans mandshurica. Next base: position 26,593,803 of record CM039620.1, on the reverse strand, counting down.
ACTTTATCAGTGATTGTGCCTGACTGAATGATAAGTTGTACATGAACATGGAAAGCTAGAGTTTTCACCTTGATGCTAAGATAAATCATTATTAATTTAATTCCTTCCTATCGCTTACAGCACCTCCTGCGTTGCCTTTATTCCTTGTAGTTTGTTTCACATTTTCTGTCGTTAGTATCTGAATGATTTCTATTCACGCGGGCAATTGGCAGACATAATTAATTAATTAATTATTATTATTATTATTATTATTTTGAACTCGCATAGTAAATTGGTTTAAAACCAACGACCTGATTCTAATATATTTTGAGTTAAAGCAAGCACTTGAAATAAACAACAACAAAACTACTAAAGAAAGGACTCTAATTACTCCATGTATCTTAACATAACGGATTCTCAGTCATCACCATATGCTCTGAAAATGTAACGCTCTTGGTATGGACCATTGAACCAGAGGTCAGCCTCAAACCACTTCGGGTAGCGAACAAGGTCTCCAGCAACAAATTGCATGAACTTCTTGCTGCCTTCAGGCACCACTCTCACTTCCCCTTCCTCAATGTAAACCAATTGGTCGACCTGCCAGTCCCAGGGCAACTTGCATTTGCCAGTCTTCCACACTGACCATCTCGAAACCCCAAGCTCTGCCAATCGCTCCGGTTTCACTTTCCGTTCCACCCTCACATTGTACAGTTCCTCAAGGGGTTTCTCTATGCGCATTGCCCTTATACCATGACACTGCCCAATATCAGTGCTTAAATTTACACGATCTCTGCTGCTGCTTTTGACACAGAAGGATCTGAAGGTTGAGGGCATGATCACACTTGCCATGCCTACAGACATTTTGTATTGGTATATTGCTCAACCTGTTCATTATGTTGAATTCAAATATAAGAGGAATTGCATAGTAGTTAATACCATTGTGCCTCATTAAACTTCCCAAAGACCAACACTGGTAGCATGTTTATTCCCATAGGTGCCAACTGCCGAGACAGTAAGAATGGAGCATATGCCATCACTTGAACATGAAGGTGCAAGTACAACATGGAATCATTCCAGGTATATCTTCTGCTAGGACTAACTTCACCCGTTGGCTATATAATATAACAAAAATTCTATTTGCAAGCCTACTTTTGAAACATCAAACACACCACCGATGTGTAAGCAATAAATATCAACTAGCATAACAAAGTAATTGCGTTTTGAACTCTTTTATGACTGGCGTGGTCCCACAATAAGCGGTGGGTTTCTACACTGGTTTATAAGTAACAAGATTCTGTTGGTAATACCATTGAAAATTCACTTCTTGTTTCTAGTCCATCTGCATGTTTCAATATTTTGTTTAATGTTTCTTTTTTTAAAACCCATATTTTGGTTTAATATAGATGAAGATTGTCGTGTGGTCATATAAGATAAAGATCTTTGACATTAAGACTTGATCAAAGTATCACGATCACTTTCCTATGAGTTTTTACTCATCAAGAGGGATTCTGATTTACACAGTATGTTAGTAGTAGAGGGAGCTCTTGCTAAATCCTCATGGACAAGAATTGGAAAAATGCTATCCTTTACTATATTGTCTTGTTCTCCTGAACCTGAATCATAGGAACCTGTCATGTTTAATTCAGGTCATTTGCCAGCATCTGCCCTATGCATTCCAACTACGGAATCTATGCTGTTCATTGTATCTTCTCAAATGTGTTAATTAGGGAGAGACAGATGAAGATTGATGATGTAAAAGACTCTGAGGAACATTCTCAAACTCAATTCATTCAATCTTCAAAGATTAGATTATGTAACGTGATATTACTCTATATAAACCTTAAACTACCCCTGGCTTGTGACCATTTGACTCCAAAAATTAGTGTTGCCGTCTTAGGAAACTTCAGATGAAAAAACAGAATATCCAGGCACTGTTTTCCTCACAAGTATGCTCAAGCAGTGTTGATTTAACATTAGCAAAGCATTCTGAATGGCCTACTAGACGGTTCATGGTTGAAGAAGACAACTCACAGTACAAATACTATTTACTTCCAATTTCAAATTCAAGAATCCCAACCCCATTTTCGTTGGTAAGAAAATGAAGGAAAATGGATGACCTTGAAACTATGATATCTAGGCTTCTCATCATGTGAGGCCCAAGAAAACAAAAACCTACCATCCAATCCAAGTGAGCCTAACAGAAACCATTTGGTGGGTTCAGATTATTCAATTATTGAACCCAAATCAAAGTGTTATGAAAGATTAAAGATTCAAATTTTGATTTCACGTCCTTTTGCGCCCCCTCCCACCCCCTTTTCCCAGCAACCAACCAGAAATTAAAAGAAAACAGAAATAAAAAATTTAAGAAGGAACATAATTCGATTCTGGTAACGAAGATGACCATAAGAAAGAACAAAGAACAAGAAAATCGTGGGTGTGTTTTACCTTGTTGAATATAGTCTGCAGATCCCGAGACCAAAGGCGAGAAACCGAGTAGCAGTGGCTTCTAAACCCCTGAATCAAGGTTTATCCAAGGGGGGGGGGTGAACTTTGTCTAAACTCACCTGCCCGTGATCTCCTCTTCTTACCCGCTTATAACTTTCGACCGGGAACCGGTCCTCTCGGTTACCGTTGTTATTTCATCGTTTTATTGAATTGGGAATTATGGAAGACACGGACGGTTTTGATCGTTATCGGTTCGAGTTGTGGTACCCACTACGCATGCACGTTGTACTTCAAATGATAAACTGTGAGAAAGTGAGGCAATGTAGGGGAAAAGTGAGGAATTTTCTGTCTAAAATTCTTAGAACTCATGATGTTGATTCAGCTCCTTTCTCAGATATGAAGTTTACCACCCCCTCTCTAAGAAAACTCTCTCCATTTTCTCAACCAAAAACAAGAAAACACTCGTACGAGTCCTCAGTCTCCTATAGTCCCTCCTTTCCTATGCTATTGTATCAAAAATCTAATTTCTTATTTATTTCATTTTCCCTTTTTTCTTTCTAGGTCAAAAATGTCAAATCTACCGCTTTCCGACTATCAGAGTGATGTACCTACCCCACCGGTAGAGTTAAAGGCCGTTGAACACGATCTACAACCTCCCTTAATGGAGTTCAAGACGACGTAACGCGTGAGTCACATTTATTGGCCAAACCAGTGTGTGGCATTTACGCGCCATTATACATCTACGCATGTAAACTTTGCACACGTCATACTATTTGACTCCCTGATTTCCAATTTTTTAGAAATAGTCTTCACCGTTCCTCCACACCCCACACATTAGTAGAGTGCCATGCAATACTGGTGAACTGCCAACAGCCCTTTTGTTTCAACTCTAAACATCTAACTATGTTCATACTTTTTTGATCAAGGACATGGAAGTAGTGGATATGAGAATCTCCAACAAACACATCAAAATGGTTGCAGGGCCTTGGCTGTAGCTTTTGACAACAACCTATCAGTAGTTTACTTATTGAACGATATCAAAAGCATAAGAGCATTGGCATTCGCCTAGTACCAATGCCTAACCAAATTTTGGTTAAGTAACTCAAAAGTAGTCTGCATTGAAATAGTCAAAACTCTAAAACTCTACTTTTGAGTTAGAGTAAATTCATCCCTTTCTCCAAATTTGGCCAATTACTATTCATCACTAAAATAATATTTATTCTAAAAATATTCCCAATGGCTACTATTGGATAAGTAGGTTGAGGAAAAAAATAGTTGGGAAACAATAACCTTAACTTAAGGTGATGTAGCATAGATGAAGTGACATTCTTGTAGTGACAACTGTATAGCTTAGCGCAATAATTGTACTGAGCTTTTGGGTTATCGTGGTCAATAGGTTGCACTTTAGTAAAATGTTCCCAAACCACCGATTGGTTACTAGGTGTTTTTTTATTTATTTCTTGGGTAAAGGTGGGATGAAATGGGAAGTCTGTTGTGTATATGTGGATGAATGAGTTGGAAGATTCCCATGCTCCTCCACATCCACTGGAATAGACGAGGAGTCACCACCAACCCCTTGGGTCGTACCAATATTACAACTCACAGAATCTTCTTCCATCTGCTATTTTGTAATAAAAAACACCAAACACAATATAATAAATAATCAAACACTAATATAATCTGGTTAATTTGAATAATTAATAAAATTAGAAAGTGCAATAAGATCAATTAAACCTAAAACTGAATTGAAGAAAATTAGAAGTCGGTGTGCAAAGCACACTTAATTTATTTGACATAATAAAACTTAATCGACAGCGCCACCACCACCGGCTCAATCACACGGTAAGCATACCGCAGAAGGCGGAGCCATATACTCACGGGAAAGCAACACCCCCACAAATGTCATCACTATTCGGTTTGTACTCTGTTTTGAGTAATTTTACATTTTATTTAAAGTCATTACTAATCGTGTGGATAACATTTTTCTTTTGCTGAAGAAACTTGTTAAGGTGTTCTTCCACTTGAAGATAAGGACTACAATTGGTACATATTGGAAGCTTATTCCCTTTTTTTCCTTTTACTTTTTGTTTAGCTAATCCTGCTTAGATCAGTAGATATTATTTTTCAGGTGTATATGTTTTCCCATCCTGCAATTTTTGTGATCAAAGACCAATTCTGTATTGCAGATAGACAATTTGCCTTAACACTTATATGTTTGAATTGGCAACTATAGGAAGGCATGCGCTATACCCAAGAATTACTTTGTGTAGCATTATGCTGGTGTATGCCGAGTCCTACAGCAGGTGGTATTAGGTCGAGTGGCCTGACCAGCATGCTCCAGAATTTTAACAATTGGCATCAGAGTCAGCTGGTAATACCGTGTGGCTCAAGAGAACTGCAGGTAAAGAAGACCCTGATGAGAATGTCAGAGTTTTGAGTAGTGGGTATTGTGGTTCCTTAATGTATCAGGTCCATTTGCCCTCTATAAACAACTATGTAGAGTCCCAAATCCAGAATATTAGTGAGAATATTCCTATGTTGCATAGAGGTCAATGCTCTGCCCCCTAGGTGTTTGATGTGAACTATGAGATGCGAGGCTTAAAGCCACCACCTCACTTTTTAGTTTTAAGGATCTTACATAACATATTCTAAGAAAGGAATATATATCTACTTTATGGAAAGACATAAAAGAGTTTTCTAGAGAAATTGGAGGATAAGTCGAATGCCAAAGAGGCAGCAAGGACTGGCCTTCAATCAAAACCAAAGGTAAACTTGATTTATGATGAGTTCTGTTTAGAGAGCACATATAATTCCCTGTTGAGCGATCTAATTCAAAGGATGTCCTCAAACAATCATTTTCTATGAGCAACTATTACTAGCATTAGTTTATCCGAAGAAGGAGATGAGAATTAGGAGGATGGCTCCTCAAATAATCAACACCCTATGCTTGATGCAGGTGGAAAAAGGAGCTGAGATCAGAAAATTAAGACAGCTTTAATTTTAAAAGTTTCAAAAAGTATTTCAGATAAGGTATAGCATGTCTCTGTGCCTCTTATCATTTCATTGCAATCCATTTCTTTCTTTTTTCCTTTATCTGTATTTTAAATTTAGTGTTTCACTTGGTTTTTTTTAATTGTGGGGATTTAATAAAGAAACTTGAGTCCCTAATTAAGTCAACTAGTACAAGAGTTCCACAGCATTCTTCTATCTTTCTTTACTGTTAAAAGTATTTTGTCAAGTTGGCATCACATTAAGTAGTCCCAATAATGGGTAGGTAGGATGAATGTTTTGGAGGTGCTTTTTATCAAGTTTTATGAAAATGGGTAGGTAGGATGAATTGGAACACAATTTGAAAAGTTTCTTTGAAACTAAGCGCTATGTAAATTATATTACAAAAACAAATAATGTTCTGTAATTATAATAACAACAATCACAAGACAACCCCATATAATGTTTGATATTATTCGTGAATCACAAGATATTTGATATTAAAATAAATTCACAGCAGATGAAATCATCCACATCGAGGCCAAACCCAGAAATCCGATGGAGAGAGAGAGAGAGAGGGAGATAGAGAGTGAGAGTGAGAGAGAGAGACTCACGGGGTCACGATGGAGATGCGGTGACGGAGATGCGGCGGCGGCAATAGGGTCGCGGCGAGTAGGCACGTTCTAGGGTTTCTTTAGCAAGCGAAATGACTAACGAGAGAGAAAGGAGAAATATCGAGAAAGGCAGAGTCGCGTGGGGGGGGGGGTTCGCTTTACGAATCGTAAAACCCGGGTACCGAGTTAAAACCCGATACCTGGGTTTGTAACCCGTATCCGGGCCGGATAGGTCCGGATTTTCCAACCCGGGTTCCGGCCCGGATTTGATCCAGACTGGAACCCGGAATCGGATTCCGGACCGGGCCAGAAAAAATCCGACCCATTTGAACAGCCTTAATCTTAAGTAAAAATTAAATTATTAATTAATATATGAAGTGCATTTACAAAATATAAAAAAATTATTATTAAAATATTTAATATTATATTATTATTTTGACTTTTGGAATGATAATATAATGTGGATTAACCTCTCTAATGATTTTGGCTAAAGTTAAAATCTCAATTTTTAATCAAATTTTAGACTTAATAATAGTTAGACCATTGTCAATGCTCTAACGCACTTATCTCAAACAAGGCATTAACCATTAGTCCATTACCTTTTTTCTTTTTTCATTTTTCTTTTTCTTTTAACTATTGCAAGCACGGTAATAGGGCATTTGTTTGGGGGCACCCCACCCTTTACTCTTGTACCTCTCAACTTTTAATTTAATGCAATTTTCTTATTAAAAAATCAGATATCCTTGTTGCCACATAAGCTTTTTGTTTTGTTTCTTTTTGTTGGTATAGTCCAAAGTAATTATGTTTCGATCCAATGTGACTCTTGTTTTAGTTTTTGTAAAGAAAAATGGAGAGCATTTCAGTGAGGGGAAGTTATTTGTGTGGTTGTGAAATTATAGTTATTCCAAAAGCTTAAACTGATAGAAAGATGCAGATTTTATTATTTATTTTATATCTTAACACTTCTCTTTATGTGTGAGTTAGATTCCCCTCAATGGATGACTCAATACATGAAATATTTAATTAAATGGAATGAAGTGGTCAGGATTCAAACTCAGAATCTCTGCTTTGATATTATATAAAATCACAATAATTCCAAAAACTTAAGATGATAGAAAAATATAGATTTTATTATTTATTTTATATCTTAACAATGATATTATCATTAACTGAAATCTGGATAATGAGTTCCCAAAAGTGTGAGCAGACTAGTCTTCTGTCACTTAAGTGTGGTATTGTCATTTTACTTATATACAGTGTACAACAACATGCCCCAGGCGGCTAATCCATTCGCACAACATAGAAGTATCTGTGCATTATTTTCCCCTTTGCTCGCCTCTACAAGCCTTGCAACCAGAGCAAAGAGTACAACCACTTGCACAAAAGAAAAAAATCAATTGGATGTCTTTGCACCTAAAATCTTGGAAAGCTCTTTTATGATAGGCTTTTCTTTAATATCTTTATCCCTTTCCAAATGCCATTTCTTTGACATATTATCAGCCTGAAATCAAAAGCTCAAGACTTAGTTTGCTTGTAAGGTAGACAGAAAAAAGCCAAAAAAAAAAAAAAAACCATTCAGAACTTTTGTTTGACATACCCAGGCTTTTAAGGGAACCAGTTGCTCCTTAATCATCTCAGATTTCGGCTCCACCAGGTCTCTTCCTCTCATTCGAATGTCATCAGTCTGTTAAATTAAACAATAATTTCTTGTCAATTTGCAACGTAATTTTAAAGAAAATTAATAATTTTAATGCAAGATCATGGCTTGCGAGTGGAAGGTAACATCACTTTAATGAATACAAACAAAATACCACAAGATATAGCCAGCAATCAAATACTGGATCTGATCGCTACAGGAGGACAATATTTATAAAGCATGTGAACCAAAAATAAAAAAATATGTGAAAATTATCTAAATAGAAATTGGAGAATACTAGTAAGTAGCATACATCATTGTCTTTGCCTGTGCAACTATCTAAACATGTCAAAAATAATCACAAACAATGGGGATATTCATTTCAGCATCATGTAATGTTAAAGCCTAATTCAGATCTATGTTAGCAGATTTATGAGTATCTGTAATGCAAGCTGCCACTCATTGATACATCTGAAAGACTAAAACTTCTAACTTTACTTCTTGCTAACCAAATACAAATATGGAATTTCAAACAAAACAAATTCACACGTCGAACACACTGGAACTAACACTTTTTCAAATGAAGATATACACGTAATGTACTGTGGTAAAGGCTACACAGATGACAGGAGTAAGTAATTCATGATCAGGATATCGGCAAAGTGAATAGAGGGTTTAGGAGTTGAGGTATGGAAAATATATACTTACATTGAGCAGCTCTAGCCTCGAGACTGCCAGTCCAATTATCAAGGTAGCACCTCCAAATACAATAGCAGTACCAACAGCAAATGCCTTACCAACTGTGAAGAAACAAAAACCAGGCACATCGATGGTAAGTAAGACATTCATTTAATACAGAAAAAAGAAGAAGCTTGTAAGCTATTTATTTTTTATCATAAAATATAGTGTCTTAGAATTTACCATAAGAGTGACTCAGTGTGTTACATTCAGGATATGAATCGTTAATTCTGGAGAATTGCAAAAGTTTTGAGTATTCATTTGATAAAATTCTCAAGAATTATAATTCCCATGAACAACACAATCTATGACAAGATATGATTTGGGAAGTAGGGAGCTTTGTTCCTATTTGATCATATCATCCACCCCACCTTAAGGAATGAAACGAAAAACAAATAATATATGTAATTAAGCTGAAATTACTAAATGACAATATTGTATCTAATCAAAATAGTAGTTTTTCATTTAAAGTTGGTGGTTGTTTTGTTTCCTCAACTCGTGCTTATTTAGTTTTACAACCAATATATTCATAAAGGTAATTGAATTTTAGAGAAATTTAAAGAGCCTCTAAGTATGACTCTTAATGGCCAAAGTTAATTTGACGCAATATATAAAGAGCTCTTGGTTATCTTTCCACGTAAGTAAAATTTGTGAGGTTTCTCGTCGCTTCCATTGAAACAAACAAGGGTAAAGGAAGATAAGGTCAAGGTACTCAACCAAATGGGTGCATCCGTTTTTTACTGACCAAAAAAATCATTGACACTGTTCTAGAGGTCCCATTGTTCCATAATGACTCCAGATATATATGGCACAAGTCTGCGACTAGTTTCCATAAAACTTGAGCATTTTAACTCAAATTGTTTGAGCAAGAAATGAAAAGCTTCACATATCTCGTTTCTATTAAAATGAGTATGTAACACTTAAATTCAATATTTTACTGAAAAGTAACTCCTTCAATTAGTTTTAGGGACAAAAATTCATAACTCACCCAAAAATATGTTCATCAATGCTCAAAGGCATTTTTGTCATTTAAAAAGTAATCCATAGTTGCCAACTTATGATTTTTGCAGTAAGAGGAGTATGTAAAAGATTATTTCAATGATAAAACTTCACATCTTTTTTAAAAGAGTGTTGCCTAAAATAAAGTATAATTGAAAGTACTCTGTCTATCCAAACAAAACTAATGGAAAGTCGTGAGAATTCTAGTTCCTAAATTTCCAAGAATCAAATACTCTTGAGATTTGAGCTAATCAACCATCAAAGCAACATAAGAGTTTTAAGCATAAAAGAATATGGCAAGGGCATACAAACCCAAGATCAGAACCACCTTCGCCCATAGGGTTCTGGGCAATAATTGATCCAACAAGAAAGTGGCTGCAAAGTTTCAGGATGGTTTCTCCCAGCACGTATTACTGAAATGAAACTTTTTTCTACCTCCACCATTGTTATTTGTGATTAGCTTTCATTCTTTATGTTGTGATTCAAAAGTGCCAGACATCCCCAATCTGTTAATGGCTAGGTGCAATGGATCTCTAGTAAAAACTCACAAACTAGAATGGGATTAACACTGTTTGAAATCTAATTAGAGCTGTTTTGCACACAGTTTTTGAATTGTAGACACATCTGACAGATTGATTTGTAAATATGTCAAGTGCAGACCTTACATATCTACGAGAGTTGTCATGGGCAAGCTGTATTCTGCTTAGTTGTATTAAGATATCAATGATCAAAAGCTTTATCTGCCAGCATGATAGACTTGTTTTATTTTCTAATTTGTTTTCTGCAGAAAAGACACAAGTTTTCCTAACTCTTTTTATGTGTTTTGTGTCAAATAAAGGGCTAACAGCAGCTGTATGTACTTGTTTAAGGGCTAATATATATACATAGATATATATATATATATTTTATAAGTAAACGGTAGTATTAATAAGGATAGACATAGGCCAAGTACACAAGAAGGTATACAAGAGATAAGACCTATCTAGGTCATATAGAAGAAAGAAAATCATGTATATTTAGGCCATTAAAATCTACAGCTATAGCCCAAAGAGAGAGAGAGAGAGACCTTGTTTAAGACCCTCGGCTGCAGCCTTCAACTTCTCAGGATTAATGGGGGGCCTGTCCTGACGCGACTCATTTGCTGTTGAGGCTGAAACGGAGTGTTCGACCTGGGGCAATTCCCACCTGCTTCACGCACATTGCTTGCTCAGAATCTCTCTATTTATGATTTGAAAACTGAACTTGGAAAATTTCAGAGCATTTTGATATCACACTTTCCGAACTACAACAACATTTAACAGCAATTCTGGTACATACCAAAGAACTTGGAACCTAGAAGGAGGGTTTGTGCCTTCTAGATAAAAGAAAAAAAGGTTTAAGATTCAAAATCCATTCTACCATTTATATCTCCATCTAGAGAGAACCTTTCTAGACTCGACTGTTTATTTATTATCCGTCTCACATCAATGAAAAGCAAAAGGTCTGCCTTGTGAGGTACCAGCATAAAAAAGATTCAATTGAACACTAACATTTATAACCCAGTTATAGGGACCAGCTAGATGTTTCCAGTGAAGCCTCAAAATTCAATTTCTCTTTGTTCCCTACAATTTCAGCAACCAAAAAACCAAAAGAGAATAGGTAAGAAAACAAGACTTTAGATGCCAAAGGTGACATCCGTGCAGGATTTTACTTTCTGGGTACCAGAAGTTCGTAAGCCGCAAATATTCGATTTCTTCCTCCGTCCCACATTTCTCAGCTACCAAACAAAACCCTAAAGGGGAAACATATAATTAAGAAAAAAGGAGGACCTTTTGGGGCCAAAGGTGACCTGGGGCAGAGACAGATAAGCCCTGAGAGGGTTGAGAGCCTCAGCAGACAAAGAGGACCTTTTGTTGGGATCCGAATGAAGAACCCACTTGGAGGTGGATAGAGACGAGGAATCCGAGGACTGGTAATAAATCTTGGAGGGCAGAGAATGCATCAGCACCTCAGGGAGCACGTCCGCATAGGCTTCTTGGTGAGCTGCACTAGAAGAAGAAGGACCAGGCAGAGGAGTAGGATTGTTTTGGGTTGTGTTTTTCTGAGCAAGCCGGCTTACAGCGTGTTTGGATTTCTGGAAAAAATACGCACCCTCTTTTCCTGCTAATCTTCCCGCAAGAAAACTCATCTCTCACTCTTCAGTCTCCGCCTCTCTATGCTTATACAAACGGTTTAAAATTTTGAACACGAATGGCAAATTTGAAATGACGTATTTATAGTTTCAGGCTGCTGCTTTCTGTCTTCTTTTCTCTCCTATTTGTATTGTATGAGAAAGATTGCTGAACACGAAATTTGTCAAACTAACCAAAACATAAAATAAAAAATCAGGTTTGACATTTCTGGAACAATAGTATCAGATAATTACTGCAGCAGAGAAGATAAATTTTATAAAAATAAATTGATAAATTTACGTATTTTATATAATATGTTAAATCTAATTTAGAATAAAATATAATACGTTTCAATTTGATGTGTTCCCCGGAGGAATTGCATAATTTCTTTTCCCTCAATCGTTTCAAATTTGGTGAACACGAGTATTAAAATGTTCTGTAACTGCTACTTACATAAATTGCACGATGCGGTAGATGTTGTAGTCAAAGGTATTATAATTTATTACCTACCAATAAAATTAGGTTCAATTATGCCGCTATATTTGTGAATCCGAAACCAATCTTGTACAAAGATAACGGGTCGAGCGGTCTAATCTATTAAATTAAATGGTTAGATTAAAATTGAATCTTACGATCTCAATTCAATACATGACTCACGAATACTAAAAGTCTGTGATTTGGTTGACATAATTCTCATTTTTTAAAATGAAAGTTTGGAGTTCGAAACCCACATCCTCCAAATTAAAAAATAAAAATAAAAATACATGACTCACGAATTTGATATGAAGCCGATACAAAATAAACGAGTAATGTCCAAAGAATCTGTTTAATCTATTATATATAATTAATTCTTATATGACTATAGCTCAACCGCGACGTAATAAAGATTTGAACCCGATGCAAGAACATGACAAACTACCAACCCTAAATAGAAGCTTATTTTTTAATAGAGTTGGTAGCAAAAGTTAATTTAAAGGCCAATGTTATATATAATCAAGAGAAAAGTGGGTAATTGGCTGAAAATTTATAAAGAAATGTTGGGATTTTGAAAAACTTATTCCTAGCTAGCTACTGATCATCTTTAGGCCAGAGCTAGCAACTCGTACTTACGTGTATTTGGGATGGATTAACATATATATTTGGATTAACTATTAATACGTACGAGTCAAGCATCACGGCTATTATATATTAATGAAAAAGTCTTAACAATCTGCAGACCATATTAGACTAGCGCAGTCATCTATTTTCTTGGGGAGCAAGCAGTAAGCTAGCTAGCTAGCTAAGGCATGCACATTGTCTATTTTGCTTGGGAGAAAAGGTACCCATTAATCTGGACCTGATCTCTCTCTCTCTCTCTCTCTCTTCAAGAATTTCTTTTGGCACATCATTGTTGCAACTTTCGGCATCATGACTTGTCCCTCATGTTAAGTCTTCATTCTTAACAACATTGAACATATATATATATATATATATATATATAATCCCTTTATAGATCCTTTCAAGTTGCAAAAGATCACCTAATATTTCAGACTTCATGAGTTACCTCATGGCCGATCGAAAACCTAATATCGGAATTATTTTGTGCTTTCTGAATGTACATTAATCTATCTATCCAGCTAGCTAGTTAGCTAGCGTTGTCATGCACCCTTGTACCATGCATGATAAAATTGGTTGATGTCTCCTACCTATGCTGCAAGTGTGTAATTATTAGGATTAGAGCTTTTAAACTTCTGTTCTGTTGATGTTGATCAGCATGATCAAGCTGGGCCTCGATCACTTTGGACGTACAAATTCAACCTGCTTAATTATCAGCTGAAATTCAACCTGTGGCAAGGTATATACCGATCAAGTTTCCCACGTTGATCATTTAGGAAATTTCTTCTGGGGCTTTTAAGTGCTGGCCATTAGCATATAGCATGGTTTTCTTTTTTAGTTTTTCCGACTTCGCAATGATTTGTTCAACTAGCTAGCTTTTTACTGCTCAAATATACAAAGACACGCGCATACATAAAGGCAGGTGGGGTATGGTACTACTCTAACCAGTATGTGCACTAATTCACAATGGACCACCCTCGCCCTCACCCCTCACCCTTCTCAACCAATTACAGCTACCTTCCCTCACAATTCAATGCAGGGAGTCTCCTGCTTTCATGCTCTTGTACCTTTTGCCTATAATCTCTCTGCTATATCAGAGAAAATTTATGTGTTTCTGATACCTTCAAAAGTACATCTCTGGGATTCATCTGATCTGGGAGTAGTACCACAGTGGAAGGCTGTGGTAATTACGGCCTATTGCATTTTCTGATGCTGCTGATGCTCCTTAAATTGTATTGGAGAATGGAGACTATATACTAGTACTGCATATATATATATATATATATATATATATATATATGTTGAACCCTAGCTAGCTAGGACCAACACATATATTCCTTTTCTGTGCAGAAGGGTTTAATTCCCTTAATTGCATGGTGGTTGTATGAAATAATGGGCATTTACACTGTATGCATTCAAACTGAGGGCCCTATCATCCTAGTTGTGCGTGAACTGTGAAACTGCGTGCAAGTAATAATTCAGCATCAGAGATACTCAATTGGGTCATCTTAAATTATGAAGTCATAAACCTATTAAAGTCTGTAACGCTTTGATGCAGTTAGTCTAACAGCTGCATGCTTGATGATCGTTTCCGGCCTGCTGTGATATATAGAAATGATATTCGATCAATACCCAGCATGAATTCAAAGAGAAAAACTTTCTTTGCATGGGTGTAGTTATAAATCAAGAAAACATAAAGAAACACATTGGATTCATATATAAAACTATGGCAATCATATAGTTGGTTTTGCGCATTCTTGGCATCTAAATTACCGATCGATCAGGCAAATAAAGCCACTTCTCGGCCTTGATCAGAGGATGCTGCAGAAGCAATTAACGCATCCTAATTCCTATATCGAGCTAGCTTACTGAACAACACACAACGGTTCCTATGAATAGCTTTATTAAGTTTTGCATATACATGAAACATCTCACGCCAAAGATAAAAAGCCTAGCTACTGGGTAGCAAAGCAATTAAATATTACTATATGATTCTAAAACTTAGATATGAAATCTACAAATTAATAAACATTCTTCTTTACCTTCTGTACAACATCTCTAACGAGCAAACTAGCTAATCCTAGACTCACAAATCAAAGGTAACAAATCCGCTAGCAGAACCAACCTATGTAACAGAAGTAAATTAAAAGGAAGATATAAATTAATTAATATTATCTGAACATGGGTTTTCTTCGCCACCCAGAAACTCCACAAGTACTATCGCTTGTTGTGTAAGGGGTTGGAACCTGTAGGCACCCTTCGCTTCTCTGATTCGAAGGCTCTGGCTCCGTCGGCGACGGGAGCGTTATACTTGGGACGAAACGCTTGTTGGCCGGTGGAAGTACTGGAAGGGCCGGAAACGCTCACCCTAATGGCGTAAAACCTTGGAGTAGACAGAAGGAGGAGAAAAACAACAAGGAGGGTGCAGAGGTGAAAGCGGTTCTTCATCTTTTGAAGAATATTTGAGAGAGACATGGAAAGGCAAGGCAGTGCTTTCTAGCTTATATATATATATATGGACATAGACATCTAAACAGTACTCTAATTTTAGTCTTTCCTTTGAATATTGTTGGTAATGGGCCATAGCTAGCTTTGGCTTCGACGACTGAACATGATCAAACGGTGATGGTTGGGTTGATATGAGTTTTGAGTGGGTGCATGGGGGTCAAACATAGAGGATCGATCATGATTAGCATAGAATATGAGCTGGTTTGGAGGAGAGGAGGTGGTGGTGGTTGGGGTCACAATTCAATGGGGACAGTGACATAATTAATAAGAACTGGACACAAACTCGTATGGTATGTATGTATTGTGCGTGTGTGAACTTGGAGCGGAAGGCCGGAATTAAGGGTTTGCAAGCAATTTGATGCGACTTTTAATTCGGATTTCTGGGGAGGACTACTAAAACGCCCCCCATTACTCTGGTCTTGAAACTAAACAACAGAGAATAGATCGATCGTTGCCTGACAAGACAAGGGGTATTTTGGTCTAAAAAGAAAGTCAAATTAAGGTTCCATGCCGACGCACTCAATTAGTATGGTAAAATAATAATGATCATGATGAGTATAGTTTACACGGAAATAAATAAATATGTGTGTATGTGTGAAGTATGAATTGCATGGAGATTTTTGCCGTCCTTCGGTAGAGATGACAACACGTGGAGAGGGAACATTGGACGATTTCTTACAACAGACACTATGTTCGTGGAAGAAAAGTATAATTTTAATGGAGCCTTTTCCCTTCTCAAAAAGCTAAATACACTTTGAGAATGAATTCGTGTGCTAAATGATTGTGTCGTATACATTAACAACATTAATATATATATATATATATATATGTATATATTTTATTAATTAGGTTTGTACAAATTAGTAAAAAAGTATGATATTTTTATTACGTACTTTTTTGTGTTAGCTTAGCTATATAATTATAGGTAGAAGAAATCATGGTCTATCTAACTCTCTGATATTTCTCGATCTGATCCGTCTTAGAGAAATAAAATATTATTAAAATTTTATTTTAAATATTATTATTATTTTAAAATTTAAAAAAATTAAATTATTTATTATATTTTATATAAAAATTTTATAATAATTACATAAATTAAATAAAAATAAATTGATATGATTTTCGAATCAAAAGCAGCTGCAAGCCTGCAGCTATCTTCAAAACATAATTTTGTGTTCGATTAGTTTGATTGAATTTTGATGAAAATTGTAATATTATAAAAAAACTACTTATTTACAACTAGTTAATTAATTCTAATGAAATAATTATTTACAATTAAAATTAGTTATAAAAAATCTTTTAGTCATAATAAATTAATAATAAAAATTCTTTTTTTTTTCTAAATATCTGACCAATAAAATTGCATTTCTTTAAAGTCGTGAGCATTAATGATGCTAGTAGTAGTAACTTTAATAGAGCCTATATATATATATATATATATATATATATAAATATTGAATGCAGAAGTGGAGAAAAATTGTATCAAAATACTCATAATAAAATGGCCGGCCGGGGAAGGTCAATGAGTAACTTTCTTGTCTGTACGGCACAGGTGATGGTTTGAAGGCAATTAATTATTTTCTCACCCAACTAATCGGAATTATATGAAGTTAATGGCACAGATTTTCAACGGTCCCCCCACAAATGTATTAACTTTCAAATCCCTGCAGCTTTTCAGCAGATCAAGCTAGCTAGCTAGCTAGCGTTATTAATTTATAATTTTACCAATACGTATATACTATATATATATAGGGAAAAGAAGAACGTGGTACGTACGTACGTGCCTTTATACTTGATCTTGACTGTTCAATTTTGCGTGGAACGTCGTATATTTCTTATCTAGTACGTCCAGCTATCTCTCTCTCTCTCTCTCTCTCATTAATGGTCGTTGAAAGTTTAATCACGACTATTAATTAGAATCTTAATTACCATCAATTGGATCGTTGACTACAAGTGTACGTACTCATATTCATGTCACCTCTGGGCTTTGCGGTCACCAAAATTAGCTCTCTATCTGCCGTATTCAGCAGAGAATGATAATATTATATTTATATATATATATATTAAAAAATGCTTCTTGCAACCGGACTATACAACCGGCGAGGAGTCTCTATGTTATTAATAAAACGCAGTATTTCATAATGCAGTAGGTAGAAAATCTAGTTAACACATTGGCAAAATTTCATTTTCTTCTCCATGAAGCCACATATGGCCACTTTCCTCTTCGTCTTCTCCACGAACCTATGAAGCTATTGAGGAAGAGAAAAAAGTACAAAAAATTGATTGCAATAGAAAGAAGTACAGATTTGCAACGAGGAGAGACTATGGGGCCACGGAGTTGCAGGTCTTGAAGGCTGTGGAGCCGATTTCAATGAGTGTTGGTGTTTTGCCTGGGAATGAATCTGAAGCTGGGTCTGATGGAGAACTCATGTACATGAGAGTCAAGTTTGAGAGAATTGTAGGGTTTAGGGATTCTGAAACTTTTTACATGATGAACCCGGATAGTAATGGAGCTGTATCAAAAGAATTATGAAACTTTCTAAAACTTGTCCGTGGCGTTGTACGCGTACCAAAATATAAAGAGAGGGAAGCAATGGTGGGTCCCCCTTTTTTTAATCTAAAAATTGAAATAAACAACAGTCAATTGCACTACGCAGGCTGATTGTACCTAGCAGATCTGATATATATATATAAATATATAATCAATTCATTAATTGCTGGAATCTATTATAAAAATGCTGGTACATATATATATATATATATATATATATATATATTAGGCGCTCCATATATATCAATTCAAGAGAATTCTGCCCAATATTAATGATGATGATTTGTATTTAAGCAATAGCTAGATATATATAGAAGAATATCAGAAATTAGCCATAAATTAATGGACTTAAATCATGCCCGCCATGCATGCACCAGATCAATATTCAATCATGTCTCATGTATTAAACCTTCAATCATTTCAACCAAATTCAACATATAATTAATTACAATCCCTAAAAGAGAAATAGATAGGTCTCCAATGGCATGTAGACATGATGTCTGAAATTGGATGCCATGGGGATCTATGCATGCAGTAGGTTAAAGAGACCTCTCAATTCGTGGAATTATTTAATTAATTAATTAGTCGATCGCTTCATGCACTATATAATTAATATTAATTGGTTCTTTCATGTAATCATGCTAGCGGTTGTAGTATATTACATGGCAATATAACCAGGACATGCATGAGTGATCACGAACAGTACTTTCTTGGCCACCAACCCCGCGGATCATCGATATATCGACTTATATATTTACCTATTCATTTCCATTAACTCAGATCATGATCATCATGCACATTAATTAATCTCGACCATAATTATCTTCTTAATTAGTTAGTCAAATATTGCTAAAAAAAGGAAGTGATCATGGTTAAACTACGTACGTAGGTACTACAGTACTGATCTGAAGCCTCGATCTGCATGCATGTATATATATATATATATATATATATATATATGTTGTACGTGAGCAATATTTAACCCTTGATCATCATGATATATATATAATTAGTGATCGATTATAAGTAGTAGTAGTAGTGGTGGTGGTGGAAGCTGCTGCCTTGTAATTAATTAGAGGCCAGCCAGCCGAGATCGATGATCATGTAAACGGTACGTAGTGGGGGCCGGGGAGTGAAAAAGAATGGCCACCAGAAATATTATTGTAATGCGCTGTCTAATCTTAATCCCAAGATCACTCGGATCCTTTAATATTTCCTAATGTGACATCAAACTTTGACGTTCCTTCCATTTTGGTTTCCCACCATACTAACACTACTTATTAGTCCTGCGCATTTATTCATAACCAAGAATTGATCCTTTTCATCATCATCTTTTTCCTTAATTCACAGTAACAACAAATGGTACCTACATATATATATATATATATATATATATATTATTGATCATCAATGAGCTATAGCCTATAGGTAGCTAGTCTCACTAGACTTGTGCATAAATATTGCAGGCTCGGTCCGTCTGAATGGCCCGACCTGACCCGACTGCTAAATGCGAAAAAAACATATTGTCGGGTCGAACCGGCCATGAAATGCCGGTTTCAAGTTTTCAACCCTAGCTAGCCCTCCCATTCTCTTCCTCATTCCCATTTGCCTCCATTCCCTTTCCCCAAGCAACATGTTCTTCCTCTGTCTTCCCAACCCATTCCTTTTGACTGCAGATTTCTGTGGGGTGCCAAAAGAAAGAGTTCGCTAGGGCTTCCGATTCATTCTTTCCTTTGCTTTGGTTTCGTGATGTCGCCCCCATCAAAGTTTTGTTGTGAGACTGAGGTTGTTGCTATGGTTCCCCTTAATTCTGATCTTTATTTTTGTTTGTTTGTGTATGTCAAGAACACAAAAAAAAAAAATATATTTAAAAAAAAAAAGCAAAGAAAACTAAAAACGGTTTGACCTGATATTGAGTCGGGTTGGACCGATGTGCGGGTTGGGTTGAGATCAGAAACTAAAACGGTTTGGTTGGGTTGCAGGCCTAAATCAGATTTAGTAAATCTCACTACGTACCTATATATGTTAGCTTCCATATCAGTATGTGCCTTATATTATGTCTCAAATATTGGTGGCCACTAAAAGTCCATATATATAGATATATATATTGACGTATGATCAACTTTAATTTTTGGGGGGTTAAATGTTGGGCGGCGTACATGGCCATGCATGGCTAGATTATATACTTGTTTACATATTTCCGAACATTATGTTTATTGGATATGTAAGAGCTATATACACACACACTAGTAAAGGTTTTACGTGCATGGTACGTATGCCCGGTTGAAAATGGTGTAACCGAGCAGTATGTTGGTCGGACTGTGTGATACAACACATGATAAGGATACGTGGCCGTGTATGAGATCCCACATTCTTTGGGAAGGAGAATTTCTTACTCTTTATAATATTCCAATGAGGCTCCAATTGTATCAGAGTGTAGATCATGTGGTTTGAGCCTTCTATTGAGGTATTACAAAAGGTATTAAAATTTATTTCATCCAAAAATGTGGGACTTGAGCCGACTTGCCTTGCTTGGTGATCTTGAGCAATTGTTAAATTCTTATGTTGCTTGGAATTTTCGAGCAATATGTCTGTCAAATTGGAACTCAATAATATGAAAGTGTTTTGGAGTTTTGTAAATTATAAAAAATAATTATTAAATCGGTAGTAACTATGGTAACAAACCAAGGATAGATATGCAAATCAAAACATGGTTTTTGAACTTGTTAATTCTAGAGGCATATATACAACTATTGTAAAGTTTAGTGTTTGTTAGTTGTGGGCATATATTTGTTTCATACATGATTAAGATATTAAGAAGGTAGGTAATTTATTATAAGGAAATGTAATTTGTTTTGTTCATAAAATTGATCTTTCCAACTCATGTATAGTTTTCTTTTACTGCAAGGCTCATGCCTAGGTATACATTATCTGTATATATGAAGACTATCTTGAAATTAAATTGAATATTTTGAACTAAACTAATGAAAATGTAAAATAGAAAGGAGCAAGAATAGAACGTTAGTTTGACATTCTTTAGTACGCTAACCCTTATGATTGGACCACATTTTTATAGATGTTAATGGACAGAAAAATTATTAGATCATGGCATTGTTTCTAAATAATTCATATAATATGGTGTTATTCTTAAAAACAATCGCACATGAACCTAATTCTAAGCATGTCATAGCACAAGGGCATGACCAAATTTACTTAAAAGTTTTCCAAAAGAAACCTCAGGGATAATTTTATTAAAGACACAATACAATTTAATTAAGGCAAAATAGACAATAAGAAAAAATGAAAAAAAAAAAAGTGGCACTAATCATCTAAACCTTGATAGTTTTGCCTACCAAACAAAAAATATTTTAGAACCCGAAAGACAAAAAGGTAGCCCATCAAAGTTTCAAACACAAACCTTAAGGACAAAGACGTACGTTTACCTATCAATTAGAACCTCAAAGACAAAAAGGTAATTTTGCTGATCACCAAACACAAACCTCAAGGATAAAATGGAAATTTTATTTTGTTCATCAAATACAAACCTTAAGGACAAAATCTAATAAAACATTTTAACTCGAATCATTTCACTACTATTCATAGGTACATATATACTGAAATATTTTAAATAACGCAATTTTTACACCATATCACTAAAGATGCATCCATTCAAAGATCCCAAGACACAAGAAAGAAAATATTTCCAAGTTTCAATTAATATATATGGTACTTCTAGGAACAACTTCTAAATGACCCCGTCTGAAAGAGAGAGCAAAATCTACTCTCACTTTCTTTTAAGTTCTGAAAAATCAGCCGCGCTGGCTGTTAATGTCAAAAATATCTTTCCATCCAAAATCTTCACCAAATCTTGTCCATAAATTGAACCATCAAATACTTTTTAGTTCAAAATCACTTGGCCCACAGTACCAAAGCAAAAAGTACATGATGATTAGGGCTGCAAACGGTTCGGACCGGCGATGGACCGAATATTTTCGGTCCATCATTTTTCCGGACCGGACCGGACCGAACACTCAAAGGGACCGGTCGGTCCGGCCTATTTTTTTTATTTTTTTTAAATAATTAATAAAAAAAATTATTTAAAATACTAAATTAAATTAAGTGACTTATTAATATGGATAATGTAGCAAACTCAATAAAAAAATATTTTATATGGTCAATGATAATAAATTAGATAAAAATTATATTATTAATTTATATAATTACTATATAATTAACTAATTGATATTATATATTTATTAATTCATAGAATATTAACAAATGTTAATAGCATATTTAAAATTTTATGTTGTTAATAGTGATAGGTTAGATGAAAATATATATAAAATATTTTTAATTTATAGAATATTAACAAGTATTAATAATATATTTAAAAATTTATATTGTTAATTGTACAATTATTATATATAAAATATATATAAAAAAATATATATTTTTTTTATTTTTCATTCGGTTAATTGTCCGGTCCGGTCCAAAAAAACCGTGGACCGTGGACCGGACCGAATGTTTTCGGTCCTCTAAAATGTGGACCGGACCGGACCAGTCTAAGTCTCAGTCCGGACAGAAACGGTCGGTCCGGTCCGAACGGACCGATTATCACCCCTAATATTGATGATCTTCAACTTTGATATTACTTGTCGATTCCAAAAAATATTTCAGTATATAGGGTGAAGAATCAGAAAACGAAATTCATGTGTTACTCCTCTCCTTGTTTCTTTTTTTGAGCCACAATGATTATAAGAAAGAAAGAGCATATATAAACCTTAATTTTGTGAGTAGTATAGACAAAAAAAAAAAAAAAACTGCTATTTTTGGGTATTGATCAACGGGTTTGTAAGTCTTTTTTTTTTCTTTTTTTTTAGAAATTGTCTTTTTGCATGCAAATGAGATTTGGGCGTATTTATAAGATTTTAGTATGATTTTATATCATCACTACTATATATATATATAAGATTGTTTAAGCTGAACCATGCTAATTACAATATCATGATGATCATGTGTTGTATATAATTTCTGAAATTTAAGTTTAATTTTGTGTTCTATTTCTTTACCATCCTGGAACATGTTTACGTGGGAGGTAAAAACTACTCGATTATCCAAATAAATAAAGATCATGAGGCAGGTAAAAAGCAGTCAAATTTTCCTTCAAAAGATATGCGGGAAAAGCAAGCACTGAATTCTCGACTCAAGTCGAGGGAGCTAGGAAAAGGTAATTGGGTGTGGCATCGAGTCCATTAGATCTGAAAGGCATCTTTTACTTTCTGTGGTTCTTGTCTAAAAGCACACTTGATCAGATTTTGAACAAATATAATTACTGTCGTCCGAGCTACTCAAAATTACACTGTCAATATATATATCAATATATATATATATAAAATTACTCGTAGGATAACGTCCGAGGGACGTTTGCCAATTTTTTTTTTTTATTTTAATCTCTAGCGATTGAAGAAGTGTTTTTTTTAATGATATTATGAATTTTTTTATTTTTTTTAAAAATATTTATGATGACTAAAAAAATATATGAAAAATATTAATGTTTTTTGTGGGGGAGGAATAACTTTTGTCTTGTAGAAGAAGGAGCATTTTTTCTTTTGAAAAAGAATGAAAAATTGAATAAATTTATAAAATTAAATTCATTTTTAATTAAATTATATGATTATATTGACTGATTGAATTAATTAATTTTATATTTTGCAATAAGAATAAATTCTGAAGTTTTTAATTCAAATATAAATAGTAAAAGGAAAACAAATTGTTTAGTAGTAAAACAATAGTAGAAGATGTATGATTATAAAATTATAATTTAAAAATATTTTAATTTTATAATAATTTTTATTCAACTGTTATGTTTCATTTTTTAAAATCTAATAATTATTTAATCGGAAACTACATATTTATTATTTACAAACTTTATTATTAATATTCATAAAATTTTTATTTCATTTTGTTCTTGAAGCATCTTTTAAAATACAAGTTTATGCACAATATTATTTTTATTGAATGTGTACTCTCTTTTATCAAATTCTTTAATTAAATTTTCGATTTTTAAAAATTTCAACATTTTAGTAATTGATTATGTATAATTATATGGGTAAAACTGTAAATATTGATGTAAGTATTTACATATAGAACTAAATTTGTCGGTAAAATTTTATGAGCAATTTTATAGTAATTTTTTTTAAAAAAAAATTCTATAAACATGCATATATAACTAATAAGATATAACATTTAATTATGTCGGAATGTTAGTTTATAAATTCACAACTTTAAGAAATTGATATTGTTTGATGATAAAAATGAACTTAAAGAGCAAAAGAATGTTAAATTTTATAAAATTAAATTTATTTTTAATTAAATTATATGATTATATTGATTGATTCAATTAATTTTATTATATATTATGTAATAAGAATAAATTATGAGGTTTTTAATTCAGATATAAATAGCAAAAGGAAAAAAAAAAATTGCTTAGTAGTAAAATAATAGTAAAAGAGGTATAATTAAAGAATTATAATTTAAAAATATTTTAAATATATAATATTTTTTATTTAACTGTTATGTCTCATTTTTTAAAATCCAATAATTATTTAATTCAAAACTACATTTTTTAAATTTTTATTTTATTTTATTTTTCAAGCATCTTTTAGAGTATAAGTTTATATACAATATTATTTTTAATAAGTATGTACTCTATTTTATCAATTAGTTATATAAAAGTTGCTATATTTGCAAAAGATTCTAGATGATCTACAGTGGAAGATATCAGGAAAAATCTTCTTAAAACGTAGTATTATTTTTAAACTAATTCGAAATTATAATTTAAAACAGCTCAAAGTTCATGCAGAATAATTATTGAATAAATCAGAGAAGCAAAATAAATTATTTCAGTTATTAATTCACAGTATGAAAATAAAAAGTTAAAAGATCCATACTTATGATACTTTTATAAGTAGCTAGTTGTTGGGATATCCTGTTTCCACTTTCAACTTCACGGAGCTCAACCTATATAAAAAATTCAACAATGTAATATTCTAGTAAGAACAAAAGTAAAGTTGTAAAGAAAAAAAAAATTACTATTATTTAATATTTTCAGATGAGAAATTGTAGAATAATAGAATATATAAATAGTTTTTTAAGTGATTTGTAGGAAAAAAATTTTATTTGTAAACTCTCTCTCTCTCTCCTAGGCGATCTGGGAGCACGGGTGGTTCTCCTCCAGTGGAGCCCGGTGCCGCCGAGCCTCGGCCATGATCACCGCCAACACCAGCGTGTTCCCCTCACGCCGACGAGCATCCCTGGCACCACCAATATTCTCCACGCGCAGCCATGACTCTCCTCCGTGGAAAGAGAATCGAAATGGGTTTCTCCCATTTACGTGATATTGCGCCGCCGTACCCGGCCACCGAAGGTCACGACCACCACCGAGTCTCCCTCAACGCGGCGACCGTCCCACCCACCTTCGAAGTCCGCCACGCGCAGCCGTCCGTCTCCCCCACGAAAACCGAACGGAAATGGGTTTCACCCATTTGTTTCATGTTACGCCGCCGTACGTGGCCACCGAACATCACGACCACCACCGAGAGTCCCCCTCAAGGCGGCGACCATCGCACCCACCTTCGGAGTCCCCCACGCGTAGCCCTCCGTCTCCTCCACGGAAACGCACACGGAGAAACAGAAAAAAAACTTGCGAGAAACAGAGAAAATAAAAAACAAGATGCAGAAGTTAGAGGTGAAATTAGAAGAGAACCGCGTACCAACGGCGAGAAGAAATCTCAAGAGCACGGGAAATTTTTTTCTTCCTAGAGTTGAGTTTGAGAATTGTTCTGTAAATCTGAATTCTAAGTGTGTAGATCAGATATTTCATCTGTTATATGTAAAGATCAGATATTTTACATGTATTGTTGTATGTAAGGATTAGATATTTTAAGTCTGTAAATCATGCTAATTGAACGAAGAAGAAGACTAAAATTGGAACTGAATTTGAGAAGGCAATGAGACGATGAAACTGAATTGGAACTGAATTACTATTCACTACTGTTCATCTTTATACATGCTTTTAAGTATTAGGAAGATATATATATATATAAATTGATGTAGTTTTATATTTTACAGTAAAAGTAACTGTTCCACGATACATGCTTGGAGAGTTTATGATGTCGAAATGTGGATGCATTCTATTCCTTTTTTTATTGTTCAACATGTTTGGTTGGACAACTCTCAGATGTAATTCAGTGTTATATGAATAAATGAAGTTTTATAAATAATAAAAAAAAAAGTAACTTTACAATCTGACGTATCATATCAAATCACATATGTTTATAAATTTACTTCTATAAAATTTTTTTGTGAATAAAATATTTGTCTACTTTTAATGTTCTTTTTTCCTCCTAGCTAGACAAAGCCAGCACTTATAAGTTATAACAACTTTTGCTAAATCGGAAGTAATTAAAAAACCCTTCATGTTCACCAAACTGTGCAAGTTTAAAAATTGAGTTCGGCTTCTGGTTTAAGCTGGTACCATTAGTTCAATAATTGATGGATGCTAATCTTCAGTACAATTAATACGAGGGATTGCTACATTTTTTCTGCAACATATATTTGACTACTAGGTAGACTCCACGTGCAAGGCACGTGTGTTCTGTTGAAAGTGTTGTATTTTTTATATCGAAAAATATGAAGTTCTAGATGCATATCATATATGAACCCTAGTGGACTTAAGAAATCCATGTAATATAATCTTGAATATGAACTTTCTACTTATATAGATCAAAACTATTAAGAGGCGAGACAAAAATAAATATTATTGTTCAAATGAGACTTTTCAGAGTCCTCTCCTTCTTGAAGGGTGGGGTTTGACGCTTTGCTCTAACAAAACTTTTGTCTCTTAGACATCAGTATTAAGAGTTTCGTATAACGGCAGAGGAAATTTTAAGAATGTGGGAAGGATTGAAACTGATAGAAGAAGAAAAACAAGAGATCATACTATAGGAAGAGGCTGTCAATATCTTAAAAACCAGAGGAAAACACTATCTACTCGCTTTGATCATCAATGATAAAACAATGAATAAAGAGGCTTTCAAATCAACTCTGGCCAAGATCTGGAACACAGATGATTGGTTTACTTTTAAAGAAGTGGGTGAGAACAGATTCTTGTTGAAGTTTCAGAATTTTTCAAACAAGAAGAAAGTCTTGCATGCCAGACTGTGGTCTTTTGATAGACATTTGGTTAGCCTTTAGGAATTTGAAGGGAGCTTAACGCCTAATGAGATTTAATTCACATGAACTATTTTGGGTTTAGTTACACAACCTCCTGTTTGCTGGAATGATAAGGGAAATGGGTGAACTCATTGGATTAGCCATCGGTAATGTAATTAAAGTGGATGTAGATTATGAAGGCATTGGATGGGGAAAGTTCCTGAGAATTAGAGTGGAAATTGACATCTCAAAACCTCTGGCTCGTGGTCGTTTACTAAACATTGGTGGTCAGCAGGTGTGGGTTAATTTTAAGTATGAAAGATTACCAAATTTATGCTTCAAATGTGGTATTTTGAAACACAAGGATAGGAAATGTTCCAAACAAAATGCGGGTCCCCAGGCTCAAGAACAATATGGCCAATGGATACGTGTTGTTCCAATCCTTTCTTCTGGAATGGTGGCCAAAAAATATGGTAGTACATTGGAATCAACCAGTCAAGCCTCTCGCTGGCACTGGAGATCTGATGAGGAGGATAGCAGAAGTGATGGGAAAGGAAAGGCCTCAAATTGAGAGGGATGCGGCGCAATCAAAGGAAAATTAAGGAGAGGATCTGGTGATCTCCACAACTGTATCCCAGAATCTTAGGAACCTTGAAAAAGAGATGGAATACTTTCCTTCCAAAACTAATAGTGATCAAAATTCTCCCTATGATAATACGCACAATATAGTGTTCTTCGCGGCAACGCATCTGCTTCTGGACTGCTACCAATGAGAGCTCTATCGTGTCGAACTTGGCCCCCCCCTCCCCGAAACTTTATAGATTTTCACCATCCTTGGCTTTGCTGGAATTTCAAACCCAACTCAGTTGTAACATGTAACCAATTTGTGAGAGAATAGATTAAGATGCTATTTAACCTACTAAATATCATGTAAACTGATATTTCAGCCTCTAACTATTATGTTCGTACCATGTCAATATACTCTACTTGTAAGCATACTAAAGCCACATTTGGAAACAATCAAAGCAATATTAAGAGTTTATGGGCTCCTGCTAAAATTAAACACCAAGTTGTATGCCCAATCTTCTTAATGCAATGTATTATCTTTGTATGAGAATACAAAGGTGTCAGGCTAACGAGTTGGGACCCAACTTGGTTTTTGGCCAAGCATAGTACATCTTGTAATATTTATTTAACATATTGCATACTAACTGGAAACGAGCTCAAACAACATGTGCTTTGAATTGATATTAGTAACTGCTGGGTCGGGTCAACACAGAAATAACACTGATAAATTTATTTTAAAGTCATATATCATAAAATAATATAATTTTCAACCTGGACAACTCCTGCTATTGTTAAAAACATTTTTATAAGTGTATCGAAATGCTTAATAAATCAGGGAAACATTTACCCTCATGACATCCAATACCTTTTTTAGCTTTTATAGTATGTATTTGAACCTACTTGCCTGTTTTCTAGCATGTGCCAAATAACAGGGCACATAAGTGTTTTCTACATGTATTAACATGCAAAACATTTGTCCACTGTATTAACTAAAAATCAACTCACTAATCTGTCTCTGTCAAGCTACTCAACCAAAAGTGGTAGATAACAAAAATAATATCTAGTATTCTAAAAAGATAAACAACTTTCTCAGATAAAAAAAAATGCAAAAGTATGATGAGATGGTTGTAGGTGGCCTGTGTAAACCTAATCTAACATCTCAATACAAAACACGCAGTCCTAGAATAAGGATAAGGCAAGAGAGACAGAAGGCTTGTTAGTACCTGGTTGTTGATCTGGCTTTCGTGGCAGTAGGTGAATGAGAGGAGCTATTATGTGTAGTTTATGTAATAGGTTTTAAACTTTTGAAAATGCTCAAGTGGAAGAAAAGAAGCAGCTCCATGCATAGGAAGACAATTGTAAATGAGATAATATTGAAGTGTAATTTCATGTGAAGAAGATAGTTTTAAAGATCCAAAGTTGAGGAAAAGAAGCGGGTGCATGCAAATCAAACATCTACCAAACTTGATGCCACTACTGGAAGCATAGCATAGATGCTGGAACAAGAGCAACAGCTCAATCCCTTGGATATTTCTGGACTTCAGAGTGTGTCGTGCTTGTTCTGAACTAGATGTGGAGGTTTTCAGGACAAATTTGTCTAACACAGAGGATTGAGGGACATCTGTCCATGGGAAATACCAACCAGCCACTAGGATTTGACATCATGGCGCCATTTCCCATCTCCAAAAAATTACCCTCACGCCCTTTACCACATCTCCCTCCCCTTACATAGGCCAATCTTGTTGTATATTATCATCACAAAAATTACCATTTTGCTTGTCAACAGTATTCTAGAAATTTTATGGACTATTTTTTTGAATACCATGATTCAAAATTAAACAACACACTTAGGCTGGAGTTGTGAGAATACCATCAATAATAAACATGGTTAGTTGAAGAGATATGTTATTTATTCCATTTTAAATAACTCAACAATATCTAGAAATTGTGGATGTCTTTTTCTAAATCCCATAATCAGAAATTATGGCAACACACCTGGGCAAGAGTTGGAACATATTAACAATATCAAACATGTTTAGTTGAATGCATATTCAATTCATTCCATTTTAAATAACTCAACAGTATCTACCATTGTGGACGTCTTTTTCTGAATCCCATAATCATAAATTATGGCAACACACCTGGGCAGGAGTTGGAACATATCAACAATATCAAACATGTTTAGTTGGCAGGACTAATAGGTTTTTAACTCCATTTTAAAATCCTCAACATATTTTATTGCCCACGGTATGCTGTGTAATTAAATCCCATGTTTCTAGCAACACCTCAAAAGCTGAGTGTTTTTTTGTACAACCTTGAGTTCAAATTTATGACCACCTAAATGCATATTGCTTATAGATTGTACTTTTAGATGTGGGTTTGTTTGCATTTCCTGATTTGCATTATATGGTGTTGTATATATTCTTTAGCTTATTGCATGAACTGGACACTACTCCCACATGGGTTATGTGCCACAACCATCATTCTCCATCTGGGGTGCAATCCGAGAGTTAAGGCAAGTTCATGATCCCTTTGCAGCCCTCTAAGAGTTTGTGATCCTCCCCATGCATATACGTCCATCTGTGGGCTAATAGTTTTGGATGCGGTTGTTTATCTAGACGCCTATGCTCTGGCAACTCAATACACATTGGCATCATCCCTTTGCCACAACCTTTGAGCCACTTGAATGCATAGAAGTGCTTATAAAGGTTTGTAGCATGTTGCCTTTAAAGACCAACCTAAAATCTCCATACAACGTAAAAACCAACGGTGAGTAACCTTTTACCCAATTTTACTAGCTATCAACATCTTGTTAAGTTTTCCTTATTACAAATTATCCAACTAACAAATTACAGTCCTTAAATGCAAAACACTGCCTTTTGCACACAGTTGGTAAGTAATAAAAAACTATGTATGCTAAATATGAGTCCTTGTACATGATAACCAAAACTCTTATATAGTTATAAGAAACTTTTCCTACTAGTTTTCTTCTTATCTATGGTGAAAAGTATAAAAAACTTGACACGTATGCCTATACTGATTTCCACCTCAATACAATATAGCGACTAACTATATGCAACCAAGAAGGAAATACATCGAGCATGTATTTAGTAACATTTATGGAACCTATGAGTAACCCATGGCAAGAATGATGTTAATAGCTGTAAAATCCTGGAGCTTGGCATGTAGTCCCTTTTACAAACATAAGAATTCATGACACTCGAGATGGGTGCGGGGGATTTGTTTGTGTTATAATTTATTTGCAATGAATGGAAAAGCCAACCCAACTTCACGTCTAAAATATTAAACTTATACAAGGATGTGAATTCAATTAAGATACACCCACATGAATTCAATTACTACACCGACCAAGTTCATTGTCAACCAAGTCCCAAATACAAAGCTTAACATTTAAAAATAATTATCAGCTTCCTCATTCAGCTGATTCTCGACCTCACTACCAGAGTTATCATCGACACATATGTCCTCCAGTCTCAAGTCATCGTCAGATAGTTCATCGTCAATATCGAACTCATCGTCAATTGATTGTATCGGGTCTCGACCCGATATGGAAGCTGGATCAATAGGCAAATGCTTTGAATCATCTCGATTCAATGGCTCAGGCATGGCTGGTCCACTCTCGAGAATAGGGGGATAATTGTTAGTGTTATTGTCACTCTTATCATCTGAGTCACCATCTGATGTTCCGTCATTGTCCGTCCCATCCTCAACAGTATTACTTGCATGAATGTTGTAAACATTCCTACTAGTAATTTTATGGACGACCTGCCAACTTCCCCCCAATATCGGATCATTGAGATAAAAGACTTGACTTGCTTGGGAGGCAAGGACGAAAGGCTCATCTTTATACCATTGCCTAGCAGTATTGACTGCCGTCAATTTGTCCATGACACATATCCCCCTTCTCGGGTCGCCAATGTCATACCAAGCGCATTGAAAGAGATATACCTTACACCAACCCATGTAGCGTAACTCTATAATATCATGCAACACATTGTAGAAGTCAACATGGGATCCCTGATGCTTGCCATGCACAACCACCCCGCTATTTTGACTGCAGCGATGCCTTTCACACTCTTTCGTATGAAAGCGAATACCATTCATTATGCATCCGGCATAGGATGCGACCCACGGATCTGGACCACATGCTAAGGCATATATCTCATCGGTTACCGCAATAGGCCTAACTAAACGCACCTCTCAAATTTACCACATAGAGAAGATTTAAGATGAATTAGCTATATCTGTAATTTGAGAAGAATGTAGTTATAATGACAGACGGTGTTCGTATCTTACGCGTGATCTGAACCACAATGGGAATTGACTCTGGTGCCTAAGGTCGATGTTCTGAGGGTCCTCTTCTTGGATCTTGTTATAGTGCTCTCTATCAATATAAGTAACCTGATCAATTATCGGGAGGGAAAAAAGTTTTTTTACATAACAATTCATAAAGTGAACTTCAACTCATGTATTGGTCCACTTACTCAATGTATTGTTCAATCTCCATGCAATTATTAAGTATATACCATCGAGCCTTGACCAATAGTGTGTCGGTTAATTTGTCAGAACTTGTTGTTCCTAATGGTCTAACCTTTTGTGAGAAAATAGATAAACTTCACTTATTTCCCGGCTCAGTTGTCCCAATACGAACATCATTGTTGCGTTCCTCGCGATTATACCTAGTTTCAATATCATGGAGGTACATAGAGCAAAATGTAAGACACTCGAGATGCACATATGCCTGAGCAATTGAGCCCTCTGGCTGCGCTCTGTTGCGGACGTACCGCTTGAACTTCCCTAGATACCTTGCGAAATGATACATCCACCTGTATTGCACAGGTCCTGCCAGGAATGCCTCCCCTAGCAAGTGAATAGCAAGGTGCACCATGATATCAAAAAAAGCTGGAGGGAATATCATTTCTAGTTTGCAAAGAATGATGAGAATATTAGCTTGAAGACATGTCAACATTGATAAGTTCAAAGTTCGGGAACATAATTATTTGAAGAACGAGCTTAAATCTACTAAGGCTTGACGCACATCAGACTATAAGAACCCACCAATCACAACCGGCAACAGTGGTTGCAAGAAGACATGACAATCATGGCTTTTCATTCCACTGATCTTTCCGTCACTAGCATTCACACAACGGGCAATGTTCGATGCAAAACCATCAGGAAATTTCACTTTTGACAACCAATCACAAAAAATCCTTCGTTCATTTAAGTTTAACATGTAGCAACCAAGACACATACTAATACGATCCTTATCATGTTGTAAATCTAATTATTTCCTTATTCCAAGGTTTGCCAAATCACGACGGGCATTGGCGAAGTCCTTAGTTTTTCCTTCAATATTTAGCAATGTTCCCAACACGCTATCGTATATATTTTTCTCAATATGCATGACATCAAGTTTATGTCGCAAGCCCAAGTCTAACCAGTAGGGAGGCTCAAAGAAGATAGATTTTTTGGTCCAATTTAGTTGATTCGGTGTTCGTTTCCTCTTCGAAGCATATTTGCCAAATTGGAAATGTGCAACTTCACGTAATTGTTCTAGCAAATCCTCTCCCTCGACCCTTGATGGTTGGAGTCCCACCCATTAAAAGAGTTATTTTTCCGTCTCCAACTGTGATCTCTGGTGGCAACCACCGTCGATGCCCCATATAGATGCTTTCGCCCATATACCAACCACTGTGAATTTGTGTCAGATCTACATGACGGACAAGCCAAGTTGCCCTTCGTGCTCCACCCAGAAAGATTGGCATATGCGGGGAAGTCACTGATAGTCCAAAGTAGTGCTGCATGCAAGCTAAACATTTGTCAACTGTACGCATCAAACGTCCGAATACCTTCTTCCCATAATTCCTTCAACTCATCGACAAGAGGACGAAAGAACACATCAATATCATTCCCTAGTGACTTAGGGCCAGAGATTAGCAACGACAACATGGTGTATGGATCTTTCATGCATGACCAAGGGGGCAAGTTGTAGGGCACAAGTTGTACTGGCCAAATACTGTACGGCCTACTCATGTTATTGAATGGGTTAAACCCATCACTCGCCAACTCAAGTCTAACATTGCGAGGATCATGGGAAAAGACAACATGTTTGTTATCAAAGTCTTTCCATACCCTTGAATATGCTGGATGTCACATGCATGTTGGATCTTCGACATGTGCATCTTTATGCCATCTCATGGCTTGGGTTGTCTTTGTTGACATAAACAGCCTCTGCAAGCTCGACTTCAAGAGGAAGTATCGAAGAACCTTTTGTGGTATCATTCGATGCTCACTTGTGCTTGCAATCCACCTAGATGCTTTACATTTAGGGCATTCATTGTACAATACATTTTCCTTCCAAAACAACGCACAGTCATTTGGGCACTCATGTATCTTTTCATAACTAAAGCCCAAGTCACGCTTTAAGCAACGAGTATCGTTATATGAATCTGGGAATAGAGTGTCGGGAAATGCATAGTGCAAAAGCTTGATCACCATGTCAAAGGACTTCACTGTCCAACCACCTATGCTCTTGATGTGAAGCAACTTGCCGATGAATGATAGTTTCGAGAACTTAGTACATCCAGGATAAAGTGGTCGTCGTGTGTCAGAAACCAACTCGTCGAAATTATAGTTGGTTGGAGCATTAGAGGTGGAGGGTTGATAATTATCATTTGCATTTCCTTCATTGCTACTTGAATCATCCATAAACGACCCATGACGAATGTCATCTAACATCTCATTGACATCATCGATGTAGTGATTGTAAGAAGATGCATCATCATCTTCTTCATCAGATAATGTAGAATTTAGGTTCAGATCCTCTTCTCCAGGGAAAATCCATTCTGTATAGGTTGGATTAATCCCTCTTAAAAACAAATGATTTTCCACAACACGAATAGAGTGGAAAGCTCTATTCCGGCATCTCCTACATGGACACCTAATCTGATCAGCTGTCGATGCATGAGCTTGCGCCATGGCTAAGAATTGTTTAACACCTTCATCATACTCAGTGGAATGCAATCTGTCTTCAATAAGCATCCAAGACTTATCCATCTTATGCAACTGCCCAGCTAGTGTTCAATCCTAATTAGGATAGGTTTGGCACACTGTGTAATGACCTTTGAAGAAAAAATTAATAAATATTAGTCTTTCCATACCCCAGAGACCAGCTTTGTATCTCAATTACTCGGAAGGAAATATGCATAGTTTTGTATAACAAGTCCATGCCCATAGTTACGATAGAATTGGTGGCTAACATCTTATTTGAATAAATTAAGCGGTATTTGTTGTAGTGGAGTTATTTACTCTAATAACCCACATATATGTAGATAAGTCAAAGATCCAAAATAGTCAACTTTGAAATAGGTGTAAAAGACAAATTGTGGGGTGTGGTTAGATTGAGGTGAACAAGGATGTTTAGAAATTGGCACGTATGCCAATTTGGACCGTGAATTCTTGTGTGATGCATTGTGAATTTGGACCGTGATTTCCATGTTTTGGCTTGAAACATATTTCAGTCCATGTGCACCAAGTATAATTTGAGGCACCTATCCAAATTAATAACTGGTCAATCAAGTATTTTATTTGACTGACCAGTGAATAGACACGTCCATGTAAATGAACTTCCATTTTGAATGGAGGTATTTGATATGTAATTTCATGCTCCAAAAGTAGTGTTATTAGTACTTCCATTCAAGAGAGTTTAAGAACATATTATAATCAAGCTCTGGACACAAAATTATAGCAATTAAACACACTTCATTTTATTCACAACATCATATTAGCTAGCAAGATTGTAGTAGTGTGACGGGAATGGCATAAACTAAACAAACAACTTGCTGCGACAAAAACAATCCTAAATGCATGTATGATGATCCAAACTTCTACCAAATCATAAATAGGATTTGTGTACTAAACCCCAAAAGAGACTATCTCAACACCAAAGGGCACCATCTCAACTCTTCGTTCAAAAAACGGTTGTATTTCCTATATCTCTTTAACCCAAATGCAAGGTGCATGAAAAAATGCAAAGAAAATTTTTATAATTTTTGACTTGAGTAATAATAATATTAAAACCAGTTTGAAAAAACTATATACAATATCTTGTTTCAAAAGAATAAAGCTTTGCTCCTATTGGAAAATCCCCATTCCATATAACTTCAAAGAATGAAATTTTGTTCCTATGGAATCATATCATCAACTATCCCACTATATTATTAATAAATGACAACTACTGTTATAAAACCACATTATCCATTCATTTCTATTATCATGAAATAAAAATTAAATAATATATCATTAAGTTAAAATAGTAAATTACATATTAATATATCCTATTAAATGCCTAATAAAATAAATTATTAAACAAAAGTTACCACACTTGATTACTAATTATTAAACAAATTTAGTTTTCCTAATAGAGCAATAAAGGATAGTAAGTGATAGAAGATTTAATTGTTCAACCGAGTTTTTGGACACTTCTTTTTCTTTCTATCGGACATGTACACCATATATAACCATAAGATAAAGAAAGAAACAAATAAATTCTTGGAAGCCATTCAGATTGTGCTCTCTCTTTTCAACACATTAGCAAGTACTTGAATTAATTAACAAAGATATGGATAAGAAATTCACAAAAAAGGTAAGAAAGCTTAAAAAAGGAATCTTGTGGCTCAGGTATTAGCCAAAATATCTCGATCCTTATATAAGAGCATCTATGGGTTCAATATTTTGCATTTTGTGGACATATCACTTAATTTCTTTACCGTGAACAAAAAAAAACTTCCCCTGATTTCTAACAATCTCAAATACCAGGTTCAATCCCACTTGACTGCCTTCATAACCCTCTTTATTAGAGAGGCTAGAGTACAAAATTTGTAAATCTGAAGTAGCAACTTGATAAGCTTATTTCCAAACAGGCAACAAAACAAACCAGTGAATTAGGCATAGCCAAATTCAGCTGAAATAAGTGAATAAAGGGCAGGCCTCTCTTGGAACCTTAAAGCATAAGAGTTTTATAAATATAAGTCTCACCATCCTCGTACACATGTGACACACTTTATGTAAGCGTCTTCTTCACATCATAAAATTCTCACATAACACAACTTAAAGTCGCAGTCCAAACCACCTTGCAAGGAGCAACACTGGCAAATTACACTCCCAAGGGAATATACCATCTGAAGTTTCTCAAAATGCTTTACAAAAATATCTAAACTGAATCTCCTTACTTTTAGAGAGTCCCAACTGTGGCATAATGTAGGAGTATATTTCTAGCATTATGGGTCGTGTGGTCAAGCATGAGGTGGGAGTAAGAGGGACTTGAGAGAGAGAGACTGCCACGAGAGGTAGTAGCAAGTCAACCAGACTATTATTAACCATATCGATTAATAAACCTTTAGCTCAACCATTTTATGCTCTGTTGTGTTCAATCAAATTGAATACAAAATCACTTACTACTGAAATCCAACTACCAGAACTATAAATAGAATCCATGACAGCAGAATTCAATCATATCGATCAAAGAAGGGCGAAAAACACAACAGCAGGAAATCAAAACTATAAGTAGAATAGATGGAAATAAGATTTCCCAAATCCATGCTGCAGAATATGAAAATCAGGGCAGTAGAACAAATCACTACCAAAACTAAGCAGCACATTATGAAGAAAATAAAACATAGCAAAATCCATGCAGCAGAATAACAAGGAAGAGATTACCACCAGGAACGGCGTGTAAATCGAGCTGTCGATTCGCATGAAATGCAATAAGGAATATTGGAAAATGAAGCCTAAAATCCAATAGAAAATGATGGAAAGCTAAGCCTAAAATCCAACAGAAAATGACATGGTTTAGATTATAAATTGAAAACTTACAAATGATGGGTGTCGGGGTCCGCGCGAGGAAGAGCAAATCCACTTGTGAAGAGGAAGTCCTTGGTGGAAGCGGGCTGCACGAAATGGAGGTGGTGGGCAAATCGGGGCTGGCGGGAGGGAGGGGGTGGGGAAATCGCTGCGCGAGGGATGGGAGAGATGAACTGGGTATGCGAGGAAGGGGGTGGCAATTTCGCCTATGTGCGACAGGGAGGAGGTGGGGATCAGCGGCTACGGGAGAGGGAGGGGATGGGGATATTGGCTGCGGGAGGGGGAGGGGGAGGAGCAACTAGGAGAGGGAAGAGAGAGGGCAGGGTTTCTGAGTTGCAGGATGAGGAGAAATTCTATAGTTAATTTGGAAGAGGAGATTATCGTGGGGGCAAGGGATGTAGTTTTTATATATTCACCTTTTATGATGAGAAACAATAGCCGTGATATATTCAATATTTCGCCCTAAAAAGCTTTTCTTGAGAACCAACAAATTTTGTGAAAATTTTTGCATCCCATGATACAAACTTGTCGAGAAAAATTGAATTGTCGCTGCATAAGGTTTAAACTCACCAATGTTTATACACCACTATCACATTTTGGGAAAAAGTCAGGTTTTACTCCCACCAAGAGTTTCCGTGTCAACAACCCACTTTTTGCCACTAATGTATACCGTGTAAAAAGAACCTATGGCAAAAGCAGCTATTTGTTGTAGTGTTTGCAGCTTATATATATACTAGGCGGGAACAACGTGCAAAGCATGTTTGCCTAGTTTTATGAAATAGTTATTTGTAAAAAAGCAGCTAACTGAAGATTCAAGATAAAGGGAAATACCTCCTTTCACGGGTAATGTCCCAAATCAATTGGGTTCTACATCTACTTGCTTGAATTTTTGTATGGTATATTTTGTGTTTTTAATTCAAATGCTCAAGTTTGTCAATTCATTATTTAATTTTTTTTTATGGTGCAAATAGGTGTGAAAACCCATCCATGGAATTACAATTTAGATTTAATGGACTCAAATCTTTGCCAAACATAATTGGAATCAGGGTCACAATACAATTAAAGCTTTTTATTTGAACTAAAAGTACCTATTTTCAGACATTTGAATTAATAAAAAGCATTTGATCATAAGTTTCTCAGCCAGATTTGCCTTAAAACATATAAATTAAAGTAATACCATGCAAATCACTTTCTTTACTAACGGAAGTTGAAGAAGAAACTAAGTCTGTCTTGGACAGCTTTAGACTTTCTGAGTAAATCTCTTCAGCAAGATTGCCCTCCATCTGTACAAGTACAAACAAGTGAAACTAAAGTAACAAAGTCAAGCATATCAATAAGTAGAACACCACACACACAAAATGAGGATTTTCAATAATGAATTATCCCAACGGCAGTATGAAGATTAATCGAAAAAATAAAAACTTCAAGTTGCATGGTGCTTGCATAAACACAATCATCAACTTTAGAGCACCAAAGTAGAGAACATAAATGGGCATGCTTGAGTACACAAGTATTTTATACGAGAAAGGTGCCAAAAACCCAAAATGACACATACCCCACACAAATTCCACATGTAATCGGTACAGTTTTTCACATCTTTATTCGTCAGTCTGTAGGTTGTATGTATACTTTTTCTTATCCTTTTATCCGTCTGGGTTGTATGTATACTTTTTCTTATCCTTTAGTCAGTTTAGCAATTTTTCACATCTTTATCCATTGAGTATTAGGTTATTTTGGGTTTATTATTTTTCTCCTGTAAGTTTTGACAGTTTTGTCAGTCCACCACTTTCATGCTTTTTCGTTGTATGCTTTTTATTTGGGTTTATTATTTTTATCCTTTATATTTTGCCAGATGTGTCAGTTCAACATTTTTATGTTTTTTGTGTACTTTTTCTATTATGCAAGTTGAATTAGTGCATGCATATAGGCTACATGGATAGACCACATACATATCATACTGTGGAACAAGGGTTGGGCATGACAAGGAGAGAACAATAAAGTAGCATGTATTATTATTTTAATAAGTTGTTTATATTTTTCTTCTAGCTTACAAGGGCCCTTCATTTTAACTCCGTTCTTCCATAGAGAATCGGCAGTGGGCCTTTTAGTTCAGAGTAGTAATTGAGCTATCAGAATACGGAATATCATAAATGTGTCAAAACCAGAACAAGGCATGATGGATGCATACATTCATAATCAATCAGATCAACTGCATGAATCCCTTTCTTTGCCCAAAAAAAAGTACAGCGAACTCAAAATACCAAATATGCACTAACTAATATCATATAACAAAAAACTCAGCAACTAACATAGCTTTTGGGTTAGAGATATCCAAAAAGTCCTTTGTATGGGGTTGCAACTTGACATAGGTTCCCTTAGGAAGATCATATTTTTTACACGAACAATGTCCCCCTCTTGTAAGAGCATGTTCTCCATCATCTATATAGAAATAATACAAACATAAAAGGAATAAAAAAAATGACAAAAA
This sequence comes from Juglans mandshurica, assembly GCA_022457165.1. Classification (NCBI taxonomy): domain Eukaryota; kingdom Viridiplantae; phylum Streptophyta; class Magnoliopsida; order Fagales; family Juglandaceae; genus Juglans; species Juglans mandshurica. The sequence goes on along the minus strand of CM039620.1, from coordinate 26,553,950 downwards.
AATCTTTAATAGTAAATTTACCAAGCAAATAACAGAAAATGATTTTGAATCCCCACCCAATAAGGCATATAGTGTTGAGTATGTGGAGTCTGGTTCACGCCGCTCGAGCGAAGCGTCTAGCCGCTCGAGCGAACACAAGACAGAGAGCTTCGCTCGAAGGAAGCTCGACAGACCGCTCGAGCAATTGCGGGACAGAGAGGTTCACTCGATGACCGCTCGACTCACGACTCGAGCGGAGGGAAGTCAGAGAGCTTCGCTTGAGGAGCCGCTTGACTCACGGCTCGAGCAATTGCGGGAAACAAGTTCGCTCGACGCGGGCTCGACACGCCGCTCGAGCGAACATCGCTAATTCATCAGAATTAGGGTTTCCGCTGTACAACATATATATATTGTTTTTGTTTTGTCTTGCACAGTGTCTGTGTGAATAGTAGCCGTTCTACATCATTGTATTGTGATTCTTCAAGAAATAAAAATCCTCTGCAGCTCCCGTGGACGTAGGCAATTTGCCGAACCACGTAAATACTGTGTCGTGTGTGATTGTTTAATTTCGTGCATTTATTTTCACTTTATTGTCATCGTTTTCACAACAATTTGGTATCAAGAGCCAAGGTTCGGGTCTGAGAAAAACGATGGCTGGAGAAGACGTGAGAGTATCGGGGATCGAGAAGTTTGATGGCACGGATTATGGGTATTGGAGAATGCAGATAGAGGATTACCTCTATGGGAAGAAACTCCATCTTCCATGGTTGGGGAAGAAGCCGGACAGCATGTCAGTTGCTGATTGGACTCTGTTGGATCGACAGGTCCTGGGGGTTATTCGTTTAACCCTGTCGAGATCTGTTGCACACAACGTCATCAAAGAGAAGACGACTGCGGATCTCATAGCGGCTTTATCAGGTATGTATGAAAAGCCGTCAGCAAATAATAAGGTACATCTGATGAAGAAGTTATTTAATTTAAAGATGTCGGATGGTACGTCTGTTGCACAGCATTTGAATGATTTCAATACTATCACAAATCAATTGTCGTCTGTTGAAATTGAATTTGATGATGAGATACGTGCATTGATACTATTGGCATCACTGCCAAATAGTTGGGAAGCCATGAGAATGGCTGTTAGCAATTCTGCTGGTAAGTCAAAATTGAAATATGATGACATCCGTGATTTGATTTTGACTGAGGAGGTACGCAGGAGAGATTCAGGTGAGACCTCAGCTTTGAGTTCAGCACTAAATGTTGACTCTCGGGGAAGAGCACAAGACAGGAACTCATACAGAGGCAAAATCAAAGAACAGGAGCAAGAGCAAGATGAGACCTGGCCAGCAGGCAATTTGTTGGAATTGTGGCAAGGCTGGCCACATAAAGAAGAATTGCAGAAATCCCAAGAAGACAGAGAACGATAGTGCTAATGTGGTAACTGAAGAATTACAGGATGCACTATTGCTTGCAGTTCATAGTCCAGTTGATGACTGGATACTTAATTCAGGGGCATCTTTCCATACATCTTCCCACCGGGAGATAATGCAAAACTATGTTGCGGGTGACTTTGGAAAGGTGTATTTGGCTGATGGAGAAGCCTTGAATGTAATTGGAATGGGAGACATCGACATCGTACTCCCCAACAAGAACAAATGGACCTTGCAAAAGGTCAGACACATCCCTGAGTTAAAGAAGAACCTTATTTCTGTTGGGCAACTTGATGATTGTGGCCACTCAGTGGTGTTTTCAGACAGCACCTGGAAGGTCACCAAAGGGGCACTAGTACTGGCTCGGGGTAAGAAAACTGGTACACTCTATATGACTACTGGTTTGAATAACACTATTGCCACTACCGTTGCAGAGAGCACAGCAGACTTGTGGCATTGCAGGCTTGGCCATATGAGTCAGAAGGGCATGAAGGAACTCCTGTCTAGAGGCAAGCTACCAGAACTGAAGGCAGTTGATCTCAGTATGTGTGAGAGCTGTATTATGGGGAAACAGAAGAATGTCAGTTTCTTGAAGAGTGGTAGAACACTGAAGTCAGAGAGACTAGATCTTGTGCACACTGATGTGTGGGGACCTTCCCCAGTGGCATCTCTTGGAGGTTCTCGCTACTATGTCACTTTTATTGATGATCATAGCAGGAAGGTATGGGTTTATTTTCTGAAACATAAATCTGATGTATTTAATGTGTTCAAAAATTGGAAAGCCATGGTTGAGAATGAAACAGACCTGAAGTTGAAATGCTTGAGGTCTGATAATGGTGGTGAGTATATTGATGGCGGGTTCAAGGAGTATTGTGCAACTCAGGGAATCAGAATGGAGAAGACCATTCTTGGGACACCACAGCAAAATGGAGTTGCTGAACGTATGAACAGAACCATAAATGAGCGTGCTAGAAGCATGAGGCTACACGCTGGGCTACCACCTACTTTCTGGGCAGATGCAGTTAGCACTGCAGTATATTTGATAAACAGAGGACCATCAGTTCCTTTGGATTGTGGATTGCCTGAGGAGACTTGGAGCAGGAAAGAGGTCAAATTTTCTCATCTTAAAATATTTGGCTGTCTCTCTTATGTTCTTATTGATTCTGATGCTCGTAATAAGCTTGAGGCTAAGTCAAGGAAATGTTATTTCATTGGCTATGGAGACGAGGCATTTGGCTATCGTTTCTGGGATGATCAAGGTCGGAAGATTATAAGAAGCAGAAATGTGATCTTCAATGAGAAGATTGTGTACAAAGACAAGTCCAGTACAGTTGCTGAAGCAGCCCCTCAGGAGTCTGAGTTTGTGAGTTTGGATGATCTACCAGAGGTCACAGTGCAGTGCAAAGATGTGAGTGACGGGGAGAGTGGGTCCAGCACACCCATTCCCATTATTCCGCAATCAGATCCAGAGCCGTCCACTCCAATAGCTGCAGTTCGAAAGTCAGTTAGGACTATACGTCCTCCACAACGTTTCTCACCTTCTTTGAATTACATTTTGTTGACAGATGGTGGAGAACCACAAAGTTACCAAGAAACCTTGCAAGATGAAAATTCTAGCAAGTGGGAGTTGGCCATGAAGGATGAGATGGATTCCCTGTTAGGGAATCAGACATGGGAGTTGACAAAACTTCCATCAGGGAAGAAGGCATTACACAACAAGTGGGTGTACCGGGTGAAAACTGAGCATGATGGCAGTAAGAGGTACAAGGCCAGACTTGTTGTAAAAGGCTTCCAACAAAAACATGGCATTGACTATTCTGAGATATTTTCTCCTGTGGTAAAGATCACAACCATCAGGCTAGTTTTGGCAATGGTTGCTACTGAAGATCTATTTCTTGAGCAGCTAGATGTGAAGACAGCTTTTCTTCATGGAGATCTTGAAGAAGACATCTACATGCACCAACCTGAGGGGTTTGTGGTACAGGGAAAGGAAGGTTCAGTTTGCAGACTAAAGAAGAGCTTGTATGGCCTGAAACAAGCTCACAGACAGTGGTACAAGAAATTTGATAGTTTCATGTGCAGTGCAGGGTACATCAGATGTCAGGCAGATCATTGTTGCTATGTTAGACAGCTTGACAATTCTTATATTATTTTGTTGCTATATGTGGATGACATGCTCATTGCAGGGGCTAGTATTGATGAGATCAATAGTTTGAAGAAGCAGATGTCAGAGCATTTTGCAATGAAGGATTTGGGAGCTGCAAAACAAATCCTTGGCATGAGAATTGCTAGAGACAGAATCAGAGGCACGTTGAGACTTTCACAGGCTGAGTATGTGAAAAAGGTACTCAACCGGTTCAGTATGGACAAGGCCAAGTCAGTTGGCACACCCTTAGGAAGTCACTTCAGACTCAGCAAGGATCAGGCACCAAAGTCAGAGGAGGAACAAGACTATATGAGTAAGGTTCCTTATGCCTCAGCTATTGGGTCACTCATGTATGCTATGGTTTGCACTAGACCAGACATTGCCCATGCAGTGGGAGTTGTGAGTAGATACATGAGTAATCCTGGAAAACAACATTGGGAAGCAGTGAAGTGGATTTTGAGGTACTTAAAAGGCTCCTCAGAAACGTGCTTGTGTTTCTCAGGAGAGGGCTTAGAGGTACAAGGCTATGTTGATGCTGATTTAGCTGGAGATATTGATAGCAGAAAAAGTACCACAGGGTTTGTCTACACTCTGGGTGGTACTGCAGTTTCATGGGGCTCTAATCTACAGAAGACAGTTTCATTGTCTACTACAGAAGCTGAGTATATTGCAGTTTCAGAAGCTGCAAAGGAGATGGTTTGGATACAGGGCTTCTTGGTGGAATTGGGTAAAAAGAATCAGAATGGCACCCTCTACAGTGACAGTCAGAGTGCCATATTCCTTGCCAAGAATCCAGCATTTCATTCCAGGACTAAACACATTCAGATCAGGTATCACTTTATACGATCATTGTTGGATGATGGACAGTTGCTACTTGAGAAAATTTGTGGAAGTAAGAACCCTGCTGATATGTTGACAAAGGGTGTTACACTTGAGAAACTGAAGTTGTGCGCAACTTCAGTTGGTCTTCTAGCATGAAGACAGGAGCTGTGAGTTGCAGAGGTGGAGGATATCATGTTTGAGGCAGAGGACGACATGTGGGTGTACCAGTCTCCAAGTGGGAGAATTGTTGAGTATGTGGAGTCTGGTTCACGCCGCTCGAGCGAACACAAGACAGAGAGCTTCGCTCGAAGGAAGCTCGACAGACCGCTCGAGCAATTGCGGGACAGAGAGGTTCGCTCGATGACCGCTCGACTCACGGCTCGAGCGGAGGGAAGTCAGAGAGCTTCGCTTGAGGAGCCGCTCGACTCACGGCTCGAGCAATTGCGGGAAACAAGTTCGCTCGACGCGGGCTCGACACGCCGCTCGAGCGAACATCGCTAATTCATCAGAATTAGGGTTTCCGCCGTACAACATATATATATTGTTTTTTGTTTTGTCTTGCACAGTGTCTGTGTGAATAGTAGCCGTTCTACATCATTGTATTGTGATTCCTCAAGAAATAAAAATCCTCTGCAGCTCCCGTGGACGTAGGCAATTTGCCGAACCACGTAAATACTGTGTCGTGTGTGATTGTTTAATTTCGTGCATTTATTTTCACTTTATTGTCATCGTTTTCACAACATATAGATCATGCATTCTTCTCCAATGAACTCAAGAACCCCATACTGAGAAATCCGCTCAGCAGCATCATTCCGAAGTTCAAACAACATTGGATAATCAATATGTAAAGATGTTGCAAGTTTTTTATCCACATTTAGCATTGTTGATATCTTGAGTACAAACTACATTAAGCGCAAGTATAAGACTGCATATTAGAGGTTAAATTAGATGAACTAACCTAGGCAGTCCAGAGCTGAAGGGGGCATTATGACTGAAACAAAGATTTTTACAAATATATATCAAGAATAAGCTGCATAAAATTGAAATCCAATCATAGCAAATGGGATGAATTTGAAAAACTTACTTTTATCACCGCTTCCGATTGGTCGTCTAACTAAAAATGAAAAGGCTAAAAAAGCCTGAAACCTAGAATTAGTTGTGCTATTGATGAAAGTTATCAACCTTGAACACATATGATCTAATGGTGCAGACCAAGTGCATATAATTCACTATTGTAAAGATTGAAAACCTCCCAATGAAAAAGTCAAGCAAGCCTTTCGAGATCATCAAAGGACGACTTTAGCATGAATTTATTTGCTCTGTAATGAATTACTATGACACTGAAGAGTTTCAACAAAGCTCAACCATTTTGTAAGTTATCTCAAAAGCATATTAGTAGTCTGAATTGATACAAGATGAAGACATTCCAACCTTCTCAATAAAGGATGCGGGGAAACATCGGTATGTCTGCTTAAACGATGTCCCATGATACCCATATCCATAAAAAAACTACAATTTCACAACCAGAGAATAAAATATAACGATGAAATCATCCATCATAAACAGGAATTCAATGACAGTAGGACATAATTAAAATTATACGAGATAATTAATCAATTATAAACCATCAATTCTTGTCCCAAATCTTTTTCCCCATCAAGGTTCACTGAGCACTTCACATTTGACCATAATAGACTGAGAAAATGCACGCTTCTCAATTTTTTATCAAAAAGAAAGAAATAAAAATGCACACTTCTCAATTGCAAATAAACCAGACACAACATGCATTGTCGTAGGAGACAGTTAATCAATTATAAACACCAATTCAAACTCAAGAACTTGCTCACGGGGACCCTGATACACAATCTAGCCATCAGAGAGGAGAATAATGTCATAAAAAAGATTGAAAGTCACTGGTGCTGGCTGGAGGAACAAAAACCCAGCAAGCATAAAAATGAAATAAAAAAATCCACACGAAACGGGAAAAAAAAAAATCAAAACATCCTTCAGATTCCAAAAAATGGTCCATACCGACGAACAAAAATCCAACAAGCAGATTCACATCCAAAAAAAATGGAGAACAAATACCCAACAAGCAAAAAAATGAAATAAAAAAATCCACACAAAAAAAAACCATCCTTCAAATTCACATCCCACATAGTGAAAAGAAATAGAATCAACAAAAACCATACCCACACAGCAGTGACACAAAAACGAAGATGAATCGTGGTGGTTTGGGAACCCCACGTGCTTCCTTTAAACCGCGCGTCGTGCAACGCTCCGCTCCGATTGGCTCCGAATCCGGTCGACCGCAAGATCAACAGATGAGGCTTCTCCCGCTGGTGTGCGTGTCGGACGATGGTCACCGGAGGAGCTCAAAATGGCTACCCCATTTTTTCGGCCAAAAACCTGAAAAAAAAAAAAAAAAAAAAAAAAACAAAAAAACAAAAAAACTCAACAAAACCACTGAACACGAAGGGCCGGCGGGGAGAGGGAGGAGAGGAAGAGGAAGAAGAAGCCGAAGCTCTCCTTCCCCCAGCTGGATTCGGATGAGTGAGTTTCTAGAGAGAGAGGGTCTGGTTTCTGTCGAGAGAGGCTATGGTTTCTGTCGAGAGAGAGTATCAAACGAAAACTTAACGGAAATTACTGTAGTTCCGTTAAAATAAGAATTTTTGTTAGGCTCCGTTTGATAGCCACTTATATAGTAGTAGATATATATATATAAAACTATTGAGAGGCTTAGTTCATATATACTTTCTACCTCTGGCGTTATAGGAGTGAACTCTAGTGGGGGACTACACATGTAAGGTATGCCACATGTGCTTAGCTTCATATAACTGTATCACTATTCTAGTATCTAAAATACTTACATGATACATGAAATACATTTAATATAAGCTTCACATTAGAAGTCATTGACAATCTAATACAAGAATCGTGCCATAAACATCTAATTAGTATAAGCAAAGTGCTACAAAAATGCCACACTAAAACCTCTAGATCAGTATGTGTGATACAAATTAGTGCTACAAGGAGAAATTTGGTTACAACGAATTTTTAATGACATTGTTAATTATGTATCTTAACAGTAAATACTTGGAAGAGTCCATCATAACCACATGGAGTACTTGAGATTTTAATATTTACAATATAAACCCAACCGATAGAAAATCGTATTTAACAGATCATAGTAAATAATACAAACAAAAGGTAATAACATCTTAATATGTGATGCACGTTAGAGCTCTTTAAAGCAAATCGTTATCAAGCAATCTAACGAAGAAAAATGGGACAAATATGAGACACAACATAAAGCAACACACAACTCCCAAAGTAACGGAAAAGACAAAAAACCCAATCAGGTGAGACTACTTGTTAGCCAGTGATTTGTAGTAGATCCCAACCAAGATGATAACTGGCCAGTGAAGTGCATTAAGCAGGAACATTTTAGTTTATGATAGTAAAGACGTTGAATATGCATGTCAGACCTTAAATTTAAATTAAAAAATAATTTTAATAAATATACCTATTTAAATTGGATAAGGTTTATGGTCTAGCATGTAGATGTGCATACTCTTTAGTTTACAAAATTGAGTATAAGTTACAATAACAATATAAAATGTAAAAAGTTAAAAACTGAAAAAATAGCAAACAAAATAAAAATTACTCAAAAAATTCCCATAGAGCAAGTTGTAAGCTCGGTTGGCTGAAAAGAGACAAAAAAAAAACCAGAAAATAATATTAAAATAGTTTGAGTTAAGATATTTTATTGAGTTTTTAAAAATGTGAGAGAAAAAATTAAATAAAAATATTATAAAATTTAAAAATTATGTTTTTTTGAAATTTGATTTTTTTTTTTGTTTTATTTGGAAGTTTAAAAAAGGGTTAATGAATAATTGAAAAAGTTGACAATTTGAAATTGAAAAGTGTTTGGTGTTTGAGAATGAAATTATGAAAAGTTTTGAGATGAGATATAAGATGTTTTCAACTCATCTCACTTCTCAAACATGACCTAGTGTAATACATTATATCTACTTTATAATAAAAAAGAATTATACAATCTAGCGTACTGAGTAACATCAATTTGTAAGATAATTTTTTATTATACTTTTTGTGATCAAGCATTTCTCAAATTTTAACTAAATGTTGTATTGATCTTTATAGTCGATCATTTAAGTTCTTAGTAGTCTCTTTTCATCTTAATTATGTTCAGCTTAAATTTTATATATGTACATAGTCTTTTCTTTTTTAAATAAACTTGTAGATTATCTTTAATTATATATCACATTAATTAACATGTAAAATTTATTATTATGTAGCGTCCCATTTTTTTTTCTTTAGAGAAAACAAAACTAACTAACAGTAAATATTATTGCATGGGAGAGATTAGTTGAGAGTTGAAACTGATCCATAGAGTTGAAAAAGAGTTGGAACATCTTTAATTTAACTAAGGATATAGGGTTTAAGCCTGGTTTGGATAGAGAGATGCTTTCATCTCATCTTATCTCATACCGTCACGTCTCAATATCTAAACACCACAAACACAAACATTTTTCAATTTCAAATCTTCAATTTTTTTCATCTAATAATTACCTAATTATTATAATTTTTCCAAACTTCTAAACAAAACATAAAAAACAATTCAATTATTTCAAGTTCCATAACAAAAATTATATTAAAAGATCATATTTTAACAATATTTTAATTTTATAATATTTTTATTTAAGATTTTCTCTTTCATTTCCCAAAACTCCATAAAAAATTTTAACTCAAATGATTTCTATTTCATATCATCTCAACTTAAATATCTTACTACTATTCACAAATCATCTCAACTCACAATCCAAACCAGGCCTAATAAGAGATCACGAGGACTTTAGCCAATATGTGAAAATAGTACTGAGACATGTCAGAGTGTCCTCTTTTTCTGTAACACCCTCTTCCCAAAGGTTAAAAGTGTCACGTAATTTTCATAAAACATAACCCAACAAGAGATCTCATATTTAATAACATGAAATTAGTATTTATTTCATACAAAGAATTGCCTACTAAAATGTCTTCCAAAAACATTAAATGAATAAATTGAGTAAAATTTGTGTCATAAAAGCAATTTTATTCTAGGAAGTCTAAAATTAAATCAACAGCTCCTTCTAATCCTGGTCTACCTACTCGTGTTCATCATCCTCACCTGGATGGTTAAAAACATGAAATAGCCTAAAATGAGTCGAAGAGTTAGTACGAAATTCATCACAATGTAAACGTAATAAATATAAGATTTTTCATAAGAATTTTCATGCTGAGAGCTTAAATCATGACTGTTCATACTGATGCTTATACTATGCATGACTTATTTAACTGAATTAACTACTGGTCTAATTTATCTGAATGATTTGACTGGCTAACACATTTAACCCTATGTGCAAGGCTGTGCACCGGCCCCACATCCCGCTGCAGTAAGAGGAGTCGTTGATAGTATTCTAGCATAATATGGTGGACTGCGCTTGAGTCTGTGGCTTGCACATCCTCCCTGAAACTGCATTGGTACCATGCATCTTAATGACCACCTGATTAAACTGATATGATATTATCTTGTACTTGAACTTAAGATAGTTTACGTGTCTAATGCGATGTGAAATGCATGATATACATACTGATATAAATAACTGTAAATTTCTGAATCTGAACATGATGCTGAATGACATGATCATGTGTTATGCTTGGTGACATGCTTGCATATGATATGAGTGGTACATAAAAAGCAATAGTATTAAAGAATTGGCTCTAATAATAATTTATATAAGTTGAACTGTGACGATCCTAATTTGTGATCAAATTACTTACCTAGTATCGCAAATTCTAAAATCTCACTTTGTAAATCGTTACCTATACGAAATGCCATATGTCACTAATTTTCTAAAAAATGTCATGACATTCTATTTAATTAAATTGAGATCATAGGAATAATTTAATAAATATTCTGATATATGCTAAAATTAAGAAATAATAATATAATTCAAAATTCACAACATATTCCTTTATTTTCCAATTAGTAATATAACATAATAATTTTATCAAAATCCAATAAAATAAACATTGGAAATTCATTCCATTAATTAAACTTGATTATACATAAAATTCAAGTCCTTGTAATTTCTTATCATAATCAAATCATAAATGAATACTTAATATAATTTAAACTGTATACAAGGTATAAGTGTCAACTATATGCAACATGAACCAAATTAAAACCAAGTCAACATATTACATCTGTAAGTAAACATAGGCCAACGTAAAGAGATCCATTTTAAACACATTTTGTCATGCCCACACAAAAGCTAAAAACGTACTACATCAGACATTTTACAAAAGCTAAAAAGTGGAGTGCAAAATGTTGGAAGACATTATTTTGAAATAATCAAAAAGCTTGCAAGGCTTATGGGAAAGCTGATACACGACAAAAACTAAAATAGTAGTTTTATAATGAACTAAAAAGCATGAAAATCTTGATGGAAAAACTAAACTAAGATAGAAATGGTGAAACATGACAAAACCTAAAGGGAAAAAATAGGATTACACAAACAATGAGGCTTTAGCTTTTAGAGACTTTTTACGAAAGTTAAAATATATTGTGTGAAGGGTAATTTGATAAAATGCAAAGAGGTGCAAGGCTTTATTGGACAAAACTGGAATAAAAGTGAAGGAGATCTGACACAAATGCACGAAAACATAAAGAGACAAACACTAGAGAAGAAAGGCATCGTGCAAATCAGTGAGGTGCTCAAGCTTACTGTGAGAGAAAGCAGAAGCCGTGCGACGACGGATCTGGGTGGCTGGAAAAAAGATCATCGATGACAAAGCTTCAGAAGCAGAGAAATATTTTTAGACTGAAGAAAATGTTGGTGAAGGAAAACAAAGATATCGACGTGGTCTTACCGAGAGGATGCCAGAGTGCAACGGTGGTGGCTAGTGGCTGGAGATCAATGGCGATGAAAACTATGAGAGATAAGTGGGATTTGTGTTGTTAGCTCTAGAAGGAGAGGGTTAAAATGAAAGAGAGTGTGTGTGACAGTTCAACTCACCAAGGGACAACGTGCGGTGGTGGGTTTAGTGAAGATCGAGGGTGGCGAAAAACACTGTGAGATGCCTCTGTTTGTGGCGTAATACTGAGAGAAGAAAAGAACAAAAATACATTTAGTCTTGATGGTGGTTACGGAGAAGGAATTATATGGAGGAAGTGTATAAATCGACAATAACTTACCACGAAAGAGATTGGAAGTGACGAAGTTGGATGGCGATCTACGCTAGTCACGACTAGGGTCTCCTTCCATTGGGGTGGTGGAGAAGCACGGACTGGCTAGTCTCCATTTGTTTATGTGGAACAGAGGCTGATTTCTCAATTGAGTTTGTGTTGTTTGTTATGTCAGTATGTTGAGGAGTCGACAGAGGGAAAAATATATAGATGGAGATCTGGGTTTTCCGGAGTGGTTCTAAGAATCCCCAGTGGGAGGGAGACTTGGTATGGTCACGAGATTAGAGGGATAAGCGTGGAGGAAGTGGTCTTGGTAGTTTGAGTCGTGGGAAAAGTGCACTCTACATTAAACACGTTTAAAAATATAAAAAAATAAAAATTTTGATAGGCTTTTAATTCGTAATTAATAATTGATTTAAAAATGTTTATGAAACAACTAAAATAAATAAACAGATAAATACTTTAAAAATAATGCAAATAATAATAATAATAATAAGTAAATTTACTTTATTGTCCAAATTTTGAACATGCATGTTACACTCTCTCTATCTCCCTACTCTCTTTCTCTCTCTCTCTTTAGATGGGTGTCCTCCTCTTGTTCAAAACTCATTCATTTTAGGCATTTTGCCAATTCTTCTTGAAATGACCACATTTCCAAAAAGACTAAATCTTGCACAATTCACATATAAGTTTCTCACTGTGCTGCTCGGGTTTAATCCTTGAGTATTGGGGCTTTTTCCCCGTTTCGATTAGGTGTTGTATTTGAGTCTTTGGAATAAGATTGGATGACCGAATTTTTCATTCGAGAAATTATATTTGCAGTCGTGAAGTACGCAAAAGCTACACAATCTCTTTGAAAAAAGTGAGTAAATATGAGACCCACATGAAAAAAACTAATTTTTTAATAGTGGACCTTACTCTTTTTCAAATCGACTGCACGACACTTGCGCACTCTACAACTGTACGTCGCATTACTCTTTTCATTCACATTTTGGGTTTGTGACAAGTGAATTATGGATATTGTGGTTGAGATGTAATTTAACTTTTTTGGTACTGTTAATTAGAATTAATCATGACCCTTCTATTTTATTTCCGTTGCGAATTATAGTTGTACACCATTTATTTTAGAGTAATTCTACATACAACCGTGAAATGCGTAAACGCCGCGTAATCGCTTTGAAAAAGAGTTGAGTCTACTATTAAAAAATTAATTTTTTTTCATGTGGATCCCATGTTTTATTCACTTTTTTCAAAACGATTACGCGACGACTGCACAATTCACGGTTGCAAATATATTTTCTCTTTATTTTAAGCATGTGCGCATACACTTGTTATCACAATGAGCGAGGGGTGTATAACCCTTATGGCCAACATCCATTGTGGTCCTTGCCAAGACAAGGGCTGGGGGTGCCACAAACACCTCAAATTCGGCCTTTTTATCTTTTCCATTGAATTTAGGCTAATGTGTGATATTCTATTTTTTTCTCTTATGTAAGATTAGTTGTAGCGAGATACATTCACTGCAAATAGCTTTTCTCATTGCAAATAGCTATTTGCAACAAAATACTATTTGCAATGAAAGTATTTCATTGCAAATAAACATACTCTTTTGCAATGAATGTGCATTTCATTGTAAATAAACATACTCTTCAACAATTGTACACGAATGTACATATTATCGTGAAGATAGTAGCACCAGCGATAAATTTATTTGCAACAATAAAATGAGTTATGTGACTTGTATCATGTTACCCATTATTTATATGGGTCGTGCATGTTACGGTTTTAGAGTTTGACATATTTAATTAATTAGTCCGAATTGATCTATATAGTCTATAATACTCATGAATTGACAAGACACATACACAACCCATGAATATGCATGTGAGCTTGCATTCTATGGAAACCCTATGACAATGTAAGGAATTGTACATTAATTGATGAGATTCCCGATGCTGAAACTTTCGAAAGAAATGTACGTTGATCTATTGTTCTCGTATGCATGCGACAATTCAAACAATTGCAATGCATGCATGCACCCTATTGCATGTGCTCACTATAATAAAATTAACTTTTAGGGACGAAATTATTTAGGGACGAACTAAATTTTATCCCTAAAAGTCATTTTTTTAGACTAAATCTAAATTTTATCCCAAAAAATTAATGACTTTACAAAACTGTTCGACCGAATAAATATATGTTCGAACAGTGTTTTCTGTGATGAATTAAATCGTCTCAAAAAGTTTTATTTGTTCGAACAAAAAAAAATACGTTCAAACATAAGAGTCTTGGCGAGAAAGTAATTTATTATGTCGGGGAAAGTTCAAAACCGTTCGAACGATAATTATTTAGTTTGAACATATTCAAGCACCACATTTATACATTCGAACGTAAAATATTAATCTCGGTACGTAACTCAAAATATAAAATATATATTATATATACAAATTCATTAATTAATTTTATGTAATTAATTTAAAAATATTTTAATGATTTGTTTTATGTTACATAAGATTTTTAGTTAAATAAATATTAGTAGCCATATACTACATAATATAAATCAATAATTATTCCAGAAAAGTCAATATTTAATTTACAACTAAAATAAATTATCAAAACACCATATATATTACCATAACTATAACAAAAAATAAAATAAAATAAAATAAAATATAGAAATTATTGTGATGCGAGGTCACTGCACACATCCTCGACTACAGTTAATTGTCTCTCTACTTGTGTCAGTCGAGTATTGAGCATGACCTGAGTTGCATTATTGGCATTATTGTGTAAAGTTTTCAGGCTCTTCATCAACGTCAAGCACTACTGCCATTGCATTAGAGAATGTAAATTCTAGGATCGAAAAATTGATTGGAAAATAACATGAGTTAGATGCTCAATTAATGAAACAAGCAGACATGGAGATGCACATAAAACAACAAGAAGATCAATAAAGAGATATGTAACTCCAAATGCAAGAACAACAAAGATAGATGCAACTTCAAATGTAGATGCTTATGCAACAATTCAGGCCTCCAAGCAATTGATTTTCGTTAGAAGTGTTTTGCATATTGAACAATTATATATCATGTACTTATAATTTTATTAGTATTATTAGTATTTTATTTATTTAGTTCTGACTTATTAGATTATTTTTATTTATATTGAACAATTTGTAATGCATTTTTGAAATATAAATATCTATTTGGTAAATTAGTATTGTCCATGAAAATAATAACCATTTGAGCTCTCATCAAACGTTCGAACATATATAAATCGAACATAACCGTTCGAACATCACAAGTTAGAGTTCGAACGGTAAAAAAGTTGGGCGCCATTCGAACGCGTTTGAACAAGCAATTCACTATTTGTGTTCAATTATCAATTTGCGAATGTTTCTTCATGTGTATTTGGTCAAACGGACTGGTATCGATCGACCGGCCATGAAGTATCCATTCGAACAAAAATATTGTTTGAAAGTTATTTACGCCGTTCGAACGACTTTTCGAAACGAATTTAAATCGTCCTAGAAAAAAAAATCCGTTTGACGTGATCGAATGATCCAGCTTAATTTTGTCCCAAAAGATATTTTTTGGGACGAATTTGTAATTTTCGTCTCAAAATATCTTTTGGAACAGTTTTATTGGGACGTCCTTGGGATATTTTTTTTCATCTTAAAATATATTTTGAGATGAAATTCCAATCTTTTAGGACGAAACTTTTCATTCCAAAAGATTTTATTTATTGCAGTGGCTGTTGGAACTTGGTGATCTGGGTTTTATTTTTGGGAAATGGTTAAGTTGCTTTGAGCTAGCTAGCTAGCTAGCTAGTGTACACATGTGGTGTTTCAAAGAGAGTGTGTGTCTGAAACTATAGAAAATTGAGAAGGAAGAGGGTTCTATGTTGATGGCTGGGGGAAGAGAAAATGAGAGTGAAAAGAAGAAAAGAAAATCTGAATGGGAGAATAAGTAAACGAGTGAATGAAAAAATTGATAGAGAGAGAGGGAATGAAATGAGAGAGTGGGAAAAAATAAAATATTTTATATAATCGGTTACGCGGAGATTTTCCAACAGGTTGCAAGTAGAGTTTTTCTTTTGGAATTGACATAGTCAACGTAGATACATATACATATATGTATATATAAATAACATGCAAGAATACTCTTCCATAATTCCATACACATGCGACAACGTCAGTAACGATGAAGATAAATGCTTTTCGGGACCCAAATTTGTGTCTCAAATGGTTTTTTTTCTTTACTTAATAATTAAAAAAATATTTTTTTTAATAATATTGTGAATTTTTTATTTTTTTAAAAAATGTTTATAATAATTAAAAAAATAAAATACATTATTTCGGGATCCAAATTAGAGAACCTTTTCAATAGCGGTAGCGGAACTCGTAAAGTAATTGATCATGCTTGGTATATTTTTGGTTGCAATTAATGCCTGATCACTCTTTTCAAGCCTAGCTGGTGACTCAGATCATCATCATGATCATCTGACGTTGATACCTAATGTTTAATTGGTACGCGCGGTTGCTACCTGGAAAAGAGGAATGATGACCCATATATGCAGCTGGCATTCTAGTCCACGTACGTACATTCTTGACCATTTCTAGTCTAATTGCTAGTCATGTAATCAGAAAAATATTTCATGTTAAAAAGTGAATAGATGGAGTTTATTTTTATTTTTACTGCAGGTTATAACCTAAACTGATTGAGGATGCTACCCGTCGGTAATATATCTTCGGATCATGGAAAGGTTCATCAGAAGATTAATGGGTCCGATTTCTACCGTCTTTGTATTTTATATTACACAATAAAATATATAAAAGAAAATTGATGGATTCATCCTCATCGTACATGCCAAAAAAAAAATTCTGATATGTACAGTATTTTTTCATATTTTTTGAGCACTTCACTTACGTGATTAGCCAAAATAATTATTTTATATTAAAAAAATGACGTAGCCAATCACATTAATAGAGTGCACAAAAGTAATTACACATAGAATTTTTGAAAAAAAAAATGATGAGGATATTGTCATCGTTCTTCCAATCAGGTAGCGAGTCCTCAGTAGGAGAATATCGTCCAAACGAGTGGCACGTGGCACCATACGTGGCACTACCGGGGTCAGCGGCTTTGGCTCTCTCAGATCCGAGCGTTCTTCTTTTTCCTAGTGTGGCGCGTGATCTGTATGTGCCACCACAGTCGATGGCGGTAGGGGTGTAACCGGTTCGGTTCGGTTCGGTTTTGGACAAAATCTAGGACCGAAACGATATGTACCGGTTTTATATTTTTCAAAACCGATTATGCACCGGTTACCCTTTTAAACCGGTACTTCCGGTTTCCGGTCCGGTCCAGTTTTTTATTTTTTTTAAAATATAAGTTTCACAATTTATCATTAAAATTTTTTTATAAAAATAGAAAATAAAAATAAAAATAAAAAACTTATTTAAAAAAAATTGTTTTATACTTTTATTAATATATTAGGCTATATAATAGTATTAATATTAGATTATTAGTATAGTTATAAGTTATATATTAATATTAGTTATAAACTATATATTTAATATTAGTATTAGTTATAAACTTTTAGTGATTTAGTATTAACATTTTATGTAATAATTTATAAATTATAATAAGAAATTATTTCAAATATATATAATTATACATAATATATAAAACTTATATATATTAATATATATAATATTTTTATAAGACTTATATATACAATAATACAAATATTATTTTTTATATATATATTTTTTATCAACCGGTCCGGTCTGAAAAATCCTAAAACTGGAACCGGCCGGTTTTCACATTCTAAGAACCGGTAAAACCGGTCCGGACTGGTTTTCCTGTTTAAATTTACATCCCTAGATGGCGGCGGTCCTATGTATCGGTTTATCTGCAGGTTGTTATTCTCTTATGTTCCTATTTTTCCTAACCACTAATCAAAATAAAATATCAGTGATAATCTCAGTTATAGTCAATCTTTTTAATTCGAGAATCTGCTTTTTTATTTTTATTTGTTGGTTTTGCTTTTATTTATTTTTGGGCGATTGTTGGAGACTCCACCCCCGTGGAATCAGGTAGCGAGTTCATCTTCATTACTTTCACAAACCACCCAAAGATAACACTCCCAAGTCTTCCCAACTAAAATACGCGGGAATTTTACTTTTACTTTTCTCAGGTCGGCTCCAACACGGAAGACGACAATCAAACAGAGTTTGTTTAAACCTAAACAATGTGTCTGCTATAAGAAGCAAAAACCTCTTATTATTTCTTCCCGGCCAATCCCCATCCTTCACGTCAGCTGCAGATTTTAGATTTTCAAACCGCCCAATAACTCACCAGTCAACGGTCCGAAGGATTCAGCATATTCCATTTAAATATGTTTCTTTTATCCTCGATCGCCTGAAACCCAATTCTCGATTTGCCAAAACTTCACACATTAGGGTCACAATTCTGCCAAATCCGATGAAACCCAAATTGGGATTTTTGGTATTGGCCTTGGTCGCGATCTTTTGTTCCATAGCCGAATCCAGATGTAGTAGAGAATGTAATTTAGCTTTAGCTTCATACTACGTGTGGCCGGATTCAAATCTCACAACCACAATCCTAGCTGAACTTTTTCAATCTACCCTTAGTATTAACCCTGAAACTATCGTGAGTTACAACAAGGAAAAGATACCCAACAAAGACAGTTTCCAACAGTATATACGTCTCAATATTCCATTCCCATGTACATGTATCGATGGCGAATTTCTGGGTTACATGTTTAATTACATAATTCAACCCGGTGACACCTACGATACGTTGGCGCGGCAATGGTATGCGAACCTGACCACGACTGAGTTGTTGCAGAAGTATAATAGCTATGACCCCAATAATTTACCGGATACGGGTGCGAAGTTGAACGTGACAGTGACATGTTCGTGTGGGAACAGCTCGGTCTCGAAGGATTTCGGGTTGTTTGTTACATACCCACTTCGGCCAAATGACACTCTGGAGTCGGTAGCGGAGGGGGCTGGTCTTAATTCAAGTTATACAACCTTGCTGCAAAATTACAACCCGGGTGTGAATTTCAGCCAAGGAAGTGGTGTGGTGTATATTCCGGGCAAAGGTGACAATTTTTTTTCCCTTTAGCTTATTGAATTCACAGGTGTTAAAGTAGCCAGGATTTGATTTCTTTTAGAATTCACAGGTGTTAAAGTAGTCAGGATTTGATTTCTTTTAGCACTAATTGGATACTTTCTTTAACGATTACATATTTCTTAGAAGTTGTTCTCTATATGTGAATGATGTAAAGAGATGCTATGGTTCGTGGCTGTATAAGAAATGGGCTCCCCAATTCTTCATTTTAGGAAGTAGTGGAAGTTTTTATGCTTACAAACTTGTAGAAAAGATATGTTAACTGGAATATTAAGGGTAAATTATAATTTATGTTCATGTGGTTCTTGCCTGATTAAGTTTATGGTGTATCTTGGTGTATCTCACCTCTTAATAGTGGTGGGTTTCTTGGTGTATCTCACCCCTCCATGTAACCTTGCCCAGCCATAAAAGGAAACGGTCGCTTCAAATTACTAGGTCTCACCGCCTGGGCAAATGAAGGGGAGAGTGTGTGCCCACATTGGTGCCCCCCTCTTTATTACAATATATTGTGGTGAACCAGTCAAGTGATACTATGTTATCATCTATGTAACACCCTAGTTGCACACAACATTTCTTCCTTTGTTTTCAGAAAGATAAAGTGTAAGTAGGGTAATTCACTAGAGATAAATTCTAACTAACCTTAAGATCATATATCAAAGTTTGTTGAGTTAAACATCGATTGTTTTGCCTGTAACACAAGTTTTATATCAAAATATTTTATCTATCCCACTTCATATAGGGTACACAATATAACCCTCCTCTATGAGCTCTGCCCTCTCCAAGCAGATTAGCCACATAAGTATCTAAAATGACAGCACATCTAGCATAATAGTATCTACTGAACACCATCTACTCTTCCTAAGGCACCTGCAACTGTAGCAGTTATCAGATATTACTCCATGCACCCTCCCCAGCCTGCTGCTCTGCCCACTGTCACATTTTTTACTTTCTTTGCAGTGTCAGCTATGAGCCATGAGCACAAAGAATCAGTTACGGGCTGTTTAGAAACATTACTCTAGCTTGATCTTCCCCTTTAGTGATAGTGATAGCTCCTCCTCCTCTTCTTCTGCTTATCAATAGGGAAAAGGCAATATGACCAAGTTGTTTGGTCCATAGTTGTGTTGAACAAATATATGAGTAGTGTCTAAGTCCAAGCTGACTGAGTCCTGTCATTAAAGTATTGGGGATGCTGCACGTATATACAAATACAGTGCCACAAGTCATAAATTGATCTCATACACTTCAGGTGCTAAGTGGACACAGAAACATAGAACTTGAACTATAGGAGGTCAGTCTTGACTACACTTTTTCTTTGGGTTAAGTTTTCATGAGAGACTGTTGAATGGTTTAATTTTTGGGATAAAATGTCTTATAATTAACAAAATTGTTCATCTACATTCGAATCACACTAATTTCATTTGAATGGTCAATCTAGGATTAGAAATAGAAAGCTCCCTTCAGAAGGTGTTAGATATCTCACTCTAATGTGGCTTCAAGAGCACATTATATTTAAAAGTTTAATTCTAGGTGCATTAGATATCTCCAAAAACACTAAGTTAAATGGTCACACACATTGTGGTGTTCCAAGTTTTTTTTTTATTAAAAAATCTCAGATCGGTCTCATTTGAATCATCTTCAGAATTCATTCGAAGCACTGTTTTGTTAAAACGTGAGAGAAAACACTACTAGATTATGATAGAGAAATTGCATGAGGTCATTTCTGCACAAAGAGTTGAAGAGTACTGAGGTTCAGTGCAGACACTAAGGGGTTGGCAGAGAACTTTCATGAATTTGATATATGGATATCAATGAATGAAGAATGAGGATCATGAGGGTAGCAATCGGTGAGCTAGCGTGAATAGTAAAGCATACAATTTGGGGGCTTGAGTTGGTTTGTAATTATGAGTGCCACATGGGTAAGTTTGTACCTGTGTCTAGCTAGTAGTGTAATCTCTTTTGTATTGGATTAGGTCCCCTGTTTTTTTTTTCAATTTGGTTCTCCACATAATATATACAGCATGCTTTTGTGACTGTTATATATACCAACATATTTAGTCATCTGCACAACAAGATTTATCTTGATATATGAGTTATGCAATGATCAATTAATCTGGTTTTTATGTTATGACCGGTATATGATAGTAATTTGATAGATTTTCATTCTGTCTTTCATGTTTAATTTACTCAAAGTGTTGTAATAGTCAAGTTAAAATTTTTGTTAGCTTTTTTACAAGTAAACTTGATCTTTGGTATTTTTACAAGTAATTTCATTAAGTTCAATAATCAAGAGTATATCATTTTTCCTTTCAATGTAGTTTCTTGAGGCTATGATTTTCATTAACTAACTTGCCTTTTCCTTTTTCTTTTTTCTTTCTTTTTATTTGCAGATCAAAATGATATGTTTCCGCCCATGCCTTCAAGGTAGTTCTATAAGTTTAATATTCTTAACAAACTTAAAATTACATTTGTTTCTATACTTACAAGTTTTGTTTTGTTTTTGTTCTCTTATTTGCAGCTCAACCGGTTTGGCCTAATCCTACAGTTGGTTTTATAATGATTATTTACTCTGATATTTGGAGACAAATATTAGATATTAAAGTGAGAGGCAATGCTACTTTTAAGCTTGACGTGTGCTCAACGGTAACCAGGATTAGCGGTTGGAGTTATTGCTGGCATAGCTATTGGAGGAGTAGCAGGCGTGGTGTTATTTGCAGCTTGTATATATCTTGGATGTTACCGAAAGAAGAAGGTGGTTGAGGCAATGTTGCCTTTAGCAACATCTGAGTATCTATCTTCTCAGAATGGGGATGGTATATATGCTTTCTTCATAATTTCTTCCCCTCCCCTTCTTGTTTGCTCTTCTAGATGTATGTCAATGAATGAGTGCTAAGCATGCTCTTATGAAACCCCTGGCCCCCCCTAAAAAAAAAAAAAAGTTACAATAGGTGTTATATTAGATAGTATTTTTATTTCTATCTCACCAGAGTGGATAAGTTTATCTGATGTTGCTGAGAAATTTCACTCTTTCTCGGAGTTTGATCAATTTGTTCGGAACTCTGATCTATCATGGTGTTTTTCAAAACAGTGCCAGAATAATCTTGGGGATCCCATTTAAGCAATGACACTGAATGCTTTTAACTTTTTATATAGATTAATCATGGTGACTGATACAACCAATGAAATTGATTATATTTACACTTGTTTTAAATGGAAAATTAACCATGGTCGTTCTTATTGGTTTTCCCTTTATTTTTTATTTAGGCCATGGAAGCCCCTCCTACAAGGATGCGGAATCAACTGGTCCAGCTTCTGGTCTTGCAGGCATAACAGTCGACAAATCAGTAGAGTTCTCATATGAAGAACTAGCTACAGCTACTGATGACTTTAGTTTGGCTAATAAGATTGGTGAAGGTGGTTTTGGGGCTGTTTATTATGCAGAGCTGAGAGGTGAGGTATGTAGCCATTTGTATTTTTATAAATCATAGGTACATTGCACACTAATGATGCATGGAAGATTTGCTCATTATGTAATTTTCTCTGCAACTTGTCTGATTTTCTTAGTCAGTCGTCGTTATGGTAGTGTCCAGGATTTACATCCTTTTGAGAAACCTGCTTGCTAGGAATATATTTTAAATAGAAAAACTATCAGATCCTTTGCACAGGTTAAAGATGGTATGTGCATTTATCATCTTATATGCTCAATGTTGCATGTTGCCTTTTTTAATATCCTACGTGGATAATTACTTATAAAAAAGAAAAATATCCTACGTGGATAATTATGCATGCACACCAGATTTAGGCATGCTATCTTGGTTATTTGCTTTATCATTTTCCTCTTTCCTAACAGCTCCCATCACTCTATCTGTGTAGAAAGCTGCAATCAAGAAAATGGATATGCTCGCATCCAGAGAATTTCTTGCTGAATTAAATGTTTTAACACGTGTTCATCACTTGAACCTGGTAATGTACTATCTTTCCCAAGAACAGTATATTTACTGTCTAAAAGCCTGCTTGGATTATATGTTGTTTTCTAATTTTTGTTGAAATATATCTTAAAACCTTTGGACGATGCTCACATAAGTGAGAAAGCTTTCTAGAAATGTTTACTCTGTTTTACATGCTGGAGAGATTATGCTCACCTCTTTGAAATTATCTAAGTTTAGTAATGAATTTAACATAATTCCCGAGTGAAGCATCAATGGGCCTTTGGTTAAAGTTTATGTTGTATGGTTCTGTGACTGTGTCCATGCAGAGGTATCCATGTAAATTACAGCACTACAGCACTAACAGACTCATTTACATCATTACTATACCTGTAGACAACCACTCCATGTAGGCAAACTCACTCGATATATCCCTCATGGATCAATGATGCCATTTATCCCACTGTCAATGCCATCCGCTACTAAATAACAGCCACTGAATGATGATAGTAAGTAGCATAGCTTCACATAAAACCACATATACCTTGGCCAAGAGGTCTCTCATGCAATCTAAATGTTGATGCCACAGTTAAGAGCTTCAACTCAAAATCTAGGCAGACACAAGAATCAAAATAATAGCAGATGGAAGTCCTCATACTTTTGTGTGATTATGTTTTTTGAGATTATAGAATGGAATATAAATAGTTAAAATGTTCTGCTGGGAGGCTTTTTTGATGACTCAGCTGTGTACAAGTCGTACAATCACACAGGTCATGCATTAGTGCATTTTTCTCCGAAACATATATGGATCTCTATATTTGTCATTTTTTTTTCTTTCTTCCATACAATACATATCACTTGTATAAATCATGGCAGGTGCGCTTGATTGGATATTGCGTTGAGAGGTCCCTTTTCGTAGTCTACGAATATATTGAGAATGGAAACCTAAGCCAACATTTGCGTGGCTCATCAGGTAAAATCACATGTGCATTGTGAGGATCTGTATAATTGAGATTAATGGTTATGATTGTGTTGTCATGTTTCCAGGGATGGACCCATTGCCATGGTCTACTAGGGTACAAATTGCCCTTGATTCAGCCAGAGGTCTTGAATACATCCATGAGCATACTGTTCCTGTCTATATCCATCGTGATATTAAATCAGCAAATATATTGATAGACAAGAACTTTCATGGAAAGGTTGCATTAGTACCTCCATTGTTATTATATATTCTCAAAAGCTTGTTCAGGTCGTTGTACTAAAATATTTGAATTGTAGGTTGCAGATTTTGGATTAACTAAACTGACTGAAGTTGGAAGTTCCTCACTCCCCACCCGTCTTGTGGGAACATTTGGATACATGCCACCAGAGTAAGTTGGTGTTTGTTTGTAGATCTGTAAGGTAGTAGAAAATACAGCGATTTAGAGGTAAATTTGGGATGTCGTGGCAGATGCAAGCTGTTAGCAGGACTATATATTCCCAATGAGCAGTTTATCTGGAGAAGTTTTTGCAGATCTCACCCAGTCTATAAACTAATTTTCAAGGACTTAGAAAGTGTGTGTAATTGATGAGAAATTTCTAACATTAGATCCATATCTATGAGATATTCTGGGCCTGCTGGTTAGCTAATTTCACTAGTGGTTAATGGCACATGGCAGCTGCCATCAGGAATTTTGGAGGCTCTTTTATTGTAAGAATTTTTGTGTAGGGTTGTCAGGGTATGCAATTTTTTTTTGTAATCCTTGCAACCGCTGATGTTCTCCTTAAAAGTGGTTTATTTTAGCACCTTGGGAGTGGGTTTAACGAAAATGAGTTTGCTTCTCTGTACCTCCTGATCCCACGGGACTCCTTTCAAATCGGAGAGGAAAAACTTTAGTTATGTTTTTTGTCTGTATGAAATTGGAGTAATTTTTACCATTTGTGTGCAGATATGCTCAGTATGGAGATGTTTCTCCCAAAGTAGATGTATATGCTTTTGGGGTTGTCCTTTATGAACTTATTTCTGCCAAGGAAGCTGTGGTCAAGCCGAATGGTTCCGATGTTGAATCTAAGGGCCTTGTTGCTTTAGTAAATATTCTATCCACCCTTCTAATTCCCTTTCTTCCCCCCTTGCTGTTCCGAGAGCTTGATTTGTAGCCTTTATTAGGCTTCCTCTTCTGGTACCACTTACAGATTGATTCTTGGAAAGCAACCTGGAACATATACTTAGTGTATTTTCTTTGTTTCACAGTTCGATGATGTTCTTAATCAACCTGATCATGTACAAGACCTAGGCAAACTAGTTGACCCTCAGCTTGGAGATGACTACCCACTCGACTCAGTCCTGAAGGTGAAGCAATTTCTTATAAAGAAGCCTGTTATTATTTGTTTATATAATTTCAATTGGATCAAAGCTACATGTTTGAGTTGCAGGTGGCCCTGCTTGCCAAAGCATGCACACAAGAGAATCCGCAACTACGTCCAAGTATGAGAGCTATCGTGGTTGCCCTGATGACACTTTCATCCACAACTGAGAATTGGGATGCTCGCTCCTTCTATGAAAATCCAGCTCTTGTCAATCTCATGTCGGGAAGGTAGAACCTAGACAGTGCAATCTTACTTGCATAGCCGGAGTTTTTTTCTGGTGTGAACAATGCCAATAACAAGCTATTCCAGACATCGTCATTGTAAATGCTTATAATTGAGAGCTAGGGGAGGGTTTGTAAATTGTGTTTTATAGTTATTGTATTCATAAATAGATCATGTATGCCGGATTATGTTCATGTTCACGTGTCACATGAATTTGTGGGGTTCATTAAGCTTTTGAATTTGCAACTGAAACATGTCTTTGTTTTGGCATATGTATTTTGTTTGCTTTAAAGCATTGAATAAATATTGGTAAATTTGGCGGTAATCAACGTGCGTAAAGCGGGGAGTATTGGGGTGCTTTGTGTTTATCGGATAGGAAAATGATGCGTAGCACCCATTTGACAACCATCGATAAAATTTATTTATTTATTACTTTTTTTAATTTCCTTCATTTTATTGAATCAAAAGTCGCTCATTTTAATTTAGAAACTTCACGAAATTAAAAAAAGAAAACTGCAAAAAAAATAAATATTTATGGATGATGGTCAAATGTTGGGGTGGCAATATATGACAATATCCGTGAATTCAACACGAACACGATACAAAATAAGTGGATTTGAGTTTAACATAAATGGGTCTAGGTTAAAACAGATTGACTGGATAAGATACGATTAATAAATAAGTCAACCCACTAAACCTATAATCAATCCGTATAAAATGAATAAATTCTATTTTAAAGAAAAATGATATTTGCGGTCCTATGGTGTGCAAGCCATGCGCACTCTATTTGAAAAAAAGTAGTAAATTTAGGATGCACATGAAAAAATTATTTTTTTAATAGTAGGCCCAACCTTTTTTCAAATGGAATATACGAGACTTACAAACCCTATAACTATATCTAGTGTTAGTCTTTTTTTAAAATTTTATAAATACTTAGTTTTATGTCGTATTTTGTTGTTGAGAATATGATAATATGTAATATTAATATTAATATTTGACTATATTATATCTCAAACTATTAAACCTTTTCTTGTTGATATGGATATTAATAATAAAATATTTTATCATAAATCCAATTATAATTATGAATTATTTATATAGTTATCCTCGTATTATATATGAAATTATATTAATTGAGTTAAAAAATAATATATGGGCCAGTTCAACCAATTTATATGAAACAAGTTAAACGAGTAAATTGATCCTATCTAGGTTAATTTTAATAAAAATAAAGTTAATTACTAAACAGGTTAAGCGGATCGTGTTGTGTCACCCATTAATTAAACGGGTCAGATTTGGATTTAAGTTCTGATATGTTTACTTAAATAGGTTGGGTTCGAGTTGACTTATATAGTCTAATACTCATGTGTTGACACAACAGAAACAAAACCCACGTAAATAAATTATCATTCCTATCAAATGGAATGCAACCTAGCATGATCCTTGGTATATGGATATATAATAATAGTTATTTTTTTTAAATATAATATTTATTAGATAACGATGGTGGTAATGATGATGGGTAGTTTGTGGGAGAGTAGATAGTATATACTTTGATTACTTAATTAATCTCCCTATAATTAATTAAGGAATGAACCAACCGATTTATTTTCTGCCTCATAAATTAATTCTCAATGTTGATTTATTGCATTAATCCAATTACATAACAGTGTACTCACTAGCTAGTATTTATATATTTCATAAATATTATTATCCATGTACGTTTTGGAAAATTAAGGAGGGCAGCTAATTCCTATCTAAAAGACTATACTAGTAGCTAGCATTGAATTAATTTCAGAGCTTATAACCTAATTTAATATTAAAATCTGATATAAATTTTGGAATTATTTTATCTGATGATATTAATGAAAAGTTATTGATAATAACTTGCAAATGACATTATTTTGTAAATCATATGATCAGTAATTAAGATCAAGTACCGGCCGATGGAAAAGATAAATTACAAAATTAACTTGTCTATTAATTAGAGACTTCGAAGAACTCTCTAGTTTTGTCCTGAAACTAATTTTATTTTATTTATAAAATAAAGTCAAACTTTCTGCTCCCATTTTCACGCCGTTCAGCCAATCATTTTCCATTCTTTATCTTGACCCAACTCGTAATCTCTTTACAACTCATCATCTATTTATATTTCTCCCACCTTCCCAACAACCCCTCATTTATATTTCTTATATATTTATATATATATATATATATAATATAATAATAATAATAATAATACACACATATAAATTTTTAATTATTTTTTAAAATAACAATTTTTTTTATAAAATAATAATCTCATTCAAAACATGATTACGCAAAGAGTTTGAAAAAGATTCGTGTATTTTTTGATTTGTATGTATATATATATATATATATATATATATATATATTCTTTTATAATTTCCTAATGAGTCTAATCTGGCCTAGTCGAGATCTTTCGTCGATCTTTATACAAGAGTCACGTAAATATATGGTGCAAGTTGTCAAACGACTTGCATCATCTCGATCTTTCAGGCCTGCACGCTCGCAGCATGCCCGCCATGGAAGGACGACAATGTGAAGAAGATCAACAAGAAGAAACTCTTCAAATACAACTCCAAAACCTTCAGAGACAAGAAGAAGAAAAACCGATCAGCAATCCTGTAGAGACCGAGGATCAGGACAATAAGTCGTTCCAGAAGGAGGAGTGTCTCGGCCGGGACCTGCACGAAGTAGAAGAGATATTGGGTTACAATTTTGAGAACAAAAGCTTGCTGGAGCAGGCATTCACGCATTCTTCGTTCTCAGGGGATTGCAACTCGTATGAGAGGTTGGAGTACGTGGGGGACGCGGTGCTTAACTTGCTCTTCACGAAGGAGCACTACTTCTTGTACCCAGATTTGCCTCCGGGACCGCTGACTCGTCTCCGGGCAGCCAATGTCGACACCGAAAAACTCGCTCGGACTGCCATTAAACATGGCTTGCATAGGTATCTCCGCCACAAGAAACCTCTTCTTCTGGAACAAGTAAGTTAATTACATAGCTTATTTTTTTGAAAAAATAAAAAAATTTGAATTCAATGTTTATTGTTTCTATATTTATGGATTTTTAATTATTTGGTGTTAATGTTGCACTATTTGCTGAATATATAAATCGCACCTTCTTAGAATTGTAAGGTAATGTGATTGATAATTTCAATCAATAAATTTGTGTAAATATATAGAATAATTTTAGATATAAGTCTCACACTTCTGCACACCGCTTAAAAATATATGATTTTATTTTTTTTATCTTCATACTTAAGAAATATGAAATATGAAGTATGAAGATAAAAAAATAAAATTACATATTTTTAAATAGTGTACGGGAATGTGAAGTTTTGTATAGTACGTTACAAATATATATTACACAGTAGGCCACTTCAATTTATTTTTAGGAGCCCTCAGCATAGTAGTTTTTGCGTTGTTGAATGTAAATAATCTTTCCTTGGAATTCTTCGAGATTGCAATCCGTGTCAATAAAAAGATATTATTTTAGGAGCAGTAGGCTGGTTGAATTAATGAAGAATATTGATAGAAACTCAGAGTTTAATTATAAGTAATTAAGTATTATTGGAAATAATTAGGTGTTAAAATGGTGAGCGGTGATGATGATATGTATCTTCCGGCTTGGACGGCACGTTTTGGCCAATTAAAGGATTAGTCATAGAGTTTATACCTCTTTTGCTTTAGAATTAATGGTTGAGTTGGACTCGTGCAGCCTTCCCTGACTTTGAATTGTTCCAGTCTCCAATTTGGAGTACTTAAGTCTTGTACAGCACGTTTGGGTCCAACGCAACGCGATCACGATTTAAAGGTTTTTTTTTCAAAACATTCAATAAAGTTTTTATATGAGCGTTTTATCGTATTTTTTTTTTAAATTATTCTATTTGCAATCATGTGTAGAGTACACTTTTCATATTATTTAAATAATATAATTTACGCACTGATTTGATAATATAATTTTTGTTTTTTTTTTTTTAGAAACATAAGTTTTGTAGAATTATTTTTTTGTGCGTAAAAAATGTTTGAATTTAAGGTACTGTAATATTTAAAAATGATAGTTTTTTTATAAGTCAAAAAAATAAATGATATGATGTTTGTATGGAAAATAATTACACAATGTACGTCTCTCTTTAGTCTTTATACCAAACTATATATACATCAGTCATTTTTGTTATATCGATCAATAAAAAATCTATTGCATAATAATTTAAAACATAATTAATTGTAACTTGAAACCTAGGCGCCTCCCCCCCCCCCCCCTCGAAAAAAAGAACCAAGGACTCCAGATCTTATTTTCATCAGAGGGGATGAGGCATCAACTTCCTCCTCCATCTCCTTCCTTCATTCACCCACTTTGTCTATCAAGGTTTCTTTTGCTTAGTTATATTTTGCTTTCTTCAAGGTCGAAAAAGATAAATTTACAGCTTCTCGACAACTTCCGAGAGACACGCACGACACAAGTAGATTTACAGGTCGGAAATCGTTCTAATGAAAGTGATGATTTTGCAAAAATATCACGTGTGGTTCTCACACGCCACCCACTTCAGCGCATGGTCCTCACACTCCACCCCTCCTGACAGCTCTTCTCAACGCATGCGCCAGATCACTAGACTCATCACCACCAGACCTTTCATATCTGACCTTTATGGCTGAAAATAAACAAGTGTGTTGCCTTCACGAGCCATTATAGATTTCGAAATCTACCGGAGTTGGTCAAAACTGTAATCCGTCATTTTTCACATATATTTTATTGCTTTCTTTTTTGGTTTTCTTATTGTTAATTAAAATAAAAAAAAAGAGTTAAGACACTTTTGTCTGTAGAGGTTGAGTCTTCTCCTTTTATGAAGAGTGAGGTTGAGTCTCTGTTTAGACAGAAAGTGTTGTCTCTTATATGATTGTCTGTGGAGAGTAGGGATGAAAGTTGGTCGGTCTGGATCGAAGCAACAGATCCGGGACCAAGACCGGTCGGTCTCGATCCCTGAAATAGACGACCGAGACTTTTTGGTCCGGTTCCTAGGGATGTTCGGTTCAGTCCCGGTCCAGGGGCTTCCAAACCCGGACCGAACCGACCGAATTTAAAATATATATATATATATATTATTTATATAATAATTGTATAATTAATTATGTAATTTTCATCTAATCTATCACATTTAAAAATATAAAATTTTAAATATGTTATTAACAAATTAATATTCTATCAATTAACTAATTATATAGTAATTATAAAAGTTAAGAATATAACTTTCATCTAATTTATTATCATTAATCATATAAAATAATTTTTTATTGAGTTAGTTACATAATCCACATTAATAATTCACTTAATTTTAATTTAGTGTTTTAAATAAATTTTTTTTATTAATTTATTTTTAAAAAAAAATAAAAAATAATTGGGTCGGATCGAAAGGACCGACCGACCGATAGCTGCTGGTCCGGTTCAGTCCCTAGGGATGTTCGGTCCAAGGAAAATGTTGGATCGAAAATTTCGGTCCGTCACCACCCCAGACCAGACTAGATTTGACCGTTTACACCCCTAGTAGAGAGTGTCAGTAATAGTGAAGATCAAACCAGTCACAAAAAGAAATAGTATCCTGGTAGAGCTCCAAATGCATTATTTTAGTTTATGATGTCATGTTTGATATGGGGACATCTCAGAATGTATCCTGTCATGAATGTAAGTTTCTCTAATGAATGAATGATGATAGATTTCATTAAAAAAATCTGGCCATTAATTAATACAGACAAATAATAGGTGACACAATACATTAATTAATATTTATCTTAATGGTAAATTTGATAGAACATTGCTTGCTACTTATATTTGGCCTTTGCGACTTTATAACTGTATCTAACATTACTCATGAATAATACTACAGATTCAAGAGTTTACAGTAGGGATTTCACAGTACCCTTTGCATTCAAATGGGCTGATTGACGCACCAAAGGCACTTGCTGATATTGTTGAATCTTCCATTGGAGCAGTTTTCATTGATAGCAATTCCTCCATGGACACTGTGTGGACGGTACGTACCTACTATAATATCTACATGTCAGTAATCTGATAGTCGATCTGATCAGTATCCCCATGATATATATATATATATATCATGTGATGATTATAAAATGATTGAAAAACTATATTGATTGTTTTGGAATTCACAGGTGTTTAAGCGATTGTTGGAGCCTATAATAAACCCCACAACCATTGGAAGACATCCTGTGACTGAGCTTTATGAATTATGCCAAAAGAGAAATATGAAAGTTAAGTTTGTAGATTTATGGAAGGAAGTTACGGCGTTTGAGGTTCTCATAGACGATAGGCAAGTCGGAAGGGGTGAGTATGGTCTTAAAAAGGAAATTGCGCATAACAGAGCGGCAAAGAATGCGTTGGAAAACATGGGAAGAATACTTGGGGACAACTACAAAGATCATATTGTCGAAGATCGATGATCACCATCCATCGCGACTGCATGCATGCAACATGCATGAATAATAACAAGCAACCTGCGCGCAGGAATGCAAAGCTACTACGTACAGAATCGATCGATCATGAACACCCAATTACCTTTTTTGTCTGTTGTCAAGTAATTAATATTAACCTCACGTTGTAACAGTATTATTAATTGCTATAATATTGTATTAACATATTATATATATATATATATATTGAAATCTGAATCATTTGTATATAGGCTACAAGAAAACTGCTTATTTGCGACCAGTTAATTCCAACGAAATGGTTCAATTTGTCTTTTGGTCGCAATAAATTAGTTACAAAAACCCGTTTTTTTTGTAGTATGTTTTTGAGGATTTATTTTGGAAGAGTTTACCATATATGGACGGTATAATATTGGAATGTTATATGTATTTATTATGATATTCATCATGTCCTAGCGTTCATTAATTAATGGCTAGAGTCTAGATTTAAGTAATTTTTTTTTCTAGAATTTGGTAATCAATTATTTATAAGCGTCAATAAAGTTTTACTTTACTATATGCTATACATCTTTAACTTCATAATCTATAGTAGTCTGGAAATATCAAGTGCATTGATTCGTGAAACAAATTAAACACAATAAAAAAAAAAAGTAATATACGAATCATGTGGGCGTCATTTTGGTACAACATTACCAATCAAAAAGTAAGATGTTCTAAATTAAGAACAATGGAAAGCCTTTATATAATACAACTCAAAAATTATATTAGTACTTGAGATGCAAATACATTTGATATCTAATTTTCAAGATATAACAAGAGATCATACTGTGATTCTAGAATTTGGCGGGCTAGCCTCAACCTCAAGACATGCAGGTAACCAAAAACAAAATTCAGACATATATAGCAAGCTGTTAATATTTTAATATGGGATTCTTGCTTCTATATGTAGTAAAATTATCTTGGCAAGTTCACTTATTATATTTGATGAAAGAAAAAGAGAGGGAATTGAATTAACTGTCTTTTTAAAATTACGTGACACTCCTAACCCTTGGGGAGAGGGAGTTACAATTTGGTGGTAGAGCCTGTCGAGAGATTCTGTAGACTTTTTTAAAAGAATAATAATTTTATTAATTCTAAGATAAAATCACTTAGGGTAGGTTTGGGGGGTGAGATGAGAATTTTGTGTTTTGTTTTGAAGTTTAAAATATTAAGTTTTGATATTATTATTGTTTTGGGATTTGAAAAAAGTGTATTGGGATTTGAAAAGGTTGAGTTGTTTATTATATTTTGTATGGGGATTTGAAAAAGGTGTAATGATGAGATGAGATGAGATGAGAATTTTGTGTTTTGGTTTTGGCCCCAAACCTGCCCTTAGGATGCTCCTGACCTGCTCGAGAGTTATTAGAATATTTCAGGTTAAGATAAGTCGCTTATTAACTTTCAGTAGATATTGTTACTGTTCTCATAATTATTGTTATTATTATTGTTTTAATTTTTTAACATACTCGTTATTGGTTAATTTAGAATATGACATTGGTTATGAGTCCTAAGCAGATTAAAATTTTGAAATTGTGTATACTTCTAGACCAAATGATGGAAAGTGAAACTAAAAGGATTTTACTTTTAATATTTATGGTGAATTTTGTTCACAAAAATGAATGGAAATTGTCTTCTATTGCTCAAGATTGCTTTACTATCTCTTTACCATTTTTCTACAATTTCTTAATAACATAAAATTTTTAAACTATTTATTTTAATTTTGATTTTCATTTGATGTATTTAAAATTTTATAAAATATTATTTTATTAAAAAATTGTAGAAAATTTATTAAAGAGTGGTAATCCTATCATTGCTCGATAAATGATAGCCTTGCTATGTCTTTACAATTTTTATACCATCCATTTTCTAATAAAACAATATGTTCTAAAGCAAAAGAGGTACACAATATGACTAAGAGCAATGATAGCATTTTACTATTTCTCTTAAAATAATCATTTCTCTTAATGGTTGAATTGGACTCGTAAAACCTTCCATGACTTTGAATTGTTCCAGTCTCCAATTAGGAGTAGTGGTGCAATCAGTCCAGTTTGATTCAGTTTTGAATAAAATTTAGGATAGAATCAGTATATACCGGTTTTATATTTTTTAAAATCGATTATACACTGGTTATCTTCCTAAACCGGTATCTCCGATTTTATTGGTTCTAGTCCGGTTCGGTCCAGTTTTAATAAAATGTAAATTTGTCATAAAAAATATGTTTAAAAAAATTGCTTTAAAAAAATTTATTTTATTAAAAATATGTTACTATTTATAAAAATCTGCTTTATAAAAAAATATGCTATGTAAAAAAAATTCTATAAAACAAAAAATGAAATAAAAAATCTGCTGTAAAAAAAAATTATGCTATAAGCCTATAAATATAGCTGCTACAAAAACTGAAAACAAAAAATCTGTAATAAAAATAAAATTCTACTATGAAATAAAATAAGTCAAAAAGTCTAAATTACAAGTCTAAAAGTCCAACAAATTACAACTCCAAATTACAAGTCCAAATGAGAAGTCCAACTTACAAATCCAAATTACAAGTTCAAATTGCAAGAACATCTAATAAGAAATTTTACAACTAGAACAAATAGCTATGCATCATGCCAATTGCCACCAAGCCACCAACTCCAATATTTCATT
This sequence comes from Juglans mandshurica, assembly GCA_022457165.1. Classification (NCBI taxonomy): domain Eukaryota; kingdom Viridiplantae; phylum Streptophyta; class Magnoliopsida; order Fagales; family Juglandaceae; genus Juglans; species Juglans mandshurica. The sequence continues at coordinate 26,519,521 of CM039620.1, read as the reverse complement.
TAACAAACCTTACAATTGTATGAAAATAAATCAAGCGGTTAATTTCAATAAAAAAGTTATTAATTACATTAAATGAAAAAGAAACTGTAGAAAAGATGTAAAAAGATGACCTACCTTAAATTTAATTATCCCCAACCAAAGAAGTAGGTCTTGAAGAACTCCCTAGGTCTTCCATGAGCTCTACACAAAAGAGAAAAAAAAAAAAAAAAAAAAGAGGAATAAGCATAATAATTAAAACAAATCAAAATATGATATACACTTTAGAGACAACAAAAGAAAAGGTGAATGACGTCACATACCTATATCAAATTTCTCAAACTCCTCAATATCATCCATTAAACTGCGAATAATTGAGACAGAAGAATAATGGAGCCCATTGTGTAGAAATAATGGCTTATACCATAAGTGGAGATAGACTACTGCGAAAAGGATCAAGTACTCAATCTGCTGTGCTAAAAGTCGGCTCAGAGGCAACTGTAGATATCGGAATTACAAGAACATCCCTCACAACTCTTGAAAGCATGTGGTATCTAATGGAGTTAACTTTCCACCAAGTCAACAAGTTGAATTTAGCATCATATTCTTCATATTTTTTAGACAAATACCTCTCAACTTCAGATTTACTCTCCAAAGAGTTTTCCTACTCCAAACGCTTCTTAAATTGAGCCAATTTAAATGATTTGAAATCAACTGCCCAAGCAGTTAAACTTGTAGCACTAGCCCCTCTCTCGCTTGATTAGCTCATAGTTTAATCTTGTGTCTCAGCATCACCTCCGTCATTTTCACAATAACTATCGTATAAATGAGTCAATGCATCTTTAACCCGATCCACCAATATAAGAAATTTCAAACTATTATCATCATATATTCCTTCAAAACAAAATGCTAGACAATGCATTTTATATGGAGGATCAAGAACCAACCCAACATACAACAAAAGATTATTTTTTCAAAATTTCTCCAATATTTTTCAATTTTAGATTTCATATTAAATGCCATTATCCTCAAATTATGAGGCCCTTCCACACACTCCAAATTAATTGCATCTTAAATTGTCGTTAGCTCAAATACAAAACAGTTGCAAGTGACATAATTGGCCTCTGAGAAACGCAAGGTTGCATCATAAAAAAGTTTAAGAAACTTTACAAACAACCTACTCTTATCCCAATCATCATGGGTTAGAGGCCCTATCTTGGATGCCCCTCCTTTACTCAACTCATTAACACCATCATCATCCTCACTATCATCCTCTCCATATCCAACATCATATAGGTGGAGTTTCAACATCATATAGATGAAGTTTCAACGAGTCGCTACATCTAAGCATACACTACTTTTACAAGTAACATCCTCTCTATCACCACATTGCTTAAAATTGTTGCACCTTTATGGAGAAGATTTCACATACTTCACAGCCCCTCTAATTCATGGAATTGATTGATTAAATTCTTTCAACCCATCACGAACAATTAAGCTCAAGATATGAGCACAACATCTCATATGCAAGAACTCATGTTTCAAAATTGCATCATTTATATTCCTTGTCTTTCTTTTGATATACGAAATTATCTCATTATTTGAACTTGCATTATCAAGTGTAATTGTAAATATTTTGGGCCTCCCTCATTCAAGCAAACACATTTCAATTTTTTTACTTAGTGTCTCACCCTTATGGTTTTCCACCTTACAAAACTAATAATTATTTTGTGCATTATCCAATCTTCATCAATAAAATGTGCGGTGAGACACATGTAGCTAAAATTTTACACAGATGCTCATGTATCTGTGGTTAGACAAATGCGCTGCCCCCTTAAGAACACTTTTCAACTTGTCCTTCTCTCTCAAATAAAGCTTAAAAACATCTTTTGCAACCGTTACATACATCTAGGTTACACAAAAAGTATAAATTTTTTAAACCCCACCCCTTCCACAAACCTAAAAGGAAGCTTATCAGCAACCAATATTTCTGTTAAGACTTTTTACAAGGCTCAACACTAAAAGTAATAGGTACAAGTCTCCCATTAGTTTCTCCAGGCTTGAAACCTAATACAGATTGGTTTCTATCCATATTCCTAAATGGAGACTTCTTACATGTTTCTTCTAAGTGCTACAACATTGATTTTGTGTCATTTATATTAGGATATATCACAAGCGTAGGTAGTCTTACAAAAGTTACAGAGTGGAGTCTACTATTAAAAAATTAATTTTTTTTCATATTTTCATGTTTATTAACTTTTTATAAAAGGATTACGCAGTGATTATACAATTCACGATCGTAAATATCGTAAAATTGCTCAGCTCGACCCTCCTCTCGATCTTCTCTCTCTCCATCAGTCGATCTCTCTCTTTTTACTCGAGCACGTTTCTCTGTCTCTCCTCAAGCCCGAGTCCCCAGAGCTCTCCGTTTCTTCCCTATCAGTCACCCTCTCTCTCATCTAAAGCCTGACTCTCTCTCATTGAAGTGGCCAGGACATGGCAGCTCAAAGCAAACAAGCTCACCCAGAAGGCTAGAAGGCCCTGGCCATGGATTTCAGCCTCATAGGACCCTGATGATGGCTTTTTGGGTCCAACCTGCAAATTAATAAATTTGGAATTTGCTTCAATGTCTGAGTACTGTCATTGAGTTGCAGAGGTCTCTTTCTTATATTGTGAGAATGTTGAAGCTTCTTAAGCGATGCACGTACGCTGCACTAAATAGGGGCTTTTATAGTATGAAGTTTGGGGATGAAAAGTAGTAACTTGCCTGCTGGATTTGCCGCTCAGACGCCATTGTCATCATTGATGAGCTCCCCCAACAATTTACCAATTTTCGTTGTATTTTTGTCAATGGGCTTGAGAGAGAGAGAGCAACTGCGGGGAATAAAGGTAAGGCTCCTGAGCCTTGGGTTGAGGAGATAGAGAGAGAGCGAGTGATGGGATCTTCAACCCGAATAGACAAATCAGATTTCATATCTGACAAATCTATATTTTAAGATAGTTCTTAAATTTGGTTTACTGGGAATATATTTTTCAAATTTTTACTAGGCATTTTATAGTTAATACTAGGCCATTATTTAATTAAAACAATTTAAAAAACAATGGAAAGGTCTGTCAGACAACCGTGTGACCATCACAACCAGACATTTGCTGGCCACGAACGATCCTCTACTGCATTCATAACCCCGAAGACCATGAAACCGTTAATCACGCTCTGATCACACGGCCTTAGTTCATCCACCAGACTTGAGGTCCTGTCTCCTTAGTACTCAAGGATACAGAGGTACGAGCCTATAGAACAGATCCTGTTCAAGTAAGGTCGTGTCCTTGTACAGGGAAGTCTTGCTATTAAAACAGCCATTTTCTTCTTCAAGTTCTCGATGTGGGATGCTATTTGGATTACCTTTTTGTCAGTTTCCTGATCACAAGGCGTATACTGTATTACGTTATAACCTTTTCCTTTTCGTTAAAATATATATATGACGCTGGTTTATCGGTTTCTTCTTGTTTTGAACTTTTGTGCTGAGCTTTTAAGAGGATTTAATTCGTTTTTTGTCAAATGCTTCTGAACTCTATTATCCTTTTGAAAACAAAAACATGCCCAGGATTCATAAACTTTCTGTTTAACCAGAGAACAGATGAAATTTGTAGCTCCTCTCTTAAAAAATTTAGCTAAATCTCGAACTTGAAGCCTCCTTTTTTGAGGAGGAAAAAGTTAAAGAGGTTCAGTTGGGGAGCATTTATCTTTGAGGTTCACAAATTTTGCAGTTCTGGAATGTGGAAAGAGGAAAGAAAATCCTAATGGTTAAAAATCAACCCATTTTTTACATGGTAATTGTCAACACCATCCCATGATTGATCTACCACGACTCCCTTCGAATGCTCAATCGTGTGCTTAATATTTTAGTTATCGAGGTTTAGGGTTTGTTTGGTGTCTAAGATGAGACACAAAATTTCCATATGATATTATCTCACCTTATTCCCAAACATAATTCAAATATAAAATTTTTAAACTCAAACATAATTCAAATATAAAATTTTTAAACTAATCAGTATAATTTTTTTAAACTTTCAAATAAAAAATAATTATAATTTTTTTAAATTCTCAAACAAAAATAATATTATAATATTTAACTTTTTATCTTTCTTTTCCCAAAACTCAAAAAAATATTCAACTCAAATTATCTCACTGTTATTCACAAAATATCTTACTACTATATTTTTACACATCATGAACTAGCTAGACATACGGGCACTTGGCTGGAAGTAAGGGTCTCAACGTTACTATTTTCAAATATTCTGAAATATTATATAGGAAAATGCTAGTTTTTCCTTTGGATTTTTTTTTAATGATTAAGGAATAACTTTTTTAATAATGTTGTATTTAAAAAAAAAATTAAAAGAGTTAAAAAAAATGAATGTGAAAAAAAAAACAAAATAAAAATACAGATGAAATGCACTATCAGAAGCCCCAGCAATCGCTGTAGAGCTACCATTTTAGATATTTTTTTACCAAACGTCACTTAAACACAAAACACAAAATACTTTCAATTTCAAATTTTCAAATTTTTTATTATCTAATCATTACAACTTTCTCAAATTTTTAAATAAAACATAAATATTATTTTTTAAGATTTAAAAATAAAAATTATATTCAAATAATTTTAAACTTTATAATATTTTTATTCTTTTATCTGCTACTTATGTTCAGAGCATTTATTTGGTACGTAGGAAACAAAAATTATCGATTCTGGCCAACCTAAGATATCTTAGAGTTTGAGACGATCACTGTCAAAATTGGAGTTGGAGTTGGGGGAGAGAAGAGAGAAAAGAAATGAAAGTAGATAAAAATATTATTATTGCAGTGAGAGGTATTTATATACAAAATATGAGCTTAAATCCCCTTTTAAAAAAGTAACTACCTTGGACTAATATATATGTATTTAATAGCTGTCGCCATTCTAATAATCACTTCTTCAAAAAACCAAATAAACCAGCCAAAATGTCTCCCATGCCCTTTTGCAATTGAAAAATGATGGGATATTTCCTGCGGTCATGGCTGCAAAGCCCACTATAAATATGAGAATTCTCAAAAAAATAAAAATAAAATCACAGCTTAGTTCCCAATACCATTTAAATATAAAATATTTTTTTATTTTAAATTTTTAAAATTTTCATCTAACCATTACCTAATAATTATTCAAATACAAAAATCAATACAATTTTTATAAATTTCAAAACAAAAATAATATTAAAAATTACATTATAATAAATTTTTTAACTTCATCTATTCAGTTTCGCAAACTCCAATACAATACTTAGTTTAAGATATACTTTTGAGTTCTGCTACAGCAACCAAAAAAGTAGCCCGAATCACTTCACTGAATAGTTCATTTCATATTTTTTATTTTTGTTTTCTTTTTTTTCATGTACTTTTTTAATCATCATAAATATTTTTAAAAAAAATAAAAAATTCACAATATCATTAAAAAACACTTTCTCAATCAATAAATAAAAAAAAACTCATTCGGGACACTTTTTGAATCCCGAAAGCATTTCTGTATACTTTTATTCAATATTTTCTCTTTCATTTTACAAAATCTAATAAAATATTTACATTTAAACCATTTCATTACTATTTACAAAATTATAAGATACTTAAAAAAAACATGCCCTAAATCTCAAACAAGAATATATACCATTGACTGTGAGATTATCTACTTTTACTTTGTATAAAACATACTTGGCTTCCTCATGTTGTTTTTTTGTTTTTATTTTTTAATATAGGCATATCTCCGGTGAAGATTCATGAATGGTCAGTGATAACTATAATTTTAACTGTCGTGTAATATTAACAATAGTAAAAGAATCTGTTTCTCATGTTCCTTATACTATAACAGTTAAGGTACGGTTTAGATAGTGAGTTGACATGAAAGTTGAATAAAATATTATTAAAATATTATTTTTAAATATTATTATTATTTAGGATTTGAAAAAATTAAATTGTTTATTATATTTTGTATAGAAATTTGATAAAATTATAATGATGAAATGAGATTAAAAAAAAAATCTTTCACTATCCAAATGGGACCTAAGACTCTCATGTCCATCTCTCTCATATTTCTTGTTTAATAACAACTAGAACAAGAACAAGAAGTTGAGACCCCACTGGATTGTAAAATAAAAAAACAACCATAAGCGATAGGGGTCTCAAGAAGTTAAGAAGCATGTTTGTAAAGGGTACAAAAGTTGTGCATTGAGAATATCTCATCAATAGCAATGGTTTGCAATAGAAGATGGAAAATAAGAACAAGAATAGTACAAGTGCAGCTATGAGTTCCCAAGTATAAGAGAGAATAATGTAAGGAAATATTGTAGTATTTTCATGATGTATTTATAATCTTGTTTTCTTTATGAAATAGGCTATTGTGGTTGTCGATCCAGTTGAAACCATAGGACAAGCATTTGTAAAAAATACTAAGAATGTGAAGTAATTGGATGTCTTGTTCTAGTTTGTGATATATTGTACGTATTACTCTCAAATGTATAATTAACAGTTATATTTATCAAGTTTGGCTTTTGAGAATTCAGTTTTAAACAATACGTACGCATATTGTAAAACTTGACTTGAGCATCAATGCAGTAGTATTCAAAAAATACACTACACAAAAATTAAAATGGGAATTTATATATATGAGTATACGTCAAAACATGATAATGTTCCGAATGAGTTCTTTCCGGAGCATATAAGAAAAGACTAATTCTTTTTATTAGTCACTATTCACTACCCTACATCTCACACCCAATGAAAAAAAAATACTGTTAGGTGTGGGATGTGAAAATGAATAGTGATTGATGTATAACAATTTTCATAAGGAAAACAATGACTTTTTACATTGCTTTTAGGCTTTTAGTATTTTCGCGCCAAAAACAAATTTTCTACAAAATATGAGTTTGGTTAAAAATTTTGTAATCATTGGCAATTGAATTTAATTAACAGAAGATTTTCTATGACTTTTGCATAAGGAGGCAAGTCGGGCTCATAATAGTACTGTTGCTAGCTATACATGACAAAATTGTCTGGGAGTTATGAGTTTTTTGTTTTGTTTTTTGTATTGTTTTAAAGCTACTATATATAGACATGATATGCATGCATCACACGTATATACGTTCCAAAGATGAAGAGCCAAAGTTTAAGCCGGCCCATCTTCATCAAAGAAGCATATTCTCTGGACATTGAAGCATATTCAAACAGACTAGACCTAGATCCATAAACAAGAAACATGCAGGCGGAGATGTCGTAGTTCCTTTCTAAACCTTATATTATGCATGCAAGAGTGAGGATGAATTAATTATGAAACAAGAAGAAGAACACATAATGGATGACAAGAAGGTTGTTTTAGTCACTGGCTGTGCCAAAGGTGGCATTGGTTACGAGTATTGCAAGGCATTTGCAGAGCAAAATTGCCATGTCTTCGGCTCCGACACACCCCAACGCATGCAGGACATGTCAGACCTCTCATCGGACAACATCGAGACACTTGAGCTTGACGTCACAGCTGATGAAAGTGTAGCATCAGCCGTGAACAATATTTTATCCAAGTGTGGACGCATCGACATTCTAATCAACAATGCTGGAATCGGAAGCACCGGTCCTTTGGCTGAGCTTCCTCTTGATACGATTAGGAAAACTTGGGAAATTAACACCTTGGGGCAGTTGAGACTGGTGCAACAAGTCGTGCCTCACATGGCTTTGCAACGCAGCGGGAGCATTGTGAATATTGGGAGTGTCGTGGGAAAGATACCAACTCCATGGGCAGGATCCTACTGTGCTAGCAAGGCAGCGGTGCACGCCATGTCAAACACCTTGCGTGTGGAGTTGAGGCCATTTGGCGTCAATGTCGTACTAGTACTGCCCGGGGCTGTGAGATCAAACTTTGGAAGGGCTAATGTGCAGAATTTGAAACATAATGATTGGAAACTTTACAAGGACTTCAAGGAAGCCATTGAAGAGAGAGCTAGGGCTTCACAGGTTGGTAAAGCCACAGATGCTACAATATTTGCAAGGCATGTGGTGAGGAAAGTTCTGAGTCCTAAACCACCAAAGCAAATTGTATTTGGGCACATGACGGGTTTGTTTGCCATCCTTTCATGGTCTCCACTTTGGGTGAGAGATCTTTTCTTTTCAACTCGTTTCAATGTGAAAGCAAAACTCTAACTCTAAGATACCTTCGTCATATATTACAATCATATCTTAATCTTTTTAACTGTTTGGTGCAAGCAAATATGTCTTGTTTGAATTGAATGCTTGTAAGTTATCTGAAAGAATTGGAAGAGCTCTGGAATTACTTACTACAGATGTGTGTATTCTCATTCATATATAACCAAAGTCGTTATAAGAGATAAGATAAAGAGCTTATGTGTTTGTTACAAGAGATAAGAATTACAAGAGATTTAAATACAAGTTGAAATGATAACTGCCGAACATCACGCCAAGTCGCAACGTCGTCTGCAAGCTATCCAGTTTGAACTGGATGATCCTTATCCTTATCATTCCCCTGCAAACTAGCAAGGAGATCCAACACAGAGAGTTTGTCCCGGAGAAAACAAAATCGATCAGTCGTGCGTCCCTTGGTAAAGATATCCGCAGGTTGCAATGAAGTGGGGACGTGTTGTAGAATTATGTCTCGGTTTGCCGCCTTTTCACGGACAAAGTGGTAATCGATTTCGATTTGTTTAGATCATGCATGGAAAATCGGATTGGAGGCAAGAACTAAGCACTGATATTGTCACACCAAGCAACAGGAGCAGACTCAAGTGAAACCTTCAACTTACACAAGAGCATACGTAGCCAATACACTTCAGCCGTAACAAGAGCTAAGCACCAGTATTCAGCCTCAGTACTAGATTTGTAAACCACAGGTTGTTTCTTGGCCGACCAAGAGATGAGTTTGGGACCTACATAAACACCATAATCACACGTTGATTGTTTATCGTTAGGGTCACCAGCCCAATCAGAATCGCAGTAGGCATTAATAGAGAAGGAATTGGGTTTGTAGAATAGGCCATAATCGAGTGTACGCTTCAAATAACGTAGCACACGTTTGGTTGTTGTCCAATGAGCAAAGGTTGGAGCTTGCATGTGTTGACAGAGCTGATTCACTGAGTATGCTATGTCGGGATGCGTGAGGGTAACATATTGCAAGGCACCTACCGTTGCCTATACTCAGATGGATCCGGAAGAAGTTCTCCATCAAATTTGGACAGTTTGGAACCTGAGACACAAGGTGCTCGATATGGTCGGATACCAAGGAGTTTTACACGATCTAAAATGTTAATAATATACCTTGTTTGCCGAAGGTGCAACACGGAAGAATTACGTGTGGCTTTAATACCTAGAAAATACGTCAACTGTCCAAGATCCTTAATGGCAAACTCAAGTTGCAGATTAGAAATAAGAGATGTAATGAAATCCCGATCATTGGAGGTGACAAGAATATCATCCACATATACTAATAAAAATACATGAACTAAACCATAGTGATAAGTGAACAAGGAGGGGTCAACTTGTGAACTATGAAAGCCAAGAGACAATAGAGCAGTGGATAAGCGATTAAACCAAGCCCGAGGAGTTTGTTTCAAACCATAGAGAGATTTATGGAGCTTACACACAAATTGGGGGTGCACAAGATCCTCAAAACCTTTTGGTTGTGTCATATAGACCTCTTCTTCTAAAATGTCATGGAGAAAGGCATTAGAGACATCAAATTGCCTAATATCCCAGTTGAAAGAAACAACAAGTGCAAGAACCATACGATTGGTAGAAGGTTTGATGACCGGGCTGAACATATCATGAAAATCAATACCACTTCTCTGTAGATAGCCAACATCGACTAGTCTAGCCTTGTGACGTTCAATGCTTCCATCAGGTTGACCTTTGAGCTTAAATACCCATTTGCAGGGCACCACATTTTTACCAGGAAGACAAGAACATAAAGAGCAGGTTTCATTCTTCAATAAAGCTTGAAACTCACTATCCATTGCCACATGCCACTCGGGTATAGATGCTGCTTAAGCATAGGTCCGAGGCTCAGAAATGACCACACCTGCATGCAAAGCTTGGAGAGGGTGACGGGTAGAGTAATATAACTGAAAATCTGGAAAGCTACGGGGCTTAAGATGTCCAGTCTGGGATCTAGTGATCATACGAGAGGAAGGAAAGTGAAGAGGGGGTGCTTTGTCTCGGTGGTCAGGAGATGCACTGGCTCGGGAAGTAAGGAGCTGGCTAAGAGAAGGTGTAGTGGAAATGGGAAAGGCTAGAAGAATTTCGGGATGGCCAGAAGTGAGAAATGGTGTACAGGAGTGGAGAAAACGTTCAGGTGAGGTAGAACCGTGAGAAATGGTAGGTGAGGAAGGAGCGGGACTATGAGAAGAAACAGGCAAAGAATTAAATATTTGTGAGGGAGGAGATAAAAGCAAATTATGAGAATTACCTAAGGGGTGCACGTTGTTGGTAGAGTCAGTGAAGATGGATTGTACTTGAGCTGGAAAATTGTCTTCATCAAATATCACGTTCCGAGAGATATACACATGCCTGGAAGATGGGTCAAAGCATCGAAAACCTTTTTGATTAGAGCAAAATCCGATGAAAATACAGGGTGTGCTACGATAAGATAATTTATCATTTGTGTAAGAACGAAGATATGAAAAACATTGACATCCAAAGGCTCGAAAACATGTGAAGTTCGGAGGAAGATGAAAGAGACGTTCATAGGGTGATGAATAATCAAGAACCTTGGTAGGTAAATGATTAATAATGAAAATAGATGTTAGAAAAGTATCAACCCAAAATTTCTTTGGTAAGCCGGATTGGGCGAAAAGAGTGAGTCCCATTTCCATAATATGACGATGTTTCCTCTTAGCGAGGCCATTTTGTTGTGAGGTATGAGGAAATGATAGGCGATGAAAAATTCCGTTGGCACTCAAAAATTGCTTTAAAATGGTAGAAAAATATTCACCACTATTATCACTTTGAATTTGTTTAATGGTGTAATTAAATTGTTTTTCCACTAAAAGCTTGAATTTAACAAATGTAGAATAAACACCGGATTTATTATAAATAGGGAATAGCCAACAAAAGCGAGTATAGTCGTCAATAAAAATTATATAATAACGACAACCACTTCACGAAGGCTTGGAAATGGACCAAACATCGGAATGAATTATTTCTAGAGGAGTCGTTGACTCTCTTGAAGAATAAAAAAATGGCAATTTTTTAGACTTGCCAAGTTGACAAAACACACAATGGCCTGTTTCTTTATTGAATCACTAAGTGGAAAAGAAAATTTAGAAATGACACGATGAAGAGTTGCTGCGGAGGGATGTCCCAAACGACAATGTCAGGTGGAGGTAGGAGCCTTGACGCCAACAGCCATGGTGAGAGCATGAAATTTTGATGACAATAGTTGACTAATGTTGATTGGGTACAATCCATTATCACTTGGCCCTGTTAGGATCGTGTCCCCAGTCAGGATGTCCTTCACAGAAAAATTAGAACCGGTGAGTTCAAAGAGAACAATATTATCCTTGCAAAATTTATTAATAGAGAGGAGATAAGCAGAAGCTTGAGGATAATAAGCAACATTATTTAAGATGAGAGTAGAAGAAGGAGTTTTAATGGAGGAAGTGCCAGTGCGAGAGATAGTCAAACCTGTCCCATTACCTACGCCCACGGAGTCATCACCGTCATAAGGTTGAGAGGTTGCAAGATTAACAATATCTGAAGTAACATGAATGTTAGCGCCACTGTCAACATACAATTGATGTTGATTGAGATAATGATATTAACTTCAGCAACCATAGCAGCTAATTCAATTGGAGGGTGATGTCCCTGAAAGGAATAGTTCATGTGGTTAAAACAGTCCCAGTGCCTGATATCCCTCCCGTTTGCAAATTTGACATGGAGATCGCGAGTGAGAATTCGAAGAAACATTTGCAGCTGATGACGAAGGCGGTAGGTGAGGTAATGGTTGCCGAAATTGAGAAGGAGCAATACCCGAGCCTTTGGACGCCCCTGAAAAATGAGACTTGTTGGTGTTGTGGCGAGATCCAGTTTCAGAATCAGTTTTATGTGAGTAGAGAGCATATGGTCTTGCCTCGGGTTGAATAGACTGACTATGAGATTTTTGCATAAGATCACAGTCCAGCAACTCTGCATAAAAATCCAAAAATGGCATAGATTTCTCCTTAGCAAGGAGCTTATACGCTGTCACAAAAGAATGAAAGGAAAAGTTGAGACCATTGAGAACAGATAGAATTAAATCTGAATCATCAATAGGTTTCCCAACAACAGATAATTCATCAGCAAGGGACTTAACTTCAAGAAATTTTGGCAAGACATGGAGCCTTGCTGTAAAGATGGCAACTTCCTCTTGATAAGAGAAATTTGAGATGTTGAGGGCACAACAAACCGTGTGCCAAGAGCTTGCCCAGCAAGACGAGAAGTCTTAAGATCATAAATGGTGGAAACCATCGCATGAGATAAAGAAGAAACAATCCAACCAAGTACCGTTTGGTCCTTATATTGCCAACCACATAAGCAGAATTAAGAATACCTTGGGCCATTTGTTCATCATTGGAAAATTAAGGAGGACTTGGTTCGGAACCATCAATGATTCCCATGAGACCATAGCTTCGAAACAGAGGAAGTAATTGAGCACTCCAGGCAAGAAAGTTAGTTCCATCAAGTTTGATGGAGATAACCTGAGCTGGATGAAAGGCAGCGGAAGAAAAGGAAGCATCTGTAGTAGCAGTCATAGGATCGACAAAAGCGTTAGCTATAGAATGCTATGATACCATGAAAGAATTGGAAGAACTCTGGAATTACTTACCAGAGACATGTGTATTCTCATTCATATATAACCAAAGTCGTTACAAGAGATAAGAGAAGAGCTTATGTGTTTGTTACAAGAGATAAGAATTACAAGAGATTTAAATACAAGTTTAAATGATAACTGCCGAACATCATGCCAAGTCGCAACGTCGTCTGCAAGTTATCTAGTTTGAACTGGATGATCCTTATCATTATTATTATCCATACATAATATTGTTGTATATATGAAGCATGCACCCATGCATAGTTGTTAAATCGTGAAGGGCTTTCTGATCAATGCGCGCGTGCAAAAGAAATGAGAAATTGAGAATCCTATGCTTAAGCTAGGGTATTACTTGTGGCACGGTTATGTATTTTGAAATTGAATGAGATAATTACTACTTCATTTGTATTTACATATTATCGAATAATTAATTACTTGAATGAAAAAATTTACTTAAACTTGGTAATTAATTTGAGTTAGACACCATGTGTTATGCATACGACCGTTTATGTTGATGTAATGCACAAGATGATCGGCCTCCCATATATAAGGCTCAAATATTTCAGGGTTAAACATTACAAGGAAGAGTACTAAAGGTGGGCGGTTAAGCTCCACATTAACCGGCCAGCAGACAATGAGACTGGAAATCATTTGAGTACTGAGAACATTAGATCATGTCATATATATCTTACAAAACTCAAATTTGTTTTCATCGATGTTTCTGACAACAATTATTTATCATGGATCATTAATGATGTGATTCATTTTGATGAATGAATTTTGAAAATACTATTAAGGAAATGATAGGTTGTCTTTCTTTCCCTCTACTAACTGGACTTGGGCTCGCCATGTCCCTTACCTTGCAAATCTTGCACGTAGCATTCCTTTGCCATCACTTGCTCGTCACACACCTCTCCTACACTATCCCCTGTTGGGAATTTCATGTTCAAGTGGTAGGTTGAGGTCACCAGCTTCAAGTTGTTTAGCGTCAGTTGTCCGATTATGGCGTTGTACAAAGAGTGGGCCTTAACTACGAGGAAGTCCGCCTTGCTAGTCGCCATGAGCCTTCTTATTCAGACGGTGACGGGGAGCGTTATGGACCCCAGTTGTTGTACAGTCTCACCAGAAAACCCCCTCAACGATGTAGGGGATGGCCGCAACCTGTCTTGACTGATCCCCATTTTGGAGAACACCTCCTAGAAAAGGATGTCGGCCAAATTTATGAAATTTATGTGGTGGTTGAGGTTGCTCTAATCCCTAATATCAAAGTTCCCACCAAAGTCTCAGAATTCAGACCAATTAGTCTTTGCAATGTGCTTTATGCGATCTAGCAAAAGTACTGGCCAATAGATTGAAATTAATCCTCCCTATGATTATTTATGCAACACAAAGTGCTTTCGTTCCTGGAAGTTTGATCTCGGACAATATTATTATGGCCTATGAATCAATGCATTCTATGAATAGCAAAACGAAAGTCAAAGCTTGACATAAGCAAGGCATATGATATAATACAATGGGATTTCTTGAGAGCAGTAATGGAAAAAATGGACTTTGCTGGCAGGTGGATTGAGCTAATAATGAGGTGTGTAAAAACAGTCTCGTACTATCAAACAGTCTCATAAATGGCTCCCCTCAAAAAGTTGTCAAACCAACAAGAGCTATTAGGCAAGGTAATCCCATATCACCTTACCTATTCATTATATGTTTTAAAGTTAAGTAGTCTCTTAAAAAATGCAGAAAACTCAAGCCAAATCACAGAATTTTCAAAGGCTCGAGGACAACTACACATTAACATCCTATTTTTTGCAGATGATAGTTTACTCTTCTATTAGGCTAATTCTTTGGAGCGGATTAGACTTCTAAGATTATTGGAGACTTATGAGAAGGCATCAAATCAAAGGCTAAACAAAGAAAAAACTTACATTTTCTTTAGCAGGAACACAAGGCAAGAAGTCAAAGACATCATTATGAGCATAGCAGGAATCAAGTCATCTCTTTCCTATGAAAAGCATCTGGGGTTATCGGCTCTTGTTGGTAAACCTCGATCAAAGTCCTTTAGGAATATTCTGGATAAGGTGAGAACAAAATCAGCAACTGGAAGGTGAAGTTTGTCTCAAGATGGGAGGTAAATCTTACTAAAGTAAGTCATACAAACTCTTCCAACTTACTACATAGGAGTTTTTAAACTTCCAAACTCTTTGCTAAATGAAATCAATAGAATCATGCAAAATTACTGGTGGGTTTAGAAAGAGAATGAAAGGAAGGTTCATTAGGTAAAATGGAACCAAATGGGAACGGCAAAATCAATGAGAGACCTTAGTTTTAGAGACTTGGATAATTTCAATATTGCAATACTGGCTAGGCAAGGTTAGAGAAGGGTGCAAAATCCTAACTCACTAGTAGCAAAGGTGCTCAAATCTAAATACTTCCCAGAGGTTGAATTCCTTCAGGCTAAATTAGGTAGACGCCCATAATTTGTATGGAGAAGTTTTCTGGCAGCAATGCACCTTATTGAAGAATGTACCATATGGAGAATTGGGAATGGAGAAAATGTCAAAATTTGAAAAGATAAGTGGTTCGCCAACCAACATCTTTCAAGATTCAGAGTGCAATGAGGTTATTACATGAAGAAGAAAAGGTTGCACTTCTCATGACACAAAAGCAAAACAATGGAATATTTCACTAGTTAAGGAAGCTTTCTAGAACTTTGAATATGAGATTATAAGCAAGATTTATGTTAGTCCTTGTAATAGTCCTAATAAACTAATTTGGAGATGCAGATCGAATGGCAAATTTTTAGTGAAAATAGCATACCACTTGCAAGGAGAAATACAAGATCGAATAAAGGGGCAATCATCAAACTATATAAACAAGAAAGAGAGCTGGTCAAATATATGGCAACTGAGGATTCCAAATGCTGAAAAAATATTCTAATGGAGAGCTTGCCTTGATGCTCTACCTACTAACACAAATCTTTTCAAGAAAAAGGTGGTAGAAAATCCAAATTGCCTAATATGCTTAGTTGACAGAAAAACAGTGAACATGCAATGCAGGGCTGTAGTTCAGCAAAAAATGTTTGGGGCAATGCTAAAAAAAGATACAAAAAAGCATAATCATGAAGAAGACATTCTTGTAAACTCTAGAAACTATGATTGAGAAATATGAAAATGAGGAATTGGAAGTAGTAGCAGTGGTTGCTCAGAGAATATGGAAGAGAAGTAGGGGTGTAAGGAGTTTGGTCCGGACCGAAAAAACCGACCAGACTGTACCGAACCCCAGACTGGTTGATCTTGGTCCCATAAGTTGTGGACCGAATTCTGAAAAAATTCGGTCCGGTCCCAGGGTTTATAAATTTTGGACCGGACCGAACTCCTATATATATTTAAAAAATATTTTTAATAATTTAATATATTATTTTTATATAGTAATTATATAAGTTAATGATATAATCTTCATCTAATTTATTATCATTGACCAGATAAAATATTTTTTTAATGAGTTAGTTAATAGTCCATATTAATAATTCACTTAATTTTAATTTAGTAATTTAAATAATTTTTTTTATTAATTTATTTGAAAAATAATAATAAATAATAAAAAAATATTTGGATTGAACCAAACAGACTGATTGGACCGGACCAGACCAATAACTATCGGTCCGGTCCAGGGAAAGTGATGGATCGAAAAATTGAAAAATTCATGTCCATCACCCCCTCAACCCAGACCGAACCGATTTACACCCCTAAAGAGAAGGAATACTTTTGTCTTTAATCCAAAATTTACACATCCTAGCTCTCTAGTGTAGCAAACAAAACAGATCATGCATGACCTCAAAACTTTGGCCCCCAAGAATACTACAAATGCTGCAACATCCACAAGACAAAAATATTGTTGCTGGGATGAACCATCAAAGAAAGCACTAAAGATTAATTGAGATACAACAATTGACAAAATTATTTGTAAAGTTGGAGTTTGGGTAATTGTGCGTGACTGGGAGGGAAGAGTGATGACAACAATGAGAATGAGAATATTATTCTCATTTTCGGGCCTGAGTTGAGTCTAAGAAATGTCATTCTAGAGGGAGATACTCTACAAATTGTCAATGCAATTAAAGATTCTTAAGCTCAATGAAACAATACAGGAATTTTAATCACAGACGTTAAAAAAAAAACTCACAAAATTTGATCATTGGTGTGTTCAACACATTAACAGGGAAGTGAACATTGTGGCTCATGCATTAGCAAAAAATGCACTAGGAATATCTTATATTATTATTGACATGGAGGAGAGTCCTTCTTGTATTCAATCCCTATTATAAAGGAGAATTATTAATAAAATTTTGATTTAATTTTTTAAAAAATAAAATTATTTCACTCTTATCTCACTATTATGAGGTGGTATCAATTATCAGAATTTAAATTATTTTTAAGAGAAAATTAAAAAATGATCTAAAAGTGAGAGAAAGTGTAATATTTATAAAATGAGAAATGTTACAAGAAATCTTTAAACCACACACATCTACCTAACCAACATGTAATTTGTCATTTTTGTCATTCTATTTAAACACACAGACACACATATTTAAGCATTAAGTATGAATGTAATTGGTCCGGTTTTAGATATTTTTTAGAACCGAACTAATATACACCGGTTTTGAAAGTTTAAGAACTGATACCGGACCTATTCAGTATTCACCACAGAAATCAGAACTTCCAATTTTTTTGGTTTGGATCTGGTTTTTCTAGTTTTTCTAGTTTTATAGATAAACAAAATCATACTCCAATAAAATTTTAGCAAGTAATTGACTCATATCCCTCATTTTATGTTTTATTAATTTTATATTATAAAATTAAAATTTATATGTTATATCAAAATTAAAATGTTATATTAAAAATTATAAGAGTAATTTGTATTATATCATAATCAAATGTTATATTAAAATTTATAAGATTAATTTTATGTTATATCAAATGTTATATTAATTTTATGTAATATAATATGATTAATATACATGAATAATAAGATTTTAAAATTTCATGTCATATTAATTAGCAATTTAGCATATAATATATATAATACAATATAAAAAAAAATCTATTAAAATATTTTATATATAATACAAAAAATTAAAAATATATATGTACCGGTTTGATTCTGTTCGAACCAGTGTTCTAGAACTCAAAAATGAAACCGGGCTAGTTTTCAACTCATTTTGCTAAGTAGGAAGTTATGAACCGGTACTGGTTCGGTCCGGCTCACTGGTTCTTTAAAAAAGAAAAATAATTGGGGCTGTCACGCGGCTGTTAAGAGAAAAGCCTTGTGAGTTTGGGCCTCGTTTAGAACCCAGTTAGGCTTTGTGAGCCCCACAATCAAGACTCCTAATTTGACCCGTTCCTAAACGAAAGGCCCAGACCCTTCCAGAAATTTAACCCAACACCAACAATCGTCAATCGCTTCCTTTAATCCTTAACCAACCCGAACTCCTGCTCCGAAACCTAAACAAACCGACGGAAACTTCTTTATAAAAGTCCCTCGCGTCTCGACTCTCCACAGCAGACCTCCAGACCAGACCACCTCAACAACGAGAGAAAACTTGTGGTTTAAGATTCTTTTTCATATAGAGAGTTTTGTAGACACAGCGAGGGAGCCATGGATTTCGAGCTTAGGAGAGCCAGGGAGAAGTTGGAGAAGGAGCAGAAGGAGAGGAAGGAGAAGGCTAAGGTGAAACTGGATAGAGAAAGGAAGGGTAAGGAGGAGGCTAAGAGGCAAAGAGAAGCCATTGAAGCTGCTCAGAGATCGAGGCGCCTTGATGCAGCCGAGGCCCTACTCAAGGTCCCTCCTTCTCACCTACCCATCTAATCTGACCAAATCGTGACCCCCTTTGTGTGTTTTAGCTTTTTTTATTTTGCAATTTTTTTTTATTCTCTAATTGGTTTATGATTAATTTTTCATGATAATCAGATTGATTGTATGGATCAGAAAACTCATTTTTCATCTGGTGTATTAATAATTTATTAGTTAGGTTCCGTTTCTTTCTTGGAAAAGTGGCGTCCTAGAGTTTTTTTTTTTTTTTTTTTAAATAGATTCATTGATTTTGGCGATGTGTTTTGTGAAGCTTTGGAATATTTATTATGAGTTTCTTTTTAGGTTCGGATGACGAAAGTTTTTCTTTCCACTAAAAGTTTACTTTTATTTGAGGCGAAGCTTTTTCTGATAAGAATTATTGTTGAAAGGAAGGAAGTCTTGGGCAATCTGGGACTTTAGAATTGAATTCATTGTCGTATATTCTTTTATGTGCGAATGTTATAATTACGTTTGCTGTGTAGGAAGCAAAATGGATGAACATTAGTTACTGAATTTGTACGCATTCTTCAAATGGAAAAGGCATTCTTTTCATCTTAAATGCTAAGCCAGTATTTTTTTATTTCCAGATGTAATGTATCTACTATTGGTAGTATGCTTATTGTGAAAACAAGCTTTTCTGATATATTTTTTTTTGTTGAGACCGTGCTCCCAAATTTTTATATGTTTCTCTCTCAAATTACTCTTTCACTTTATTTTGTTCCCTTTAATCGGTAAAGATAAATTCAATCTTCTGCATGGATGATGATGGAATGATTTATTACAGGCTTGGCCTTTGCACGAAAACCTAAAATTTGCAGTCCTTTTACATATATTGTAGCCTGAGATAAACTTATTATGCCTAATATCAAGAAGTAAACGTTACCTTTTGAATACATTGTTTTTAGGCTGATCAACAAATGCAAGAAAATGTACTTGCTGGAAGAGGAATCATGTTTTACCGTGTATTGGAAGCTGTACCATATCAGGGTATTGGAGATAAGATCAAACTCCCTCCATCCTGCTTCACTGAATTGTCTGATCAAGGTGCTTTTGATAAGGGACCAATGTACTTCCAATTGTCAGTAGTTCATCAGGAGGTTTCTTCAGACACACATGCCACTGATGATGAAAATCTTCGGAATACCCATTCAGGCGTTTTGGAGTTCACTGCAGATGAGGGTTCCGTTGCACTTCCTCCTCATGTATGGCACAATTTATTTCCAGGAGAAACTCAAAAAACTTCATTGATTGAAGTTCGTTATGTCTGGCTGCCAAAAGGAACTTACGCAAAACTTCAACCTGAGAGGATAGGTTTTTCAGATTTACCAAATCACAAGGCTATCCTTGAAACAAGCCTTCGCCAGCATGCTACCCTTTCTCAAGGTGACATATTGACAGTCAATTATGGGGAGCTAGCGTATAAGCTACAGGTCCTTGAGTTAAAACCCTCATCAAGCATATCTGTTCTAGAAACAGATATTGAAGTCGATATTGTTGGTTCTGATTCAGCTTCTGAGAGAACAGATCAGCATGTCCTCAACCCACTAGTACTTGGAAATTCTGAATCTGGAATCATTGGCGAAGGCAATTACATGTACTACAAGTTCTCAATAGACAATGATACGTTGGGAAGAATTGCTACAGGAGATGCCAGAATTGAGGTAAAGATAGAAGCAGAAACAGATGGTGGAGATACTGATCTTTACATTTCCAGGCATCCTCTGATATTCCCAACTCGGCACCAGCATGAGTGGTCTTCCCATGATATTGGTTCGAAGACCTTGATTCTTAGCTCTAAAGATGAGAACTTGGGGGCAGGTACTTATAGTGTTGGCGTATATGGCTTCAAAGGAACAAGCAAATACAATATTTCAGCGAGTGTTCAGGATGACTACAAGCTGAAGGTGGGTCAGCAGGCTGTGTCTTCCTCATCTCCTATGGAGATGGATACTGTAGAGTGTAGGAATTGCAAGCATTATATTCCCAGTCGGACTATTGCACTTCATGAAGCCTATTGCAGCAGACACAACATTGTTTGTCGCCATGCTGGTTGTGGAGTTGTTCTTAGGGTTGAGGAGGCCAAGAACCATGTGCACTGTGACAAATGTGGGCAAGCTTTTCAGCAGGGAGAGATGGAGAAGCATATGAAAGTGTTCCATGAGCCACTTCACTGCCCATGTGGAATAGTCCTTGAGAAAGAACAGATGGTGAGCAACCCTGTGGAGTGGCTTTCTATGTGCTTCATAGACCTCATATGCATCTTCTGACAGTCTTAATTACCTTTATAAACGTGTACTAATCTTCTTCTTCTTCTTTGCTTATTTTGGCAGGTGGAACACCAAACTTCAGTTTGCCCTCTCCGCCTAATCAGTTGCCGGTTTTGCGGAGACATGGTTCAAGCTGGAAATTCTGCTGTGGATGTTCGGGACAGACTAAGAGGATTATCTGAGCATGAAAGTATTTGTGGGTCGAGGACTGCCCCATGTGATTCATGCGGGCGTTCAGTCATGTTGAAGGACATGGACATCCACCAGATTGCTGTTCATCAAAAGAGCTAAGGCGAAGTCGACTTCCCAGTTTCAATACACATAGATAGGGCCGGTTTGCTTGGTTGTTTAGTTTTAAGTGGAGAACTTGCAGCGCTGCAATGGAATCCATGTACAAGCAGAGAACTCATTCCTGTAAAAAAAAGAAGTAAAGGAGGGGTAAATCTTGGTGTATTGAGAGCATTGAGCAGCTTGAAATACCTTTCGACTGTTTGTGAATGTGAATAAGACAATGTAGAAATTGTTGATTCTGTGAACTGCAATTGTGATTCTGATTAATATTACGAATTAAGATATTCCAGTCTGGATTAAGGAACATACTTTAATGTTCCTTCCATTTTTATCATTCAGTTTCTGAGATATTTGCGATCTGATTTTCATACCTGCCATGTTCTATATTAACCCGGCAATGAGATTTTTATCATTTTTAGCAGTCTTGTATCGTGACATTAATTGTGTTTGTGACCTTTCGCTGAGCCCATGCTTGCAAGAAGTTGGACATATAAGATGGCATGTCTTCGGCATAATTAGATGTGGACACAATCTGACTGATCTAATGGGACAGCCGCTGACCGGTTGTCGTGTTTCATGAAACAGTGGCACTGTAAAAAAGGCCGGGTGCAAAGCAATTTGTAAAGTCGCACCTTCGGAAATACTGATACTTGTTTACTTAATTACAAACTAATATGAAAGCCTGAAGTCTCCTTTCTGGCCTCTCTCGAAAGAGAACAGAGATGGTGTAAAAGTTTTAAGTGAGCGAGTTAATTCCCATTTGGATAGTAAAAATATTTTATCTCATCTCATCTTTTTATTACAACTTTCTCAAATTTTCACATTAAATGTTTCAATTTTTTCAAATCTTAAAACAATAATAATATTATAAAATAATATTATAACAATATTTCATTTAACTTTTAACTTTCATATAAAACTATTTCATCTCATCTCACTATCCAATTCACTATCCAAACGGAGACTTAGTCTATGTTGTGGGTAGAGGTGAGTTTCTTTAGTATTACAGTCATGGAAGGTATCGAAGAAAAGTGGGGCCAATTAAGACTCACAGAGGAAGAGGATGCATCAGTTGAACTTGAGGGGGATGCAATGGATGAGGTGCAGCGAAAAGGAGAAATGTGTTTGATTGGTAAAGTTTGTTCTGAGCAATCGGTTGTTCTGGAGACCATAATGACAAAGATATGGAGGTTGAGCAAGCCGTCAATTTTTCAAGAAGTGGGGCCAAATGGGTTCATTATCACTTTTGCAAATCATGCGGATAAGCAAAAGATAAAAGGGGGAAGGCCATGGTTTTTCGACAATGCTCTGTTTATTATTAACCCGTATGATGGCTCCACTCAACCACAAAGCATGAAATTTGATAGAGCAGCTTTTTGGGTCCAATTACATAATATGCCCCTAGTTGGTATGAATAGAGAATGTGGTGAAAGAATTGGAAGATCTATTAGAGTTGTGGAGGAGGTGGATGTAGAGGAAGATGACATGGAATGGGGTACATTCTTACGAGTAAGAATCCTACTCGATCTCACTAAACCACTTGCAAGAGGATGTACTGTCACGATAAATGGTTCAAAATTCTAGATCCTAGTGAAATATGAAAAACTGTCACGATTTTGTTTCAAGTGTGGCCAAATTCTTCATGATACAATGGGATGTCAGCTAAAGGTTCATCAAGGTTCAAAGACTGTCCAATTTGGCCCATGGCTCTGAGCAGAAACAAGTATAATAGGACGACTGGATCCCAGTGGAGGAGAACCACATAAGGATGAAGTGACCAAAGAGTAAACCAACGGAGCACGATGCTCAAAGGTGGTGAGGAGAAGATTGAGCAGAATCATAGAAGGATGACATATATGGAAAGTGAGCTAGAATATGATAGAGACGACAAATCAGGAGGAGAGGATCGGCAAGAGAATTCTTACAGGGACACCACGTTGATTGAGGAGACTAGTAAGGAAAGATCTCAAAATGGAAAAAAATTTGAAAGAACGGGAGGATTTGAGGGAGTTATGTGAGTATGAAATTATGGGCAATAACGCAAAGGAAATAATGGAAGGGATAGAAAAGGAAAGAGGAAGTAGTGATGGAAGTATGGGTGAGGGTTTGAAAATGGTGGACCAATGTAGAGATGGGCTTATTCTAAATGGGCCAAATATGTGTGATCCAAGGCCTAAGTTACCCCCATAAAGGCAGGCTGAACGTGTTCCAATGGAGGCTCAACTAAGCTGGGGCCTAGTATCAACAAGTGACCAAGTCAACCACCATCAACAGAAGAGCCATAAAACCCAAGCACATGGCAGTTGGGAGAAGAGAGCTCAAGCTACAGGTACAGTCTCTGATTTTACTCTTAAAGAAATAGGAAAGAATAGGGTACTTGGGGAAGAGAGTGAGCTGAATCCTCAATCATGTTTGTTTAAAAAGTAGGGGTGTCAAATCGTGTTAACGGGTTGTGTTCGTGTCATGTCAAGGTATATACATTATACTTAATTGGTTAACACGAATACGACCCGTTAAGGATTTCGTGTCAAAATTTCAAACCCGAACACGACACGGTAAGATAACTGGTTGACACAATACGATCCGTTAATGAATAAGAAATAAATTGACACGACACGACACGACATGACTCGTTCCGTTTCAACCCGTTTACATTAGTGGGTTGAACAAATACGATATAACACGACACAACCTATTTGACCTGATTGATTTTATATAAATATATAAATATAAATAATATCTATAAAAAATAAAAAAACTAACTACTAGTCTAAAATTACAATACAAACAAATATGATCCACACAATTTGTAATAATATTCATTATTAAAATTACATCTCAAATATAATAAACAAAACATATATTGTAAATATATTAATGTTACAATCTCAAATATAATAAAAAATTAAAAATACAAATAAAAAAGAAATTTAGAACTTGAAGAAGGAAGTGGGTTAGGTAGTTTAGGGTTTTTTGAATTTGTTTGGTCTAAGGGTATAAAGATAAATTCAATTTTCTTAACGGGTCATAACTGGTTGACCCGTTAGTGACCACCCGTTAGTGATCCGTTAAGCAATTGTATCTTAACGGGTCAACTCGTTTCGACCCGAACTCGTTAAGGCTAAACCCTAATCTGCTTTTATCGTGTCGTGTTCGTATTGGGTTAACGGGTCGTATCATATATTGCCACCCCTATTAAAAAGTATAGAAGAAGTGATGAGGTTAACTCCTCTTCTAAATTGAAACAGAATCATATAGAGGAAGATGATGTGGATTTTAACAGAACTATATCGGCAGAGGCTAGAACCCAGCCCTGCCAAACGCCATGAAAATCATGAGTTGGAATTTCGGTGGGCTTGGAAACCCACAAGGAATTCGAGCTCTTCGTGATTTGGTCATGAAGAAAGGTCTCGAGGTTTTATTTTTACAAGAAACAAGACTAGTTGCTAGAAGAATGGAATTGCTAAAGTTGAAGTTGGGTTTTGAGAATTGTTTAGCAATGAATTATGAAGAAAGAAGTGGAGGTATAACTTTATTATGGAAGAGTGGCATCAAGTTAGAGGTGTTAAATTTCTCCAAGTATCATATAAGTTGTGTTAAAGAAGAAGGAGGTGATGAAGCAAAATGGATGTTAACAGGAATTTATGGCCATCCTAATACCACAAAAAGACATGAGACCTTGAATCTTATAAGGACTCTGAAGAGGTCAAATGAGCAAGCATGGTTAGTTCTTGGCGATTTTAATGGGATTCTAAGCAATAGAGAAAAAAAAAAAGAGGTAGGCCTCGACCAGAGAGACAGATGTATGAATTTAGAGTTGTTGTAACAGAAGAGATCTGGGATATTCAGGAGTCCAATTCACTTGGTGTAACAAAAGAGATAATGAATATAGCATTAGTGATAGATTTTTAGCAAATCTGAGATGGAGCTCTCTTTTTCCCACTGCTAGTGTTACACATGAAGTAGCAGCTCACTTAGATCATCTTCCTATCATATTGAATCGGAGTGGAGAGAATTTTCACATAAGGGAGATTAGACTCTTTAGATTCGAAGTTATGTGGGTAGAGTCAGCAGATTGTGAACAAGTGGTAAGGGAGGCATGGCTAGCGGGTTCAGGATCTAGAGACCTAAGTCTGTGATGGGAAAATCAAGAGTTGCAATGAAAAACTTGAAAGGTGGAATAAAAACAGCTTTGGGCAGGTTAGACAAAAAATACAGATCTCAATATCACGTTTGAAGAAGTTGCTAGATGATGATCCTCAATGTTTAAAGATTACAGAACACAAAGAAGCTAAAGTTGAAGTACAAAAGTGGCTATAAAGAGAAGAGATAATGTGGAGACAGAAATCAAAGGCTTTGTGGCTCAAAGAAGGGAACCAAAATACAAGATATTTTCATCACAAAGCTACTCAGAGGAGAAAGAAGAACTTGCTAAAAGGTATCCGAGATGAAAATGGGACTTGGAGAGTTGAGGAAGCCCGAGACAAGGTGATACTAGATTATTTTCGCAAGTTGTTTACTGCATTAGGCCAGTATGGGGATATGGATTTCTTAGAAGGCCTTAATGGAAGAATAACAACATATATGTATGAGACTCTACACATATGTTCAAAGCATAAGAAGTTTATGAAGTATTGTAGCAAATGAATCCTGCAAAAGCACCTGGGCTTGATGGCATGTCCCCACTGTTCTTCCAAAGATACTGGGATATTGTTGGTAAAGATGTCACATCAGTAGTGTTGGATGCTCTAAACAATGGTAAGTTCTCAAAGGATATTAACTATACTTTCATTACTTTGATTCCTAAGAAGAAAAAACCTGAAATAGTGGCTGACTATAGGTCTATCAGTTTATGTAATGTGATTTATAAGCTGTTGTCAAAGGTTCTAGCAAACAAATTGAAAGCCATTCTACCCACAATTATTTCTTCATCACAAAGTGTTTTTGTCTCGAGAAGACTTATAACTGATAATATTCTTGTTGCTTATGAGCTTATACATTTTCTTAGATAGAAGAGAAGTGGAAAAACTGGTTACATGTCCCTTAAGCTAGACATGAGTTAGACATATGATAGAGTGGAATGGGGATTTCTAGAACAGGTAATGAAAAAGTTGGGCTTTAATAAAAAGTGTGTGCAATTGACTATGTTGTGTGTGAGAACTGTCTCTTTCTCTATTCTTGTTAATGGTTAACCAAAAGGCCCAATAATTCCATCTAGAGGTTTGAGACAAGGGGGTCTTCTATCCCCTTATCTATTTTTACTATGCACTGAAGGACTGATGACTCTTTTACAAAGGGCTGAACTTGATAAATCAATGGAAGGTATAAGAATTGGGCTCCAAAAATAAACCATCTTTTGTTTGGTGACCACAATTTTTTTGTTTTGTAAAGCAAGTTTGGAGGAGAATCAGAGGATCCAACAACTGCTGGAAATTTATGAAAAAACATCTGGTCAAAAGGTTAATAGCAAGAAAACTTCAATAGTGTTCAGTAAAATTGTTGACACTAGGCTGCAAGAGGAATTAATGAGGTTTTGGGGTGTGCAAACTTTATAGCAATATGATAAATACTTGGAATTGCCTCTAGTGGTTGGTAGAGCTAAAAATGCTACTTTCTCTGATCGAAAGCACAAAGTTTGGAGAAAAGTCCAAAGCTAGAAGGAAAAGCTACTATCCCAATATACTGCCCCATCTACAAAGAAAATATGAGAATAAAGTTCGTAGGGTGAGTTGGAGTAAGATGTGTGAACCTAAAGTAGCAGGGAAATGGGATTCAAAGACTTGAGAACTTTCAATATGGCTATGCTAGCTAAGCAGAGGTGGAGGGTTATGAATGAAGACTCAAGTTTGTTGCATCAAGTTCTCAAAGCTAAATATTTCCCCACTACAGATTTTAGAAATGCTCAACTGGGTGTATTGATGTATGGACAGACAAGTAGATACCAGATTATAGTTTCCCTCAACTATGTGAGGATTAGCATAGAAATCGGAATAAAGGGGTAAAAGTGGCAAGCCTGATTGATCCAACAAAGCAATGGTGGGATGTGGAGAAAGTTGGAAGCATGTTACCCCCTAGAGCAGCTGAAGTGTTGAAATTGTGTTGGCATCAGGGAACAAAGAAGAGAGACTTCTATGGGATCATGAGAAAGATGGCCAATATAGTGCAAAAAGTGACTATCGATTGTTCCATTCACTTAGTGAATCCCCACATGCAGGTGAGAGTTCAAATGCCACAGAACAAAACCATTTTGGAAGAGACTTTGACAGCTTCAACTACCAAGTAGGGTGAAGGTCTTTGTATGGAGAGCTTGTAGGGATAGCCTGCCAACTCTGCATAATTTGAGAAATAAAAGGATCCTCATGGAGGAAGGTTGCAAATTCTGTAGTAAGGGTGTGGAAGATGTAGGTCATGCCCTTTACTACTGTTCTTCTATAAGAGACTGCTAGACCCAACAGCTGAAGTGTCTACCATCAGAGGACTGTCAAGAAGATTTTGTGGAGGTAGCCAAGAAATTTATGAGCAAAGGCAGCAAAGAAGACTTGGAGAAATTTTTTCTAATTGCATGGGGACTATGGTATAAACTAGATCAGAGAATACAAAGAGAAAGTCCTATTACCTGAGCAAGTGGTGGAACATGCTTTAGCTCTACACAAAGATTATAAGGAGGCTCGAGGTTAACCAATGAAGATGGCTCAAAGACAGTGCTGCCAGCATTCTCCACTTGCAGGAAGTATGAAATTGAATGTAGATGGGGCAGTGTTTATGGATCAGCAAAAAATAGGTGTGGGTATTATTCTTAGAGATATAGGAAAGATCATCATGGTTGCTAGTAAGAAGGAGTATGAAGTGAAGGATCCAGCTGAAATTGAACTTTTGGCAATCTTGAGAGGTCTATAATTGTGTGTGCCTCTTAGATTGCAGGAGCTGATTATTGAGAGTGATTCTCTACTTCTGGTAAGTGAACTACAACAAGATCATGTATATTTAGCTTTTTTGGGCAACATTATAACAGAGATAAAAGATTTGATGAAGAGGTTCTGAATTTGTACTGTGCAACATATTGGGAGGAACGGTACTGAAGCTACCCATCGACTGGTTAGACATGCTTGGCATGTTGATGATATATTGGTTTGGTGGAATTCTTTTCCAGAATGTATTTCACAAATTATTTGGTTTGACAAACAATTTTAATGTTTTTGTCTTCTTCTTTTTTTATAATGGAAGGATGCTTTGCTATAAAAAAACAAATATGACTTTTTTTTTTCTTTTTTTATAACAGAACATATATCCTTCATAATGAATAAATCAATGACAATGAAATACAATTACAAATCGGCATATAACAAGATAGAATAACATCTCGATACTGATGCCACTATTGAATAGTGTCATCCACAACATGAGCATGTCTTGCAAGTACGGGTGTAACCGGTCCGGTTCAGTCCGATTTTGAATATTTTTTAGAGCTGAATTGGTATCCACCTGTTTTAAAAATTGAAAAATCGATAACGGACCGATTAACCACCTAAATCGAAACTCTCGATTTTTGCACTTTTGGTCCAGTCCAGTTTTTCTAGATTTATGGATAAACAAAATCATATTGCAACAAACTATAACAAATGACTGACTCATATCCCTCATTTTATATGTTAATATCAAAATTTAAATGTTATATTAAAAAGATAAGATTAATTTATGTTATATCATAAATCGAATGCTATATTAAAACTTTTAAGATTAGTTTTATGTTATATAAAATGTTATATGAATTTTATGTTATAAGATTAATAGACATGAATAATAAGATTAAAATTATTTTATATTATATTAATTAAAAATTTAGCATATAACATATATAATATAAATAATATTTTATATTAACATATAAAAAAATAAAAAATATATTGGTTGGGTTCGGTTCAAACCAGTTTTCTAAATATAAAAACCAATATCAGACCGGTTTAGAACCAGTTTCAATTTTTAAGAACCGGTTATGAACAGGACCAAACACATCAGTTCGATCTGATTCAACCGGTTTATCCTTTTTTTTTACACTCCTACTTGCAAGCAAGTGAACTACTTCATTTCATTGCCTACCAACATGGAGCACTTGATACTCATTCAACCGGTGAAAGAGACTTTGAATTTCTATAATTACATCCCCTTGTCTCGAAAAATTAGGTTCCTTAGAACCAATAGGTTCAATAATAGACAAAGATAGCAATTCCAAAATCAAATTAGGAACACATAAATGCAAGATCATCTATAAACTCTTCAATGCAGTCAAAGCTTCTATATCATCCACTTCAAACACTCCATTTTCCTTCCGACTTAAAAGCCAATAAAACATCACCTTTATTATCCCTTAAAATAACATCAGTGTGAAAATCAAAACAAAGAACCATCAAAATTAAGTTTAACCTTATCCTAGGATGGAGGTTTCCAAGATAGCAAAGTCTCTTTACACACAACCAACTATTGAGTTTTAATACTATATAGCTCTCAACATACGTTAAATAATTATCAATAATCTCTTGAAGTACACAAATTTTGAAATAACTTAAAATTTTTCTATTTCCATATACTCCACGAAATATTAAGGAAAATAGAAACTAAATTCAAATCAACCCTCATTAAGTCCCAAACCATAGCAACAAAACGACCAGCTACCTCCAAAAAAGAAAAACCTGAGGACCAACTAATATGATATATAATATTAGTTGGCATTAAGTCATTTAATTGTGATATATAATAATGAATTATTCTATTATCAAGTTTGAATGGTGAAACTATTTCATTTCATTTCGTCATTACAATTTTCTTAAATTCTCGTACAAAATATAATAAAGAATTCAACTTTTTCAAATCTCAAAACAATAATAATATTAAAAAAATAATATTATATCAATATTTTATTTAATTTTCATCTCAGCTCACTATCCAAACGGCACATACTCTACTCGTAGGCTTGAAAATATTATTTTTCTATAACAATAAATGTTTGCGTATCGCATACAATTATAGAAGATCATAGAACAACTTGTATGAATTATGAATACTTGTTATCAATTAAATTCAGAAACTTTCATAATTCACCTTCCTTATACAACGCTTTGCTTTTAGTGCAAATCTTAAAACCATGATACATCATAGATCTTATTTATGAAATTGGTCAAGTATTTTAAAAATCCTAATTTTTATACATTTATCTTTTCGCCCTTGAGTTTTCAATTTTATTATATTGTTTATTATATGACAATTTCTATCAATATAGTACTTCTATCGTATTTCTATTAACAAAACTTAAAGGAAATTTGCATGTGACATGTATAGACGATGCGTGACATGCCACATGTCTACAAAAATAAAAATATAGACGTAGTTTAAAAGGCTAAAAATCTTTTAAAATACCTAAAGGATTTCTAGAAATCCTAACAAAAACAAAACTAAAATGCATAAGAAAAAAAATAATTTTAAAAAATGTATAAGAAAATATAAAGAAATATATTTATAACATGCAAAAACGCAAGAACATAAATAAAAACTTTTAATTAAAAGTGATTTATTATGTATCAATCACTATTCACTCTCATATCCTATACATATAATTTTTTTATAGAGTGTGAGAGTGTTTTTTATAGAATATGGAGTATTTTTCATAAGGTGTGGGAGTGTTGAGCGGTAAATAGTAACTGATGTGAAGAACTTTTCTAATTAAAAATCATGAAATAAAATTAAAAAGAGAGAGAAAATACTAAAAAGTTCATGTTAACATGAAAATCATTAATTAAGCTATAAACAAATTTATCCAATATGTTGTTTTCAATTTAAATTTTTATTTTATTTTATATTATAAAAAACAATAAAAATTACTTCAGATATGTGGAATCTATGTTATAATAATAATCTATAAAATAATATTTTTAGAGTTTCTTTTATAACCATTTCCTCAAAATAAATAAATAAATAAATAAAATGATGGAAACTGTATGTCGGCAATAAAGCTTTTTATCCATGTTCGGACTAAAAAGTCAAAAGCAGGCGAGACATTCTGCTGTGCGCGTTCACATGCTATAATAATATAAAAAATTAAAAATAGTAGCCGTTGAAGACACCCCCGCCCCTATCTGTATACTGTTCTCTTCACCTGCCGGCAACTAAATCCCGAGTGGTCCACCTCCCCACCCCCCCCCCCCCCCCCCCCCTACGTATTTAATCCTTTCTTTATTACTTTAAACTAAAATAAGCAAATTCAATATTCCAAACCTGAAACCTGAAGCGACAGCCGGAAGGTATGGTAACGTCACCGGTGCCTCCTCACTCCCAGTTCTTATTCACCTTCCTCATTTTATGAAACGCACCGCACTACGACACTCGCTCGCCGTTACTCTCTCTCTCGACGGACTCTATAAACGCTGCGGTTTTTTCTTTTTCCGGGGAGTGGGGACCGGGGCTCTTTTCAGCTTTTTCGAGTCCCCTCTACTTCTCATTGATCCCGAAAACGCTGGGTTTCGGTTTTGCTAGCTCTCTGTGTCCACTCCGCCTCTGATCTCTTGTTGCTCCTCTTCATCCTCCGCTCTAAAGATTGAAGCACTTGGTCTCCGTGAACTCTCAAACTCCGAAGGATTCAAGCATCCGCTCCCGTTGAACCCGAGTACGCTCTGTTTGGGCTCTGGTCTTCCACTGTTCTTGTTTCCTGAGCAGAGTTCCTGCGGATAGAGTGGTAAGGGTGGGACCAAGTTTGCGTTTTCTGCTTGATCCAATGCCTGTTTGGTTGTTAAGGAAATGTGCGCAAGTTATAAGATGTTATTCTTTTTTAGGGTTCTTAATTTCGGAACTCTAGTACTTACTATCATGATAAAATAAAATCGAACACTAATAACAGTGCGGTAACAGTATGAATTTTTGGCTTTTTACTGTCTGTTTGGCTGCTTAGAACATGATATTTTGGTGTTTACGAGGATTATATATGTTTGTATTTAAGTCTGTTTGTATCTATACGTCTTTTTTTTTCTTATTTCTAATGCTTCAAGAATTAAATTTTAATGCAATGGCCGTTTGGTTCTGAGTATTTATCTTCTGACTTCACTGTCGTTTTGTTGCTCTGAAAACGAGGGTAACTACAGGACAATAAAACGTAAATTTCTTTTTAAATATATATGTGGACACACACACACATATATATGTGTTTCTTGCCTCAACTCTGGAAAATAAAGTACCTTCTGCCTTTATTTATATTGATTAATCAACTTTTCAAGGATTGAACTCTATCTATGCTGAATTTGGTTGCTGAAAGGTGGAGCAAGTGTTGACTGCTGAAATTTATGGTGTTTTATTCCAGTTGAAATTTCATTTTAGGATTATTTGCTTTCCCGATTTTTCTTGGCAACCAAAAAGATAATGTGAGTTCCAGTCTTATGTCTAGTTTCCGTGCTTTAAGAATACACACACACATGTTTTTGCGTCAAGGACTTGACAGGTTATGGAACAAACCCGAGTTTTGTCGTGCTGTCTTCTCCTTTTCTTTATCTATTATTTAATTTCTTTAAGTTGTTCTTTTAATTTTGGAAGTTCAATTCATTTCAACTCATCTCAACTCATCATTACAACTTTTTTAAATTCCAACATAAAATATAATAAATAATTCAACTTTTTCAAATCCCAAAATAATAATAATAATAAACAATAATATTCTAACAATATTTTATCATCTCAACTCAACTCAACTCAATTCAACATCTTGATATAAAGGGGACATTCCCTTCCAGGCAAAGCACCGGAAGTGAAGACTAGCTTTTGTTCAAACCATGCTTTTGGGCTGCATTCTATTCCTAATTTTATTTAGTACTCCTTCATGAAGATGGGGGACTCTCCTTCATGAGTTCCAGTCTTATTCAGTGTCCAAAGTGGTGCCCTGTGATTATTCTTCAGGTGTATATTACCTTGTTATTCACTTATAAGCCTCACTTACTGGTATCTGATCAATTCTTCCTGTTGCTTATACTGGCTTCCTTCTTGTATCATCAAACTGTCACCCATTAATATATCACGAACATCGTTTGATACCAAATTTGAAGTACGTTCTAAACTATAAATTATTTTAATTGATAATATTGGTCTGGATGCTGCCCTCCAAAAACAAAATAAATATAATTGCATTTCATGCTCCTTGTAAACTCTTATTAGGTTATTCTCATGTATACTCCATGTGTACTTGGGCGTTGCCTACTTCTATGAATAAAACTTCTTGATTACCTATCAAAACAAATTGCATTTCATGCTCCAAATTTTTAAGCGACCAGCTCAGGTGCAAGATACTATCATTAACGGCTGGTATTTTAGGAAATTATCATTTTTTTGGGGGAAACTATCAAAGCTCCGAAAGTAAACATTAGTTTTTGTTCAAACCATACTTTGAGGCTGCAATCAATACCTGATCTTATTAAGGTGGGGGAATCTCTTTTACCAAAAACAGGTCGTGTCCAAAGTGGTGCCCTGTGATTATTCTTCAGGTGTACAGTACCTAGTTATTCTTCTTTTTTTTTTTTTTCAGGAAATCATCATTGCTTTCTTTGAGGTGCTCATATGGCTACACTTAAGGATATAGAAGTTGCAGCAGCTATCAATATCCTCACTGCATTTGCTTTCTTTGTGGCATTTGCCATACTTCGGCTTCAACCCATCAATGATAGGGTCTACTTTCCAAAATGGTATCTGAAGGGTTTAAGAAGCAGTCCACTCAACAGTGGTGCATTTGTAGGCAGGTTCGTTAATTTGGACTTCAGGTCATACATCAGGTTTTTGAACTGGATGCCTGCTGCATTGCAAATGCCAGAACCTGAGCTAATTGATCATGCAGGGTTGGATTCTGCTGTTTACTTGAGGATCTACTTAGTAGGGTATGCTCTTAAATGCTATTTTTCTTCTGTAGCGTGCAAGGTTGAATGTTAACTGTCTTTTTATAGTCTAATGTCAATCCAAGGAGTTTTGAGTAGTCATTCTACATTTTCCATGTGCAGAGCTTTGTGCTAATATATTCTGTGGATTAACTTTTTTCCCACATGTTTGCATGGGGAGGATGTGACATTTTAACTGAATATTTTTCTTACTTCGGACTTTGGTTTGTTACTTTGTCCTGTTGGATTGATTCTATCATTTCTGCTATTTAAGTGCAGGCTAAAAATTTTTGTTCCTATTGCATTCCTGGCTTTTGCAATCATGGTACCTGTCAATTGGACTAATGTCACCTTGGAGCGCTCAAATTTAACTTATAGTGACATAGATAAGCTTTCTATTTCAAATATTCCAATTGGATCTCATAGGTATGCAGATCTTTCTATTGCTATCTATTGTGTCTTATTTTATTCTTTATACGTTCTTTCCTATGCCATCCTTATCAAATGTTATTTATGAACTTTTTGTTGACTTTAAGTTCTACTTGCTAACTGTAGCCGTCTTTTACTACAGTTCTACTTCTTAATAATGAATGCCTCCTTTTTCATTTTTTTTTTGGGGTTAGTAAAAAAAGGAATCAAAAGGAAAAGATTCTTATGTTAGTACTAATACTGTAAATGACATATTGTCAGGTCAAAATTGTTACCAACACCGGGTACTTGGGCTATGCCTATTTATATCATCAATACAATCCTTTTTTACCCCCCAAAAAAACAGGATATTACATTTTTCTGCAAGTCCATGTGCAAGGTGGAATGATGTAACTGGATGATTATTTTGTGACTTTAGTATGTTTGATACTTATATCCGCTATCTTTGTGAGCATTTGGTTAGCCCTCAATTACTTTTCTCATTCTAATGACTGCTTCTGTTGTCCATCGTAATAATAAAATATGTTAGTTATAGTCTACAACTCTTTGTTTTTATGGTTTCAAGAGCAACTAGCGTACTGGGCTATGGAGTGAACAACAGCACATCACTGTATATTTAGTTTTGTACATACATTTTTCCTACTGTGCATAGCATTCCCATTAGTTTTTTTAATTAATTGTATAAAAAATATCTCTTGCAGATTTTGGACCCATTTGGTAATGGCATATGTTTTTACCTTCTGGACATGCTATGTTTTAAAAAAGGAGTATGAGATAGTTGCATCAATGAGATTACATTTTCTCGCATCAGAACACCGGCGACCTGATCAGTTTACAGTAAGTTCAAACTTAGTGTGTAATCAAATTAGTATTATATTGACTTCCAGGTCATGTCCTTGTAGCACGATTGTTAAGTCATGACATCTGAAGGTTTAAGGCGGAGATCATGCATTCAAACAGCCTAGAAAAATGTTTGTTTTTCTCTGAAGTGATTCCTTTACATTGTTGTAGGTAAATATACGATGTTATATGCCCAGAACTTAATTAGTTTGAACTGTATTGAGGAAGGTAAATGATGAATTGAACCATAAGGAGTCGTCGGATGTTGGATTGATCCTTACTTTTGCATATGTTTGTGTCGATCCTTATATTTTGACTTTGTATTCTTATCGGGTTTTGACTTGTTGAGTTGGCCCAGTCAGTCAACGTCTAGTTCAGTTTCCATGGAACTGCAGCCTTCTGACTTGAGGACGTGAAATTGTTAGTGAGGAATAAGGCATTGTTCTTTTAAGTTAATTGAAACTCAAGCAAGAATGTTGAGGATAAAGGTAGAGGAATGGTGAGGATTCAACCGTGCAATCCCTGGGTGGTGGTAAGGTGGATAAGATTCAAGGGTTTAATTTGTGCATTGGTTGGAGAAGGGCAGTTTATAAGTCTGAAAATGAGTTCCAGGAGGTTGGTGAGGACATATGGCACTTGTTAGTCACATGTTGTATTTTCAATCCTATGATTGAATTAGATGGTAGGGCATCTTGCTATTGGGGTATCATTTGAACAAATTGACTATCAAATATGGATTTTGCATGAGGTGAAATTATTAGGTATTAAATTTTAAGGAAAATATGTCTCAACCCCTGTGGTTTTATGAAAACTTTAAGGAAAATTCAAGACTCTGGTTTTATGAAAGTGAGGTTTTGAAACCCCAGTATTATACTTTTGATTCTAAAAGACCTCTTGTGGTATTTTATGTGAAAAAAGCAATCAAAACTACTTTTAGAGACCCTCTAAGGGAAAAAAAAAAAAAAAAAAGCAACAGTGACTGTAGGGTAGCAGCAGGGATCCCCCCTCCATGCGGCCAGCCATTGCGGGGAGTTCCCCCCTCCGCACCCCATCCCATGCAGTGGGGATCTGCCACCCACCATGAGCAGCCACTCATTTTTTTTCTAGGTTAGAGGAAATAAAGTGATTTCGATTATTTTAATAAATCATCATAGGTCCTTTAAAATCAAAAGAAAAAAAAAATAGTGTTTCAAATCCTAAATTTTTTAAAATTGGGGTCTTAAAAAAGTTTTACTTTTGATTTTAAAGGATCTCTTATGCCTTTTTATTGAAAAAAAAAAAGCACTTGGAATTCTTTTATATTTTTTGTTAAAAAGTCAGTTAAGTCATTTAAAATTAAAAGTGAAAAGTTGTTTCAAATCTTCACTTTTTAAGTTGGGGTCTTAAAACCGAAGAGTCCCAAATCACAGGTGGTGTAAAGCATATTTTCAATCAATTTTGCCCCCTCCCGCTAAATTTTCAATTGCTAAGATACAAACAATTGTATGTCTATGCATCCATTTGAATAGGGTGAAGAGTAACGAGGTAGAACATATGTATGGTACATCTATACTAGTAATTATTGGCACCATTTGTGATGAAATGCTCCTAAACCTTGAGACTATTTTTCTTCATATTACTTAAATCTTGATTTCTTTGGTAAATCAGGTAATAGTAAGAAATGTGCCACCAGATCCTGATGAGTCAGTTGATGAGCTTGTGGAACACTTTTTTCTGGTCAACCACCCTGAACACTATCTCACCTATCAGGTTGATTCTATACTTCTCCATACAAACAGATAAATAAGTGAAAAAGCATGCATAGAATACATAAATGTGTACTCAAACACACAGATGTATGCATATCTATATAGATGCATACACCCGCACTGAGACACATACATAGATACATACATTCATTCATTCATATAGATGGTCATAGTTTGAAGTGGTGGTAGTCTTTGTTCATGTATTAGAGGATGAACATTGTTTGCTGCACATGTTCATGATTCCCTTTTTTACCAACTTGATTTGCATATCCAGTTAAAGAATAGAGGTATGGGCTGCAATCAGTGTGATTTTTAGTATGTTATAGTGTCATTACTTTAGTTTGATTAACATCATTCCAAATTATACTCCTAAATAAGAAAATTTGGTTTGATGTACGATAATGGTGAATGGTATTGGGATCGTCTATGTTTGGAAGAATAATTAGAATGACCGTGGGATGGTTGTAGGTTACATATGCTTATCTATGTTTTCAAAACTTGAAGTGCACAAGCTTACAACCAATTGCTATTTGGAGTATCCACCTGCAGGTAGTTTACAATGCAAACAGACTTTCTAATCTTGTCAAGGAGAAGAAAAAATTGCAGAACTGGCTTGACTACTATCAACTTAAATATTCGAGAAATCAATCTATGAGGCCATCTTCAAAGGTATTGTACTCCTCCAATTTTGGTTTGTTCTTCCTAACTCAGATATTCTGGACTAGTGTTTTTCATAATCAAATACTGAACAATTGGCATCATATTATTCTCATTTTTCTTTTGTAAATAATGTGCTATGCACAGACTGGCTTTCTAGGTCTTTGTGGTGAAAGGGTGGATGCAATTGATTTTTATACATCTAAGATTGAAAAACTCTCAGAAGAGGTAAGCAGCATTCAGTGAATATCTTGATTTTTCTTATTTGACATCATTGAAAGCATATACCATGTCCTTATGTCTGTGCTACAATACAAGCATTATTCATCACTTCAAGTTAGGGTATTCTTGCCACCTTAATTGTTCTACCTAATTTACTCCTTGTAACTGTTTCCATTTTAAATTGGAGCAACAAGTCAATGGCCCAAAATGATATGTAGTGGGCCCACCACTCTAGTTTTATTGATGCATCACCCATTTGTAAGAAAAGCTTATGGACAACTCAGCTGATTAGTCTTGATCTTCTAATGTGAGTTTAGCGCTCTAAAACTGTGGTTGGGGAAAAAACTCTGTTCAAAGTTGTTCCTTTTACCAGCTCACTGACATGATTGCAATTGAGCTGTGCATTGATTTGAAAGCAAATATTTAATACTGTGTGTTCCTTTTTAATGAATAATTATCAGATAGCCTCAGAGAGGGAGAAGATTATCAGCAGTCCTAAATCAATCGTGCCAGCAGCATTTGTTTCTTTCAAAACTCGTTGGGGTGCTGCTGTTTGTGCACAAACTCAACAATCGAGGAATCCGACTATATGGTTAACTGAGTGGGCTCCAGAGCCACGTGATGTATATTGGGATAACTTGGCAATTCCTTATGTTTCACTCACAATTAGGAAGCTTATTGTTGCGGTGGCTTTCTTCTTCCTTACCTTCTTTTTCATGATCCCTATTGCATTTGTACAGTCACTTGCAAACATTGAGGGTATTGAGAAAGCAGTCCCTTTCCTAAAGTCCATAATTGAAATGTGAGTGTCTTCAACTTCTTATTCTTTGGATTATTATTTTGGTGTACATAGAGAAAGTTGAAACATATAGAAGGTGATTTTAGGAGTGGTGCCTAATCTATCTTTGTCTTCTTTAATTGCTTGCGTCTTTGACATTTAGCATATCATGAAAGTATATAAGAGAAGGAATTTCAGGAGAAAAAAAAGCATGAGGGTTGAGATTAGGAATGAGGCAGCAGTTCAGTTGGCTTGTAATAATAAGCCCTCGGTTTACAATTCTCATAAATGCGGTACATTTGTGGTTTGCCTTACCATATGCAAGTATCTGATGGAACGGAACATTTAGAAATTGTTATTAGTAGTTATTAGTCTGTAATTTAAGGGTGATGACAACATTTAGAAAGCTTTAATACTTCCATGTATCTAGTTTTCGCTATCTCAAAAGCTGTTATTCTTGTCGAAGAACATTTGTACAATATAGTAAACAAGTTTATAGGTATTTCCACTTACTAGCTTTACTTTGATGTTAAAATAAATTCCATGATATTCCTTGAAGGTCTCTAAACTAATTAGTTGTAGCTATGAAAACTAGAATAGTGTTTGTTCATGATTGTTCTGCCCTATTTTCGCCTAGCTATTCTACTTGTCATTTTCTTGCGGTACAATATGTACTAACATCCTCTGCTTTTTGCAGAAAAGTCATAAAGTCATTTATCCAAGGTTTCCTTCCAGGAATTGCTTTGAAGATTTTTCTCATTTTTCTACCGGCAATATTGATGCTAATGTCAAAATTTGAAGGATTTATTAGCATTTCTTCTCTAGAGAGGATCTCTGCAACTAGATACTATATTTTCCAATTTATTAATGTCTTTCTTGGGAGCATAATTACTGGAACTGCATTCCAACAACTAGATAATTTCATCCACCAGTCAGCAAATGAGTATGTCCTAAATTATACACTGAATATTTTCAATCGGTATTTGTTTGAATCTGATTACCATTTCCAAATATCTTATGCTGTGGATAATTGCTTTTACCAATTTAATGATCTTGGCAACTGTTGCTCGTTATTGAAATTATCTAAATAAATGGCTTTTGATCCTTCCAGCTTCATGTAGCTTTACCGTTGCAATGCTCAGATGAGTTCACATGATACAATTTTGTTCGTTGTAGATCATTTGGAGTCTGTTATGCACATTGTATTTCCATTGTGTCAAATTTTCACACAACTTGATTTCTCCAAACCCCCGACCAATCTTTCTTATTTCCCATGACCCCAGGATCTGAAAAGCTCCCTCATATTTGTGTTTATAGATATTGTGATAAGTATCATTATTGTCCATGACTTATGCATGGCATACATAGTAGCAGGTATGGCTATCATGTGCAGCCATAAAATGATTTCTTCGCCAGCTTTGTCCTGCAATTGTTTCCTCAGTTTCTCTTTTGTTAAAGTTATCTAGCTAATCTTCTTATGTTTGATAAGTAATTACTTATCAAAAAATGTTTGATAAGTAATCGAGAAGTTTATTGAACTTATCATTTGTAACGCCCCAATGGAAGGCCCAAACCACATGGCCTATACTCCAAAATGACTAGTCAATGATACAATTAGAGCCCCATTGAACCTTATAAAGAGTAAGAACTTCTCATTCCCAAGCAATGTAGGATCCCATACACCACCTACCCTTATCCATATCATATGGGGTATGACATCATTCATTTCCCTCCAAATAAACCACATTAGATAGAGAGGGGCCATCTTCCTCAATGCTGCAATCTGTGTGTTGCCATATAACCCCTCTTCAGCTTACAAAGAAATCTACAAACCTTCTGGGTATAACCCAAGCCAACCCTACTCAACTAACCTTCTGGGCTTAACCCACCCTGCTTTTTCTGCGCATTCAGCACCAATCAATTAGAATGATATGATATTTCCTTGAGGTTATCCATTGCGAGTTTCTTCCCTGAGGATTTCCAAGCGAAGAAAGTTGCTTTTAAAGGTGTCTTAGTCTGTTAGATGCTCCTCCAAGACAAAGAATTACTGTCCTGTGGTCTAAGGATCTGATATAACAAGCGGTGAACTTTCTTTTCTTGGAAATGGGTCCAGATGATTTTATCAATATTATATAGTGGAGATTGAAAAATTCTGTGAAGGCATCAACCACTCTGGTCTTGAGCTGCTCTGGAAAAATGGACATTCCACTGAGGGAGCCATTGGATAATTCCAAGTTAGCCATTAAAGCCTCAGTGGTTGGTTGATTTACTTGCTTGTTGGAAGGAGATTCAAGGCTGTCCCCAAGTGGCAGCAGTATGGAAGATGATTCCTTTGTGCATTATATGTGGTGTACTTGGTCGGAAAAGAATGCACGGTGCTTTGAAGATAGGAAGCGCACAATGATAGAGCTTCAGAATTTTTTTGTACACGTTATTGCTTTGGTTTTCAGCCATTGTGCTTAATGGAAACAATGTTCATGACTTCTTATCCTTATTTAGTGATTCTAGAATGTATTTAGGCGTTCTTTTGTATACCTCATGTGTACATGGGCTATGCCTATTTCATTCGTATTAATAAAAATTACCTCTTATAAAAAAAAAAAAAAAAAATGCCTCTTGCTCGCGCAATGTTATGCATCTCTTGGAAAGCTTCCTCAAGGACTCTGTCTCCACTTTTTAAGACATGCCAAAATCTAATTCTTGAGCCATGGCCATACTTGTGTCTTGTGTATGTGCTTTATATGCTTTTTATCTTATGTCCTGTGCTTCCTTGATTTGAGAATTTGTAATATAACATTCTTGTCTAATTTTGCAGTATCCCAAAGACAATTGGTGTTTCCATTCCGATGAAGGCAACCTTCTTCATAACTTATATAATGGTTGATGGGTGGGCTGGTGTTGCTGGAGAAATTCTAAGGTTAAAGCCATTGATAATTTATCACTTGAAAAATTTTTTACTGGTCAAGACTGAAAAGGATAGGGAAGAGGCAATGGATCCTGGAACCCTTGGTTTCAATACAGGAGAACCTCAAATACAACTTTATTTCTTGCTTGGCCTTGTTTATGCCGTGGTGACTCCCATTTTGCTCCCTTTCATCATAGTATTCTTTGGCCTGGCATATGTTGTATACCGGCATCAGGTAAAAGTAGCTCTTCTCATATGTTTATAATGTAAGGATAGTGATAGGGAAGAGGCAATGGATACATTTTGCATATCTGTTATCTTATGAGCAAGGAATAATTACCTTTAGCATTCAATTTGCATATGATGTACTTGTTTTCAGTTCAGTGGATTCCATTTCTAAAGTAATGCTAGATACAGTCATGGGTTGTGCAAGCGCTGAGCACTCCTTTTGAAAAAGAGCTGTGTCCACCATAAAAAAATTAATTTTTTCATGTGGGTCCCATATTTATTCATTTTTTCAAAAGGAGTGTGCTATGCTTACACAATCCATGAGTGTATCTAGCATTACTCCCCACGCAATGCGGTCGATGCACTGTTTTTCAGCTTGGATCTTGGTGTTAAAGATATGCTTTCCATGGAGGATTTCTAGTAGTGGTGAGCACCGACTTAGTTGGAGTCGGATTCC
The DNA here is from genome assembly GCA_022457165.1 of Juglans mandshurica. Classification (NCBI taxonomy): domain Eukaryota; kingdom Viridiplantae; phylum Streptophyta; class Magnoliopsida; order Fagales; family Juglandaceae; genus Juglans; species Juglans mandshurica. The sequence continues at coordinate 26,477,108 of CM039620.1, read as the reverse complement.
CTTAAATCCGACTCCGACTCCTACTCCGACTTGTGTAGGTTCTGATCCGACTCCGACTCCGACTCCGGCTTGTCGGAGTGGAGTTAGATTTGGGCTTTTTTTTTTTAGCTTCATATTTAACCCATTTTAAAAAAAAAAAAAATTGGGGGCTTTCAAATATCAATTTTTCGAAAAAATTAAAAACTGAAACTAAATCATTCACTGCTAATTTATTTCTATTCTAATATCTAACTTGTTTTTGTACTAGACATATACTATAGTATCTAATTACATGTTATCATACTATAGTATTACATATTATTTTTAATGTCTAATTACATGTGATTATACTATAGTATTACATGCTATTATATTATACTAGTGTCTAACTTATTTATAATTTATTTCTATGTTAGACTTATTTCTAGTGTCTAATAACATGTTATTATACTTTAGTAAATTGGTATTACGTGTTATTAACTTATTATGCTAGACTTATTAGTTATTTCTATACTACTGTCTAATTTATTTATATACAAGACTTATACTATAGTGTCTAATTACATGTTATTATACTAATGTCTTAACTTATTTCTAACTCAATTATATACTAGACTTTCTAGTGTCTAATTATATGTTATTGTACTTTAGTAAATTAGTATCATTTCTATACTTGATTATGTATGGTAGTAATACTATAATGTTTACATATACTAAACTATCATTAGTCTATTTATATTATAGTATAAGTATATTGTTTTATAAAAGTTAGCTCATACTAGTATATTATTGAATTTAATTATATAAGTTCTAGTTATATGGCTATATAACTCTACTAGTATATATGATAAATATATAGAATACATATTTTTATAACATATATACAATATTGGAGTCGGAGTCATTGTCGGAGTCGGAGTTGGTCTAGAAATCTGACTCCGACTGAAAAATTAAAAAAGAAATTTGACTCCAACTCCGTTTTTTCAGAGCGGAGCCGGAGCGGAGTTGGAATCCGAGTCGGATTTTTGGATTTTTACTCGGCCCTAATTTCTAGTCAAAAACTTTGAGAGGTCTTTCTTCGAAATTAGATCCCTGCTCAGTTTGTTTTCCATAACGTTATATCAGATGTTTGTAAGGAAATTGATAGTTGAATTTTGTGAAATTTCTGTTTCTAAGAATAGTTTCTTCATGAATGCTGTGATTCGTCCCCCAATTTGGCAAAATATTTTTCTTCATTTTATTAGTTCTGGCCTCAAGTAATCTGTTATGAATGGGAAAATATGGACGTCAGCATTATTAGCTCTTTGTTACTTCAGGATTTTTGTGATTCAAGTTTACTTGTTATTTTGTTGAAGGGGCTGGTGATATCATCATTGATTCGAATATATTGGTAGAATCAAGATGGTGTGTATTTGTGATGAAACTTCTTTGTGTATTTAGCTGCACTGAGCCAAGTCAAGTGTATGCTTTTCTAACTGTTTTTACTTTCTTTTGATGCTGGAATAAATTTTTTCTTCTAAGTTCTTATGTTGCATGTTTTGACTAGGAAAGTTGCTCAAATGACAGTCTTGTATAAATCTGCAGATTATAAATGTCTACAATCAGGAGTACGAGAGTGCTGCCGCATTCTGGCCTGATGTCCATGGGCGCATAATAGTTGCTCTAGTTGTTTCCCAGTTGCTACTAATGGGATTACTAAGTACTAAAGAAGCTGCTCAGTCAACTCCATTGCTTCTCGCGCTCCCAGTGTTGACCATATGGTTTCATATATTTTGCAAAGGCCGTTATGAACCTGCTTTTGTTAGATATCCATTGCAGGTTTGTGGATGTTTCTTCTACTGGTTGGAATGTCTGCATGATAAAACAATTTGTTGTTTGGGCCTTTTGGCGTTTCAAATCTACTACTGCATTTTTCTTCCCCAGTTTATATGGTGAAGACATTTTAGCTGACTAATGTTTGATCATAATTTGAATGGAGTTTGACAGATGCTCTCCTATTCTTATCTGGTTGCATTTGGTTGCATTTATCTGAGAGTCATCATTTTCATTTTGATGTACTCTTTTAGGAAGCAATGATGAAAGATACCTTGGAACGTGCAAGGGAGCCAAACCTAAACATGAAAGGCTTTCTACAAAATGCCTACATGCACCCAGTTTTCAAGGGAGGAGATGATAGTGAGAGTGATGTTACTTCGGGAGACGGGGATCAGGAACCTGAGCTCGTCCCAACAAAGCGTCAGTCGCGAAGGAATACACCACTGCCCAGCAAGCATAGCGGTTCAGTGTCATCCCTGCCTGAAGCTGTTCAGGAGCATGCTCAACTTTTATAGTGCGACTTGGAACTCTCCTCCACTTAATACGTTGGCACATAAGGTCAACAGAAGGCAGTTGTAGTTCATTCTCTAGTAAAGCAAAATAAGGAGAAAAGAAAAAAAGAAAAAGAAAAAGAAGAAAATACACATCACTTAGTTTAGGTACGGTTTTCTAAAGTGCTTTCTTTTTTGGCCTTTAGTAACTGTGGCTTGGCAGAACGAAGTTAGGCTGTAATTAACTGTACTTGAAGGTTTTAACTGAAAAGTAGCCTACAATATTATTGACCACTTAGCTGTCCTTAAAATCTTAGGGGCAACAATAAGTCTGCACTATAGATTGTAAGTAGCTCTTTATATGGTTATTTGACGATCAAGAATCCCATAGTTTTGCATAAAAGTAATTTTACCTACAATCGTAAAGTGCGTAACCGTCTCGTAATCGCTTTGAAAAAGAGTGGAGTCTACTATTAAAAAAATTAATTTTTTTCATGTAGGTCTCATGTTTTATTTATTTTTTTCAAAACGATTACGCGGCAGTTATATAATTCACGGTTGTAAGTATATTTTCTCTTTGCATAATAGTCCATCTACATTTGAGAGACATTATTCTCTATGAGAAATGATAGTTACATTCATGAGTGTATAAACATTGCACAATTACTTTAAAAAATATAAATAAAATACGAGATTCACATGAAAATAAAATTAATTTTTTAATAGTGAATTATATTATTTTTTAAAGTTATTGCACGGTACTTACGCACTTCACAATTGTACATAACATTACTCTTTAAAATTAATTATTGCATGCATATGAAATAAAATGGATTCGGTTGGATGATGTACCATTGTGAACGAACTTGTGCGCTATCAGGAGGCTTGCATTTGTATAGATTCGAAGACTACACCTCCTTTGAGTTGAGAGATGAAATGAGATAATTTTAGATGAAGTGAATAAAATATTATTTTTTAATATTATTATTATTTTGATATTTAAATAAATTGAATTATTTATAATATTTTATGTAAAAATTTATAAAAATTATAATAATGAGATGTGATATATTTTCAATCCAAGCTACGTATAAAATGGGGGGAAGTCGTTTTATTATTTTCTTGCTCCACAAACATTCCTTTCCTTCGACCTTTCCCTCTGTGCGCGGATTATGCACAGAATTGGATTCAGAATATCACAGAACAAGTGTTATTTTGCACCCTAAAATAGACGACAACAAAAGAAGGCACACGCACACTCACAAACACAGAGACAGAGACAGCGTCGTTCCAACTCAACCCAGGGCCCCCACCCTTTCTCCTGGGCCAATTAAGACGTCTCGGAAACCTCCCAAGTCCTAACCTCTCAACTTAGAGAGAGAGAGAGAGAGAGAGAGAGAGAGAGAGATTGCAATTCGTAAATGGAGGAGGTGATCACCGTGGCGGACACGACCTCGCGCAGCAGAACGGCGGCGTTTTCTTTGTCGACGACGACAACAGTAACACTAACCTCCTTGCTCCCTTCGAACCTCCCCCTTCTCTCGGCCTTTCTCGCCGGCGGTCTTGCTCAGTTCCTCAAGCTCTTTACCACCTGGTCCTTACAACTCTCTGTCTCTCTCAATTTCACCGAGCTTTATTTATTTTTCTTTTCTCTTTTAATTCACTTGGTAATTGCTTTATCACTCGGTGGATTTTGAAATTCCAGAGTACGATTTTTTTGTAATGATAAGCAATGTAATAGTTTCATCATAGTCTCTAAAGAAGAGAAATTTGTTGATCAATCGTATATCTTGTTCAGTTTTGATTAGAGACATGTTATTGATGGATTCAATCATTAATTGAAAGACCATAATTTTCTTCTTCTTTTTATTTGGTAAGTTCATTTTTTTTTTAAATTATTTGAAAATTGAGAGGAAATATATGCAAATTTAGTGTGAATTTGCTTTTATTGTGTATATTTTGTGGGTTTTGAAAGCAATTACTGACCTTATTGTTTGCTAAGCGTGAGATACCGAAATCGTGTAATCATACTCTTCCATTGCATAATTCCCCCCCCCCCCCCCCCCCCAACTTTTTTTTTTTAGAAGTAATAGCTCAATTATTTGTCCTAGTTGCTCAGGTATAAAGAAAAGAGATGGGATTCTAAGAGGATGCTTAATTCTGGTGGAATGCCTTCATCCCATTCTGCAACTGTGGCGGCTCTAGCGGCTTCTATAGGTCTCCAAGAAGGAACAGGAGGACCGGCTTTCGCCATTGCGGTAGTCTTGGCATGTGTTGTACGTGCTTCCCAACCATTTTCTTCGTAAATATTTCCTCCTAAGCTTGACTCATAGGCTCTTATTGATTCATGAGTGGAGGGTATAAGGGGTCTGGATTTCCTTAGTAGTTGAAACGCCTGCAAAAGGATGTCAATTGTTTGATGAAATAGTGCTTTCCTGATAGCATATAAACAGTCCATAAGTTCAAGCTTCCCTGAAATAGCAATTCACCAACTTCTTCAAGTATTTGGTTCATGATGTCATGAAATGTTGTCATCTTTGTGTAATTACTATTATCACTTTGCGAATTCATTGTGAAAGGTTACTGTGCATTATTCGTGCAAGGTGGGTGTGATTGATTTTTAACATACTTGCAGGTGATGTATGATGCCTCAGGGGTAAGGCTCCATGCTGGTCGCCAGGCTGAAGTAAGTTCTTGATATGACCGTCAATTTGCTTCTTTTTTGTTGCTTGCTTTTAGCTTTGCTGCAGGACACTCCTGTATGATCAAAATTTCTTTCGTTTATTGATTTCTTTGATTGTTATGTGGTTCTCATTGTAGTTGCTGAATCAAATTGTGTGTGAGCTTCCTCCAGAGCATCCTTTATCCAACATAAGACCACTACGTGATTCCCTTGGGCACACTCCACTTCAGGTCTGTTATAATCTTCCTGCCCTTCATTTCAACTAGTGGTATTTCCCTGGTCTATAATTTGTGTCTGTCTCAGGGCTTTAATGGTATAATTTAAATCACTGGTTCCACGGTGAAATCAACTTGACCATGATTACATGTGACTCTATCTGTTGGAATTCAATCACTCTGGAGGCACATATGGTTGCACCAGTGCATGCTATAGACAGTAGAATGGGTTTGGTGGAGATATGACAAAGAAACGAAAAAAATAACAACACACGCTTGGACGCACAGACACACTTTACATATGTGACTTGCAATGCTGGATGAAAACTTGAAATAATAAGCAAATAGGACTTTCAATGCTTTAATAATGCAGTAAGAATACAATTTCAAGATGGGATTGTTCTTCTACACACCATACTATGCAATCCCAAGAAGCAACTAGTATTTCCTGTAATACCATGGATTGTGTATAAGAAGGTAGTAAATGGGATCTCACATTGCTTGGAGGGAGAAGTTCAATTTATAATGATTCTAAGAGGCTTGAATTGTAACATTGATTGGTCCTTTTGAAGTATGGGCCAAATGTGACTTGGGCCTTCCTTGAATTGTTACAAATGCTATCAATTGCAAATCCAATCAGAAGTGTAGGACTTGAGCCGTGCCACCTATAATGAAATGATCTTATAAGGACATTGGGGATTTAAGTGGTGGAGATTGTATTGTCCCGGATTGCGTATAAATAGGTTGTGAATAGGATCCACATTTCTTGGAGAGAGTAGTTCAAGCTCTTTATAATGATTCCAAGGAACTTCAATTGTAGCATTGTTTAATCCTTTTGGAGTATGGACCCAGATGTGGGTTGGAACTTTCTTAGGTCACTACATTTCAATTTGGAGGAAAAACACAAAAATTGAGTCTTGCGAAAGTGATCAATGCACATTCCCTATGCTTGTAAAGTAAGAGGGGAGAAAAATTGAAATTATTGTCAGGAAGAGTTTGCAGGGTACAAGGGAAAAGGATGTAATATCATTTTCCATATATTGCTTGACCACTCGTATTTGATACACACAAGATTACCCTTACAAGATTGCTCGCGTGTACATGTAATGGTGCTATCGGCAAAGTTGGATGACTATTTTGTTATTAGGAAGGAAAGACACCTTTGGGTTTGCACTTTTGGCTTTTTGAGACCGTGAGCAATTTTTGGAGCTTGAAATTTGAAAATGCCTTTGATATTTTTTAACCAAAAAGATAAAATGTACGTTTATACTGTCCAATAAAAAGAACAATTAGGAAAAAAAGGTGGCTCCCCAACCAATGCTCACAGCAATCAGTGGATGGCAGGGATAGCCCTTCGTTCGGCCCAACCCACTAAGGGGTGGCTGTGCGGAGGGTTGAGGTGGGAGATCTCCTGCATGAAGTGGGTTGTGAGGGGTGAGATTTCTAACCCTGTGAGGTGGGCCACCTTGGGGCTGGGGGAGATCCCCCCCCCATGCAAGGTTGGGGGATCTGCCCCAATTCTCTTGGTTCACCACGTGGGATCTATCCTCTCTCTTTGTGACCCACCATCGGGAATCCCCCACCTCCAGTTCCCAGAAGCTAAAGGTGTCAAACGATAGGAAGTGTATGGCATAATTTTCCTAAAGTTAGTTATCTTTTCTAATAAATATTAATCTCTAGGTACTTGCTAATGGTGAACAATCCTTTTATTTGGTCTGTTACAGGTGGTTGCTGGTGCTGTGTTGGGATGCCTAGTAGCATATTTGATGAGAAACTCCAATTAGGATATCAAATGGCCTTTAATTCTTTTTCCATAAATTGGATACATTTAAACTGTGTATCTGTGATGTTGTGTATACTCTTATGGTGGAACTACCATTCGTGAGCTCCTACTCAACCATGGAGTTCCTCTTTAATTCATCATTCAAAATCTCGTTCAGCACAATGAAATGGTAGTGCAGCAGCAGTATATCATGTCTTCAGTGATTCTCTTGATAATTTTAGCCTGAGCGAGGGGGTAAAGAAATTTTCAAATTATGGCTGCTGTCTTCGAGAGAACTGAGCTATGCTCGGGTAGAAACCCTAGCCCTAGGTGATGTGATTGTATTAGCATGAGATCTTCAATTGGACCAATCCCACTTTACGTCCAACTCATTTTGGCTAAATATTTGGGATGAGAAAATGCTAAAAGCGATGTCAACTGAACGAACCCTAGACCAATGTGTGTTGCCCGAAATGGGATGCTAAAAAGGCCGTGTGTGGTTTCACTATTTTTACAAGTTTTTAAGAAGGTCGATGCTACTGCCGCTAAGTATGTACAGCTGGGCGTGCCTTTAGTGTATTTTTATTTTTATTTTTAAACATCTTTAAACATTTAAAAAAAAAAATACACAAAATCACTAGTAATCACTTTCTTAATTATTAAGAAAAAAATAAAATACATGAGCGGTTAAATCCAGGAACAAAACCATGGGACATATTAACATTTTCCTTTCGAGAATGTTTTTTTAAAAAAAAAAATCAACTTCAGTCCAAGAATCTTTTAAATCCCAAAGAAGTTTCCTATTTCTTAAAAATTGTCTTTCATCATTTGTTTAGGCTTCCGTGAAAGGAAAATTAAAAACCAACTCAATAAGTTTACAACTTTGCTCTTCAAAATTGCAAACTTTCACGAAAACTCAAAAAGACAATCTTTCACGCAAGTTTTTTTGAAAAAAAAAAAAAAAAAAAAAAAAATCAGTTACTTTTACATGTCCAAATACAAATCACAATTTATATCCGAGGAATTTTGGTTTTTTTCTATCCATTTACATTATACTTAAATAGGATCTCACGATGCATGGATGGTACTACGGTTGTTGACGTGTATCGGAATGTCTCGTGTGATTTGTAGTGATATCCCCCCACAGTGAAGAAAAAGGAGGTTTACAAGAGGAGTAAACAAAAATCTTTTACTTAGGTTTCGTTCGAGTCTTTTTGGGTATAAATAATCTTTATAAGTTATCGGATTGAAAGATTTTTTCCTTTAACTATCCTAGATGTATTTGCAAAAAATTCATTATCAAGGGCTCACACACCGCTGGAATCAAGACGATGTCCTTGGACACCTGATGCCAATAAAAACAAAATATTTTTCTATTCCCATGTAAAAACCTATGAAATAATTCTCATTTTGATAATAAAATTAAATAATAATGTAAAATATCGATTTTTAATAACTTGATGCAAAGTACAAAAAATCTAATAATTTAAAAGTGTAATATGTATTTTCCTTCTCTCGTTGCTTCTTTCCTATGTTACTTTTTAACATTTGGGCCTATGGCGTTAGAGGTTTTATTTTAAATTATTATAATCTTAAATTATAATTTGAAATTCTTATTATTATAAATTATTATAAATTTTTCCTTTTTTGATTAAATTATTATAATTTTATTTTTTGTTCAATTTACCTTTTAAAATAAAATGTAGTTTTCACGGGGTAACCCGTGTGTTTTGTTAATTAAGGTAGACAAAATTTATAATGTAAGTGACAAAAAACTTGTTACAGCATAGGATACCATCCTTAAAAAACAAAAAGATAATACAAGAGGTAAATCTCAATCTGATCAAAACAGAAGGAGTTATTTACTAAAATTCCTAAAAATAAAATGAGAGGAATTTAATTATTTATTTATTTTTTTTAGTTGGAGAATGGGTTTCGAATTCCAAACTTTTATTTTGGAGGCTGAGTTATGCCAATAAAATCACATGCCTCTGGCGAGAGGAATTACATTTTTCACTCATAATGAATCACTTATTTTTCATTTTGCAGCATACGATTATAAAAGTCCCATTTACATATTGTACTATCAATAAACTACCCTTAACACATTGGATCATGTGTTGCGATGTTAACATAGTATACAAAATACATTCATGCTACATTCACAAATACATTTCATAAAACTAAATTTATAAACTGATATAGCGTGATGTGGTATATTAATTATAAATTTTTTTAAAGTAGAAGTAACGTATAACATCAAATTATATCAATTAAATTTAATTTTTTAATATCTCTTTGTGAGCGATGCATTTCTCATTTTTTACGGTGTTCTCGTGCACAATTGTTTGTAGAAAAAATGTATTATCAAATCGTTATGTAGAGCACATCTAGTAAATTCTTTATTATATGATATAATTTGATTTTGAAGATAAATTTTAAAATTTAAATCTTTCAAATTAAATTTTATTATTTAAGTTACGTGGATGATGTACTCACCGACCTGATTATATAATAATATTGAGACTGATTTGTTCTTTTTCCTTAGAATTATTCTTTTACTTGATCCTACAATAAGCCTTACACCCAAACTCTATAGTTAATCAATATTTGATTTGTTATTTTTATTTTTTTATTTTAATTCTTAAATGGGTGTATATTTATAGCTAGTTTGAATATAGAAAGAATCTCATCTCATCATTATAATTTTCTTAAATTTTCACACAAAGTGTGATAAGCAATTCAATTTTTTCAAATTTCAAAACAATAATAATATTAAAAAATAATATTCTAGTAATATTTTATTTAATTTATCTAAAACTATTCTAATTCATCTTATCTCATCTCATGATCCAAAATAACCCTAAAATAAATAAAAAGACGAATAATAAATAAATCTTTACATCAGCTTACTGGAGTAATGTTAGAGAAAAGTCACTGTAGCAGTGCACACTTTGCACTCACTACATGGCTGTTTCTAGTTCTCTACTTCTTTTTTTTAGATGTGTGGTCTATATGATGCTACATCATGTGTGCAAAATGGTTACTCCTAACAGTTGCTTCTATCTATATTTATTCTTTCTTTAAAGTAAATTGTCATCGATTTGTTAAAAACTCCATTTCTCTCTCTTAAACGTACACACACCTCCTCACAATGCAGATGAAAGCTAAGAAGAGAGCATCAATATCACAGATACGCCACCTCTTGAACTTATCAAGTTGGGTGCTACATTAATGCTAATGCTTCTATTTTGTGCGAAGACCTAAGCTGTTCGTGTAGTTTCTAATGCATTCTGTTGATTTTTTATTTTTATTTTTATTTACTTTCTCTTGTGAACGACTGATTAGCAATATCACTTTTCTTTTTCGACTAACTGGATTTAGATGATACAATATTACCCTTTTATCAATTGCTTGTGATGCAGTTGTGTCCCTTTGTACAACTTCAGTTACATCTACAACATCGTGATGTCTTCTCCAAAAAGTTTTGTGGACAGGTAGTAAAAAGCTGGAATTTATCTCCAGCAGAACTAGAATGAAATTCTTTACTAATAATAGACATATTGCTTATACTCATATGGCACTCGGATGTTTCTGGCAAATATGGAACAAAGAGTGAATCTGAGTTTTATGTACTGTGTGACTGTTATAGCTTTCTTGATGTCAAAGATCATAATCGTTACAATTCCAAGATGTCACTGACTATACCAGAGAAGAATTGGCTGAAAGGATCCCAGGTTTTATATCTCCCCAGTTAATTTATTTCTTTCTTCTTACCAACAGTGACAATAAATGATGGGTATTGCAACTGATTAGAACGTTATTTTTCACCCACCTAATTTACTTAAGAGTGACAAAGTTGTTCATCATGGTCCTACATTTTGTATCAAAACTGTGCCTCTGAAATGCTGCTACTCCATTTAAGCCACTGAGATGATTCAAACACTCGACAAATTTGCTTGGACAAAAGCTTTCTTTTTCTAGTTATTAGTTCCAAATACCATCGACTATGAGATTTTGTCCATGTTTATCTCAGTGGGTCATTCTCATCAGAAGACATGCCGAAATAGTAGTGGACGATGATATTATTCTTCCTGTCTTCAGGGAATTTTGCAAGGTATGCAGGAAGACACCTTGTTGGGTCCTATTTCATATTGTTTCAATCTGATAAAGTTGCAAGAAATTCTCTTCTTTAACAAAGCAATTAAGTTGGTCATGAATTTCTCTAACACAGTTCTATATCTACTATATAATGAAGAAAATCCAGTTTCTAGCTGAGTCGCTTGCCATTAGTTCAGTTGCTAAATTTGAGACAACTGACACTTCTATTAATGTCCTCACTTTTCAGCGATGGCCACCTATAGACTCAACCAAGAGAAGGCAACTTCTAATAAGTGAAATACTATTTGCACTTTCAGATTAAAAAAATAGATGATTTACCTCATGCCTTTTGAAAGGGCATACTACTGTACATGCCTCCTTTTATGCAAGCAGGATATCGAATTCAGATTTACATTTCCATGGCTGAAAGTTCAGAATCACCACAACTGTATCCCTGATGAACATTACGTGCAGACATTACTTGAAGTAAGCAATTCCTTTTCTTCTGTACGTAGTTATATTTGGATTGACCGTTCCATAAAAAAAGGTAGAATAGATTGTCATTACCAACTTTTCATTAAAAAATGTGTCTTTCATGGGCATAGATAAGCATTGTGTCCATTTTTTTTCTTTAGTTTCCCTTATTGGCATCATATGGCTGTTTTCTTTTTCTCTGGAAACAATCAGGAATAGAATTTTCATTTTGGGCATTTCATTAAAAATATTTTGTTTGTGTTTCACATAAGATGAGTGAGGTTGAAGATGAACTGGAACGAAGGACATTGACCTACACTTCATGGAATGAGTCTGCAATGAGAGAGGAAGAAAGCTCTTGGCACCCTATCACGTTCCATTATGCAGATGCTGGTCCTCAAAAAATCAAAGAAATAAAGGTGAGTTCTCGTGCCAAGTTCAGTTCAGTTTTAGGCACTTAAAGCATAAACCCACAATGTATTAGAAGAAGAATATTCCATATAAAAAGTCTGATTCTGCTTTATACGAATATTTGGATATAGAAAACATAGATGTCCTTTCAGTACTTGGTATATACCAGCAACTTCACAAATTATAATGCGTTAACTTGACCTATAAAATCCTTGTGCTCAGGGAATTGGTAATATGATGAGCCAAACCAATCCGAGTCAATTATTATTTGCAACTTGTGGTGTGCCATGTTTACGTAGATGTAAACCAACTACTACACTCCAGCTTGTAGTGTTCCTATGCCCGTTTTGGCCATAAAGTTTTTCTGGTTGATCTTGATTAGTTTTCTTACCATTTTCTCACAGGATATCAACCATCTCTACTATGAATCTGAACACCGAACTGAATGGTGCCAAATCCACTCCAATCTCACTCCATGTTTCTTATTTGCTAGAAAGTTCACTCGTGGGGCAGCCATTCGCCTTTTGAAAGAGGGATTGATTGGTTCCTATGATATCAATGAATTATCAAATACAACAACACTATGGATGACTTCATTCACCCGGAAAAGAAAAAGTGACCAAGCCATGTAACTCTTCTAGCATTGTGAAGTAGCTCTACAAAGAAGTTTCTTATACCACGTGACTGTAGAGATCCGTACAAGTGGAGATGGTGGTGCAACCGAGAAGTGAAGCGGGAAAAGTGGGATAAGGTGACGCTTGGAAGTGTTTGAAAGGTGAAATCATGAGTACCAAGTATTTCACCGTAATTTCTCTGCTCATTTCAAAACCCCTCTAGTTTTCTTTTTCTTGGACTAAAATTGAATAGAGAAAAGAAAAGGGATGACGATCTGATCAGGAATTTTATGGGAGATGTTAGAATGCTTTAGAAGGGAAGCAAATATATTGGCCAATGTGAGAAAGCTTCCTGTTTTTTTGCAATTAATGTTAAGATCAACATGGTAATATTTCCATTTCGGAATGCATCTTATATATGGCTTCTACTATTCACAAACAATGGAGTTCTGGAACATATCAAACACGTACTAAAAAAAATGAGAAGCTCCAACCTCACAAAGTATGTTAACATGCAATGTTATAGGTTTTCATGATTAGATAGATACTATCATTTTCAAGTGAAATGAAAATGAAAATAACTTACTTTACAACCAAAATTATCACAATTGAGGTTATTTGTAATCCTTCTAACCTTTCATCTCTTATTGTCTTAATTTCTTGTTGGGTAAACTTGTATTTAGGCTTGATTACGCTTAACTTGATTTCCAAAAAATTGGGTTAAGCTTCGTTATGATTCATACTAAATTAATTCATTTTGGGGAACAATTAAGTCTATCATATCATGTCTAAGTTCCTTTGAATCAGATGGTATAAGGCCTAATCTCCAAATGGAAAAATCAGGTTTGAAACCCCCACCCCTATATATATAAACTATCATATAATGACGTGACATCAATCGATTGGCTCACAAAAGTATCTCAATTTAGTACAAATTATATGTTCTCATATATTAAAAAATAAGAAGTATTACAGTCACAAAAATATCACATAATAATAAATTCACAAACTAACATAGTTTCATATGATACGTTAGATCTACAAAAGTACTTTTACAATCTAGCATACCATATCAAGTAACGTCAAGTTGTAGATTTACTTTTATGGAATCTTTTTGTGGCTAAAATATTTATCTTAAAAATATATATATAATTAGGTCAAACAACATGATGGAAAGTAAAATTTATACTAAGAGTTTATCTTCAAATCGGACGAAGTGCTTTTGGGCCTTTTACACCTTCCAATGAGAGGGTAAATCATCATTAATTCATTATACTTTACCATGGGTCTACTTACACATTAAAACCGCTCTTTTGCCTTGAGTTCGTTCCTCCCTCTCTCTTCGAGTTCACTCTCTCAAGCCTGAGTTCGTTCCTACTCTCTTCCACACCGTCAATCTCTCTGTCCTTGAGCTCCCAATGCCTTCTCACTAAGTCCGTTCCTCTCGTTTCTCTCACCGTCGCTCTCTCTCCTGGCACTTTCTCACAAATTTTTTGGAATTGTGTTGTTTGCCCTATCACCCTAATCATGTCAATTTCCATCCTTCCATGGCCACTACTCCCCAAACATCCTAAAGCTTTCGTAACCATTTGATAGAACTCCACAAAAAGAAAAATTTTCAAAACATTTATTACAACAGTTTCATTGGATTTTTGTTACAATGCGTGATAGAGGGAGCTAGGGTTTGGAAGGTGATGGAGTTCATAGATGAGTTTAAGTGAAGTGAAGTGGGAGTCGTGGGTCGTGGGCCTTGGTGCGCATGGGTCCTTAATAAAGTCAAGTAAGATTTGTAAGGTTATTTTAATTGTTATGAATTGTTATTTTGTATTATGTCCATGTAGTATTTTAATTTTAATTTTCCTAGTGGTTGAAAGTCAAGTAGTGGACGGAGTGTCAAGATTTGTTATATACGAGAGTATAGGGTTGTTAGAGGGTAAGCAAAATATTCCAAACTTTGTCTTTCCCTATTTTCTAGAGGTTGCTCCTCTCGAAGTGGGTTGTATCCCTACGTTTGACAGTAATTCCAGAATTTTCTCTCATTTTCTATCATACTTTCTATTACATTTTTCTGGGTTTATTACAATTGGTATCAGTGCAGTCCTATGCAATCTAATTCACATGACAGAAGGCACCCGAATTAATCAGCTTCAGGATGGTCTCAACTCCCTGAAAAAGTCCACAGAATCCCAGTTCAAGGCTGTCAAGGTTGAAATGTAGGCTTTGAGAAGACAGGTTGAGAAGTCTATAGAAGTGGAGATGCAGGCAATGCGTAAACAGGTGGAGGCAGTGACGCATATGCTTTCTTCTCTAACCCAAGAGCTATAAAGAAATAATACACCCAGTTCGAAGAATCATCTTCAAATCAAAGGTAGTCAAGACATGATTCAGAAGTGACACACCTGGGGGAAGTTCAACCAAGGGAAGTACGATTGGATTTCCCTATTTTTCATGGGGAGGACCCCCGGAGTGCCTGTATAAGATAAATTAGTTCTTCACTTTCCATAACACACCACCACTACACAAAATGAGGCTTGTACCTTTTCACATGAAGGGCCAAGCCCTTGTGTGGTTCTAGGACTTGGATGAGTCAGGAGCTTGGACAAGTTGGGAGGAATTTGTTAAGGCATTACTTGCCAAATTTGATCCTAGTAGTTATGATGATCCGATGGAACAATTAACTCGTCTTAGACAAACGAGTACTGTGGAAGTCTACAAGGCTAGCTTTTAGGCCTTATCAAATAGGCTAAGAGGGTTGTTTGAGAAGTATAAACTCAGCTGTTTTCTAAGTGGATTGATGGATGATATAAGGCTGCATACGTTCAACCCCAACAATTTAACTGCTGCCTATGGCCTAGCTAAAATACAAGAAAAACGTGTAAACCTACACAATAAATTAATCAACCGTACCCTAAACCTATACACTACTGAACTAGCATCCTTGAAATTCCAACCCACCCTACACCCAAATGACCCCAACAAAAACTAGAGTAAGGCCATTGTCCCAGTGTAGAAAATTAGTCAAGCTCAAATAAATAATAGAAGGGAGAAAGGTTTATGTTATTATTATGATTCCAAATGAAGACTGGGCCATAAGTGCCACAACCCTAAACTATATTTGATTGAGGAGGTGGAAGATAGCTTGGAGGGTAGTGGGGATGACAATGATTTAGGAGTAGAACAAATTGAGAACCTGAAAATGCTCTATATAGAAAAACCACCAAAAATCTCACTACATGCGATTATAGGTTCCTTAAGCCCCAAAACTATAAGAGTTAAATGGAAGATTGGCAAACAGTGGGTAATCATTTTTATAGACTCGGGTAGTATCCACAACTTTGTAGATCCTGCTATACTTAACCGAGTTTCATTGCCCTTGGTTATGGAAGAGAAGGAAAGGGTTAAAGTAGCCAATGGGGAACAAGTAGACAGTGAAGGGAAAGTTATGAGGTTAATGTATAGGTACAAGGAGTGATTTTTAACATTGACATGTATTTGTTGGTTTTAGCAGAATGTGACATGGTACTTGGTGTACAATGGCTTCAAGGATTGAGATCGATTTTATGGAATTACTTGTAACTTACTATGCAGTTTTTACACAAACACAACGTAGTGAAGTTAAAGGGGTTAAGTGTAAATACTTGGATTGAGGAAGGGTCTGTCAGCATTATGCATAAAATGGAAAAAAAAAAAAAAAGAGTATTTTTGCATCTGATTGAGAACTCCAAAAGTATAGCAGATCAAGATATTTACCCATCTATTCAGCAGCTACTCAACCAGTATTCTGACATCTTTGCCTCCCCAAACAACTAACCACCTGCAAGATCCATGACCATTCCATTAACTTTCAGCCTGGAACCAACCCAATTTGTAAGACCCTATCGCTATCCCTATTTTCAGAATGATGAA
The DNA here is from genome assembly GCA_022457165.1 of Juglans mandshurica. NCBI lineage: Eukaryota > Viridiplantae > Streptophyta > Magnoliopsida > Fagales > Juglandaceae > Juglans > Juglans mandshurica. Next base: position 26,460,657 of record CM039620.1, on the reverse strand, counting down.
ATAGAAATGATAGTTAAAGAAATGCTAGACTCTGGTATTGTGAGGCCTAGTCAAAGTCCCTACTTTCTACCCGTGTTGCTAGTGAGGAAGACGGATGGGACCTGGAGATTGTTGGTAGACTATCGGGCCCTTAATAGTGTGACTATTAAGGATAAATTCTCTATCCTGGTAGTGGAGAAGCTAATGGATGAACTGTTTGGAGTTAAGATCTTCTTTAAGTTTGATTTAAGGTCGGGCTACTATCAAATACGTGCGAAATCAGAAGATGTTCCAAAGACTGTCTTTCGCACCCATGAAGGACACTACAAGTTCTTAGTTATACCATTTGGCTTAAGTAACACACCCTCAACTTTCCAAAGTTTGATGAACGAGATTTTTAAACCTTATCTTAGAAAATTCCTCTTAGTCTTTTTTGATGATATTTTAATTTACAACAGGGATGCAGATGAGCACTTACTCGTTTGGTTACGTAGTTCAGATGAGATGAGATGCAATATTTTGTTGAAAGTTGAATAAAATATTATTAGAATATAATTTTTTAATATAATTTATATTTTAGGATTTGAAAAAGTTGAATTGTTTATTATATTTTGTGTGGGAGTTTGAAAAAGTTGTAATAAAGAGATGATATGATTTTGTGTATCCAAACCAGATCTTAATTCACTTACAACTTACCTTTGACACCTTGAGGAAGAATAAGCTATTTACTAAACTAAGCAAATGCATATTGGCCTATGAGAAAATTTCATATTTGGGGCACTTAATCTCTGTCTAGGGGGTACGAGCAGACCCAGAGAAGCTAGAAGCTATGTTAAAATGGCCCAAACCCAAGTCCCTAAAGGCTTTGAGGGGTTTCTTGGGCCTGACAGAGTACTACAGAAGATTTATAAGGAATTATGGTAGCAATATTGCCTAGCTCACCAATTTGTTTAAAAAAAGACAGTTTTAAATAGAATGAAGAAGTACAAGCAGCATTTGATAAGCTGAAATCAGTCATCACTCAACCTCCAATGTTGGCACTACCCAACTTTCAACTTCCATTTACCATTGAATGTGATGCTTCAGGGGATGCTATAGGTGTAGTGCACTAGTGCTGATGCAAAAAGGCAGACCCTTAGCATTCTACAGTAAAGCCTTGAAGGGAAGAGTCTTAATGTTATCAACCTATGAAAAGAAATTGTATGCACTGGTGTTTGCAGTGCTGAAGTGGCGCCCATATATGCTAGGGCTGCCTTTTTTGGTCAAAACTAACCACTAAAGTCTCAAATTTTTATTGGATCAAAGGGTGAGAACTACTATGCAACAAATTGGGTGTCAAAATTAATGAGGTATGGCTTTATTGTGGAATACAAAAAAGGAAGGGAGAATGTAGTAGCTGATGCATTATCTAGACAAGGGGAAGAGGAAGTGCGGGTGGCTATGCTCTCACTGCCCAACTTCAATTGGATCACAGATATTAAAGCCTCCTATATCTCATATGATAAGTTAAAAGAGCTACTTAACAAGTATCCTGGAAGGGACTTGCCAGCCCTCTATTTAGTTAAGTATGGACTCTATTTTTACAAAGGAATGATGTATATCCCTGCTGACCAAGCCCTTATTAAGAAGTTGCTGACCTTGGTGCATAGCAGCCCTATGAAGGGACACTTGGGGTTTGAAAAAGTTGTCCATAGATTAAAAAAAGATTTCTATTGGCCTGGGTTAAAGTCAGATGTTAAAAATTTCCTTAAAAGCTGTGATATTTGTCAAGTGGTAAAAGTGAACAATATCTTTCCTAGTGGATTGTTGCAGCCTTTGCCTATACCACAAAAACTATGGACATACATAACAATGGGTTTTGTAGAGGGGTTGCCTTTGTCTGGGGGATTTAACACACTACAGGTCATGGTGGACAGATTCACCAAGTATGCACACTTTGTGCCACTGTTTCACCCCTACACTGCAAGAGTAATAGCCCAGTTGTTTATGAAACACATCTTCAAACTACATGAGATGTCGAGTTCTATTGTGTCTGACAGGGACCCCATCTTTACTAGAAAATTTTGGAAGGAGTTTTCACTACAGGGTGTTCAATTAGCCTTAAACATAACTTACCATCTACAATCGGATGGACAAACCAAGGCAATCAATTAATGGTTGGGGAACTACCTGAGGAGTTTTACCAATGATAAACCTAAGGATTGGTTGAAGTGGGTGGAGTTGGCTGAGTGGTGTTACAATTCTAGCCTACATGCCTCTTCCAAAGTATCTCCCTTTGAGGCATTATATGACTACAAACCCCCTAGGCTACTTAATTACATGATAGGAACTTCTAGATTGGAAGAGGTAGATTTGACACAAAGAGACAGAAATCATCTCTGGACTCTACTCAAGGAAAATATCACCAAAGCACAAGACCGTATGAAACGCTATTCAGATTAAAAAAAGGAAGGAACATCAATACATAGTGGGTGTTTGGGTATACTTGCGGCTTCAGCCCTATAGACAATCCTCAATCCACAAACGTTGTAATCTAAAGCTTTTCCCCTGCTTCTATGGTCCTTTTCAGGTGGTGCAAAGGCTGGGAGAAGTGGCGTACCGCCTGACGTTGTCGGACACGGCCTAGATCCACGATGTCTTCCATGTGTCTCAACTCAAATATAAACTGGGACAAGACATCACCTTATTGTCGACACTACCTAGGGCTGTGCAAATCCTCCGCCGGCTCCAACTCCGGCCGACGCCCGCTCCGCCTCCGACTCCAACTCCTACGGAATCAGAGTAGTAGATTTGGAGTCAGAATCATTCTGAAATTTAATGTTGGAATCGGAGTCCGTATGGGCTTTGAACTCCGACCAAAAATTTCGTAGAAATCCTTTACCATTTTCTATTAGCTCGTTTTCATTGTCTTAACCAAGTTTATTATTTTTTATGAGGTTGTTTTTAAGTATCAGCATAAAGGCTAAAGTGTCTTTCTCCTCAAGCAACTTTATCAACTTTACTTTTTTATGTACTTTCACTTTTTGGTTGAAAACTTGAAATCACCATTGTTTTTCATTTTTTTTTAAATTTATTATGTTCAAGCTAGCTGGTGCAAACTGCAAATTCAAGTGACAAGAAGTCTCCTTTTACTGACATTGAAAGGAATTGCGCCAGCTGAAAGACTTCTCTCCGATATTAAAAGAGATTCGAAATCACCAACAACATAAAGACTTCCCACTGGCTTTGAATATAAAAAAGAAAGAAAAAATAAACTTCCCTCTTCAATTGCCCGACACGCGAGAAGGCTCCATATCATCAGTATTCGAGCTCCTCTTCAACACCGTGTCTCTACCCATTTCCTTATATTCTTTTGTGAAATCATCATGTAAATGGAGAAATGCACTGGAATACATCTTGTATCACCTAAATTTACAGGCTCAATATCATCACGGTGGCGTAACGGTGGCGGCCGACTAAGTCCTCTCTCTCTCTCTCTCTCTCTCTCTCTCTCTCTCTCTCTCTCTCTCTCTCTCTCTCTCTCTCTCTCTCTCTCTCTCTCTCTCTCTCTCTCTCTCTCTCCGTGTGTTGCTCCGACTCTGAAAAATCCGATCGTAGTCGGAGTCGGAGCCTAACTTTGATTCTGACTTTTGTCTGAATCGAAGGTCGGAGTTGACTCTGTCGGAGTTGGAGCACACCCCTAACACTACCCCACGTGAATGCTCAGGGCATCCTCAAACCATAACCTGAAGAGGTTCTAACTTGTCGCATGGGGAAGAGAAAAAGGACAGGCCTTTTGTAGAGACCCTCGTAAGCTGGCAAGGGCAACATGTTGAGGACGCCTCTTGGGAGCCTTACTACCACATGCATAAGGATTTTTCGGGAGCTAGGTCTTGGAAGGTGATGGAGTTCAGAGATGAGTTTAAGTGAAGTGAAGTGGGTGTCATGGGCCATGGGCCTTGTTGTGAATGGGTCCTTAATAAAGTCAACTAAGATTTGTAAGGTTGACAACATTTGATTGCTGGAGGTCAGGCCATTGGGTCATAGGTTAGCTGGGTTGTAGTAAGCCTTTATCTTTTGTTATGAATTGTTATTTTGTATTACATTGATGTAGTATTTTAATTTCTATTTTCCTAGTGGTTGAGGGTCAAGTAGTGGAATGAGTGTCAGGGTTTGTTATATGCGAGAGCAAAGGGTTGTTATTCCAAACTTTATCTTTCCCTATTTTCTGGAGAGTAGAGGTTGCTCCCCTCGAAGTTGGCTGTATCCCTACGTTTGATAGTAATTCTAGAATTTTCTCTAATTTTCTATCATACTTTCTATTACGCTTTTCTAAGTTTATTACAATTTGAACAATGCACTGTGATGGGACAACAAGGGAATTGACAAAAAATAATCACTATCTCAAATTGGATTGAATCTAGGGAAATCAACCAGTCACTTTCTCAGACTTGTTTGAGGCAATTTAAAACTTCACTCCATATTTTTGCAGCCCAATGAGAGAGAGAGAGAGAGAGAGAGAGAGAGAGAGAATGATGGTATAGTTTGCTCTTCTATCTTGCTTTTTCTACAATTTGTGATGCCAGAGCCTTCTGATGTCCACTGACTATGGATGTGCTTGGCCTGAGAACTGGTTTAGATCTATGCGAAGGGCAACTTACCGATAGGGAGAAATCTTAGATCCACTTTAGCTTTAGGAGAGAGAAAGCGGCAAGGGCATGAGATTCGATCTGCTCTCGAGGGAGTGAGAGTGGAGAAAGATAGAGAGACCAAACTGAGTGAAAGAGAGGAGGTGTTATGATGTGTTGTTCTTACTATAAATTGTCTATGCTTAAAACATGTCACCCTCCTATTGGAGGGTGTAAATCCAACAATAACACTGCATTCGGTCGGGAGAAGCTCTCTTTAGAATAATACTAGATATAATCTTAAGGTGTATAAATTTTGTATAATTTTTTTTAAAGTGAGATTTACTATTAAAAAATAATTTTTTCATATTCATCTCATATTTAATTATATTTTTATTAGGACTGCAAATATTATTTGTATCATACCAAACGGCAAGCGCTTACAAGTTACAAGCTCATGTAACGCCTCTCTCCTCCGAAATTTGAAACTATGTTTTGGAGGGAAATGTCATTTCCTTTTGTTCTCTCTCTCTGAGATCAAAAAAATCGAACACTTCAAAACCTTCGCTATCTGTATCTGGTACGGTCGCTTCCATACTGTCCCCAACAATGGCCGAAACCCTAAGCCCGAACCAGAAGCAGAGGCTCCTCTCCTCGGCGGTCCCGCGGATCCAATCTCCGACCAGCCCATTCTTCCTGGGCTCCAACGACGATCAGCTCGAGCGCGCCCAGGCCCGCGCCGCTCGTGCCGCCAAGGTCCGCCGCAAGTCCATTGCACCCCCCCGACTTTGCGACGGAGATCCTGAACCCGACCCTTGCCTCGGCAAGCAGCAGATCCTCGATCTCTTCCGCAATTGCATCAAACTCGCCAGCGAAAATGTCCGTATAATCATTCTCTCTCTCTAAAACTGTATAGGTGTTCAAATTTGACTTGTTTAGTTTTAGGGTAAAGTAACCGCTGAAAGAAGAAAACTAAACTTGAGAATTTTTCTGGAAGTTAGTTTTTCTTTCGTAAATGTTTTTGTGTTTCCTTTCTTAATTTCTTGGTGATTTGAGTTTCTGTTTGGGGCGTGCAGAAAATTAATCAAAAGAACACGTGGGAGCTAAATTTGATAGACCATTTAACAGAGATTATAAAGGTCGAGGAAGAAGACGATGCGGAGACGAATTTCCAAAAGGTACTCTATTGTACTTTATGTTGATTATAAGACTGACAATTCCAGCCTCTCTAACCGCCAAATTCTGTGTAAAATAGTTCTCAAGAAAATATTATTTGGGTGTAAAGATAGATATTGGAATAAAAATTGGTCCTCGATTCAAGTGACGGTGGGGCGCCCAAGATGTGCCTTCAAATTTTGTCGTGCGTTGTGTCCTACAAGAGGATGGGGTTTTTTTAGGTTTGCCGGAATTTTTGTAGGTAGAATTATAAGTTTTCAGTCCAAATTGATTTGCAAGTGATGGTTAAATTCCGCACACAGAATTATGCTTTGGGTCGGATTGTTTAAGGTGGTTATTTTGGCCTGGTGGGAGTACAAATACCGTCACTCCATTTTTCTGAGTGGTCAACAGATATTACCTTCATTATTTTTACTCCGGGAGTCTAGTTCACGATTTTTTGCTGGGTTGTAGAAACATATGCATAATGCTTACAGTTCAAGAATGAAGTTACTTTTGTTCCAAAACTGTGGGTGATATAACTTTCCTGACACGCTCTGGCACATGTTATATACCTCAAGTGTTAATTAATTTTCATTGTGTAGGCAAGTTGCACTCTTGAAGCTGGAGTTAAGATTTACTCTTTGAGAGTGGATTCAGTGCATTCAGAGGCTTATAAGGTCCTTGGTGGGATGAACAGAGCAGGTCAAGAAAATGAACAAGGTCGAGTTTATTACCATCAGAAGTTGCCTTTGTAATTTTCTTTTATGTGTGTGCATGTGCTTTTTTGAAGGGGGGAGGGGTGAGGTTGGGTTTAGGAATTAAAAATATTGAAAAGTTTAATTTTGAACATTTTAGTTATTGACACACGTGGGTTGCAAGAAATGTAAAGGAATATTCAAATTAGGTATACCGTATATTGACCCTGATTATGAATTATAAAAGAAATTAAGAGGAATTATTGGCCTATAGATGGCAAAGTGACATTTTCTAAAAAAGTCTTGCTTTCTGATGCATTTCATGGAAAGTTAAGAATAATTACTTGATGTATCTGGTTATATTTTTGATGTTGTTGATTTGCATCACCAAATTTCACTTTTGAAGTCACGCCCTTTAAGTTCCATTAATTTTCTGATTCTGTATTGTAGCGTCAGATACGACTTTGGAGGATGCCAACGCTGACAGTGGACAAGAGGGAGGTCCTTCCAAAAAGGAGATGGAGAGAAAGGTGGATGATTGTCTTATCTTGAGAGTGGGTATATTATTGAAAATATATACTAACAGATCTTATGAAATGCAGTTGTCGCCTTTATCAACACTGGAATCCTCTTTTGAGGCTCTTAACGTAAAGAAGTTTGATGGTGAACACATATCTTGTGCTGTGTCTGTTACTAGCATGAGTTGCAAGGTTGCGTTTATGATGGAGTTGCATTTGTATTTTCAGTTGCATTTGCAGTGGATCCACTTTATCATCAGACATCTGCACAATTCGATGAAGGAGGAGCCAAGGGTCTTTTAATGAATAACCTTGGGGTATATGGTGGATGCAGAATGCTCTTTGATTCACTGGAAATACCAAGGAAGTGCATGACATGTGAAAATCAGCATGATAAATCAGAAACAATTGATCTTTCTTTTGCCAAAGGTGTGTTGGTTTTGGTAATATATGTCGTTTCTGGTCTTACCAATAATAGGAAAATTTAGTTGCAATAACAGTCATTTCTTGTTCTTCGCAAAGACTATGTTGAACAGATGGTGCTGAACATGCGGCTGAAGAATGAGATTTCTCCAACTCTAAGAGATATAGTCAATCAATTTGATGAAAATAATAGAAGACCATCAGATTTTTATTCTTCTGGCCAAAAATCAGCAGAGAAAGTTGGTGCAGCTTATGAGAATGAGGCTGATTTGGATGGTGATTCAGTTGAGAACTGTGGGGCCTGGAATTTTGATCATGATGACCAAACAAGTGTGCTTGATGACCCCATTTGTGCAGATTCAACTTACGCAAGTTATCATGAGGTGTTAGCTAAAGACTACCCATCAAATTGGTTTTGGCTGTCATATATACTTTTCTTTGATTTTTCTCTTTATTATAAGGAAATTAAGGATGGTGATGTTTGATCACAACTTGTTAAATTTTTGTAGGAAAATGAACCATTTTCTTTCCATGAATCTGTTAGTGATGACAGAGTTGAGAAGATTGATGGTTATCTGTTCTCAAATCTGGGGTTTACCAAACAAAATGCTTGGGCAGGTCCTGACCATTGGAAGTATCGGAAAGCTAAAGGTAGGGTTCAGGGAACTACCAGCAGGTTATATCATCAATCAGCTTCCTCATTTTGGTAGTATTTTGAATGCTATTGCTATGTGGAATACATTTTGAAGGTTCAGAGGATGATCCAGCTACAAAAAATGTGTCACCAGTGACAACAAAGCGACCGAGAAATAAGAAACAAACAGAAGTTGATATTGATTTCACAAAAGCGTTGGACGAAGATTTATCAGATGTCTTTGCTCCTCCAAAAAATCCCAAGTCGTTACTGTTGCCGGCAAATAGAGCACCTTGTAATACAAAACTTCCTGAAGATTGTCATTATCAACCAGAAGATCTTGTTAAATTATTTCTCCTCCCTAATGTAAAGGTAATAACTGCAGTTAAATTTGTATTATGGTTATTTTGAAATGCCATAATTTTATTTTCTTTAAGTATTGTTGAATGCTTAACTTGGTTGCAGTGCCTTCGGGTGCGGAGAAGAAAATGCTCAGGTAAAATTCTATAACATTATTCATAAATTTATCTTTTGATTCCTGAATTTCCCCTTATTCAGGCTAAAATATGCACTTTATGTTTAAAATGAACTATTGTAGTGAGCATCATTAGGCCTTCCTATATTTTCAGATGAACTGAGGCAGCAATCGGAGGACTATGGGCCGCTGCCATCCTGGGACGATGCGAGTGTTTTTGGTGGGCAATATGACAATGGAAGTGACCATAGTGATGTAGAGGACTCCAGTGCACTTGTTTCTCAACCTCGCCAGGTTGGTTTCTTGCTTTTTCACTCCAGCATAATTTTATTTGTATTTGCATGCCAGTTGTGGACTTTTGAGGTAGGACTTCCTGTGGGTTGGAATCATAGGTTGCTTTTCAACCTTGATTTCTGCATCCTTGTTTTTAGGTTCAAAAATCTGCTATTATTTTCAGATTGCTTTGTTAAATAGAGCAAGCATGTACAGACAGTACTTGCAATTTGTACTCATAGTTTGTTCCTTTATGTAAACAATACAGGTCAATAAAATTGAAGTAAAGTATGACAAAACTTCTAAGCAAGTTGATGTCCAAGCATTGAAAGAAACTCTTTGGGACCATATACACGAATCTTCTGCAGTATCTCCTCAGGTACGGAAATAACTTTCTACAAATTGCAGTTATCCTCATCTGAATTCTTGCCGGCAACAGTAGCTTAATCTGGGATTTATCACTAAACTGAAATAACCATACAGAGGGTTGGCATATTGTTTGTTATTCCATGCTGCAGTTACATTTTTTCCCTCAAAGACATCCTAGCGGTTAATAATGCCTGATGACCTTGACACTAGATTTGTATTGCTAATTAAGAAAAAAATAATGGGTATTTCTTGAACTGTCATACAATCTTTTATCTCATCTTCAGAGCATCAATCCAGATAGATACCGAATCTATGGATTAAAATCCACTTTCAAGATACCTTGTTGGTGAAGTAGACACTTGATACCAAAACTTGTGCTTGTTTGATCTATATGCTATCAGCAATTTTAGTGTAAAAGAAACCAAAAGAAAAAGGAACAGAAGAATATAGAAGGCATCTGTAGACTTAGTTGGAACAATGAAGCTTATTGTAAAATAAAAATAACTAAGAGATGAAGCTTGAAAGGTCGAAAGGGGCTTGAAAGAGAATATGAAAGTAGTCCATTTGGTATCCTATTGTATGAGCTGCCACAGGTTTACCTAAGCTACTTCTTGAAATAATGCCAAGAGTAGATGGTTTTTTTTGTTTTTTTTTTTCTGATGCAAAATTCCATATGTTGAGCTTATCTTATTATCCAAAGAGGATGTCTTGTTATTTTTTTTTTGGGTACTGAATCACGAATAAACTTTGTTATTGATGAGGAAGAGTTACCTATAGAATATTCCAAAAGCATTCTTGCTACCTTCATTTTGTTAGGCAAAGATATTAATCTAATCTGAAACCTTCCTTAATCTCAACCTTATTATTCAAATTTATTATATCATGTCAGCAAAAATATCTTTACTTGTTAGAAACCAATTTACTCTTTGCTGACTCATAGAGTAAATTACACTTTATTTTATAGCATTCACCATTTTAAAAATTACACTTGTTATCTCCCTTGCACGTTTCCCCAAATTGCTTTGAATCTACCATTTTTGAGTTTCTTCAATGTAGCATTGTCTTGATGTTTATATCAGATGTAATATTTGTATCTGTTATTTTCAAAAGTAGATTCTGAATTTACATATTTGTACATTGGAAAGGATCAGGAAGAAGCGGTGTCGTTCAGGCAAATCTTGGCCAGTTTTCCTAATGACTGCAGAGCTGCTGGAACTATAAATGAGATCTCCCCACATCTGTGTTTTATATGCCTACTACATTTAGCTAATGAGCATGGGTTGAGCATTCATGGACGTACCAGTTTGGATGATCTCAGCATTCACTTTCCTATTAGTGAGTGATACACGTGCAACTGAGATTAACTAGGCCATTATTTAACCCACGAGTTATCGTACTCTGTTGTGGAAAATATGTAGTAAGCCTTCTATACACCTCTGATTAACATGGGATGAGGGATTCGTGGTTCCACCAACTTGGATGATCTCAGCGTAAGCATTCCTCATGATGATGATAAAAGAAAACAGAGCTGGTCATCTAAATTTGGCCTACTCTTTCTTGTGTTTTAGTATGAAAATTGTAGGCAGTGTATAATCCACTGATCCATGTACTGATCTTCCCATGTCCGCATATATTTAATTTTTCTAGATCGGTAGATTTCGTTTTTGATAGCTGCTTTCAGACTGTAAACAACATGACCAATGTTATAACATGAGTGCTAATTTCCATATCTGGCATTTTTGTGGAAATGAAGGTATCAATCTGATCAGCTTGCCAATAATTTCACCATGCATGATGTTGGTGGATGCTAAGCTACATCCAGACAGAATATGCATTTTAAACAAAGAAAGCAAGGGATAAGAACATGGCACCCCTATTTTCATATTTAATCGCGATTTCTTGTTTTGCATGGAAATAAGAATAGCCACTTTTATCTACCACTTTGTGAGTCTTACAAGTTGAACATTGACTAAGTTTGAGGTGGAAAAAAAATCCACAGATAGGCGGACTCCAGAGTCCATATTAACGAGATTCCTATACTTTGCTATTAATGATTATACACTGATTTATATAGCTTAGGATGACGAACAAATTCATGAGCCTCTTTGAGGCAAGGCCTGTTGAAAATTCATCACCACCAGCCGAGACCTCCCCTTGAATGACAGTAGCCTTAGATTGTGCCTTATGAGGTTATGATCAGTCTTTACACAGTCTGGACATTTCCCTGATTTTGGGTACGAGAGTTGGCAATATCTTCTTTCCATCCTCTCTGACGAGCTCTCAGCTCCCACATAGCTGTCAGTTTCTTTTGGGCCACTAATGTTAATTCAGATTTCTCCCTCGCTTCCTCGCATGTTTCCATGCCGGAACTACACTTATCTGCTTCCTTTTGATACTGGGATGTAATCTTCTTTGCCTCGAGCAGAGCCATGTCAGCACGCCGCTGATTTTCCAAAGCCTCAGCTTCCCGCAGCTTCAGCTCCTCTGTCAATAGCTCTGCAAAATTCTTTTCTGTGTCTTCACTCACCTCTGGGTCATGCTTTACACAATCTGCATTATGCATGTCACATCCAACAAAGAAAAACTAGTATTACCAAAAGAAATGAGATTCAATAAAATTCAAATTCCAGTTATCATCCTCTAACAACTAGTTGATTTTCCAAAACCAATATCGAGGGAGAATGACGAAGAGAAAATACATGGGTATTTCATGCTAACCAGAAGACAAGACATGTAAGCCATAAGGTAAAGTGCATTCCAGTATGGATGCTGGTGCAAGCCAAGTGAGAAACAAATATTGTCCCGAATATCAAATTATCAATGCCAAAGTATTCCATATATGTATTTTGTTGTCTACATGATGTGTGTCTCCCACATGTGGGAAAGCCCTAAGTTTCCACATAAAGATAGAATCAAAACTGCAAAGTGTGTAAGAGTACATTTGCAACACAGTTCACAATTCTGGCATTTCAAGTCATTAATCCATCCAAATCCAAAAAAATACCCAGGGAAACAAGAAAAACAAGTATTTGAAATAAAAGGTTACACATTACCAAAAATACATAATGGATTGAATAAAAAAACTCTCATATATTAAACTTCCTTGAGAAGATGATCTTCTATAACTGACTAGATACAATTATCAGAAAATCATATGGAAGTACAAAAGGTATTCACAAGAACTGGATTAAAAAGAAATGAAAATGATTAATTTCTGTGTCGCCTGATACAAATACAAAATACACGTGAAGTGTCGAAGTGAATAGTTGAGATGGATTGTTAACCCCAGTTGAAATTATGTCAATAACCAGTCAAAAACCAAAACATGATGCATCCCTCACTTTTTCTTGGTGAGTAACAGGGGGATAATTTGTATTTCAGCTTTCAAAACAGTGTTAAAGCAAATGCATGCTGGTGAATGGTGATATTGAGCAAAAATCTTTTTTGATAAGATATCGAGAAAATATCTTAATTAAAACAGATCCTTAATAAATACCTCATTCTGTGTTTGAAGCCGTAATTTTGAAGGAAATGTTAAAAGAGCACAAGCTAAACTAAACAAGATCAGAATGTACAAGCCAGATTGTGATCCATCACAAAAAGAAAACTGAATGATATCTAACTGCAAGGAATAATGACATATTCTGCATCCCTACTTCCATGCAAATGCTTATGGGAACAATATTAAGAAAAAAATTCTGTTATTCGGTTTCATACACCAAATCAACTACATCCTAAACAGCTGATTCATGAACAGAAACTAACCTGCAAAGGAAGTATTGCTCAATCCTGCATAAGTACAGACAAAGAAACTGAAATAAGTACATGCTTCATTATAAGAATTATAGCAGGTGGGAGCAAAATATTGAGCATCATATAATCCACAAAGCAAGTGATTGACAATTTGCAGACAGACCAGGTGTTCTGGAAGTTAGAAACCTGGGCGTTTATTATTCACAACTGGCCATTGGACAGCAGTTTTGTTCAAACCTAGGATACGTGGCCCAACTGAGGGGTTGCTCAATTCCCTCATATCCAAAGATGAGCTGAAAGCAATGACCAATAAAATTCAATCCTAGTTCTTTGTATATAGAGAATATTTTGCCTTTTCAAAGATGGAACTACGTGTTGCACATCTTACACATTACATGCATACAGTGGTCTTAATGGAGATTAGCTGCAAGGAAAATGGACTGGGATGAGGATTTTTCAAAGCATAGTCGAAATGTTTTGGATTGGGATCCTGAGTATGATAGTAGGAAGGCAAATCAATTTCAATTTATTCTAGCATTAGCAAAGAAAGAGTCACTAGTCACTACCCCAGTAGAAAACCTCACCAACCACACTTTCGGTTTAAAGCTTTTAGTAAGTTCTCCCAACTCTCTCGGTTTATATCATAAATTTCAGGTCATTGTTGGCGTGGCATTTTTTAGATCAGTGTTGTTGAAGTATTCCTTCTCATAGGCACAAAAATCGCGCTTTTCAACAATCAAAAAGATAATTACTGGAAAAGTTGAAACCAAGGGCTTATAACACTGAGTGAGTGCTGAATATTACAATGTTCAGATCAGACACTACTATAAGATATCAAACCGGTTCAACGTAGATCTGGAGCCAATTGCACACCCCGGAAGACTTGTGTCAAAAAGTAATAAAAAAGAAAGAAAGAAAGAAGCTACGTAACCTAGCTCAGAAACTAAAAGATCCCCAAGGCCATTAACGAACATCAATATTTCAACTATGCTTCCAACAACACATTAACAATTTCCCATCAAGAATCTCAACAGAAAATAAAAAAGAGAAAAATCATTAATCGAAGCATTGTGGGAAATCATATTTTTTCTTTTATGCGCGAGATCTACAAGATTTTTTATTTTTTATTTTTTAAATTTAGCGGATCAAACAAGAAAAGAAAAGAGATCTAAGGAGGAAATAGACAGTGTAGAAGGTAAAAGATCATTCGTACGAACCTTGGGGAATGGAGAGTAGTGGCTGAGAGGAACAGTCGCATTGGCAGGGAGGACAGGAATAAGGGGAGGAGGAGTGGCTGACAGCGGCTAAGCCCTCCATGAAGTGCCAGTAGAGGGGTGGCCCAAGTATGTAACCCCCAATGCACAGCCCGACCACCACCAATCCCACCTTTAATACCATCGGATTATTCATTGCACCAGCGTAGATCAACTGCTCTTCCTCTTCCTCCTAGTCCTCTTCTTCTCTTTCCCGTTTGATTGTCGATATTTTTTTTCTCCGTCTTTCTTTTCTTTAATGAATACTATTAAGAGCTTTATTTTCGTGTTTCAACTTTGAGCTGCCGTCGCAGCGGTCTTTCGGTCTGATCCCTCTGTAATTTCCACTTTGAACGACTGGCATCTTATAATTGAATGCTTTATAATTTTATAAAAATAAATTTATAAATTGAGATAAAACATAAATTATACAATTAATTTTACTATAAAATAGATTTAATATTTGTTATAAAATTATATTAATAAAATCTCTATTATAATATTTATCAAATTTAATGTAAACAATCCGTAAAATTTAGACTGTTACGTAGATGAGATATTTTGTTTAAAATTAAATAAAATATTATTATAATATAATTTTTTAATATAATTTTTATTTTAAAATTTGAATAAATTAAATTATTTTAAAAAAATCTATACATTATCTATTTTCTCAATCATATGACATGATATCTATAGATTTATAAGTAAAATATAATAAGTAATCTTCAATCATCTTTGATATTATATTATAGAATGATGAAAAGATGATGAAAATTAAGATGATAACATTGATAAGTAACATTATTTAATTGTTTATTATATTTTTTTATAAAAATTTTAAAAAATTATAATAATTATATAAAATAAACAAAAAAATCTTCACAACCTCCTAACACTCCACACTCTACATTATTTTTAATTTTTATTATTTTTTTCTTTTATTAAATATTTATTATATAAATAATGAATAAAAAATTTAAAATAATTTTAAAAAAATAAACTCAAAAAAAAATTTAAAAAAAATATTAAAAATTAAAAAAATTAAAAAAAGTGTGGATTGCGGTGGTGGAGGATGTTTAGCACAGCTCTTTTCGATAAGTAAACCGAAGGCTGTCTGCGTGACCGCTCAAACTTATCGAAAAACTCTTGCTCAATAGTCAATAGTGCGATAAACGATACCGTTTTGGTTCTTTCAATGGCCTCAAACGCAGAGAAACCTGGTCACTCTGTTCCCAACTGAACGATTGCTCTCTCCATACACACTACACATACAGAGAGATAGAGAGGTGGGAGGAGAGAGCTTCCAAAACCTAATAATGGCGTTCGAAATCCCATACGATCTGATCAGGAAGGTCCAGATCTCTCTCCGTAATGAAGCGAATCTCTCTTCCTACGACCCGGACGATCCTTCGCTCCCAAGCCTCCCTTCTCTGCAACAAACCTTATCCCAACTCGATCCCTCACCGCCTTACCTCCGCTGCAAGCACTGCGAAGCCAGACTCCTCCGAGGCATGCAATCCCTGATCTGTGTCTTCTGTGGCCGATACCAGAGCAGGGACCCCACTCCTGAACCCCTCAACTTTCGAGACACGTTTGGATGCCGCTGGTTGCTCGAGTCCTTGGACCTTCAAGGAACGGTACGTATGGTAAATTTCGGTTGGCTACGGTTGTTTCAGCTTGGTTGCTGACAAATTATGAACGGAGGATGTGAAAAAGTACTGCTTTTGGAATATGAGGAAGGGTAGGGAACTGAACTTTGAGAAAGTCAATGAAATTATGCCGTCAATTGGTGTTTGGTTTCCGAATCCGAGAACATACAGTAACATAAGTAATAAAAAGTTACAGCTTTGAATTTTGCATGTTTTATGTTTGGGTTTCCAACTAATAACTGGCTCATCTGTTTCTTGTTTTTTTTAAAAAAAAAAATTATGATAGAGCTAATCTTAGTACGTAGAAATGCAGCTATGATAAAGAATGTGAATGCAATTCTTATTTTTCAGTGCATGAACTAGTTCACAACCCGGAATGCATGTATGTATTTATGTACGTACGTTGAAAATGAACATCGCGGGATTCTTTGCATGAAGTATATTCTGTGAAATTGGTGCATTCTATTTTCAGGAGATGGTTGTACCATCTGTTGGAGCAAATGAATCAAACAGAGGACAGAGTGCACAAAAAGATGAGTTTCCCTTGTCAGATTTGTTGAATTTAGAAATAAAATTGTCTGTCGAAGCTGAGAAAGTTTTGACTGCTGCCTCGAGTGAGACATCCATTCAAAGGTCCTTGAATTTGGCTGGCGTCGATATTGACAGCTTTTTTACTGATGGCGAGAGACATGCCGCACCAAGTGCATCTGAAGAGCAGCTAGCCTGGAACAAACAAATTGGAAGGACAGAGAGCAAGGAGTTCCAAGTTCGTGAAAATCTTAGTTTGTTTGAGAATGTTCAGCCGCCTGAGACAGCTACGTGGTCTACTGAAGATGTGGGTGGCGACTCTGTTTCTGGTTGGGAGGCAAACTTCCAGTCTGCTGATTCAGGGACAACTCATGAAGAGACCAAATCACTGGACCCTTTTGTGGGTTCTGCGGGTGATATTTCTGCTCATTTGGACTCAGTTTTTGGACCTGGAAAAGATTCTATTGATGGAAAAGCAAAAGACAATACTGTTTCATCAGCGTCTCTAGAGAGTGGCTGGTTTCAAGATGATCTATGGAGTAATTCCAATGCGGTAGTAACTGCACGGACAGAGCAGGCTGAAATAACTGCAAACACTAAGGATAGCAGATTAGAGGAGAATGTGAATGATTCGTCTTCCGCCAGTGTTGATTGGCTACAAGCTGATCAATGGCATACCAACAGTGACAAGGCACCTGATAATAAGATAATCGATGAAGATGATGATTCATTTGATTCATGGAATGATTTTGCAGGCTCTACTAGTGCACACAATCCTTCTACTAGTTCTTGGGATCAAACTGTTAGTCATGCAGCACCTTCTGTAGAACAAACTTCAGAAATAAATTCGTTTGTCTCAGCAAACAACTCGCAAGAATTAGATTTTGGTGGCTTTTTGCAACCGGGTTTATTCTCTGGAGCATCTAGCAATCCAAATGGAGCTCCAGAAGTAAACACTAGTCAATCAGAGGCTTCTAGTTCAGACAGGTTTGTATAATGCCAATTTCCATTTAACAGAATTGAAAGCAATCTCTTGATTCTATCACTTGAGTTTTGAAGCATTCTGCTAGATGCCCAAGGAGTTAGTTTTTGGGTCATATAACTCATAATAGGTGTTACCATTTTATTCATATACTGTACTTTAATAAATATTCATTAGCTTATTGACAACTTGAGTGATTGAGCGAAAGTACAACGTTATAATACATGTGAAAAGTGATGAAGACGAAGTTAGTATGCTTCCACACTTTACCAAATAAGTTAAAGAGAAACAATTGATTACAAGTTTGGAGATTTATCTATCTTTGGATGCCCCTTTCACCATGGGCTCCTGTTATAACTTTTGTTGCCGGTAACATATTTTTCCCTTTTGTGGGTGTTAGGAGCAAATTTAGGTGTTGAGGGCATTTTACTTGCCTACATTTGTTGTGGGTTGGATTCTAGGCTGTCATTTCACGATGGAAAGACATTTTATAAATGTGGTGTTTGAGTGGCAATGTGGTTGTGGAAAGAAAAAGCTGATCTAATGAAGGCACAACTGTCACCATCTGACATTGTCAGTGACGGGGCTAGGGGGGCCATAGCCCCCCCAAGGCTCTGGCATTTTTTTCTTTTTCTGTAAAATTTATGATAATTAAATTTTATTCCTGTTTTATTTTAAAAATTAAACTAAAATATAATATTCATATTAGATTATTTCTCTTTTAAAGCTTGTAATTATTTGGGTAAAGCATATTTAACAAAAACCCTCACGTTCATTGTATAGCTAGCTACGCGGTATGTAATTGCGCTAATTAATTTTTTTTTAAATATATGTTACTGCTATACATTATTCAGTGAAATACAAAACGGTTTACATATATTACGATATTACTCTTTTATATAATTCCTATATAGTCGTTTCCATAATTCATTCTCACTTTTTGATTGCAATATATGAAAATCTTATATCTAAAATTACCAATATTTATGGAAAAATGCAAATTTGAAATTTATTTGTTTCTTTCGTATTGTTTACATGTTTTTTTTATCACTTAGTTAAAAGTATTCTTAAAAAAAATTTCAATCTAACCATTTATTCCAGACCTAAAAATATCTGACCCCTCCAAATTATAATCCTGGCTTCGTCCCTGGATGTTGTGGAGTTAGTTAAGGGTGAAGCATATGTTTTACGAGTGTGGTGGTGACAAGGTACATTTTGTGCATATGAATTATATATTTGGGAGGGTTGTGATTGTGGGGTCGAGTTCTTAGATTTGCCAGGTATTTCAGCAAACAAGGAAGCTTTGGTGGCTAGAATATTAGTTGTCTTCTATGGCTTAAAGGTGCAAAAGATATTAAAAATTATTCTAGAACCTGGTAGAGATTCACACTCGTGCATGAGCACAAGTATGAGTTTTGGGATGACTAGTTTGATGACTAGTTTATGCTAAAGAAATTTGCTGAGTAATAATTATCTCTTAGATAATTACTTCATAGAAACCTATCAATTTAAAATTAAAGGTATATAATATCTTTAGTTCATTCCCTAATTGCGTTTATTTGATTTATTAGGGTCTAATTTATTGATTAATCGACTTATTACATGGGAAAATTATGTTTGTTGGGAGAGGGGGATGAGGTGGAATTGGCGGGGTTCGGCAGCTATATGCTTTACATTTGTATCATTTATTTTTTATAGGTAAGAAGTACATCTTGCATGCTTAAGGTTATTCAATCTTGACTGGCTTCCCTTCTTGGTATTGGATTGCGGCTTATTATTTTTCAGTCGCATGATCCATGCACTTCATCCTAAAAATATAAATATAGCCTTTAAATTAGCATTTTGGTGTCGTGTGACCTTTAAATGTATAAAATCACTATATTTAATGCTTGAAAATGATTTTGGGCCAATTCTTTAAATTAGCATTTTGGTGCCGTGTGACCTTTAAATGTATAAATCACTTTATATTCATACTTGAAAATAATTCTGGGCCAATTCTTTAATTTAGCATCTTGGTGTTGTACAACAATCAGCAGAATCAATTAATGAATCTTACATATTATGTTGCATGTTTCAGGATGGCCGAGACAAGTTCAAAAGTTGGAGGTGACGATGAAGATGTTACAAAAGGTGACGATGTCTCCAGTGCAAGAACCCGGTCAAGCTCCAGTGACGTGGAGTCAATAATGTCACAAATGAAGGATCTCTCGTTTATGCTTGAGAGCAATCTCTCAATTCCCCAGAAGCGGGATGGAAGCAATTCATTTTCTAATGGTAAGTGAGAGACCCGCCTAATATACTTTCTTTGCATGCCGTTCCCATATCTGTATCCTTGGTTTTTTCATGGTCATAAAGCTTCATTTTCCTCCTTTTTTCCCCCTGAATTATTTTCTGCAAACGGATTTGATGTCCTTGTGTGGTCATAAAACACATATTTGCCAGATTCACGAGTATGAGGATAAGTTCACTTACCTCCGAGTTCATTTTCTTTTTCTCAAGATGTTTGCCTAGGAACCAATCGACTATGTTTTATCAGCAGACTTTGTAGGTTTTGTTTGACAGTGATGGTAAGTAATCCGGGAGACAGATCTAGTACTTGCCTCCATTACCCTTGCTACGTGCACCAGTGCTTTGAAACCAAATCCAAACATTCTCAAAGTAGGCGAAACTGGCTTCTTATTCTTCTATTTAAACGTGGGTATTTGGGAAGTTCACTAAGAAAGAAGATCCACTTCACCAAATATTGAGTTAGTTCTATACTCATACTCATTCTGATCTGTCAATGTACTTTGTGAAATGGAGCCTAGCATGTAAGCCTGCGTTGGCAAGCCATTTGCTTTAAACATAGTAAGATAGCAGATATAACAAGTATTTACTACGTACCTTGTACCAACACAACACAAAAAAATTACATAAATTTCTTGGGCGCACGTTCCATGAAAATGTACAGCTAAGATTCAGTTTGAAGTTGGATAGAGAAGATAAACGTATGCAATCAATGAAATGCTACTTCTGAACTCAAACCTTTAGCTTTGCCAGAAGATTTGGCAGTGGCAACAGAAAAAGAAAAGATATCCGATAACAGTATCTTGAAGCAAAATCTCGTGAACCATAAAGGATGTTAAATGTTTCCAAACAAAACATGAGTCGTTTCATTATCAGTGGTCTATTTAAGGTCACAAATATTAAACATTTTTCCTTGCCATATTGCCACCGCATAGATCCAAAATGGCTGATCCAACAAAATATGTGATAAGGGAAAAGGAACAAGAAACATAGCAGCAAGAAGAGCTTATATTAAGTTACACGGATGAGCTAGATATATTAATACTAGGATGTACAAGTTCTATGCACTTTTTTAAAAAATAGTGGAATCTACTATTAAAAATAAGTTTTTTCATATAGGCCTTAGACTTAACCCACTTTTTTAAAAGAAATGCACGAGATTTGTATATTCTAAAATTGTACAAATTAGTTTTCTATATTTATTGAGATAGTATAACATACATTGCTAAGGTACTAGTGCCACAACGTAATAGTACTTAGATAGTACTAGTGAGGGCGGCATTTGCTTGATTTCCACTTGCCTTATTAGCCAATCTCTATTAAATACCCTAGCAATTTGAGTGCCATGTCAAGGGAAATGTATCCCTCTCATTCCAAGAGGCAAAAATGCAAATGGAAGGTGTATAGAGAGGGAGCCAAATCTATGAAGTTTGAAAGGAAGCTGGGGAAGCGCTATGGTAAATTGCCCTATGCAAAAAGCATAAAGATTAGGTGTAAGGTATTTTTCTTACAGCCGAACCTGCGAAGTTTGAGAAGTAGTCAATTTTAATTGGTGGTTTGGAGAAGATTTTTTCCCCTCAGAGAGGCGGTGTTCCAGAAGACACCAAAAGGAGTGAAAATGGCAAGAAAAATTACCTCACAAAATCAAGCGAGCACTGACACGCGAAGACCCAGAGAAATTGAGACTTTTGCCTTCCAAAAATGAATAATAGTGAGAGAAAAATACTCATGAAACCTACCCGAGAACAACCTTGAGAATGGATGGAGTTTGGAAAAAACTCTTAAGAAAAAGGAACTGAAATTGTGAAAAGGGAAGAATAGATCAAGCTCGTGCTTAGACTTGATGTAGGATGAAGAAATGGAATGTAAGATGAATTCTGGGATGAGTTTTAGTAGAGCTGAGTAAAAATCCGAAAATCTGACTTTGCACCATCAGAATCAGAGCTTTGACAAAATGAAGTCGGAGTCGGATTTTTTTTTCTAGTTAGAGTTGGAATCAGAGGTATTATCTAATCGACTCCGCTCCGATCTGATCTGTCTTTGACTTATCCTCTGACTCCAACTTCGATTCCAATATTGTACATATATTATAAAAATATATATTATTTATATATTGATCATATATACTAGTATAGTTTATATAGTTATATAGCTAGAACTTATATAGTTAAGTTCAATACTATACTAGTACAAACTAGTTATTATAAAATAATATACTTATACTATAATATAAATAGACTAATAGTTTAGTATATATAAACCTCATAGTATTACTACCATGTATAATCAATTGGATGATTATCATCACGCCATCCATGGAATTACTGATAGGTTAGGCCAGCTAACTAATATGATTAGTGAATAATGACTAATCATATGATGAGAGGAGTTTTTTACCACGAGGAGTTAGGCTGGAATTTCCCCATTTTGATGGGAATAATTCTACTAGGTGGATTTTCAAAGCCACCCAATATTTTAGATTCCATCAAACACCTTTCAACCATAGACTTTTGATGGCCTCTTACCATATGGAATGTGAGGCTTTGGTATGGTACCAAGATGCCATGGATTGTGGGATTTTACTAGATGGGATTCATTTGTGAAGACCTTGCAGATTAGGTTTGGGCCAATAGCATATGATGACTCTATGGAGGCTCTAACTCGCCTCAAGCAAACCTCTTCTTTTGTTGCCTACAAGGCCTAGTTTGAAGGGTTATCTAACAAAATAAGGGTTTGCACAAAGGCATAAGTTGAACTATTTCTTGAGTGGATTGAAGAGATGAGATTCGTTTGCCTATATGAATGCTTAATCCTATCAACCTTAATGTAGCTTTAGATTATTAAAGATCCACGAGGAATACTTAATGCCATCTAGGAGAACATGGAGACATGGTGGAGTAAATGTTGAGAGGGGCCCTTTTAAACAATGGGAGAAGAGAGTAGAGTACTGAAGCCTAATGTTCCAGTTAAAAAAAAATTTCGCTTCACAAATGGATAAGAAGAGAATGAAGGGGCTTTGTTATCATTGTGAAGAGAAATAGAACCCAACATGTGTAAATCCAAAGGTTTACTTTCTACAAGTTGAGGATTATATAGTGAAGAGGGTAGAAAATGTAGATAACAATGATAGGTTGAATAGCTTAGAGGAGAGACCAAAGGGGGAGGATGAAAACTTGGAGATATACATCCATGCTATCTCGGGGTGTCCTAACAATAATGTCATGAGATTGCTTTGAAGGATTGGAGGATTTTCAGTGAAAATTTTGGAGGATTCAGGAAGTACTCATAACTTCTTGAATCCACTAGAGGTTCAAGCAGCTAAATTGAGAATCGAAAATGATTACAGTTTTCAGGTCAGAGTGGCTAATGGAAATAATGTGTTGAGCAAGGGAAGATGTGAATAAGTGATCAAGATCTAAGGCTCAAGATTCTTAGTTCATTTTCATGTGTTGACTTTGGGGGGCTGTGACATTGTGCTTGGGGTTTAGTGGCTGAAAACTTTGGGGCCCATTAATTGGGACTTCACTAGGATGTCTATGAGTTTGTTATGGGGAAGATCACTATGACCTTGCAAGGACTTGATTATGAAAATGTAGAAGTGCGAAAAGGAGAGACGTGTTTGAAGTCCTCTTTTGTGAGAAGTCAAGGTTGGTTCTTGTAGTTAGTAGCAATGGATTAGGGGAAACAGGCTGAAAGTCCTTAGAAGAAAGTAACAGAAGTCATTGATGAATTTCAGGAAGTTTTTGGATAACCAGTTGGGTTGCCGCCTATGAGAGCTTTTGATCATCAAATCCTCTTGAAGAAGGAAACTTCTCCTGTGTCAGTCAGACCCTATAGGTATCCACACTATCAGAAAACAAAAATTGAGAAAATTATTCAAGACTTGTTGAAGTCTAAGGTGGTGAGACCTAGTCAAATTCATTTTTCTTCACCAGTTCTATTGGTGAAAAATGCAGATGGAAGCTTGAGAATGTATGTGGATTACCAAGCATTAAATCAAGAAACCATCAAGGAAAAATTTCTCATACCTGTCATTGATGAGTTGCTTAATTAACCTTTTGGAGAAAGGATGTTTTCTAAGTTGGATTTGAGGTTGGGCTATCACCAAATCAGAGTTAAGGAAGAGGATATCCAAAAGACAACAATTAGAAGGCCCCTATGAGTTCTTAGTAATGCCTTTTGGCCTTACAAATACCCTTGCTACATTCTAAGGGTTAATGAGCAAAGTATTCAAACCCTTCCTAAGGAGATTTGTTTTAGTCTTCTTTGATGACATTTTAGTTTACAGCAAGAACCTTTCTAAGCATGTGGTGTACCTAAGATTTGTTTTGGAGGTATTGAGGCAACATAGTTTGTATACTAAGATGTCAAAGTGTAGGTTTGAAGTTGCTGAAATTAACTACTTAGGGCATATCATTTATGGCAGTGGAGTGAAGGCTAACCTATAAAAATTGCCTCAATGCCCAATGGTGGAGTGGCCTATGCCTACCTCATTGAAATCATTGAGAGGGTTTTAGACTTCATGGGTTACTATAGGAAGTTCATAAGGCACTATGGATTCGTAGCAACCTCATTGACTGTGTTGTTGAAGAAAAGTTCATTTGTTTGGTCTAAAGAAGCAACCAAAGCTTTCCTCCAGCTGAAGCAGGTTGTCACTCAGCCTCTTGTTTTGAAGTTACCTGATTTTTCCAAAAATTTCATAATTGAATGTGATGCTTTTGGGGTAGGTCTGTGGGCTGTGCTTATGTAGGAAGGCTAGCCCATTGCCTTTTATAACACGGCTTTGAAGAGAAAGACTCTATTGTTATTAACATATGAAAAGGAATTGATGGCTCTGGTGTATGCAGTCAACAAATGGAGACCATACTTGTTGGGGTAGATCTTTAACATCAAAACTGATTAGCAAGTTTTGAAGTATTTGTTGAAACAAAAGGTGGGGATTGATGCACAACAAAAGTGGATATCAAAGTTGATGGAACACAACTTTAGATTGATTATAGAAGATGGAACAATAATATTAAAGTGGCTAATGCACTTTCAATGAGGGTTGAGGCCGAGGAAACAACGACTATAGCTTTAATTTTATTTCCAACTCCATTGTGGATAGAAGAATTGAAACAAAGTTATTTGTTGTCTCCTAAACTGAATGAGATTTACTCCCAACTTCATCAAGGTGGAGAGGGTCCAAAGTACTACTCACTACAGCAAGGCTCATTTCCAAGGAAATGAAAGCTAGTGGTAACACAACATTTCTTTGGAACCATGCTAGAGACATGATCAGGAAAGTGAAACCCCCATCAGGGGCAGAACATCAATGCACAAGCCATTCCAATAAGTTGAGATCGTGTAATTTTTTGAGATTTAAATATATTTGATCTGTAATTTTGAAATTTTAAGTTTTCCTAAACCAAACATGGTCGAAGTTATCCATCTGAAGAAGAAAATGCAGTGTTTGTTTGGAACCACATGGGACGAGACATGATGACCCGGAGAAGCGAAAAACTGAAAGTCCCATCAAGAACTTGACATCAATGCATAAGTCCAATAAGAGAGATAAAATGGGTAAAATTAAACGAACTGTCTATAGAAGCCAACCTTAAAAAGCATGTCAGGAACATATTTGAATGGCGTTTTTGTCAGATACCTAATTACAACAAGGGCAATCAAATGACATGCATCTAGACCATATATATCTTGGAAGACATTTTCGTCCATCCAAACGCTAAGAAAAAAAAAGTACAAAAACGCTCTTTTTCTACAGAGAATACATGTTAATTTTACTTGT
The DNA here is from genome assembly GCA_022457165.1 of Juglans mandshurica. Classification (NCBI taxonomy): domain Eukaryota; kingdom Viridiplantae; phylum Streptophyta; class Magnoliopsida; order Fagales; family Juglandaceae; genus Juglans; species Juglans mandshurica. Next base: position 26,435,287 of record CM039620.1, on the reverse strand, counting down.
GCTGGGAAAGTTTGTTCTGTTTAGCCTCCTACGTATAACTCTTATATAACAGTATATCGGTGTCCCATGGAGACGTTGTAAAGTAATTGTTGCAGAAACCCGACGGTTGTTGGGTCATCCTGAAAGGAAAGTCATACAAGATGTAGTCATTAAAGTACGCATATTGCTTGCTCTATTACAAAATTTCCAAAGTGCTAAAACATCAGGAATGTAAATGAAGTCAGAGAAGAACTTACACGGAGGAGGTTGATGAGGTTGGGATCTCTTAAGCTGGCGGGAAGGCAAGTTCTCAAACCATCACGTGCCCTAGCATTTCAATAAGAATTATAATCCATGTCATGAATAGATAGAGACTGATCTTAACATTTCACATGCACATGATTAATGTTGGGTTGACCTTGGATTGTGTGAGAGCCTCAGATAACAATAGATAATATATTTTAGCAGCCGTTTTCCGGGTAGCTCAGCACGACATTCCAACATGTTCCCCAAAGCACGGCTCAGAATATAAAACCGTTGTGCAAAAGCACAGCAATACCTCAACCCCTCCTCGTTTATAATAATTCTTTGAACAATATATGTGGCAACCTGTATTGTCAAATATATTAACATGCAAGTTCATCACTAATTTCTGATCAGAATTTAGCATTATTTAGACATACAAAGGAACGACAATCCATATGAGTATAAAAATGAAAATAAAATGCGCTTGTGACATTTCTTTTTCTTGTTTAAACTGTCCTCTAAACTCAAATTGCAATCTAGCCGAATGTTCAATCGAGCTTTGGCTCAGCTTGTCTTGAGAGTAAAAGACTACTCGAGTTTTGCTTGCAAATATTGAAATCAAGCTCTAGTTTGCTTACAAAATGCTTGAACATGTACAATCAATGAAAGTATTTCACAGTTCATAGAATTAAGAAATCGCAGCCAGTACTTACTGTTTTTGACAATTCACCGCCCACCTCCATGCAGCGAAGGCAATAAATAAATATTTCATTTTCTAGAAGGTAACTAACGGCTTCTGCATCACCAGCCTTCAGGCAGAAACAAGGATGAAAATGTAGTTAAAAAGCAATCGAGCCTATACAGAGAATGGATATTTCCCATGAAGCACAGACTCTGTTTCCTGCATAATACAGGAAATATCTGTGTTCTGATTGGAACATACGTTTACCATGCAATTTTCGAAACAAACTTTAACTATCAACAATCAAATTGGGTGAGAAATATATATATCAAGGAACATGGGAAAACAAAGTGCTTAAAGACTACTGAAGAGGTTGAAGGAAAGATTACCTTCACTAAGGAACCGATAACACCTAAGCTGGTAAGCCTTAGATGTTCATAAGGCCTTTCCTTGTTCTCAATGTTAAGTAGAGGGAATAGATACGATGGAATTCTAGCTGCAAAAAGATCATGAATTTCAATCAGAAGGTCACCATATCCCTAAAAGGCAACCAACTTGTAACAATGCTTAACTCCATCTACAAAGCATATTAGATCACTTCCATAATTCTATAAGAAAACAGAAGGTAAAAAAAAAGGCTAAATAAAAGACATGAACAACTTTTTCTACGATGAATTTATATGGACTATGTGAAGATGCAGAAAAATCACATGGCGCATATGATTCAATTCTATATATATGTCACCAGAAAATAGGATTAAAAAACACAACCCCCATATGTCAGTCCAATTTTTCATCCTACTTCTCAATCATGGAAATGGTTAAGTCCTGTACGTTGCTCTTTTTGCTAGTAATGAAACTAAGATGTAAATTGGTCTTCTTCTGAATGATCAAAACAATAGCCATTCTTTTTGGGATTGCATAAAATTACCCTTGATAAACCGCATCCTTGTATCTCGGTGAGAAGCCATGCACTGTAAAAGAAAACAATGTATGATCAGTTGCTTCTTAAATTGTAATGAAAACTCACCAAGCATGGAAGCACATCATAAATAGAAAGAAAGAAAGGAAAAAAAAAGTTAAACATGTAATTGGACAATGACAGTGTAACACCTTTGGAAAACATTAATGTATATATAATTACTTCTTTAGAAGGAATGGCATCCAAAGGGGAAAAAAATGCTAATTATGGTTTGATCACTCAAGAGAAAAGTCTTCCATCTTTAACCAAAAAGTTAGCTAACAGTACATACTGATCAATGTCATGATGAGAATGATTGAAAAACCTCATAAAAGAGTACACCAGCAAATTGATCTTACATGGAAGAAAACGAACAAATGCAGTGCTAACTTGATAATTATTTTTCTGAAAATGAATACATGCGGCCCATATATGTACTTTTCAAACATAAAAATGAGCATATCATCCAATCAATTAAATAGGAAAAAACAAAAAGAAAGTAAATAAAAGTAGAATTAGATAGTGGCGCTATAAGCCAATATTGTAACCTGAAATAGAGCAAGAGCACAGCATACACGATTCGATGCTCTTTGTGTAAGGTTTTGGGCTGATATTAAGCGGTATACATCGAGTATTTCCTGAAATATTAATGATAGTAGGTTAAATTGTAAACGTCAATCTTGAAATTGAAAGTCAGTTTCAAATACATGATATATAGGAAACAAAAGAAAGCCTTAATTGCAAATGGGTGTAATTAATTTAGAATTTAATGTGTTCGAGAAATAAACAAATTAATGTAAGACAAAGGTGATCAAAATGCTATTAGCAAAACTCAGTTAAAGTTTATTGAATGGAAAAGGCATCCAGCTGATGGAGTGGCATGCCATATATACCTTTAAGAGCGAGTATATCGTACCGAAAGAATTCCATAACAATAGAGGTAAATCTTCACGAATTGATCCCCTACTCTGAGAAAAAAATAAAAAGTAATCATAGAGATGGCAATCGGCCAAAATCCTAAGTTTCAGCTTACTGCATAAACTGACGTTGAATAGTTGAAAAGTTCTTCGAAAATTTGATGGCTTTTGAGTAATTAAATTTCTGTTTATTAAAGTGCTTTGGTCATCAATGTCCTGGCACATAAAGGAGTGTCAATCAGTAAATTATTATAAACTAGATATCCTTATGACATTAACAAGATGATCTTTGTAGATTAGTATTCGACCTTTATTAAATTTAGCATCTTTAATTATATGCATGACTTGATATTCGATCTCTCAGACTATCTATATATATATATTGGGTCCAAGATTTCTAAATTTACATAATATTCTACTATTTTCTTTGAACTTTGCTACTGATTGTTTTCACGTACGTCTACTTTTGTTTCTTAGAATTCTAATTTTCTTGTTCTATCAACATTAATATCTGAATTGAATTTAGGTGATTTATACTTAGGAGTACTCCAATTAGTAGCAACAACCTACTAAATTTTTTGGGCTGTTTGTGACGCAGGTGATTTATAATATTGAACACCGCAGTACTACTATTCTATTCTTCTATAGCTTGTAAGTTTTATTTATTATCACATGCATCTAAGAGGCCAGGTTTTCTTGTTCTGAGTGGTACTGATGATCATATACGTACAAATTAAAGTTCTGCATCAACTTGGAGTATATATAACGCTTGCTTAGAGTACAAGGCTAGGCCTTTTCTTTGGAGTCAATATATATATATATATATATATATATATAGCAACCCTTGATGCAAGGCATTAGAATATTTCCAAAGCTGATACCAAGATTATGGAAAACATGAATTACCATGCATGACCTAGAACAATAACCAAAACCAGCTCAACCCATACCCATGTCAGACTAGATCTCCTTTAAATGAGGGTAATCTAAAACAGAAAAATCAATAAAATTCGATTAATGGGGAAGAAAAACTTTCGCTTTTATATATATTGGTTTTTACAGTACTGCTAAATTAATGGACTCCAAGAAGAAAAAAGCGGAATCCTTTATTAGGAGATCGGAGTACTGTTGCACCCTCAAATTTAAATTCTAGCATTTGTCCAAAACTGTATGTAATAATCAAATTAATGGGCCACATTGAAGTGATGACCTCTCTAACCATTTATATTTGCGTCTATTTATATTTTGCATTAACAATATTAATTACACGACAAATATGACAAGGAAATGCCCAAATCGGCTAAGTGCGCTATAAATCATCACGAAAGAAAATGTTAAATGGTTCGTTTGTTTGGACTTTGGATACCAAAACAGAATGGGAAAAGCGATAAAAACCTCAAAAATTTGTATACATTCTTTTCTCTCCCGTTATTTTCTTGGCAACCAATCAACCCATGAGAGGAGTTCTTTATTATAAGATCGAGATCTTACACCCTCAAAATGGCATGTTGTACAGGAAAAATCAAAAAGATTTGGTTCAGACTCTATTTCCGACCGCCTTGCATTCATATGAATTTTTGTTATATGTGTGTGAAATGCAAAGTTATAATAAAAAATAAAATATCATCTATGATAAATTTACTTGGCAACCAATCAACTTATGAAAGGAGTTAAGAGTTCTTGCACCCTCAAAATGGCGTGCTGTACATGAAATCAAACAGATTTAGTTGAGACACTCAATCAACCCGACCGATCGACTTGCATTCATACGAGTTTTTGTTATATGTATGTGAAATATAGAGTTATAATCAAATATAAAATATCATCTGTATGATATGTGCTTGAGAATCTTTAATGACGAACAAAAAATATAGGTAAATATCCTTACTGACTGTTTGTTTGGAGAGAGAAATCATGGGAAAATTAATAAAAGAAATGAAACACCGTACATCAACCATGGATGTAGTACTAGTTCTTTCCCCATTATCGTATCCGGAATCAAACATATATCGATCAATGAGAAACATGATGTAGTGTGTGCTTCCCGGAAAAACAAAACGAAAATAAAAACGAACCTTGTCTAGGAGGTAAAGAGCGCGCTCTCGAGTACGATAATCATTCAGGTCAAGAATCAAATGCAATATTTTGGCTCTTGAGGAGGGTTCACCTTGATCATGATCAGAAGTTTTGCAAGTGTTGGCTCCGGACGTGCTAGGACCCGCTCCGAACGATGACGATGATGGTCTTGGATCTGAGAAAAACAGCGATTCTGGAAGGTTTGCCATTGATATCCCAATTGAAAATCTTGAAAGAATTTACACCTTTTTATCTCAGGGTGTGTGCCTGCGTGTAGCTCTTTTTCAGAGCTGCGATACGTAGTGGGAAAAGAAACGTTTGGACTCGGGACTCGTACTGTGTACTACGGACGACTATGGAGGCCTTTGGAAGTGAGGTTTTTCTTCTTGCCCTCGGCCTCGTGAGAGTGATAAATCTTTGAAGCAGCATATTTATAGGGTAACAAAGATATTATTGTACGTTTTCTAACACAAATTAATACAAGTGGTCCATGATTATCGTCAGCTTGTGCCGAAAAATGTCCAATTAAGTCTCGCAACTTCTCGTATATAATATTCTCGTATATAAATATATATATATATATATATATATAAAGAGGAAAATATTAATTGAACCGATAAAAATGATCGATTGAGTTTTTAATTTTTAATTTTTAATTTTTTTTACTTAGTGATTAAAGAAATGAATATTAGTAAATTGATATTTTTTTTATTTTTTTAAAATATTTACAACTGCATAAAAAATTATTAAAAGAAAAGAGAAAAAAAAGTACAATTGCACTCATCGGTACACTTTCTTCGATTAAATATCGGTCCTCGTAGCACTGTCCATAAAAATATATTATTGGTGCCGATCGCTAATACAAGTGGCACATAGCCGCCGTCAACTCGTGTTGCAAAATGTTAAATTAAATTCTATAACGAGTCTAACTCTCATATCTAATATTAATTCTATTATTTATTGTTTTATTTTTTTAATTAATTAAAAAACAAAACATCAAGAAAACAATATAGAGGCTAATACGCTATTATTATCAATATTATTAGTTGGAATGACAACCATTTGTTGTCTTTAGCCAATGAATTATGAATTAGTAAATACATGGTAATCTCAATGTTTTCCCAAAAGAAAAAACAAATTATATTGTTGGTTTGAATAAAATAATATAGTAAATAGTAAATATTTTAAATAGTATTATCCTAAATATAAAGATGAAGAATTATATATAGTATCACCAAGAAAACATACACTCAAATTGTATCAAATCAGACGCGAGCACTGGCAGAATTGATGAAATGCATGTCCATGCTGTGGCTGCACGTGTCACGCATGCATCATTTTGGTTCCCTTTGAAAACAGAAAAGACAAAATTAATTAAAAAGAATGTACAAATGCATGCAGGTCCAACTTTTTGGTTATCACGGCTGCATGCATGCAGGCAAAGACAGCCTAAAAGAGACCCGTCGTGTGATGACGTGGCACCGGCAAGAAAAGAAATCCACTGTATCAAAAGAAGATGTTTTAATTGGATTCTATATATCAACCTCGTATTTGTAATGAGAAATGATATTTACACTCGTGAGTATATAAATATTGTGTAATTATTTTGAAAAAATAAATAAATATTAGACCCACATGAAAAGAAATTAATTTTTTAATAATAGACCCCATTCTTTTTCAAAACGACTGCACGGCATTTGCGCATTCCACAACTGTATGTAGCATTACTCATCTGTAATTAAGGTTTCTTTTCTTCCCATATAGCTAATGTTTGCCAATTGGTTTCAGCAAACATGCAACGACTCCTTTTTTTTTTTATTTATTAGAAATCTGAAATTCATTTTATCAAAGGAATCCAATAGTTACAGATAATTATCAAGCCATACATTGGGTCCACGTTCACAGAAATTGAGTCTCTTGCTCTCCAGCTCTCCAGGATGAAGCTTTTCCCTCTCTTAGTAGATTGTAATCTCCCTACCTTTCTAGGCAAAACCTTCCATCTAAACCCGTAACCCCCACCCTCAATCTACCATTCTCACCATAACAGCTCACCTTGACCATTAAACCCCACCTACCTTTCCAGACACCCAAACCCACCAACCCAAAGATTCTACTTTTGTTGCCCCCACCTCATCCCCTCATATTCTCATCAACAACTTTCCGGAAGTAGATAAATATGAAAAGCACTAAAACAGGCATCGAGCAACTCATCTCCCAAACGGAATCATTGTCATGGGATGACCTCATACTTGAACCAGAACTAGATGAAGCCAAAAAAATCTCTGACCTCACTCTAGTGGGAAAGCTGATCTCAACAAAGGCCCTAAATAAACACACTTTTCACGCTACCATCAAGGCAGTATGGAGCTTCATCTCGGGCCTAACCATCGAAGATATCGGTCTCAACACCTTCCTATTCACCTTTCAAAACTCACAAGATAGAGAAAGGGTCTTCAGCCAAAGACCATGGAACTTCAAAGGCTTTCACATGGTAGTCAAAGAGTGGCACCCAGGCAAAAGTCTGAAAGAAATCGACCTCAAGTTCTCAGCTTTTTGGATCCAAATTCATGGGCTGCCATTGGAGATAATGACCCTAAAAAATGCCGTCAAAATAGGTAAAGCACTTGGCAATCTGTTAGATGTAGATGAAAACTCCCTACCTACTGTCTCAACAAAGCAATTCCTACGAATTAGGGTGGAAGTCGACATCACAAAGCCACTAATTAATGGTATCATTTACCCACGTCTCCAAGGACTCCCAGCAAAGATCTCCTTCAAATATGAACGTCTGTCAGACTTTTGTTACATTTGTGGAAGCATTGGCCATGTCCAACAATTCTGTCCACTCTATTTTGGAAAATCTTGCGTGCCCCAATACAATCCAAAGCTTCGTGCGGAAGGCCAAGAGTCTTGTAGGACTCCCAAAACTGATGAAGTTGCTCTATATCCTGAAAATCAGGAAAAAATGCTCCTGGATAGGCCATCATCGTTGCCACCTATTCGCATTAGAGAATCTCTGTTTCATTATTCAATCTCACCTCAGGTTAACTTGAATACTCACAACAAAGATAAAGAGAAGCTTTTCCAACAGTCACCAGAAGAGGAAGATCCCACTGAGCTGGAATATCCTTAGTTGGCCATCTATGTTGGGAACAGTGCTGGGTCTGTTGCACTCTCTTTTTCTTCTCCATGCATGCAAACAACATGGCGCACAGTACCAAATTTCCTCTCCCCACCAACCCAAACACGTGCCACTCATCCCAATCACCAGACAACACATTCAATGGCTGACTTAATCAACCGTGATCCCCGAGATGCATCTGAACTTCTGACACCAACCTTCCAAAATGACCTCATAAATCCTAACACTTTAGGCCAAACAAGCCCCCAAAGCAACTCCTTTGTCAACCATGTGGCACTTGTCAAATCCCATTTATTTCATCCCTTATCACTGCCTCTGCAGCCACCTCTCCCCATTGAAAACACCCCTCACTACAAACCAACGGACGAATCGTGTCTATACACAATGTCCCCACTGCTCGGCCCTCTTGTGCCTCAGCCAACTAGGGAATACCTACCTATCCAGTCCCCCGAACCATCCATTTTCAAAAAAATAATAGCCCAATTCAACTCAAACCAAGGTCAAATCAATTACCAAGCAAACAACCCACAAATTTCCCTTCTCGTTAGCCCCTCTAGAAAAGCCTGCCTCTCTTTTACCCCTCAACCCCAAAACCCAACGTTCCAACCTCACCCTATGATCCATCAAACAAACTCAATACTTGACCCAGAAACCCATACCCACCAAAACATTCCTCTACCTCATTTATAATCCGTAAACTGCCCCCTCTCCCAAAACATCTACCCCAGCGACCCAATAATTTCAGTCCCCAGAAAGAGAAAATCTTCATCCTGTGAAAGCTCTGAGACAAACCCTCCTGAGAAAAAGTGTCTTTTGTCTTCAGTTGTACCAGTGGAATCAGACGAAGTAAAAAATCCCCAAGGAACAGAAGAAGATCTGGGCCAGACCACAGATACGTCCCAGATGCCAACTCAGAAAATGCCAACCTCAAACTTGATGGCGACGACAGCCCCAAGCAAAGGAAACCAATCACGCGGAAGAAAGAAGAAGAGTAGATTCTCTCCTTACATTAGGAAGAACATAGCACCGACGGGTAACCCCTCTCAGTCCCAAGTGATGAATCTCTTTCCCCTAAATCCAATGACCACAGTGGCAGGGTCAATACTGCCACCAAGTGATCCATGAAGATTCTGTCGTGGAATTGTCGAGGCATTGCTCGGCCTCGTGCAATCAGAAACCTAAGAGCAAATATCAGGATTCACAGTCCTGATTCTATCTTCCTTTCAGAAACTTTATTGTCTTCTAGTAATGTTTCTCGCACTGTAAATAGCTTAGGATTTCCCACTTTGTTCGTATCCCCCCATCTGGGAAATGGGGAGGCCTTCTGTACTTGTGGCGTTCTGGTGTGGAAGTTGAAGTTATCTTTGCTGATGCTAATATAATTTCCTGTTTAGTTTACTCTGACCCTCCTCATTGTCCTTGGCTTTTAAATCTGGTTTATTGTCTTGCTAAACACTTGGAGAAACAGTATTTTTGGGACAACCTGAACAAAATTTTAGACTCATTCTCGGGGCCAATGTTGGCTATTGGGGACTTTAATTCCATTATTAATCAGAATGAGAAATTTGGTGGTAAACCCTTTGCCTGTTCATCAACCGCAAACGGCCTCAAAAACTTTTTGGACAGAAACAACCTCATTGATCTCAAATCCTCAGGTCCTAAATACACTTGGTCAAACAATAGGCATGGAGCTTTTAACATTCGGGAGAAATTGGATCGTGCTGTCACAAACCTAGATTGGAACACTCTTTTTCCAGATGCATCTATTTTGAACCTAACACGTGTTACATCTGATCACTCACCAATCGTTCTCAACACTTCCAATCTCGGAAATAAGAAAAAGTCATTCAAATTTGAGGAATTCTGGACCAGGGATCCCTCTTGTTTTGATACCATCAAACATGCCTGGAACATCCACATCCTTTGATTAAAAATGTGCACGACTTTGGAACAAAACTTCCTTTGGCCATATCCAAACTGAAATCAAAACACTTTCAGATTCCCTCAATCAAATCCAGTCAAAAGATCCTTCACCCGACACCATCTTATTAGAAGAAACTTTAAAAGAAAATCTTAATGAACAACTTCGCCGTGAAGAATCTCTTTGGCGTCAAAAATCTCCTCGGACCTAAACACCAAATTCTTTCACACCTCACCCTCAATTTGAAGAAGGAATAACGCCATTGACACTCTCAAAAAACCAAATGGTGTGTGGATTACGAACCCCAACGAGATGTCCACCTTGTTTCTTGATCATTTCACTAATATCTTTAAATCCACCAATCCCGAACCTCTTTTGGACCTTGAGGGACTTTTCCCTCATAAAATCACATCACAAGAAAATGAAGATCTTTGCCAAATCCCAACGGTGGAGGAAATCCTCAATATCATCAATCAAACTCCTCCCACAAAAGCGCTTGGTCCAGATGGTTTCATTGGACTGTTTAACAAATCCTACTGGGAATTGATCAAAACGGACCTTATTGTAGCCATCCAAAATTTCTTTCATCAGGGAAAGCTTTTAAAGGAAATGAATCATACAAACATAGCCCTTGTCCCCAAAATTGATCGTCCAAATATTGTCCATCATTTTGCCCAATCAGTCTCGCAAACGTCATATACAAAATTATTGCAAAAATCCTGGCCAATAGACTCAGAAAACTCTTGCCAAACATCATATCCCCCAATCAAACTGCTTTTGTTCCGGGAAGACTCATCCAAGAGAACACCATCCTTGCCCAAGAAATTTTCCATCGTTTAAAAAAGAAAAGAGGAAAGCAAGGACTCATGGCCACAAAGATTGATATGGAAAAAGCTTTTGACTACTTAGAATGGTCTTTTATTCTTAACATCTTCAAAAGCTTGGGATTCAGTCATACTTGGATAAACTTGATAAAAGAATGCCTCTCGACTGTCTCCTACTCCATCCTTCTCAATGGATCCCTTACTGGCATGATTCACCCTTCCCGTGGAATCCGTCAAGGCGATCCCCTTTCCCCTTTCCTCTTTATCCTTGCAAGTAAAGTTCTTTCAAGACTTATTCATAGGGAGGAATCTTTAAACAACTTAGAGGGCATAAATATCACGAGAGGTGGTCCAAAAATTTCCCACCTCCTATTTGCGGATGATCTCATTTTCTTTGGAAAAGCATCTCTATCCACTGCCTCAGCTTTTGCTCGATGCATAGCCACTTATACTCAATGGTCTGGGCAGAAAATCAATCAAAGCAAATCCACAATCCATATCAGTAATAACACTCTCCCTGTCACCAAAAGAGAGATAATAGACCTCCTCAACTTCAAAACTTGCCCAACAAAACTCAGATACCTTGGTTTGCCTCTCTTCATTGGTCATTCCAAAAAGGAAATTTTCAAAGAGACTTTAGGTAAAATTGAATCAAAACTCCAGGCATGGAAATCAAAGATCCTCTCTCAAGCTAGTAGAACTATCTTAATCAGAACGGTGGCATCTTCCATTCCCACTTATATAATGACCACTTGCAAAATGCCAAAAGCTGTCTCCTAAAAAATTGATACACTTTTCAGAAATTTCTGGTGGAACAAAGACACAAATAGGAAAAATGGTTTCTTTACAAAATCTTGGGATTCTTTGTGCTTACCAAAGTCTTTAGGTGGTCCAGGTCTTAAGCAATGCTCCCTTTTCAATACAGCCTTAATCTCAAAATTCGCTTGGTCCATCATAAATGACTTCAACAGCCTCTGGAAATATTTCTTAACTGGAAAATACCTTAAAAACTCCAGCTTCTTTGATGTCCAAATGAGACCAACTGACTCTTGGTTCTGGAAATGCCTCCTCAAACAAAGAGATTTTCTTAAAACCAGTTTCTGTTACCAAATAAACAATGGGATTTCAACAAGAGTCTAGGAAGACCCGTAGGTCCCAACCCTTCCTTCTCACATCCCTCAACCGAATCCAAATATAAACTGGACTGAGCCAAACCTGAGAGTTGCTGAACTCACACTTGAAGAACCAAGGAGATGGAATACCCTCCTCATTCAAACTCTTTTCTCATCAGATTCGGCTAAAGAAATTTCCAAAATCCCGTTGTCCAACCATAACTTTTCCACAATTGAGGACAAAATCAAATGGAAACATCATTATTCTGGTATCTTCTCGATAAAATCTGCTTATGCAGCCATGCTCATTCCTAATGATAATCTTGTTCCCAACACTCATTGGAAGAAATTATGGAAACTCCAAATCCAGGATAGATTAAAGCTTCTCCTTTGGAAGGTATCACAAAATATCCTACCCACTAGAGCACTCTTGAAAAGAATTACTAACCTGGATGAGGACCAAACTCTTTGCCCTCTGTGTCACTCTGAAGAAGAAACCATCTCTCATCTCACTCTCAGCTGTTGCTATACTAGAACTCTTTGGAGACAATCCAATTGGCCTATAGACACCCTAAAATTCACCTCACACCCAATCTCGGAATGGATTAGTGTCATCTTATCTCCCACTGCATCCTTGAATATACCTGAGGAGGAGTCTCAATCATTCCAAATTTTTGCAGCATTGGCCATTGACAACATCTGGTTTCTCCATAATAAAGTCATCCATGAGTCTGTTAATCCCTCTCACACTTGGTTAATCACAAAAGTTTCAAAATCACTCATAGATCACAAAACAACTTGGGAAGAAAAAAAATTGGACCTGTCTGTGGGAAGGCAAAACAAGCTTGCAGGCTACTATATCATTCAATTTGACATAGCAGTCAGATCTGAAGGCACAACCACGGCAACCACTTGCTGCTCAGACCAAGGCGACCTCCTCATTGCAATTACAAGTCTGATTTCCAGCAAGAATCCGAATATTGGGGAGGCCACAGCTGCACTGACAGGAATCAAAGAAGCAAAATCTCGTGCATTCAGGAAAATTCACATTGAAGGAGACTCGCTACAGACAATCCATGCAATTCTTGGAGAAAATCAACCAATAGATTGGGAAAAGCAGTCACCAATGACATCAAATTCACTCTTACAGATTTTGCAGCTTGGTCAGCAAAAAAAATTCATCGATCCAAAAATCGATGCACGCATAACTTAGCGCAATGGGCAGCATCCAACCATCTTTATGGAAGCTTACCCATCTCCACTATCCCACCCTACATTTTACAATTCCATAGTGGTAAAGACCCCCCGTGTAATTAAGCTTGTATTTTATCAGACAATATGTATATCTTTCTTTATTAATGTTATCTACCTTGCTAAGAAAAAAAAAAAATTATCAAGCCATACAGCTTGAGAAATACAGTCTTGAACACAGTCCCACCATAAAGCAATATTATCAACTTGACTCACATTCCTAGCCAACATATGAGCAACCATATTCCCCTTTCGATATACATATGTAAAAATACAACTCTCAAAGTGTGAAGAAAGCTGTTTAATTTCATAATATAACCCCCCCAAGCAAAGAATTATGCATACTGCCATCGTGTAAAGCCTCCATACAAGGCAAGCTGTCACTTTCTACTAAAAGTTTTGAAATACCCATGGTTGCGCACAATTGCAGTCCTCTAAAAATGGCCATCAGTTCTATAGCTTCTATGCCTTCCATCTCTGTTTCCACTTTGCTTGCAGCCATTAAAACCCTGCCATGATCATCCCTTAATGCAACCCCAACTCCTGTTTTTCCCAACTCAGAAAAAACTGCACCATCACATTCAGTTTCAACCATTCAGATTGTGGAGCTTGCCATTTATAATGCTGCATTAACTTAATCCGATTCTTTTGTTGAACCTACCCATAACTTCTCAACATAGATACAACACTATCTGCAACGTATTTAGGGGATAGTAACAGTTGATCATGCAGATATTTATTTCTACAAAACCAGATACTCCAAGCCAAAGCAAAAAACACTGATAACTTTTCATGCATCTGCCTTTCACAAAGATCCAATGCCATCTCACAAACTATTTTCCCTCTGTCAAACACCAGCCCAGGAATATAATCCTGCATCAAACCTTTTAAAGCCTTACAAGTCACTACGGCATGTGAAATATCCTCCCTTTCATAAAAACATAATCTGCATGTTGCATCTGTCAACACTTGTTTCTGCACTAGATTTTCCCCAGTAGGAAGGCCATTTTTGCATGCACGCCATGCAAAAATTTTCACTTTGCTCGGGACCTTCATTTTCCACAAGTGCTTCCATAATATATTCTGAGTTTGGACATTTGAGGACTCTGCAAACTTAGAACCAAGTTGATCAAAAATAAAACAATATCAATTTTTCACACTAAACATGCCATTCCTTTCATAAGACCAAAGCCTCTGATCCTCATCAACAGTAGAAAACAGTTGCACTTTGAGTATATCGGCCACTACATTTGGATTGAAGAGAGTCCTAAGTTTAGTAATATCCCATTGTTTTTCATTCTGCCAAAATAGAGCATCCACACAAAGCTACCTAGTATCATCCCTCATCACAAACCCCTCAGCCATTAAAGCATTATGACCAGGAATCCACCTATCTTGCCATATATTTACATTTTTCTCATCCCCTATTCGCCACCTACATCCAGTCACAAGCCATTTCATTGCCTCTCAAATACCCCTCCATGAATAAGAGGGACATCTTCCTAGATCAGCATTCAAAAAACTAGTATTTGGGAAGTATTTAACCTTTAATAATCTGTGCAGCAATGAATTCTCTTCTCAAAATAATCGTCACCATTGCTTAGCCAATAAAACTAAATTAAAGCTTTTTAAATCTTTAAAACCCATCCCACCTTTTAACTTTCTTTGACACATTCTGTTCATTCAGAAAACTAGTATTTGGGAAGTATTTAACCTTTAATAATCTGTGCAGCAATGAATTCTCTTCTCGAAATAATCGTCACCATTGCTTAGCCAATAAAACTAAATTAAAGCTTTTTAAATCTTTAAAACCCATCCCACCTTTTAACTTTCTTTGACACATTCTGTTCCAACTCAACCAGTGTATCTTCTGCTCATTCCCTTTCTGCCCCCACAAAAAACGAGACATCATCCCCTCCAATTCAGCACATAAACTAGAAGGAAGAAGAAAACAACTCAGTGTGTATGTTGGAATGGAAAGTGCTACTGCTTTCAACAGAACTTCCTTCCTCCTTGTAACAACAATTTTTCTTTCCAAGATTGTAATTTTTGCCACACTTTTTGCTTGATAGGCTCAAAGGCACGTTCTTTTACTCTTTCCAATAATAGGTGGGAGTTCAAGATATTTCTCATATTGTTGAATCTCACAATTACCCCATAAATTCTTGGTCTCAGACTTAGCAGCTCCATTCACATTACTACTAAAAACAATAGCAGTTTTTTCCTTATTTATTTTCTGTCCAGAAATAACTTCATACCTCTCCAACAGATTTTGTACTCTTCTGTTTTCTTCAACCTCAGCTTGACAAAAAACAATACCATCATCCGCAAATAGCAAATGATTTATAATAGGAGCCCTCCTACAGATTCTCAATCCAGAAATTTCCTTTCTCAACCCAGCAATATTCAACAGAGATATCAAACCCTCAGTATAAATGAGAAACAAATAAGGGGATAAAGGATCCCCTTGTCTCAAGCCACGTGTAGGTATTATTGGACCCTTAGGAACCCCATTGATCAAAACTAAAAATGAGACAGAGCTAATACAACACATGATCAACTCAATAAATTTTTTATGAAACCCCATCATCCCCATTACAGATTTTATAAAACCCCACTCGACACGGTCACAGGCTTTACTCATATCTAACTTCAAAGACATGAAACCCTTTTTCCCATTCCTTTTCCTTTTAAGACAATGGACTAACTCATATGCAATTAGAATATTATCAGAAATAAGGCGTCCAGGAACAAAAACACTTTGACTCTCACTAATAACATTAGGTAAAATAGCTTTGAGTCTATTTGAGAGAACTTTTGCAATGAGTTTATAAGCCACATTACACAAACTTATGGATCTATAATCACTCATCTTAGAATGACTCTTCTTTTTTGGAATGAGGGAAATATGACTAAGGTTCAAAGAAGATGGAAAGAAACCTGAATTTAAAGCTTGAAGAACTGTTGAAATCAGAGAATTTCCAACGACATGCCAATATTTTTGAAAAAATATTGGGGGCATTCCATCAGGGTCAGGGGCCTTCACAGGGTCCATTTGAAACAAAGCTTCCTTCACTTCTTTAGCATTGAACTCCTTAATCAACTCCTGATTCATATCAATTGAAACCTTCCCAATTAAAGGTTCTAAAAAATCCAAAGACGCATTATTTAGAGAAGGATTAGAGCTTGTAAACAACTGCTGAAAATAAACCAGAATAATCCTATCCCTCTAATCTCCTTCTTGCCACTGCCCATGTTCATCCTGGATTTTGTGAATTATGTTTTTCCTTCTCCACTGTGAGGCCTTCATGTGAAAATACTTTGAATTACTGTCCCCATCCTTCAACCATAAAGCCTTAGAACGTTGTCTCCACATAATCTCATTTCTCTCCAACCATATTTGAACCTCATCTCTAGCCAAATTTAGTACCTCAGCATCAACACCATTTGAATCCTCCACAACCAAGTTCTGCAGATTATTTTGAGCTTTTGCAAGCTGCTGTTGAACATTCCCAGACGAGTGTTTGTTCCATGTATTCAAACGAGCCCCACACTCTTTTAACATTTATGATATTTCTCCCATATAAACTTGATCAGTCACCCTACTCCACACATTCTTTATAATCTCCTCACAATCTGACTCTTCCACCCACATAGCCTCAAATTTAAAAGGTTTTGAAAACTTGGGATACTCCCTTGCACCTTCCAAAATGACATTAATAGGTGAATGATCAGAGTAAGCCACCACCCTATGAGAGACTCGAGCATGAGGATAACAATTCCACCAAGCAGAATTAACAAGAAATCTATCTAGCCTCTCATGTACACAATTAATCCTAGTTCTCCTCTTACACCATGTAAATTTATGCCCTGAAAATCCCATATTCCACAAATTACATTCTTCAACAACTGCTCTAAAATCAGATAATTGACATTCAGGCCTTGGTTTCCCACCCTTCTTCTCATGCTGATGCAACAATTCATTAAAATCACCCATAACCAACCAAGCTTCCCCATTAATTCTACATAATGACATAAGAAAATTAAAAGTTTTATACCGTAAGTTTGTTTCAAGAAAGCCATAAATAGCAGTTAAAAACCATTGTCCCCTATCCAAATTTCCATCTCTAACAACATCATCAAAATGATTTATGGAATAAGATATAATTGATAAATCAATAACTGGCCCCATAACAGAGCAATCCCTCCCTTTCTACCACAACAACTAACAACCAAACAATTAAGCACCCTAACTTGTACTTACAAGATTCAAACTCTCGAGTAGAAAGCCTTGTCTCCAGTAAGAACACCACATCAGGATCTTCCCACTTGACTAGATCACAGAGGGTTCGAATGCCTCGTGGGTTCCCAAGCCCATGGGCATTCCAACTGAACATTTTCATGGCATCCGGCGGTGTTGTACAACAGCCACCGCTGATATCTACATGCAACGGCTTTAAAACAAAGGGCTTGGTGCTTTAGATGAGTCTGGGTACAAATGATTTGACACACCAATTCGAGTATAGATGCTGACATGATTTTTTTTATTGAAAAGAAAAATAAAAAGAAGGAAAATTTTGAGAGAAGAAGAAGGTTCTCTGTCTAACGAAAATAATTTCCGTCTCAATTCACACTGTTTTATTAAACGGATGCCTTACATGTCAATATCGGTGCGCGGTTTGGTGCGTGAACTTGCTTACAAGAATACTTTTTTCAAAAAAAATGGAAAATGATAGTTGCAGTCATGAGTGTATAAGCATCGTACAATCACTTTGAAAAAAGTAAATGAATATAAGACCAACATGAAAAAGATTAATTTTTTAATAGTACACCTTACTCTTTTTCAAAGCGACTGCATGTAACATTATTAAAAAAAAATTGTTAGGCTAGGTTCTCCTTGCCAACTATTAAAACAAATATAATGATAAACTTACTACTTTTTACTATCTGTTTACTACTCTTTTTATTTTTTTTATTTTTTAATTTTTAGTTAATGGTAAAGGAAGTGAGTTGTATTCTAACCATTTAATTTTTTTTAATGGCTAAGGATATTAAAAAAATAAAAATTTTAAATACAATGTATAATAGTAAATGAGTGGTACTAAATAGTAAGTTTATCATTATTCTAACTTTTTATGAAAATTGAAAAAACTTAATAAGTCCATTTAAAATTAGAGATATCCTGCTAAAAAAGCAACAGTTTTTAGTAATCATTTTCCATCCCCACGTTGTGAAGGGAAATAAGTCAAACGACACCGTCTCTATCTCCTTTCCACGATCAAATGTGCTACATATAGACCCCGTCCGAGTGTACTGACAGCGAAGAATGTTAGCTTCCATCTTCACATCGTCAGCTCCCAGACTATTCCACAAACCCTCAGCTTTCTCACTTGTACGGAAGCTCTCTCCCTCCGCTTCTCGCCTTCAAGTTCGTTCAATGGCGGACTCCGCTTTCAAGAAAATTCAGATTAAGAGGGACGACACTGTGAGTTTCGCTTACCAGATTTGTAATCAGCTGCTGTGATGTGTGCTTCATTTTCATTTCCTTCTTCAATTTTTTCACGGGTTTTGAATTATGGGTTTGAGCTATTTGGTGATTTTGATTAACCGTTTTATTTTCTTATTAACCGTTTTTAACTTTTGTTCCTCATTAGGGTTGTAATGTTGCCGAGATTTTTTTGGTAGTTGAAGTACATTTGGATATCCTTGTGTAATTGAATGGCTTTGAATCAAATTGCATTGTAAATATAGGTATGAGTATCCATGATGTTGAATTGATCTATTGAATTAGGATCAAAGGAAAAAGAAACAAATGAAAATGGTAGCCATCCCGGACAAGATGACTGATTTTGATGGCGATCCTACGGAAATTGTGGCGACAGCGATAAATATTTTCCAATGCCCTCCTTGATGATCATCGGTTTTACTGCTAAATGTTTGTTTTATAAATGATTGGACTATTCTAACACCATGGATGCCTGCAAAACCCGGAATGACTAGCTAACCGAATATAATTTGTGGGAATTTCATTCCCTCTAATGGAAGTTGTGGATGAAGTATTTGGTCTTTCGTGCTAGTTGTGAATATTGGGAAGAATTGGCGATTCATTATAATTACTTTTGGAGTGACCAACTTTCAAGCATGTTCATTGCCTTCTCCACGCACTCTATACAATTTAGTGCTTCACCTTACTAGGAGATTAGTGTCTCAGATTCATGTGGGCTGTGAAATTTGAAAATGTGATGTTTCTAAATCTTATGGGATGTGGGATGTATATACGATGATACATGTTTAGAGGAAGGGGGATGCACTTGTAGCTGCTGTTTCACAATTTAAGGATACCGGATACCTGGTATGTCAGCTCAATATATTATGCATGTCATGTTAAGGTGTTTCATTGCATCCATCTTAAAAGTCCACTATATAGCTGAATATTCTTACTTTATTGCATTGTGCACTGATAGTCTCCTTATATATTAATTTATTATTTTCATAATTGATCAGGCATTTGATGCATACGTAGTTGGCAAAGAAGATGCTCCTGGGATTGTTGTGCTTCAAGAGTGGTGGGGCGTCGACTTCGAAATCAAGAACCATGCTGTGAAAATTTCTCAACTTGGCCCTGGTTTTAAAGCACTTATCCCAGAGTAACAATACGTGCTTCTTTCTATATACAAATTAGTTATTTATCAATGTCATCATTATTCCATATTAATGTTTTATTTGTTTGAGTGTTGTTACTTTTTACTTCTTACTTCAGTTTGTATCGGGGAAAGCTCGGTCTGGATGTTGCAGAAGCACAACATTTGATGGATGGTCTTGATTGGCAAGGTGCTGTGAAAGATATCCGTGCTTCAGTTAACTGGCTTAAAGCAAATGGCTCAAAGAAGGTTTGTTGTTTTTTTGTTGGATAAATAAAGAATCTGAATGACTGATTTAAGTTGCATCATAATAGTGGCATTTTACAATTAACTTAATAAAAAAACATTTTACCATATATAAAGCATGGTCCTCAGGGATCAACAATCTATAACTTGTGATGGTTTTTTATTTTTTTCTGTTGCTCACAATTTTATTTATACTGCCATGTGTGGCCGTGAGATTGGCTTTAATGGTACTGGATTATTTCCTATGTATGATCCAATGCATGTGAATGAAGTTATTTCGACTCCTTGGAATGCTTTTTCTACGATGTCACTCCACAAAAAGGCATAGTTAACTAGTGCTTTTAGCTATCCTCATTTACATGGCTGAAGTTTAAGGGATGAATGATATTAACATTTCAAAAATCAAACTTATGGCTTCATTCTAATAGGTAGGTGTAACGGGTTTTTGCATGGGGGGTGCTCTATCTATTGCTAGTTCTGTTCTGGTTCCTGAGGTTGATGCTGTTGTTGCATTCTATGGAGTTCCGTCATCAGAACTTGCAGACCCTGCCCAAGCTAAGGCTCCCGTTCAGGCTCATTTTGGGGAGCTTGATAGTTTTGTTGGCTTTTCTGATGTGACGGTATGGCATCTTCCTTTATAGCCATCAGTCTTAATCATTGTTAGTTATCTTTCATTATAGGTTCAAATTTACCATTGCCCATGGCTAGTTGTTGATGCTAATGAGCTTTTGTTCAATTTGTCTTTTACCTTCCATTGTTTTAAACCATGTGCATGGACAGAAGCCAAAATTCCCAATTCATAAATTGTCTAATTCCATTTAGTGTTCTAATTAATAGAAATCTAGATGACCTCATTGCAAAAGTTACCCAAGACTCATTTCACTAAGCTCTAGCAACTCTCTAGCTTGAGGCATTTAAATCCTTTCAAAATTGCCAGATGATATTGTTTTGAGTTCTTGCAGTAGTAGTGATTTCCATTTGGGAGAGATTTAAAAGGTGGTGGAATTGTTGAAAAGTATGAGACGAGAATATGTGGACTAAAGGAGAGGCTAAATGATGATCAAGTTATATCGTGTACCCATAAACCTTAGATTCAACCATCCCTCTACAGATAAAATTAAAATTTGTCATAATTAATGTTATGATTACTGAACAATTTAAATGACCCAACTTCATTGAAATTATTTATAAAAGAAAAAAGGAAAAAGAAACGACCTGCCTTTTTGGTTTGTGCTACATGCTCATTGTATCTTGTGATATATTGAGTTTTCAGGCTGCCAAGGCTTTGGAGGAAAAGCTGAAGGTGTCAGGAGTTCCCTATGAGGTACACATTTATCCAGGCAATGCACATGCTTTCATGAACAGGTCTGCAGATGGTGTGAAGAGGAGGAAGGGCATGGGAATGCCTGATGAGGATGAAGCTGCAGTTGAGCTGGCTTGGTCTCGCTTCCAGTCATGGATGACTCGCTATTTATCTGCTTAAGCAGTTTCATGTTCTGGTATTCTGCTACTACCTTGAAACGTGGCTCTCTACATTAGGCTGAGAAATTTGATGCCCAAATTTGCTACTTGTTACTCTTCATGGTGATACTGGATATATAATCGTGAGGATCCTACTTGATGGTGAAACTTCTAACATTATTCTAGTTTGCTTGTAGTTACGCAAATAAATTAGTTTGTGGTGCGGAGCTATCATATGGCTGTTCCTGACTATTATGTTTTCACCTTTAGGCCTGGTTTGGACAGAAAGATGCTTCCATCTCATCTCATTCTATCTCATCTCTCACCCATCTCATGTCAATATTCAAACACTACAAATACAAATACTCTTCAATTTTAAATCTTCAGTTTTTTCATATAATCATTACCTAATGCAAAACTCTCTTTGCAACCGGTGCGGAGTCAATGACGTGGGATGTCCACGTGTTTCGTTTTCACTGCTTTGCAAACTGCAGATCAAAGGAATCCCTTCAGAATCCAAAACGCTCACCTCTATTGGAAGAAGCTGAGAGTTTCTGCAGATTTCTGTACCATGTACCAACAATGGTGGAGGCAAGTTAACAATAATGGAAGCCATGTCAATCTACAAAAAGAAAGAGAATTTTACGCCAAAATTTTTCCAATTCTAGGAAATAGGTTTTCTAATTTTTCAAATTCTAAGAAATAGGTTTTCTTGTTCAACTTTCAGAGTATGAAAAGACTGAAACTGGAGCTAAGATACTAAGTGAAGGAAGGAAAATGGCGATTACCCTTGTTGTTGAAGATGGAGGAGAGGGAGGTGTGTTGTACCCGCTTTGCACCACATCCACAACTACTTTGTTTATTATTTATTAATTTTTTTAGGGGTCGAGGAGTACTATAAAAACATGGAAAATGCTAGATGTTCCGTTGGGGACTCCCGCTGGGCTCTAGCATTTTTTAATGTGTTTTTTTTTAGTTTTTTTTATATAAATATTTTTAATAATTTTAAATATTTTTAAAAAATAAAATAAAAATTACAATATTATCAAAAAATATTTTTTTAATCACGAAGTAGAATAAAAAATAATATTTATTCTACTTCGTGATTAAGGAAGTATTTTTTAATGATTTTTTTTTTACTTTCTGATTAAGGAAGTGTTTTTTAATGATATTTTAAATTTATTTTATTTTTTAAAAATATTTAAAAGTGTAAAAAAAATTGATAGAAAAAATAAATTAAAAAATACATATAGAAAAGTACATGCTAAGCCCAACGGGAGCCCCCAGCGGGGACTGTAGCATGACCATTTTAAATATATTTTTTTAAAAATCATAATATTATTAAAAAAATATTTTCTTAATCACGAAGTAAAATTATTTTTTATAATTTTTTATTTTACTTCGTGATTAAGAAAGTATTTTTTTAATATATTTTTTTTTTACTTTATGATTTTCTTAATGATGTTTTAAATTTATTTTATTTTTTTAAAATATTAAAAGATCTATATAAAAAATTATTTAAACAAAACACATGTAAAATAATCATACACCCCTAGCAAGAGCCCCGAGCGGGGGGTGTAGCATCACCCTAAAAACATTGATCAAGTGTAGCCAAGGGAGACGAGACTTGAGTAGAGAGAGGGGGAGGTGCGACGCAATTTGAGCGAGAGAGAGGAGCCGTGGACGACAGAATGCAGAAATAGGAGAGAGAGAGTGAGAGAGAGATAGAGAGAGAGAGAGAGAGAGATGAGGGAGAGAGGGAAGCATAACTGAGTCTGTGAAATTTTTTTCTCTCCTATCTGACGTGAGACACAACCATGTCAGCTGCTTACACATCAACTCTGCGAGTTCGACTGTACGTAGAAGAATTGTTATCTAATTATTATGATTTTCTCAAACTTCTAAATAAAATACAAAAAAAAAAAAAAAAATCAACTTTTTCAAATCTCAAAATAAAAATAATGTTAAAAAATTAATAATATTTTAACGCATAATATTTTTATTCAATTTTTTCTTTCTCATTTTCTAAAATTCTATAAAATATTTTAATTTAAACTATTTCACTACTATTTACAAATCATCACTACTATTTACAAATCATCACTACTATTTACGAATTATTTCAAATCATCTCCTTTTCCCCTTGTTTTTCTTCCCTTGATGCACCAGTCTTCTATCATGGTTTCTCAAGGCCCTCGGATCCTATCAATTTCTTGGAAAATAAAAACTTCAATGAATGGATTATTGCCCGTGTGAATGGGACTAAACACATTATTGATATCTGAGTTTATTATCACATCAGCTAATATAATTTTTGTAATTATTATCATAATTTATACAGAACTAAATAAATCTAGTCCTAATTTCCGAATGACCCAAGAAGATTCAAAGTGTTAGGACCTGAATAAATTTTCTACCAAGTCTTGATGTGAATGCTCATGACTTGGTACTACATGGACAGGCATTACTACTATGCCAATGTCCATAAATTGGCTGAACGTGGGAATTTGGAATTTTATGGAAAGTTGGCTTGGTAAATTGGGTTCCAAATAATGGCTCGTTTGGATTCTAAAAATATTTCATAATATATATGAATAGTAATGAAATAGTTTATAAATAACAGTAAAAAAATAATAAATAATTTATAAATAGTAAAGAAGTAGTTTTAGAATATTTGAGAACAATTGTGTTCTCAAATGGACCCTAAAAACCTCCAGATTTAAGCTAGAAATAGTAGGAGATTAAGAGTGGGCTCTTACTCCGATAGAATCAAATTCCTCAATTCCGAGCTCTGACTCCAATAATATTGAAGTCCAAAAACAACTCCGACTCCAAGAGGGAGCTAACTCTAGCTCCACTCGGCTTAGTTGGAGTTGGAGTCGGAGTTTCATTCGGAGTTGGGGTATTTTTTCCCATTTTCTTACCCAATCGCACTTTCCTTGCATCCAAACAAAGCTTAAGAAATTTTCTTACGCATTATTCGTACTTTCCCAACATCCAAAGAAAGATTTAAAAAAGATCTATACTACTAAAAACAAGATTCTAAACCAGTAAACACAATCGGCGACTGAGACAACGATGTCGAAGGGTCAATATTGGCTGTCGACAACGTCCTTTCCATGAGAGGATGTTGCAGATCTAGGGTTCCAACACCCTCACGACTGGCGAACTGAAGTAACCAAAGTGAAGAGTGTTCTTTTACTTAGTTCCTTACTTAGTTTTTGTTGTTAAGTGTCATCCTTTTGTTGAGTCAATGGGTCAAGTTGGGCCAAGTTTATTTGGGCTCATGTGATACACTTAAGGGTGAAAATCGAACCGGTCGATTTGGTTTTGGCCCAAAATCAAAACTAACCGACCGGTAGTTTTTCACAGGGGAAATCGGTCGAAACCAATTGATATAGAGGAATGAAATCGGCTGGTTTGGTCAGTTTCCGGCTGGTTTAGGCCACTTCTTTTGGGCCTTTCTTGGGCCTTTGATTTTGTCCAGTTCAACATCTTTTTTGGCTTTTTCTATCTCAATTCAAGATCTTTTTGAGCTTTCTTTTAGTTGATTTCAAATTCAAATTTGCTAAGTTTTTAAAACCCATTTTAAATATTCAATTTCATTTTCATTTTAATGTCATTTGTAATGTTAGCCTTAGGTTAAAAACAAAATTAATTAACAATAGTAAAATAATAATGTCGTGATGGCGTAAGTACTAACTAGTAACTACTAAGTATATACTACTATATTAATTACTAGATAACTTAGAAAAATAAAAACTCCACTAGATGTCTAATACACATTACAAATAAAAACAAATTGTCCTAAGCAACAATGCAACTAAAAAACATAAGATAAATAAATTGTAATAATTCTTGATCTTTTTCAGTTTTCAATCTTCAATAGTTGTGACGTCTGAATGTGCTCCCAACTCTATATAGCAACATTAATAAGATTAAAATATCAAATATTATTGAATTTGAATGACGAAAAATACTAAAATTAATTTATAAAAGCAAATGAATATTGCATGAGGAAAACATTACCAGATTCTACGACAAATCTTTACACATTATCCATGGACTTTCATATATCAATTGGTGTTAACGGATGTCGCAACCAATTCTAAGCACAAATAAGAGCTTCAACGGTTCTTGGAGCCAATGAACTCCGAAAATGATCAAGTATGCAACCTCCCTTACTAAATGCTGACTCTGATTCAACTATGGAAACATGCATGGTCAACAAGTCTCGTGTAATCCTCGCAATTATAGGATAGTTAGGCTCATTAATTTTCCACCAAATCAACAACTCAAAAGATGGGCTAAGTGCCTCACAACCATTTGATAAATTCCGGTCCACCTCTGTAGATCCAGTGGCAGAAGATACTTGATACCACTCATAAAACAATTGTGATTCATGATTGTCTCCACCATCTTTTGTAGTTGTAGATGTCGGAGGGGGCTTATGTTCCTAGCTAGTCAAGGTAGAACCAAACGTATCATTATACTCCGCATACAAGTCTGCTAATAACTGTCTTACACTTGACACCAACTCTTCAACGTGAGTCTCATCATAAATTTTCTTCAGGTTGAAAGTAATAAGCCCTAACTTACTACGTGGATTAAGCACAACTGCAATCAACATCAACAAGTTCATCCTATCTAATGAACCTCAATACTTATCATATTTCTTTCTCATGCCTATGGTCATGTTCATCAAACAACTATTATCACCCTCACTCATTCTAACCAACTCTTTTTGGAGCATACAAATCTCCAAAAAACTGATATTGGCCGTGACATATAAAAATCTAAAAAATCTCGTAATGGTATCATGAAACATTTTCAAAAACTTAAAAAACCCACATCGTCTCCCACTCCTTAGCTCTTGAGGTCCCTGTGTCTATCATTAAAGTAAGAGTGGAAATTGTAGTCTTCACTCTCCATCCGCCTGAAAGCTTTCTCAAATTTTCCAGCCATCTCCAACATCATGTAAGTTAAGTTCTATCGAGTTTGTACATTAAAAGATAACATTTTCTTATAATCAATTTTATCTTTCTCTGCACATCTCTTAAACTTGTTTAATCTTTCAAGAGATGAGCGCACATATCTAACAGCATTTCTAACCATTGTGATGACGTCATTACACTCCTTCAGACCCTCATTCACAACAAGATTCAAAATATGAGCACAACATCCCATATGCATATACTATCCCCAACACATTTCCCTTAAACATTTGTCTAAAATATGAAATTGCAGTATCATTTGATCTAGCATTATCAACAGTAATAGTAGATATCCCTATCAATGCCTTAATAAAGAGACACGATTCAATATATTTTCCAATAATATCCCTCGATGATTAGAGATTAAACAGAAATTAATATATATATATATATATATTTGCAATTTCCAATCCCTATCAATAATATGTACAGTTAGACACACATAGTTAAAATTTTCTACAGATATCCATGTACCGGTAGTCAATGAAATCCTCATGCCCAATCTTTAAACAACTTTTTAAGCTTTTCCTTTTTTTATGTAAATAATTTCATACAATCTCTTGTAACCGTGATGCGACATAACATTTTAAATCGAGGTTCAAGCAACCAACACATTTTTCTAAATCCTTGCCCTTCAACAATTCTAAATCGTAATTCATCGATAATTACTATCTTTGCAATCAACAACCTCATAGCCTCTTCACTATACTTGTAGGTTATAAGATTCCTTACCGTACTACCATGAGTCTCTCCAACCCCCTCCCTTGGGTGTTGCCCGCCAATATATTTTTGTATCTACCCAAAAGCCCACATTTATTAGGATTTTTGGGATAAGTAGGCAAATGATTTTGCATGGTTAAAGTTCCGTTCCTCTTTGAGTGGCAAGTGTACATCTTGCTAGGGGTGAATTCGGTTCAGTCCAGTTTGTCTGGAGGGGATTTTTAGGATTGGACCGAATCCTTTTGGTCCAGGATTTTTCCACCATGGACCGGACCGAACACCAATAAAGACCTGACTGGCCCATTTTTTTTTTTGCAAATAAATTAATAAAAAATTATTTAAATTACGAAAATTTAAAATTAAGTGAATTATTAATGTGGATTATGTAACTAACTCATTAAAAAAATATTTAACTATAATTATATTTATCATGTTGATAGTTACTACTTACTAAGTTAGACTTTGGTATGCATAATTATTAATAATGTCCTATATTAAAAATTAAAATTCTAACATTTTATATATGGTTAATGAATATCAAATAATTTGATTGTACATAGATTATTCATATTTGCTTGCAACTTAGGTATTTAAAAAAAAAATACCTAACTACTTTAATTAAGTGTAAATAGTAGAGTATGTATGAATGTATTATGTATCTACATATATTATCATATGATTTATGATATATTATTAATTGATAACATATATTATTTAACATTTAATATGGTCAATGATAATAGATTAGTCTGATTAGATGAAAATTACATAATTAACTTATACAACTATAATATAAAATAATATATTATGTATATGAAAAATATATATACTAATTAAGTCGATTTCGGTCCGGCCCGATCCAAAAATCACAGACCCTGAGATCGAAACGAACCCCTTCAGTCCCACAAATGAAGGACTGAAACCGACCAGAAGAATTTTCAGGTCGGTCAGGTTCGATCGGTTTTTTCGGTCCAAACCGAAAATTCTTCAGCTCTACATGGACAATAGCTAGTCCCAAACATCAACACAATTACACAACAACTAGTTTACAACATGACAAATATCATAAGTCTAAGACTCTAATCTAGATTTTAGCTCGCTCACCAACCTCACAATTTATTTCAAAATAGTTTTATAACAAAATTGTCAAAAACATTTATGCAAAAAAAATATTAAATCAGCACTCAATAATTTGATCTAACATTCACAATGGGAATTAGGTCTCAAATCACTGTTCATGGTCCCAAAAATTTGATCTAAAATTTTTAAAATCCCTGTACATACACATATAAACAATTTAGACAATAAATAATATGAAAAATAATTATCAAAGATGAAGAACACATCAAAATCGAATACATTAAAACACACAAAAAACAACTACACCGTGCGGAAATGGAACTCGAGTGAAAGAGAGATGATAATCTCAAAAGCCACCGGCATGTGACGTGGCTGCATGAGAGAAGTGGAGCTCGAGTCACAGAGACGTCGGAGAGATGAGAGAAGTTTGGGAGAGGTGACTTAGGAGAGAAGACGAGACATGCGGCGGTGCGGGGCTTTAACGAACGGCATGAATTTCGTGAAAACTGAGCACAGTGGCGATGTGGGGGGCAGTGATAGCCGATTCACATCGGTCATGGCTGAAGGTTCAGGGTGTTCATAGGGGCATGCAGTTCAAATTTATCAAGTTAGATTTGCCAAGATTTGATGGGGAAAATCCCACTGGGTGGGTATACAAGGTTAACCACTTTTTTGCATTACACCCCATGCCAGACCATCAGAAAATCCCGATGTCCTTATTCTACATGGAAGGTGATGGATTAATATGGTTCCAAGATGGTGAAGAATCAGGAAACTTACACACGTGTGATTCATTCATTCAAGCACTACAAATCAGGTTTGCGAGTTCATTCTCTGATGATCACATGGAGGCAATAACCAGATTAAGGCAAACCTCAACTGTGGCAGCTTATATGTCCCAATTCGAGGTACTCTTCAATCGACTTATGGGGCTTTCTGAAAATTATAAACTTAATTGTTTTCTCAATGGGCTTAAGGATGAAATTAGATTGCCCATACAAATGCTTAAACCACACACCCTCAACTCTGCCTTTGGTTTGGAAAAGATCCAGCAAGAGTATATTAATAATTCTGGGAGGAATGGGAAGCTAGCAAATCAATTTAATATACCCTTACCAGGGTCTTGGTCTGGTGGAGGGGCCTTGGTTTCATCACATGGGGGTGTTAGGAGGGAATTTCCGGCTTCTAAAGGATTCTCTCCTAAGGGTTCTTTCTCTATACAGAAGGTTAGTGTGAATGAGATGAAGCAAATGAGGGATAATGGGTTGTGTTACTATTGTGACGAAAAATAAAACCCAACCCATAAGTGTAAGCGGGTCAGGCTGTTCGTTATGGAAGGAGTTGATTTTTCTTATGAAAATTAACTTGAGGGGGGGAGTATGAGTTGCTAGAGCTAGTGGAAGAAGGAATAACTAAACCAGGTGCTGGAAGTCAACCACCTGAATTTTCTCTACATACTATTGTAGGATCTCCTAACCCAAGAATCATGAGGTTGATGGGAAGAGTCAAGGGACAACCAGTGGTCATTTTGGTGGATACTGGCAGTACTCATAATTTTCTTGACCCTACCATTGTATTCAAGGCTCATTTAACCCTTAATTCTAAAGAACAAATGGAAGTAAGGGTTGCTAATGGGGAAAGGATCAAAGTGAAGGGAAGTTAGATGGTGCATAAATTCTGGTGCAGGGGCATGTTTTTACTACTGATTATTATTTTTTATTTTTGCTACCCTTGGTGGGTTGTGATATTGTGCTAGGAATGTAGTGGCTTAGGACCTTAAGAACTGTGTTATGGTATTTTACTACTCTCACAATGTCCTTCACCCCAGATAATGTATGAATCAGGCTCAGATGGTTAAATCCTAGTCATTTAGAATGGATGGATGGTATGAGACTTTCACATTTGACTAAGGTGGAGAGGAGAGGGATGCTTCTCCAAATTTATGATGTTGGGCAAGATGAGGGAAAAATGGCAGTACCACTAGCTGTAGAGACAATTTTGCAGAAGTTCAATGGGGTCTTTGAAAAGCCAAAAGGGCTGCCTCCAAAAAGAAGTCATGACCACCCCATTATCCTTGAGGGGATTGCCCCAATATCTGTCCATCCTTACAGGTATCATTTTTATAAAAAATTAGAAATAGAAAAAATAGTCAGTGAGTTATTGATTGCTGGGGTTATTAAACTTAGTCAATCCCCCTTCTCCTCCCTTGTACTTTCGATTAGAATAGCTGACGGGAGTTGGCGAATGTGTATTGACTATTGTGCCTTAAACAAAGAGACGGTCAAGAATAAGTTTCCTATTCTCATCATCGACGAGCTTCGTGATGAATTACATGGGTCACCATCTTTTCTAAGATGGATCTAACATCTGGATACTACCAGATAAGGGTGAGGGAAGAGGACAATCCCAAAACAACGTTTATGACTCATCACGGTCACTATGAGTTCCTAGTAAAGTTGTTTGGATTGACAAACGCTCCTACCACATTTCTGGGGCTTATGAATGAGATATTCCAGCCTTATCTAAGGAGATTTGTGATTTTTTTTTTTTACGATGTCTTGATTTACAGTAAAAATCCAGAAGAACATTTACTCCACCCAATTGTTGTGCTGAAAACACTGGTAGCACACACTTTGTTTGCCAAGAGAAGTAAACGCAAGTTTGGGTGTAAGGAGATAGAATACTTGGGACATTTAGTCTTAGCTGAGGGGAGTGAAACTAACCCCTCCAAGATTCAGTCTTTGTTAAATTGGCCCTTGCCTAACTCTCTTAAGTCATTGAGAGGTTTTCTAAGGTTTATAAGGTATTACAGGAAGTTTATAAGGCACTACGGGTTAATACCTGCACCTCTTATTGCCCTGTTAGAAAAGAAGTCCTTCCAATAGACAACAATAGTTTGTAAGGCCTTTGAAGAGCTGAAAATAATAGTTACTAAGCCCCCAGTGTTAGCCCTACCAAATTTCTCTAAATCCTTCCTCATTGAATGTGATGCCTCAGGAGTGGGTATAAGGGTTGCTTTGATGCAAGAGGGTAGACCCTTGGCTTACCTTAGTCATGCTCTTAAGGGAAAGGCCCTAGATCTATCTACCTATGAGAAGGAGCTCCTAGCTCTAGTTTCTGCTGTGAAAAAATGGAGGCCATACATTTTGGACAAACCCTTTGTAGTAAGGACAAACCAGTAGAGTTTGGAATTTCTATTAAAACAGAAAATAGATACTCCTCTCAATAGAAGTGGGTAAATAAATTATTACGGTATGATTTTTCTATTGAGTATAATAAGGGAGGGAAAATAGAACAGTAGATGCACTATCCAGGCAACCTGAATTGGAGGGAGAAATCTCCTTGGCAGGGATCATAGTGTTAGACCCTATGTGGTTACAGGACCTCTAAACTTCTTGTAAAACTGACCTCGAACTTTCTGAACTATGCCAAAAGTTGTAGTAGGGGCAACTTATGAATCAAGGGTTCTCATTGGTGAATGGCTTACTGCTTAAGAAGGGAAGAATTTATTTGTCAAAGAAATCCCCCTTAAGGAACAAGTCCTACATTACATACATGATAGCCCCTATGGTGGGCATGCTAGATACCAAAAACCTCTCCATAGGGCCAAAGCTGACTTCTACTGGTCAAGAATGAAGAAAGACCTTAAAAGTTGCATCAAGGAGTGCCCCACTTGCCAGCAGTGCAAATTAGAAAATGTGTACCCTTCTGGCTTACTCTAGCCCTGCCAATCCTCACAAAAAAACTGGACAAACATTTCTATGGACTTTATTGACCCTCTAGCTACATCCAAGGGAGTTTCTGTAATTTTGGTTGTAGTAGACCGTCTCACAAAATATGCTCATTTCCTCTCACTCTCTCATCCATGTATTGTAGCTACAGTGGCTAAGCTATTCATCTCACAAGTCTTTAAGGTTCATGGTATGCCCTCCACTATAGTCACTAATAGGGATGTGACTTTCACAAGCACTTTTTGGAAGGAGCTTTTCAAGTTACATGGAACTCGCATATCCTAGCACTCAGCCTATCACCCCAGTCTGATGGCCAATCAGAGGTTGTTAACAGAGTGATCTAGCAGTATTTGAGGTGTTTTGTGAGTCATCGCCAAAAGAGTGGGTGACCTGGTTATCATGGAGGGAGTGGTGGTACAACATCAACCTCTACTCATCCACCCAGATCACTCCTTTTGAGACCTTATATGGTGTCCCCCCACCAACCTTACTACAGTATGTTGCGGGTACAACCCAAAACTCAAAGGTAGATACTCAGTTAAAATAAATGGATGAAATCTTGGCCATATTAAAAAACAATTTACACACAGCACAGGCATCTATGAAGAAGCAATATGATAAGAAACATACAATGAGAGTATTTAAAGAAGGAGACTTAGTATACCTAAACTCCAGAGATATAAGTAGCAGAGTGTGGTCGTTCAAGCTCCAAACTTTCACCTCGATATTTTGGCCCCTTTGACATTTTGCAACGAATCGACGATGTAGCTTACAAGTTGGAGCTGCCACCCAGGTCCTTGATCCACCCTGTGTTTCATATGTCCTACCTCAAGAGATGCCTGGGTCCTTCAATTTTAGCTTCGATGGTACTGCCTCTGTTGGACCCCCATGGAACCCCCCGAGTTGAGCCTGAATGCATTTTGCAACGACGAATGACTAAATACCAAAAAAGACCCCTGATCGAATTGTTAGTAAAATGGGTAGGAAAGCCCAAGGAGAGCTCTACCTGGGAGTCGATTAAGTAGCTACAGAGGAAATTTCTAGAACTTGCGAGCAAGGTCTTCTGAAGGG
Organism: Juglans mandshurica; assembly: GCA_022457165.1. Taxonomy (NCBI): domain Eukaryota; kingdom Viridiplantae; phylum Streptophyta; class Magnoliopsida; order Fagales; family Juglandaceae; genus Juglans; species Juglans mandshurica. The sequence goes on along the minus strand of CM039620.1, from coordinate 26,402,232 downwards.
GGAGCAGATGTTGCAGATCTAGGGTTCTGACACCCTCACGACTGGTGAACTGAAGTAATCGAAGTGAAGCGTGTTCTTGTACTTAGTTCATTACTTAGCTTTTGCTACTAAGCGTTACCATTCTGTTGAGTCAGTGAGTCGAGCTGGGCCAAGTTGTATTTGGGCTCATGTGATATTTTAGTAGATACTCAGATAGTGCATCATGGACTATATCTTAGTTGGACATTGACCAGGCCCATTATCACATTAGGGGCACTGTAGTCAATTATGTTGCTATATTTCTATTATGCTTTTACTATGTAATGGGAGAATGCTCCATAAGGATTACACAAGAGAAAATACAAGGCATTTTGCCCCAAATTGGAGGTCCTGGTTTCCTCGAGAAACCAGTATGTTGTCTCTCTTCATTTACATTTTGTTTAATTATTCACTCGATTTCAGTGGGCTCCCATCAAAGGTATGACACCGCTGGTCCTAGTCACGGGTTGGTATACATGAGATTTCGACAAAGAACAAAGAGAGACTTAGGAGGTAAAGAAAGAACAAAGAATTAAGGTTAGCACAGAGATACGTTGAGTTAGCAAGGTTAGCTCTATCTTGTATTATAGAACTTTCATATGAGGAGAAAGAACATTAGGAGTTCACGAAAACAACTGAGGTTAGCAAGGTTAGCTCTCCCTCATAGGAAGCTTTAGTTAGCAAGGCGTATGGTTAGAAAGAACATTAGGAGTTCACGAAAATGACCGAGGAGAAAGAGAGTTGGGTAGGGTTAGCAAAGAGATGAACACATAGGATTTGAAAAACGACATCGTTTTAATATTTGTTAAAAAAGAAAAGAAAGAAGTTGCTGGTTTGTGATTTTATGTTTACGGGCGCTCGAATTGTGTTCATTTGGTTTGCAAAACTCATCAAAGACCGTTAGGCTACTTGATCAGTTCTATCAATTATATTACAATATGAAATATATTAAGTATACCTATTGGAGTCAGAGTTGATAGTCTGGATTCTTGTTCAACTCCAAACTCTGACTATTTTTACCATTGAACTCATAACAACAAATTATACTTTTAGAGATGAAATTTATTAGGGAAGAATTTAATTTCATCCCTAAAAGTACTTATCTGGGACGAAATTTAAATTTCATCTCAAAACATGGATGAGGTTCTCAAGGAGTTCGAACAAATAAATATATGTTCGAACTATATCTTCTGTTACGAAATATATCGTCTCAAAGTTAGAATTATGTTTGAACGGGTAAAGATATGTTCGAACAACAAGTTATTGTCTGTTCGAATGGTTTAGTCTCTGTTCAAACAGCAATCTTGGTGGGAAAGTACATATAATTTTGACAGGGGAACTTCAAAACAATTCGAACTTAAATTTTATGTTCGAACGGGCCTTTTTGGTGGGGAAATCTGGCAGGATGGTTGCAAGACAGTTCGAACTCAAAGCAATTGGGTTCAAACTAATTCGAACATCACATTTATTCATTTGAACGACTTGTTTGGTGGGAAATTATAAAAAAATTTGCGGATATTTGATTCAATACCATTCGAACGAAAGTTTTCGATCCGAACGGAAATGAACTTTGTTCGAACCCACAATAAACGTTCGAACATGATTGTTTAATTATAATAATTTATTGAAAGACATCCAAAATACCTTAAAAATATATATTTTTTTAATTTATTAGTTACCATTTTGAAAATATAAAAAAAAATATAGATATATTATATAGTATTATTTATGGTGAATTAAAATATTTCATATTCATAAATTAATTTTATGTAATTAATTTAGGTTAATTACACTTTGCCCACTCGAACTTTCACTCAATTCACAATGTGCATTCGAAACTAATAATTGCATCAAAGTGGAACCTCGAACTTTCAAAACTTTCCAATCCTCCCCTTTCGTCTACTAGCAGCGTTAAATATAACATATATTTATTGTACGTGCTGCTCATGTGCATAACATTCACTGTAAAGATGTCATTTTTATCTAATTTATTATCATTAACCATATAAAATATAAAATAATATATGCTATCAATTAATAATAAATCATAAATTATTAAATAATTTTTTTTATTAATTTATATATGGTTAATGAATATCAAATAATTTCATTATGTACATAGATTATTCATACTTACTTATAACTTAGGTATAAAATAATTTTATATATCGTTAATGATTAATGATTTATTATTAATTGATAGTTTATATTATTTTATATTTTATATGGTCAATGATAATAAATTAGATTAAAATTACATTTTTACAGTGAATTTTCATTAGATTTGACATTACTAGTAGACGAAATGAGGGGATTGAGAAGTTTTGAAAGTTTGAGGGTCTACTTTGATGCAATTATTAGTTTCAGATGTACATTGTGAATTGAGTGAAAGTTTGAGGGGTAAAGTGTAATTAACCCAATTAATTTAAAAATATTTGAATGAGTTCTTTTATGTTAAATAAATATTACTTGAGTAAAATAAGAAAAAATATTTTTGACAATAAACACACCAAAAGTAAAAATCATACACTAATTACATCCCAAAAATATAATGTACGTTTAATATGACATATAAAAGTCCAATAAAGACTAAAACTATCTATCTAGTAAATAGCTCAAAATCCTCTTGTAAGGAAGATATGCGTCCCTACATGTTGTGAAGCTTCCCCATGATGGGCTCAACGATCTCCTTGATCAAAAGTCGATGATCCTCCTCGAGCAGAGATCGTACCTCATCCAAAGTAGTCCCAACAGACTGTCTCTGAACACCGGTAGGAGTAGAAGCTGGATCACTCGTCATGACACTATCTTATGTTGTTGGAATATTAGCTCGAGTCTTCTGCAAGTGACCCTCACTCCTGTTGAATGTCAACTTATTAAGAGGCCTAATCTATGGCTGCCTCCTCTCAGTCATTTGCACATTAACCCTCAATCATACTAGGAGGTTATAGATCATCAGTGCAAATGGTAGACTGCCTCCACTAGAATAGCGTGACTCAAATCGAATCCGGTGGAAGAAATATAATGGCAGATCAATCGGCTCTCCTCAAGTTATTTGTATCATAAATCTAACTCGCTCGATGCCAAAATATGTCTTATATTTCCTCGGATCGACGTTAGTGGAAACAATTAAATTTAGCATTTCAAAAAATGATGTACAGTCTACCTGCCTAATGACCTTGCTGCCATCATATGGAGGAGTCGAAGCGTCCATCATCATTTGATGAACCTCATCATCTGTGAGACCGTCATCTGCTGAAGCATCGTGCTCACTATCACCCTCACCATTTGTCCAAGCATCCGGCGCAGGCGATTTAGCAAGTGCAGGGTATGCGCCCATCACGTGCGAGATACCAATAAAATCATAAATAAGTTATAACAAAGGGTGAGATAGTAATACTCACTCCCCAAACGGTAAAGGTGAAGATATCCGCATCAGTGTCCATCTCGCCCATGGTACGGTAGAACTCACCGACCATGTTCGGATAGACAACACCCATCTGCTGACAGATCGGTGCCCATCCCCGGTCAGTGATGATGGAGTATATGCTCTGTCCATCCCACGAAATATCGCAGAAGTCATCTAGAATGATCTCCCACTCGACCAATATCGGTCTCTGCTGCTCAACACTAGCTTCTATGCTAGGTTGGCTGACTTTTCTCCCACGTTTTCGTTTAGTACTTGCCATTAGTTCACAATTAATCTTAAAACCACAACGAATATGAATAAAATATTAATAAAATTGTGCATACATATTATATTAAAGAAATATGTTTGAATTGAATAGAAACAATCCATTCGAACAGAACATAGTCTGTTCGAACTAACAATAATTATAATCTAAAAGCTAACCACTACGTTCAAACTAAACACACGTCTGTTCGAACTAAATAGAGTCCCATTCGAACAGTACTAAATCTTCATTGTTTGTAAAAAAGGACATATAAGTTCGAACAAAAAATATATCCGTTCGGACACTTCTTAATTAAAGGAATATTTTGTTCGAACGAAATCTACCATATTCGAACACTACAATGGTTGTTTGGGAACTAAGCGTTTGAACGACGCTTGCCAAACAACTTTGGTTGAGTCAACTCAGCGCCGAACGAACAAACCACCTAAACACACGCAAAGCTTGTTTTAAATCAATAGAAATGATAATTGGTAGAAATGATTAAGGAGTGAAGCCTATCATTTCTACTGATTAATAGCTGGAGTTAGTGGATGGAAAACACCAAAATGGGGTCGAATTGATTCAAAATTTGACCCCCATCACATTACTCAAATAATCTTTAAAACCAAGCTTTAAGTAGTAGATTTTCAAGGGCATACCTCTTTGAATACTTAGAGCTTTGAAGAGCAGAGTTGGTGGTGGAGACGGTGAGCGACGGTTTCGAAGAGAAGTTTGGGCGTTTTGAGTTTTTGCTGTTCGATATTCAAACTGGGTATTTGTATTGAACAGTTGCGTTCGAACTGAAATTTGAGCGTTCGAACAGCTGTTGTATGCATTAATTAATTTCGAACAGATAAGATTGTAGTTCGAGAACAGATATATATATACACTAACTATAGTATAGTATTTTTATAGTGTTAGTATATACACTAAGTATAGTATAGATCATAATAGTGTATATATATATATATATAGTAGAATATAGTATATATTATATATAGTATAGTGTTAGTATATAAACTAAGTATAGTATTTGATTTGTATAGTGTTAGTATATAAAATAAGTATAGTATAGTATATATATAGAATATAATAGTATATATAATAGTATATTATATATATTATATAATATACTACATATATAGTTTTTATAGTATAGTATATATATATATATAGTATATTAGAATATTAGTATTATATATATTATATAGTATAGTATTTGTTTGAACGGTTAGGGTCCATGTTCAAACATACCAGTATGTTGTTCGAAAAGTTAGTGTAGTGCATCAGACTTTGTTCGAATGAAATTTTCTCGTAAAATGTGTTTGGAGGGAAACTTGTCACCAAATCCATCTAATAGACATCCATTCGAATGAAATATTAATCCATTCGAACGAAAATATTAAATACGGTGAACTCCTTATCTGTCTTGATTAAAGGAATATGCCTATGAACATTCTTAATTTCTAGTTCGAACCCCAGTGAGGTTAGTTCGAACGGTTATACGCCGAATTAAAACCTACGGAATTTAGGCACCATTATGAAACTTTCGTGTTTGAACTAGTAATTACCCGTTCGAACAGTACTTTACAGACTTGAAAACCTATGCTTCCAGGATTATTTCATGCGGATTGTTCAAAGTGAGAAACAAAGAAAGTGACGGCAGCGATAGGAGAGCTCGAATTTGGTATTCTAGAGCAAGATGAGAGGTTCTAGAGAGAAAGATGAGAGGTTTTAAAGAGAGAAACTTCTTTGTACTTGAAGTAAGAAGTTTTTTTTGTGGATTTTTTTTTTTTGTATTTTGAATTATATATAGTTGTTTTGGAGATTTAAAGATTTATCTACATGCATGTATTGATAATTTGTGGAGTTTTATTGGATTGCATAAATTTGAGGTAAGGTTTCTAAATATTGTTTATGTTTTTAGTATGTTAGTGTGAAAATAATTAATGTGTGATGTGTGAAAATAATTAATTTTGGGATGATTTGTTAATGTTGTTAGTATGTTAGTGTAATAGTGTGATTTGGGGATGAATATTGTTAATGTTTTTAGTATAATAGTGTGATTTGGGAATAAATATTGTTAATGTTGTTAGTATGTTAGTGTGATTTTGGAATGAATATTGTTAATGTTTTTAGCATGTTAGTGTGATTTGGGGATGAAGCCATGTGGAGGATAACATTGATTTTTACGGAATTGTAAAAGATATCATAGCGTTAAAGTATGTGGGGGGATATATGATTTGGTTGTTTAAATGTAATTGGTGGGATGTCTCAAATCCTAGGTTGAGAGTTCGTAACGATGAATATTTTGTGAGTGTCAATACATCTCGCACATGGTATGAGGACGATCCGTTCGTTCTCGCTTGCCAATCGAATCAAGTTTTTTATTTAGATGATCCCGAGTACGGGAACTCATGGTGAGTAGTGGAGAATTTTGCACCAAGAAATGTATATAATTACATTTCAAAGGTAGACAAACAACATGAAGAATTTGATAGTCCAACAAATGAAGAAGCACATTAAGAAAACGAATCAGACATCAATCTATTTGTTGATCTAAGCCAATATAACATGGTCTCATTGTGTAGAGAAGATGTTCAACCAAAAATAATTGATAGTGAAATGTCAGAAGAACATGAATCAACTGGAGTGTAGTGAGGATGAGGGCGACTAGTCCAGCGAAACTGATAGTGAATGAAATTAATATTTGTGTAGGTATCATTGTTATAAATATCCGTAAAATTTTTTCAAATAATAATTTATTACAGTTTCAAATAGATATGTCTCCCAAACGCAAAGTAACTCGTGTCTCATCTCCATCCATTACCGACTCCCCAATTGGTTCACCTGACATGAATGGTGGGCCAATATCACAAGACCTAGAATAATATATTTTATCGAAAATAAATACCACATTTAATGCTCGATTTAAGTAATATACATTTTCAAGATAAAATCATTTAATTAAAATATGTACTTTAATTACTGTATATATAGCTATCGTAAGCCAGCGCCGAGGTCGAGGAACTACAATGGGTGTCTGCATAGAGAAAGTAAGGATCATGTAAAATTAAAGTTAATATTCCTGATTATCACACCGGTGGCTCCGATGATTCGGCAGCTTGGCTTACTTCTTAAGTTGGTATCCTTACTCGCACATATGCACCGATAACTACATCCCCCTGGGCTAAAGTTCTCCAATATGTGAAATGTCACATATAAAATCGTTGTCTGGTAATAAGCTACTTAGCAAAAAATTAAGTATAACATGTTAATTTTGAATTAGTTTGTATTTATACTAAGAGAAATGATACTTGCAGTCGTGAGTTGTTTGGTAATAAGCTACTTAGCAAAAAATTAAATATAACATGTTAATTTTGAATTAGTTTGTATTTATACTAAGAGAAATGATACTTGCAGTCGTGAGTGTGCAAGCGTCGTGCAGTCGTTTTGAAAAAAGTAAATAAATATGGGACCCACGTGAAAAGAAATTAATTTTTTAATAGTGGACCCTACTCTTTTTCAAAGCGATTGCACGGTGTTTGCGCATTTCACGACTGTATGTAGTATTACTCTTATACTAATTATTTATAATTTTTTAAAGGACGAGTTTGAACTTAATTTTGGCCGGCGAGAGGATCGACTAACGGTTGAGGAGTTGATGTCTAGTGCATTTTGGAGGTACAAAGGTCGATATCATGTATACTATCAGAAGTTTAGTACTGCAACAGAGGCGCGTCAAAATCCATTCCAAGCAATGCCACCAAATGAATGAAAGAAGGCTTGTGATATATATAAAGATTTTGTTTATCAGGTAATTTCGCTGCTATTTTTTTATAATATATGATAGATGTATTAAACATATAGACATAACGTTTTTCATTTTTTTAACAACGGAGTACTGTGAACAAAGTAAATAAATCAAATTTAGATACACCATCATGCAGGTTCTCAATCTTTTCATCATTTATCTAAAAAAATGGTAACGTTATACTAGTCTCCGTTAAATATTAACATATATACTTTTCTGATCTAAGTTTTAATATAGATTTTCCTTTTGTAGCAAGAATAAAGTCATACTGACTATAATCTGATTCAATTGTATGTTAAAGCACATAAAAATCGTGATGGTGTTTGGACCAGTCCCGAAGTAGAAACAAATTATGTAAGTAAGTTTTTTAATTCAATTGTCTAATAATATTTTTGTTACTTATACTAACTTTATTTTTTTTTGTAGAATAAGATGATATCACTTAAGGAAACTGCTATGGATCCATCTTATGAATCATTTATCAACGATGGTTAGATCTTTTCTCAAGTTCTTGAACCACGTTCTGGATATTTGAGGGGTTTAAGACGTTGATGAAGCCATCCTCAACATCATCATCCTCTTTTTAAGTCAGATCAAATGACAAAGCTCATGAATTAGAGGAAACAAGGCATGAGATAGAACATTTGAGGCCCAAGGAAAAAGATTTGCCAATCCGATTAGATCAAGCAGCTGATTTAGATGCGAGATTAGAGTTGTGTTTGTTCGAACTGATTTCTTTCCATTCGAACGGTTTTTGGGATGAAAATTTTTCGTCTCCAAAAGAATGTCCGTTCAAACGCCTACGACTGATTCTGTTAAATTTCGTCCATAAAAATATTTTTTTGAGACAAATTCAATTTTATCCCAAAAAACTTTTTGAGACAGGCTTCTTGATACAACTTTGAGACGAAACTCTTTTGTCTCAACAAAAATGAGATTTTTTTAGACGATACGATCCGTCCCAAAAAACCAATTCTCTGGCAGTGATTCTAAGTTCTAACTCCAACTTTAAACTCCAGATTTTTTTATTTCGTTGGAATCAGAATTGGAGCGAGTGTCCGCTGGAGTGGAGTCGCCGGAAGTCTTGCCCACCCCTAGAGAAGAGATGCTGGAATCAATATGAATGGGGTTTGGTTTTCGGTCGAGGGATGCTGCTTTTTTATAATAATATTTGGTTAAACTAATAACTTCTTCGCTGCACTTTCCAATGCACCGATTGAATTATTTACGGAAGTAGATTTCTTGGAGTCGTGGCCATCGATTACACGTTTTGTTTGGTAATATAATAATGTCAGTTCATTGACAAAATACTTGAATGCTGACAAAAGGATTAAAAATATAGCAAAAAATATGTATATGGATATGTATATGTATATGTATATGTATATTGAATTAATTATCACGGGCGTTTCTGGGTATGCACCAAACTAGCGAGCCATTGCCCAAATTAATAAAAGGCCATGCTGTGCAGTAGTACTATTGACAATAGGCAGGCAAGCTAGCTATTTGGGGAACCACCTATTCTTTGAAAAATAATCCTCCGGTTCTTACAATTATATTATATCAATGATGAAAGAAAATGCACTTTATTAATTCATGTACTTTCAAATTTGACACGTTGTACCATTAGATATTAACAAAAAACTGAGAATTGCATTCTTGTTTTAATTTATTATGATTGTTGAAATGAATAAAAATAAGTGACTTGACACAATTTTAATATATAGTCAGATTTAAATTAAAGATGGATGCAAAATGTCAATTTTTTTTACATAAGTTGAGGATGTAATTAAGATAAGTTGAAGTTGAAAATGTGTAAAATGGGTAATTAATAGTATGAATCATCATGTATAAAATGCATTTATATATCATGCCTTAAATAATTGCTGCGGCTCGATCGTGGTGAGCAGTACGTAAGGCCTAAGGGCCGGCAAGTACTGTTAATTTACATGATGATCTGATCTTTTATGTTTTTATTTATTTTCTCACCGTTTGTGCGTGAGGGTATCCGTGAAATGTGATATAGTAGTGGAGAAGCTAGCCCGTGAGCAGCTAGCATTCGCAAGTTAATGTTGAAATGCATGGATTGGAGATCAATTAAGCTTATCATTAGTTGCGACTTGGACTGTTTAACTAATCCTTTGGACTGCATACCAAAACTACTCTACTTTAATTGGAGCCAGCTCTCTCTCTCTCTCTCTCTCTCTCTCTCTCTATATATATATATATATATATATATATATATATATTATAATGTCCAACCTTCCACAAAATTCGCATCATGATCAGAGTTGAGGATCGGACTTTTCCACCCTTTTTAATATGCATGACACGATATATATCATAAATGAGAGAGAGAGAGAGAGAATTGGGGCAGCTAGCTTTATTCACATGTATCACGAGTACATTGAAGAAGATGGCATGGGTTGGATCTCTGAAAATAAAGAAACAGATGCACCATGGCTAGTTCATGTACATTAATGTGAACTTGACTCATGATCAGTTGAATATATAATAATGATGTTGGGGTTGCACATATTTATAAGCTACCTATCTACACGATTCTTCTTTCACAACTTTCAACCCATTTCAATGCCCGATAAATTAGTATAAACACTTTCGGCGTAAATTAATTAATTAATGTAATATATATATATATATATATTAATTATATGCTCTCAGAATATTTAGAAGAAAACAAGCAACCGAAAAAAAAAGGACAGACAACAACGATCGAGTAGTTCATTTTCTCATATATATATTACATACTAGCAAAACAAAAAAAAATAATAATAATAAAACGAAATATAATATATATATAGTATTATATATAACTTAATTGAGATATTGCAATATTAAACGTGACGCCTATATATATAGGGCCAGTACAAACGCTTGGATTTTATTGGACCTCTTTGGTTTTTTTTATTTTAAAACTCTAATAAATGATAATTAAAATAATAATAATAAATAAACTAAATTAGGTAGCAGTAGGTCCGCAGTGTTTTTTTTTTTTTTGCACAGCTAGCTAGCTACCCCTACTTGTTATTGAAGGATATTGGGGCTATATAGATAATGAAAATTAAAGAACAGGGGGACAAGTTTGCATGCAGTTCGATCCATCGATTGACAGCGAATTATACAATATACATATATATATATATATATATATATATATATATACATACATACTGATCCAGCTTGAAAACGAATTTATAAGCATAAAGCTGTACGTACCTTTTCGAAACAGATTTCTTTCTGTTTATGATCTGTATTAATTTGATCTTCAAAGCTAGCTGCTCAAGTACTACTACTCGATTGATTCGTCGTCAATATTAAAGTGCAGGGCTTTGAATCTTAAGAGAAATCCGTTTGAATTTTGGAAAAAAAAAATGATTTATTTTAATTTATTATATATCATTGTTGACTCTTTATCCATACGATTTGAGATTATTTATTTATTTATAATGTATTATAATTAATTAATTATGAAAGTGTTGAAAACGATGCCGCCCGTAACTTGGGATAGAAGCAAACACGTTTGTCCCTCAATGATCGTTTACAACATGAGAATGATCAATTGTCTGAAGAGTACGTACGTATGATCGATCTTTTCTTTAATTTCCCTTCATGCGGTCCATATATATATAATAAATTAATTTCTTATAATTTCATAATATATCTTCGATCTGATGCATGCAGTACTAGTCTTATTTATCTCGATCCTTACCTCATCATAAATATCTCAGTCTTGGATATTTTGTAGTTGTTTTAATTTAATTCTTTGTAGTCATGACAGATGATCATATATATACAAATAAATTAACACGGAGTTGTTGTTCCATTAATATTATTGTTACAGTAGTACTGCTAATTTCCCTCTCCTCATTATATTTATAATATGCTATAGTACTACCTTCATTCATGAAGAAACCTCTTCCTTGAAAAGAACGATCAAAATATGTAGTATAAAGTTTATACTTTATGAAAACAGAGATACGGCAAAATAGAGAAACCCCATGAGCTTTGAAGGTTGGGATTTGAGTGAATCAACCCTAAAATAATTGTTCACCAAAGAACCTGTAAAGTGTTTGTGTTAAATTCCCACAATCCCAAGAACTACAATCAGTGAGTTGGAGTTCCTAACTTCTGTTTAATTTTTTTTTAATTGATGTGATTAGAATTGAGACACCTCCACCATGATTTTTTTTTTTTTAATTTTGTTTATAATTTGATTGTAGAGTTGATCCATTGGCCAACTGAATCATAGCCTTGCTTTGTTTGAGCCAAACCGAGATTGTTTGTTTTATGCTTTTCATCTGTTTCTCTTTAGCATTTAAAAAAAATTGAATTTCCATTGTTCAAAACAATATGGTATTCTTACTTTCTCATGCTTTTATTATATGTCAGTTCATATCATGGATTACTTCAGAAGTGACACTTCTACTAAGAGACGATGAGATTACTACTCCTTTAGCTTCAAACATTAACTTGTCTACCAGTAGTAACACCATCCTCCCCCCAAAGGGAAGGCAAGTAAGGACCCCTCAGGAACACTTCACAAAAATAGTTGGATGTTCATTAAGTGACCCAAAAGCGGGGTGTAATTATTGTCACAAGACTTACGCTTGTCACCCAAAAAAAACATGGTACATCAAATATGCTGCATCATATTGGTGTTTGTAGGAAAAACCCTAACATAATTAGAACCATGGATCAACAAACTACACATAAGTTTGATCCAGAAGATGTATGAATGATAATTGCAGAGATGATAGTTTGTGATGAGGTTCCGTTTAGGGTGGTGGAAGCACAAGGATTTACGAAGGTATGTAAATCACTAAAACCAAGATTCCAAGTGTCATCTCGAACCATTGCAGCGAGAGATTGTATTAAACTATTTAAAAAAGAGAATGAGAAGTTGAGGAAAGTATTTAAGGCAGTTGGGCGGGTTAGTTTAACTACTGACACTTGGATGTCCAATCCAAACTTCAATTATATGTGTCTGACTGTACACTTTATTGAATGTGAATGGAAATTACACAAAAAAATTATAAATATTTGTTTGATTTTTAATCACAAAGGGGACACTATTGAAAAGCATGTAGAGTCATGTCTACAGGATTGGGAAATTGACAAGATTTTTACTGTTACAATTGACAATGCTTCCTCAAACGATGTTGCTATCGATTACTTAAAAAGGTTTGTGGAAGGTCATTTGTTGGAGGGGAAGTATATTCACATAAGGTGTTGCGCCCATATTATGAACCTTATTGTGAATGATGGACTAAAAGATTGTGATGATTCAATCATAAGGGTGCACAATGCGGTTAAGTATGTTAGATTATCTCCTGCAATAATGGAAAATTTCAAAAAATGTATAGAGAAAGAAAAAATCAGTTGTTCAAAAAGGCAGAATCAGGTAATAAACATATTTCTTACTTACATATTTATTAAAATTTTTTATAATATTTATTTTTATATCATTTAATAATTTTTTTTTCAAAGTTTGATCCCAAATCAAGTTTTATTTATGTTGATGAGAAGTGACTCAAGGCTTATGATCTATACATTCTATATTTGTTGTTAAATATTCATGTTTGAGGACTTTTTTGGGTTGTACTCCTTTAAATTATGATGTTTATTGTACTCCTTTATGTAGCAAAAAGAAAAAGAAAATGTTATGATGCGTTAGGGGTTTACAATAATATAGATTGAGCGATTATATTATAATTTGTACAAATACTCATAAAAAGAAAAAATATTATAATTTGTACAAATGCTACAAAAAGAAAAAAAAAATATGTTATATGATATTATAATTTATAACTTATACGAGGATGCGTTTAAAAAAAAAAAAAAAAGGATTATTTTACCCTACCCGAATGGTCCCGGTCGGATCTGGTTATATTGCACTGGCAATTGTTGTGGGTTATGACCGGACGGGCAAAACTATGTTGGGCGGGCAATTGCACACCCATAGCTAGTATAAACTATAAATTATTTAAGTGCAAGCTATTAATTGAAACTGTATTTTGAGGCAAAATTGGCCAAATATTAGTAGCAACGTCTTGGTTAGATTTATATAAGGGCCACTTGATTTTAGAGAAATTAGACGCTTTTTAATTAGCTGATAATTAATTTAGACTCGGAATTAATTAATTAAGCTAGCTGCCTAGCTGTAGTAGTACTATATCTCGTAATTAGATTAATTCAACAGTTTTTTGAAGCTTAGATCAATTCATGATGAGATATGCATGCATGGTCCATAAAATATATAATAATATATATGCCATTAATTAGTAATAATGCTAAGTTGATCCCATGACAAGAAATTATATAATTGAGACCGGACTCTATGAATTAATTGAATCACGTTTAATTTGCTCCTGTTAATTCTTTTAATTTCTTCATACACATGATTGATTACTGTATGCATGCATGACTAGCTAGGCGCTACTACTTTCTCATCATGATCGATCTCACTTTTTCATCATGTACGTATCGTTAATTTCAAATTCATTTTCAATATTATTAATCCTTAATTTTCGATCTTGGGCCTCTTCGTTTGAAACAAATTAGCTAGTGAACTTTTTTCAATCTTTCACACACATATATATAGAAATGATCTAGAGGCCTGCAGCCGGCAAATTAAATACTGTGCTTCACTAATTATTATAAACAATTAAAGTCGCGTGACTCATGTCATGTGTGTACACACACACACAGAGGCCAGGTTAATTCCTCGTGAAAAATAATGCATCAAGTGTAGTACTGAAGAAGCTGGCCGCGAGTAATTAATCAACAAGCTAGACCCATTTGCTCCTAATTTTGACTTTCCCCTTCAAAGTTCAAATAATGCTGCCCACCTCACTGCCTTGCCTTTTACATTCATTTCCATTTTGTCCATCCATCAATCCCTAGCTCCTCCCAGTTTGAAACGAATCTGGTACTTCAGGTTCAACTGCGCATGCATGCGCTCAGGCCATATAAATTAATATATATATATATATATATATATATATATATATAAATTCACTAAATTCTTATGTCACTACAAGAAAAACGAACATTTGTAATAGATTATTTACGATGAAAATAAACTCATTTTAAATAGGAAATTATCATTTTTACAGGAAATAATTGATCATAACTAAACCCTTTTTTTGTAGTGTGTACTTAATGAAATTGTCAGTCACTAATTATATATAGATCGGAGTTGACTTGACTCATCATAAACTAAAGTAGTCCAAATACATATGTTAACTTACTTACTTGGTAATATATATATATGTGTGTGTGTGTGTGATCCTAATTTTGTGGAAAAAAGTAGTGATGGAGGCCGTGTACGTAGATTAATGATATTTGTTTTAAACTTATAATAGTATTTTTAATTTATTATTAGCAGCATTTATAGATAGAATAAGTCATGCATGTAGTTTTCATGATCTTGAGTAATACAACCTGTCTAGAGTATATATTTAACTAGTTACGTTAAAAATATTTGGTGTTATTTTCCCGATGTAAACTCCCCCATGCATGCATGCATGCATATATATGGTTGACTACTCTACCTACATCATCTCAGTATTATTCAACTCTTTCTCATAGTTTCCCCTCCTTTTCAACCCTATATATGCATACTATAATTAATTTCTTTTTTGTTTAAATAATTATATTAATTAATTATTTGATCATTTAACAGCTTATCAATTGAATCTTTCTTATTAGTTATAAGAAATGAAATATCTCGTATTTTGTATTGAATAGATATTACTTATTACATGCATATGAAACAGATCAGATCGAAGATCTTATTATTCTCGTAAACATCGCTATTTTGTTATGAATTGAACGACAAAATTTGAAAAACTACCGTACATATTTGTTTACCAGATCCATGGGTGTGTCAATAGTAATTAATTAGTCACTGATATGCATCATCGTTTAGGTTGTTCACGGGTCAATTAGACATACATGTCTGTTTTTTTTTTATCAAATTAAGCAATGGGTCACTTCCTCAATTATCGATCAAATTGATGTCGACATTTTATGGTTTTCTAAAAGCACAGTTTAAAAAAATATAAATATATATACATGTGTATTAACCAGGATGAACAATCAATCGATATAATCACATCAATTATTAATATATATTTTATAATTGTTGACAAAGATATAATAATTTAAAAGTTCTAAGATTTTGAATTATTGGGTTATTTACAAAGAAAATCGGTAAGAATACAAAGAAATAATAAAAAAAAAGGTTAATTTGGACATGATTAATTTTATTAATCAATTGAGCAAAAATAAGGAATTCGGATTAATTGAGTCGACGGAATCTTCCCTCATGATGGGTCAGGATCAACTATATACGTGTTCAAAGGTTAAAATAAAAAAATATTAATAATAAATTTTTAATTTATAAGGGATGGGACCCAGTTTCAGACGGCAGATGTGTGGGTGTACCGCGAAAGGCAAAAGGTCCCCATCAGGACCGTTGACCAAGACTACTTTGCACGAAGCTTAGTGGCGCCGGGCCAGTCGGGGCGGTGAATTTTTTGGAACGCGTCAATCTCCTGCCTACGACCCACACTCAAAAATCATCCAAAAAAAAAAAATTAGACAAAAAAACAAAAGGAAAAAACTTTTCTTTGAAAAAACAGTCCTCATGTGGACCCCACCTTCCGTGTGTGCCCCCCCTCTAAGGCAATCCGATGGACGTGATTACCTCAGCGACTCTAACCCCGTAATTAGCTTGCATTTTCGAATGTCTGGCTATTTAGTAGTCATCCGATTGGAAATTCATCCTCATTTTCTTTCATTGAATTACTTAAAGATTGGACGTAACCTACACTTCCAAATCTGTATATTTTTAGGAGGTACTAAAGACAACTATTAAGATCAATGTAAGTAGGTTATTAAGAATGCATAAATGATCTATATTTTTTTAAAAAGAGTGCGTGAGATTTATATTCTATTGCATCCATTAATACTGTATCAAACATTATTCTTAATTTAACCTTTAAACTAAATTGATTGCTTTATTTTTTGGTTAAAATAAAGAAGACATATATATATATATATATATATCATTTTGCATTTCTCAATTCTCAAAATGGGAAAAGTAGATTTGTTTTGTTTTTGGTTTTTAAATATAGTTGTTCGATCAATGGCAAAAAGAAGAGGCAGAAAAGAAATTTGTGGAATTCTAGAAATTAATTAGCAAACTCACGAAATGACTGCCACTTTACCTCTTCAAAATCCCTTCATTTTCTCTTGATCCCATCCAAAATCTATACAATATTCAACACCACACCAACACCTCACTACTACTACTCTTTTTGGTCTTCTCCAAGAGTCCCAACGCCCTCTTTTAATGCCGAGTCCATTGCACCGTTTCAAACACTTGTACACATCTCTCTCTCTCTCTCTCTTGCATTTATGGCCAAAGGAAGTGGACTCTCCATTGATTCAGATCCAATTGGGTTCTTTCTCAACCAGCCAATAGTGCTCAACTCATTCCCTGAAGACGACAACAATCACCATTACCTCAACCGAAATATCAAGTGGAAGCTCGGTGCCATGGACGCCACTCTAAACAGGTCACCTCCACCCACTATTCAATTCCCACTCAACCTTAACTGTTCCCATCGCCAAGATTCTCCTCCGCCGTCTGATGGTAAGCGCACCGTCATGGATGAGATGGACTTCTTTGCCCAGAAGCACGGCCACGACAACGAGGCTGCCTCTACCGATGTCGATAGAAAAGACTCGGACGGTCCGACCGCCTTAGAGTTTAACGTCAACGTAAGTGATCCATATAATTAAGCTTTTTCGATCAGTTATAGGATGTAATATTATTATATATTATTGATCTCTCCAATATTGAGATTGAATATTTTGTCGTATTACATATAGACTGGTTTGAATCTTCTTACGACCAACACTAGTAGCGACCAATCCATGGTGGACGATGGCATATCACCGAACGTGGAAGATAAAAGAGCAAGGAGCAGTGAGGTAGGGGAACGGAAGATCTTTTTGGATTTCATCATGGATTGGTTTTTTTATTTTAATGATTTACTTTAATTCTTGTTTTGAGTTTGGAGCTGATTTTTGTATCAATCTGTCACGTTTCAGCTGGCTGTTCTTCAAGCTGAGCTTGAGCGAATGAATTCCGAAAATCAACGTCTAAAAGAGACGCTTAATCAGGTTACTACTACCTACAATGCGCTGCAGATGCATTTCGTTACTCTTATGCAGGCTCAGAAAGCCAAAAGCACCGAAGAAAATGGCATGGTGGATGGGAAAGTAGAGGTAAAAAATAATGGAACACTAGTAGTGCCAAGGCAATTCATGGATCTTCGGCTGGCTACTAATGGTGATGCGGATGAGAACTCGTTGTCTTCGTCGGAAGGAAATGGCCGGGACCGGTCAGGATCGCCCGGAAGTAAGGGAGAAGTCATGGGGTCGAAGCAGCAGTATGGGCTGGGGAAGGATGGGAATAGTGATGATCAGGTGCTTGCTTTCGATCAGGATAGGAAGGAACATGGTAGTAAAATTGGGAGAGAGGATAGTCCGGATCAAGCATCACAAGGATGGGGTCCTAATAAGGTTCCCAGATTCAATTCACCTAAAGAAGTTGATCAGACTGAGGCTACGATGAGGAAGGCACGCGTATCAGTTAGAGCTCGATCAGAGGCTCCTATGGTAGGTGATGATCATGATGAGGGTGATTTTGTTTTTGTTTTAAAATAAAAAACTGGTTTAATTAATGCGGCTAATTGATTCTTATAGTTGATTGATTGGAAATGTGTTGATGATAGATCACTGATGGCTGCCAATGGCGCAAGTATGGGCAGAAGATGGCTAAGGGAAACCCATGTCCTCGAGCTTACTATCGATGCACCATGGCTAATGGTTGCCCAGTTAGAAAACAAGTATGTTTTCTTCTAGACTTTTTTCACCTTATTTTTGGGAAAACTTGGGTGTGAAGTGCTGCTAGCTTGCTCGGAAAAAAACTCCTCCAAATTCTTGTTAGAACTTTAATAAATATTTCGGGTAGTTTTAAATTAACAATAAATATGTAAAGTAAACTCTTATGTTATCTTTCTCACTATTCTTTATAAGTTCAGCC
This sequence comes from Juglans mandshurica, assembly GCA_022457165.1. NCBI lineage: Eukaryota > Viridiplantae > Streptophyta > Magnoliopsida > Fagales > Juglandaceae > Juglans > Juglans mandshurica. Next base: position 26,383,586 of record CM039620.1, on the reverse strand, counting down.
AAGAAATTAAGATCTCGATCGAGACCTGCACCATTCACTTATTTGGTAAATTTAGTACCATTTTTGTGGATAATATTTTTTAAGGCTTTTTATTTTTATTTTTTTCATTTTAAGGAAGCAGGCACCTTTTTCCATGCATGTTTCTGGTAAAAACACAGTCTTTAAGTTCTGTTTTTGACTTCTAAGAACTTAGAAAATGGGGGAGGGAGACCACGTAATTTCAATCTGTTAATCCGAGGTTGATCATGGATTGCCTAACGTTCAATCTTAAAGTACAGTACTGTTTTCTCAAGACTGAGTTTTTTGAATTAATTGGTTTATCTTAAACAGGTACAAAGATGTGCAGAAGATCGAACGATCCTCATAACCACGTACGAAGGCAACCACAATCATCCCTTGCCACCGAACGCCATGGCAATGGCATCGACAACTTCATCAGCAGCACGAATGCTGCTCTCTGGTTCCATGTCCAGTGCTGATGGATTAATGAACTCAAATTTCCTCACCAGAACACTCCTGCCGTGCTCCTCTAGCATGGCCACCATCTCAGCATCAGCCCCATTTCCCACTGTAACATTGGACTTGACTCAATCCCCCAACCCGTTCCAACTCCCAAGGCCACCAACGCAATTCCAAATCCCTTTCCCAAACCCCTCACAGACACAGAACCTCGCCACCGCCCAGGCGACATTGCTGCCTCAAATATTTGGTCAAGCACTCTACAATAATCAATCAAAGTTCTCTGGTCTTCAGATGTCTCAAGATATGGACTCTGCTCATCAACTGGGTCACCAGCCACAAGCATTGGCGATGAACCAGGGGCAGCATAACTCACTTTCTGATACAGTCAGTGCCGCCACCGCCGCCATCACCGCGGACCCGAACTTCACCGCTGCTCTCGCAGCAGCCATCACTTCTATTATTGGCGGTGCTGCTCAGACGAACAACATCAGCAACAATAATAATAGTAATAATAATGCCAACATCACAACCAACACCACCAGCAATGGCAACTTAACAAGTACTACTAGCAACAGCAATAGCAATGGCAACAATAAAATCAGCAATTCAAGTTTGCAAGGCAATTAATAAGGCGAGGCTAATATATCTTTCAGTTTTGATTTTGATTTTCTTCCTGCTGGTAAGATGTTTTTCCTCTCTTTTGGGCTCGAAGAAGTGAGAATATTATACGTGTTCATTGTTTGTTTATTTTTATTTTTATTTTTCTTTCGATAAACTTTTGTTTGTTTCTTTCCTTGTTATTTTTTCCCTGGAATTAAGCATAGACTTCATATTTCTTTGTTATTTGAATAATATTAAAAGAGTAGTGCCACATCTACAAAAGGACTACACAAAAATAATCTTATAAATTGACGTAGTTTTATGTAATCCATAAATCTGTTTTACAATACAATAAAAATAATCTGACAAACCACATCAAACTAATTAGAATTATTTTTGTATAATCATTTTGTGGTTAGAGTATTTCTCATATTAAAAATCTAATTAAAAAGGAGAAAATAAAAACTAAAATATATATTTAAAGAATGCATGCATATAAATCACGATCAGTTCATAACTTGTTTTGTACGGATCCGGAAATCAAAGGAAGGGTGTTTTGTCTTCCATCTTTTCTTTATTCTTGTCGACGTATGATAATTTGCTTTGTTCCTAAAAGACGAAGGAAAAGATAAAAAGAAGAGAACGTAGAACAGGGAACAGAACAATGGACTTGGAGTTACGTGTATCACAGGGCACTTAACCAAAAGAAAATAAAAAAATAAAATAAAATATTGGCAGTCAATAGAATTAAGGAGTCAAGAAAACCGTCTAGAGTGGTTAGAAAGGATGGGAATGGATCGATAGGGTTCTTCGTTTGACACGCAAAGAAATTTTAGATATAAAGAGTACTGTACGTGTAGAGAGCGTGCGTGAGTGACTTTTTTGTCACGTTTTGATCTTTTGTCTTTTGGCGTTTTATCCCGATTTGAGAGTGGGTTAACTTTTAACTGGATCGACAGATTTCTTTCCATTCTCATTGTCATTCTCATTGTTCTTTTGTTTTTCCTTCTTTCCCACGTACGTCCGTCCAATCAAGAATAATGGAAGTGGTTGTTGATATCTAGATCATCTCTTCCTCTTTCTCTTTCAACTACCTAGAGTCTCGATCGCTGGTTTCTCTCCTTTTCTATTTCTTCTCTTTCCATATATATCATTTGTGTGTGTATATATAGGCATAGCCTTTTTCTTTTCCACTAGATTGAAATAGGTATGATCCATCGTTTTCCCGTCGACCTTTAAGTCTCATTACATGGGTCACACCATGAGACTCTAAACTCGAATTATAGATTCATTTAGTTATAAAAATTAAATCAAATATTATTATAATATAATTGTTTAATATTATTTTTATTTTAAAATTTTAAAAATTAAATTATTATCATATTTTATTTAAAAGTTTAAAAAATTATAATAAGATGTGATAATTTTATATATGCAAACCGGACCTTATCCATTGCGGTGGTTTTAACTAATTTCAAGTAGTACGTACTATACATGCATGATGTCGCTAGAATTCTCGATTTCCAAAAATCTGACCTCGATTTTCATAACAAATTAGAATGTACGTACTAATGTATATAACTTTCCCAAAATACAAGTCTACAAAAAGTTTCTTCTCAAATATATTTTAAAAATGGAATCATGGATCGCTTCTTCAAGCTGATAAAATAAAAGCTTACTTAATTCAAAAATATTCTTAACTAGTCTCGCCGTTTTCACAAAGAATAAATATAGATAGAAGTCATTATTGGAAACATTCATTTTACATACATGATGTGACATCATCTAGACCACACATCTCCTCAAGTGAGTGTTGGAAATAATAAACTAGAAGCAGCCACGCAGTGAGTGCAAAGTGTGCACTGCTATAGTGACTTCTCTCTAGCATTACTCTTTCACAAAATCCATCATAAAAGCCAATTTTTTAAATTTTCATCCCAACATCACAGCCTTACAATATGCCCGAATATCATTAATGATATTACAAGAAAAACGGTTATTTGTGATTTTTTTTTTGCGATAAAAATGTTTATTTGTGATGAAAATTAATAGACTCATTTTATCTGGAAATAATTGATCGTAAATAAGTAATTTTCTTATAATAAACTTGTTTGCTATGTCTTTTTTTCTCTCTCTTTTTTTTTTCGCCTACCATCCATTGAAAAATTAGTACTTTAACTTTAAGATATATAATTTGATATCTCTATCTCTCTCCAATTTCTCTGTCCATGCATGCATGGACCAAGTGATTAAAACATAGATCACACTTTTTTCATATTTCGATGCATGTAGCTATCTTAATTCCTTGTCATATTCAGTATCTAACCGAGAAATTAATTGGAAGGAGGCAACAATATTAATCAGATGGGGCACTTGCTGCTTCTTGAATGCTAGCTAGCTAGCTATAATAAAGATATATATGAAGGGCTAGGCGGCCTAGCCTATGCCCAAGGGATCACTGTATACGCAACTTGTTTAAGTTAAATATAAGCATTTATATATTAATTAATTATTCGCAAAGACTTTGGAGACTAATTGGTAGATAACAAAGCAGAACAGTACTCATTAATTACTTGATCAGTTAGAGAAGTACATGATAAATATAGCATCAGCTGCCCATATCGATATCGGTATAGTAGTTGTACCATTATTCCCAGTTCATGTTGCATCCAACCCACGCATGTAGCGTTTAATGCCGAGGGTTTGGCAGCTGCATGCTCTGGTAGCTAGCGTACGTACATGGGGTGAGGGTTGGAGCCGCGCTCGGGTTCCGCATTTTGATCAAGTGGGAAAGCCTATGTTCGGTTCCATTCATTACAGTACGCGCGCAGTAGTACCGTTCGTTCCAGCACGGTTGACAATGATCAGAAACATGAACTTGCTCCTTTCTGAGATAAAATGAGTTAGGATAAAAATTAAAAATTGAATAAAATATTATTAAAATATATTTTTTTAATATTATTTTTATTTTAAAATTTAAAAAAATTAAATTATTTATCTTATTTTATATAAAAATTATAATAATGAGATAAAATTATGAGATCATGAGTTAAAAAGTTTTGTGAAAATAAACGAGGGAGTTCCATCATTGCATTTATATATGTCGACGTACGTTTATGAATCTACGACGTCTTTCTTAATTAATGAGTTAAAAAGTTTTCTCTAGTTGAAAATCTTATATTTGGTATTCTTTCTTTGGATTCACATACATACACACATAAGGGAATCTGTACTGAGAAATTAAAAGGCCGGGTAGCCCAATCAAAGCATCACAAACTAGCAAGACAGCTCCCATGAGAAATTTCACATGCTGTGCAGTACTACAGTATCTTACGTAGTATATATATAGAAAATATATTTACAATCATAAATTATATAATTATCGGGTAATTGCTAACTATTTTATACGTCTTAAAACTATAAAAAAATAATATTTATAGTTTTAAGACGTATAAGTAATACATATCCACTTTCTTTAAAAATAAAAATAAAAAGGTAAGAAAATATATATAACCACGAGATGAAATAAGTTTTTTAATGACTTAACATCTTAAAAACTGTATCACTTTCCTACTGAAGTTTTAGTACTGACACACAGTACTATCACATGCTGATCTTTCGAGGATATTATATATCTAGCTCTGAAGAAAATAGGAGCAATTAAAGAAGAATCCACAAACTTGAACCCATATACATCCAAATTAGGAAAGTGCGAGCCCCATGAGATTCACTACAAACCCATACAGATTGACGCCACAGTCACACGTGACACCCTGCGGGCGCTTGAAGCCCCCTAGCAGCTCCATATTAACCATTTAGATCTGCAAATAAAGACACGGGAAAACGTAGGAGCGCTAAGGAGTTTTTGAATTGATAATCTGTTATTTTCGTTGAAGTACTTGGTCACATTTATTTTCTTTATGGATATCAATTTGTTTGGTGTGCTTTCGACGAGTCGTAACCCATTTGATATCTCTTACCGAATAACTAGTATAGTTGGTATATGAGATTTTATACTTCCTGTAGGGAGGAGTAGGCTCCGACTCTGATGGAGTTGGAATGACCAACTCCGACTCCGACTAGGGTTGGAGTCCAAGTTGAGCTCCAACTCCAACTTCGATCATTTTGGAGTCGAAAGTCAAAGCCCAACTCAGAGTTAGGCTTTTTTATTTTCCAATTTTCTTATCCATTTCCCAGCATCCAAACAATATCCAAAGATTCCAAACAACATCCAAGAACATTTAAATAAAGATTAAAGAAATTTCTTACTTATATAGTGAAGCTTATGCCTAACAACTTTGAGAAGACGATTCCTCTATCTCCGATCGTATCTGCACAAAAAGGGCAAAAATTAAGATGACGATTGATGAAGACAAGCATGAGAGACTCAAAGAAAGAGAGGATGCAAGGCTAAGAGAGAGAAGTTAGAACAAATTAAGATTCAAAGAACTAGGGTTTTAGCTACTGTCGACGCTGAGGACAATAAAGAAAGAGAAATCTTGCAGACCAGTCGGGTTTATATTATCCAAAGAACAGCCCACCAATAATGTACTGACACGTAGGTTGTCTACCACAACAATCTTGTGATGCACTGCACAGAACCTAATCAACCTGTATCTGCCTTCTTCTACACACCGAGAGAGAGAGATCGAGAGGTAGAGGCTTCTGCGATCTTAACTTTTTATCGAAAATGGTTACTTTCAGGTTTCACCAATATCAAGTCGTTGGTAGGGCTATGCCAATTGAAGCTTATGAGCACCCAAAGATTTACTGCATGAAGCTCTGGGCCACGAATGAGGTTCTCGCCAAGTCGAAGTTCTGGTATTTTCTGAGGAAGTTGAAGAAGGTCAAGAAGAGCAATGGGCAAATGCTTGCTATCAATGAGATTTTTGAAAAGAACCCTACCAAGATTAAGAACTATGGTATCTGGTTTTATGAACTACTTCAATGATCTGTTTTTTATTGTTCGTGTTCTTGTATTACAAGTTTACAACCTGTTCAATTTTTCTTTTTCTTTTTTTTTTTTTTTTTTTTTTTTTAAAGAAAAGCTTGTGTCGTAGCCATCCCCTTCATCTTCCCATTTTCCCGAACCTTCATCTTCCCCTTTTCCCTTCGTCTTCCTGACCATTTCCTCTTCGTCTTCCCCACCCTTTCCCCCATTCTCCCTTCAAGATTTGAAAATCTTTCTAGGAAAAAAAAAATTGATGAACAAGAAAATACCTAGAAACTATTTCTTCTTCAACTTTCTTTCGGTACTAAATTTTGCTTCAAATCATTCATCAAGTACCTTGCTCAGAGTCCCAACTTACACTAACATTCTTCCAATCACTTCATCTTCGAATCAATACAAAGTAATGCCTTGATCCAAACAACACAAAAACCAAATATTAAAATAATACAATAAACTACAATTACCCAGTAGAGACGGCAACACCAAGAAAAAAAAAGTCTTTTTTCCACCAAATCCAAGTCAATGAACCCAAAATAAACTCCAATGTGGCTAAAAGTTCAAGAAACAACCAACTGAGTTTTCTCTCTTAATTTTGTTGTGCATGATTGAAGGGAATTTTTACAGGAAAATGTGGCACATAGCTAAATCATGGAGTTGCAGTTGTAGGCTATGGAACAACTCTAGATGGAACCAAGTACTGGATAGTGAAGAACTCCTGGGGATCTGAATGGGGAGAGATTGACTAGCGGGGCGAAATCTGACTGGGCGAAATCGGCGTCGAACTGGTGGCGATGGTGGACTGGTGGATGCTAGTAGTGGAGGTGGATGCTTGGAATGAAACATGAAGCATAGAAAGGGAGAATTCATGCAGCGGGTTTCCTCTCTTCAGCTTTCCTATCGTTGCCCTTGTCTATCCCATGTGAACGAGTGTAGATTCAATTTGGTGTAATTTCTGAGGTGGCAGCATGTGAGTGGAGGACTGTTATTTGGGAAAAAGTGGACCGACTGCTTAGAAGCGGTTCTCTACAGGGGAAGAGAGAAAACAAAAGAAATGCTTAGGGTTTTAACCAAAAAGAAAGAGATGAATATATAAGAGAAGAAAACGGCATCATTTTAAGATTTTCTTAAGAAAAAAAAAGTTCGCAAAACATTGTCTAGTATGCGAGGGGGCTCAAATGATTGTTCTCGGATTTGCAAAATATTGTCTCAACCGTTAGGCCACTCAACTACCTATTACTTATATTACAATATTAAATATATTAAGTCAAAATATCGGAGTCAGAGCCTATATTGACTCCGACTTCGATCATTCCTTTCAGAGCAACTCCAACTCTGCTTTTGAACTTCAAATTTTTCGACTCTGTCAAAGTCGGAGTCGGAGTCGGAGCCGCCGAAAGTTTTGCTAACTCTACCTGAAGGGGAAAGTTCTAAATTTTATAATATTCTGATTAGACTAATTATATAATTGATTAGTCATTTTAAAGTACAAGCCCATATGTGACTTGGGTGTCATAGTTTGTTTGTTTTTTTTTTTTTTTTTTTATACAAATACCATTGAGGAGCATACCAATTATAAGTTTTGCTTTATTTTTCTCGAGTGTTTCTGAAAGAACAATTTGTATTAATAGTGTGTTTTTTAGCTTAAAATGTGAAATCAATATCTAGTTTAAGGAAGGTTTAGTTTATTTCCAAACTTGCCTATTATTATCTAGTTATTTTTGCTAGGTCAATCCTAGAAGAAAGATTTGGGGCGTGACACCTCATATCTCCATTTGCATCAAACAAACTGTATTCTTGATCTCTTTGACAAAGAAAATTAAATAGAGTAATTCTACATATAACTGTGAAGTGTGTAACCGCCGCGTAATCGCTTTGAAAAAGAGTGGGGTCCACTATTAAAAAAATAATTTTTTTCATGTGGGTGCCATATTTTATTCATTTTTTTCAAAGCGATTACGCGGCAGTTGCACAATTTACGGTTGTAAATATATTTTCTCAATTAAAAATAGTAGAAGCCAAAGCAAATTAAAAATGGTAGACAGTGACCTTCACTCAAAACATGACTCACTAGTAACTATAGACAAGTTGTGAGGTTTTTAATTTCAATATTGTACTGAACGATCCAATATTACATATTTTGGGTTCATTTGGATACTAAGAATATCTCAAAATATTTATTAATAGTAGTGAAATAGTTTGTAAATAGTACTGAAATAATTTAAATTAAGATATTTTAATAAATTTTAAAAAATAAGAGAAAAAAAATTGAATTTGAAAATATTAAAAAAAAACAATTATGTTCCCACTTTATCTATTTCTTCAGCATATGCATGCCCCAATGTCAATAAGTCTCGGAGAAAAGACGGGAAGACCAATGAGACCGAAAGGCCAAATTATGGGCCGGAAGTTGTAACAAACAAAGAAGGGAAAAGGCCCAGTGCCCAGCTTTCCAGTTTAAACGACCGTTGTACTTGTAGAGCTACCAGTTTAGGTGGGAGATCGAACGAGCAGGATCCAAAGTCACCATCACTGTCTTTCAAAACTGAATTGGTAGTTAGAGAGAATAGCCGCAACATTTAGTCCCATTAGAACCGACCGCACTCAACCAATCAAAAGTATCCACTTCACCATATTGGAGCCACCGAAATAGAGCTAACTAATCTAACACAAATCAACGGTGGATACACCAGAGAGTAACTACTACTGAAGCAGACAAACCTCTCTCTTCCTCTCTAACGTTTCCTTCAGTACTTCACACTTCACAGTTGGTTTCCTCGACCGTACATTTTTGGCCCTTTACTTCGTTCTGGTTTCGTAGAAATTTCAGATAAATGACAGATTTTCCACTGTTCTATCTTCCTCTCTTATAAACTATTTTTTGTGTTCAACTCTCTGCTTTATGATCGGTTAGTTGCTGTGAAATCCTTATGTCTAGTAGCATTTGATGCTGTTCTAGCGAGTTGATTGATTTAGGGCTCTCTGCTCTCCGTTTTGGTTGCTGAGAAAATGTAAGGAAGAAGAAAAAATAGGAAGTGAATTTTGTAGAGTTTTCGTTTGGTTTTATCATTTTACTATTGGTTTTATGTTCATGTGAGTATCAGCTGAAGATAATGGTTTCTGTTCCAAACTCTCACCTTGTCTTCCCTTTCCACATTACAGTCAGATTCTACAATTATTAAGACTGCATCTTAATGATGTAGAAGTTTTCTGTTATCCGTAGTGAAAGTTATATTTCAAACACCACACTGTTATTTGGTTTCCTAAAACTAAGAAACAAAAAAGAGGAAAACAAAATAGGTGGACAAAAATTAATTTTTCTTTACTACTCCCTATGTGTAATTGACTGGAACTAATATTATCAGTCTTTTTATAATTGTTGTATGTTTTGGGTTTCCCATGTGAATGATCTCTAAGAAGGATGTGCATTCGTTATTTTGCAGTTTCCAGGATGAATTCCAACTCTAGAATCTGTTTGGCTGCTCTTCTTCTCTTGTTCCTTCTGTCCCCGACAGTGTTCTCCACGCCCAATAATGGGTTGATCCGAATTGGACTGAAAAAGAAGAAATTAGATCAAAGCAACCGTCTTGGCTTAGAGCGGGCAACACTAAGACTTCCTATCAGAAAATATTATCTCCATGACAACTCTGAGGACACTGTTGCACTAAAGAACTATATGAATGCTCAATATTTTGGTGAGATTGGAATTGGAACACCTGCTCAAAACTTCACTGTGATATTTGACACAGGAAGTTCTAATCTTTGGGTACCCTCTGCGAAGTGTTATTTCTCAGTAAGCATCTTTTTAATACTTGCTCAATGGATTTATGTTGCAAATGGTTGGAAAGGAGAAAGTATATTCTTTCGTGTTGGTGCAGGTCGCATGCTTTTTCCACTCAAAGTATAAGTCCAGCCACTCAAGTACCTATCAAAAGAATGGTACTATCCATTTTCTTGGTTTATGGAGTTTACTTTTGATCTAGATTAGAGCTAGCACTGCTCATTTTTTTATGCCTTCTTTCACACCTCATTTTCCTTGTCCATAGTTGGATTATTTAAGGAAGTTGAGATTTGCTCTGAGATAACAAATTTTTGAGTGTAGATTAAATTGTGGTGTGGGAGGTCCATTATAGAGAGCTAATCAAGGCATTCACTTGTTCAACCAAAAAAAAAAACTTTCGAAAAGCTGATTTGCTTTTATTTGTAAACAAAATTTCGTTGGAAATAAGAATAGGCAAGAGCCCAAGTACACTTGACATATACAATAGCATGATAGACTAGTGATACAATAAATGCATGAAAGCTCATGCCATTAAAATCAATTTGAATAGACTAATGGAGTAAAGTATTCAAAAAGAAAGTTTTAAGCTCATCCATTGACCGTATCTTCAAAGCTTGATCTCTTGTTCCTCTCCCTCCGAACTCACCACCACAGGCATAACTGGACCATCTTCCAGATTGCTGCAATCTGTGAATTATCCTCAAGGTCTCTCCAAGATGCTAGGAGATCGATCACCCTTTTCGGTATCACCCAAGCCAGTACCACTCTAGCAAAGATGTCATTCCATAGGATCGTAGCACTCTCACAGTGAACTGGTAGATGGTCAATGGACTTCCCACTCTTTTTGCACATGTAATACCAATCCATGATAATGATTCGGCACTTCCTTAGGTTATCTAGTGTGAGGATCTTCCCGAATGAAGCAGTCCATACAAAAAAAGGTTGCATTTATGGGGAGCCTTTGTTTTCCAACGAGCTTACTTCTGTTTATGCTTGATAAATGTTCTTCATATGTTAGAATGAACCACGATTGTGCATGGTGATGTCTACTACGACATTCACCATTGTAATATATTTTACTACTAACATCTGAAAATTTATGTTGTATGAAGGTTTCCATGCTTATAAAACTCTATACACAATTGATTTATATCAGTGGGTGAGCAAATGTGAGGTGAAAATGAGAAATATTGATGACTGAGAGAGCCCTCAATCATTATTGATGACTGAGTGATTTCTATTCTTTTCTCACTTATGATTATACTTTGCACAAAATAAGCATTATTGATACAAATACGTATTGTCACATAGCTTAAAGTCAATTCAAGAACCGTCATCTATATTTGCTAATTGCTAGTATGAATTAAAATCTGATAGGATGATTCTTGTTCTCGTTTTTGTTGCAGGGAAATCTGCTGAAATCCATTATGGAACTGGAGCAGTTACAGGTTTCTTCAGCCAAGACCATCTCAAACTCGGGGATCTGGCTGTTAAGAATCAGGTAAATTTTGATAACATGCACATCTTGGTTGTCTTCAGTTCAGCATTATGGTTGGGGTTTATCTATACTAATAATATTTCAACTTAGGATTTTATTGAGGCAACCAGAGAGCCTAGCATCGCGTTCTTGGCAGCCAAGTTTGATGGTATACTTGGACTTGGATTTCAAGAGATCTCAGTTGGGGGTGCTGTTCCTGTCTGGTAAGTCAGGGCAACTGATATGTTAATATACTACGAATCACTTGATTAGTACTTGAAATCTACATGGTAAAAATGTGCTTAGCTGACCTGATTAATTGATTTGGTTGTCAATAATAATCTTTTCTCAGGTGTTGAATTGTTATCTTCTGGTTTTGGCACTACTTCAGAATGGTTAACATATTTTAACTGTGTATTCACAATTCTGGTAGGTATAATATGGTCAATCAAAGTCTTGTAAAAGAGCCAGTTTTTTCATTTTGGTTAAACCGCAACATTCAAGGGGAACAAGGGGGTGAGATTGTTTTTGGTGGGGTTGATCCTAATCATTTCGATGGCAAGCACACCTATGTCCCTGTGACTCAGAAAGGGTATTGGCAGGTTAGCTTTCCCAAATTTCAACCATCAATTGCCACAGTTATCCATGCTCCATTAGTCATATATTTTTTATGTTTTAACTGTTAATTATTGGTTTCTCTTATCTGCAGTTTGATTTGGGTGACGTACTAGTTAATGGTGATACAACTGGTAATTATATTGAGTTTTTGTTTCTGTCCTGGTTATATGGAGACATTATTTTGTTTATTAAAAATGTTGTCAAATCCACTTGCCATTGCATTGCTATTAAGCGTATATTTTTCAGGATATTGCGGTGGTGGTTGTTCAGCAATTGCGGATTCCGGAACCTCTCTGCTGGCTGGCCCAACGGTATGTATTTTCACAGCCATGTATGCTTCTTATTCTTCATTAGGGGTCCTGCGCTCTGTTGGGCAGCAGAACATGATATATGCTTGTAGGGCGCATTTTTTTCCTGTAAGTATTGATTCTGCTAATAGTTTCATGTACTTATATGAAGTTCCTTTTGTAGATGACTATTGTTCTTTTTACGAATTCAGTATTCGTAAGGCATATTATTTTATTTACTATCTTAAATAGGTTAATAAAGTTATTTTAAGGGCTTCACCCCTATCTTTGGTTCTGTTATGGAAAATAATATATATAAACACTTAATCTAAAATGTTGGTTCTCATTGCTAAAATAAAGTTTTTTCAAGTTTTAAGACGGCACCATCAATCCCCTTGGCAAATCTAGGTCAGTCAATGCTTCACTGTGATTGTGCCTTAATGAACCTATTGAAATAAAAAGGTTTTTGGTGAATGCTATGGTATGATATTTCATTTTCAGGCTGTCGTTACTCAAATCAATCATGCAATTGGAGCTTCTGGGTATGTAAGCCAAGAATGCAAGGTTGTGGTCACGCAATATGGGAAGACCATACTAGATTTGCTGGTAGCTGAGGTATATATTTCTTTTTTTGATTTCTTTCAGTATTTTGTTTCATGTCATCATTCTTCGATTCTAGAATGGAATTTCTGGATAAAATATGATGCTATTATTAGATTCCCTCCAAATGAACTGACTTCTGCTTATACTGGTGGCTTTTATAGGCACGACCAGAAAAAATCTGCTCCCAGATTGGTTTCTGCATGTTTGCTGGGACTCACAGTGTTAGGTCAGGTTTAATTTATATTTTTATTGTTTTAATACACCTTAACGTAATATTACCAGCATTATATGGGGGTTCAAGCAGCTACTAGTTAGTACTTGTATCTTTATCATCCAAAAATTCCTGCTATGTGCAGTATGGGCATTGAGAGTGTGGTTGAAGGGAACAAAAACAAGGCATCTGACGGGGTACATGATGCCACGTGTACTGCTTGTGAGATGGCAGTGATATGGATGGCAAATCAGCTAAGACGGAATCAGACAGAAGATCAGATATTGAATTATGTCAATGAGGTAAACTAGCCATTTTTGTTCACATTCCCTGAATAAATGGTATTGCAGCAAGCTAATTCCTTTAGTTGCACGTGCAGCTTTGTGACCGACTTCCCAGTCCAAATGGAGAATCAGCAGTTGAATGTAGCAGTCTATCTTCCATGCCTACTGTTTCATTCACCATTGGTGGTAAAGAATTTCGTCTTGCACCAGAGCAGGTAATTTTGAAGGCTTTTAAGTTGCATTCAGCCCATGACTCATGTCACCCAATCTTCTTTAAACTTCAGTTTAATGAAATGAGTGTCAGTTAGGGTTAGATTACTTGTGTCACTTTTTAGTACATGTCAAGCTTCTCAAAATTCAGTTTGAAAAGATACAGTCTCGTATATTTGATGATATGCATGTGATCTCCATCCATACATGAGTCGCAATCCTTCAATGTGGACTACTCATAATTTTGGTCTTCACAGGTTGCCAATAGTTTCTCTCTAATTTTTCTGGATGTTGGTGTCATGTATCAGTATATTCTTAAAGTGGGAGAGGGAGCTGCAGCTCAATGCATTAGTGGGTTTCTTGCTTTGGATGTGCCTCCCCCTCGAGGACCTCTCTGGTATATTGCTTACTTTTCTTTGTGATTGCATAGAACCCCCATTGGGCTGATGGCCCGATGGGCATTCTGATCACTTTGCACCCACTGCAAATAAGGACAGTGCCCTTATCTTTGATAAAGAATTTTTTAGGTTTTTCCTTTCCCCAAGATTCACCCATGATACTTCATTTAAATGCAATTAGCTTCGAAGCATATAAGATTACCTTCCAAGAATTATAAGCAATTCGGTACATGTTTAGTATATAAAATAAGTACAGTACCTATTCATTGCATTATTTTGTCACATTGCAATACCACATGCCAAAACTTTCCTTCCTTATAAAGTGTTTGTTTCCTCTACATAAAAAATTGGAGCAAGGAAAAAAAAGGAAACCTCCAATATTTTGACAATGACCAACAGAGTAGTGCTCATCAGGTCGAGCAAATAACATGAAATAGTCTTTTGTGGATTTTTTGGTATTTTTCTGATAGAGTTTTAGTAATATTTCATTTCTCAGATTTTTTTTAGTATATAAATAATCTTTCTTTGAAATAAATAGTTTCTCAATGCGTTTTTGCAGTTGAAGATTGAACTATTAATTAAGGCCCAGTTTGGATACATAAACGGTTTCATCTCATCTCATATCATCATTACAACTTTCCCAAATTTCCACACAAAATATAATAATCAATTCAACTTTTTCAAATCTCAAAACAATAATAATATTAAAAAATAATATTCTAACAATATTTTCAACTTTCATCTAAAATCATCTCATCTCATCTCACTATCCAAACGGGACCTAAGTCTATTAAAATCTGCAATTTATATAATCATGAACTACTATATTATTTTTTCTTTTTCTTTTAGTTTTAGTTTTCACTATGCTGCTCAATGCCAAAATTAAAACTGAAGAGTATTGTACATTTGTTTTATGTTTAATTGAAAAAACGTTTTTGGTGGATAATGTACTAAAACTAAATTGAACTCAAAGTGAGGTCATATGTATTAGAATCTATCATAAAAAAGGAATGATAGTAACTTATTTCATTTCTAAATTTTTTTAAATATCGTTCTAGTCTTCAAATGATCAAAAACTATACCCTGTTAACTACCTTTTAATTTTGCCCACCACTGACTAACCTCCTGTGTTGCTGTCTTATATTATGAACTTGGTTTTGAAACACCATCACGAAAAAATGCGGCGCACTTAGATAATTGGCAAATCACTCAACACTAGTTCCCATTAGTAGATTATGAATGCAGAAGTCATTTTGATTAGGTTTTGAACCATATATTGAGTTGAATAAGGTTGAGCATCTTTTCAAACTTGTACACACATGGCATGTACTCATTACTGCTAGCTAGCTTCATATCAAGGAATTTAGTATTGATATGTTTATATTACTTAATTCTCAGCAAGCTTGGTTATTATCTTCCTGTACTTCACTAATGCTGCTTCTGCATTCTATGCAGGATTCTGGGGGATGTTTTCATGCGCCGCTATCACACAGTGTTTGACTATGGGAATCTGAGAGTTGGATTTGCTAAAGCAACTTAAACCAGTCTGTCTCTAATATTCTCTATTCCCTCTGCAATAAACATGGCCATACAAAAAAAACTTTTGCAGGTAGTATTCGGGTGTTACGATACAACTTATCTAATCGATCGACATGGTTTCAAACATGTTACATGTAAATATATGAAGGCTATATGCTTATGAAATTATTATTCTCTTGTAGCAGCATGATCTGAAACCCACTTTACTTACACAATAAGAAATGATCAGAAACCCACTTTACCACTTGAATTTGTTCATTACTTTTACAGATGGTTCTTGAGTTGTGCATTTACCAATAGAATTTAGAGCACAAATCATGGCTTATGTACAAGAGGTTTGAATTTTAAGTACCACGGTGCTCATTAAGTTTTTCATCATTTGGTTTGATAAAGTTCCATCATGATTACGTTTTCATTATACTAATTGCATATTTCCCATCTTTTATATTATGAATTCTATTGCCTTTGAAAAAGGAATTTGAATTATTCAATAAATAAATAAATTATTCTAAAAGAATTTTGACTGTGAAACATATCTGAACAGAGTAGAGGTGTCACCAATATATGAAGATGAAAGCTTTAAATTTTTCTGAAGGTATAATGATGGGAGTTAACTAACTTAATTAACTAACTAAGTAAGGTCTCTTTCATGGCTCCAAGTTCTAGAAGCACCAAGTGGCAAGTGAATTTGACACTATGTATACGAGTAAGTAGCAGTCCAATCAACAAGTGACTTGTGACAAAAGAAAAAGGAAACAGATAACGCACGTCTATATTCATTCATTAAAAAGCAAGCAAAGCAACATTTCAAAAAGGAAGAAATTACAAGTACATCAATAATACATGGAATAGCTTCCAATCCATTCCATGCGGAACAACTCCAAGTTTCATTGGTCACAAGGCTGGCTTACATATCACACACCACACATTACATTTATTTTAATTTTTTTTTAATTTTATTTTTCTTAAACTAATTAAACTCTTCTAATTATCCATCAATACACCACACATTTAATAAAAAAAAATTAAAAAATTATATGTGATATGAATCTAGCGTGTGGAGATGAAGAGTAGAATTTTTCTACCCTGATTATATATATGTTGGTAAAAGGTTCCAGTTTTTAGCCATATATATGGCAATACATGATTGGACTGGGACACTTGTGGCTTTTGCTGATTTGGTTTTATAAAATATACAACAACAATAATGATCATAATAATATTAATTAGTGCTATTTATAAATTGCACGATTTAATCAGGGCCCACATCAAAAAATCAATTGTAATAATAAATGATGCTTAGCTAGAGCAACATTAATTATTGATTTATTAAATATTGTGATAGTAAATGATATTTCATCTGCCTCATTCTTATACGTGCCTGCAATAATTTTAATTTTTTTTAGCACTAAAAATAAAATTTACTTCTCAAATAAATAAATAAATCACACTAATTAAATCTCATAAATAGATCAGTATATACATATAAAGATTAAAATTTGTTCTGAGAATTTAAAATCGAAACTTTTATATTTGTATATAATATATATATATGGGTATGTATAAATTGAGCAACTGCATGCACATAAAATTAGCTAGCAGGTGTAGAATTTATTAGCATGAAAAGAAAAGCTGCGAGGAGGGCGCAAAGGCATAAATGAAGTAAGTCACCCATCATTAATACTCCAAAAAGAAAGGACCAGTACCCATTTTTGTTTTTAAATTAATTAATTTATTAATATATCACTTGCATGCACTAAAAGCATGTATTTATATCATGTGTATACGTAGCCACTCCCACATTCACAAAAACCCTGCATATATACGCATGCATATAAAACGTGCTGATTTCATGCATCGACCTTCAAAATTAACGTTTATCAACGTAAGCATGGTACGTGTTTGGTCAGGGGTGGTTCACGTAGCCAGCCAGCCAACCATGCCAGCGCATGGACATGGCCTACTGAGTACTGATCTCCTCTCCTCTCCTCTCCTTTCCTCTCCCCATAATAAATTATAAAGGCCAGGCTCCAGCTTAGATATAACAGTACATGAGACAGACGAAACTTGAGTGCGAGAAAAGCAGCCTGATGATCTTTACGATTAGCACTCTTACAAGCCACGCATCAATGCATTTTGCACTTGATTTAGAAGCTAGCTTAATTTGTTGCATTAACATGATCTCAGCTGCACGTACAGTTTGATTTTGTATTTTTGTTTTTTTTTTTTTAAACTTTGTGATTAAAGAAGTATTTTTTAATAATATTATGAATTTTAAAAAAAAAATATTTAAAAGTAATAAAAAAATACAGATAAAAAAAAGAAAAAAAAAACACACCAAAATAACTAGCTGTAACTCTCAAGGAGCTATCAACGGCGGCTGTAGTGCCTTGTTTTTGTGTAATCTTTTAAGAAAAATATATCTTCACTACTAGTTTTTATCGCTCGGTGTTATAGTTGAAATTTTTTATTTTATTTTTTAAATTTTATTTTTACTTAGTGATTAAAGAACTATTTTTTAATAATATTATATTTTTTTATTTTTTTTTAAAATATTTAAAAGTATTAAAATATATATATAAAAAAAAAAACTAAACAAAAATGACTAATTATACCTAACAGTATATATATATATATATATTATATATACATACACACATATACATAATAGCAGCTAGCTAGCTAGCTAAAAAGTAGATGATCTGCATGCAGATTGCAGCTAGGGCGGTTGTTGTTGTTGGGGGTATTGCTTCGTAAGCAACTAAACCCCCTCTCCCATCCCCACCAGCTGCATGCTTGATAACTAATACTACTGTTATCTGTTTACTTTTGGCATTAATTAGTTACAACGTCTATATACCACTTTTTCCTTGATTCCCTCTTTTTGATTAACTCCTCCACCAAACCATATATATATGTGAATAGACCTCTCTACTTCTATTTTTTAATTTAGCTCAAGAGTGATCTTATATATAATTTTACAGGTATAAAAATTTCGTACATTCACTTTAAAAAAAAAATAAGGTCTACGATTAAAAAATAATTTTTTTTATAAATTTTAGATTTATTTATTTATTTTTTAAACAGAATGTGCGAGATTTGTACACCCTAAAATTATATATATCCATACTTTTTATCATATTGTATAATATTGTTAATGATAAAGACGATGACGATGACGAAGCAGAGCCTATGGCTCGTTTAATTAGCTCATGCATGCTAATGTTCTTTCCGTGCAAGTCCAAGTTGAAGAATACATGACGTTTTCTTTACTCTTTTCATGATCCAAAGCATGAGTCTTGAAGTAACAAAACGTAGCACGCAATACAAGGAACGATGGGCGGGCTAGCTAGCTAGCTAGTTGTATTATTTCTGACTTCTAAGTCTACGATCGATTTTTATATTATATATATATATATATAACTATCTACTATAAAATGTGATCAATTGATACAACCATTCACATTGTTTAATTTTCAATTCATTTTGCATTTATACTTTTTACTAATTCATTTTTCATAAATTTTTAGTTTTGAGATAATTGATAATGTAATATGATCATATTAAATAGTAGATGTTTTGAAATCGAATCCAAATTCCATTGCATTAATACCCGATCACCTTCGATTTCAATTCAATATTATATAAGAGTTTATAAGTTTTGCACATTCCCTTTGAAAATAAGTCGGATCTATCGTTAAAAAATTATTTTTCTTGTGAATCTTTTTTTTTTTTTTAAATAAATACGCGAGATTTACACACATTAATATTATAAATTATATAATTTCTCATTATATAATAACATGTAATATTTAACCGTACTTTACAAACCAGTTTTTACATTATATATATAGAAAAGCAGAATAAAGAAATTAATAAAATTACTAAAATTCATTACAAAACTTATTTGGTATATATGGTAATTAAGTAACTATATATATGAATGTGATTTTCTAGAATTGGATTGATTTAAAGAGTATATATAGAAAACCAAATTGACAATGATCATCATCACATGTGTATATATGTATATACACACAAAACCTGGGCAATCATCAATTGGGGATCGCAATAAATCCTTCTTTTAAGTCAAGGTATTCAGAGATATAATTCAACCTAGCTACAATATAGTTAATTACTTTCTAGAAGATGATCAAGTACTGGCATGCATATATATATATATATATATATATATATATATATATTGGCGATTTTCCTAAGTCTGGTTCTAGATTTGACAAAATGATGAGAGGTCGTTGATTAAGATGAAAGAAATTACCAAATTTTAACTGTATTTTGACGAACCATGCATGCATATAGCTAGCTAAGTTTTAATTTGCTTAACATTTAAGTCTATGTTTTGTTCAACCAAATATATATATATATATTTAAAATTTCTCCTAATTAAGAAATTTAAAAAACAAATAATATTAACCCTATATATCACATTTATAAATAAATAAAAATTAGAAAAAAAAAATGTGGCCGCCAGGCGCCCACGACATGAGTGTCGGTATGGTCAGTCGTGAGACGTCATGATGACCAGCTGTCATGGTTTTGTCTCTTTTTATTTTTAATTTTATTTTTTTTTGTAGATTTTGAATTTTAATGAAGAGTACTACTTTTACGTGTCAACTTTTTTAGAGATCGGACTATAAGGTTGTGTTTGAATGTTGAATTAAGTTGAGTTGAGATGATAAAATATTGTTAGAATATTATTTTTTAATATTATTATTATGTTGGGATTTGAAAAAGTTGAATTATTTATTATATTTTGTGTTAGGATTTGAAAAAATTATAATGATGAATTGAGATGAGTTGAGATCGAAACTCACCGTGAGTTTGGATATTGAAGTGAGTTGAGTTGAGATGATAAAATATTGTTAGAATATTATTTTTTAATATTATTATTATTTTGAGATTTGAAAAAGTTGAATTGCTTATTATATTTTGTATTGGGATTTGAAAAAATTGTAATGATGAGTTGAGAGTAGTTGATGATCCAAACGGAGCCTAAATGTTGTGGCATGCAGTTTGAGGTGTTAAACATATTTTTCCCAAGAAAATAATATCCTAATTAATCCATGATCGGACTAGTGCTATATATATATATATATATATATATATATGTATATACACACACACATATGGTCTTCACATTTCTTATAAAGTGCATGTCGTGTGGATTAATTGGTAAAGCCTGCCATAAAACTGACTATATATGTACTTCAAAAGCCAAAATTGAAACGTGTCTTATGTCTATATAGGTTTATTTTTTTCAAAATAGATAATGTAAGAAAAAACAAAAAATAATTAACAAGCTAGACTTTATATTTATTTATTTAACTTAGCAAAGATATACACATTTTAAGACATTTTGAAAAATAAATAAAGTAATTAATTTTATGACAAAGTTCATTGACTAAAATTCTCTCAATTTCATTTGAAAATTAATTGAAAGGAATAGTAATATTTTGTTTTTATTAAATTCTGATATTCCCTCCATGTTATTGACTTTAAATTTTCCTTAATATATAGTGAATCCAAAAGACCTCAATTTAGAAAACATGCATGCAACACAAGCACAAAAAGAAAGTAGAAATGATATTTGAAGTCATGAGCGTGCAGTCGCTTTGAAAAAAATAAATAAATATGGAACCCACATGAAAAGAAATTAATTTTTTAATAATGGACCCTACTCTTTTTTAAAGTGATTGCACGACGTTTGCGCATTCTACGATTGTATATAACATTACTCATATTCACATGATCATGTGCAACTGTTTACCAAAACAGTTGTAAAAGAAAGATACTAAATTTCAACCATTTTTGGTTGTTCTACTTCTACCCACCCTATGAACCTCTCCTCCTAAAAATATCCCAAAAATGAACAGACTCATCAGTCTAAACTCTCATACAAAATACAGAATCCAATTTGGATTACATATCCAACCAATTAGCTAACCTCTCCAACCTCTTCCAATCAATCACATCACACATGCCACCAAACCATACTCCTTCATTTATTTTCCCATTTCCTCACTCTTTTAGTTTTAGGAAATTCTATTTGTTTGTACCGTGTGTGCGTAAATCCTTCGTAAAATAAAAAAAAATATTATTTTAATAAGAATATTATTTTAATTTTAAAAAAAATTTAAAGATAAAATTAATTAGATTTACACATATGTTATAAAAAAATAAATATTTATAATCATTATTTTACGATAAAAATGATTATTTATAATGAAAATAGATTTATTTTAATTAAAAATAATAATTTCGTTAAAAATAATTAATTGTAAAATATCATTTATCTTTTCTTGTAGTAATACTATTCCCAAATGGGAACTGTACGAAGCCTTTTAGTTTTAGCTTTTCTATTCTTAACAGATGCCTACATGCCCTTTTGCCCAAGCCGTCTGCCCCCACTCATATTTTGACACGTATCATTTAGGCTTCGTTTGGAATCTTAACTCATCTCAATTCATCATTATAATTTTTTCAAATCTCAATATAAAATATAATAAACGATTCAATTTTTTCAAATTCTAAAATAATAATAATATTCTAGTAATATTTTATGATTTCAATTTAACTCAACTTAATTTATTTCAAATTGAAAGGCAGCTTAGACTCAATGTTAAAGGAATTGTCAACTCCCTAACTCTCGTACGTACAGAGTAAGAGAGATATAGACCCAACCAACCAATAACACAAACCGGTAAAATTTGCCACCTTACTTTATAAGACTCCCTATATAAGGCAATAGCCAAAATTAATGTAACCACCATAGCTTTCTCATTTCAGCTTACCAAAATGCGCTGGACTAGAGGCCAGACCCTAGGCCATGGCTCCTCAGCCACTGTCTCCCTGGCCACGGCCTCTCACATGTCCGGCGCTGTTTTTGCCGTCAAGTCTGCCGAGCTTTCCAAATCTGAGTTCTTGCAAAGAGAGCAAAAAATTATATCCTCTCTGAGCAGTCCTCGTGTGGTTGGCTACAAGGGTTGTGATATTACCATGGAGAACAACATGACCATCTACAACCTTTTCATGGAGTACGTCTCCGGAGGCACACTTGCCGATGCAACTCGCGGCTGTGGAGGCTGTCTTGATGAATCTTTGATCGGATACTACGCGCGGCAAATTGTACAGGGGCTAGAGTACTTGCATTCACAAGGCTTAGTACATTGTGACATTAAAGGTAGGAACATTTTGATTAGTGAAGATGATGGTGCCAAAATTGCTGACTTTGGATGTGCTAAGTGGGTTGAAAGAAGGGTTGAGGAGGACAAGGCAGTGGGAATTGGCGGCACCCCGATGTATATGGCGCCGGAGGTAGCTCGTGGAGAGGAGCAGGGGTTCCCTTGTGACATTTGGGCAATTGGGTGTACAATTATTGAAATGGCTACTGGTGGTGCACCATGGCCTAAAGTGGCAGACCCAGTTTCGGTCTTGTACCAAATTGCATATTCCGGTGAATTGCCTGAGTTTCCAAGTTTTCTATCCGAGCAAGCAAAGGATTTCTTGGATAAGTGCCTAAGGAGGTGTCCAAAGGAAAGATGGACAGCTAGTCAACTTCTTAAGCATCCGTTTCTGGAGGTGTCCAATTCCGGTGAGAAGTCAATTCAAAACTCTACTTCAAATTTTTCTCCTACGAGTATTCTTGATCAAGGCTTTTGGAACTCAGTGGAAGAGTCAGAAAGTCTGAGCAGTCCGGTTGATACACAGAGGAAAACTCCGGCCGCCGATAGGATCAGACGGTTGTCCTCGCTTTCAGAGGTACCCAGTTGGACATGGGATGAGAATTGGATCACAATTAGGGAGAACAATTCTGAGGACAACAACGTTATCATGAATGGTGTTGAATTTGAAGCTTATATGATTTGTGGGTCAGCAACAATTTCCATTAGTAACGGTGTGGAAGAGCTGGAAAGCACATTTGGTAGTGAGGAGTTGTTGAATTTTTCAGATAGCAAAGTAAATAGCCGTAGTGGGAATTTAATTGGTTTCTTTAATGGTAGGAAAAGGTGTGTAGCTTTGAGCAATCTCAATTTTGAGAGAGACAAAGAAAAGTCGTTTCTTCCTTCAATCTCAAGTTGTTGAAGTTCATAAAACTCGTCTTTCCGCTCTCCCTGTCTCTCTGTGTCTCTCAAAACACACTGACACATGATTTTACATCTTTGGAATGTTGTACAGTAAGCCCAAGCAAAGTGTAAACATTAACAGAAAGCAAATGCAAGAAGAGTTTGGTTTTATTTCGGGGAAGTCCATCTGCCCACTTTTTGGTTTTCTCAATTCCCATACCTATCCATCTCACCTTTTTTTTTTTTTTTACTACTACCCTTTGTCCTCTAATTTATCAACTCTTCACCTTTTGTTTTTACAGATGAGATGAGATGAGATGTGTTGAGATTAAACTTAAAAAGTTGAATAAAATATTGTTAGAATATATTTTTTTAATATTTTTATTTTAAAATTTAAAAAAGTTATAATAATTAGATGAGATAAAATAAAATGAATTGAGAGGAGTTGTGAAAATAAAAGATTCCTTAATTGCCTCTCTATACTCTGTTTCAGTTTGCCCCACACAGTGGCACTTTTTGGTACTTTCAAGGACACATATTGGAAATTAAACCCTGTAGCAGAGGAGTTTGAGCAATAAGCAGTGCCATGCCAAGCTATCCAGTTGCAATATTAAATCACACACCCACTCTTTACTTTGTTAGGTATAATAATTTTGATGAATTTCCCTGACTCAGAGGGTCCTATCTGGCCATTTCAATCATAGAATTGCCTACCATCTGTTCTGGCCCGGCCCCTTTTGTGTTAGGTAAAACAAGATTAAATTCCCAGAGGCAAGTAGGATAACCCACCTGCAATATCTAATTTCCCATACTTACACAAACTCCATTGTTTTGGGTTCTTATGTTATACAAAGGCAACCTTGGGGCAAACAGCTTTGTATATAGGTTAATTAACCTTCTGTATAAGTAGATTCCTGGCCTTAACTCAAAGGATAATTGCAAGCTCTGTTAATAGCAGAATGAATATACCCAAGGTTACAGAAATGGTGGTTCAATCTCCAACTATAAATCGTAAATACCTAAAATGATAGCTAATTTGGAAAAGAGTCTTTCTATTTGCAAGCTAGTTTGAATAACACATTATCCACATCGTTCATGCGAGAAGATTTCATTTGCAAGGCCAAGATCTAAGTTTTTAAATTGATTTTATAAATCAAATTATGTCCTATTAATTGAGTGGAAAGTTTCATTCACACCATCTTAAAAATAGTTTTTTATTTTTATTTTTTTAAACAATTTGACTGCCTTTCCGAGTTTAAAGGGCTTGTTTGGATAGAGAAACGATCTCATCTCATCTTATCTTATCATTACAATTTTCTCTAATTCCCATATAAAATATAATAAACAATTCAAAATTTTCAAATCTCAAAATAATAAAAATATTTTATTCAGCTCATCTAAAATCATCTCATCTAATCTCACTATTCAAATGAACCTCAAAATCTTTCCCAGGCAAAAATATATAAAAGAAAACTTATTTAGCTCCTCAAAACACACTAGGTAGTTAATTAGTTAAGGTTCTTTTTTTTTTTAAGAAAGGGAGGGAGGTTCGAAGTAGGAGAATCTTCTAACTCATACTTTTGTTTTCTCTGAAACCTTATCATCTTTTCTCAAAACTACTTTGTTACGATCATATTTTCAAAAGCTTCTGTACAGTTCATAGAAGTGTCATCGTGGTTCTTGATCATTAGTCAATCACAAAGACAAATATAGCCATGGATAATATCTAATTGTAAATGTACTCCCAAATCTTTATATTATAGTGTTAAGATATAAAATAAATAATAAAATCTACATTTTTCTATCAGTTTAAGTTTTTGGGACACAGTGGCAGAACTATGAATTTGTTGTAGGGGGCCGAGCAAAGCTAAAACTATAATAAAATATTTTTTATTCTATTTCTGAGTCAAAATAATCTATAAGATCAAAATAATTTTATAGAATGGGCTAAGATAATTTTTTTAGAGAGAGTGCCAACACAATATGAAATTAATATAATCTTATTAAATAAAAAAAAAATTTAATATATATTATTTTTTTTCAAACTTTGGGGGGCCATGGCCACCCCCTGTCCCTTAATAGGTTCGCCACTATTGGGATAAGTGGTGATTTCACATGGTATCAGAGAAAATGTTCTGAATTCGAATCCTGATTCTACACTCTATCTCATTTAATTAAATATTCCACGTGTTAGGTCACCCATTGAAAGAGAGTCTGACCCACACGTGATGTGGAGTGTTAAGATATAAAATAAATAATAAAATATACATATTCCTATCAGTTTAAGCTTTTGGAACAAGTGATGATTTCACCAAGAATAGGTAAAATATGTGAAATTACCATTTGTCTAAAAAGTTTAAACTAAATGTACAGTCAGGATTCGAACATTGGGGCAGAGATGAGAAAGATAAATTTAATTATTTACTCTTAATAAGGCAAGACTTATTGCCATTCACTACACCAAGGGATTGTGTTTTTGGATTTTTTTTTTTCTTAATATATATCTAAGAATTATTATTATATATCTAAGAAAATAGCAAAGATATCATAAAGATTTTTTCAGAAAACCCTTGAACGTTTGAAGATCTATGAAGTAGTTTTTGATCACTTTCGAGGCAAAAACAATATTTATTGGAAATTTTGTCCGCGCTTGAACTGAAGTTTCCATGCATGGGGCATTTCCGGGGGCGTAGATACTTTGCCCATGGCTATGATCTGGGCCATTGAGCCTGAAAAGATGAGCAATCTGGCCCAGTATAGCCCATGCAGACAGCTTACTTTACCCAAATTTGTTTTGGTCCGTTCGTAGTTCATGCGCTATGGGTAACATCTACGCAACAGGTCTCGTTTGGATAGTGAAAATGTCTCATCTCATCTAATTTCATTTTATTATTATAATTTTTTTAAAATTTCACATAAAATGTAATAAACAATTCAAAATTTTCAAATATCAAAATAATAATAATATTAAAAAATAATATTCTAATAATATTTTATTTTACTTTCAACTTTTATCTAAAATATCTAATCTGATTTTATTGTCCAAACCGCACCTAAACCCCAAAGTGAGGCCAGTTGATATCCATTGGAGACTCTTTTTTAGTTCTATATATACCTTTCTTTTAAAAAAGTAAGGGCGCATTTTAATATATATCCAAGCATGCACGTTTAAATTCGAAGTCTTTTTTAATAGAAATGGGTGCATTAGTGCCGGTCTAATCACATTCATTTTCCTAATTGTGTTGGACTTACATCTAATAAAAGATTATTAGAAAGTTTAATTGATTTTATCAATTCATTTACATAATAATAAGATATATCCAGTGGGTTTTTTTTCCACCGATCGAAAATTGGCCGAACTTGTTAATATATATTGGATCCTAGCCTCTTTGGTTCCTAATTTGCCACAAGAAAAGAGATATCTCAGATCTACTTATATTTATCTCATGTTGGTGTGTACGTATTGCACACTAATTATATCAATATCACTTAAATTGTAAGATTTGATTTGTATAATTTACATTTTAAAATTTATCTTCCAAATCAAATTATATCATGTAAGTACTTTATTATATGTGTTTTACACACCGACATAAGAATATAATTTCTCTATCTCTTAAATGATAAATATATAAGATCGAGATAGATCGAATTTCTCTATATATCTCTTATATATTTATATCATTTTAAAATTCTTCAAATTAAGCACTCATGAATGTCTTTATAAAATGGATATTTTCTTTGAAAAAAGGCCGATCGAAGTTACATCTTTCAAAAAAAATTATGCACCAATTTTCGGTAAAACAAAATATATCGTGCACTTCGTATGTATATTATATATATATATATTCACGGGCATGGTGACGTTATTTATTATAGATCTTGATTACCGTTGCAAATTTACTCAAAATATTAAGGAAAACATATACGAGAAAGATATTTACAACCATAAATTATGCAACCGCTATATATATATGAGTTGTTATGTACAAGTAAGTTTGCGTACCAATCTGCGTATTAATATTGTTGCCTTCATATTCTAAATTCAAATTAGTATTGTTTTCAATAAAATTTACTTTTTGACCAATCATATTGAATATATGTGCGTATTAGTACGCATAATCGCTTACAAATAAATTTTTTTTCCCATAGCTAACATTGAATTTATTAAGAATTTTC
This sequence comes from Juglans mandshurica, assembly GCA_022457165.1. Taxonomy (NCBI): domain Eukaryota; kingdom Viridiplantae; phylum Streptophyta; class Magnoliopsida; order Fagales; family Juglandaceae; genus Juglans; species Juglans mandshurica. Next base: position 26,355,905 of record CM039620.1, on the reverse strand, counting down.
AGAGCTTTCATACGTTGAAAGTAAAATTTAACATGTATTCACATGAGCTAACAGGAATTCAACCAGATCTAGTACGTACGTACGTACTTCCTGATCATTAGCTTAACTAGCCGGGGAATATATAACTAACATGATTAACATATATATAAGACATATATAGGATTAATTGATGAAGATTATATATATGCTTGTTCTAGTTTCAGCTTCTACACATTTTGTGCAGATCAGAACCACCCGATCAATGACACAGATGATCTGTGACCCTAGTCATGATCGATGCCGTTGATCAAGTTGTAGTAGTAGTAGTACTGGTGATTATGGCGGGACTTTGAACCGGATTTGTTAATTTGCGGGAGAACATTATATTAGAAGAACTGAGTGCAGTGATAACCATCAAGGCAAAAGTGACCAACACTGAGACTACTGTTAGTAGAAGCATTAAGGTATGCGCTATGCTGCCTGTCACCTCCTGCGCATACTCCGTCGAGGCCAGTGCCAGCACCGTCAATGGGAACGAGTATGCCCACCATGCTATGCTGAACTTCCTCATCGATCTCTCGAATAGTGTTGGCCTACAAACCTGTTAATTTTAACCATTTTGAAGTAATTAAAAGTCAGTTCTAACTTTATACAGATGCAGTTGTAAAATCCAATATGATCAGCGGCAAATTAGGAATGTTAAATGGTTGCCGACAATATTGTCAACCCTAATGTTGGTGCGTGCACGTACGATCCTGAAAATGATGCTGAAAATGACTTAATGTTGGTCCAATAACGCGATATCTCTAGCTTTCTTAATGAAAATGACTTGAATATTCTATTAAGATGTTGAAATTATATTCCTTGATTTTTTTTTTCTCTTTTTATTAATTCTTCCTTCATAAATTAAACATATATATGATCCGTAAAGGATATTCCAATAAATGAGTTACGTACCAAGGAGAAGAAGAGGAACAGTGAGAGAAAGAATAGCATCTTGGATGCAACGTCAAGCCTGCCAGAAATGGAGTCCCAGGCTAGGCTTGCCATGCTTGGAGCCGCTATGAACAGAAAGAAGGTGGGCGTCAGCATTTCCGGAAGACTATTGCTTCCCGATAGCCTCTGATATAGTGTGACAAATAGCACCAGATAATGTATTATGCCCAATGAAAACATAAACAGTGCACTCTCTGTCCAGCCCGTTCTGGCTGCTGCCATGGCCCCCACCAAGTTTCCTATCACCGATATTTGACTTGTTGGATTAGCCATCGTCCACAACAGCCATGGCCCTTTCGTAAACCACTGGCCATAAAGCTTTACGTCTAGCACCAACACCGGGACAACAAATGCGCAACAGAGTGTTTGATAAAGAATACTGCTTGGAGCAATGAAGGGTGATGATTGGAGCAAGAGGAGCCATGAAATCCATGGAGCAAACAGGTAGTTCACTCCAACCGGGTGGAAGAACTCTTTCTTAACCAACTCAAACCGAAACAAGCATCTTAGAATGTAGAGAAGGGATTGGGAAAGTAGTGTGAATAGAGCCAGTGACCATAAAAGGGCGAAAGCCGTAGGGGGTAGCATTGAAAAGACTTGCCGAAAAGCGTGCGGATCGTCTGCTGGATCTCCCAGGGTCTTCCACAGCAAGGCCTGGCTGCAGAGAGAGAGGCTAATCCTAAAGTAGCCTGCATGAAATTTAAACACACTTGATGGGGGTTTTTCAATAATCGAAGCTTCAAGATGGGGTAGAATTATACTGTGACAACTGATCTGGGGTACGTCAATGGCGATCTCTATTTGGGGTTGGGATTGTTTCTCAGCCATTTTCGAGTTTGGTAGATTTTAGAGTGCATGCTCTAGGAGTCCTCCTCATAGTGGTACTGCTTATATATATATAGACGGGACCTTGAAGCGTGATGTTGAAAAGAATGTCTTACGAAAGTGTACTATGGGGAGTAAAGGTACTGGCTGACTCTGCTAGCTACTCTTTTTGGACTCGGTTAATTTGTAATGAAATCATGAGTTGTTTTCAGCTCTTTACAGCTAGATCAGTACTAGAATTGCATGCATATATATAGTGGGATCCACACGATCGATTAATTATGTAATATAAATACACTTCATATTCTAATTCCCAAGAAAACGTGGTGATTTAGCAACATAAAGTACTTGCATGCAGCATGGTCAATGTGGCATTAACGGATTATTCTTCAAATTAATTGTCTCCTTAATTACAAATTAATTTCTTTTTAGTTATTTTTCCTTCTGGTCACGAGAGGATATATAGTACGTAGTAACCCTACTTTAATGGCTACAAGTAATTTAAGTTGATCTAGCTAATAATATTTCTTTTTATTTGATCGCAAGATAGTCACAATAAGGTCTCGTTTGGATTTAAAAAGTATTTCATCTCATCTTATCATTATAAAATTTTTAAATTCTTACACAAAATATAATAAACAATTCAACTTTTTCAAATCTCAAAACAATATTAATATTAAAAATAATATTTTTTTTTAACTTTTATCTTTTATTTAAAACTATTTCATCTCATCTCTAAATCCAAACCAACTCTAATAATGTTCCACATACAATAGTCAAGAAAACGTACTTATATTCCTAGATCAGTTCAAAGTGAAAGTGATACACCAGTCGCGAGCACAGTTCATGTAGATAGTCCGAATAATGTTCCACAATAGTCTATAATTAATGTTTCCCATCTGGAAGTATTATCTTATATATATATATAATATATATATATATATATATACATGCATGTCCTAGCCTCCATGCAATTTGCTACCATGCAGGATCATCACCTGATCAAGAGTCCGATCGTAAAGATAATACTTCCAGAAATCAAAGGAAGGTGATCTAGTTCAGGAAAGCATATATATATAGACTTTTGTTCAGCTAGCTTTATAGATTATCGATCTCCGTTGTCTTCTCTGCAGGTAATGGCCTTGAGGACATGATGCTGGATTGTGCAGGAAAATTCAAGGTCAGTACTTCCGTCTACGACCCAATTGATTGCAGGCTGTTTACATGATCAGAAAGCTGTGATCCATTATACGGAACCCCACTTCGATCTTTTTTATTTGTTTTTTTTATTATACGTAAGTATATATTACACAACTCTACTAATTGATAAAATAAATGAATTTCTTACCGGACGTATCTTGTAATTAAATACATATATATATAATTAATAATATAAATCTAGTGAAAAAATACTTAATATATAGAAGTACTTCAATTGCGAAGAAAATTAATATATTAGATCCATGTATGTATGTTAATGCGTGTACGTACATGCTGGATGGTGGAGGACAGCTAGCTAGCTGCAACCACTAAAGCAGGAGTAAATAGGTAGAATTAAATGTCAAAGCCCCCATTAATTACCATAAACAAGTATATATAGAGAAATGGCTCTCATGTGGTACGTATAACTATTAATGTTGCAACTAGCTATCTAGACTTTTAACCCACCTTGCAAGCTCGCTAGCTAGATCATGACTGACTCCGCATGCAGGATATTTATATATGGATGTCCATTTTCTATGTGGTCCATTACTGAAAAAGCAAATTATTTTTATATATCCGTATATATAATTAAAGTAATGAGCCTACCAAATAACATTTAAAAAGCAACTTACAGTAACCATTAATTTAGCATAAAGCTGATAACCCTCGTGATCACTTTTTTAAGTGGGCTTTGCGTAATATCTACCTTCTTTTGTCTCTTGTAAACCTCTTTTTCACATGTAACATTTAGTACTATTATAAAAAAAAAAAAAAAATATTTATAATAAATTATTTATGATAAAAATAATTATTTGTGACGAAAATAATTAGTCATTTTTATACAAAATAGTTTACAATAAATAATCAATTTTATGGTAGTATTTAATATAATTATACATGTATATATGGTTTTGAAAAAGTTGAATAAAATATTATTAGAATATTATTTTTATTTTAAAAAAATTGAATTGTTTATTATATTTTGTGTGAAAATTTAAAAAAATTGTAATAATTAAATGAAATGATATGAGAAGAGTGAAGATCCTCTCTCAATCCAAACAATATCTCTAATAAGTTTAAAAACTTTCTATTTTCAAATGGTATACCTCTTAGAAACTAGCCTTGGTCCCTTTGCGCACTCTTGTTTACTGCCCTCTCGATTAATATTGGGTAGAGTACTCCTTTTAAGAGTCAAGACTGTTGTTCATCTTATAAACCAATTACCATGCAACAATTGTCCCACATGATCACAAAATCACCTTATCATCAACAGTTAAACATGATTGATCTAGACTTAATTTCCTTGCTCGTTGTGCGTGCTACCTGGCCTCTTTTTAGCCCAAATAATGATCAAAAACTCATGTTAAGGTCAAAACAATGCATATTCTTTGGTTACATGAGCTACAACCATAAGGGATATATATATATATATATATATATATATATATATATATATATATCCTCTCATTAAAACAAAGTTTATTTTAGTCGCAGCGTTATAGGCATTCACATTTTCTTGGCTCTTCTGCAAATGTGCCTGCCTCATCAGGGCCATGAGCTCAATGGTAAAGTCATTTAGGCCATTGTCTCCAAAAATAAAAGTGAGGTATTTTATTTATTTATTTTAAAAAATAAAATAAAAACCAGTTTATTAAATAAAATTTTAAATAATTTTTATATTTTTCAATATTTGCAAGGCCCCATAATATTAAATATTAGTTTTTACGATATTGCTAAATTGAGGCGCACAATTTACATTGAGGCCTTGCATTAAATATGAATTAAAAAAAAATTATTTAAAGATTTTAAAGAAAATTTCATTTTATTGAAAATTTTTGAAAATATTTCGTATAATAATTTATATTTTATTGTATTATAATTATGAATTTCACCTTAGACCTCAATTTATATTGATTACATACTCCCTTTTTGTCTTCCATCGTCATTCCATAAATGTACGTATTGTTGATAACATTATTGTTTCATGTAGTGATTTTGACTTTCTCACTTCCTGATCTTCTGCCCCAGCTCGATCCCACTCCCACTCTTGTGTATGACTACTGGTAAATATGATAAAGGTCAACTTATGCTCAGCACACTCCTATTTACATTATCTTGTTACGTACTCACCCACCCAAGTCTTTGGTATTCAAACATCTCTTGACCTGTGGCTGATGCTAGCGCATAATCTCTACTCAGTATAATCCACGAATCATGAGCATTCATTACCAGCTACCCACACTAAAGAAAGGTAGCCTCTCCATTCAAGACTATTTCCAAAAAGACAAAGCCAGTGCCAACTTCCAAGTTGATCACTACCCTAGGAGACACTCTCAATGTCTGAAACCTCCCATTGAAGGCGCGGGGGCGTATTGAGAGAACGTCTACCATGGTAGGGCCAGCACTACTCAACAGCCTGATCTGATTCAACATGACAAGAAAACCTCAGCAATTCCAACTAAAGATAAGCCGACAGATGATTAATATATAGAAGTGATAAGATTGAAGAGTAAGTCTTAGGTTTAATCACGTTGTAAACCAGTATACAGCCTAATCTAGTATCATGGATGATCATGTAATCCTTTACGTTTTCAGCTTTTCATTAAAACTAAATTCATTATAATTATAACCAAAAGCTCTAGATACAGTTCGTGGGAAATGGGAATTAGCTACTTCAATCAAATATCTTATAATTTCCAAGTTTCAGATATTTTCACCACAATGAAATAAAATGACTAAGGTTGCGTTTGAGTAGTGATGTATTTTGTGAATAGTCATGAAAAAAAAAAAGTAATGATAAATTATTGAATAGTAGTGAATAGTAGTAAAAAATTAAGTGAAAATAATAATAAAATAATAAATAGTAGTGAGGAGTAATGTTACATACAGTCGTGGAATGTGCAAACGCCGTGCAGTCGCTTTGAAAAAAGTGTGGGTCCATTCATTTTTTTCAAAGTGACTGCACGGCACTTGTATACTCACGACTGCAAGTATCATTTCTCATCCTCAGATACCTGAGAACATATCGATATCACCATGCCTAAAAGGGAAAAGCTTCAAAGACCACTACTTTCTTTTTATGTTTTATATTTTCTTTTGCACCCAATGTAGGAAGGTTCTTTGTTTTTTAGGGTAATTACATTTTTCTGCAGATAAAATCAAAACTGATTAGGAGAAAAATGGATGCAATATAAAAAAATAAAAACACTGAAGAACATAAAAAGAAAAATAGGCAATAGCAAAGTAAATGAAAGTTAGGATGCAAAATAATTAGAATACAATCTTCTCCAAAAAACTCGAGTACTAATCAACAGCTCTTTCTCTGTTCACCAAGAAAGTTTCCTCATCCATTTCAATGTTGGGTGAATTATTCCTGTCATAGACAAGTAAATAAAATATTGTAGATGTCAATAGATGATAAAAGCTCTAAGGTATTGGAGATAATTGTGGAGAGCATCGTGGAGATAATCACCAAGAAGCAAAACATAGAAACACGCATCATGACAGAATGACATACAGCTAAAATTCGTCGTGGTTTTCACCAAAATCATTATTTTATAACGAGAATTGTTACCGACATAAAAAAATTATATAAAATAAATTTATAAATTGATGTCGTTTTATAAAATTAATTGGATCTACTTTATAATAAAAATAACTTTATAATCTGAAATTCTACATTAAACTATATCAATTTATAGATTTATTTTTGTATAATTAGTTTATAACTAAAATATTTTCCTTTTATAATCTTATCATAAGGTATACGAAATTGCAGACAGGGATCGATTGTAGAAAAAGGCCATGGATAATGGATTGGGGGTACTTACTTTCCCGGCCCACCAAAGCTCATCCACAGTAGTCTCATACTTTCCCCACCTGTCTTATCTTCTGGGAGAACGACAGGTATTGACTCTAGAAAGGCGCCAATCTATGTGATGAACGACTCTTTCTCGTACTTAAACCAACTGAACGAGGCTTTTTGCCTGAATACTGCTAAATGGATGGCATTCTTGTAACACGACGCAATGAAACATGCCATAGGCACGAATTAAGTCTCAGCTTTCAACACCTAAATTAAAAAAATATAAAAGGAAATCGTATAAATACCTGAATTTCTTTTACATGAGTCAGTACGTGCAGCTCTTCTGGGGGTGTTCATTTAGCAAGCAATGCATCACTTCACCCTTGTGTTGCATGGCATGTTTAATCTTAGAAAGCAGATCTAGAACTTTAAAAAAACAAGAGAGAGCTCAAGATTTCATAAATATGCCTCTCTGTTTCTTGTACCGATCGAAGTCGAGGCCACAGGAAAATAATTCAAACCTCAATGCCAATTTAGGATAAAGGTTGTCCTATATTATCCCAATAATAATAATATACGGAAATAAAGAAGCCATGACTCCTTTTCAAAGACAAACATATTCTGTAAATTTATACACAAACACATCGTTTTTCCCATTTCAAAATTGAATTATTTATACGTAACACAGCCTAACACAACAGTAAAGACTCAAACTTGAGACTTTTACCATTATACAAGATAATACTCCAGCTGCAGCTTCATCTCAACCTGGCTTGCCCTGCCCAAATGCACTTGGTTATGTTAAACAAGAAAAAAAAAAAAAAATAGCATATTATAACCCCCAATGATTTTTTTGGTTCCCTACCGAGAATATTCCTAGTTTTGTACCAGATCTATGTAATAATGTATACTATATATAACAAAGTATAAGGGCATGTATAGGTAAAAAGATGATATGAGAATTATGTAAATAGTAGTGAAATGGTTTGAGTCAAGATATTTTATTAGGTTTTGGGAAATGAGTGAGAAAAAGTTGAATAAAAATATTATAAGGTTAAAAAATACAATTTGAATATAATTTTTTAATATTATTTTCATTTTGAAATTTAAAAAAGTTGTATTGTTTTTAGTATTTTGTTTCGAAGTTTGGAAATGTTGTAAGAGTTAGATGAAAAAGTTAAAAATTAAAAATTAAAAAGTGTTTTGTATTTGAGTGATATTTGGAAATGAAATTCTGAAAACGTTTTGAGATGAAATGAGATGTTCTCAACTCATCTTACTTCCCAAACATGGCCTAGTCTAGAACTACAAGATGGTCTTACCCTTGGATTAGCTAGTTTTGTACCAAAAGGAAGGATAAGATCATACAAAGCAGAAATCCATATTTACTTGAAAAAATTATCAAGTTAGATAACTTAGCCAACCAAATAAAGTTCTAAATAAACTTGTGAAACACCACAAGGAACTTCATAATTACCATAAATTCAAGTAGGGAAAAACCAAGCAATCTTCAGTGGTCCTCATTCAAAATACTCTTCAAAGTTATCTCTACATAAAAAATAAATTATGTTAAAAATATAATTCATTGAAAGGACTATATGAAAATATTCTTCAAATATGAATATTACAAGTTCCTAACTTGTAGCTTTCAACATCTTTCATTACCTCTTAGGAGTCATAATTAATGGAGGGAGCCTTCAATTAGTTTTGTGTGTAGGGAAGAGATTCAACTGTTGTCGGGGCCAATAAACTATAAAATGAATCTAACACACGACTCTCAATGCTAAATGTTGACTCAAAAGCAATAATAAATATGAGAATAGCTAACATATCTCGAGCTATATTAGCAAGGATAAAAAACTTGGTTGAATTCACCTTCCACCACGTTAAAATATTAAAGTTGGGCATCAATCCTTTGATACTGGTGATACCTACTATAAAGATCATCCTCATTATCATAGGATGTTGCGTTTCTTTGGGCCTCACCAACACTTGACTGGCCCCTACTACGACCTACATTGGATTTTAAATTCTACTTATAATTCTTTCAATCATCTTTTTTAACCTTGTAACAAGTTCGCTCTCTCGTGACCAAGAAAATTTATAAACCAAAACTCCAAAACTTCTAACTTGGAGTGCGGATCACACAGTTGAAATAAATAAGATTTTGTTCACTTTCTCAAAATTCTCTCAATATTTTTCATATTTCAAAAGCATCATCTCTGACATGGTTTTCAGCATACCATCATCACTCATAGAAAATTTGTTCAAAAGATTATAGATTTTGAAATCCGCAAGGTGACATCATATGAAAATCCTGACAGTATCCCAATCATCTAAAGTTCGTGGTCCTTGTCCAACCTCATGTAAATATGAGCCAAACTGATTGTTTTCATCTTGCATCACCTCAAACGTCGCATGATACTTCAGAGCCACACTCAACATCAGATGTGTTGAGTTCTACCAAATTAGAACATCAAGAGAAAGAAGTCTATCAAACGAGATATTTTATCTCTCTGCGCATGACTAAACTTATCAAGTTTTGCAAGGGAACCAGAACCCAAGCCGTTAAGCTAAACGTGTCAAACTTCCAAATCCAAACCCAACCCATTTAGATAATGAGTCGTGTCGTGTCACCCGTTTTGACCCATTTAATAATTAATTAGAAATATGTTAATACGACACGACTCATTTAAACTCATTCATTTCATGTAAATGGGTTAAATTAATATGCATAACTTAATTGACCTGATTAACATAATTTCATATAAAAGTTAAAATCTATACTTATTAATAACCACAATATCTTAACTAATATATATCAATCTTTTTCAAAATTTAACATATAATAAAACCAATATTACAAACTATACAATAATAAATATGAGCATAGGTTTAAAATTACAATTTCAACAATAAAAACATAAGCATACTAAGAAATATCAATATTACAACTTAACAATAATAAAATTTTAATTTAGAAATAAATTCTAAACGCGTCAAAACGGGTTCATTTTGTGTTAATCAAGTTGACTTGTTATTGACCCTTTTATAAATCGTGTCTTAACGGGTTAACTCGTTTTGACCCAAACCCGTTAACATCAAATCCAAAACCACTAATTTTGTATCGTGTTCATGTTGGGTTCATGAGTCGTATCACATGTTGACACCCCTAATCCACCCCATCCTTCTTCCTAAGAGATTGATTCCAATCCCAACGAAGGTTTGGTAGCACTAGGTTCCATAAGTCTCAATTGCAATTTGAGATAAAGTAAGCATCATTAATCACCCATATGTACATTTGTTGACAGTTATAATATTAAATATCTTGTTGTTTGTGTTTTAAATAAATGCAATCAGGTTTAATCTTGTGAGTGAACTCCTTTTCACATCTTTCCCTTACAAATGATTGGTTTCGGCTTGCTTTACTCAACAGCACTTCGGCCTCTCTTTATTAGAAGCCCAAAATTGAATGATACCAAAATCCCCCAAAACACAAACACAAGAAAGATTTAAAACACAATAAATTAGGATGACTACTCCTACACTAAATAGTGTGTTGTGTGTGTGTGTGGGGGGGGGGGGGGGGGGGGGGGGGAATGGAATACTACAGTGTGCCATTGTACTGTTGTTTTAAGGAAAAAAATACATCTTTTAATATTGGTAAGGTCTAGAAAAACACAGAGGGTCTTGACTACACGACCACACCCTCTGCCTAATACAATGGCTGGAAGATGTGGCATTTGAGAAACAACTCTATTAGACAAACACTCAAGAGGATCCTCCTCTAACCACACCCTTTCACTATTAGACCTTAAAGCCAGCTTTGCAACTTCATGAGTAGCCTTGTTACTCGTTCTATGAGCAAACAAAAGTTGCCATGAAGAGAACCTGTTCATCACTTGTTTAATGTCCTCAGTTACTTGTCCCAGCCAAGAGTTGTTATCTACATTTGACTTCACAACATCAACAACAACCTTTGCATCACCTTCGAACTCTACCAGAGTGAAGCCCAAATCTTGACACAGTTCCATAGCTCTTAGAAGAGCATTGCTTTCTGCTAAGAAGACTGAATTTACACTTTCCTTTGAAGCCAACAAAGTAGCCTGCAAGTCCCATTCACAATCTCTAATGACGATTCTCATACCCATCATTTCCTTCTCTTTGTCAAAAGAAGCATCAAAATTGACTTTAAAATAAGGCCAAGTTAGTGGTTTCCACTTCTGACCTCCAGCCCTTGATTGGTCCCTCTCTGATATGTAGGGTACCTTATGGTGCACCTGTTTAAAGGTACTCAACTCAGCCATAGCCAGGTCTAAGATTGCTGTAAGACTTTTAAACTTGTTTTCAAAAACAGTGGCATTCCTTCTGGACCAAATTTGATGAAAGATAATTGAGATAAGCTCCAAGTTCTCCTTATCCAACCTCGAGTATAAATCAGCCCACAACAATTGGAAGTCATTATAATTTATCTGCCATTTCTTTACAGGACCTGCCTCTCCACCACACATCAACTGATGCAAAACTTCAAAACATGTACCACAACCTCTTTTGGGGCCTACTCAAGGTGTGGGAGCCTTAGGCGTTTGCCTTAGTTGCCTACCCCTTGAGCCGTCGTTCTTGCTTCAATCAATTTCATTTCCTTTATATATATACATATATGAGGGATGCTACTCATCATCCCACATCCCACATCTATATATTTTAAATTTTTTTTTATTATTTTATTCTTATTAAACTAATTGAGTTGTTCTACTTATGATCATTCATACACTACATACTTATTATTAAAAATAATAATAATAATAATAAATATGGTGTTTAGCGTGTGGGAATGAAAGTAAAATTATTCTACACACACATAATATATATATATATATATATATATATATATTTATATATGAAGAAAATATATGTGTGTGTGTGTGTATATATACTAGTAGTGAGTGACGTGCAATGCACGTTTTCCTAGTGACTAATATCCACAAAATGTAAAAATAATATGTTTTTTTAAATAAAATTAATTAGCCAATAATTTAATGTACAGGAGTAGAAAAATAAATTTTAACAAGCATCATAATGATAACAAAATGTTACAGTAATATGAGTAATATAAAAATTAAAAGATTTTGGATATTATAGCAATAGTTTTCTTAACAAAATATATGAATTGTAGAATTTAACCACACTACTCAATGACTCAGGGGCACTAAAAAAATTATTTTATCTAAATGATTTTAGTTAATTAAGAATATTATGAGATTTAAATTATTTTAAAAACTCTAATTATTTATATGATTTTATTCTCTTAAAAATATTTAACAAAAATCTATTTTTTGTTTAATGATAAAAGATTAGTATTTTATAAATTAAAGTTGAATTTATATTTTAATTATCTAACTAAATGTGGGCCGTGGATATCCAACTTTGTGGACTTTCTTTGGTAGTCTCGGATTATTGATCCAGCCCACCAACGCAAGTCTCTGAAAACAATTCAAATTAGCTACGTCAGGTCATCACCCATACAGCAGCCGCTTTTACACTTTAACGTAAACAGTAATTACTGTTTATTATTGTTCACGTTATAGTGACTTTTAAGATATAAGGGGATATATATATATATATATACAGAGCAGCTGCTAAGCGGTCAATCCGCTTTATGCACATTAACAGCCCACCAATGGCTGGGTGCCACATCAGAAATAACACTATAAGCTGTCTACACTCTTCCGCACAGAATAGAGTTGTAAAACAATTCATACTTACCAGCGGCTACAGAGTTTATCTTCACTCCCGCGTGCGTCGATCGACCAACAAAGCACCATTGCCAAAATCTGCCGCCAGAATCCACCGCCACAAGTCCACCACTTGAAGGCCGTCGTTGTCCTCCTTGGTCCGTTAGAGCAAACACTAACTTCATAAAAAAACTGGTCCAATAATTTGAATTTCGTTGCCCACTACGCTGCCGTTGGAAAGTCCGTCGCCCACCATAGTTGCTCGACAATTCTAACAGTTGTTCATGGCTGACTCCAGTGACCTTGGTCATCCAGAGGTTTTTTTTTTTTTTTTTTTTTACATTATAAATCTTTACACTACTAGTGTTTGACAAAATGTTTGAAAGAGTTCACTTCACATTATATTTTGAGGATCTAGCTTGGCTTTCAGTTTAAAGATTGAGAGATTTGACATTATAAATATTTACACTACTGGCTGAGAAATTGTTGATTTATTTGAAGAAAAAAAAATATGGAGAATGAACTATATTGTATTTTTTCACAGAGTTGAATGTTCACAAAACTGTCCCATCTTGTATTTTTGTCTTATGATAGCCATAAGAAGGATTTGATCTCAGTTAATATTGAAGGTGGGTTTTGAAATTGACAAATGATAATATTGGAACAAGTTGGTCAAAAAATGGTTTGTGCTTGCTTGTTGTGATAGCCGGCCTGGAATCAAAAACTCATGTTGATGATATGTTCATCTTTCAAATACTGGCCTTTGAATGAATAGATAATGATGCAATGATTCTTATGAAAATATTTACATGATAATATTTTTTCTCAGTGCTTATGCAACCATATCTTTCATAGCTTTGTTGATTTTTACACTTTAAGAGTGTAAAGATATTTTCAGTGTATATTAATTATGACATGCAGCAAGAGTTTTATTTTCAGCTTGCTTGTAAATTTTCTTAATTCCTTTTTTACGTTTTGGTTTCCCGGATAGATATAAGATATAGCTAGAGAGAGGGAGACAAAGAGATATATATGAAAATAAGAGCTAAAAAGTACCCTGATAGCTTTGTTGATTTTTCATTATGGAGTTATAATCATGCTCTTGTTTATTTATTTTTAGCTTTGTTGATTTTCCATAACTAATGGATTTATAATCATGTGGTTTTGTATTGAAGGAACCAATTTATAATATTGATAGTGATGAACTTGAGGCTGAAAGTGAAAACATTCAATGTGATGTGAATGTTGAAGATAGTGTTAATGTCGAAGATGGAGTGAATGTGATTCCCTCTTCAAGTAGTGGTCCGTTAGAGCCATTCATTGGTATGATATTTGAGGAGGTCGAAGATGCCCAAATATTTTACAAGGCATATGCAAGGCGACAAGGATTCGCAATCCGGACGAATCATACTCGATTGTCGAAAGATGATAAAACTCTTTGTGCAGTAGACTATGTTTGCACAAGGGAAGGATTTCGGCGAGTAAGTCGGAAAGACACAGATCGACAACTCCCTGAACCCGCTGAGACAAAGATTGGATGTAAGGCAATGATGAGAATAAAGAAAGATAGTGAAAAGTGGATAGTCAACAAGTTTGTGGTTGGACATAATCATATTCTACTTACACCGAGAAATACTAGCTTCCTTCGTGGGCATAGGGGAGTTACTAAAGTCCAAAAAAAACTTTTTATGACTTTGAATGAATCCGGTGTACCGACAATGAAAATAATGTCGGTGTTGAGTAAAGATTCAGGTGGTGAATTTAATGTCGGTTGTATTGGCAAAGATGTAGAAAATTACTTGGGAAGCAAAAGGAGGAAAATATTTGAAGAAGGGGATGCACAAAGGTTATATTCATACTTTCTTGATCGACAACTCAAAGAACCTGGGTTTGTTTTCTCCATGCAAGTTGACAAGGATGGGAGTATGGGAAGCTGTTTTTGGGCTGATGCGAGATCAAGAGCTGCATATCAATATTTTGGGGATGTTGTTACATTTGATGCCACTTACCTTACAAATATTTATAAGATGCCATTTGTGCCATTTTCTGGAGTTAATCATCATCACCAGACCATAATGTTCGGTTGTGCTTTGTTGGTTAATGAAACGGGAGAATCATATACATGGTTATTGAGAACATGGCAAGAAGCAATGCTTGGGCGTGCCCCATCAACGATAATTACCGATGACGACAAGGCGATGGCTAAGGCAATTGTAGAGGTACTCCCGAATACAACTCATAGGTTGTGCTTGTGGCACATTTTACAAAAATTTCCCGAACACTTGGCCCATGTATACAACAAGTTTCCGGACTTTCAGAAAGATTTTCGTCATTGCATACATGAGACACTTACTACTGATGAGTTCGAGCAAGAATGGGCTTTAATTATGGTGAAGTATGACCTAGGAGAAAATACTTGGCTGCGAAATCTTTATAGCCGACAAGATAAGTGGGTACCGGCCTACTTGCGTTCGACATTTTGTGCTGGTATGTCAACAACTCAGAAGAGTGAGAGCATGAACAAATTTTTCAAAGATTATGTTCGTTCAAGCACTATGGTTAGTGACTTTGTGCATCAGTATGAGAAAACTATAGATGCACGTTACTTTAAAGAGAAAGAAAAGGATGTGCGGACAAAATCTACGCGGGCGATAATGAAGACACCTTTTAAAATTGAAGCAGAGGCGGCGATTGTTTATACAAGAAAGTCTTTCACGATCTTCCAAGATGAGTTGTTCAATAGTCTACGGTACCAAGCAAGAAAATTGTATGTGAGTGGTGAGGCCAAGACATATGGAGTGACAGCTCATGGTAAAGAAACACCTATTTACCACGTGACTTTGGAGGGTGATGAAGGACATGCTACATGTACATGCCATAAGTGGGAGTTTATGGGGATTCTTTGTAGGCACATATTATGTGTTTTTGGCAAGAAAGCGAAGTTAAATATATTGCCACAACATTATGTTCTAGACAGATGGACTATTAATGCTAAGAGTCGACCCATTCCCGACATACCATGTTCTGATGACCAAGTGCGGCAAGTACAAGATGAGGCTACGATGAGAAAAAACAAGTCAATGATACAACTTTATGACATTGTTGAACTTGCATCACAGTCAGCTAAAAAACACAATCACTTTACACTTGCTTTGGAAAAGGTTCACAAAGAGTTGCTTGCAATGGAAGATCATGTAGAATGTTCACAAACGATGCCCACCAATGAATGTATACCATCTAGAAGTCAAGTTATATCAAACTTCTCACAAACGGTGCAGGATCCTCCACGGGTGCCCACAAAAGGGCGCCCAAAGTCTTTGAGAGCGAAGAACCCAAAGGAAACACAAACAACAAAGAAAAGACGTTGTAGCATTTGCAAGAATGAGGGACATGCTAAAAATAATTATCCTTCAGTGAGGTATAATAGCCTTGTACTTATTTGTATTTTGCTAGTTTTTAATTAACGAAACTAATAAAGTTTGTTGTTATTTTTGTAGGGATTTTGGGCCAACAACTGACAACATATCAGAACACTTGGATTCATAGTTTCATTTTGAATATATCTTGTATGTGAAATATTCCCTCTCTTTAGCTTTCCCATATTTAAAGGAGCAAAGGCTTCTATAGTTACCCTATTGCATATGGCTTCGTATATTTTGAGTGTGTGTGCGTGTTAAGGCATAAAAAGCTTTGGGGTAAGCTAATTTTGATTTAAATCATTTGCAGATTGCGTTGCAGAGTTTGGGAGAGTGCTACTCATTTTCTTAATATTGTTATTATGGGTGAGATTGCTTTGTTATCTTGGTGTACCAGCAGCGATGTAAGAACGGCGAGGAGGTGCAGAATTATGTATTCAAGGGAACTGAAGAAAGCTTTTGGAACCATATTGTATTTCTTGTATTTATATTGTATTGTATTTATTACAGAAACTGAACTATATTGTATTTATATCTAGACATCTTGTACTTCTATTGGAACCATCTTCTATTTATTTGGTAGAACCACTGCTTTTTCAATTTGGAATTGAATATTTTAGTTTGAGAAAATATTGTGATGTGCAATATTCAACTGTTAGGACATAATAAGATATAATCATTACATTAATAAAAGTAGTCATTACATTAAAGTACACCACATTACATGAGTCGTAGCACTGACTGAGATCCATTGTAATTTTTTGGATACATAACAATTACACCACAAACTACTGTAAAAAATAACCATGACAACATTAACACTTTCAAGACTCCCTTGTACTTCTTCTCCATTGCTTTAAATTTGGATTCTTCGATGCGTAGCCGCTCATAAAGTACCCTGTCGTTCCTCCGTTCAGATATGTGCAGTTTTGATTAAAGGATGGCCATCACCATGGTCATAATTCAATATTGTTTCCCGCAAATCACTATGGCACAAAAACTGTTACTGGAAATTGAAGCTGGAATTGAAGCATGAATCTTGAAGCTTATTGCTCGTATTTAAGCTGGAATCTTGAAACTTATTGCTCGTATTTAAACTGTTAGTCAACAAGTTATGTTCTATTGCTCGTATTTAAGCTGGAATATTGAAGCTTATTGAAGCTGGAATCTTCAATATTGAAGCTTTATTAATGGCTTTATTACAACAAACAACATTGAAGCCTATTGCTCGTATGCCTCCTTTTCAAAAGCCGAACATAATCCTACCAATTCAAACTTGATTTATTAATTCCAAACAGCTCACATGGATCGAAGCCTATTGCACTTCATAAGACTAACCATCATCGTTACATGTACAATGGTATACAAAAACAATTGTTACATTAACACCTATATATAAGTGCTACACTTAGTGCTACATTAACACGTTAATATTGACACCTAGACTGTTAATAGGCCCATGCCAACGCTAATACAATGTCAAACCGACAATTTGATCAACAATTTGATCCACTTTGAGCATAATTTTTTTTCTTAGAACTTTTATCAAACACTTTCTATGCATCATGTTTTCTGAGGCTTCCAATCGGTTTCTCCCCTTTCTTCTTCACCCGTTACATTAACACTTACAAGCAAGCACCAAATTCACACTTTAAATAATCAATCATCTCACACAACAAAGCTCATTGAGAAATCATTATTCTCGTTTTCTATTTAAACTGTGAAAGGGGCAAACCAAAATTTAAACCAGATATCTTACCGTTTTCTCTGGAAATGGAGTTCCCTCCATGCCACCATACGGGTCGAGTTCCGTTGGGGGTCGAGTTGCCGCCGGTATGAGTTTCAAGTTCCGTCGTGGGGTAGAAATACCTCAGGTATGAGAAATACCGTCTAGATCGAGCTCCGTTTGGGAATGGGATGGAGGGGATGGGAGATGGAGGAGAAGACGACGATGGAACGGGTATGTCTGTGTCGAGCTCTGTTTGGGAATGGGATGGAGGGGATGGTGGATGGAGGGGTAGACGACGAACTGGAGAATGGAGAATGGACAATAGCACACGGGAATAGCATATATGCCGTCGGTTCGGGTGTAGGCAGATGTAGATCAAGTGAAATAAAATGAATACGTGGCAGCCAAGTATTAGTGGGCTGTTTATTGAAGAAGGTCGGATTGACCGGTCACCAGGTTTTCTCATATACATATATATATATATATATATATATATATATAGTACCTTTCCATTCCTTTGTATATAACTACCCAAATGGTCAGATGAAAGATGTTAAGAATAGGATGAAGAATTCTCTATCCCATGACACCTGATATCGATTGACAAGCATTTATATAAAGTCATGCACAACCCTTTATAAAATTATGTTTTAAAATAAGAATCTTTATGTAAATGATATTATTTTTTATAAGTAATTTTATAAAAATACTTTTCACTTAAAATATAGTTGTATAAAAAGTTGTAATTTGAACTGCCAAGTTCAATTAGTGACTGTTTATCATGAGAACTTTGCTTTAACATTGTTTTCAACATTAATTCTAATTTCTTTTTCATATAATTTTTTAGATCTACACAAAAATCTTATAAAGTAGACTTAAACATTGATTTTATAAAAGTACTTATATAATATGTCATGACACATCATGACAGTCAATTTGTAAATTTAGTTTTTTTTTTAATTTCTACGTAGACCAAATATTTTATTCTCTCGTTTCATATTCGTATAATATTTAGAGAGGACCCGAACAAAACATATGAATTTTGGAGTTGACATCTATAATATATGTTTAAAAAAAGAGTAATGTTATGTATAAGTCTCAAATAGATAACTCGCATACAAGTCATTTGTCAAAAAGTATGTCCCAATAATAAAGAATAATTTTTTTAGGTCGAGTCACTTTTTTATAAGAATTTGTATGAGACTTGTCTATTCGAGACTTATACAATTCATTTATCTTTATATATTGATTACCAAGTACCAAGCGTTTGCACTTGCGAGGACCCTCCGAATGGTATTTCTTTCTTGATACTTCGTCGAAGCCATACAACATTCTCGTCCATCGGACTTGATCGTAGTGAAGTCTAATATTCTCATCAGAGTTATCACGACTGCTTGATCGGTAAATAACTCAAGGAGAGGTTCATCTTTGTTAAGTTCCCATATATGTCTCATGATCAGCTTATTAATTATCTTACACTTAAGAGTATGGGTGTAAAAATTAACCAGAAATTCAGCCCGGACTAGCTTGAACCGGTCCGGTCCAAGACCCGTTCCCTTAGTTCCAAAACCGACTGATACCGGTCCGGTTCCGGTTCTATGATTTTTAGGACTGGACTGGACTGGACCCGTTCACTATATTATATATTTTAAATTAATTTTTTAATATTATATATAATATTTTTATATAATATATATAATTTTTATATATAATATATATAATAATATAAATTATAATTATATATAAGATAATGTTATTATAATTTATAGCATAAGATTTTAATCTTAAACATGAAAATTTATTTGTTCATATGTTTAAAACATAAAATATATATTAATAACATTTTATGGTCTAATAAATTCTCAACATATTGCTTTTGATAAATACATAATACATTAGTAATACTAATATGGATTAACATATTAATTACATTTCACTTTAATTAATTAGTATACATTAGTACACTAATGTATGTTAGTATATTAATTATATTTTATGTCCTAATACTAATACTATTAAAATCGAAAAACCAGACCGATTACACTACTACTTAAGAGCGCAAGTGGGTAAGTAGTGAAAGACTAAAACCTTGCCTAGGAGTCCTAAAATCTTTATAATATATATTTGCAAAGATATATATAGAATGGTTTGATTGTTAAGCATTGAGAGCACTCTAGTTGGATTAACAATTTTAAAATTTAAAGTTTCACTAATATGTCACTTTTTGACTTTTGATTAATCACTTAAAATTTAAATTCACCTCGAATTAGACATCTTATTCTTTATAATAATATTTTAATTATTATTTTTATCTATTTTTAATGCATTTTTTTAAAAAAATATATATATATTCATTTTTATAATTTTACAACAATCTTTAACAATTATTTTTATTTTCATTTTCAAAATGTAACAATTTATAATATTTTAGCAAGTAGGGATTGTGGGGAAATTGATATAAAATTATACGACCCGGATACAGTAGAACTCATATTTGTTTTTTACGTTGGATTTACTGTAGCCCGGTCCTTGACTAATCCAATATAACCCAATTTATATAGATATTAAGATTAAGTTTGGACAGTAAGTTGATATAAAAGTTGAATAAAATATTATTTTTTAATATTATTATTATTTTAATATTTTTAAAAAGTTGAATTATTTATTATATTTTATATAAAAATTTGTGACAATTATAATAATGAAATGAGATAAGATGAGTTATGAATATTTATGAATCTGTCCCCACTGGATGATGTCGGCTATCTACTATTGGGCAGGAAGATCCTCCTCTCTTTTATTATGTTTTTAATAGATTGCTTGATTTTAGCAATAAATGTTTGGATAAATAGTCTAAAAAATATTCCGATTAAATGATGAAGAACTAAGAAACTTGTCAGATACCTTTTTTTTTTTTTCTTTTTGTCATATTGTTTTTGGGTCAGTATCGCATGATCTTGGGAGCCCTCAAATTAGTGTGATGGCTGGCTCTGACCTCATCCTAAGCTAAAAAAATATTATAATCCTATGCTTCCTTGGAGACGTCCTTCCTGGACATAATTCCTACCAAATAGCAGGTTATCCGCTTAACGAGAACTGATAGATTTAACGGTACTTAGAGATAATATTATTTAAAATGAATAAATAGTATTTAAATATTATAAAAAAAAGTATAGTTAAGATGATGCACTGTATATTATAAATTTCATCAGTTAAAATAAAAATAGTAAGTTTTGATTAGTTATTTTAAATGGAAATTTAGATAAGCCATTAAGAAAGCTCGAAGTCGTTGAAAAAAAAAAAAAAGCTTTAAGCTGTCAACTACGTAAGCGGTACGCGACATGCATATGCTAGGTATACCCTCCACTTTCAACAACTACGAAAAATTAACTAATCACCCATGCATTGATATCGACTAGTTTATTACTCAAAGAAAAAGTATTCGCATCCGCTTCTGTTGGACATCAGCCAAAACATACCCCACGTGTCAACCGGTTTTACCGTTTGTGTTTTTTCCTCTCGTTGCAATTGACATACTGATGTGAGAGAAAACACTTGAGAAGAGAGAGAAGTGAGAGACGTCGAGAAGGCAGAGAGAGTTTGATGAGTGAGAACACTTGAGGAGAGAGAGAGAGAGGGGTTTGATGAGAGAGAGAGCTTGAGGAGAGAGGGAGAGATCTGAGATAGATCTTGAGGAGAGAGAGAGGTCAAAAAGAGAGAGAATTTGATGAGAGAGAGGTGATAAGAGAGAGAGGTCGAGGAATGAGAGAGGTCGAAGAGAGAGAAAACTTGATGAGTGAGAGAGAGCTTGAGGAGTGAGAGAGGTGGAATAGAGAGAGAGCTTGAGGAGAGAGAGACATAGACGGAAGAGAACTGATGAGAGAGAAGCATATTACATTTAAAAAAATTAAAAAATAAAAAGTGTGTGTAGTGTGCATCGAAACAATTGCGGATCCCTAACAAAACTCATCTTTATTTTGGTTTTTCTGAACCCAATCATCAACAATATTTCCATGCGCGCAAACTAGTCATGTAGCACTGTAACATTGCAGCGGAGAACGGAGTATTGGGTAGGAATGTCCAAGAAGTAGGTCTCAAAGGTAGCATAGCCTCTAGCTAGCCGGAATTTCCCAGTTCCACCCACCACCGACACCTCTCTAACAGCCTCAAACTGCTTGCTAATGCCTTGTAATTGCAAGGTGCTTCCATTGTACGCCTTACTTGTGAACACTACTGACACCGAAATATGTGAATTCAAACCGTCCAAACCCGATGTGATGTACATGCCTTGGATATGCCCAACTTTGGGTGACTTTGGATATGCGGTTTCGGTGAGGGTGTCATCGGTAACATAGAGGGTCCCGAGCTAGAACCAATACTAAGAATGAAGTGGAAATTTGTTTGGGTACAAAGCTTTGAGCCATGGTGATGGTTGGGGACAGCCAATCAGGCGACCAAGAAGGATTGCTAGGAATAGAATGACTATGAGAGCTTGTATTTATGGTTTGTATTGTGGTCTCTATTTATAAGTTCTAGTATTTAATATGGTTCAAAAGGCCTACATAAACAGCTGTATTAATTAGGTACTAGTATAGTTTAAAAAAAAAATAGATACTAATATAATTAATTATGTGCATCTCTTTCTGAAATATATAATACATTTCTATAAAAGAATCTTACATATTCTGGATTTTCAAATAAAACTATTCAAAGTATAGATAAGTCAATCAGAACAATTCTAGGAATGGATTCACATCAATTGATTGCTTTTGTTTTGTTTTTTTTTTTCTATAAAGTATGGTCTCCAATTACGACTAAAATAGGGGAGACTTTCTAGGCCTACATTATATTTTTATGTATATTGAAATTTTATAAAATTTTAAAAAGCATATGAGAATAAGAAAATTATAATTTTTTTTAGAGCACTCCCAACAGGTTTTGTAAAACCCTTCTTTTTGTATAATTTGAAGAAAATTATTTAAAAGTGGCATCCAACGGATGCTTTATTTCATCTACAATTTACAATTAGCTACAGTGTTACCGCTACATCTAGCGGTAACTATTCACACTTGTAAATAATTTTTAATTATATCTCTCTCATCTATGTACTTTCACCTCTCCTACCGTGATTTAATTTATTTCATTTCAACTTCTTTTCACACCCCATCTGTTTATTTCTTACCCTTCCCTTCCTCAATATTTTTCCAGATTTTCATTTTTCTTTCCTTGGGCAGTATTATTTCCCTTTAATAACTGCAAGTCTAGTATTTTTTTCCAGATTTTTATTTTTCTTTCCTTAGACAGTATTATTTCCCTTCCATTACTGCAAGTCTAATATTTCCCTTCAATTATTGTGCGTTCTCTATTCTTTAGAGAGTTTTGTAGAGAGATAGATATAATTATTTTTTATTTTTTGAATTAATTTATATTTTAATTTAGCTTATGAATTTAGATTAATTTAAAATAGAACATAATTATATAACATTGTATATGGGAAGATGTTGAAAATATCAAAAGATATGAAGATATCATTGATAGTTAGAGAAAATATTTGAAATGAATAAAAACAATTGAAAAGTATAATATTTAAATGATATGAAGAAAAAATAGATAAGCTGATATATGGTATATTGTAAAAGTCAGTATGTAAAATAGAAAAAGTGGGTTTTGGTGATGTATTTTAAATGATAAGATGAATGATCCATTAGGAGTGCTCTTAGGGGGATCAATTTCTATATACATATCTCTATATATAATAAGTGCCTATCAGACGGCTGTAGACGGAAATTCTTGTTTTCCGTTAAGTGTCTATCAAACGGCATTAAGTACACGTTAAAGCAGCAAATCGAGTTCTTTATGGTCCCAGTCGAAAACGGGCTCTCTCAAACCAGACCACATCTCTCTCTAGAATCTCGCTCCGAAACTCGCTCCTCCGAATCCAGCTAGGGGGAAGGGGAGCTTCGACTCCTTCTTCAGGTTTGTGGTGTTCGTCTCCATTTTCGTGGGGGTCCAGAGCTGACTGTTTTCGTCTCCATTTTTCTCTTCATTTTTTCATTTCTCAGTTTGTCTTCATTTTATTCTCAGCCTCGCTTGCTTCTGGTCTCAGCCCGACGAAGACCAAGAAGACTGATGCTGAGGAACCCCCATGCTACATCCGAACGACAAACAGAGGTGCCTCCAAAACAAGAACAGTGATGGATCTCCCTAAAGGTGGGGTTTTTTTTTAACTTTTTCAGTATATTTTGAGGTTTTATAGAATGCTTGGATCCATAAATGTAGATCTAACTTCAAAAAAACTTTTCCATATCTCTTAGTTTTGGTACACTCTCGGAAACCCTAGCGTCGACCTGGTCAAAATTTCCAAATTTATTCCAAATTTTTTCGCGTTGGGGTTTTTTCTCATGCACTTGAACATTTATTCGTGTATTCTGGGTTTGCATGCTCTCGATTTTTTGTATTTTTTTTTTGTCTTGGGTTTAGTCCATCTTCTCGGTTATGGCTTTTTTTCCATATGTAGTGTTGGTTTCTGTGATTTACACAAGAGTGAAAAGTATGATTTTTTTTATTTATTTTTGTTGTATGATTTTGAGGTTTGTGAATATATTTTTAGTTGTTTGGTTTTTCTTCGCTTCCAATTTTGTTTTAACTTTTCTGTTTTTTGCTTTCTTATAATGAGGTATTTTTTTTTCAGATATGTTTTTTAGAGTTTTAGTTGTGTGCATCTAAGGTAATCTTTTCGCTACTAATGCAATGTATTCTCTGTGTGCGCATGCTGTTTTGTAAAAGTTCCAGTCTGATACAATTTCTCAAAATGATCTTTTAAAACACCTCACATGACCTCTGTCTGCTTATAGCTTTTCAGACTCGGTTAGAAGGTGATGCTCTGTTTTGCAGTGGAATCCTGATTTTGCAACTCATCTTGTTGTTGCATCAAATGAAGATACTTCACCTTCTGTGAGGGTATTGTATTTGCGACTGATGTTGACTTTACTTAGGCTTAAATGTCTTTAGTTTTTTTGTTTTGTTTATGCTTTGTACATACACATCGGAGTAGATGTAAATTTTTTTTGAAGTTGGTCTATCCTTAAATTTTATTTTTTGTTTTTGTTTTATGTTTTTGCTTTCCTTTTATCTGTGCTTTCTTTTTTTTTTCTTCCATCCTTTATGTGTAGGTAAATGAGAAGTGGAAATTTTTCTTTTTTGATATTGCCTAAATTTTTATTTTACATTGATTCTATTCTTCTTTGTTTTTCCTTTTTTTTTTTTTGTTTGCTGTGTCTTTTTCTGTTTTCTTTTTGTGTCTTTGAAGATATTGTCACCAGATTTTTTTCTGTTTGAAAATTTGTGTTTGTAGAAGTTTGTAATCTGAAAATATGTAGAACATTTGCGTTTGTAGAAGTTTTGATTTTATTTTCTTTATTTTTGTTTTGTTTTGGTAAATTTCTGGATCTGTTAAATTTATGGATTTGTAGAAGTTTTATTTATTATTATTATTTTATTTTGGTAAATTTCTGTTGTTTTTTTTTTTCCCTTTATAAATCACTTAGTATTCCGGCCAGTAGAAATTAAACAGTTTGGTAAGCAAAAGACAATTCAGAAAGCAACCTCTATACAGCTAAATTATAGAAAGCAATGTTATATGCACTTAGGACAAGTGATTTACAACTATTTCATCAATGAAATTATTGTTTAACTGATCCAAAGAAAAACAAGTGACTTATATAACTATTTATGTGTGTACATGAAGATACATGGTATAAACAAATCTCATAATCATTGGTGCCAAACAACTCTCCTACTAAATGAAAAGTTTGATATTTCCTATGAAATGAATATGTCATGGAAGAAGTCAAATGGCATGCCATCGTTATTATTTCTGGATGAATCCTCCAACTTCAGAGGCACCGAAAAGAATGCATATGGTTGGAGCAGATCCTGGTAGGCAGTTTTCATAGTAGTCTCATAAGGAGCCAGTAATATGAACAAGTATTATATTTTTCAAATATCCTATTTACTGTATTATATACATATCATGTTTACTGGGAGGTAGTTGTTGATTATATACATATACAAGTATTATATTTTTCAAATATCCTGTTTACTGTATTTTTATTTTTATTTTTTAAGGGACCTTTTCCAGTGACAACAATTCGCTGAAAATAATTTTTTAAATCCGGAGTACTTGAGGAGTTTGTGATTGCTTTGAGATTGTTTTAGTTCTTAACAAAAAATTCGAGTGATTTTACAAATCTGATTTGTTATGAAGTTAGATTGGACATACTTTCTTTGTCATTTGAGGTAGTTTTTTCTCCCTTTTTTTCAACTAAATTCATATGTAGTTCTCTCTCTCTCCGGGTAACTTTTTACTTCTATAAAGTGACGTTTTCATAATATGGAGAATTGACGTAGATTAATATTGCTATAGAGAATCTATTTTATTCCTTTACAGTAAATGCTTGAAGTCACCGACACACAATTCATTGTCATTGTTTACTGAAAAATGTAAGATTTTTCATTAACATCCATCTGACAATGGGGTAAATTGAGTATGTCTAATTAGAATCGTGGATTCTATTGTTTCTCAACTTGCTAAGATTCTGAAGTTGGTGTAGAACATATACATTTTAGGCGATGTTTATGTTTATGATCTAGGGATTGGGACCTGCATGGCCTTATTATATTGTATTGTAAAAGTGGTTACATTTATCAAAAAAGTGAAGGAGAGGTGAGGGCCTTGTAAAGATAGGAGTGACTTATATTTTCACTTTGATCTTTTATATCTTCTCTTTTCCTCACTTCTCTCACATGCCATTATTGTGAGAATCATATTTTCTATGGCATAATTTTAATTCCATCTACTCTTTTTGCCTTTGAGATTGAAAGATATGGGCATTATACTAAATTTTATTTATGCTCTGACATTCAACAAAAGATTGCTGAAAATAAAGACCTGGCTGGACTCGTGACAGTTATTGTCTTCGATATTGAGACTACTGGTTTTAGCATAGAGAATGAACGGATCATTGAGATTGCACTTCAAGATCTTCAGGGAGGTGAAAACAGCACTTTCCAGACACTTGTAAACCCTCAACGCTATGTGCCAAATTCACATATACATGGCATTACAACCCGTATGGTCAACAGACCTGATGTTACTAGGTATTCTATATTTATTTGCTTTCTATTTCCTTGGGTTGTTTGTCCAGTAAAAGTCTCTACTTATGAGGCAAACGATTCCATTTGTTTGATATGCAGCATCATTGACATATATGTTTATATGATATAATTATTTGAAGACAACTCTGGAAAAATAGAATTAAATGTCATATATAGCTTTTATGGCGTGTCCTGGTATATGCAATCGATTGAGATTTTGTATAACTCTTCTCTACTTGTCTGTGTCTGAGACCATTTCTTGGCATGATTGTGGGATTTCACTTATTATCCGTTTATGTGAAGATTTTTGCAACTAATATTTTTTTTTATTTAATTGTCTCTGAAAAATTTTAAGGATTATATTTTGTAACTATTTTGGTTTTAATCTGTAGTAAATAAATGGCGTGAAGAAACCAAGATAAAAACAATTATTTATCTTGTGATTCTCATCTACTTAATTATCATCTACTTGAGAAAAAAAATGAAAGTATGTAATTATTTATCATTTACTTAATTATGATTAGATGTCAAATTTTTTATGTTAGAATTTTGTTTTTCAAAAAGCATTACATTATTATATTCACCACTGAATCTATTTAAACGTGAAACTTTCGGTATAACATATATATGGTCATAGACTCATAGGATAATGTTATATTCCATTTGTTTGTTCGGTTGTCACATGGAATCTCAATATGGTCTTCGAACTATTAATTTTTTATTTTCTATCTTCCATTTTTGTTTTCTATCTTCTCTGTTTTTTTTTTCCCTCATCTCTTTCATTTCATGTCTTCCCACGTCTTGCCATCTTTGTTTGGTTCCTAAATTCATTTCAACTCATCATTATAATTTTTTTAAATTCCAATACAAAATATAATAAACAATTCAATTTTTTCAAATTCTAAAATAATAATAATATTAAAAAATAATATTCTAATAATATTTTATCAACTCAACTCAACTCAGTTTAACATGGGGAGAGCATTTTTCAATATAGGTGCATGTTGCTAGGGTGTTATCTAGAAATGGCCGCTGGTCGGCCTAGGCAAGATATTTTTTTAATATTCTTAAAGATTTTTAAAAAATATTAAAAAGAAATATCAATACTCTAATAGTCACTTTCTTAATTAGTAAATAATAGAAAAAAAATTTTTAAAAAGATTAAATGTATGAGCAGTTAAACCGAAGAAATAAAATAGAGCGACAGTAATATTATTCAATATGAAAGAGCTTCGTCAACCCTCCTACTGTTTATTTCCACATACCCACGAACAAAACAAAGGGTGACGGATTCACCCAGGTTCGGTTAAATAGAAATCCATATAGATTTATAGACATTGCAATTTCAGCCGAGTCGAAGGGGAGGGAGGGGGGTGTAGAAAGAAAGAGATGAGTTTATCTGTGCAGTTTTTATTTTTTAAATATTTTATACGGGCCATTCAAGAAAGGACATGTGGCATCGGTTGAATGATCGGTTTGAACTCTCGGTTTGTCTAGCATTTTCCTACTAGTAGTAGTAGCTATTATGGGAAGCAAAAACTCTTGTTGCAGTCGGCTGTGGGAAGCGCCGCTCAACCGGCGTACACGTGGAAAAATATTTGTTTCATTCATTCTAAACAAAATCATGCGTTCGTCAGTCTCTGGATTTTCTTCCTCCCTCGTTTCATTTTTTTCCTTCTCCTTCCCTAAGTTTCATTCCTCCTCGCATGGCTTAAAAGCACTTACACAAGCTACTGGAAGAAGACCAAGAACTACATTGCTGATAGACGCTACCGACTGAAAGAGCCCTCACTGAAGACCCAATTACAAGCAGTCAAGAAATAAAAATCCATCTACAAAATGCTAAGCTTTCCTTGAAGCTTTTGCAGAAACGCTTGCTTTCTCTCATTCCACGACTTCTCGGACCTTAGGAAATCTCCAATCTTCAATTTTTCATCTTTGGCCAAGAGTCCTTGCAAAAGCCCAAATACCATTTTCCTCCACATTCCTGCCAAAACCACATATATAGTTCAAGCACTAAATTATTAGGAACATGCATACATATATAACTGGTTTTTATGCTTAATTGTCACTGGCCCGGCTTGCCTTTGAAGACTACGAAGCACTGCCTTTTTCTTTTTCTCTCTTTGAAGCTTAGCCTTTTTCTTTTTCTTTTTCCCTCTTTTACGAATCCTCTCCAGACTTTCCCAATAAATTTATTTTTTGTTTCTTGTAATCTGCTCTTTTGGTTTCTCACGAAGACCACTTGAAGACAACAGACCCAGCTCCTTACAGACACATACACCTGAAAAGAGAGCACACATCCACTTGAAGACTACAAAGACAAAGATGAGCTCGTGAAGATCATTGAAGACGAAGACCACGAAGATGAACACCCAGTCCCAACCAAAGAAGAGTTCCACACGAATTCAAGATCTATATTCTTTGCCTCTCTGGTCTTTCCTTTTATTTTTGTCTATTTCTGTGTTTTTTTTTATATTAAATATATTGGACGACTCCACCCACTGCGACTGTCCCTGCATTTTTTTAAATTGAATAAATATAAAATTTATATAAAAAAAATTAATTTTTTAATAATAGATCTTATTTTTTAAAATAAGTATGAGGTATTTGTACAATCTATGATTTATATAGCATTACGCATTATGAGAACAAGAATAGTTAAGTGGAAAATATAGATATTTGATTGGTAATTAAGACATTTAGATAAAAGTTTAGGTGAGTTTAATAAAACATTTGTAGTTATTAGCGTTAAATAACCAATAAAAATATGATTATTTAAATAATAATTTAATTATAATATAATTATTAATTAATATATGATCACTAGAACAGTAAAATATAACAAAAATAATTTAAGTAAAAAACTAATAAAAATATTAAATTAATAAAATTTTATTATTAACTGGATAGTACATGAATAATCTAATGTAAGAATATGTTTTAAACGTTACTATCAAAAAGAAAAAAAGAATATATTTTAAATGGAATAGGTAAAAGACAAAATATGTAATATCAGTCAAAATTTAATTTTACCTTTACCTAATTGGATTAAAGATGCTCTGCGTTGTTATTGCAAGGTGCTTCCATTGTATGCATCAATTGTGAACACTACTAGTGCTGAAGAGCAGTGCTACTCTGCCGACACCGCTCGTTTGTACTGCTTCTTATTTTTTAGTTTTCTTTTTTTAATTTTTTTAATATATTTAAGTATTTTTAAATAATAATAAAAATATTCTAATATACTTAAAATTACTTTCTTAATTATTAAATAAAAAAATATATAAAAAAAAAAACTTCTGCAATGATACACTAGAGCGGTACATCTTGGGCGGTATACAAGCTTTTCCGAATGCTGAAACGTTTGAATTGTTGTCGTGTACACGTCTTGGAGATGCCCAACTTTGGGTGACTTTGGATATGATGGGGTTTTGGCGATGATGTCTTCGGTGAAAGAGGGTTCCAAATTGGGTGAATGTCCAGGCCTTGCCGTAGATCCCCGCCGTCGCATTATAGCTCAAACTTGGCTTCACGAGTTCGTTTGGATATTTTATTTTATTTTTTACTTTTTCTTAATAGTTAATAAATTGACTATTAATAAAGTCGTGTATTTTTTATTTTTAAAAAATATTTTAACGAAAAATGAAAAAAAATACAATCAATAAATTTAAGAGGGCAAAAGCTAAATAGGAGCACACTAGTTGCTGTTGTGAGATTATTTATAAGAGCGGTACTACTATGCCGGCTGGGCATGATCGTGTTGCGTGCCACTTAATGTAATTTGTACTTTGTTTTCTTTCAATTTTATTTTAAATATATTTTTTAAACATATTTAAATATTTTTTTAAAAATATCAATATATTAATAATTACTTTTTTAATCATTAAGAAATTTAAAAAAAAAGAAAATAAACATTTAATCGATCAAAATGTGAAGACAAAATGAAGAAGCATACTAATATTTCTCTATTTATAATTAGGTGAGTGGGAAATTATGTTGTCGTCTAGACAATTTTACAACTAATGTGTGTTAAAAGTATAAAATAAATTAATTTATTTTGACACGTGTTATAATGTCGATATTTTTTTTTAAATAATATCTTCCCGAAGAGAAATGGTGGACATTGACTCACTTTATATATCAAAACCATTTCAACTCATCTCATCTCATCTCATTTAATTATTACAATTTTCATAAATTTTTACATAAAATACAATAAACAATTCAACTTTTTCAAATCTTAAAAATAATAATAATATTAAAAAAAATATATTCTAACAATATTTTATTCAACTTTCAACTTTCATCTAAAACCATCTCATCTCATCTCACTATCCACCTTAGGCTTTGTTTGGATTCAGAAAGTATCTCATCTCATCTCATCATTACAATTTTTTCAAATTTTCACACAAAATATAATAAACAATTAAATTTTTTTAAATCTTAAAACAATAATAATATTAAAAAATAATATTCTAATAATATTTTGTTCAACTCATCTAAAACTATCTCATCTTATCTCATCTCACTATCCTTAGGCTTTGTTTGGATTTAGAAAGCATCTCAACTCATATCTTCTAATTATTATAATTTTATCAAATTTTCAAATAAAATATAATAAAAAATTCAACTTTTCTAAATTCTAAAACAAAAAAATATTAAGACGTAACATTCTAATCATATTTTATTCAATTTTTATCTCATCTCAATTTACTGTTGAAATCTCTCGAATTTTTCAATAATTTTATCTCTAAGATACAATGATGTGTGAAATGAATATATTGTCTAATTTGGTTATGCCCAGACAAAATAAATTTCAATAATTTTATCTCTAAAATACAATGAAGTTCAATAATCCTCGTGTGTGTATTGTTCAATGACAAGAAACTTCACTGATTGAACTAATTGACATGTGGCACTACTAGACCTGAGAATGAAGGCCACTAGGAAAATGCCCCCCACTTTGCGTGCGTTTCTACCCTTCTTTTTATGCTTCATGTCTATATTTTTGTGGCTTTCTTATCTATGCTTATGCAACTTTCTGATTAGGTTTTTGTTTTGATGTTACCTAGAATTCTAGATGGAGATGGCAACGCTTACTCAATAAGCAGCATCTTCACACTCAAAAAAATAAAATAAAAATAAGCAGCATCTTCACTGGAACATGTGAAATTACTTGTATCATCACATTATTTACTGTACATTATGCATAAACATAAATACACCTAATTGCAACCTCCCACCCTAAATGTTTGTTGATCCTAAATGCAATCTTAAAGTACTCGTACATAAATAGCAGTATGGTTTGTAATATTAATTTTATTATAGGTTAAAATTTAAAAAATATTGATATTTTTTGTTAATAGGTAGTCTTATTATTATTATTTTTAGATATTGTAGCTACTAATAAATATAGATTTTAACTTTTATATGAAATTATGTTAATAGATCAAATGAATTATGCATGCTAGTTCAACTTATTTACATAAAATGGGTTGAAATGTATCATGTCATGTTGACCTACTTCTAATTAATTATTAAACGGATCAAAACAACGATACGACCCATTATTTAAATTGGTCGGATTAGAGTTTCAAGATTTAACTCATTTAGTTTAATGGGTCAGGTTCAGGTTGACCCATATAATCGAATATATATGTCTTGACACGACATAAACACGGCCTACAAACACTAACCGGTTATGTTGTCCTCTAGCAAATGGTTGTCTTTAAGAAGGAATCCTTCAGATTGCTTTCTTAGAGCCTTTACTTCATTTTCCGCCACCTTTGCCTCCTTTGCTTTTGTCTCACATTCTGATTCCAGCTTCTTGATCTTTGCCCTCATTGCAGCCATCTCTTCCTCTAAGGCCTTAAGCTCCTCCACACTGCCGCCATCTTTGGAATTCTCAAAACTTCGATTTTGTTTTTTTGCAGCCTCCATAGTCTACCTCAGTGTACGGAGTTCCCTTATGTAATGATGTAATCTATCTATCATGATGTAATCTATCTATCATCAGTGAGAGGAAGAGCAAAAATCCTACATGTAAAAATTGATTGTAAGTGTAAAGGACATGTTTCACACTACCAACTGTACGGATGACCTGCAGTAATGAAGAGGCGTCGTTGGTTGCCCTGGGTAAACTCTTATGCTTAAGCTAGTAACAATATGAGAATAAGTCTATGTAAAATGAAGATGAAGATGTTTGTTACCTCTCATGGGTTATTTATAGAGGGACATGGACGTGGTGTATCATTTGTGATCCCTTGTGAACTGGGGGCAGATATCTCCTGCTTTGTAGGAGTTATATTCCCTATGATGATAATGTATAACCGTAGGCTAGATCTCTAACTCTGGGAGTTATCCGCCACGTAGCCATGGTGACGGGCTTAACTTTGGGCTTGTTTCTCAATCGTGGGCCTAAGGAGCTAGGGGGATCCAAGTATCCACTTCAGTTACCCCGCTAATTTTATTTGTGGTGGCATGTGAGAAATTTAACTTTTGAACTTTTTATGATCGTTGCTTACTCCGCTAGTGTAGGGGCATGTGGCTTACCCGCTAGTGCAAGGGCATGTGCCTGTACTTTCCCTTACCTACTATGGTCTATGATAGTGGGTATGGTCGAGCTCATAGCCCTTTTTTTTCTTTTGAGGGACATGGCTTATGTCAGCGGTAACTGTTCCCACTAATTAAATGCATTTCAAAAGAAATGGCAACTGTCGGGATGTGCAATCACCCTTTTGGATTCCCAAAAATCCTCTTGATTACCTATCTTGATCCTTCTCGATTCGATGCCTCCTGCATTACCTATCTTATTTTCACTTTCAATGTATTTCTTCTCCTTTCACATTGCCCCTTCTTTCACCTTGCGCATTTTCTTTGCCAGTTTCTCACTTGATACCTTCCTCTCGCTTCGATGGATGGTCGTGGTTCTACTCCTACCCCTGTTCGTTCCTCTAGCCCATCTTCGGCCAAGAAAAGCCCCCCTCCGGAATCTTCCCTCACTTGAACCTCGACCTACTTTGAGGGGCTTCCTTGGCGCACTACTCTTTCTGAGAAAGACTTCTCAGAAGGAGGACTTATTGCATCCCTGATTCCGTGAAGCTTTCTCTTTCTCCCACTGGATGTGTTGATAAAGAAGGGTACACTAGCGATGTGACCCTGACGGTGAGTGTTCTAACTCATGGCCTGCGACTTCCTTTCATCTGCCCCATTCGTGACGTCCTGGATTTCCTAAAGCTATCCCCCGCCCAACTTCACTCACATGCTTGGCGTGTTTTGATGTGAACCTGTGTGGTGTTTCGCATGGTCTTGGAGCCCTTGGGATATTTTTACCCCGATTTGACAGCGAGAGAATTCCTTTCGTTCTACGCAGTGAAGCCGTTGCCAAGTAACATTTGCAGTTTTCGGGTTAGGTCTTAACGTTTGGAGGCTTTTGAGCCCCGTTATTCCAATGCCAAATTGTGGCATAGTAAATTCTTTTTTTTTTTTTTTTTTTAATTTCTAGTATCAAATTGGAGTACCCTGCTGATGAGATGCACATTTAGAACTATCCCATCCGTGCCAATTGGGGAAGGGTCCCCGACGATAAGAGTATATTGTTGGATTTGACTGACAGGGAGCGTTCCCCTATGGACATCGTCCTCAATTGGGTGAAAGGAAATGACAAGATTAGTTTAGCGATAGAGGACTTGCTTTCTGCCGCCAATATTGACAGGTTCTTGGTGATCGCCTACCGGGCCCATGTTTAGGGTCGTAAACTCAAGCCCATCTCAACCCCACAACCCTCGGCGAAGAGGCGCACTTCCTAGCTTGGGGGGGAAAAGAAAGGCTTCTGAAACCGGCGGTTCTTCACCCAAACGCCTTCGTGACTGAGTTGGCGTGGGCCAAGTTGCTAAAACCGCCGTGGGGGCAGATGTGGAGACTATCGACATTAGTGGGGGGGCTCTCGGTGTTTCCCCCAAGGAGGAGACACCCAGAAACTCCTCGGTAAAAGTTTTTGCTCCTTTGTTGCCAGGTCTCGATGACCTTATCGAGCTCATAGGGCAGGCCCTTGAGGACTTGGCAACGAGTTTTGATTTCGACTTACCTGCCAAGGGCACTAAATCAGTGAGGATTCCATCCTTCAAATTTCCATCTCTCTTCTCGCCAACATCAGTGCCTAGTGTTGGCGACCTTTCGGCGGAGATGTGTAGCGTGTTTTCAATGTTGTTGGAAGGGGCTGGGGTGCCTGCAGCTGTTAAAATTGGTAGTGCCCAGACCCACGCTGAAGATGACCGTGGGGAGCAAGGGTCTATGCTGAGTTCGCTTCCTGCGACTACTTTTGGGGGTGAGACCGGGTTACAGACCTAGAGAGGGTCTCGATCTCTTCTCCCTGTTCCTCCTCCTTTGGTGGCAAAGAGGAGCTCCCCACTCATTCGGAGGGGGATGGAGCTCTCTTAGGAGATGGCGAGGCTGACCTGAGAGACAGGGGCGATGAGAGTTTGGATGGTGCCAACCTTAGAGGGTAGGTAGAAAGTTCAGGGGGGCGTGTTGAAGATTCATGGGCGCCAATGACTAGGTTGGGGAATTTAAACGTTCCCTCAGCTATCCCTACACCCCCTGCACCGAAGGGGGTGTTATTGTTGAAGTGCCAGGTAGGGTCGAGGAGGCTGGTCCTCAGTGCGCTCCTTCCCCCATGGAGTCAGTCGTGGATATGTCCAAGCGCTAACGGGCCCTGCATTCTCCAGTACTATGTTTTCTTTTGCTTAACATACTTAATTTTTGTGTTGGGGCGTCTTCTTAATCATTTGCTTGTGTCAGGTGTTGAAGAGTTGGCGACATGGATTGTGGGCGAGCCTGCCGAACTGGAGTATGTGGTTAAAGAGCGACGAAAGTTTGGGTATTACGCCAAGAAAGAGATGACTAGACTCAAGCATGAGAAAACTGAAATGGAGTGTTACTTGGACCAGGCAGATGAGCACATCCGCCACTTGAAGGATGATCTTGAGTCCCTCCGGGATGAGGTGTGTGAGCTTCACGGTGCACTGCATCGAGCTCAAAACATCCAGGCACGAGACAGTTTCATCTTACAACAGGCGGAATCTGAAAGGGTATCTGCTTGGGCCCAGGTGTTAGGCTTGAATGAGACTCTGGCCACCTCCAAGCAGTCACAGGTGGACGCCGAGCAGCGTTCTCAAGACTCTGCTCGGGCACTGGCTGCTTTGAAGGAGATGCATAAGGGCCTTGCCCTCGAGCTGTAGGAGGAGAAAGCGTCGCGCGTGGAGGAACATAGGCAGTTCAATCTCCAGCTGTCTTAGTTGAAAGATGACTATGTGGGGTTGCAATCCATATTTGCTGAGTATAAAAAGTGTGCGGGAGGATATAGAAGCCACTCAAGACAGCATAGCTCGGAGTTTGTGTCACGTGAGTGATACTGCTAAAGAGCAAAAGCAGCAATCGAGAGAGTTGGGAGCGTAGTTAGCTTCAGCAAATGGGGAGTTAGTTCATCTGCACCCTTAGCTGGCCGTCGCACCGTCTATCAGGGATCGTGCTTTTGGGTTTGGCTACAAGTCTAGTATGCTTTGCTTGTAGACCCACCTATTGGCTAACCCTCGCACCAATTTGTCAAAGCCAAACTTGAAGTAGTTCCAACCTGATGAGGTGTCTTGTCGGTTCATGAACACTTTGGGGCGCAAAGAGATGCTTGACGCATTCCCCCGTCCCCATCCACCAGAATGAATTTTTTCATTTGTTTGTGATGAACATAGGGCCCCAATTTTGGGTTTTTCGTGGTTTGTGGATGTTGTACTTGAACACATTATTGTCTTTTGTGGCCCTCGAATTGGACTTACCTTGTGTATGTAATTTTGGGTTCATTCTGAACAATTGTACTGCTTTGTTACTCTATGTGGTTTTCTTTTTGCCTCTTGGTAGCTTAGTTCATTTATCTAGACATCTGTTGTAAATGACTACTTGTTGAGAAGGCTAGTCAACGGCTAAGCTATGGGGTCTTCTGGCACCCCCGCCCTTGGGCTTGCCTTGTGAATTGTACTCGAGCTTGGTGGGTACCTATTAGGAAGTCGTGGGGTCTTCTGAACTCCACGCCTTTGTTGGTTGCACCGCGAGTATGTAACTCGACATTTGGTGGTTAACTGTAAAGAGAGTTGTGGAATCTCTTGATCTCCATGCTCGTTTTGGTTGCACTGCGAGTATATAACTCAACCTTTGGCGCTAACTGTTGAGAGGATCGTGGGGTCTTTTGACCTCCACACTCGTTTTGGTTACACCGCGAGTATGTAACTCAACCTTTGGTGGCTAACTGTTGAGAGGGTCGTGGGGTTTTCTGACCTCCACACCCATTATGATTGCTCCACGAGTATGTAACTCGATCTTTGGTGGTTAATTGTTGAGAGGGTCATGGCCTGAGGAGCTAGGGAATCTAGGTATCCCCTCTAGTAAGGATCTCAAATTGAAGAACAAATAGTACTCAAACAATTGAAACCAAATCATGAAAGCAAGCAAAGTGAAAAAAATATGGATTCCATGTCAAAGTAGCTCAAAATAAAATTAATTCAGTATGCATTTTTCAACCAAAATAACACGAGTAAAGATAATATTACTGATGGTAGAAAAAAAAACAGTTCTGAGGTATCATAATAATTACAATTTCAAATGGTAGATCACTAATTATAACATCAACTAGAAAAATAAACTAAAAAATGGTAGAAAAAAAG
This sequence comes from Juglans mandshurica, assembly GCA_022457165.1. NCBI lineage: Eukaryota > Viridiplantae > Streptophyta > Magnoliopsida > Fagales > Juglandaceae > Juglans > Juglans mandshurica. Next base: position 26,318,349 of record CM039620.1, on the reverse strand, counting down.
TCCTTCAACTCTTTTTCACTTCAACCCCATTTCTGCACAACAGCACGTGACATAGCATTGCTTAAAACATTTTTATTGCAAATAAATCAATGTAAATCAATGATTCATCACTTGCCACAATATAGTTACAAATAGGGAAATAATTCCAACTTCTAAGGTATCACAATAAACTACAAATCACTTATTATAGTATCAACTAGGAAAACAAACTAAATAATGGTAGAAGAAAAGTCCTCCAACTCTTATTCACTTCAGCCCCATTTCTGATACATATGACATAGGAGCCAACATTCTCATTGCAAATAAATCAATGTAAATACGTTGGCCTTCACCTTTGAATATAGGAGCCAATTATACTTTTGATAGAGTTCCATAAGTGTGTAAAAGTTGGTTTTAATTTAAAGAGAATAAATGCAGATAAACACTTCAGTGGACCCCCAGAATATTCAGCTTACCAGAACTACCTATAGGCTATTGTGCATGAGAATGGAAGTTTGAAGAATTACTCACATTCTCATTATGCACCATAAATATTTTGGGTAGGCTCAACTACTTAAATCCACTAATCTTAACTAAAAGTAAGCAACTTATTGATAAAAAGATAAATACTAATAATAAACACCTAGTCTAAAAATGAATGAAGCACAATAGATTGAATAATAAATAAAAGTAATAAACAACCTAATAATAATAATTGCGTCCAGCGTCCAAGATTGCATCTTGATATTTCGATCAGCGTCGGTCCAAGGGCTCGTTAGTTTTACGTGCATGGATGGTGCTGGAGGAAGCCACCCCCCCCCCCCCCCAAATCGCATGCAAAGCCAAGATCATTTGCCGAACTGGTTTTCTAAGTTCCTCAAGCCCTCCCTGAGGTATCAATTCCTTTCAGGCCACCTAAATGTGTTGATGGTGAGTTCTTTGTGCAATTTACAAAGGAGGAGTTGGATCATTCAGCAGTCCCTTTTTGGTTCTCTATGGTATTAAAATTCTTAAGGCAAAGACCATCTTTGGATCGCATCAGAGGTTTTATTCATAGCAGATGGGGTCTTTCAAAACAGCTAGTAGTTTCAGCAATGCGGAAGGCTCGAAATGTTTTTGTCAAATTTTCAAATGAAGATGATTTCTTGAAGTCTTTGTCTCGTGAAAGCTGCGATATTGAAGGGGTTGCTTATAGACCCTTTCAATGGTCAACAGATTTTACAGAAGATGAGGAACCGGCGTTGGTTCCAGTTTGGATCATGTTACCCGGGCTGCCTCCGAATCTTTATCAAGAATCGTTCTTATGGATTATTTTTGCACCGATTAAAGTCTTCTTGAGGAGAGATAATTCGACACACTGTGCGACTCGCACTGATGGTGCACGGGTGTGTGTTCTGATGAGTATAGACCAGGTGCCGATTCACTCCATTTGGATTGGGACGTCGAGGCATCCAAATAGCATCTTCCAAGAAGTTGATTATGAAACGTTGCCTGCATTTTGTTCTTTTTGCTAGGTGCAAATGCATAATTCAAAGACGTGTAAGGCAAACATGAATGAAGGAAAAAAGAGTAAGAGTTTGAAGGTTATTAAGTCTAATAGAATCTGGGTGTCAGAGGATAAAGAAGAGGATGGGAAGGTTAATAAAGATCAGTCGGTGGAAACTACAGAGTCCCCTGTTTTGGTATTAGAAGACATGGAGACTGAGGAGCCTGTTTTAGATGGAGGCAAGGATGTAGGGAAGTCGAAGTTGGTGACTGAGAGAGAGATCGAAGAAATGGAGGCTCCAATGCAGAGGAAAAACTTGTTGATTTGTGGAGAGGCCAGCGGGACAATTCCAGTTGAGGAGTTGGTATCTTTATCAACAACATCTCAAGCCCCATTTACTGAAAGTGTTGTGCATTTAGAACCTAGAATTGTGGATACTAGTGGGACTATACCAGTAGCGGAAGATGCTGTGCAGTTAGAACCCACAGTTATAGATCCCAGCGGGACTAAACCAGTAGCGGAAGATGTTGTGCAGATAGAGCCCACAATTGTGGTTTCCAACGGGACTATACCAGTAGCAGAAGGCGCTGTGCAGTTCGACCTGCTAGATTTGCAGATGGTGGTGTTCAAACAGGCAACTGCTATGGAGTCCAAATCTAAGGATGAAGGTACTTTTCCACACCCTGGTAAACAAAAAGATGAATCTTCTAATTCTGAATTAGTAGTAAAAAAGTCACCTAGTAAACGTATGTTACGTAGTTCCTATAGGGTTCCTAGCAAGCCCTCTCAGAAGAATAAATGATTAATAAATTGTTGTTTTGGAATATCCGAGGTCTTGGCACCTCGAGAAAACGTTTAAGGGGGCTGTTAGGAGAGCAGCAACCCATTATGTTGTTTATTGTGGAACCGTTCAGTAATGATACTCATTTGAGTTATTGGAAGACGTTTCTAGAATTTGATGAGTGCCTGTCGAATGCTAGTCAAGCAGGAAAGATTTGGTGCTTTTGGAAGTCGGGTTTGAAGGTGGATGTTATGGGTGTTTCGGATCAGAATCTTACTTTGCTTATTAATTCAAGTTTATTGATCTCATCGGTTTATGCAAAGTGCTGGTTTTTAGATCGGAGGTCTTTGTGGACCGATTTGCTTGGTGTTAATAATTTGCAGTTACCTCATGTGATTATTGGGGATTTTAATGTCTTATGTACGATAATGAGAAAAGAGGGGGAAATCCAAGGATGCTTATTGCAATAGAGGATTTTTGTTCCTTTATTGATGATGGCAGATTTGTTGAGTTGCCTTTCTCAGGTAATGGTTTTTCTTGGTGCAACGGACAATTAGGAATGGCGCGTTCATGGGCTAGATTGGATAGAGCTTTATGTAATTCCAAGTTTAAGGATCTTTATCCGTCGGGTAGAATTCAATATCTTCCTAGGAGGACTTCAGATCACTCCCTATGGTTTTGGGTCCTTCGGTTTCATCTACTAGGTATGGTCACACCTCATTTAAATTTCACTATATATGGACTAATCATGAAGATTTTTGGAGATGTGTTTCTAGTTCTTGGCGTGTGGAGGTTAATGGTACGGGTTTGTGGAAGCTTGCCACAAAATTGAAGAGGGTAAAACTGGTTCTTAAAACTTGGAACAAGGAGGTGTTTGGCTGGACAGGAAAGCATATTAAAGAATTAGAAGCAAAAGTGAAGGAAGGTGAATTTAGTCTACAAGAATGATATTCAGAGGATGTTGAAGCAAACATTTTAGCTAACAAGGTTGAGCTAGATGTCTAGTTAAAGAGGGAAGAGTCTCGTATTGCTCAACAAGTCAAACAAAAAAGGGTATCGCATGGTGAGGATTCGACTGCTTTCTTTAAAGTTCTGCAGAATCATAAACATAATGTGGTGATGGAAATGAAGCTTTCTGATGGCAGAGTGCTTACCTCGCCTGAAGATATTCATGAGGCTGCGTGTGTTTATTTTGTGGATTTCCTCAAAGCTAAGTCAACAAGTTCATTGCCAGAATTGGTTGGGTTAATTTCGGAGGAAGTTTCAGAGGAGGAAAATCAATTTTTTGATAGTAACCCGTCGGTTGGGGAAGTAAAAAAATGCACTCTTTTCTTTTCCTATGGATAGTAATCCGGGGTCGGATGGATTTGGCTCAAGTTTTTTTCAGCATTGTTGGTCCTTGGTATACCAAGATTTAATGGAAGCTGTTAGTGATTTTTTTAGCGGGGCTGCATTACCAAGGTTTTATTCTGCCTCTTATATTGTCTTAATTCCAAAAATTCAAAATCCTACGTCGTTTGGAAATTTTAGGCCCATAAGTCTCTGTTCAGTGGTCTATAAAATTTGCTCAAAAATTTTAGTGAACAGATTTACTTCAGTCTTTAGTAGGATTATTTCCATGGAACAAGGAGCTTTTTTGCCTAGTAGAAGTATTTTTGAAAATATTAGTCTTACTCAAGAGCTTATTTATGATATTAATAAGCCAGTTCGAGGAGGAAATATTATGATGAAAATTGATTTTGCAAAAGCGTATGACACAATTGACTAGGATTTTTTATTTCATATTTTGAAAGCTTTTGGGTTTTCTCTGAAGATTTGTCATCTATTAGTTCAATGTGTTACTACGCCTTGGTATTCTGTGGTAATGAATAGCGCTGCAAAAGGATTTTTTAAGGGTGGACATGGTCTTCGTCAAGGGGACCCTCTATCTCCTTATTTGTTCATTTTAGTATAAGAAGTTCTCTCTCGGCTGATAAAAAAGAAGTTCTCTATCTCCTTAAATGTTTCTCTCATCCTAGACATGGTCCTGTTATTTCTCATCTTTTATATGCCGATGACATGGTGATTTTTGCAAACGGAGGGAAGTCTTCAGTTGCAGAGATTGTTGATGTTCTTCGTATTTATGCTGAGTGGTCAGGTCAGCAGGTAAATAGCACCAAATCATCTATTTTTTTCTCTAAAAGAATTAACCTTGTTAGACGTCGACACCTCTTATCGACTACACAGTTTTCTGAAGGGGTGTTCCCGGTCAGGTATTTAGGGGTGCTAGTTGTTTCTGGCAAATTGAAGTTAATTCATTTCCAGGATGTTATTCAAAAAATTCGGAAGAAGATTGAAGGTTGGAAGTTGAGTTTTCTTTCCATAGGGGTGAGAGTCATCTTATTAAAGCATGTGTTGTCGAGTATGCTGGTTCACTTGTTATATGTGATGCAGGTTCCAAAATTAGTGTTGCTTCAGTTTAATAAAATATTTAGAACTTTCTTTTGGGGCTCAATTAATGGGAGTCCCAAGAGGAAATGGATTAAATGGGAAAGATTATGCAAACCAGTGGATAAAGGAGGGGTTGGTTTGCAAAGTTTTGTTGATGTTCAAAGATTGTTGCATCTTAAATTTGCCTGGAATTTGTTGAGTTCAAATTCTTTATGGAAAAGATTTTGTTGTGTTAAATACATGCATGGACAGCATCCGATGGAGATTAGTCCATCCAGAGGCACCAGGTTCTAGAAAGCAATTGTAAATGAGATTCTTGTTGTACTTTCACGTTCCAAGTGGAAGAATAGGGAGGGGAATGAGTCGTTCTGGAGAGACAGTTGGCTTAATTCTAGACATCTGATGGAGCAGTACCGATGGTGGGAGATCCGGAATTGAAGTTGAAGAATTGTATGATTAATAACAATTGGGATATGGAACAACTTGAGCAGCTAGTAGGGCCTGAGAAAACTGAGGTAATAGTCAATGAGATTAGTTGTAGGAGGACAGGTAAGGATCAACTTATTTGGTTAGAGAATTCGGATGGGTCTTTCACGACTAAAACCGCCTGGTCTTTTGTTTGAATTAGTAATCCTAAGTGTCAATGGTCGGATTGGATTTGGAATTCGGCTTTACCAAAGAAATTTTATGTGCTTATGTGGAAGGCTTTAAACTCATGCCTAGCTGTGGATGATCGTATAAGGAGACTTGGTGTGCCTTTAGTCTCGAAATGTGAATGTTGTCAGGAAGGTGCCTTTAAGGATATTAATCATGTGTTATATAGTGGGAATATTGCTAAGGCTATATGGAAGTTTAGTTCAAATACTTTGGGTATCCCGTTTGTCCCGTTCCGGTCTTGGAGGGCAATTGTTGAGGATTGGTTTCGAAGAGCATCGAAGTTATCTTAGTTAGGTACTCTTATTGGAGTTATACCTGTCATCATCATATGAAATTTATGGAAGTGGCGATGTACAGCTTGGATTGAAGGAAGGAAAGAGAAGGTTCAGGTTCTATGGAGGTCGATAAAGTATTGGATTAATTGGGTGGGTATTAAGATTCATAAGGATTCTCGACTAGTGGAAAAGGATGTACAGATCTTGAAGTCTTTGAATCTTTCAATTAATTCAAAAAGGAGGGAGATTTTAATGGCAATAAGATGGGAGAGGCCGAAGAAAGATTGGGTTAAACTGAATGTGAACGGAAGTAGTATTAATAATCCTGGAATTTTGGGTGCCGAAGGAGTAGTAAAAAATGAGCTTGGGAAGATGGGTTTTGCGTTTGCCGAATCCATTGGAAGTGGTAGTAATAATCTTGCGGAAGTTATAGCCTTGCGAAGAGAGCTTGAGCATTGTAAAAGATTGGGGCTTAATAATATAATTATTGAAATGGACTCGGTTTTGGTTGTTAACTGGGTTCAGGAAGGAAGATGTAGTCTTTGGTACTTAGAGGATTTTTGGGAAAACATTATGAATATGTTGGCAGAGATGAATTTTTCCATTAAGCATATCTATCGGGAAGGGAATAAGGCTGCTGATTTTTTGGCTCAGTTGGGCAGTAATGGGATCTCTCATGAGTGGTTAGGGCAGACGGAAGTTCCTCATCTATTAAGACGTATTCTTAGAACAGATTCATGTGGATTGGCTTATCTCAGGAAGTGTGGATGTCTTTAGTATAGGTAATACATTTTAGGAAGGGTGGAATGCGTGTCAGTGCACTTACTTGCATAAGATTTTTAATATTTTTTGGTTTATCTTTTATTTAGGCATGTTAATTTTTTTTTGTTCAGTTGTAAGTTTGGTTATATTGTTTGAGTTATTTGTGTTGGTGTCTGGTGCTTGGGGCTTAATTAGTCTTTCATATTATTGTAAAGCCCGAGTACATTGATTGTTACCACGGTATTCCTCCGCCACAAGTGAGGGCTTATTAATAAACTTGGGTGGGGTCACTATTAGACAGGTGACTACTCACTCTTTAATAAAAAAATAAATAATAATAATAATAATAGCCAAGAATAACAAACATAAAAGCAATATCAACATGTTAAACTATTTTTTTTTAGCACCAAGTACAAAAATAAAACACTACAAAAAATTATTTCATGTTTTCCATATTTTTCCATCATGTACAATTAGACATTTACAAAAAAAAAACAGTTTGCAACATTTCCTATACTTCTGCAATTCAAGAAAGTCAACTATTCAAGTAATGAAACCATCCCATATGTCCAAGCTTTCAAAACAAAAATTAGCAGCTTATCAACTAACATTCCAAATTTCTAACAACCTTGTCTAGCTGGACAACTCCAAAGAGTCAACAAGTTTTTTTCACAAAAATAATTACACCCTTGTTTAAACAACATGTCCAAAAAAAAAAAAAAACAACCAAAAGCCAATCCCCATCAACCTATGATGAAAAGCACATCACCTCATTAGCAACATGATATAACAAAATAACAATTTACTAATATATTTACGATTATACAAAAAACCTACCAGGAATTCACGTCAGGGCAATAAAATATCCTTATAAGTTGGTTCTTTTCTCTACAAAATGAAAGAGAAAAATTAGTTAGGACAAGTTCTTAATAAGTTAAGACAAGTTCTAGATAGCAATGAAAAATTCCTAAATAAAATTATACTTATAGTTGATGGTTTTTTCAAATCATGAAGTACCCGAACCAAATCAGCTCCACATAACAACATTTCTGTTGTTTCAATATACATTGATGCAAGATAAGGACCAATCACTCTACCACCAGCATTAAATGTAGATTCTGAAGTTATTATAGTAATTGGAATTGACAAAATATCACGTTTCATCTTCGATAAAATGCGGTACTTTAGATCATTGACTTTCCACCACTCCAAGGCATCAAAATGTGAATCTGAATCCTTACTACAAATATATACACCTTCCTCTAAGTAAATATACAAATCATATTTCACTAGTCAAATGGTATTAACACTTCTAACAAATGATTTAAATATAGACCTGCCACTCATCACATTCTTCCCCCATGCATTGACAGAACTACCACAATAAGAGCCTATGTCTCGAGCATTTTCATGTCCACTTGACTCTACATGAGCTAAATTATAATCTTTAGTATATTCATTATACATCTCATATAAGATTCTCAAGATGGTTTCTATGTTTCTAGTCGATTCAGGTTCTGAATAAATTACTGGAAAATAAAATCGAACAAGCATAATTTTGAACCTTGGATCCAAAACTGCAACTATTGCCATAAGCAAGTTACATTTCACCCAATATTTCTCAAACTTTGTATTCATCTTCACAACCATTGCTCGTATATAATCATTTTGGTCAAGAGACTTCTTGTTCAGCACATCTTTTATTCTTCATACCTCATGAAGGAAAAAGTTAGTGGTTGGATACTCGGTTCCTGAAATAATATTTGTCACCTCATTAAAACTCCCAAAATTTGACAGACATTTTCCGCTTTTATCAAATTTTCAACGCTTAGAACATAATTAAAATCTTGATCTCTATCTCCATATCTTGGAAAGAATTCTTTAAACTCTAAGGTTGCTGCTAGCATTAGGTAAGTGCTATTTCATTGGGTAGGACATCCAAAATAAGTTTCTTTGTTAGTAATTAGTAATTGCAACTGTTTTGCAATATCACTAAGTTGCTTGATACGAGCTTCTGATGCAACCAAATATTTCACCCCTTCTCGAACACAATCGACAATTTCACCAATCTCGCTAAGTCCATCTTTGACCAATAAAGTCGTTATATGTCCACAACAAATGCACATGAAAAAGCGTCCCCCCGACATATGACTTCTTTTTCAAAGAGAAAACATATTTGAGAACCCTTAAAACTACATCATTATATCTAGCTTTGTCTACTGTTATTGTAGAAACTTCGTTCTCAATTCTCCAATCTGTGAAGCACTTTTGAAGAGCATCAACAACAATAACACCATTGTGTGGGGGTGACACATTACAAAAATTTAAGACTTTTTTTTTGTAAATGCCAATCAGATCAACAAAATGTCAGGTAACAACCATATACGAGATCTTTTGACCTGAAGTCCACATGTCTGTTGTTATGCTGACTTTATTCACACTTTTCAATATTGTTTTTAGCTTCTTTTTCTCAATTTTATAAGTGGATTCACAATCATTTCTTACTGTAGTATGATTTATCTTTTGTTAATAAGGAGTATTAGCTCTCATAAATTTATTAAGCGCAACATGTTCCATCATTGAAAATGGTTACTCATAATAAAATATCATGTGAGAAGCAAGTTCTCTTACATTTTTCGTATCATACGAGAAGTTTTTCACTGTGTTCACACATTCAGAACCTTTCATGGCAATAGTTAAAACCTTTTGCTTTGCAGAAGCAGCTATATGTGGAAGACAACTTGTCAAGTGCCTATGGAAGTGAGTTGTAGAACCTGATTAAGAAATAGACAATCGGTTTTTGCAATAGTTACATTCACCTTTCTTTACATCATTCTTAATCGCTATTTTAAAATCTTTCCAAACAGTAGAAGTTTTCTTCTTAGGTTTCCTTTGGTATGCATATTTTTGGCAATCCTTAGAGGGTTTTCTTCTCCACCAATAGTACTATCAATTTCACGGTTCTCATTATTATTATCACACTCTATAAAGGTTGTGGTAGTTTCATCTTTTTGTGTAAGTTCTATGTCTTCCATGAGTGGACTTGTAGATGAGCATTGTACAATTGTAACATTTTCATATGTGTCTTAAAAAAGAATTTTAGACAAGCAGCGACACTATTAGACTTCAAAAGGAATAACAAGTAATAAAGTCAAAATAAATGAATAACAATTTAACAACAAATGAATAACAAGTCAAAAGGAATCATGCTTAAAATAACGTATGAGTAACAATTTACTAAAATTTGCTAGAAATGCCAGCAACCCTCTAACCCACAAACAACCTCATAGTGAATATTATGAAGGCATCTTACTCAACTATAATCATGCGGACGATAGGAACATGTAAGTTTGTAACAAATATAGAACATTATAACCTAAAATTTGTGCAAAAATGTGCATTCTTTATTAAGTAATTAAACTTAACGAGAATATAAGCCACTAACAAAAAACTAAAGAATGAAAACTACTGCATTTAATTGATCTAGAAGTATTTTTAAAGAGAATATAAGCTATTAACACAAAACTAGAAGTATTTTTACATACTAAATTACAGACTATAAAAACACAATAAAAATAGCAGTAGAAAATTAACAAAAAAAATCAACACAAAAAATCAACAACACTACTACCAGCACAACCAATAGTAGCAGAAAATCAACAACAAAAATCAAACACAAAAGATCCAACAACCACAAAAAAATCAAGAAGAAAATAATCAACACACTACTTTTGAATGTAAAAATAAAGGGAAAAAAAATCTAAGAATGTTGATCAGATCCACACCATAGAGAGAACAAAAAGGAAATCGAGAAGAACCATACCACAACACACCAGGACAAAGAAAAAATACGAGAAATCGAGAAATACAAAGAATAAAGCTAACGAGAAACAAAAAAAAATGACAGAGAAGAGAAAGGAGATTGACAAACACCATACCCACATGCCACAATGCACTGAGACGAAGAAAATACAAAGTGCCACTAAGACGAAGAAAAAATAGAGTGCCAAACTGAGATGCAATTTTTTCCCCTCTTCTAAGCCTCACTGGTCACTCCCAAAATATCTCTATTATTGAGTAAAAACAACACAATGTCTATGTGCAACACATCCCCTCAATCTGAAAACGTCCCACCACGGGACTGTGCAAGCAATTAGATGAAGGAAAAGTCAGTCCTCCAATAACGAAATAAATAACCAGATGAAGGAAGAGAAAGAAATTGTGAAGGAAGAGAAAGAAATTGTGAAAGAAGATAAAGAAATTGTGAAGAGTGTTACGTTGGGAAAAGTAACCGTATGGTGGCTCGTTGGGAAGTGGGAACTGATGTAAATAGTATTTAGTGATGCCATACGTTGGGAATTGAAGTCTTGGGAAAAAGTTGAACGGCTAATAGCTAGTACTTATGTAAATAGTACTCAAGTGATGATGAGAATTTATGCAAATAGTATTAAAGTGATGTTGCACGTATTAGGAAGTGAAGTATTGGGCAGCACTAACGTTAGATTTACATCAAGAATGCCTAGTATATTAAAGGATTTTAAAAATTACATACTAAAGTTATTAATTTAATATTAAAGTATTCAATTATCATGATATAATATTAAATATGACCAAATAATATAATTAGAGTTGCTTACTCTTTATAAACATTTGACTCAATAATTCTTTTGTGAACTTAATACATTATTATAGTCAACATTATTCTTTCATCACCTTGTTATACATAAAGTAACAAAGTATATTGCTTATACAAAGAATTAAAAAGAATACATATAACACATAAAATGTATACAATAAAAGGATATATATAAGAATATATATATATAGAAATTTTAGGAGTATTGTGACGAGCCCAGAACGAGTCGAGTCGAGTCGAGTTTATATGAATTTTGATCACGAGTCTAAACTGAGTCGAGTCGAGTCGAGATTATATGAGTTTAGCTCATTTAATATTCATATCAAGATTAGTGATAGCGAACAACTCATTTATCAAATGAACCGAGTCCAAACTGAGTTTATACGAGTCAAGCTCAAGCTATTCACGAATAGTTCTGTTCATTTGCAGCTCTAATTACTCGTATCACACTCTCAACTAGATCAACTAGATTAACCAAATGACTTAAATCTTAAAATAAAATAAAAACTAAGAAACAAGAGAAAATCACCTCACAATAATATTGACTGAATACTCTATTATAAAATTTTGAATTTAAAACAAAATTAAAAATTCTTGTATATTTTGAAAACACAAAATATTTATTGTTACAACCATATTTGAGTTGAGTTTGAACGAGTTGATGTTGTCTAGTAGTGAGATGAGGTGAGAATTTTGTGAATAGTAGTAAGATAGTTTGTGAATAGTAGTAAGATAGTTGGAATTGAGTATTTTTTGAGTTTTGAGAAAAAAGAGAAAAAAAATTGAATAAAAAATATTATAAAGTTAAAATATTGTTAAAATATAGTTTTATAATATTATTTTTGGTTGGAGATTTGAAAAAATTGAATTGTTTTTTATTTTTTATTTTTTGTTTGAAAGTTTGGAAAAGTTGTAATGATTAGTTTGAAAATGTTTGTATTTAAATTATGTTTAGTAAAGAAATGAGATGAAATGTCAACTCGAGTTGTAATCTAGTCAAGGCTTTAATCAAACTCGGTTTAGCTTGCCTTGATTGCAGAGTTTTAATTTTTCAAAATTAAGAAATAATAAATGACAAAAATGAAATGAGTCAAAATTGCAAATGTATTAGTCAAATATTAAAAAATATACTAATTATTAAAGAATTGGCAACATTATAAAATGATCGAAACGTCCTATTTGAATTCAGAGATGAGTTAAATAAAATATTATTAAAATATTATTTTTTAATATTATTATTATTTTAGGATTTAAAAAAGTTAAATTATTTATTATATTTTATGTAAAAATTTAAAAAAATTATAATAATGAGATAAAATGAATTGAGATGAGATGAATTTTCAATCCAAACTGGGGCTAAATATTATATATTAAATAAATACTTCCAAATAATAGTGTATACATGATGGAAGGATTGGATCCAGAAATTTACAACTATAAACACACAATTATAGCACCAATGATCTAAAACATTTAGGGTCTGTTTGGGGTTGCATTAGAAGTCTTAAAAAGTTTAAAAGTTTTTTAATAGAAAAATTAGGTTGTTTGGATGTTTTATATTAAAATACCTTTTAATCTTAAATAAGCTAAAGTACATTTGAAGAAAAGTAACATTTTGATGATTTTCCTTAAACGTGCTTTTTTCAATAATGCGAAACTTAATTCAAATTTTAAAAAGATTGTTAATGGATGAAAATACACACAACTTTTAAGATAATTATAATTTTCAAATTTTTAAGGATATGATCATAATTTTTAAAAAATCAAATAATTGTCATTTATACCTCATAAAATATTTTTTTAATTTGTTTATAAACAAATGTAAACTGTTTAAAAGGGTTTTAAATATAAAGTTACTAAACAGTAAATAACTTTTTAATAGTATAACTTATTACTTAAGCTATAAGCCCTAAAATTATCAACTCTATTTTTTACCGTAATCCCAAACATACACTAACTGCTTGTTGAAACAATATTCTTTTAAGTGAATAAGGAGAACAGATTTATGATGCGTTTAGATGTTGAACTGAGTTGAGTTGAATTAAGATGATAAAATATTGTTAGAATATTATTGTTTATTATTATTATTTTAAGATTTGAAAAAATTGAATTGTTTATTATATTTTATGTTGAGATTTGAAAAAATTATAATGATGAATTAAGATGAGTTGAAATGAACTTCACCATGCGACAACCAAATATTAATTTGGACCAAGTTCTCGGGTCGTTGCGTCCGGACAAAAAAATCCAACACGCCTTCTTTCGGGTCAAAAGTCGGACAATAATTGATGTTGACTTGGAAAGTTTAGATTACGAAAAATTCTAATTATGGTCCCATACCTATTTTGATTTTTTTTTTTCTCTTAACAAGTATATAGCATATGAATAGTAAATAGAAGAACTCAATTAATTTAATAAAAATAAAAAAAATTAAAACAGATGTGATGTGTGGTGTAGACAACTGGATATCAAAGTTCATATATAAGAGAAGTTTTATAAATATAAAGAGATTTAACAAAAATAAATTCATAAACTGGCGTGATTTAATGTGTTACGATAAATTATAATACTAATTTTATTATATAATAGATCTAACATATCATAACAAATCACATCAACTTATAAAATTATTCTTATAAAAATCTATTTGTGATTAAAGTATTTTTATATATATAAATTCATATTAACTCAATCCATTCAATTAATCATTGTATATAAATAAATAAAAACCTATTTATTAAAATAGTTAAAATTCTTTTAATATTAAAGTGTTAATTTATTGAATTGAGCGTTGCTATTCATCATCATTATACACAAGACACTACATTTTTTTAAATTTTTCTTTAGTTTTATTCTTCTTAAACTTATTGAATTTTCTATTCATCATTCATATACTATACATTTGGTAAGAAAAAAAATGTGATGTGTAATGTGTGAGGCTGATAAATAAAATTTTTCTATTGAATTTAAGAATAATATAAAAAATTAGCACCGCTCTATTTGACCGCTAGGTCAATTGGCCTTTTATTTTTTTTCATATTTTTTTAACATTTTAAAATATATTAATATATTAATAATCAATTTTTAACTATTAAATAAAGAAAAAAAATTAAAATATATGAAATGTCAAAATGGGAGAGATAAATTAAGTGGAGAAAATAGCATTTTTCAAAAAATTATATACCCTATCTCACTCAGTCCTGATGGCCACCGATCGAGCAGGAGAGAGAACTAAATTTGAAACGCACGTTCGATGGTCGTAGAGAGTTTGTTCTAGAAAAGCTCTTTCGGTCTTTCGCATCTTCAAATTTATTCCTTCCCTTCTTCTTCTCTTTCTCTCTCTTTTTCTTTTTCTTCTTAATCATTGCCTCGCACCGTTTGGATCCGTACATACTCTGCTCAAGGTCTCTGATCCTCTCCTCTTCTTACTCTCGATATCCCTCTACCGGGTGCCAATCAATTACTCTTCTGATTCGGTAAGATCAATGGTTTTGGATTATATGTAATGTTTAAACGTTTTATTTATTCAGACGAAGATTTTCGTCTGAGCGATATTTGAATTGCTATTCAGTGTCGCATCCATTTTTCCCTTATCCATTTGGTTACTGAGAAAATGGAGGAGTGATCAAAATAAGAAAGAAGGGAAAAGTGGATAACGTGAAATTCAACCGAGCTAAAGTTCGTTCTTTCTTTCTTTTTTTCCTGATGAAAATGGTTAGAACCGTAGAATCGATTAAGTCATGCTCTGATTTGCTGTTCTGCTTAGATTTTCCTGGCAACCAAACAGTTAACGTGAGGTTGTGTTGTTGTCTGTGACTGATTTGAACCGATATGGATCCTGTACTGATCAGGTTAGCTCACAAGTGGAGAGGAAATGATTTCGGGGATAATTCGACGCAAAGTTGCTTCGGTATTAATCAAAATTTTGCTCTCATTTTTTTTTTCTCTTTTCTTTTTGTTTGCATTATTGACGGCGTTAACTTAGTCACTGCACGTGATTCTAATTAGCGGTTGTGTTTTAGTTTTGATTCAATGTGTTGTTAGTATTTTAATTGATAGCTTTCTTGTTTATGTGTTGATCATAACCAAAGGTATTAGGACAGTCAGTGCCAAGGATTAGGCCCTCAGTGTCGGGGCCAAGATATTACAGGAAAACTCAGAAGGAGGTACTAATAATGTTTATTTTGTTACTTGCTCTTGTATTTTTTGGTTAGTTTTATTTTCCATGTTGGTAATTGGAGTCGTTATAATCTTGATGGAGTAGGTTCAGTTATTTTCCTTAACAGCATCATAAGATGATATTACATGAGAAGTGTGGATGTTGAGGATATATATGGATTTGGAAAAAATCTCTTGCTCATTGAAAGATGCAGTAAATATGACTAACAACATCATAAATTGCTCCGCTAGTTATTGGTTCAGCCATGAATTGATTATTATAATTGTAGAACTTGGTAAAGCTTTTCTTTCCTGTCAATGTTAGTTGACTATAATTGATAGGTTGTGAGGGTTCCTTATATGTGCCTAACCAACATTCACAACCACAAAAGAAAAAGAAGAAACAACATAGCAACATCTGGCCTTACATTCTGATTGTATTCTGCTTTACATGGAAGGATGTATTCAGCAGAGTTATGAAGTAAAATTCAACCCATTTTACTGTGTTTGAAATTAAGAAAATGGTTTACCTCGTATTCTATCTACTTGCCACAATATTGTAGACATCTTCCAATACTATGAATATTGATCTATGCAGGCTTTCCTCGCTCGGCAAGGATTTGAATATGTCCAGAGCTCTAGTTACCACATTTTTCTAGGTGATCGTTTCGAAATTTTTTGTGAACAAATATGCTCTTGAAAAGAGCTTATTTATATGTGTGGTCTCTTAATCCCTTTCTATGATTGATTGCTTCGAATTCCTTTGTTATAGGAGGTCATGCCCATTCAAATCCAAGGTCAGTGAGTTCTCTTCTTTCATCTTAGCAGGGATATTTCCAACTATTTTCTATTTCTTTTTTGAATCCTTTTTCGCATGGGGGGTGTGAATTTTAGATGCAGACTTAGAGCATGTCTTAAGCACTACAATTCGAAAGATATTACTTTCCTGATATAGGAGATTGTAAACTGATAATTAAATGGTTTTGAACTATTTGATTTGAAGCCTTCTTTTGGAATTTCTCACCAAATTAATCACGTCATATAACTTGAGAAAGCGGGTGGTCCAGGAATAGGGTTGTACAAACCATGCTTTCCACTTCAGTAAAAATCACAATGCTTATTGACATTTGCAAGCTCACTCTCTTCTTCTAGCATTTAAAATTGTTTCTTTTGCTACCTCTGACGTACTTAAATTACGAAACTCTGGGCCTTCCCAGGTCTGAATCATTGGAAGGACAAATATAGGTTTTACTACCTGCAAGTTTTTCTCCTCCTTTGGTTTCTTGTTTATTTCCTTTTTTTTGTGTGCATGCAGGGAAGTTACTGCAATATTTCAAACAGGGGCCTTTGTCCAATTGAGGAATAGATCATTTTCTTCAGACAATGGTAATGTATTGCTTATGCTTCACAGATGTCTTATCCCAGTTTTGATACATTCACCTTTTTATGCTGTAGTGTGCTTTATACATATTGGAATTGTGTGGTTCTAATTGTTTCATTGTGTCTAGGGGACCTGGTTGAAGCTGTTGTTCCTTTCATGGGTGAATCTATAACTGATGGCACTTTGGCAAACTTTCTAAAGAGTATGTTCTTCTAGCATCTGCATTGTGAGCTGATTACCATCCTTGAGATTTGTGTTGTGTAATATGCTTTTGAATTTGTTACATTCTGGTTGCATATGCATGACTTGAATGCCTTACGTAACTTATTCTTACAATAAATTATGAGCAGAGCCTGGTGACAGAGTTGAAGTTGATGAGCCAATTGCTCAGATTGAAACTGATAAGGTAACCACCCCCCCCCCCCCCTCCCCCCGCGCAACAACAACAACACCACAAGTTCATAACTTGTAGAGATTGAATTGTACGTAGCAGTGTCTGTGGTGGGTTGAAGTTTGAACACTGCATTATATCAATGGCTGCTCTATATAATTTTGTCCTTTTAAGTACACCAAATGAACATTCACTAGTAAAATTAATATGATTGAATTTGTTTCCATGTAGGTGACAATTGATGTAGTTAGTCCTGAAGCTGGCACCCTTCAAAAGGTAATATTGAGTAATGTGGCAATATGAATTAGTTGAATGCCATTGCAGTACCACTTTTCCCTCTTTGAAAATGGATCAAATTATATTGTCGTTGTGCTGATCCTTTTTTCCTCTATCGTAAATGTATTTGGTTGTAGTTTGTGGCCAAGGAAGGGGATACTGTGGAACCAGGAACCAAGATTGCTGTCATCTCAAAATCAGGTGAAGGTGTGACACAAGCTCCATCAGAAAAAGCTGCTGCTCAACCACCACCGCCTGAACAGAAGAAAAGTGTAGAGAAGCAAACCCCCAAAGAAGAAACTGCCCCTGTTAAGGAGAAGATTAAAGAACCATCTCCGCCCCAACCCAAGGCAAAAGGATCTTCTTCACCTCCTAAAGCCACAGCTTCAGAACCCCAACTTCCTCCTAAGGACAGGGAAAGACGAGTAAGTTTTAAGATTTCTTCTTCATGTAGTAAGATACATCTTTGTGACTTTATTAGATATGCTCCTCCAATAGTAAGGAAACACTGACCTTATCTTCTCCTGCTCAGGTTCCTATGACAAGACTCAGGAAGCGGGTTGCAACACGCCTGAAAGATTCTCAGAATACATTTGCTTTGCTGAGCACATTTAATGAGGTTGATATGTAAGTTTTAATCATCTTTCCCTTCAACCTTTAAGGGTTAACTATGTCCCTTTTCTTTTCAAACTTCTTTTAACTAGGTTGATATGCAATTTCTTTCCTTTTCCTTTTTCTTTTAGAACTTCTTTATAATCCGATTACCAGGTTTTGCCTTGCATTTAATAAGCTGAATTCAACAACTGTCCCGTTTTAAGTGAATGTAACCCATGTTTCAAATTTAAAGAATGAGGAGATAAACTAGTGCAAATCATAATTGTGGATTTGAAGTGCTATTTCGCTTTTGACTTTGTTTCCTTTTTGTTTGCTGGATGACTGTTGAATGGCTCTCCTTTTCTCCTGTCAATTTGCTGTGTAATGCAGGACTAACCTGATGAAGCTCCGTTCAGATTATAAAGATGCCTTTCTCGAAAAGCATGGAGTGAAATTAGGACTTATGTCTGGCTTTGTGAAAGTATGTTCAAAGTATTAGGTCATGTGTGTAAAGTATTCTCGTGTGTCTGATGATTTTGTATGAGTGCTGTTTGTGTGTATTCATTATCTTTTTCTAATTTGGTTCAGGCTGCTGTTACCGCACTTCAGAATCAGCCAATTGTCAATGCTGTCATTGACGGTGATGATATCATATATCGAGATTACGTTGACATCAGCATTGCTGTTGGCACTCCTAAGGTATCCCTGAACTCATTCCTTTCAGAACTCAAGTTCTATTTAATTTCTCAAATTCTGAGGTTGAAAACCTTTTGTTGGCTGAACAGATACAAGTTCTCAATGTTTAACAACATAAGGTAGAGAAGGATTTGATTGATTGGAAGTTTAGGCTTTTAGTATCTTTTGTTTCCAATTGACTAACTAGAGCACTCAGAATCATCTACTGCCAACTGATCCATGTCTGAATCCATACTGCAATCTTCTGCAGTATCACTAGTTGTCCCTATTTTTAAGAACTAGACCTGGACTTTCAAAATCTATGGAAAGGTAAAAGAAATGATTCACATCTTTGAACAGATATACTTCCACAGATTAGTTGACTAAACCTAGCTTGGAAGAAGAACAATAATTAAACATTTTGGCAATTTTTCCATGTGTGTCCTCAGATGTATAAACATGCCTTGAGATTCGCAGGAACATTGTAACGTGTGGTATGGATTGTAAATGGTTTTATGAACGTACCCTTTTCTTTGGTTAGAATGCCACATTCACCTTATTTTGAGCTGTTTTTCAACTGTGTGACGTGAGCTTTTAAAAACTTCTCATTGAATTAATTATCTGTTTGCATCTAACCACCCATCATCAAATTCTGTTCCTATTCAAGGGCCTCGTTGTTCCAGTTATTCGCAATACTGATAAGATGAACTTCGCTGAGATAGAGAAGGAGATCAATACCCTAGCTAAGAAGGCAAATGATGGTTCTATATCAATTGATGAGATGGCTGGAGGTACATTCACAATATCAAATGGTGGTGTCTATGGAAGTCTTTTAAGTACACCTATCATCAACCCACCACAGGTAAGGCTTTATATAATTTTGTCTTGGTTAATTTTCTTAATTATTCTTTAGTACCATTGTCTAGTTATATATCTAAATGATTGATACAACCTTTGCCACTCTTTTCAATAGTTATAGTATTCTTATTGTTTTAATTATTTTTCTTAATACGTGTGTTCTTCCCTCTAATTCACTCCGTTGCGTATTTTTGACAGTCAGCTATATTAGGCATGCACTCAATAGTGACCCGTCCAATGGTTGTTGGGGGCAATATTGTTCCAAGGCCAATGATGTATATTGCCTTGACTTATGATCATAGGCTGATTGATGGGAGGGAGGCTGTGTTTTTCCTGCGCCGTATCAAAGATGTTGTGGAGGACCCTCGGAGGCTCCTCCTCGATGTATGAAGAATCTTTTCCAAAATTCCTTATTTTCTGGTATTAAACATGCAATTCGGTATCACCCAGAATAACATCCCAGAATTTAAAATTTTGTCGAGATGTCTTTTTTGATCTGCAATGACACAGAGTTATCAAATCGCTTGCTTTAGTTCACATTTCCAAGGACGAACCTCATCAAGTTATGGTATTAGTATTACGGATACTGGATTTGCATATCAAGTACTTTCATCTGTTGACATTTTGTGTCCTTTTGACGGACAGTGAATTCTTTTACGGATCACGTAAAAGCCTCAGAGTCTGTATAAATACAAGATCCTTGGATGAAGGATCGACACCGTAATGTGTACCAATGTTATTTATCTATTGGTCAGGGTTGTTATAACTCCATATTCTGTGCTATTATTACCGGTTTCCTTGTTCTTTATAGAGTTAGCATGGCAGGGTTGATAGGTTTTTCTTTGGCATCGGGTATTGGAGATAGTTCCGACTAATCTCGGAAGTGTATAAGCTCTCGGAAAAGAGTTTTTCATAAGTGTATCACGGATAATTCAAGGAAAGGACAATTAAACTCTTCCAGTTCGATGGTTCCAAAAGTGTGAATGCAAGTTATAACTACTTGAATTCAAGGCGACCCAATTATATGGCACCTGAACCCCCACTGGGGTGGGAAGGTTGATAATTGATAGAAGCAGTTCCTGTTTTAATTTTCGGCCTCCCTCTCTCTGGTTGGTCTCAATGATCTCTAACTGTATATTCTAGTAATTTCACATTGGAGGCAATGATCTCTAACCATTTTTCTTGTAATAGATGCCATTTTATTTGGGGTAAATCGGGACCGAACCATCATCATCTAGGAGTGCTACCCACCCCTATTGCCCCCTTCCTACACCCCAATCCCCGCATGGGGGTTCGGATTCGCAAAATTGTCACCAATTACATACCAAATTAGTCCATAATTAGCACTTGACATGGCTCATCTCCTATAAGCCAAAAACATACACTAGGTACTAAGCCGATGATTTAGTGTTGGACTGAAAAACTACCTATCTATAACAAAGGAGGAAGCAGTTGATCTTATAGAACCGGAACTTGTTTCATCTTGTAGATTATCCTGCTCAGGTGATAAATAGAAATCTCATGTCTGCCTCGGTTAATTTCCCAAGGGCCTCTGATGAACCACCTACAGTCCTGCAAAACAGAATTTGTTTCGTCTATACTGATGAGCGGACGATTATGGATGGATGACACGTTCTAAATTGTAGACAAATCACACTTTACCCTTCAAAAACGAGTTCCTTCTTTTCTTGCAGCTTCAGAATCCTCTCCTCAATTGTATTCTCAATAACAAATCTCACGATTCTGAAAATATGAAGACAAAGTAAGATTCATTGAAGAAAGGAGTAATCTAATAAGAACTTGGGATATTGGAGTAATCAACAAAAGGCAGCACCTAATTGGTTTATACTGCCCAATCCGGTGGATTCTATCTTGTGCTTGCCGCTCCACAGCTGGGTTCCACCATGGATCCATCAAGAAGACCTAGACACAGGTGCAGCACATGGAAGCATATTAAAACTTAAGAAACTACTAGCAAGTAATTACATTCAGGCATCCACCATGAAAACGCTAAAAGGTGTTCTTTTGTGGTATGTCATTTAATAAGAGCTAAAGAATGACCGAGTTAAAAACCGAAACCAAACAACTAAAAAATAAGTATGGCAGAAGGATATAGGTGGTAATATCATGAAAATGGAAAGGAATGAAGCTAAAAAAAAAAAACTTGATATACTTCTCATATGTAATGGGATCTTTTTCTCAATACCAAAATCAGCCAATAGTCTGAAACATGAGTTCCCTACTGCAGAAGAGAACTTTCCTTGAAATTCTTATATGGAGCCCAAGAAAATTCAACATAAACTTTTTTCTTTATTGAAAAATGAAAAACTTAATTAATATCTAAACACAAGTAAACAAGCATGGTTCATCGATGCGAATTGAACCTGAAAAATATAGAAACTAAAATCAACAAGATTCGGAAAGTAATTACTCACATGTGAAGCAACAGTAAGATTCAAAGCAACACCCCCGGCTTTCAAACTCATGAGGAAAATCCTGCAATCCGGGTCCTCAGTAAACCGCTTGATAGCAGCATCTCTTGCAGGCATGGACATGCTTCCAACTAATTGCACACAATTTATACCAGACTGCAACAGGTTCAATGCATTAATTACTTTGTCTACTTCCATAAAGAGAAAAATAATAATAGATTGAAATGCTCATTTTAAATTACCTTGTGGAGGGAATAATTGATGAGATCCAAGAATGATGTGAACTGACTGAAAACAATTCCTTTCGCAGAACCATCCCTTTCAATCATGTACCTAATTTCTTCCCTCTAGAACCATTTAAACTTAGTCAACAGCAAGTGAAAAAATTTATCAATTGCAATAGACATACACACAAGAAAACGCATAGGCAAATCAACAAAAATATAAAATGACCAATTATGAAAGTATAAAAACCCTTGCAAAGTAAAGACACTCAGAAATGGTAAACAGGTAAACATGCACAGAATTATCAAATGATCAATTAATTGTTTAGCGGTATGGCAAGTGAAAAAATATAAAACCGTTGCAATAGACATACACTCAGAAAACATAGAAGCAAATCAACATAAAATATTGATTTGCTTTGCCCAAAAAATTATATCAATATTTTTGGAAGGGATATTTACTAGAGATGAAAACAGTTTTCAATGACCACAAATAAAAAAACACTCTTGGAAAGGTACAGCAATTAATGGTTTAGCAATCCTGGAAGTTGGATTAGGCAACCTCCCAGATAAAAGAATCTTGAAACTTCAAAACTGAGAAACCTGAAACTTTAGCTTCAACATGTCCCTGTCGTTTAACACTTGTTTTTTCAATTTTTAAATAATAATTCCTTATTTATTTCTGAAAATGAAAAGACACTAAATAAGATAAAATATATGTTAGGTGACATAATGAATAACAACTTGCTCTCTTGAATGATTTGCTTTGCTATTTGAAATGTAATTTGAGAACATCAGCTGCTATGACATTTCAAGCGATTTTCTTGCAAGTCTACTAGGATATGTAGAAGGGTTTTTTAATTTAGAAGAATGAGCATAAATAAAATCACTTTCGCAATTGCCTTCGAAGATCTCTGTGTTCTCTATATTCACATAAAAAATGACAAGACATCATAAGCTGGCAAAATCATGTCAAGAAATATCACAATATATGTGATAATTCTTTAAGCAAATCTCATAAAAATAATAATTTTTGAAGCAAATATCACAAGATATGTGATTTGCCCATAGGATTTTTCTTTTTCTTTTTTCTCAAAATGTATAAAACTATCCACGGTGTAATCTGGACAAGAAAAGGGAAAAGAGCATGTATTATGTAACAAGTTCATTGACAGGTACCAATGCCTCCATTTTTGTGCTTGTCTGAAAATCATCAAGTTGTATTCTGTTTAGAATGCTTGAGGATCTGTACCCCTTAATGGTAGTTTTAGAAGCCTGATCATCATCCACATTTCTAGTTAAATCGACCGTAAGTAATTTTGAACATGAAGGGCAAGAGGCTTGTCCCAAGGAAGCACAGAAATCAATCAGACAAGCCTTACAGAAAACATGCTCACAAGCAGTGACCTGTAACAATAAGAAAAAGCTTTTAGGCAGAAAATAAACCAAGGACCAGGTGTTAATCTACTTATAAGAAGCAAAGCAGGGCAGGGGCTATCTACAAAGCAAATGCACTACTTCAGGATAAAAGAATATATATTTAAACTTGGTCATTCACCACCCAATAGCGAGTTGTTGTTTATTATGTCACTGTCACCAAACATGATATTCAAAGGTTTTTATTTCTCCTCCAGAAAAGTAACAAAATTCATAGGTAAACTAGATTGTGCATTTGGAAAAAATGAAGCACTTATTATTTGTGTTAACTTAATTGGAATTTTTTTATTCCGTCTCATCCCTCAAGAATTTAATTAAAAAGTTATATGCCCATATTTTAGAGTAGGTAGGTATTTTTTTTTTTTTGGTGCTGGGGGAGGGGGGGGGGGGGGTGGATATTATATCCGAGAAGGAAAAAAAACTGTAGCCGAGAAGATAATTTACCACATTATCTTCAGCTGGGTGATGACAGATGCCACATACTCGTTCAGTATTGTCATTACTAGCCATGTTTGCACTTCTTAGTGCCGCAGTTCTAGAATATACCACTAGGTAAGGATGATCAACTGCCTGTGATTTTGCACAAAAATTAAATTAGAGACATTGGCAGATGAGATTAGTCCACAACACATTATCTTTTTTTATAGGTACAATAATGTTAATATAAGCGCAAAAAGGACACAACCCAAGTATACAGAAAGTATACAATAGGAAAAATCCAAATAGCAAGATGACGAAAAAGAGCATAATTCTAAGAACTCCAGAAAGCTAGAAGAATGAATACTATTGTGCACCGCCATCCAAATATTTTTTTTTTATTAAGTAAACAATTGTATCAATAAAATAGGCATAGCCCAAGTACACAAGATGGTATACAAGAGGAAACACCTATCTAGGATGAAGAAATGGAAAACTGCCATCCAAATATAAAGAAAGTTAAACATAATGGCCCTTAAATCTAACAAAAGCCCCTCACAATCTTCACAAGAACCAAGCAAAATTGTTCCCATCAAGCATAACGAGACCATCCTCCAAACCCCTACGTTGCTTGGGCGCCTTGGGGGACTTTGCCAGCATGCCATCAAATTTACTACCTGCTGGGCCATGACCCTTGCAATCTCAAAAGTACAAAATATCATATTGCCCATGGATCCAGTGCCACCTCACAGCGTAGCAGAAAGATGATCAACGCTTCCTCCACTCTGCTTACACATGATCACCAGTCCATTACTACAGCACTCCTCTTTTTTGATAAGTAGAGAGGGTGCAACACGACGACTTCCAAGGAAGTCACCCATCCTAATAACTACAGCATTCTTCTTTCTCAAGTTATCCACCGTTAAGAATTTCCCGGATGCTTCCAACCAAAAATAGAATGTTACGAGGGCGCCTTAGTTCTCCAAATATTCTTCCAAGGAAGCATGTGGGCCATCTTGGAGGAAGAGTAGGTGGTAGAAAGACTTGATCTCAAATGTCTCTCTTTTGGAAGCAATATAGTATATTTTAACAGCCCAACCACTTCTCAGTCTAAGAGAACACAAACAATTGAAGAATGAAGAGATCATCCCAACCTCCTAACCATGCACATCTATAATGAAAGTAATATTCCATTCGAGTCTATTCTCATATTTGTAGAAGTTATGCTATCGACATCTCATTACAGCATGAAATGCTAATTGATGCCAGGAAATCTGTCTTCAATTGGCTAATCTGCAAACAATAAATGGTGCCAGAACATGACCTAGACCCATGTCCCACCTCAAATTTAACACATGAGAAATCCACATCCATGTAATTTTCCACCCCCACCCGAAAGACCTGCTAATCTCATTGGTACATCCTCCCAAAATACTAATATAATACCTTCTACCAAGACTCGACAGTGCCCCTCTTTGTGGCATGCCATAACCATTTGTCCAACAGAGCTTTAAAGACCAATAATAGGTTTTAACCTCCAAACCACTTGAAGAATCAGAGTGCAAATGCTAACCCACTTAATGAGGTGCTTCACTTCCTCGACACTCCCATCCCACAAGAAATCCCATTGACGTTTCTCAAGGCAATGGGATGCATCAATAGGAATGGGGAAGAGAGCCAAGGAATATGTCGCAAATTGGAAGGAGTACTTGCAATCAGAGTGATCAACTGGCCTAAAAGCGTGCAAGTGGAATGCAACAAGATTGACACTTCACTAACCAAAAACAAAGCACATTTACAAAAGTGCACTTCTTGGCACTTTCAGTGTTTGCTTAAAGAGCAAAAAAAGCACATCTTGGTAATTTCTTTGAAGAAAATGTAATATATCAATTCAGGACCCAAGAAATGATGTAATAAAATTCTCTTAAGTATATTAGTTGATATTGAAGATCATTTATGTTCCATTGTACCACATGTTGACATATGTGATGTGTATGCTTTGAACCTGATATAATGGTCTGTCTTTCTAGATGGATTGATGTTTGATTTCTTATGTTAGCATAGAAGTCAGTACCTACAGTTATTAAGCTTTTCTGGTCATGGACTTTTTGGTAGATTTTAATTCAACAACACACTTTAATTTGCTTATGGCTACCCGGTATCATAGATGTGTTTATTTATTAAAGCACAAGAGAGTTATATAGATTGATATGTTTAAATTTTATGTAATTAGCTGACTACTTGATTGTCCTTTTATATATTACTCTAATAAATTGAGTTAATATTTAAATATGTGACCATCTTGCCTTTCAAGTCTTTTTTTATTGTGTTTTATGTAATATTTGTTATCATACATCATTTAAAAAATGTGCACTTTGCACGTAGGCTGACGGTGTTTGCACTAAAGTCTTGCGCTTTAACCAACACTAGACTGCCTTTAGATAAATACACCCAGCTAACCGGCATTCCATTTTCTCAATAAGGCCATACCAAATGAATTTTTCCTTGAATGGAAAAGGGAAGATCCACATACTTCATAGGCAGAGAATATAGGTCCACAGCATGTTACCAGCTTTTTACTTCTATAATTTAAATCTTAAGTGGGCTGAATGCAGAATGCAAACCCCACCCTTCCTTGACTGTCGGTCGGTGGCATGTCTGACTTCCACCAAGTCAGAAGTTCAAAGGTTGGTAGAGAGAAGAAAAAGATGAGGAATGTAGGATGCAAACCAGTCTTTAAGAATAAGATAGATGGGTAGAACTCTAACCTTGGTCAGTCAAGTCTATTCATCGGAAGATTCTGAAAAACTTTCTTAATCGGGAACAAAGTTCATGTTCTGATAAAAAATTTTGAAAGGCCAAAATAGGGATAAATAATTCCCAAATGAAAAGGCTACACATGATTAATGCAAGCCCTCACTTTGTATATTTATAACTACAGCATGCATACTTTAAAAAGGGAACCAAACCGCTACTCTGTTTTATAGTATAGTTGTCATTTACCTGTCGCAAGCGTGTGAGAAGGTCAAATATGTGAGCATAGTTATTCATCACAGTTCCTGCCTGAACATATCTGTAAAGAACCAAGCAAATTTATACAAAAACACTGAATTAATTTTATACGATTGATGAAGTAATTCTTTGTGTTGGTGTATACCAGCACATTTAGAAAAAGTACAATCATTGAATGGAAATAAAAGAATGGAAATAATTTTTTCAATTTAAAATTTTTAAAGGAATTTCAAGAAATTAAAAACTCACTCAACAATTTTTCTGTCGAAATTTGTGAAATAAAAATATAACAAAAAGAAAAGAAAAGAACAAAACAGGACTCTACGTGTTAAATCCCCCCCCCCTTTTTTTTTGTGAAAAAAAGGAGAAAAAGCAAACAACCCATTGCAGCAAAATCTTGAACTTTCAGAAAAATTAAACCTGAACCTTAAGCATCTAGACTGAGGTGAAAGATGTTAATAACAAATGCATAAACATGTGAAATCCAAGATTGAAACACAAAGAAAAAGAGATTGAGGTGATGTACGTATTGAACTGCGCCTGACTGTCATTGTACAATGATTCATAATAATCTTGTTCTTTGATGTCGAGGGTATCCCGCCTCAATGAAACCTGCACAAAAACTAGGGAAGCATTATACCCAGAAAGGAAAAAGGAGAGGGTGAAAGACATAAAGCAATAAAACTTACAATTCTAGGAGGAAGTGCTAGATCAGAAGCCCTGCCTTTTTTCGTGCGTCTTAGCACTATGGTTTTTAAAATTTTGTGTTTGAGCAAAATCATGGCTCTGCGTCCCTCATCACTATTTACATATGTTTGTATTGGTGTAGCAACATACTAAAAAGAATCAAGGATTAAATGGTTTGTCAGCAATGTGAAAAACAGATGCCCCATAAGCAACAAAAAGAAAAACAAGAGAAATAATTTTCAGTACTCACCTTATTCCACCAACAAAAATGTCTCACAGAACTATGAGGACAATTGGAACATTCTTTTGAGGAACTGCATGAAGCCATCAGACTCACGAAGATATGAATAAAAATGACAGCAAAATTTAACAAAAAGTATTTCAAATGATGATTGGAGAATGGAGAATAAAACACACAAGAAAAAGATAAAACTAAGTATAAGAGAACACTAAGTATAAGATAAAACTAAGTATAAAAGTTTTTTTATTAACATCCACCAATTCTTAAAGCCCACGCAACAGTATGATGTGCTACAACATTTTCTTACTGTGAACTTGGAAAGTAGAAAGAGTAAAAACAAACAGAACACGTCATTTGAGCAAGATACGAATCTATAGCATTTTTCATTTTAAACCAATCACAGGCCTCATATTTTGCAAAATGAGAAGATCTGAAAATGTCCCAGAAACCTCCCAATGGAAAGATGTTTTCCGTACAAGAAAAATAAAGACATACTAGTGCTAATTGTATGTCAAACTAGTACTAGTGAATCAAATTATACACTACCAACAAATGTACACAATTAGTTCATATTTGTAGACAAGTCATAAACAATCCTGAATCTCAAAGCATACCTATGATCAAGTGTTCTGCAATCACAGTCCTTACACAAGTAGTAAGAATATGGTATTATTCTCAGGAAGCGAACCTGTGTAATTAGCGTTGCAACCATATCAGTTTACCAGAGACAGTTGCCTGATTGTAGCAATTTACTCAAACATTTTTTTTTTTTTTGATAAGTAAAAAGGTTTTTTTTTTCAAACATGCATTCAACTTACCAAAGAGTAAAGTTCTCCAACACGGTTCTGAAGGGGAGTGCCACTTAAGGCCCATTTGTATGAAGACTCTAAAGCAAGAACAGCTTTTGCAGTATTACAATGTCTAGCTTTTATATAATGTGCCTATTTGAAATAGAAGAGCTATAAGCATTTTTAGATCGAAGAACTACTTCTGGAAAGCATAAGCCCAGGTAGAAAATAACTTTTGAAGTCTTTTTTGATACAAAAGGACCACAAACACTCTATAGAGATCCATGGATGCAAATAAATAACAGAACAAGAAGAAAATAAACAAGACATTGGATTTGGCATGCAAGCAATACAGGGAAAAAGCAACTCCAAATTGTTATTAGAATGTGATCAGATTTACTCTTTTTCTTTTGTAGATATGGTTTGACGAAGAACGTGTTCAAATGGAAACAACAGCTTCTACTTGAGCGTAAGGGACACATTTTTCACTGGGCCAGGCAGATTCTCTTGGAATCACATCCAGCAGTGGTTGGAACAGCTCGCAAAATCCAACCACAATACAAAAAGATGATTCTGGGCAGAGGCCCATTCCAAGCTTAAAAGGCTTCTGTGAAAAAGCAGCACCACAGTGTCTACCTTATCACTTTATTTTTGGTTGATAAGAATCCAATTTCACAACAAGAGAAAAAGATAACCAATCAAAATAAATTAACAGATAAAATTCAATAATTTATAAGCAACATAAGCTTTTAAGCACTTAGGCATTTGAACTGTTTAATATATATCTGGTTTACAACCCTTAGGGATTGGCTCAAGTGGTAAAGGCCTTGGCCTTGAGGGTATGATCCCCCTCAAGTCTAAGGTTCAAATCCCCTTGGGTGCAAACAATCTCTAGGGGCCATCAAACTGGGGGATTTTCCCCTTGAATTACCCAAGGTGCACTCGAGTGAAACTCCTTACCAAGGGCCTGTGCACCCCCGGGATTAGTCAGAACACTGTTCTCGGACACCCGGTGCCAATAAAAAAAATATAAATATATCTGGTTTACAATATTTCCAATCAAAAGATATTGTCTAGCCATGTAGGTATTCATATCAATAACATTCATATTCAGGTCATATTATGTCACACCATATGTAGATGTGACATAATATATACCTGGTTTAAAAAATATCCAATCAAAGATATTGTCTAGCCATGCAGGTATTCGTATCAATAATATTTATATTCAGGTCATATTATGTTGCATCACACGTAGATGTCATGTCAAACCTGGAAAAATACACCTACCCCTCCCCCACCCCAACCCCAAAAAAACAGGAAAAATTCTTCTAACATGAAATTATGAAACTCATATAATCTTAGTGCAAAATTCCCCAGTTAAAACGTAGTCTATTGTTATAATCCTCCCTTGGGAATAAATTATTACTTATCAAAAATAAATAAATAATCCTCCCTTGGGAATAAATTTTTGTCCCAATACCAAGGGGTTAAGCATGTCAAGCCTTTTATGTAGTTTTAACAGGTTAAGCATGTCGAGCCTTTTATGTAGTTTTAACTAGTTACAAAATATTATTATAAAATTTGAGAATTCAGAATCACTATACCGACCACACCTGGCTCATTAAAATGAGCCATACATGCATAAAGGTACCAATCCCTGTCATCGATTGTGAATGTGTAACTAGATGCTTGTTCACACACACACACACAGAAAGACAGAGGCCATAAAGCAAATTCAAACAAAAGCAAGAAGAATGAAAATTTCCCATTGCAAATAATTTATACAAACTTACCTCATCCAGAATTACTCGTTCCCACCTTATAGCATGCAGAAATGATTTTCCTCTGGGAGAACCATCTACACCTACTGAATGTTCGTTTCCAAATCTAACTCCCCTATCCTTTTCTTTGTTGTTCTGGTATGGTGTCTTTTTACGAGCTCCCTTCCTTTTCTTGCAATCATATTCATTCATCTTGTCTTCAGCAGGTTCTGTTTCCTGATTTGAAATGACAGTTTTGCTTTTTTTCCTTGCTTGTTTAGACTGTTTCTCCGTTCTAATAGCATCAGGCCCGCAAAAATATTTCAAGTGAATTGACAGCTTACTATCATAAAATGCCTTGCCACAGTAAGGGCATTTTTTCTTGGGTGGCATCACGTACTTTCTGTATTCAGCCTCAACAATAGAGTACGTTGTAATGACAAAATCATATTCTCCAAAATGTTTCGAATTCTTCCCTCTATTAGCCCCATGATAAACAAGCACCTTGGTGCTTCTCTCTGAAGTAAACCGATCAATCTCACTCACCCATTGGCTCACAGCAACCACAGGACAAACCACAAGAGTGGCTTTAATACCAGCCAAGTCTTTGGATGGGCCCGGTAATACAGAGGATTCATCCGGTTCACAAATCATCTTCCGAGTTCCCCGTTGGGCAAGGACAAGTGCAATTGCTTGAATGGTCTTCCCCATTCCCATCTCATCTGCAAGAATTCCCCCCCTAGTTGTAGATTTTTCCTGTTTCAAAGCCCAGGCCAACCATTCCTTTTGGTACCTTAGCAAAGGCATGATCAATTCCGATGGAGCCTCAGAAGTTTCGGCAATTATTTCATTCTGATTATCCAAATAAACTTTATCAAAATTTTCATCGATCCATCTCTGATGCTCTTCTTCCCACTGATTCCACATTAATCTTGGCTTTGGGACCCTATTTTTTGTTGTTCTTTTATGCATTTTCTTCTTGCTCAGCCCAATGAAATCAATTTCAACTGCTTTTTGCTGAGTAGATCGGTTTCCGCCTATAGTTCCACAATGCATTGCATTATCTTCACAACCTGATTCTCCATACTCCACCACACTCTCTACCCCACTTGGTTCTCCGTGCTCCACTATTTTCCATCCAGCCTTCCTCGTTGTCAAACCCTCATTGTAATTCTCATAATCATAACCATCATCTTCCCAATCATGAACCTTGATTGTATTTTTTGGTTTCTTGTTCAAGTCCAAATCCACTCTCCCTCCATTCTCTTCATCTACACTTAGACACCATCATTTGTCACTTATATATAATTTAAAGCTAAAATCAACTGCATCACATTTTACAGACTTGTCTGTTTCAAGTGAAAATAGCTCCTCAAGAACACTTTCCCAGAATTTTCAGTTCGTATGTAAGCTCCAAGTACCCCATTACATTTCTCCAGCAAACATTTTCCCCAAGAGTTTTTAAAACAAATTCGATGGTTGCAATAAAATAGGAAAAAAATTTAACAGAAGATTTATCTGGCATCACAACAATAACAAAGATGAAAAAAAATCCAAAAGTACCTTCTTCGCTGGTATCCGATAGCACATAAACTTCGGAATCGGAGCCTGCTTCATTAGAGCTATCATCACTTAGTTGTTGCACCTCCACATTGCTTGATTCTAATTTAGACATTATAACTTAAACTTAATAAGAGTGTCAAGCATTATTAAAGAAAATTCTGGAACTTTATCCAGTTCCATATCAATCCAAAAGCTAGAGTTCGAGGTTTTACTTCATTTTCCTTTCCTACGTTACAGTAAGCACATAGAGCTACAATGTTAATAAATAAACGAATAGCATAGAAACTGATTAGGCTCTTATATCGATTAATCCAAATGCTAGTCTATAAATTTATTTTACTATATATATATATATATATGGATAATGCTAGAGCCGCTGGGAGCTCCCGCTAGGCTCTTTCATGTGTTTTTTTTTTTTTTTTTGGTTCTGTTTTTACATAGATTTTTTTAACATTTTTAAATAGATTTTTTTATTATTATTATTTTTTACTTCGTGATTAAGGAAATTTTTTTTTAATGATGTTGTGAATTTTTTTTTTTTTTTTTAAATATTTAAAAATGTTAAAAACATCTATGTAAAAAAAGAACAAAAAATAAACACATGAAAGAGCCTAGCGGGAGCCCCCAGCGGTGGCTCTAGCATTATATGTGTGTGTGTGTGTGTGTGTGGCATTTTCCAGTAAACAAACAGTCTTATTTCAAAAAGGAAAAGGAATTATTTAAAAAAAAAAAAAAGGAAAAACAACGCATGCTAAATCTTTACCAATTTTTTTCCCAAACATTTTCAGTAACCCCTCGATGATAGAAAGAAAAACCTCAAGAAAAAAAAAACTATAAAATTAAAAACAAGAAAATCGAGTTCGAGAGTTTACCATCTATCGGATTGTTAGAGATTCGCCTACGAGAACGAAGCTCCATTGCCTATTCACCCAACCAAACTCAGAAAAAAAAATAAAAACCCAATAAACTTTAGGGTTTGTTTAGGTTATCGCGAAACCCTTTCGCGGTTCGATGGCGGAAGGATAAGAAGGCGGTCTTACCGTGCCGGCCACACAGAGAGAGAGAGAGAGAGAGGGAGTGGGGAATTCCACACGACTCCACGATGAGAAAGCGCTCTTTATATAAGTGGCGAAGCGGCGGGAAGTCGATCAGAGCTCTTTTATATAGAACACCGGGATTGTGTATTGTATATATCTTCGAGGAAGCATCTGTAAAAGTGAGCGTATCAACGCTGTTAAAGTTTTGAATGAAGTGGGCCTACAAGGAATTCAATCCTTTTAACGGTTTCGATTGCAAGATATATGCAAACAGCCGTGGTGGCCAATGCAGGTTTTCTCCTTTTGCACCCCGTTTTAAAGCTAATGCCGTTTGCTACTTTTTTTTTTTGTTTTTTTTCCATCTAATTTGGAAAATAATTTAAGAAAGACTCACAATCCATTTATCTCATTATCACAGTTTTTTAAATTTTTATATAAAATATAATAAATAATTCAACTTTTTTAAATTTTAAAACAATAATAATATTAAAAAATAATATTTTATTCAACTCATCTAAAACTATTTCATCTCATCTTACTATCCAAACGAACACTTAATATTTATCTTGCTTAGATGCTTTTTACTTCTCAATCGGGATTAAATACTTTAATAAAATGTTTGATGGATAAAATAGAATTATAAATAATTATGGTAAATATGTGAGGTTATTTTTAAGAGAAAATATATTTACAATCGTGAATTGTGCAATTGCCGCGTAATCGCTTTGAAAAAAGTTAATAAAATATGGGACCCACATGAAAAAAATTAATTTTTTAATAGTGGATCCCACTCTTTTTCAAAGCGATTACGCGACGGTTGCAGACTTTACAGTTGTATGTAGAATTACTCTATTTTTAGTAATTATGTTTGTAAATTTGCAAAAGAGCAACATCTTGAAAGTCACCAATGCACATTGGAGACTGATAAAACTATGGAAAATTATAGAGCCACCGGTGGCTCCTGCTGGGAGTCACCGATAGCTCTATTATTTATTTTTTAATGTATCTTTTTTATAATTATCTTTTCTCTTATTTTTATATAGATTTTTTTAACAATTTTAAATAATTAAAAAAATAAAAAAATTTATAATATTATTAAAAAATAATTCTTTAATCATGAAGTAAAAAAAAATTATTTTTTTATTTTACTTCGTGATTAAGGAAGTATTTTTTAATAAGTTTTTTTACTTCATGATTAAGGAAGTATTTTTTAATAATATTATAAATTTATTTTATTTTTTTAAAATATTTAAAAGTATTAAAAATGTTTCTATAAAAAAATAATTATAAAAAAACACATAAAAAAACTCATACTAGAGCCAACGATGGCTTCCAGCGGGAGCCACTAGAGGTGGCTCTAGCAGTACTCTAAAACTATATGGTTTGAAGCACGACAAACAACAAAGAATCATAATGTTTTTTTTTTAGCAAATCACAATGTATTAATGGACAAACAAGGCCATCTTTTTTCTTAACAAAAACTAATTATTATATAAGTTTGTCTTTTCAGAAGTTCAAAAACATCAATTACTTAACATAAGTTAATTTACCAAAACATCAAAAACATCAATTTCTTAACATAAGTTAATTTAAAAAAAAAAAAAAACAATTGCTGACTCAGTGACTATTCCATGAATAAACTAGTATAATTGACCAAAAGATTAGAGTAATTTATCAATCATTGTGCTCCATCAAATTTATTATCTCGGCCATTCACCATATAGTCAATATCAATTACACTATATAAAAATGAGAAATGATATTTATATTTTTGAGATATGTAAATCTCGTGTACTCTTTTTGAAAAAGTGAGTATATCTAAGATCCACATAAAAAAATTATATTTTTAATAGTACACCTCACATTTTTTCAATGGGAGTACGCGGGGACTTACACACTCGAATACTATATCTAACATTACACTATAAAAATAAAGGGTTGCTACCGACACAAAAAGATCCCACAAGAGGGATTCCACAAATTGACTTGGCACATTGCCACTTCATCACAAAGAATTTTTTTTTTCCTTTTTTCTTAGTTTTTGTTGTCCCCATCATCCCCCCCGCTTCCCCTGCATTCTCAAATCCAGGGGACATTGTCGCCACCAATTTTGATGTTGTCGCCATCAGTTTCGATGTCGTCACCGTTAGTTCTAGTCCCCGACGTCATTGCTCCCAATTTTCGTCTCCGACGTTGTTGCCCCTCACTGATGTCGTCACCTCTCACCAGCAAGTACACATCTCTATGTGAGATAGTTTGAAGAGGGTTGCACTAAAGGGTTTGGCCTTGGGAGGTAATATTTGGGAAAAGGTGGGGGGAATGAAAAACACAAAAAATGAGAGGAAAAAAAAAATTATAATGGCATGAGACTATGTCACATCAGTTTGTGAGATCCTTTTGTGTCTCTAATAATTTTCATAAAAATATTAGCAGCCATCTTGACACAAGTTTTTAATAATTTGTACCATCCATTACGATTGACATTAGTCATTAAGGAAGTAATAAATAGAAAATTCAATTATGTCCATAAATAATGTCATGAAAAGAAAATTAAATATTGTCTACTACGATGACTTGTGGCATGGAACAATGAACAATCCCTTCACAATTTGAAATCCAATCTGCATACATGATTCCGGGGTACACCTACTACTCGGTGCCAACATTCTTTAACAATTCTATTGACTCTTATCAGTAGGTACCAATTATGAGGGTAGAAAGAGTAAGTTATGTAACATTAATTTTCTTGTGCATGGGTGGATGAACCATTCAATTCCTTTTTTAAATCTCTCCCCTATAATATGTTTGGAAAACAAATAAGAATCCATATGAAAAACAAATGAATAATTGTCATTGTTAAAGTTGGATCAAAATCCCCTCAAATTTAGATGTTTGAGTTCTCATCCTAACGTGAGAGTTTTAAATAAAAAAGAGACACAAAATGAATCATACAATATTTATTTATGCCTGTGTAAATTTTTCAAACAACATTGAATATTCACTGTTGTATAGTTGGATCAAGATCACTTTGAGTTCGTATGCAAATCTAAAGGCTTCAAGTGAAAGAGAAATAAACATATACAGTAAGTCCTATATAATAGGGGTGTTACCCGTCCCTACAGGGTGGAGGAGACATTTTTCTCCTCGTCCCCCACCCCCGGAATGCGGGGTCGGAATACCCTGTCCTGGATAACAGGGTGCAGGTGGGGGGGGGGGGGGTCAATCCGTCCGCCACCCCCCTCCCCAACTAAGCCTTTGGCCCAGAAGCAATTTCTATGACATTTTTTGCCCAGAAACTGCTGAAATGGGCCTAAAATAGTCCAGAAACAACTTTTGGGCCCATAGATTAAAAAAAGTTACATGAATAAAAATAATATATATATGATACAAATTTAGTAATTTAGAGTAAATGAAGTACTAGTACAGACTACAAGTCTACTACCTAATAAACTAACAATAATAATTAAGCTATTACAAAAATAAAATTAAAGGGTTAAACAATTACAAAATTACAAATATAAAAGTGTCCAATGGATATTGTATCATCAACATTACAAATCATTGAATACATAATACGTACAAATGATTCAAATTTCAATATTCTAGGGATCTAAAGATAGAGTTGTTTGAATCTTTGACTGTGACATTTGGGGCGGCCTGGGTAGGTAGTCTTTTGAGACTTGAGTACATATTCATATTGCAATGGAGGTAGACGTCGGTTGTGTCGTCTCATGTGTTGCTACAACAATAAATACTAAAATTAATACCGATGAAATCGAAATGAATATAAATAAATCAAAATAATAAAATAAAAACAACAATTACCAGATGGTCCAAATCCAGACTGATCACCACTCTCTTCGTTGGTTTCCTTAAAATCTAAAATATCCGAAACATAAATATCATTTCTCATCGTCCAACTCTGTGTGCATATCAATGCTTCCACAGTTGTAGGAGAAAATAAATTATGGAAATGATCCAATATGCGCCCTCTGGTACTAAACGTTGACTCTGAGACAACGGTGCTAATAAGGATGACCAAAATACAGCGGGCCATCTCAGAAAGGATGGGATATTTATTTGCTGCCGCCTTCCACCCTCATAATATATCGAAACCATCATCATCTTGAATAAGATCCCCTAACAAATAGTTTTCTAACTCCAAAACCACCTCCGTAAATTGACGAACTAGTGTGGGATTCTGTGCGAGGGTCTTAGTCCATGCCGATCTACGCTTCTTTGTTGCCATAGTGTCTAGAAGAGGCGTTGGGTTAGGTGTAGGTGTAAGTGTAAGTGTAGTAGATGCAGTACCACCCTTAATTACATTAAACTCATCATACAATTTAGTCAGGGTATCTCGGGTCATATCACCAATAAGATCAGCTCATGCCTGATTGTGCACAAGTCTCAAACCATATAACATGCCTGAAATTTTCAAACAGGGATCAAGAATAACAGTCACATATAACAAAATATTTAGTCTACTCAAATCTCCCCAATATTTGTCATATTTGACCCTCATGGTTAATGTCATCCCCCTCATCCTTAGATTGGAACCCCTACACATGTCGTCTAATTCTTCTTTCGCCCTACATATTTGTTGACAAAATTCATAAGATGTAGGGTACAGAGAACCAGAAAACTTCAATGTGACATTGTAAAAAAGCCCAAGAAAATCAACAAAAGTAGAAACTACCTCACAATCATCATCATTAGGCTTTCCTAATCCCCTGTGCTCATCAAAATATTTGACATATTGAATGTCATCATCACCCAATAATTGAAAGGCTGCCTTATATTCTTGGGCCGCCTACAACATCAAGAAAGTTAAGTTCCATCTAGTAGGAACATCAGTACAAAGACTCTTCTTCGATGTTATGCCCA
The DNA here is from genome assembly GCA_022457165.1 of Juglans mandshurica. Classification (NCBI taxonomy): domain Eukaryota; kingdom Viridiplantae; phylum Streptophyta; class Magnoliopsida; order Fagales; family Juglandaceae; genus Juglans; species Juglans mandshurica. Next base: position 26,280,525 of record CM039620.1, on the reverse strand, counting down.
TAGTCTTCGCAGCAACCTTTAATTTATCCAATTTAGAAGAAGAAGACCTCACAAATTTCACAGTCATTCTAACTCGTGCAACCGAGCCATCAACATCTTTCAACCTTTTAGTCACAATTATATTCAAGATATGTGCATCACATTTAACATACAAATATTCACCACCCAAGAATGTCTTATTCGCCTCTCTAAGATAAGTCTTTAGATACCCCAAGACGATATCATTAGACGAGGTATTATCAACCGAAACTGTCAAAACCCGTGCCAACCCCTACTCCTTTATTGAGGCCTCCAAGACCTTCCCAATCATCTCACCCTTGTGATCAGTTATTTGACAAAACTTAATAATATTTTTATGAAGAATCCAATCAGAATCAACCAAATGAATAGCCAAAGACATGTAATTGAAGTATTGGACAGAAGTCCAAGTATCGGTAGTGAGGCAAACTACCAAACCCGCCAATTGGCCCCTCAAAACATGTTTATCTTTTATGTACATCTTTTTAATATCCTTTGCTACAATGTTGCGAGAAGGAAGTGTAAATCTAGGTTTCAATTTTTGGACAAGTTCTTGGAACCCTCTCCCTTCCACAAACTAAAATGGTAGCTCGTCTATGATAACCATACGAGCTAACTTCCTTTTACACTCATTGGCATTATATTTCGTATACCCCTTCAATGTTGGACCTCCACTGCTTCCATCCTTCATTTTGCTTAGTCTAATATCTAGTCTCAATTGACTCTTCTCCAGTAAGAATCTTAAAATTGGACTCTTATTTCATTGTTCCTCTAAATGGACCTTTAACTGGGATGTCCCATATTTCCTATAGTGACATATATATATTTTTCCACAATAATTACATTTAGCTTGTGGGTTATTAGGGTCACCACCATTTAGTTTGGTAAAGTGAGATCAAACTATGGAAAGAGGTTTCTTGCCCTGTGTGGGCTTAGGGGCGGGGCAAGGTGTACTCCCACTCCCAGGGGTTGGAGTAGGGTTAGGTTCTGGGGCAGGGGTACTGGTACTAGTAGGGGCATGGGTACTGGTAGGGGTAGGAAAGCTATCATTGAAATCCCTTTAAGAAGACATTCCTGATTCCACAACATAATAAAAAACTATAAAACCAATCAACACAAGACATAAAAAAATCATAATAATACACCACACCTGAAAAAACAAGGCAAAGTGCAAAACCAACACAATTTAGGGGTTTTGGATTGAAATCCCTAAATCAATCTAGGGGTTCGAATTGAACCCTTAAATAAATTGATTTAACATTTTGATTTAGGGGTTTCAATTGCAACCCCTAAATTGAAATCAATTCAGGGTTTCAATTGAAAATTTGAAACCAATTGAAACCCCTAAATCAATTTATTTAGGGTTTCGGTTCCAATTGATTTTAGGGGTTTCGATTGAAACCCCTAAATCAATTTATTTAAGATTTCGGATTTGGACCTTAAACTAATTTAGGGTTCCAAATCCAAAAACCTACAAAGTACAAACTACAAATATATATAAATATATATATATATATATATATTCAAACACAGTGACAGAGGCGACATCAATTTCAAACACATGCATGAATCAGAATCCACAGCACACAAATTCACGATCATTCTCATCCTCCATCTCCGATTTAACCCATCATTCCTCCAATCCAAAACTTAAAAAAAAAAAAAATCTAGGTCCAGAGTAAGGACTAGGAGTCTTACCTTTGGAGTTTGGCGCAGCAAATGATGGTGGTGTTCGTGCAGTCGTGCGAGAGAGAGAGAGAGAGAGAAGAGATCAAGAGAGAGAGACTGAGAGAGCGAGAGAGAGTGAGTCTGAGAGTGAGAGAGTCTGAAAGAGAGACAAGAGTTCGAGAAGATGTTGGGGGGACTTACGATAAAATGAAACAGCGTTGTTTCACTTATGGACTTGTTTTCTTTATATATATAATTTAAATATTAATTAATAATTTAATAATTATGCGGGCAGGGGAAAAGGGAAGCAGGGCTTAGGTCCCCTGCCTCCACTGGCCTCCAGATGTGCGGGCAGGCCCCCCCGCACCCCGCATGAATAGGACGGAACCCCCGCCTTGCCCCAGCCCTGCATAGGCGGGGGAGGGGGCCGGGGCAGGGCGAACAGGGCAGTGCAGCGGGGTGTGGGGCCCCACTGCCCACCCTACTATATAATTTATTTACGTCCATGTAAATTTTTTATGCACTATTCAATAAATTTCTTAAAAGTTGATTTTATGTGTATGTTTTTCTCACATAAAATTATTAGTATTTTTCTAGCTATCATGGTAGCATCATTAGTCATCGTACATGATCTTGTTAACGATGGTGGCCAATAATTAGAAAATTGACCTTTTTGACTTGATAATATCCATTCAAAAGAAAAGATATGGAATGAGAATGAAAACCTTTCAATTTTTTATTTTGACAATTATGTTACTTCTGGTAAGCCAAGGGGAAAAAGAATGTCAAAGTCACTAACTACAAGAGGAAACTACAATTCAAATGATTACGACACTTCTCATTACAACAAACAGACAACTCAGGAAAAATCATATGAAAACTGCCCCAAACCAAATCATTAAGGAACACCGTTTCACATATTAAGATGGTGATATTGTTAATAAGATAACTCTAAAACAAGAGTTCCAGTTTAATAAATTTGTTCAGATACGCAAAACTACATATTTTGAGGCATGATGAGTTTTAACTCTCAATGACCACCGCCACTACTAGACCCACTTCCGGATCCATGGCCTGCACCACCACCAATTCCAATTCCAATGCCGATACCAATTCCAATGCCTCCTCCATGGCCACCACCATGACCACTTCCCGCACCACCCCCTATGCCTCCTCCAGAACCACCACCGCCTCCGAGACCCCCACCTGCACCAAACCCACCGCCATGACCTGACCCTCCACCTACACCACCACCACCTCCAGCTCCTCCTCCACCTCCAACACCACTACCAGCTCCACCACCTCCTAAACCACCACCTGCACCAAACCCACCCCCGTGGCCAGATCCTCCACCTACACCGCCACCTCCGCCTCCACCTCCTCCTCCTCCACCTCCAACACCTCCACCACCTACACCACCTCCAGCTCCAAAGCCTCCACCATGCCCAGAACCCCTGCCAACTCCACCGCCACCACCTCTGCCTCCACCACCACCACCGCCGCCACCCCCAATTCCTCCTCCAGTTCCACCACCTAAACCTCCTCCGGCTCCAAAACCTCCACCATGACCTGAACCGCCTCCAACACCACCACCTCCCCCACCACCAAATCCACCACCACCTCCTACACCCCCTCCAATACCACCACCATGACCTACACCACCTCCAACACCTCCACCGCCACCTAAACCCCCTCCTCCTCCAGCACCTCCCCCAATGCCACTGCCTTTTCCACCACCAAAACCACTACCGTGACTACCTCCTAGCCCCCCTCCACGACCACCCCACCTACCACCACATTGTCGTCGGCCCCCAAATCGACAATCATCATCATGGTACCTAGTTTTGTCAAGCTTGTCATCTCCAAGACTGATTGCACTCAAATGGAGGACAATGCACATGAGAAGAAGACTCAAAGGGAGCCATTTCGAAGAGACATCCATGGCAGCTTTGATATTGCAGCTCACTTAGTTTGTTAGCCTTTTGTATGGAAGCTGTTCTTATATAGGCTTCACCTACCAGCCAATGCTGTCGCAGCTCAATTAAACAGCACTCGTCGATGGTTGCATTATGGTCATCATGGGACGCGTTGGAACCGTTGGGAGGCTGGCTGGAACATTAAATGAGAAAATGGAAGTCAATGAAGACTCGAAAGATATTGCGTGGGACTGGCTAAAGGCTAAATCAGTAAGTGATCACACTGATCATGTTAGCTAGTCTGTTTAGTTCCCTAGCTATCCAATGTGTCACATAGTTCACTTCATCATAAAACCATCGATTATGTCAATTAAAGTTTTAAAAAGTTATTAACCCAACTTGCAAATTAAAACCTCTGCGGATATGCAAACATACTGTTCTCGTTTACCTTGTAGTTGGTTTTTTACAACGTGTACTTAGCCAATAATGACATGTTAGAAATTGAAAGAAACGAGATAGGTTAGCATATCAGAGAGAGAGAGAGCCGCAGTAGCATGTCATCATTTTTTTCCAATCCATTCATGCCTGCCAGCATTATCTGATCGAGGACATTCACGAATCACATGCATGCGGAAATAAAAAGACAAGTTGGGAGAAGGATAACACCGATATCGTTTTCAAAAGTTCGTGGCTTAAACTAGTAACCAATAGTCTATGGTCACTCCGAACAAATATATAGGTAGAGACCATAATAAATGCTCAACTAATTGCAGAAGTTTGAGTTTTGACTTTTCTATATATTTTATATTAATTTACGTGGCTCATACTTGTATGTATTGGACGCCCGTGTTTTGTTTGACTGTGATGAAACAGATTATCAACGAATCTAAACCGTTTAAAAAAATTATATTCAGCAGCTGTATACCACATAGATCTGTTGGAAAGAAAAAAAAAAAAATACGTTTACTCAATATATGGATGTGTGGTATAAATTAAGCTGTTGAGTAAAATAACTCATTGTTTAGGGCCGTTTGAAATTTAGACTAAACTGAAATCAACTCAATTTAATCTAATTTTAAATTAAGACTAACATCTAAACATCCTCTTAAATATATCACTAAATTCATCTCAACTTAAAATCTTTTTACACGTTGGATTTACAACTTTTTTCAACTCAACACATTTTTATACGTGAGATCCGCAATCTTTTTTCAGCTGTCTATAAATTCATCTAAATTCATATTAACATTCAAATACATCTAAACTCATTTTAGGTGAGCCCCATAAAACTTGCTCCACTATTTCAACTCATTACTATTTAATATTCATGAAGAACTCAACTCATCTTAACTCAACTCAACATTGACTTATTAATGGGACGAGACCAAATACTGCAATATATAAGAGTTTAATGATCTCTGCCTACACCATATGGTGCATGCACGACTTTTTTACATGCATGCGTAGGACTTGGTCAACTCTACCGACTCTCAAATCAGATCAAGTCCATCTTAATTCTGAATCCTGATCTACATCTAACCGTACGTATGCCGGTGATGAAATTTGGATCGATATTGTAGAGAATATTGACTGAGAAATGCACATCAACGGTAGAATTTCTTTTGCCTTATGGCCGGCATAGATTCCGTGCGATATTTCCGTGCACGTAGCACTAGAAGTCTATGTTAAATCGGCTCGTTTCATCCCATGCATGCAGATCGATCGCGTATTATTGAAGATTGGAAGAGCATGCAGGTTTTAATATAAATTAGCTATTCGTACACAACTTAAATTGTTCTAATTAATAAATTTGTAAAAAAAGAAAAAGAAATATGAAATTCAGGTATGAAAACAATGTGCTAAATAAAATAGCTAATGACATTCTAACACTACAACAGAAAGTGTATTTTGTGACAGAGAAACTGTCACAAAAAAATGGTAAACCGTCACTAAACATATTTGGTGACGGTTTGAAACCGTCACCATGACCGTCACCTAAAGTGCGTCACAGAAAACATTTGGTGACGGTTTACTGTTCAACCGTCACAAAAAATATTTTTAGTGACGGTTGGAAGTGTTCCGTTCTGTACAACATTCGAACGTTCCTTTTTTTGTGACAGTTATGAACTGTCACAGAAAATAACGTTCGGACGTAAAATTAAACGTTCGGACGTTATACCCGACCGATTGGCGTTCGAATGAGAGAAGTTGACGTTTGTTGTATATCGTTCGAACGTATCATATTTACGTTCGAATGTTAATGCGTCCGAACGTTAATTACAATAAACGTTCGAACATTTGTTCGAACGTAAACGTAAATGTTCAAACGTAGCGCGTTTAATGTTCGGACGTTATTTCGAATGTAAACGAAGGAGCGTCCGAATGCAAGTTCTTTGTTCGAACGTTAGTCGGTTTAACGTTCGAACGATTCAATTGTATTTACGTTCAAACGTTTGTTACAGTGTGAACCAACGTTCGAACGATTTTTATTTACATTCGAACGTACAGATCAGAAAGACTAATTTCATAAAATTTAAAAACAAAATACCAATGGTATCATATTACATACCCAATTAACAAGTAACAATGTCTTATAAAAGTACAAAATTAGATATTAAAACTAGTCAGAAATATTGATAAAATTTATTTCTTCTTTTTCCCTCGCCCACGGGGATTCTGTTGCAATGACATAACACGCTCCATTTGCACCACCATCTCTCGTTGCACTTGCTCTTGCACTTCACTGCGTATTCTTTCCTCTTGGTCTCTCTGTTGGTCCTGCAAACGCATCTCTAAATGAGACTGTCGTTCTAAGAGAGACTCTAACTCTTACTGTCTCGACCTCATATACTCATTCTCACGCCGTGCAGCTTCTAAATCTACTGTAAGATTATTAATTTGTGAAGCCGATGAGGTTGAGGAGGATGAACATTTATGCTTGATAGATCGTCCCAAACCTCTTGCCATACTAGACTGCGGCCCGAGCACTTGGGTGAATATGTCTATGTCACTAGGAGAGGATTCCACAGAAGTCGACTGCATCTCCAACATTTTGCTCTGCAATTTAAAAGGTAATGATCGTAAATAATTAGTAACGTATTAAAAGAAATAGAAATAAGAAATAAACTATTAAAATGTTCTATAAAAAATTTATTTAACAAAATTAAAACTGCTTACATAATTATCTGCAGCGACAGGATCCATCCACTCACTATGCTCATTAGTGTGAGCAGCAATATAGACATGAATGAGGGAAAAGTTTTTAGGATCATCACGTTTCTAACAAAGTGACAATATTAGCAATTTTAAAAAGAATTAGTTAGTACTTATCAGAAAGAATATCAGGAAAATAAATGAATTATATAATTTTTTAATTACCATTTTTTCAGCAAGACGGTAGAATGACCTTGAACCGGCACGATGGTGGACAGCCAGAACGGATCTATTCTGTGCATTTGTAGAACTCAAGTGCTACAAAATATATTAAAAATGTTAATTGTAATATGTATACATATAATGTATAAAACGAATATGAATGTAAATAATTAAAAGATATAAATGTAAAATACCTGATAATCTGGAGATGCGAAAAGATCACAACACTTTCTCCAATCATCTAACTTCATCTGCTGAAAAGGAGACTGCGCAGCCTCTTCCAACGTCTCAAACTTCTTGAAGTGGTCATGACATCGTCCTTTGTGATGTCGGAATGGTGTAGCCATCAACTCATTCACGATTCTCAAATCCTCGCTACGGCCAAAGTCGAGCTATACTTTTTTGATAAGGTAGTTGGTCCTATCCCATTCGAGATTATATTCTCCATATTACACAAATCTCGTCACTCTACTAATTTCCACGTTAGTAGAAATTCCGGCAGCACCTCCCCATAATTCTCCAAGTATACATGTTCAAATATCGGGATTGTGACCCTACGAACAGTATACCCGAAGAACAGTAGAAGAAGATACCGAAACTTCATATTAAACGTGGAAAGTAGCGAGTAACAAAAATGTGTAATACAGATAATATAATCTCAAACTGTCCACACTGGACAATTCAGGAATCAGTGGACACATAAATGTACACTGATTCCCAAACGGGTCTAAGGGTATTTATGCAATGTCACACGCATCTAGCAAAAAATCATACAACAATATCTCCATGTTGTTTAAATTAACAATGTCACCTTCAAGTAGTGTTATATTGTTAAACTAAAGAGGGATGGAAGATTATGTGACCCTACGTTTCGTGTCTTGTACACAACGAGGGAGAATGATCTTGAAGAAATGTTTAAATTTTAGTCTAATTACTTAACCGTCACAAACTGTCCGACCTTGACAACTCTCAAGGCCGAAGAGACTATGACAGTCAAGCAATTAAATTGAAATTTTAACATTTCTTCAAGATCATATTCCCTCGTTGTGTACAAGATCATTATTCTTAAAGTATAATTTTAATTGTTATACTTAATTTCAAAGGTTATACTATAGTTTTAATTATTATAATTCTTAAAGAGTTACTTTTATGCTTGTTATTACTTAATTTCAAATATTATTATAAATATTTAATTATCATACTTAAATTTCAATGGTTATACTATAATTTTAATTATTATAATTCTTAAAGAGTTACTTTTATGCTTGTTATTACTTAATTTCAAATATTATTATAAATATTTAATTATCATACTTAAATTTCAATGGTTATACTATAATTTTAATTATTATAATTCTTAAAGAGTTACTTTTATGCTTGTTATTACTTAATTTCAAATATTATTATCACAATTTTTCAAATCCATATCACAACATATTCACAATAACTCACAATATATTCACAAAATAACATGCCACATGTATTAACAAAGCCTAATGACAATATATTTCTAATAATAAACACGATATTTCAAATTTATATCACAACATATTATTATAACTCACAAACAATATAGAAAATATACCAACAATAATCACAATATGATAAAAAGTAAGCATAAAATAACATGCAACATGTATTAACAAAGCTTAAGGACAATATATTTGTAATAATGTAAACATATTCAAACGTCATTCACAAATAATAATTTAAATATTTCAAGTCTATATCACAATAACTCACAATATATTCACAAAATAACATGCCACATGTATTAACAAATTTCTAAACTTTAGTAAGCAATAAACATGTATTAACAAAGCCTAATGACAATATATTTCTAATAATAAACACAATATTTCAAATTTATATCACAACATATTTAAAATAACTCACAAACTATTTACAAACTATACAAACAATAATCACAATATGATAAAGAGTAAGCATCAAATCACAAAAAACATATTGATAAAGTTTAGAAATATACCTAGCACTCACAATATCCTCTTACAAATCAAAATCTTCAAACTTCCCAAAACAAGCAATCATTCAAAAAAATACAACACTAACTTATTAGAAATATTCTATAACAAAAACACATTCTATAAATATCATAAAATTTAAATAAAGACAAGAAATAAAAATATTATCTTACCAAAACTCAACTCTCTCTCACTCCAAAACTTAACTCTCTCTAACTCAACTCTCTCTCACTCTAACTCTCTCTCTCTCTCTCTCTCTCTCTCTCTCTCTCTCTCTCTCTCTCTCTCTCTCTCTCTCTCTCTCTCTCGCTCTCTCTCTCTCTCTTTCTGTTGCGCGCACGGGAGAAGAAGAAATAATGCGCTTCCTCCCGTGCGCGTACTGATTAAGTTCTAAAATTATTAGTTTAAACGTTCGAACGTTTAATTTTTACGTCTGAACGTTATATTCTAAAATTATTCCCGCCCAGAACGTTCGGACGTTTACAATACACGTTCGAACGTACCCTTCTTATGATATAACATAAAATCTAGCGGGAAAGTTCCCGCACTTTCCTCATATATGTTCGAATGTATCACAATTTTTCGTTCGAACGTTCGTAGATTTATAGATAAACGTTCGAACATTTAACTTAAACGTCCGAACGTATATTTCATGAAAGTGTTACCATATTTGAGCGGGAAATCTCCCGCACTAATTTAACTAACGATCGAACGTTGACAGATTTGATGTTCGAACGTATAGTATAAACGTCCAAACGTCTGAATAATTACACAGATACCTTAATCGAGCGGGAAAATTCCCGCCTCTTAGTTTAACGTTCGAACGTTAACTTGAAACGTTCGAACGTACGATTCCTACTATACTTAACTTATAGTATAATAACTATACTACATTTTATATATCTATAACTATATACTACATTGTATAGTATGATAGCATAATATAATTTAAATGATAAACTATACCATATATATAAATCAATAATATATATTAAATTGTTACTTATTAAATTCTTTATTATATACTAACTTATAGTATAATATATATACTACATTTTATATATCTATAACTATATACTACATTGTATAGTATGATAGCATAATATAATTTAAATGATAAACTATACCATATATATAAATCAATAATATATATTAAATTGTTACTTATTAAATTCTTTATTATATACTAACTTATAGTATAATATATATACTACATTTTATATATCTATAACTATATACTACATTGTATAGTATGATAGCATAATATAATTTAAATGATAAACTATACCATATATATAAATAAATAATATATATTAAATTGTTACTTATTAAATTCTTTATTATATACTAACTTATAGTATAATATATATACTACATTTTATATATCTATAACTATATACTACATTGTATAGTATGATAACATAATATAATTTAAATGATAAACTATACCATATATATAAATCAATAATATATATTAAATTGTTACTTATTAAATTCTTTATTATATACTAACTTATAGTATAATATATATACTACATTTTATATATCTATAACTATATACTACATTGTATAGTATGATAGAATAATATAATTTAAATGATAAACTATACCATATATATAAATCAATAATATATATTAAATTGTTACTTATTAAATTCTTTATTATATACTAACTTATAGTATAATATATATACTACATTTTATATATCTATAACTATATACTACATTGTATAGTATGATAGCATAATATAATTTAAATGATAAACTATACCATATATATAAATAAATAATATATATTAAATTGTTACTTATTAAATTATTTATTATATACTAACTTATAGTATAATAACTATACTACATTTTATATATCTATAACTATATACTACATTGTATAGTATGATAGCATAATATAATTTAAATGATAAACTATACCATATATAAATCAATAATATATATTAAATTGTTACTTATTAAATTCTTTATTATATACTAACTTATAGTATAATATATAAACTACATTTTATATATCTATAACTATATACTACATTGTATAGTATGATAGCATAATATAATTTAAATGATAAACTATACCATATATATAAATCAATAATATATATTAAATTGTTACTTATTAAATTCTTTATTATATACTAACTTATAGTATAATAACTATACTACATTTTATATATCTATAACTATACACTACATTGTATAGTATGATAGTATAATATAATTTAAATGATAAACTATACCATATATATAAATCAATAATATATATTAAATTGTTACTTATTAATTCATCAATAAACACCATAAACTCATAAACTATTCACAAAATTCACAAACAATAATCATAATTATTTCAAGAGTAAGCATAAAATCACAACAACATGTATAAACATATTGCTAAACTTTATAAATATAACAAGCACTCACAAAAAAACCAATAATCTAATTGTCAATAATATTATATAACATCTTAATATATAACTTAAACATTTATAATATAATATATTATAGATAAAATTTTGGAAATTAAATTGAAGAACGTTCGAACGTAATAATAAGTACGTTCGAACTTTCTGTGTATATAAGGCCAAAACCGAACGTCGAAACGACATTTCGGTGCCCGTTACCATCGTCTTCTCCGTTATTTGCCACCACGCCTCTGTCACCGCCGCCGTCAACTCCGCCATAACCGTCACTAAAATGTAGGCATTCATCTTTTATGCAAATAACATGTATTTTATTGAGATTTAGATTGAGATTTGGATTGAGTTTTGTTTAAAACCGGATAAATATTACCAGATGTTCAACTTCATTTTCTGGCCACCACGGCCAGTCATTGGCCGAATAGTCACCGTAGAAATGTTTCTTGAAGTGTATACTTCATTTACATGGTGACATTTCGGCATTTAGACCCTTGTAGAGAAATTTTCGAGATTTCAATAATGGCTGAGTCGACTCAGCCATTCTGCGTCGAAACGTTCGAACGTTTCACCGTGACATTCGAACGTACAACGTTTAAATTACAGAGCCGTTACGGCTTCCACGTTCGAACGTTAATCGTCTTACATTCGGACGTGAATATTATTAAACGACATACGTTCGAACGTGAATATTTACTTTCGCACGTAAATCACATACGGTCGGACGTTTAATTATAACATCCGAACGTAGTGATTTTCTACATTATTCATGCTTCGACGTTCGGACGTTCATATTTACGTTCACACGTAAAACAAATACGTTCGAACTTAAATTCGAACGTATTTGTTTACTGCTTATGTTCGAACGTACATCTGTACATTCGAACGTATTTGTTTTACGTTTGAACGTAAATTTATTTACATTATTTTACGTGCGAACGTATAAATTAACGTCCGAACGTTTTTATCTTTAACGTTCGAATGTTAACGATAAAACGTTCGAACGTTAATGCAGAGCATCTTAAAATTAATACAAAAAAATGCATTATTGTAAATAATTTTTCTTTTCCTTTTCTATTTTCAGGATATGGCTCTTCCACTGCATACACGAAAACGAGGGAGGGAAGGAGCCACGTCGGACACTGCCCGTACCGGAGCTCGTACTGTTATGGTAGAGAGAGAGAGGTCTTAATTAATGAGTTCGACGAACTCTGTTGGCAGTAGACGAACCTAAGAGATGTTTTCCTCAGTAGAGGCTGGGGAAATATCTGCACATTGAGGGGGAAGGTATACCCCTCAATGGTTCAAGAATTCTATATGGGGATGTGTGACATGCCTCCAGATGCATCCTCTCACACCGTGACTGACGCGGTGTTTCTATTGAGGTATCGGCAGATGTCATCGGCGAGCACCTCGGGATTCATCGAGGTGCTCAGACATTTACACACTCAACACCCCGTGAGGATGTAGGCACTTCTACATCATCTACTGGCCGGGGATGTGAGCCAGCATCAGCCAGAGATGCAGGCCAGTCAGAGGCTGAGGATACTGGCGTCGAGGCTCGGGATGATGACCGAGACGAGGATTTCTACATCCTCACCGGGAGGGATCGCATGCAGATCGAGCGGAAGAACGCCTTCAACCAGATCCATCTGCTGCATTTCTTCCGCATGTTGCACCTGATTGTTGCAACAAATGTCGATCCTGTGGCTCATAAAACCACATTTAGTCGGCTTCGGGCACAATTTTTGATACGAGTGGCACGTGGAGATCCTATAGATTTTTCACTGCACATTTTTGAGAGGATCCGTTACGAGGCGAGCATCGTCTCCACGGATAATCTCTCATATGGTGTCCTCATCAGCCGACTATTACTTGCACGGGGAGTGCCGACCCAGCCAGAGGAGCGGGCCAAAGATCAGATGAGCCCCCTCGACATGACCACGCATCGGCGTAGCATTGGACAGGCGAGGGGACGTCAGCCACCCCTGTAGAGGATCTAGTTCCTCCGACGCAGCATGAGCCAGGTCATGTCGGGAGTACTAGTCAGCATACGCCGAGTACATCTGCAGGAGATGTGTGGCCTGCTTGGGTTGATGCGGTCATATCACATCTGACTGCGCATATTGATCATAAGATCGATCGATCGCTCGAGGCTATATCGGCGTCTGTTGCCGAACTCACCCATCGTGTAACTATCCTCAATGACAAGGTTGATACCTTGACGGAGGAAGTACGGAGTTCGACTTTTGCAGATAACGTTATCATCTGACTGTTGTTTACTACATTCTATCATTTTTTGTATTTTATTTTTAATATTTGTAATGAAAAATATTATTGAATATTTTTATCGTTTTTTAATTTCAATTTTTAATCTTCTTTGATGTTATAATTTCCAACTTTAATACTAAATCACTGCATTTCAAATATATATAAATCAATAATATATATTTATATATTACAAAGTGTGTATATATAAATATATACAATTCAATTTTTTAGACTTGTTCACAAATTATGCACAATAAAAATCACATAATTTTTAAATTAAAGTCATTTAATTTAAATTTACAATAAACGTTCGAATGTTATTACTTAACGTTCGAACATTGGTGCAAACATTTTACGTTCGAACGTAAAATTAATAACATTCGAACGGTTGCGCCAAAACACTTTACGTTCCAACGTAAACAGACATAACGTTCGAACATATATGTGACGTTCGAACGCATATGTGACGTTCGAACGCATATGTCCCATACGTTCGAATGTAAAAAAATCTCATTCTATCTTTAGTGACGGTTTACAAAAACTGTCACAAAAAATACCTTTTAGTGACGGTCTAGGGACTGTCACAATTTCTCAACCGTCACTAAAAACCAATTGTGTTGTAGTATAATTTATAAAGTCAGTGGCTATATACGTGACTTAGAGCATTAGCATTGGTTTATGCATATGCATATGTAAAATCACCTCTTTTACATATTCACTTTGCCATTCAAGTAAAATTCTCACATTGGCGTATACATATTTGAGACAAAATAATAATATTTTATTATTATTAATTTTTTGCTTAAATCAATTTTTTTTATATATTTTATAATTAGTATCCACTACATACATTTGACATTAATAATACAAATGCAATAATAAAAAATATAATTTTTTTGTATATTATATTAAAAATATAATAAAATGAAAAATATATATATAATATATTATAATAATAAAATGAATATGTAAGTGAAGGTTTGTTGTGTTGTTGAATGAGAGAGAAAATGAAAGGATTGTGAGAGAGAGTGGAAGGAGAGAGAAATAATAATTAAAAGATTTGTAGGGTAAATAGTGGTTATCCAAATTTGGATAAACACTGTTCATAGGTAGCTAAATATTTGGATATGCATAAGCCAATGTGGAGGATTTTAGGGTCATATTATGCAAATATGACTTTGCATATGCATATGCATATGCATAGACCAAAATAAAATTAGTAGCTATGTATAGATCATCGGAAACTTATATATGAAAAAAATCCCGGAGTTCTAACTTCTGAAAACAAACAACAAAATAATTTCTAATATGAGGCAGGGAATTAAGCATAGGAAAAAAAATCCCGGCCGGGAGTTCTGACTTCTGAAAACAAAAAACAAAATAATTTCTAATATGAAGCATTGGAATTAAGCATAAGACGAACACCTTTTGAACAAAAACTTGATCATGAGTATTAGCACAATACCTTAGTTTTTTAGAATACTCTAGAATATAGAATTTTTACCTTTATGTTATTATTGGAATCTTTTGTAACAGAATTATTCCTCTTGTAAAAGTGTATAAATATACACTGCCACAGTACCAATAATATAATCTGGAAATTCAGAAAACCATTGTGTCTAACATGGTATCAGAGCAGCTCGACTAGCTGTCTCGTGATCCATGGCTCCGCCCACAAATTCTTCTCTTCCCCAGCCTCACTCTTCCAGACTTTCTTCATTTTCACACGTAGTTACCACAAAACTAACTACAGAAAATTATTTGTTCTGGCAGGTTCAACTATCTGCATATCTTTGAGGTCAAGACCTCTATGGATACATTGATGGAACCACTTCTTGCCCTAAGCAATTTTTATCTGTTGATGGCACTAGTCAGCCAAAAGCAAACCCAAATTACCTTATCTGAAGGAGAACAGATCAACTGGTGCTCAGTGTTTTGTTCTCCTCCCTCTCAGATTATGTTCTTGGTCAAGTGCTCTCATCAAGCACAGCACAAGGGCTATGGCTCTCCTTGCAATCAATGTTTTCATCTCATTCACAAGCCAAAGAGTTCCAAGTTAAATTTCAGCTTGCAAATCTTTCCCGTGGTGATCTTTCCATTACAGAATATTTTGAAAAGGTCAGAAACCTAGTTGACACACTGGCAACAACGGGTAATCCTCTTCCAGACAAGGACTTTGTCACCTATCTTCTCACTGGTCTTGGACCAACATATGAAGCTTTTGTGACTTCAGTCACCACGAGATTTGACCCTCTCACATCACATGAGCTTTATCAATTACTACTGATTCAAGAGAGTAGACTTTCTCATGTTGCTAATATTACTAAACCTTCCATTGAGTCTTCTGTTAATTATAGTAGCCGAGATCAAATAGGAAGATGTCATTTTCGCGGTGGCCTACAAGGTAGAGGACGTGGTGGCAGATTTCAAAACAACCGGGGTGGTCGCACTTCATATAACTCCTTAGGAAACTTTTCTCAAACACATGGTGGCCAAAGACCCAACTGCAAAGTTTGCAACAAACAAGGGCATATTGCCCTTCAGTGCAGATACAGATTCGACCACTCATATCAAATGGATCCCCCTTCCTCTTTCTCTGCCAACCATGCCGCAAATCATGCCTCTTCCACATCCTTTTCAGACCCAACCTGGTACCCAAATTCAGGAGCCACTGACCATATTACCCATGATCTCAATAACCTCAACCTTCACAGTGAACCATACTCTGGTGTAGATACAATTCGTGTCGGTGATGGGCCGTGCCTTCCCATCCAACATACTGGTGACAACTCCCTTACTTCTAACTCTTTTTCTTTTACTCTGAAAAAACTTCTTCACATTCCTTCTATTTCTAAAAATCTAGTTTCTGTTTTACAATTTTGCATCCATAACTCTTGCTTTTTTGAGTTTCATGCAACTCATTTCTTTGTGAAGGATTCTCAGACGGGGACAACCCTCCTCACAGGTCCAACTCGTAATGGCTTGTATGCCTTTCCTTCAATAAAATCCGTTGCTGCCTCTCTTAACATCGGAGAACGGACCACTCTTCCAACTTGGCATCAAAGACTCGGTCACCCCTCTCTTCAACTCGTCTCCAAAATCGTGCACTCCAATTGTTTGCCTCTTTCTCCAAGTAGATCCTCCCGAAAGTGCTCTGCCTGTCCTCTTGCGAAAAGCCATCAGCTAGCTTATGGGCCGAGTCAATCCATTTACACTAGGCCTTTGCAAATCATTAGTGTAGATCTTTGGGGGCCATCTCCAGTTGTTTCGAACAATGGTTTTCGCTACTATGTTTCTTTTGTAGACCATTATACTCGTTATACATGGTTTTTTCCATTAAAATTGAAATCAGATGTTCAGACTGTCTTTTCACGTTTTTTGCCTTTCATTGAGCGTCTTTTTTATTGTAAAGTAATTACTCTCCAAACTGATGGTGGTGTTGAATTTAAGTCCATAGCTACTTTATGCTCTCAACTCGGCATTACACACAGACTTTCTTGCCCATATGCTCATCAACAAAATGGGCTAGTAGAGCGTAAGCATCGGCATATTGTCGAAACTGGGCATGCTTTACTAGCCCATTCCTCTCTACCCACAACTTACTGGGTAGAAGCCTTTGAAACTTCTGTCCATTTAATAAATATGCTTCCATCCAAACCACTCAAAAACAAATCCCCTCATTTTATGGTGTATAATAAAGATCCTAATTACTTTTCCTTGAAAGTCTTTGGGTGTGAGTGCTGGCCCAACTTAAGGCCCTATAACAAACACAAACTCAATTTTCGCTTTGTTTCATGTATATTTTTAGGGTACAGCACTTCCCATAAAGGCTACAAATGTTTTGAGCCCAACACAAATAGACTTTACATCTCTAGAGATGTAACCTTTAATGAAGGCTCCTTTCCCTTCTCCAAACCGAAGCCCAGCTCCAATCCATCAAGTCTGACCCAAACTCAAGTGTCTCTTCCTCTCTTTCAACAATCAATTCTTGTTCCTGGCCCGGCCCATCCTCTTTCAATATTTCGAACCCTAATTCCCCTCGCATCCCACTCTCATCTTCCTCTGCCGCCAACACTCATCCCTCCAACTCTCATTCCTCTCACACGAACTTTTTGACTTCCACTCTTCCCTTACAAAATCAATTTTCTTCTACATCTCTTGTTCCTCCCAGGTCTCCTATCATCACACGGAGTCAAACCAACTCCTCTCGTCCACGGAATCTCACGGATGGCACGATTCATTACCCACGACGGACTTGTCTCAACACCATGGTGGCCGTTCCAGATGAACCTTCCAGCTTCTCAACTGCCTCCAAATTTCCTGTTGGTATGATGCTATGGCTCTTGAATATAATGCTTTGATTCAAAATAACACTTGGACGTTGGTACCCCCTCTCCCAACATTTAATATTCTTGGATGCCGATGGGTTTATAGAACTAAACTTAACTCTGATGGATCTTTTGCTCGAAGAAAGGCTCAGTTGGTAGCCAAGGGCTACCACCAACAGTCGAGTTTGGACTATAATGAAACATTTAATCCTGTTGTTAAGGCAACCACCATCCGTTTGATCTGTCTCTAGCTGTTAGTCAAGCATGGCCTCTGCGCCAAATTGATATTCAGAATGCCTTTTTACATGGCACTTTGACTGACACAGTTTATATGCAGTAGCCTCAAGGGTTTATCAACTCTGATTACCCTAACTATGTCTGTAAGTTAAATAAGGCAATCTATGGTCTCAAGCAGGCTCCACGTGCCTGGTTTGCCCAACTCAGTACTTGGCTTTTGGACTACGGTTTTTCTGCTTCAAAGGCAGATCCTTCATTATTTATCTTAACTCGTGGTGATCTGATCATTTACTTGCTGATTTATGTTGATGACATGGTTATCATCTCTTCACAGCCGTGTGCTATTAATTCTCTCATTTCGGATTTGGCTACTGTTTTTCCTGTTAAAGATCTTGGTACACTCTCTTACTTTCTCGGTCTTGAGGTTGATTACACTGATATTGGCTTGTTTTTGTCACAACGTAAATATATCAAAGATATGTTGGCTCGAAGCAATATGCTTTCAGCCAAGGCCATAGCATCACCTATGGCAGCTTCCCTTAAGCTGTCTCAATATGACTCACCACGATTTGATGATTGCACTTTGTTCAGAAGTGTTGTAGGAGGGTTACAGTATCTGTCCTTGACACGTCCTGACATTGCCTTTGCTGTAAACAAAGTATGTCAATTCATGCATTGCCCAAAATTTCCTCATTGGATTGCTGTCAAAAGGATCCTTAGATATCTAAAGGGTACTCTGAATTTTGGTTTGAGTTTTAAGAAGTCTTCCAAGCTCAACCTTCAAGCCTACACCGATGCTGACTGGGCAGGGTGTCCAGATGACAGACGTTCAACTGGTGGATTTTGCATCTTTCTTGGACAGCACTTGATCTCCTAGAGCTCCAAGAAGCAAAAGACAATTGCTAGATCCAGTACTGAAGCTGAGTACAAATCCTTGGCCTCTACTACTGAATTGATTTGGCTACAAACACTTCTTCGTGAATTTGGTATTTTTTTGCCACAGCCACCTACTGTTTGGTGTGACAACATTGGAGCAACCTTTCTTACAGCAAATCCAGTCTACCACTCGCGAACAAAGTACATGGAAGTCGACTATCACTTTGTTAGAGATCGTGTTGCTGCAAATACTCTCAAAGTTTCTCACTGCAGCTCAAAAGATCAACTAGCTGATGTTTTTACTAAACCTTTAGTTTCAAATAATTTTACTCTTTTCCGTACGAGTCTCAATGTAGTTGACACCCCACTGGACTCGAGAATATAGCATTTTTACCTTTATGTTATTATTGGAATCTTTTGTAACATAATTATTCCTCTTGTAAAAGTGTATAAATATACACTGCCACAGTACCAATAATATAATCTGGAAATTCAGAAAACCATTGTGTCTAACAATGAGAGATGATATTTGTAATTTTAGGGTGTGTAAGTCTCCTGCACTTATTTTGAAAAAAATTGATAAATTTAGAGTCCACATGAAAAAATAATTTTTTTAATAGTGGATTCTATTTTTTTTTCAAATGAGTACGTGAGACTTATACATCTTAAAATTGTATCTAGTATTACCCAAAACTTATAGCCATGAGATGATCATATTGTGTTTGGTTGTTGAACCAAACTTAACTCATCTCAACTCATGTCAAACCAATCATTGATATGACTTACTATTTTTTCAATTTTTCATAAAAAAGTTAAACTCATCTGAACCTACTTCATTCATTTCAGTCTAAAAAGTTAAACTCATCTCAACCTAAAAAAGTTAAATTCATTTCAATAGGACCTATAAAATACTACTATTCACAACTCAACTTAACTCATCTCAACATCCAAACGTAGCTGATCCTCAACTTGCATTCTATTTTAACATGGTCTCTTTGGCTTTGGCGCTGCAAGGAACGCATGGAAGGATATATGGCTTTGGTGGAGTCCCTTTGGCATTCAATCAAGGTTGTTGTTGCATAGTAGCATCTAGCATACACATCTTAAAACTTATAGCCGTGAGATGATCATATTGTGTTTGGTTGTTGAACCAAACTCAACTCATCTCAACTCATGTCAAACCAATCATTGATAGGACTTACTACTTTTTCAATTTTTCATAAAAAAGTTAAACTCATCTCAACCTACTTCATTCATTTCAGTCTAAAAAGTTAAACTCATCTTAACTTAAAAAAGTTAAATTCATTTCAATAGGATCTATAAAATACTATTATTCACAACTCAACTTAACTCATCTCAACATCCAAACGTAGCTTATCCTCAACTTGCATTCTATTTTAACATGGTCTCTTTGGCTTTGGCTTTGGCGTTGCAAGGCACGCATGGAAGGATATATGGCTTCGGTGGAGTCCCTTTGGCATTTAATCAAGGTTGTTGTTGCATGGGAGGGGATTCGTTTGAAGGCTGGTAAGAAGTTTCTAATAGGGGATGAAAAGATTTTAGCTGCTTTTTCCATTCCAGTAAAAGCTCCAAAAAAATAAGCGGATGTCTATCGTTACATGGCAAAGACCGACGCAAGGGTGGTATAAACTGAATATTGACAGCAGTTTTTTGGGTAACCCAGCTCAAATGGGGGCGGGGGAGTAATACGGGATGATGAGGGTCAGTTGGTGTTGGCCTTCTCGTCTAGTTTGGGTCATGGTACCAATAATTCGGCAGAGCTTATGGCACTTCTTTTTGGTTTGAGACATTGCAGGGAGCTTGGCATAAGGAAAGTGAGAGTTGAACTGGACTCACTTTTGGTTGTTAATTGGCTACAACGGAAACAATGTGGGATATGATATCTTGAGGATTATTGGGATGAGATTTAGGACCTTTTTTTATCTATGCAATTTGTGGTTCGGCATGTTTTTCGGAAGTGTAATGCGGGAGCTAATTACCTAGCTCGATTGGCTACTGATTTGGTCTCAAGGACATGGGTGCAGTTCGGTGAGCTTCCTCATCTTCTCAAAGGAATTTTGAAGTTAGATCGGTTGGGTTTGCCATGTTTGCGATGTTAGAATTATGGATGGGTTTCCCCTTTGGTTATTCTGGTTTGTAGTTGTGACCTTTGTGTACGCGTGTTTCCTCCCCCTTAGTGAGGCTTCTCAATAAATTTCCTTTAAAAAAAAAAAGGTCCTCAACTTGCACTATGAGCAAGCTTGAACGTAACAGAGCTGGAATTATCAAAAGAAAAGAATCAAAGATTATAAATTGTGGTCTCAGGCTAGAGTTGGTAGGGGATTTTGGAAAGAAGCTTTATTTCGGTGCAATGGAGCAAGAGATTGTGGTGCTTCCTGTTTCAGAAAACGAGACAAATATTTACGTGATTCGGCGTAATGCCTACATCTACGGATTGTTTGTGGGCGAAATCCACTATAATGAGCGATTTTATACTATCTCATCGCCTCACATATTTCACAATACAATGAAGGAAATTAGGACTTCAGAAGGTTGAAGAATATGCCTCCCTTGAGAGAATATTTTTTGGACTCATTGTGCGTAGTGGAGTCTGTATGTAGGGAGTCTCTGTAGATTTGTAGAGATCTCCTCCTTATACAGAGGTCTCTTTCCTTCCTTAGAGTGACTGATTCGTACTTGCCTTTTGAAGCCATTTCCTTTCAGGAGTTTGAGTCAACTTGATTTATCTCTTAGCTTTATCTCTTCCCTTATTATTAGAGATATATTTTCAATGGGCTAGACCCGGTCAACTTTATTCCAACAGTTTCCTGAAATTCTTAAGGTCAATTTGCTCAACAAGAAGGCCTTGAGAATATTCAAGTCAATAATCTGTAGAAAAAATAAACTTCAAAAATTTGTCCCTGATTTTCTGTTTGTTTTGTGCTAAGTATTGAAGAACACAGCTTGGAGAGATAGGCGGGAGATGTACTCGACCGCACTAAGTGCAAGCACGGAGCTTAACTTTGAAAGTTAGGTGTGAGATGTACTTGACCGCACTAGGTGCGAGCTTGGAGCTCAGCTTGGGAAGTTAGACGGGAGATGTACTCGACCACACTAGGTGCGAGTGCGGAGCTCGGCTTTGAATTTATTTGTGTGAGCGTTTGATTGATTGGTTGCATGAGACTGTTTATTTTCAGTGAAGAGTGTATATTTCCTTTTTTGTTTTTCGCTATTTGTTTGTAGTAGTGGATATTTGCCCCTTGATGTGAGTTGTTTGTTTAATGTTTTTGTCTTAGCGTAGATGTTAAAGTTTGTTTATAGTAACCCACACTTAAGTTAGAGTTTATTTTCAACTTAGCGTAGATGTTAGAGTTTGTTTATTGTCAAGAAGCTTGTCGACCCCCTGGGTCCATCTTAGGTGGTTGCCGAGCTTATCAACTTGTTCCTTAAGGAAACCAGCGCGCTGTAATTGTGGAGCTTGGAGGCTCGTTCCCGGAAGTAACCTGTTGGCGGCAGTTGTAGTGTAAGTGTCATCACTCGGCATTTACTGGAGAAGATGCTACTATACAGGTGCGAGAACTTTCGACTTTATGGTGGCGTCCTGGCGAAGGGTGGCGATGTCACGCTTAAGTTGAAATATTCAAGGGTCACGTAGTATGGGGACTTGCATGCCCTATTCTCCGTAGCAAGTCTAAGGACTCGATATTAATGGGCAAGGGTCTCGCAGTCTGGGGACTTGCGCGCCCTATTCTCCACAGTGAGTCTAAGGACTCGATCTTAATGGGCGAGGGTCTAGCAGTCTTGAGACTTGTGTGCTCTA
Organism: Juglans mandshurica; assembly: GCA_022457165.1. Taxonomy (NCBI): domain Eukaryota; kingdom Viridiplantae; phylum Streptophyta; class Magnoliopsida; order Fagales; family Juglandaceae; genus Juglans; species Juglans mandshurica. The sequence continues at coordinate 26,257,602 of CM039620.1, read as the reverse complement.
TTCTCCACGATGAGTCTACGGACTTGACATTAGTGGGCAAGGGTCACGCAGTTTGGGACTTGCGCGCCCTATTCTCTATAGCGAGTCTAAGGACTAGACATTAGTGGGCGAGGGTCGTGCAGTCTGGGGACTTGCGTGCCCTATTCTCCACAGTGAGTCTAAGGACTTGACATTATTGGGGGAGGGTCACATAGTTTGGGGACTTGCACACCCTATTCTCCACAGCGAGTCTAACGGCTAGACATTAGTGGCCAAGGGTCACACAGCCTGTGGACTTGCGCGCCCTATTCTCCACAGCGAGTCTGATGGCTCCACATTAGTGTGCGAGGTGCTCGACTGCACTGTTGTGGCGGGAGGCTGAGTTCGACCGCGTTGCTGTGGCAGGAGATGGACTTCAACCATCCTAAGAGGTTTTCACCAAAAATCAAATAGGTTAGTATAATACAAATTACAAGTTTGAGATTAGTAAACTTAAGCCATTTTGCTAGAGCGTAATGAAGGCTTGAGGCAAATGGACAAGGCCCCCAGGCAGTCATGCTTCAATGATGCAGGTCTGGGGTGCCCACGATACTGAGTGGTCTATTCTGATGCAAACAGATTAAGTAGCCCGCGTGACACCTGAGTGGGGCTTCGTAGTCGGTGTTCCGTGCCACTCAGGTAATTTCTCTTGAAGTATATTCTTGGAGTGTGCGGCCCTTGGGATTCTCGTGTTGAAGAGTTTTGTGGGGGAAAATCTCCAAAAACCAAATTTTTTAGTAAAAATGAAATTTAAATAGTAAGTGAGATAGTTACCTCGAGCCATTTGGCTCTGTGTCGTGCACTTGGCAGATTTCATGTCCAGCTCTTTTTTTTGGTGGCAAATTGGTTGCTCATTACCTCAAACTGCTAGATTTATTTGCTTACTATTGATTAGTCGAGATGCTGCTTATCGCACGAGAGGTTGGCCACCTTGCACAGTCTGGTGGGACATTGTTCACATGCCCTTAAGGGTCCTGTGGTGGGCAGAGGACGAGCTCCTGGGTGAACGGCAACGTGCACCTGTGTTGCTCTGTGCATGGCACTGTGCATGCCATGCATGGTCGGGAGGCTCTTACGTGCAAAGCACACAGGGCATGGCCAGCCTCTACCCACGCACGGTGTACTATGCACTTAAGCGCACTGTTTACTTTAAATCGTACAATACATGCTCAGGATTTGGGTTCTCACCCCCTGATCTTTCAACAATAGTACTTGTGAAAAAGAGATGTAAAGTTGAGAGCACTTATCTGAAGGGAATTCCATCTGCTCATTCGGAGATAATTTCATACGCTGGAAAATTCTCATTCTCCCACTTCTGGTGTATAAAAGAAATCGGATCACATAAACAATGCCAATTGTTAATGTAAAAATCGTACCACAGGCCGGAATGGAGGATTTTCACGGTCATCCACGAAATAAATAGTAAATAAGTAAATAAAAATAAATAAAGTGAGATATAGATTTACGTGGTTCAGCGTAATACCTATGTCCATGTGTCGTTTGGGAGCGAAATCCACTATAATGGGCAATTTTACAATCTCTCATGACTTCACATATCTCACAATACAATAAAGGAATTTAGGATTTCGGAAGGTTAAGATGATGCATCCCTTGAGAAAAGATTCTTCGGAATCATTGTGCGTCGTGGAGTCTGTACGTAGGGAGCTTCTATAGATTTATGGAGATCTGCTCCTTATATAGATGTCTCTTTCCTTCCTTATATAGAATTTATCTTCTCTCGCAGCATTCTCTCTCAACCGAACTCTCTCTCGATCTTCTCTATGAATCTCGCCGCCCTCAGCCACTCCATTGAGCAAAAACAACCCCTACTCACAAGGGACCACTGAATTCTAGCCCCTCTCACATCGAGCTCAGACCACCGTGAGCCACTGTTGTTTATCCCACCGAGCATCTCGGTTTTTCTCCCTTCCGATCTATCATTTTCCTCTTTCCCGTGAATTTCTCAACCTTCAGCCACCAACCACCATCACAAACCACCACAAGAGAACGCAGATCAACCACTCCTATCGTACATGTATATGCCACCCCCACTGCAGCACATGCACGAAGACCCTCTCTCTTTGTCTCTTGATCTCTCTTCCTCTCAGTCACCGACACTCAAACCAAGTGAGTTGTCAGTGATTGGCATTACATTTAGCTGCAATGTACCATTGGCCATGGCTTTCTCTATGTTTACTTTCTCTTCTCCAGTTCTCCTCGTAAAAAATCTTCCTTCATTTTCAGATTAAAAAAAGAATCCGCAAAGATTGAGTTTGCATATTAAATATATAAAAAATTCTACTTATCATCCCCTACACCACATACCAATACGTGATTTGTTATTTTTGTTCTTCTATTTAAATACACATATTTACACAATCACATATTACTATGTGCTACAGAATAACAAATAACATTTCTCTAAATATATATGGGTTTGTCAACAAACCCTTGCTTTCTTTCGTCTTTTGGTAGGTGATTGTCGACAAGCCCAATCAAACCATTTTATACAAAACAATATGCAACTATTTTATTATTGTTACTTTTTCTCAGCGACTAAGCACCCGCAATGTTACATGGTGGGCCACATAGATATGTTGCACGGCGACTGCACATAGGCGATTGCATATAGAGTTTGGTATTGCGAAAAGAAAGAGATTCCTAGAGACAGTCCTTTGCATTTTACAAATAGGGTATCCACTTTACCCTTCTACAAATTCCGTGGAGTATGATACTGAACCCCTTCTGCAATGTCTACCCGGATAAGATGCAAGAGAGTAGATGTGTGCTAGTGACTAGGCTTGTGCATAAAGGGTTGGGACTCGATCCGTCTGAGACGCCTGATTTGTCCAACCCGAACAAAGACGATTCATCAAGTCAAAATTTAACATTGGGTCTTAAACAATGCAATCTGTCGAAACTGAACAACACCAGTAAAAGCTGAATTTTAACGGAGATACATATAAAGTAGCATACAGATCTAAGAAAAAGGAAAAAGTTGAATTTTTTAACAACAATTTCTTTGTTTCTATTCAATAGAGATTTTGAACTACATCATACTATAGTGAAAGAGATGAAATCTGAAAACCCACCTAAAAAAAAAATCCCTTCTTGACAAACCTTGCCGCTACAATCAGAAAAATCCTTCCAGCAATCCACTTCTACGCAACCTTGAGTTTTGACCAAAAAATTCCTCCAACCCACTTTGGCACTATTGAAGAAGCTCTACACAAGAGTTGAAAAAAATTAAAAAAAGGGTGAAAATGTTCAGTCGACTGAAATCCTTAAATGGCAGTTTGAAGATATAAAAATGGTGAAACTTTTGTATAAATGAACAGTAAAGCAAAGGGAGATGGAGATCTTTTCACATCCTACGACAATTGCCATTTTTTCTTTGCGCACCACAGGGGTCCAACGAGCACCCAGTGGTGCCGCGCGCACCACCGTGGTGCAGCCCGCTCCAGCGAGGTGCTGCACGCATCCAACTGCTTGGACCTAGTTTTTCCGGCGGAGAATGCAGCTGAGCTTGCCTGTGGTGGTCTCAAGCGGCGTCTGTGCTGCTGCTGTGTAAAGGCTACTGTTCACGTGAACAGTAGCCATCTGGAGGTAGAAGATGACCTTAGGTCATCTGATTTTTCCAATGGGCCTGGGCCTCACGGCCTGTTAGTTTTTTTAAATCAAATAAATTTGGGCTGGTTCGGCCCTTCTATTTTTTTTTAAAAAAAAATGGTCTGGGCTATTTTTGAAGCCCAACCTTATTTGAGCCCATTTTTTTTAACACAAAATAAAAAGAAGAGGAAGAAAATGGCACCCCTGGGACTTGAACCCAGGACCACCAATCAAAGGGAGCGCGCACCACTGGGTTGCGACATACTTTTGGTTTAGGTGGGGGTTTTAAATGTATTTGTTATATATTTATTTCGTTTCTATTATTATTTTTTTATTTGCATGATTTAATATATGATTAGATATATTGTTATATTACATGTGATTTTTTTTAATGTTTTAGATTAAATGTGATTACATGTGAATATATGGTTATATTCATGCTTTTTTTTTTAATTCCATTATGTTATATTACATGTGATCTTTTATTTAATTTTTTAGATTAAATGTGATTACATGTATATGTGAATTGAACATGTGGATATGTGATTATTTTATCATCTATGAATGTTAGGCTTTAATGTTTATACATTAGTCTTTAATGATAAAATAGAAAAAATTATCACTAAGTAGTCTTAGTTAGAATTGTCAGTGTAAATGATAGGCTGAAAGAATTGCAGTGACCCTAGTAAGAACTGTAAATGCACTGTATAGCCAAAAGACCATGGTGGCCCCAGTAAGAACTGTAAATGCACTGATGGAACAAGAAAAATGGACTGTAATGGTCTTATATGAACCATCTTTGTAGACTAGCCCAACAGGTTGCTGTGGTTGGAGTAGCTGTCCTTGTAGAGTGGCTCAAAAGGTTACTGCGATTTTAGTAGGTTATGTCTTTACATGTGACTAGGGCTAGATGACTACTTAAGATAGTAGGAGTATGGTTGAGATTTATGATGATTAATTCTCCCATATTTGTTTTTTAAATTTGCACAGGAATTATGTTAGAAATTTAATAATTAGATATTGTGACGCAAGAGATGATTCTAAAGCCTAGTAATTTTTTGATCTTGCGACATGTCTAAATTATTCTTTCTCTAACTTGGATGGATGCGGTAGATTTCTTAGGTGTGTGTGTAATATCCCTTCTTTGCGTATTGTAGTGAAATGTCATCCAAGAGTATAGTTGTCGATTTAAACAAAGGGGAGAAATTGGATGGAGAGAATTACGACATTTGGCATCGCAAGATCCAATATGTCTTAGATGAGCAAGAGGTCTTGGAGGCCTTATCTCACTCCCTTATTATGCCTGGGGAAGGAACCTCAGAACAACACAAGATAGATCAACTAGTCTATACTCAATGGGCTAAGAAAAGTCAGTGCGTGCGCATAATAATGTTAAGCAGCATGCACAATGATCTAATATGTGAGTTTGAGATCTATGACACTGCCCAAAGCATGTGGGAGGCTTTGAAGTTGAAGTTTGGTGGAACTTCAATCACTAGGTTGCGTGGGTTAACCATGAGGTTTGACTCCTATAAGATGCTCTCTGACCACACGATGAAGCAGCATCTTAGGGCTATGTCAACCATGATCCGCGAATTTAAGTCGACAGGAAACAACCTAACTGATGAACAACAAGTCCATGCAGTGATAAGATCACTACTGAATTCTTGGGAGAATATGAGCTAGAATCTGACGCATAATGAGAATATCAAAGACTTTGATGATGTCTCGCGTCACTTGGAATTGGAGGTTGAGTGCCTAGAGGCTGCCAAGCCCAATCACACGGCCTATGTGCTGATTCTGGTTCGCGTAAGGCATCAAAGCCTAAGCGCAAGAAGCCCAAGAATGGGGTAGCTGCTGGACAAATTAAGAAGGTATCAGGAACTTCTCAGCGCAGCAAGAGGCCCGCGCGGGAAGAACAAGTCAAAATTAGAGTGCTTCAACTGTGGAAAGAATGACCACTTCGCTTGTGACTGCACTGAACCGAAGAACGTACACTCTGACTTTTCTCGCATTGTTTTTGTAACTAGCCATGTGATGGTTGCTCACTCCTATCCTGTGTGGACTGTTGATTCAGGAGTGACCGAACACATAATGCGAGACAAAATTGGATTTGTGGAGTATCGCCGGATCCAGCTGGGAGCCGTGATATCAAGGTGGGGAATGGAGCTAGCGTGGAGGTACTGGGACTTGGTACCTACAAGCTGGACTTACGGGGTGGCCGCACTCTTTTCCTCCACAATGTGCTATACGCTCTCGAGATCCAATGAAACTTACTTTCTGTAGTCACTCTATTAAGACTTGGTTTTCGAATTGTATTTGAAAACAATTATGTTTCCTTTTATTTGGGCCATGTGTTTTATGGCAATATTTTTCTTCAAGACGGTTTTATGATATTGAATTTGGATTATTCAAATATAAATGAGTCTATTGCTTTTCTTTCTACATCTGATAATTTGGATTCATATAAATGGCATGCTAGGCTTGGCCATATAGGGCAAGATAGAATGGCTCGGTTAGCTAAAAGAAGGCCTTATAGGCAATCTCGCTAAGGTCATCTTGCCCACATGTGAACATTGTCTAATGGGAAAAATTAAGAGAAAATCGTTTGGAAAAGCCACTAGGGCATCTTTTCCACTGCAATTAGTTCACTCAGACATCTGTGGTCCAATGAGTGTGAGGGCAAGACACAGAGGTGTCTACTTCATCACATTTATAGATGATTTTTCACGTTACGGTTATGTCTATAATCTCCCATAAGTCCGAAGCATTGAAATGTTTTAGGCGATATCTAAGAATAGTTGAGAACCAGTTAGACAAGAGTTTAAAAACTCTAAGAACTGACCGAGGACGAGAATATTTCTCTGAGTAATTTAAAAGGCTCTGTGATGAAAAATGAATCAAAAGACAGTTGATGATGCCGAGTACGTCGCAGCAAAATGGCTTGGCAGAAAGGAGAAATCGAACACTGCTTGAGATGGTTAGGTCGATGATGGCGCAAACAAACCTACCAATTTCTTTTTGGGGGGATGCACTTTTGACTACTGCCTACATTCTTAACCGAGTGCCCTCCAAATCAGTAACTTCCACCCCATATGAACTATGGACCGGCGAGAAACCCAAGTTGAGTAACTTGCGTCCATGGGGTTCAACGAGTTTTGTTCACGACCTTTCTCATAAGTATGGGAAGTTAGGCCATAGAGGGAATAAATGTATCTTTATAAGGTACTCAGAACACTCTAAAGGGTATGTGTTAATAGGTGAACAATCTGATGGAAGTGTGACTGAAATTGAGTCACGAGATGTGGATTTCATTGAAGATGAGTTTCCAAGTAGATGTGAGGTTGATAGGAGTTTAGAATTTCATGAGATTGTGGAACAAGAGGAAAGTGCTCCAAGGAATTTAGTTGAGAATGAGGAAGAAATTCTTCAAACTCCTACCAATTATAAAAATGATTTGAATCCGAGTGGGAGCACACCACTTGTTAATCAATCACAACAACCTCAGCCGCGTAGAAGCACACGTGAAAGTATTCCCCGTCGTCGTTTTGAGATTGAAGGGGAAGCTTTTATGGTAGCTCCGCATGATGATGACGAGCCTAGGACAATTCATAAGACTCTCTCATCTTCTACTAAAGATGAGTGGATGAAAGCTCTTAATGATGAGATTAAGTCTATGAAGACTAACCAGGTCTGGGATCTGGTTGATCTACCAACAGGGCGTAAGACTATTGGGAAGAAATGGGTTCTTAAAGTCAAACGCAAGTTGGATGGATCAATAGATAAGTACAAAGCTCGCTTAGTGGCTAAATGATATACCCAACAGGAGGGTATAGACTATGAGGAAACTTTTTCACCAGTGGTGAGGTTTGCTTCAATGCGCTTGATTCTAGCTATAGTAGCAAACATGGATTTGGAATTCTACCAGATAGACGTTAAGACAACATTTCTCAATAGAGAACTAGATGAGGAGATCTATATGGATCAACCAACGGGTTTTGTGGTCAAAGGTCAAGAGTGCAAAGTGTGCAAGCTCAAACGATCAATATATGGCCTAAAGCAATCATCTAGACAATGGTAACTCAGATTCCATTGAGCCATTCTCTCGAATGGGTTTACGATGATCACAGAGGACCATTGTGTCTATTTCAAAAGGTCCAAGAAGAGTTTCATTATGTTGTCATTGTATGTTGATGACATACTACTAGCTGGAAATGATAAAGGGTTGATAGTCGCCACAAAAGGGTGGTTATCCTTCAATTTTGAGATGAAGGACATGGGTGAAGCAGAATACATTCTGGGAGTTAAAATCTACAGAGATCGCTCAAAGAGACTTTTGTGTTTGTCCTAACAAACTTACATAAAGAAAGTCCTCGAGCGCTTCCTAATGAATGGATGTAAACCCATTGACACCCCTGTTGCAAGAAGCAAGAACTTGTCTAAAGAGTTGTGTCCTAAGACTCAAAAAGAAAAGGAAAAGATGGCTCATGTCCCTTATGCTAATGTTGTGGGTAGTCTAATGTACGCAATAATGTGTACTCGGCTGACATATGATATGCAGTTGGCTTAGTGAGTAGATTTCAATCTAACCCCGGACTAGCTCACTGGAAAGCGGTCAAAAGGATTTTGCAATATCTCAATTGAACTGCAGACTATGTGCTGTGCTATCAGGGTTCAGATTTGCAGCTAAGAGGTTACAGTGATGTCGATTGGGGCAGTGACCTAGATGAGCGCAAATCAACCACTGGGTATGTCTTTCTGCTCAACCAAGGCACCATTACATTGAGCAACAAGAAACAACGTTGTATAGATTTATCCACCATGGAGGCAGAATACATAGCTTGTGCTGCAGCAGTTCAAGAAGCTGTTTGGTTACAGAGGTTCGTCAAGCATTTAGACATTGGCACGGATACTTCAGATTCAGTGACAATATTCTGCGATAGCATGGCAGCTCTCGCATATGCTAAGGACTCAAAGTATCATGAAAAAACCAAACACATTGATATCAGATATCACTACATTAGAGACATGGTAGCGCAAAAGGAAGTGATTCTGAAACAACTTTCTACCAGTCGCATGGTTGCTGATCCCTTAACGAAGCCTATAGCAAGAGATGTCTTCGAGGCTCATGTTAGGAATCTAGGACTGCGCAGATTGTAAATGTAATTTGTGTTTCAAATGACATTAAGATGTAACATTTCCTTTGGGATATTAATACAATATGATTCAGTTCTTTATCGTATTGTTTTTTCTAATACACACACACAAGATATGTTAACAGGCTAAGATCGGCTCACTCACACGAGCGATCGCCTTTAGCGCTTGAGTAGTGAGTAGAGATGAGACATTGTGTCCCTAGGTACTTGTCCAAAGGGATAAGTTGGTTGATACAAAGTTATGTCGCCTTAGTGGGAGCTAAGATGAGGTCCATTGATAGGACTATGCATAGGTTACCCCACCATCCATGTAGCCTGTAATTAGCTATATGCGAGTTCCTCTTTGATATCTTGGAGGCGTGCAAATAGATAAATTTGGGTTAGACACTTAAGGAGCGGCTAGACTAATATATGTACGGTGTTGATATAGACATATGCTCTTTAAGAAAGAGAAATCCACTGTAGCATGTGTTTCATACTATATGTGCTTATACGACCATATGAGTAAGTGAGTAAAATGTTTCCCTCTTTCTCACTGTGTGAGTCTCATTTTTTCTTAATGTCCTTTACTTCTGACTATGTCACGAGATGGGGGTTGTAATGTTTGTTACTTTGGCATGCTGTCTATGGCCATGATTGATACGGTCTAAAGAGGCATTGTTAGGAAAGCGGTTCGACCAAAATTGAGTTATATGAGTACAAAGGGAAGACTCTTCGATATTGTATATTCGATAGTGTTTGCTGACGTCAAACTATGACGCTACATTTTGGTAGCGGCGAAAGGTTGTGAACACATTGAAATGATTTGGAGGTGGTCAAGCATTGTTTTGAGTTTTTTAACTTAAGAGGATTCGAAAATGTTTGATCTTGATGCAATCGAACGAGTCTAGGACATGACCAGACACTTAAGGAATGTTACTATGCTGGTATTCTCTGAGAGAGATTTGGTGTATGTACTCCCACCTTTCTACAAATGTGTTTGGTGGTCACACGGCCTATTTACTTGTATGAACAACATTGAGAACATTAGAAAGATGCAGACCTGAAGTCATGTCCATTGTGTGCGAGTGAGAGATATTAGATGGAGGGGCGCCCACGTGGGGCCGACCCCCTCCTTAATTGTAGTGTAACGCATGCGCTTAATTTAAGCCATGCGTTACTACCATTCAATATGGCAATTGAAGGCTGGCCTTTAAGGCCAGCCGTGTGTAGGAGGACTATATATAGTCCTCCTTAATTGGTTTTTTGGTGACCATCTGAAACACAAAAACTCTATTTTTTGTTCTCTCTTGATAAGCTATTTAAGTTGTGGATTTGTTAAATGTTACTCTAATTTTATACTACGTAGTACACTTCACCACTAAGAGAAAACGTTGAAGATTTGTCAATCTATAAAAACTTGTAGAGCAATTTTTTAAACTGAGTTTAAGATATTTTTCCGCTATGCTTTCTTACACAACCCGAACTGACTTATTCGGGTCGGGTCGAGTGATCCTGAATCCGTATTTTTTTATCAGGTTGCAGGCCTACTAGTGACTAGGAATTGAAGGGATAAATTGATATTGAAATGAAGAACTCATAAAATGACTACAAGTGATTAAAGAGAATGTAAAAAAGATTTAAAATTTATAGGTAATAGATAAAAAGGGGATGGACAGTGTTCAATTACAAATTCATAAGCTCTAACGACTTTCATTTGAATAACACATCAAAGAAGCAATTCCTACAATGAGGGAAATCTAATAATTATGAGTATACCGTCACCCTCTCGTGACAGTCTCTAGAACACCCAGTTATGGTGGTTGTTTACACAGGGCGTGTGCTGTGGCCTACTGCCCGTCCACATCTAAGTGCATTGCTTGGGATCGGATACTCATCTCTCCATGAATTTACAGGAGAATAAACGCGGAGATAGAATTGCTGCCCCAAATATTGGCGAACCCAGTTTTCAGATCTCACATTCCACATTCCCACATTGTCCAAAGGCATGTAAACTGCAGTCCAGGACTGGGGATACACCTGTTGTAAAAAGCATGTAGAGAACGAGAGAATTTGGTGAGTGTGTATTTTTTTCTATGCAACTATATATAAAGAAAAACCATTTCAGAAGAAAGAAGAGTGTCTTGCTACTTGAAAATGGAGTCTCAGGGTAGTAGATTACAGAACAGGTAATGTAGCACATAAAATGTAAAGGTAGTTATGATTGATAAGTCCCATATTGACTACTTACTAGGTGAAACTGAGGTTTATAGATATTATAAAATAAACCTCAAATTGATTATTCTTTTTGAGGTTATATTACAGATATGACAAGTATTTTTCATGGGTAATTATTGTAGCCAATTTCCTAAAAATGGTAACATGGAACATACAAGGGAGAATATTAGAATCGTCCAACATATAAGTTATCCATTCCTAGGATAAACTTTTTTACTTTCCCAAACACCAAACATAACCCAATGTTATGTAATACTCAAAAAGTTGAAGTGTGCCCACAACAATTTTTAACATACCTGAACAGTGCAACGAGAAATTGTGTCTCTCAAATTGTAATTTAATCTGCTTGCAGCTGACCACTGTCCTCCATCCATCCTGCACACCTCAAAATGATAATATCTTCAGGAAACTGATAAATAGAAGTGTTCTCCGTCCGACAATAATAGGCATATTTTGTTTTCGACAGATGGAGCAAAAATGAGCTGAGGGATTTTATCTACTCAAAACATAGTAAGCCATATAAACTTACCCCACAACAAAAAAGTTATGGCCATCTATGTGCCATGACTGCACAACATCTTCAGGATTCTCAAACACAACCTCAGCATAGCCTCTGAAATCCACAGTCATGACAGAAGTCTGGAGGTAAGCACCGCCACCAGTGGGACTATCTGGAATGCTCCCAAACACCCCTGAGATTTTGAAGTAGTCTGCAAGCTTTAGTGGTGTATCAGCAGGAATGAAGGACACACTATTGACAGCATATCTCTGCTTGCCATTGATAATTGGAGCAGAGTTTGCAAGTATGATTGTGCGGGTAGTGTTAATCATCCCATAATGGTAAGAGCCTTGGGGATTAGGTCTTGGCCCACTTGCAGTGAGATTCCGTCTGGTTTGTACATGATAAAAAATAAGTAAGCTACCGCCTGGCAACTATTGAAAAGAAAACACTACTTAGCATAACAAGTGTGACCGAGATTGTACCAAATTTTTCATTTTTCATTTAAATCTTCATTTTTTTCACTTTTTGGATTTTATATGAATAAAATTTCGTCAGTTTATATGAGAAGTGAAAAAAAAGTACGGATTCCGTCAATTTTGGCATGATGAGTAGCACTAACCTTATTGAAAAGGCTCAGGAAATTACATAACACCTAATTTAGGCAACATAACATCAACAACGTGCCATTTAACTAATGTGGAACCATTATAGCTACAAGTTGAAACAAGCTTATTTTGTAATACATATTGCGTTAGGCTAAGGGTTTACTTGTTGCATCCATAGGGCCAGTTCCTGAAGTTCGAAGGATTGGTACAAGTTCAGGGCTTATAACATGAGAAGTGATAGCTAACGTTTTTCGTTCCATAAAACAACACACACGATCAACTGCCCAATAAAAAATAATAAAAGAGGTTGGTACCTTATAGATCGGGCTTGTTCTAGAGACCAATCAATCTGTATAGTTGGCCCACCAGGGGGAGGGCTGGAGACACTTCCAGCCGAGTTACTATAACGAAGAATGGAGGTTGCTGTGAGCACTTGGGAGGTAAATCGAGTTGAGGCAACAATGTCATAAGCTTGTGCTGGTTGATCAGCAGTAACCAGTACAGAGTAGGATTGCCCCAAATGGACGTCAAGGGAATCATAAATGTTCTGAAGCGTGTGAGTTCCTTCCACCTCTACCAGCAGCATCTTGTGGCCCTGAATTCTGAAATTGATAGAGGTTGTAAGCCCCACATTTGATATCCGAAACCTGTAAGTCTTGCCTGCCCAACAAATTGGATAAAAAACTCCATAAATACCAATAGTTAGAAGCACAAAAAAAATAAAGTTATGCATTCCTGATTATCCCTATCAATAACCTTGGTCAACCGTGAACGTGTACCCATTTGAACCACGGCCATTGATAAGAAGTCCATCAGGGAAGGGAAGATCACTCCCACCATCTAAAATTGCTCTTAAATCCTGAAAAAGTCAATTTAAGTCTAAGAATAGACACATGTTCCCTCATATTTGCCTAGGCATTTATCAAACATTTTAGACTGTTTATATTCAAGTTTTTGCTTTAATTAGTATGCAGTGCATAATTGCATAATGGGGTAGTTAAGATTTTCTATAAGAAAGCTACTTACAGTGTGATTTTTCTTGTACCAATCGCCTGCCAATATGGTGAAATCTCCAGCAGGTGGTGGGAAAGGTACTGGAATTACTGAGCGGCTAGCGATTTTGAATCCACCATACCCTCCTGCAGCCTTGTGTAAGGCAAGGGAAGGGAAGTAGAAGTAGCTACCAATCTGATCCTTGACTTGGAGAACATAAGTGAAGTTCTGCCCTGGTGGGATGGGGCAGTTTGTGCCATAGACTCCATCCTGCCACGAGTTCCTTCTCTGCTGTACACCATTCCTAAACAAGAATCAATCCACCTCATGGTTAGTTTGACATTCGTATTCATTACAACCAATTATCAAATAATGGACAGTGTCATGGCACATCCGATGGAAGTAATTCTATAAACACCATAATCCGGGCCTACAAAGATTTCTCTTCACCCTGTTTAGTAAGACTGATCTTTCGGCTTCTCTTTTCTCTTTATGTCCACAATTCAGAAGAAAGGGACTAGAACTATCATTTGCCTCATCCAATGTACAGTAATAGACCCATAAATTGTTTTTTATTATAATAGGCTTATACCAATATGTTTTACAATCTACAACACGTGGTAAGAACTTAAAATTGCACAAATACACGTGGATCCCACAATAAATTTGCATGTATCTCACTTAAGACATACAATGAAGGGTTCATAGATTTGCATTTACAAACGATATAAGGACATGGTCCCCATTTACAGGCAAAATCCAAACCCTCCCATTCGAAAAACATATGACCACATGCGGTTAAGGGGCAGGACTTGTTGCAGTGTTCAAAGAAATGTGGCTACATAGTACGTCCAACTTTTTGGAGTTTTTCGCCTAGGTGAAGCGGAAATTATAAGATATTGGACACAAAAGTAGATCTATCATGGGGAGCCACATGTGATAAGTCAAGTGTAACTGTTTTTTTTTTTTTTTTTTTTTTGCACTTCCCATTAATAAGCTAGGAGATTGATTCAATATTGCAATGGAAAAGAATATGCTTTCGCTAAAAAAAAATGAGAACATGTTAAATGTAGTAGCACAAAGAGCAACTAACAATAATAATACGGGGGAAAAAGCACCAACCAAGAGATGAGGAAAGGCTCGTCCAAGCTATTGAAAACACTGACAATCAAGTTATCGTTGGTGACACACTCGATTTGTGGCCCTGGAAATTGGCCGTTTATCAATATACCCTGTCATTGTATTAAAAGTTCAGACTTCGCTAAGCATTTGAGATTATTTGACAAGGTAGAAAAACGTTCAACAAGAAAACATACAAATAAAAGAGGAGGAGGAGCAGGATAGTGTTAAGAAAGCGAAAGTACCTGTTGTTTTACTCCGAGAGGGTAGATGTCACCGTAGGTGACATTCCAATTATAGAACCTGTAAGGGTCTTCACCACTTGTGCAGGCCACTAGCAACAACACAAATATGAAAGAACAAAAGCTCCTATACTCTCCCATCTCTCTCACTCGCTCTCTCTCTCTCTCGCGCGCGCGCGCACACACAATGGCGTTTATTGAGGAGAATGCAGAAATGGGACTACAATGAGAAAGAGAAGAAACCTTCAAAGAGAGCAACAAATCCCTCTCTTCTTCCTCTCTTTCTTTCTGTAAAGCTCTTTCCTTTATCTCTCTCTCTCTCGTCCTTTGTTTTCCCCTTTTCCCTTGTTTTGTTTGCTCTGAGAGCTTTTTTATCTCTTGCTCATCCAGGACAATGTCGGTGGTCAGAAGGGAATCAGGGGCTTCCCATAAGTGTTCTAGACCTTCTGGATGAGTTAACCCTGTGGCCCTTTTCGTTAGCAGCGAAGCAAATGGTCTGGTCGGTAGTGTGAGCTGTACTGCCAGTACCCCATGAAGAGAATACGAGACTTCTTCCTTCCTCAGTCCACACCGCGTTAAATCCTCGATTTTAGTGAGTAGAGATCCTGACATCACTGAACAATTAACCTAACCTCTATTAACATTACTCCTACTTAAATGTAGTCTGTCAAACACTCGTCCTTTCAAATTCATTTATCCAAACAAAATATATATAAATGAGGATGGACTATATATGTTATATTAACTTTCATATATTCATTTTTTCTATGGCCAGGTTTTCAGATAAATAAATGAGGATCGACTACATATAAATAACAAAACTCACCTCAATTTTTTTTTTTTTTTATATGTTTGATTACTAAACTCACTTCAACTTATATCAGCTTATTATTATAATTTTTTTAAATCTCAACACAAAATATAATAAACAATTTAAATTTTTCAAATCTTAAAATAATAATAATATTAAAAAATAATATTCTAACAATATTTTATTATCTCAATTCAATTTAGTTTAATATCCAAACGCAACCATCTAGTTTGTTTTTACGAGATAAAATGAATTGAGATTAAAATTAAAAATTAAGTAAAATATTGTTAAAATAAATTTTTTAATATCATTTTTACTTTATGCTTTGAAAATCTTAAATTATTTATTTTATTTTATATGAAAATTTAAAAAAATCATAATGATTAAATTAGATGAGTTAAGAGGAATTGTAAAAATAAACTAAGCCTAAAAGACCAGAAGCTGATCGTACTTTAGCACAATCAAAAAAGAAAATTGCTAGAGACGCTCTAATCCAAAGATTGTGATCAAAGATTCTAATCAAAAGCACTATAAGTAACTATTTTGAAGTTTTTATTGAAGATTTTCATATCCAAATCTATGTGGTCGAGAAAAGGCATAAACAAAACATCATAGTTAGATGGAAAAGGCATGTATTAGAATATTATCATATTTATTATATTATAGAATATATTCATAATATGACTATTCTCTATCATATTCCTTATAGGTACTTGCAACATAGCAGGCCGAAAAGGCATGCAAAATTTAGCATGGAAATCCTGCAATCTAGAAACCATGGGCCCATTTATAGGGTATTCACAACAGAGTAATTCTACATATAACTGCGAAGTGTGTAACTGTTGCGTAATCGCTTTGAAAAAGAGTGGAGTCCACAATTAAAAATTAATTTTTTTCATGTGAGTCTCATATTTTATTATTTTTTTCAAAACGATTACCCAGCGGTTACGCAATTTAAGTATATTTTCTCTTTACAACGTATCTGTCAAAAGAAAAAAAACAAAACCATGCATGCAGATTTGAAGTGGAAAGCTGCACCCCCTAGATTTTATCATGAACCATGTCTGAGATCGGCCGAACATTTGATAGCGATTTGCAGTCTGCGCTCTTTTCAACTATTGAATTATTAAAATAATAATAATATTTTATTTAATTTATCTAAAATTATTTCCTTTCATCTTATAGTAAAATGAGCCCTTAGACTTTGGTGGACAAAGAAGGCGTAACCATGTGCATTATTAATTGGCGACCAATCTCACTGGCGACTTTCAATGACTTGGGTTCCACACGTTATTATTAAAAAGCAAGTTGGACCCAACATTTCTATTTATATTTCTGACATACACCATTTATCTTTCCTTTCTTCACTTTAAATACTTTGATTTTAGCTTCTTAAGCATTAAAAAATTATTTCCGACCGACAAAATAATCTAAACCCTAATCACACTATTTGTTTTCCACGATACCTGGCTAGATGAGCAATAACATATAAAGATAGCAAGTTAAAGAAAATCAAATAGTTGGTAGGAGATTGTCAATCCAAAGCAGCGATATACAACATAGATCCATGTTTTATAGTTCGTCCAATTATATTAAAACCACTTCAAGCGACTTTCCTTAATGAAAAATAGGTGGGAACTAAGTGCTTGATCCTATATCCCTTTTTTTCTTTTTTCTGTATTGCATGAGTTGGCTTGGGATGAATCTCCCATCCTGTTATCTCTTGTATCATGTGATTGTTTTATACATATGTTTAGACTATCAGTAATGACTTATCCATCTTTCTCTTTATTTTCATATCTGCATAGTGTCTTTAAATTCATCTACATTAGCTTATGCGTTTCTAAATTTTTACATAGTTATGAATAGTACTTCTTCAAGTTTGAAGAATCACTATTCACTTTCCAAACATTATTTTTAATGTTTTTTTCTCTCTCTCCTATCCATTAAAATAATTTTGTGAAATTTGTATTAAGATGATTTTGATATATGAAATTTGTATTAAGTTGATGATACAAAGTGTTTTTTAGTACATATTAATATTCATTGATAAAATTTATCATTTTGATATATAAAATTAGTAATATTTAGATATATGAAATTTGTATTTTTGAGCATATTGTGCTAATTGTAAAATGAATAATGTTACATACAGTCGTGGAATGCACAAACGCCGTGCAGTCGCTTTGAAAAATAGTAGGGTCTATTATTAAAAAATTAATTTATTTTTATGTGGGTCCCATATTTATTTACTTTTTTTAAAGCGACTGCGCGACGCTTGCATACTCACGACTGCAAATATCATTTTTCTTGTAGAATATATAAAAAATAATAATTTTAAGAAAATAAAATAATTATTTGGTGTAAATATGCATAATGGAGAATTTTTCTTGATATACAAAATTAATTTTTAAAAAATGTAATTTTAAAAATGTATATAGAGAAACTAATACCAGTTCTCTTACACGCTTTATTAGAAGAAGAAGAAAGCAAAAAAAAAAAAAAAAGTAAAGTATGACATGTTTAGCTTGGTAGCACCCTAGCTTCTCATAATTCCGCTTTATAGTATTAATAACCTACGACTCGAAGGCATAAAAAATAAATGTTGTGTTGCTCTATGTTTTCTTAGGGTGAGATGTCACCGCGGGCGATTAATGATGGAAATGAATGATACCAGTTAATTTTACCTAAAAGTAATTTTATATAATTCATTGAAATTATTTTATGATAAAAATAAATTTATAATTTATATAATTTACTTATGGCCTACGTTTGAGTAGTTAACATTATTTTCCTGGACACGTTCCATCTGATAAATCCACTTGTTTTTCTTTTTCTTTTTCCTACGAAATTAGGCATATGTTTCACATGTTCCAGGAAAAGTTGCTTCGTTTCATTTATGAGAAAATATATTTGTAATTGTGAATTGTGCAACTTCCGCGAAATCGTTTTGAAAAAAATGAATAAAATATAGAATATACATGAAAAAAATTATTTTTTTAATAGTAGACCTCACTCTTTTTCAAAACGATTACGCGGCAATTGCACACTTCACGGTTGTATATATAATTACTCTTCATTTATTGACATGATCGGCCACGAAGATTATTGTTTAGCGACTGCACGTAGGTGGCTACACGTAAATAGGCTTCATAATCAATTTAACTCATCATTATAATTTTTTTAAAATTTTAATATAAAATATAATAAACAATTCAAATTTTTCAAATTCTAAAATAATAATAATAAATAATAATTTTTTAATAATATTTTATCATTTCATCTCAACTCAACTCAACATCTAAAGTTACCCTAAATCTACTCTCATTGTTGGTCCCCATATTTTTTTTATTTTTCTTTAATCTTCTTCTACTTAACTATTAAGAAAATATTTTTTAATAGTATTATAAATATTTTTTAAAAAACAATATTTAAAGGTATAAAAAAAGAATAAAAAGAAAATCTTTTTTGCTACTCATCTCGTGCAACATCCATTTATCGGTAGGTGTAGCACTGCTCACAAGTAAATTACGAATAATATTATGTATAGTAGTATATAAAATGAGTGACATTTATTATTTTTTTCACATAAATTTTATATTTATTTATTTTTTAAAATAATTATACAGTAACTTATGTTTTTTTTTTTTAAATATCATTTTTTATTTACATACAACTGGCATGTACGGACGAACGCGTTTAGTAGAGCTTAGGCGTCGGCATTCATTGGGCATACTCTGCAGGGCACCCATCCCCACTGTCAAGGAATCCAAACTCTTCTTTTCATTGGGATGTGTGCAAGTTGCTCTGAGCAAGAAAGAATCTCCAAAAAATATAAGAATAAAAAAAAAAAAAAAAAAACTAAGAACCTCAAAAGTTAAATTTCCCACTTGCAAACGCCTTATTAATAATTCACCAGCTTCTGGATAGTTTTTTATTTTATTTTATTTTTTTGTCTTTTTAAATCAAAGTCGGATCATGGAATGAAGAGTGGCGTGATGATTTTGGTTTTGGGATGAGACATATATTCGGACGCTTTGGATTTGAAAATTCGTATTTATAGTTTCGGGGGCAGAAGTTTTTCTTAAATTACTCGTAGCCGTGCGAGAGTTTGTGCTGCATTCCGTTTGAAATTTGGTTTGAATCGAGCCTCCGATTAGATTCGAAAAGTGTTTTATTTCATCTTATCTGATTATTATAATTTTATCAAATTCTCACACAAAATATAATAAATAATTTAATTTTTTCAAATTTTAATTCAATAATAATATTAAAAAATAATATTCTAACAATATTTTTTTCAACTTTCATCTTTAATTTAAAATCATCTCATCTTAGAATCCAAATTAGCCCTAAGATCAATTCAGTTCAGTCTAATTTTAAACTGAATCTAACATCCAAACACCTAACTCTCAAATTACTAAATTCGTCTCAACTCAAAATCTCTTTACACGCGGGAACCTATAACCTTTTTCAACTCAATACATCTTTACACGTAAGACACACAATTTTTTTTAACTTCCCATAAATACATCTAAACTCATCTTAACATCCAAACACGTCTTAGTGGGGCCCCACAAAACTCACTCTACCATCTCAACTTACTACTATTTATAAAAAATTTAATTAATCTCAACTTAACTCAACATCCAAACAGGACCTTAATTATTCGGCAACTAACGTCAACAATATGCCAAATACTTGGTGGTTTGGGCGATTTTTGCCGTTTTAAATTTTTGGGTATGTTTTGGAAATCCATGATTTACCGTTTCCTTTTCTGGGTGGTTTCTGTGATTCTGGCAGCTAGGGTTGGCCTCTTATGGTGCCATTTGCCCCTCTGATGGCTTTGTTGTCGGCGGAGAATGCCAAAAATGACGATTCCTTGGTGCAGTCCTACGCACATGCGGTTGCTAAGCCGGTGGACAATCCTTCATTCAAAATGCCAATGCGATTTTTGTGGATATTAATAGTGAATTGGGGTTCATCTTTTTGGAACCAGAAATGGCTAAAGCGGCGGGAAGATTATAAATTTGCCATTATCATGAAGTTCATGCGTGCCCGACCTTCGATTGATAACATTCGGTAGAACGTGGTTAAAAAGTGGGGTTTGCTGGAAATTCCAACGATTAGTTTTATGGATGATTATCATGTCTTAATCCAGATGAAAAATGAACGTGATTTTGTGCATGGATGGGTACGTGAAGGAAGAACGATGGAAGGAAATTAATTTCAATTGTTTAAATGGGCTAAGGAATTCGATTTACATAGAGAATCTCCATTGGCCCCTTAATGGATTTTTTTTACCCAGTTTACCAATGCATCTTTATTGACGTGATTGTCTCCAAATTTTTGCAACTCGTTTCGGCAGGTATCTTGGGACAGATAATGCAACACTGAATCGAACAAGAGCGACATGTGCAAGAATTTGTGTGGAAGTGGATTTGACTATGGAACTAGTGAAAGGTTTCCCCATTGTCGTTTCTCTGACAAAATGTATTTGGCAAGAGGCAAGATATGACAAGCCACGATTCTATTGTATGAAGTGTCATCGACAAGGACATACTGTAGTTGTTTGTAGGGTTGGGGAGGGACGTAAAGTTGAAGAGAAATTGAAAGAAAAGACAAAAAATTGGCAGTCGAAAAACACAATAATAAGGGGGAGGCATCGAGGTCTAAAAATGGGATGGAGATATAGGTGAATACTGTTTCATCTAATGGAAAATTGTCGATCATTCTAGAGGAAAGTAACGAAAAGTAGAATAATGTTGTGATTGAAGGAAGCAGAGATGAAGTCCCTATTCCTGGTGGTGCCATGATCGAAAAAGAGTCTAATCAAGGTTTACAAAATTATGCAGATAATCAAAAGGAAGATAGTGATGAAGAATATGAGGAAGTTTGGTGTGATGAGGAATTGGAAGTGGTTCAGGAAAAAGTGCATATGCAGACGCCTATCGAGAAGTCTCCAGTGTTATCTGGGACTCCAGTTTCTAAACCAAAAAATGATGATTACGGTGAAGAACAAAAAGGGGAACTAGCTTTGGGTTTCTCTTCAGATTGGGAGGAATGAGA
This sequence comes from Juglans mandshurica, assembly GCA_022457165.1. Taxonomy (NCBI): domain Eukaryota; kingdom Viridiplantae; phylum Streptophyta; class Magnoliopsida; order Fagales; family Juglandaceae; genus Juglans; species Juglans mandshurica. Next base: position 26,236,261 of record CM039620.1, on the reverse strand, counting down.
AATTACAGGTTGAAGGGTAAAGAAAAAGCTTATGATCTTGATGGAGTTGTTCCTTCGGATTGTGAAAAAACAAATAATGGAGATAAAATAGTGAGGAAGTCTCAGCGGGTTGACACTCGATTTCAGAAATTGAATTTATGAATGACACCATTTTCTATTGGAATGTCAAAGGGTTGGGGAGTTCGAAGAAGAGATTGAAGTCGTTACTCATTAAGAATAATGTATCCATTTGTGCAATTGCTGAACCATTTGTTGGAGCGAATCGTATGGCCGCAATGGGTAATTTTTTAACTTTTAATTATTTTTGCTCGAATGAAACTGTTGGGGGTAAGCTTTAGGTTTTTTGGAAGGAACCGGAGGTTTTTTAGGTGTTGTTTTGCATTGCCCAAATGATTATTGGATGGCTAGCGTTGGCTAATCAAAGGCTGCTTCTCACCTTTGTTTACGCCAAATGTACTTATACTGAAAGAAGGGCACTATGGGCTGATTTGGAACATAGACAGATGAATGATTGCCCTTGGATGGTGTTGGGTGATTTTAATGCTATTCGTATGGATTCTGAAAGAATTGGTGGTTAGCCGAGGCCATTAATTTCTATGTCTGAATTCAATGACTGCTTAGACAAGTGTGGGCTTTTTGATCTCCCGAGTAGTGGACAAGCTATGTCTTGGTGTAATGGACATGAAGGGGTGGCTAGGAGCTGGGCGAAGTTGGATTAGTGGTCATCAATAATGTTTTTTCTTCTCAATATACGTTGGCTCATTTAACGCATTTGAGTCGCAAAACTTCAGACCATTATCCCATGATTGCGAATTTGGAGAGGCCATTGTTATCTTATCTTTTTGTTTTCAGAATATATGGTGTCTACATGAGAACTTTTTGTCTTGTGTTCAGGAAGCTTGTCATCAACCAGACCCGGGATCCGGTATGTTGAAATTAGCTAGTAGACTCAAGAGAACCAAACTTGCTTTATGAGCTTGGAATAAGAATGTGTTTGGACGTGTTGACAGTAACTTTTAATTATCCAAATTGCTTTAGGTCTCAACCACCCTTTCGTGTGCTTTGTTGGATGGAAATACCCTTTCTTTGCTCTGCTAGGGTTTGAGAATTCTGCTAGGGCTTGCATCTCCTTTCTTCGATGGCAGTTGCTGAGGCCCATCTGAGCGCCTCGGTAACGCGGCAAAGGACATTTGCGAACATGGTTTCTGACTTTCCACAACCGATACCGGAGGTGGCTGTGCCGTTTCGTGCTCCAACGACAGTGGATGGGGCTGTTTGTGTGCTTTTCTCTAAGGAGGAGATTGAACAATCTGCCATGCCTTTCAAGTTCTCACTAGTTCTGAAATGTTTATGTCAAAGACCCTCTCTTGATACCATACGGTCGTTTATACGCTCTCGTTGGGGTCTGAAATCTCAGCCTCTTGTTTCTGCCATGCACAAACCACGGCATGTGTTCATCCGTATGTCTACGGAAGAGGACTTTCTGAAAGCTTTTGCCAGGGATGCATGCGATATAGACGGGGTGTTTTATCGTGTCTTCCATTGGTCTACAGAGTTCCATGAGGATCATGAACTTGCTAGGGTTCCAGTTTGGATCAACTTGTTGGGCCTCCCACCGAACTTTTATCACGAGTCCTTCCTTCGAAACATCACTGCACCTCTGGGGAGATTTCTTAAGTGTGATAATCCCACACGTTGCGCTACTTGTATGGATGGGGCTAGGGTTTGTATTGAGATGGACATATCTCGAGAGCCATTGTTGGGAGTGTGGATCGGTACGCCGAGGAATCTGCAGTGGTTCTATCAAGAAGTTGTGTATGAAACACTCCTTGCATAATGTGAAGTGTAAAACCCAAGGCCATAATTTGAGAACATGCAAAAAAGAGAACCGACAACGTGATCCAGTTCGCAAGAATCTGAAAGATGGAGAGAAAGTTGAGAAGGTTTGGATTCGGCAAACTCGGGACTTGGTGTTTGAGGAGATATGTGATGATGCAGAAAATAATGTGCTATCTTTGAAGGATGGTACCAAACTTGTCACCGAAAACCTAGTTGGGGAGGAAACTGTCCCTGTTACGTTGCATACTGATCCACGACCTGAATTGCACGTCCCACTTGTTGTGCTGAAGGATCCCTTGAATGAAGTTAATGCCATTTTGTTTGACATCGTGGCTCAAGACTTGTGTGAACCGAGTGTTGTTGAGTCGTGCATGGTGAATACTGATGAGGTCAATGGTTTGGGTGATATGGAGTCACGGGTTACTAAAGGAAAGCTGGTCATGGAGGATGGTGTTCCTTCAAACCCAGTTTTGCGAACTGAGGATGTGGCTCTGAATGTGGAAGTGTCATTGCCGTAGGTGCCTATGGTCGTGGTTCGGGATGATAGTGTGATGGAAGTGCCTATGGCAGTGCCTATGGCAGTGCCTATGTAAGTGTTACTGACGCAAGTTTGATGTTCTTCTATCCCAGATAAAGGTATAGCGCTTGAGGAGGTTCAGGTTTGTTCGAATACTAATTCTGAGGATGCTTTATAGGCCATGTCGTGTGCAAAGGATAATATGTTAGATTCTAGCTTGTTGCCTAGTCCTATTAAGAGGAAGAAGGAAGTTAAACTACGTGGTTCTACTAGGGTTGTAAGCAAACCCTCTCGCCTTGACTTATAATGTGTTCTTATCTTTATTGGAATGTTAGTGGCGAGGAAATGCTAACGGAAGATAGTTACAAGGTATTCTCCTAAACTTATTGGTTTGGCTGAACCTATGTTAAATGTTTCTAGAATATAGTGGTGGAGGCACCGGCTTGAGTTTGATGCATGTGGCTCTAATATTGAGGTTGGTGGAAAACTCTGGTTCATGTGGAAAAATGAGGTAAATTTGGTAGTTGATAGTATGAGTGAGCAACATGTTACTGTGCGCATTGTTGAAAACTTGCAACCTGTGTTTTTGACTTTTGTTTATGCTAAATGCAATTATCAAGAACATCGTCGTTTATGGAGCCATTTAGAAGCTTTCAGCTGTTCAGCTCCATGGCTAGTTATGGGTGACTTTAATATAATTCGGCATGATGGTGAAATATGTGGTGGTCGTCCTCGTTTGGCTGCTACTATGGATGATTTCAATGCTTGTTTGAATAATTGTGGGCTCATTGAGATTTTTTCATGCTTGGGTTTTTGGATTTTCTCCCCCCAAGTACTTGATTGTTACCACGGTATTCCTCCGCCACAAGTGAGGGTTATTTAATAAAATTGGGAGGGGGTCACTCCTTGGACATGTAACCTTCATCTATTCTTAAAAAAAAAAAAAGAAAAAAAAGAAAGAAAAAAAGATAGTAACTTCAAAACTCTTGAGGAGAGGCTGGCAAATTTAGAGAATCAGCTGCAATTGGATTAAGTCGAAAATGTGGAAGAGGATTACTTGGTGACCAAACTTGAAATTAATGTTTGGGAAAAAAGATAGGCAATTTGTTTGGGTCAAATAGCTAAGAAGAAGTGGCTGATTGAAGGTGATCAAAATATGAAATTCTTCCATTCAGTAGTAAACCAAAGGCGAAGGAAGAGTCAGATTTCTCGGATGGTTCTTGATGATGGAATGATTCTTGATAATGCAGAAAAAGTGCACCTAGGCGTTGCACAATATTTCCGAGAATTTCTTACAACGTCCGTCGAAGTGGAGCAAGGTAATTTAGCTTCTATTCTTGATCATGTTATTATAGAAGATGATAATAAAATGCTTTGCCTAGAGCTAACTGAGATGGAAGTTAAAGAAACAATGTCTTATATTCCCAAGCAAAGTAGTCCGGGACCATATGGTTTCGACTCAGATTTTTATATGAATTGTTGGGATTTCATTAAAGAAGATGTTATTGAGGCTGCCAGAGATTTTTTCCAGGGGTCGCCGTTACCCAGGTTTTATTCGTCTTCCTTCATTGTTTTAATTCCGAAAGTGTCTAATCCATCTAGTTTTGATAAATTTTGGCCTATCAGTTTGTGTTCTGTGGCTTACAAGATTTTTTCAAAAATCATTGTAACTCGCTTGACTTGGGTGATTCATAAGTTGGTCTCGCATGAACAAGGTGCATTTGTTTCGAGACGGAGCATTTTTTAAAATATAACGCTCGCACAAAAAATGGTTCATTCCTTGCATAGGAAAACTGTGGGTGGTAATGTGATGGTGAAAATAAATATGGTCAAGGCGTATGATAGAGTACATTGGGGTTTCCTTTTGGAGGTTTTACATACATTTGGCTTTTCTAATCGGTTCTGTAATTTGATAAGTCAATGTGTTAAGTCTTCGTTGTTTTATGTGATGATGAATGGAACCTTTAAAAATTTTTTCCAATCAGCCTAGGATTTGCGGCATGGGGACCCTTTATAATCTGACCTGTTTATTATTATGGAAGAAGTATTGACAAGGTTACTTAGAAAAAATCTTGAAGTAGGTCGGATTGGAAAATTCACTCATCCGATGGGACGCCTTTGATCTCTCATTTACTATATGCTGATGATCTTTTGATTTTTGCCAATGGCCTGAAAAAGTCTATGAAGGGACTTGTTGACACTCTTGCGACGTATGAAGGATGGTCGGGTAAGAAAATTAGTAAGGAAAAATCGGTTTTATTTCCTTCTAAATTTATTAATCCGTCTCCGAAATGTGAGTTGTTGAGAAGTACAAGTTTTAAGGAAGGAAAATTTCCGGTAACTTACTTGGGTGCACCTCTGGTTTTTGGCAGATTGTTATCTTGTATTGTTGAGTCACTTGTTGAGAAGATCAGGAATAAGGTGGCGGGCTGGAAATGTAGTTTGCTTTCTGAGAGTGCTCGTATGATATTATTGCGGCATGTTTTATCTAGTATGCCTATTCACATTCTCTCTGTGGTTAATGTCCCGCGGGTCATTGTAGATCGGATAAACTCTATTCTGACCAATTTTTTCTAGGGTGAAGGGAAGGGAAATAGGAAATTGCATTGGCGAGCTTGGTTGAAAATTTGTAAGCCTACTAAGAAAGGAGGTTTGGGATTGAGAGATTTACAAGAAGTACAAAAATCTCTCTAAATGAAATTTGCATATAGGCTTCTGACGTCTAGGGCATATTTTTTTAAATCCAAGTATCTAAGAGACGACCATCTTATGTCTTGTATTATGAAGGCTTCTGATTCACGTTTTTGGAGATAAGCTTTGGCTAGTGTTTTGGAAGTCATGGAGAATGTCCAGGTTCTGTTGAGGGGGTGGGAATTCATACTTTTGGTATGATAGATGGTTGGCGTCAGGACCGCTCTCAGTCAGGATTATTGATATTCCTAATAAGAAACTTCATATTAAAGACTTTTGGGTGGATAAAGCTTGGAATATTGAGATTTTGAAGGATCTTGTGGGGGATGAGGTCATGGAAGAAATTATCCAGACCATAATTAGTGGGCGTGGTGGTTTGGACGTTTGTGTATGGAAGCCATCTCCCCCTGGTAATTTCACTACAGCTTCCGCTTAGGGGGTTTTTCGGGAAAAATAGGATATAATGTCGTGGCATGATTGGTTCTGGAATAGGATTTTGCTAAAAAAAAAATATCTTTATGTAATTGGAGAGCTTGGTTCAATAGCCTTGTGGTGGATGAGAGAGTGCAAAATAAGGGTATATTGCTTGCGTCGGCATGTGATTGCTGTAATCCGCAAGTCAAGGAGTCCATTGATCATGTCTTAGTCATGGGTCGTATTGCAACTCAAATATGGGAACGTGCGCGTAGATTATTGAATGTGCCATGTTTGTTATTTGATACTTAGAAGGCAAGAATCTCGGGATGGATGATCTCGGCTAAAAAGGTTTCTCTATCTGGTAATCTTACTGGTATGCTTCCGTGCATCATTACTTGGTGTTTATGGAACTGCAGATGCAAAGCTAGAATGGAGGGGTTGAAAGCTAATGCAGAGCAAGTGTGGAGGTCGGTTAAAACGTGGCTTAAAATTCTGGCAACAGAATTGAAAGTACATAAAAAGTTGACTTCTCAGGACACTCACCTGTTGAATGAACTTAACTTGAAGCCGCCCAGTGTTGCTGTTCAGAAATGCATGTTAGTGGGGTGGATTAAACCTTCTTGTGGATAGGTTAAAATTAATTGTGATGGGAGTACACGCAATAATCCAGGTTCTTCAGGGGGTGGTGGTATTTTGAGGGATGCTAATGGTAATTTCAAAGGAGCATACACGAGTCATTATGGTGTTGGCTTTAACAATAGAGTAGATTTAAAGGCTTTGTTTGATGGAATTCGACTATACAAGAGGTTATCTTACTTTAATGTAATTATTGAGAGTGACTCCAAAATTGTTGTGGACTGGTTTTGAGCAGGTAAATGCACTCTATGGTATTTATGAGACTTTTGGGATGAATGTATTAAAGAGATTCAAGGGATGAATGTTCGGATTGTTCATCAATTTCGTGAGGGAACCAAGCGGTAGATTTTTTGGCTAAGCTAGGCGAAAGTGGCAGTAATGTTATTTATGAAGAATTCCAAGAGTTGCCGAGATTATTACAGAGTATTGTTTGAATTGATAAGTCGGAATTGCCGGCTATTAGACATTAATTTTGGTCGGTTTTATCTTGGTCGGTTGTTCTTTTTGTTTATGTTCTTTGATTGTGGTTTTTTAGGCTTGTTTATAGGTTATTGGTTTTATTTTATAGGCCTGTTTAGTCTTGCTCTTATTATAGGCTTGTTTAGTTTGTTTACCTGCTTTATGTTTGTTGGTTTGTATTTGGGAGGGTTTTATTTGCTTATTTGTAATCTCACAGATGCTTTGCCTGTAACCACGGTATTCATCCGTCATAAGTGAGGACATATTAATAAACTTGGGACGAGGCCACAATGTATGTGGCTACCGGCTCTTCTAAAAAAAAAAAACTTTCGTCGACAATAAAAAAAGGAATGAAAACTTTCGATAATGGCACATATCAAATTCTATAAAGTTATAGGATTTGGTCCAGATTATTGTGATTTGTAGGTGCAATTGGAAAACCTATGGGTGCACCAACCACTAAAGTGACTCGAAAATGAATTGCATAATTTTAAGGTGTGCAAGCACGCGTATTATTTGTAAAAAATATTCTTTTATGGAATTGTATCAAAGAAATGGTGCATTTCTATTTTTTATTATTATAATATTTTAAAAAAAAGTAGAAATGCACCAATCAAGCAAGTCTTAGGAATGAGTAGCCAGCGCAAGGACCTCTATTCTCATTAGGAGGTTATGTAGTATAACTTTTGGTCTCCTTAACATTTTTCTTCAAAAAATTGATTAAATTTTGGGACCTACAAGAAAACTCATGTTTTAATAATAAGCCTCACTATTTTTAAAAGGGTAGTACTGCAGCTACCGAGGATTCCTACTAGGGGTGGGCTCTGACTTTGACAAAAATCGGAATCGAAGTTGGGCTCTAACTCCAACTCTGATCAGGAGCGGACTCCGACTCCGACTTCGATTGAAGTTTTTGAAATTAGAGTCGGAGCGTCGGAGCAACACATGGAGAGAGAGAGAGAGAGAGAGAGAGAGAGAGAGAGAGAGAGAGAGAGGACTCGGTCGGCCGCCACCATCGAACGGTGGCTGTGCCGCTGTGGTATAATTGACACTACTGAAGCCACCGTAATGATATGAAGCCTGTAAATTCTGGTGCATTTCATAAAAGTATAAAAGGAAATGAGAAGAGACACGGTGTTAAAGAAGAGCTCGGATACTAATAAATGATGATATGGAGTCTTCTCGTGTGTTGGAGTAGTTGAAGAGAGAAGTCTATTTTTTTCCTTTCTTTTTAATATTCAGAGCCAGAGGAAAGTCTTTGTGCCGTTGGTGATTTCAAATCTCTTTTAATATAAGAGGGAAGTCTTTCAGCTGGCACAATTCCTTTCAATAATAGGAAAATGAGACATTTTGTCACTTGAAGACCCTTTGCAGTTTGCACCAGTTGGCTTGAATCAAAAATTAAAAAAAAGAAAAAGAAAAATGATGGCGATTTCAACCAAAGAAATGAAAGCACATAAAAAATAAACTTGATAAAGTTGGTTAAGGAGAAAGACACTTTAGCCTCATTCACTTTCACAAAATTTTTTATCTCATCTCATCAATCATTACAATTTTTTCAAATTCTCACACACAATAAAATAAACAATTCAACTTTTTCAAATTTCAAAACAAAAATAATATTAAAAAAAAAAATTCTAACAATACTTTATTCAACTTTCAACTTTTATCTCAACTCATCCCATCTCATCTCATCTCATCTGCGAAACAAATGAGGCTTACTCTTTACGCATCTTCAGATAAAAAAGTAATAAAGTTGGTTCAGATAGATGAAAACAAGCTAATAGAAAATGGTAGAGGATTGCTCCGAAATTCTTGGTCGGAATTCGCAGTCTGAGTTTGGAGTGCATATAGACTCTGACTCCGACTCAGAATTCTGACTACTCCGATTCTGTCGGAGTCAAAGGTAGAGCGGGCGTTGACCGGAATCGGAGCCGGAACCCTAATTCCTACCGAGGAGTGCATTCTCTTTTTCTTTTCTTTTCTTTTTCATGTATTGTTTTAATCCTTTTAAACATTTTTTTTTAAATCACAACATTATTAAAAACATACTTCTTTAATCATTAAATACAAATAATAATAAAAAATTATCAAGACCCATTATCGAGATCCCTAGCCTTTTCAAAAGTTAAGGAAGCTCACATTTTAAGATTTTATCTAACATTATATAAAATGATTTCATTTAAAAAAAGAAAAAGAAAAAGTGACAAACACGTTGACGTGCAACATTCGTTGAAACTTGAGTAGGTGGCGGTGACATTGTTGAATGTTGTAAGGATAATGATACAACACCAACTATTCTATAATTTACCAACATGCAACTTTATATTAAAAAATTATTTATTTTCATTTTAATTCAAAATTATTGTCCTAGCAACAGTTTAAAGTACATGGAAAAAACTAATTTTTGGTGTTTTTCATACTTGGACCAAACTAATTTTTGGTTTCGTCGAGCGGGTAAATCTTCCTAGGTGCGGATCATTTTTAGCATTCTCTCACCTATTGTATCATGGAAGCTTTGGGATAGGCGATGTAAGGCTCGGCATAAGGATAAGATGGATACAGTTGAGTTGGTTAGGCAGGTTATTATATTATGGCTTCGCCATATCATGGATATGGTCATGAAAGTTTCTACTATATCGTTCAAGGATGTCGCTATTTTACAAAGATTGGAAATCCCGATCCTGGAACCTAGACCCAAGAAGGTTCGAGTGTTAAGGTGGATTAGGTCGTCCCAGGATTGGGTGAAACTTAACACGGATGGTAGTAGTTTTGGTAATCCGAGACCTTTAGAAGCTGGGGGTCATTCGTGATGCTTGTGGCAGGTTAATTGTTGCTTATTCTGTGGATTTGGGTTCGGACTCTAATAATTTTGCAGAAATGAGAAGTTTGTTGGAAGGTATTTGTAGATGTTATCAATTGGGTTTTCTTCAGGTTGAGATTGAGATTGATCCTCGAATCTTGGTTAACTTGATCATCAAGGGTGAATGTAAGGTATTTAGAGGACTTTTGGGATGAACTACATGTTTATTAGAATTGCATGGAGTATAGTGAGACATATTTTTCGGGAATGCAATGTTGTTGTTGATCTTCTTGCCAAAAGGGGAGCGGGTGGTTCCAACATGGAATGGTCTGGTGAACATTCACTGCCTAGTAGTCTTAGGGGTCTTCTTCACCTGGATAGAATTGACCTCCCTTATTTGCGGATTTCGTGATGAGGTTTCTGGTAAGTTCCTTTTGTTTCTCTAACTCTTATTTGCTTATGTCTTTGTTTGCAGGAATTATTTGTTTTTGTCTAGGGTTGGAGTCATTGGTATTTTTTTATGCAATTTGGATGAATTAGTACTTTTGATACCTGAGTTTGGTTTTCTTGTTGATAATGTATCCCCTAGGTATTTTGTTATAACCACTAACCACGGTTTTTCTCTGCCATAAGTGAAAGTTATCAATAAAATTGGAGTACCGTCTTTTTCTTAAAAAAAAAAGTACATGGAAAAAATAATTATTTAATCCTTAATCGTAAATAGATTGTAATATAGTTGTTATTATATCATTTTCCATGTTGTAATGCTATGGTTGTTATCGTTATATGGTCGTTAGTTTGAGACATTGTTGTGGACTCACTCTGTGGATAGCGAAGGACGACAACTTCAATCTGGGATTTAAGTATCGAAACAGGGGAGAATGCATAGACTTTCACTTGAGGAATTCTATAAAAGTTAAAAGCACAAACAATATAAAGCAACAACCGGTTGGGATTTAGCAAATGAAGAAAGCTTGGAAACCCAAGCCTAGTCTTCAGGTGGGCTTTATTCTCTTTGCAAATGGGCTTCAATTGAATTCATGGAATGCAAGTCTAAAAAACATAAACGAGCTTGAATTTAATATATTTATAATAGTTTTCCTGTCATATTTTAAGTAAGTTGTTTAAATGTACCGCATCAATCAATATGACTAAGAATGATAAAATTAAATTAATTAATAATAATTAAGTGTATTACTCTTTACCAAATGGACTACTTTTACTATCCACAATTCCACATTTCAATTCAACAAGTGCGTTAAGATAAAATAAAGTACTTTCAATGACAAAAGCTATGCTAATTGTCATCGCATTAGCTCTTTCTATTGCCGACGCATTGAAATAAAATAGCTCTATTATCTAAAATCTATGTTCCTGTTTGGAACACAATTATTTTAAGATATTTTCAAACTACATTATTATTATTTATAAACAGTTAATTGCTATTCACAAATAGTTTATTACTATTTTATTACTATTCATAGACTAATTTAGTACTATTCATAAATGATATGAGATACTCTTAGGTCTCGTTTGGATAGTGAAATGAGATTATCTGTGAATAATAGTGAAATAATTTGTGAATAATAGTGAAATGTTTGAGTTAATATCTTGTTTGGGATTTTGGAAAAAGATAGAGAAAAAAGTTGAATAAAAATATTATAAAATTAAAATATTATTTGAATATTATTTTTATTTTGGGATTTGAAAAAATTGAATTGTTTTTTGTCTTTTGTTTATTAGTGTGGGAAAATTATAATAATTAGGTAATTATTAGATGAAAAAATTAAAAATTAAAAATTGAAAAGTGTTTGTGTTGTTTGGATATTGAGATAAGATAAAATGAGATGATATAAGATAAGATGATATGACTTGGGAGGACTTTGCTATCCAAACTAGACCTTAGCATCCAAACGGAGCCTTTAAGGCTGCGTTTGGATGTTGAGATGAGTTGAGATGAAAGTTCTTTATAAATTGTAATGAGTTGAGATGGTGAAGTAAGTTTTATGGGACCCACTTAAAATGGGTTTAGATGTGTTTTGATGTTAAAATGAGTTTAGATATATTTATAGAAATTTGAAAAAGGTTGTGGGTCCCACGTGTAAAGAGGTGTTGAATTGAAAAAGGTTGTGGGTCCTACGTGTAAAGAGGTTTTAAGTTGAGATGAATTTAGTGATTTGAGAGTTAAGTATTTGGATGTTAGACTCGATTTAAAATTAGATCAGTCCAACACCCAAACGGGCCTAAAACACTCAACAAGTCTATATTGGTGAAGAGTCGAACATAAAAAAATAACAGGAGTCATCTTCAAAAAAATCAATCCTTCTACCAAACTTTTACCAAGGAGAGGAATTAATGTCTCAGCTTTTATTATGCTTAAGTGATGCTAGTTTAGAGACTATAGCACAACTATCTTAGGTATAATAGAATAAGGAATCCCTTTCATCTGTCATATCCTTTCAAATTAAGTGACGAAGGAATAACAACAAAAGTCTCAGGAAAAAAAAAACAAAATTTAATTTCTTAAGAAAATCAGTACTACTTATGGACATTATGTCAAGAATGAATGAATGCATGTGAAATGAATAGTTGTATGCAACCCCTTTTTATGCACCTCAAGAATAGTTGTATGCATGTGAAATGAATGTTATATGTAGTAGCTATTGTCTTTATATTCTATGAAATGAATTTTTAAAGTTTATGCTTGATGCTAAGAGATGACTTTAAATAATGCGATGAACTAATGTTTAAATGACTCCATGAAATGATGTTTATATGAGACTATGAAATAATGCTATGAAAAGATGTTTAAAGAATGTTGTGAAATGATGTTTATTGATAATGTTTATGATTATGCTATGAAATGATGTTTATGAAATGAAATAGACTGATGAATGAAATGAATGAATGAAAGGAAATGAAATGAATGAATGTTTTAATGTATGAAGCTATGTAATGGTCATGACTGAATGAATGAATGATGGTACCAATGGACTTGACAGATTACAATGCCAGGTAAACAGTACTAGTAGTGCACCCAGTGTTGCCCCCTGTCTAAAAGGGATTCCCAACCTGTAGCCATGAGCAGAATCTGGGTCCAAAAGACCACTAATCCCAACACACAGGCGTAATAGTGTGTAGCGGCTAGAGGAAAATTGATAAAAGTTAAATTGAATGTTGTGTAATCATTTAGCTTTTGATGAATGAATGTATGAGGTGTGAGAAATGTTTTATGAGAAATGAAAACCCTTTTAAAGCAAAAGTCTCACCTTGTAATGTTTTCAAAGAAAATGAATATTTTATTTAAAGTATGTAGAGGAATGAAAAATGCATGAATGAAAACCTATGTCAGTATATTTTTACAGTATGAAGTAATGCTTACTGAGTATTCGACTCATTTTATTTCTATGTATATCCCTCCCCCCCTTCCATGAACAAAATGAGGAAGAAGCGTCAAGACAGACATGACCTAAGAGAAGGGTGACAGAAGTCTAAGCACGTTTTATGTAATGTATGAAATAGTAATTTTGTAAAAGGATTTTGTAATTAATTTGATAATTTCCACTGTAAAATCTCTTTTAATTTACAAAGCAGGTTTTAATTTTAAATATAGAATCTTTTACATCTTGGGAACATCAATCCATGCCACGGCTAATTCCCATACTTTGTCAAATCTTTATTTATGTAAAATTTTCTTGTATAGCTCTTGTATCCAACGGTACAATATCTCTTGTATTGATGTAATGCATCATATAAATAATGCAAATAGACTCTCAATGCTCTCATGATTTCACTGAGGCATTTTATCAAACACTATGTGTTTAATTTATTTATGGTACCAGAGCATGTGTGAGGGAAGAGAGTCTTCTTCCCATGGCCACCATCGCTCTGAATGTAGGTAATTTTCTTACCTTGAGACTCAACAACAAGAAGTATCCTCTATGACGTGAGCAGATTTTGGCGTTGGCTGAGAGCCAAGACCTTGTTGAGCATCTAAGCAATGAATCAACACTTCCAGAATTCCCAACCTTTGTTGATGGTGCCTTTGGTTCGAGCAACACCGAACCCATTCCAGCCTTTCTCCAGTGGTGCAAATCGAATTGATTGCTGTGTGGATGGATTATAGGTACTCTTTCAGAAGAAGCACTCGGCCTCGTGGTGGGGCTTGACTCTACCCACCAAGTTTGGGTGGCACTCAAAGTGGCTTACTCCCACGATTCCCAAGAGAGGGAGTTCCACCTCACCCAACAACTCGCATATATGCGAAAGGAGCCCATGACACTACTGGCTTATCACCTCTGTGCATTCAAAGGACTGTGTGACAGCCTAGCCTTAATCGGACGTCCTGTGCAAGACAAGATGAAGGTCTTCTTATTGTTAAACAGCCTTGGAGCCAAATACGAGCCCTTCATGACGGTGAGGTTGAAACCAACGGTGCCCTCCTATGCAGAGCTCCTCCCACTACTCCAAGGATATGAAATCCGATCCATTCTACATGATTCTTCTAATAGTATTGCTTTCTATGTACATAGAAGTGGCGCTCCAACCTCCAAGGACAACAACAACAACAACCATTGTTCACAGCCTCGTCCGTTCTCCTCCAAAGATCGAGGGTCTCAACCCTCAAACCATTCGGCTAGTGGTGAACATGGGGCTGGAGGTCAAAACGTTTTAATCATACCAACAGTCCGCCCAACGCACGTGAGCCCACTGACAGGCCCAACCAAAACAGCAAGGCCTGTGATTTTTCCTTACTGATATTTGCCAAATTTGTGGAGAAAGGGTCATGTTGCTAAGTGTTGGAACATGTTTAATCACTCTTGTTAACCTGAAGATATTCCTCAAGCGCTCGTTGCACTGATGCTTGAGGATTTTTCTCATGATGATGAATGGACTACTGACACTGGGGCATCAACTCACATGACTGGCAGCCCAGGTATGCTAAAAAAGCTTCGTCGCTATCTTGGTAATGATGTTGTTATTGTAGGGGTCGATAATTCTCATACAAGTACACATATTGGTCATACTTATATTGATAATGATACTAATAAAATTAAATTTCGTGATGTATTGCTAGTACCTGCTTTAGCAAAAAAACTTTTATCTATTGGGAAACTTACTACTAATTAGCCTTATAACTGTGAATTTTATTGTGTTGGTTTTGTTGTTAAGGAACAAGAGACCAACCGCAACCTGCTGATCGAGGTACGAAAGGGCAATCTTTACACCCCGTCCCCGCCTTACGAAGCTCACTTCTCCACACGATTTCGAAGAGTCTTTGAAGAAGTGTGGCACCAACGGTTGGGACATACTCAGGCCTCTGCTTTACAAGTTCTTAAATCAAAAGGAGTTATTCAAATTTCTGGTTCTAATAAAAATTCTTCTCTTTGTGAAAGTTTTCAACTAGGCAAACTTTGCAAATTGTCATTTTTACCATATTCTAATATTAATCATGTTGTGTTTGACAAAATTTACTGTGACTTGTGGGGTTTTACCCCTGTTGTTTCTGTCGGTAAATTTCATTATTATGCTTGTTTAGTTGATGTTTTCTCTAAATATATGCGGCTCATTCCTTTACATAAAAAATTCACTTTTTTCTCTGCCTTTTTACTTTTTGAAAAATATGTTGAGCGCCAATTTGATAAAAAAAAATCAAAATCTTTCAAACTAATGGGGGAGGTGAGTTTGCCAACACCCAGTTTACGTCCCATTTACAACACCAAGGTATTATTTATCATTTTTCTTGTCCTCATTCCCCTGAACAGAATGGTATGGTTGAACGTCATCACTGTACCAATTGTGAATTGGGTATGATCATGCTTTCTCACAGCAGTGTTCTAAAACATTTTTGGGTCTTACTGCCACTTTTTTAATCAACCGACTTTCCTCCAACACAATTGGATTAGAATCCCCATTCTCCATCCTATATGGGTCTTACCTTGACTATAGTTCCCCCCGTGTCTTTGGATCCAAATGCTACCCTTACACATGGGATACCAAACAAAATAATTTCGATCTCAAAATCTTACTGTGTCTTTTTAGGCTATAGTGATAAACATCGAGGGTATAAATGTTATCACCCTCCATCTTGATACACTTTCATTTCAAAGCATGTTGTCTTGATGAACTCACATTTCCATTTAAACAGCCTGGGAATCTTCATCTACCTCCACCCTCCGAACCTATTCTCTCGACCTTTGACATGTGGATTAATCCTTCCACCTCTACCATCAGTTTACCCGATGCCACCATGCCAGCCTCTTCTCTAGTCGAGGATATCCCTATTCCACTATGACTCCCACCTACCCCCTCCAGTTCCCCTTCCTCTGATACACCTCTATTGCTCCCCTACCACCTATAAACTCTTCATCACCTTCTGACCATACTATTGTTACCCAATCTAAAACCGAGATCCACAAACCCAACCCCAAATATGCTAACCTTCATGAACTTACTTCCATTCCTGTAGAGCCCAAAACTATTCGCTCTGCTCTTAAACATCCTGGTTGGTTACAAGCCATGCAAGATGAATTACAAGCCTTGCATGACAATAATACTTGGACTCTTGTCCCTTGTGAGCCTACCATGTCTGTCATCGGTTGTAAATGGTTTAAAACCAAACTCAACGCTGATGGCACTCTTGATCAGTTGAAGGCTTGTTTGGTTGCTAAAGGCTTTCATCAAGAAGATGGTATCAACTACCATGAAAATTTTTCTTTGGTTATCAAACCAAGCACAATTGGATGGTCATTACTCTTACTCTGATCAATCACTAGAGTATTCGTCAGTCAGACGTCAAGAATACTTTTCTTCATGGTGATCTCCATGAATCTATCTTCATGGAACAACTTTCAGGTTTTGTTTATCCAACTCACTCATCTTATGTTTGCAAGTTAAATAAAGCACTTTATGGTTTAAAACAAGCACCATGTGCTTGGTTTGACAAGTTTAGCAGCTTCTTACTCACATATGGGTTTATTTGTAGCACTGCTAATTCTTCTTTATTTATTTGTCATTCCTCTCTTGGATTTTTTTTTTAATTACAGTATGTTGATGATATTTTATTAACTGGTTAATCCTCTGTTTACCTTTTATAATTTATTTCCACTCTTTGCAGTCAATTTTCAGTGAAAGACCTTGCCCTCTCCACTAGTTTCTTGGAATTCAAATTACCCCAACCTCATATGGACTTCTTTTGTCTCAAACCAAACATGTCCTTGATATTTTAGCATGTGATCAAATGCATGACTGTAAATCCATGGGTACTCTCATGATGCCCAAACTCAAAGGACTTACCTCACCAACCCCTTTATTCGATCATGCACACTATCGCAGCACAGTTGGTGCACTTCAATATCTCACAGATACTCGCCTTGATCTCTCCTACAATGTTAATTTTGTGTCTCAGTTTATGCATTCTCCTATCGACGCTCATTATAAAATGGTCAAACGCATTGTTCAGTATTAAAAGGTTACTGTTGACCATGACCTCCATTTTAGTTCCCATTCTACACTTGATCTTTATGTCTTTTTTTATGCAGATTGGGTAGGTTGCCCCTTCACCAGATGCTCAACAATTGGGTATTGTGTCTTTCTCGGTAGCAACTGCATTTCATGGTCTGCCAAGAAGTAAAATACTGTATTCCGATCCAGCTTCAAAGTTGAGTACAGAGCGATGGCTCATACTATTGCCGATATAACTTGGATCTCTTTCTTACTTCATGATCTGGACATTCACCTCTTGTCCACTCCACTTCTACTTTGTGATAATCTTAGTGCTCTTTTATATGACAGTTAATCCCGTATTTCATATTTAGAGTAAACACATCGAGATCGATTATCACTTTGTTCGTGAATGTGTCGCTCTTGGTCTGCTCCATACCCGGCATGGTCTAGCCTCTCTCCAACTTGCTGATCTCTTTACCAAGCCTTTTGGACGTTCTGCTCTCATGGACATTCGCACCAAACTTGGCCTCATCCCTCGGCATAGTTTGCGGGGGCATAATAACCATAATAACACAACACCATATTTGTGCACAAAAGGAAACTTACAAAGAGAAGACCCATCACCCATGATAGGAGTCACAATGGCTACATCACTCCATATGGTAACATCAATCCATGCAACGGCTAATTCTAACATCAATCCATGCAACAACTAATTCCCATACTTTGTCAAATCTTTATTTATATAAAATTTCCTTGTATAGATCTTGTATCCAACGGTACAATATCTCTTGTATTGATGTAATGCATCATATAAATAATGCAAATAGACTTTCAATGCTGTCACGATTTCACTGAAGCATTTTATCAAACACTCTGTATTTAATTTCTTTACTAAGTTGATCCAATAATTGGATCGATTGGTTATGGCTGTAAACTACAACTGGTAGAAAGATATTGCAAGCAACTAATGTGGTGCACTTCGTAAGAGAACTCTACTTTCAGTATCTCTATGTTCTCATTCGAGGAAAGCATGAATATAGTGAAATATCTAGGAACGGAAAGCCATGATTGCAGCACCCAATGAGCATCAGCAACCATAGTGACGCATAGGGACAATCGTAGTGGCACATAGGGTCCACAAGCCGATGATAGTGGAGTGATGTTGGACGCATTTTGAAGATTCGAGGCCAAATGTGCCGTGCCTGTAGTCATTAGAGTCTCGGTCATTAGAGTCTCGGAATAAGGGCTGTATGTGACTCATTGGCGGCTTGGATGACACGTGAGTCACACGCACTAGTTAGACAACGGGGTTTATTGACTCATCTTGACATCTTGTATATTGATGCCTAGCATTGGCAATGGTCATTGTCAAGTCTAAAGTTTGGCTAGAATCTTAATTTCTAGTTATAATATTAATTTTTGACTAGGTGAGTCCACATTAGACTAGTCATTATAAAGTAAAAATAATAATATAATATTATATTTTTTACTTTTTTTTTATTTACAAATACAATTTATATATTTCTTAAATCTTCATGCTTTATAGAAATAATGTGTCTACTCCATCAATTAGTAGAAATAATGTGCATGCCATGCATGTTTTACCATTCAAAGAGAGATGAAATAATTAAATATTGCTTTCCATTGTGAATAGTAGCTAGCCATATTTGGAGAGGACTTAAGATTTACTATTCATCAAGTCTTAAGCTTTGGACTATTGACTAGTTCAATGTAGAGGCTTTTTCTCACATCTAGCTAAAGTTTAGACTTGCATTGACATTTGACTAGTCCATTACCAATGCTCTTTGTGGTCTAAAAGTGGTAGATCAAACATTATCCGACTTCGCACAGAAAAAAAAAACTACATAAAACAGAGGGAGAATGTGAGGAGACGGAGAATAAGAGGAAGGAGGCCGGCTGAAAATAAAAAGTGAGAAAGAGAAATTTTTTTAAGAGAGTTTTTTAAATGGGGAATGATGAATCTTTATCTAAAAGTATAAAAGCCATGAATAAACAAAAAAAATTGAAATTGAAACATTTTCAAATTTAGAAGAAACAAATTCTATGGATTGGATAAAAAAGGCCGAATTGAAAGTCAATTAAAGGAACTACAAATAAATAGATTAAATAGTTTGGATGTTAAGAGTATCTCAAATAATCTGTGAATAGTAGTTAAATAATTAATGAATAGTAATGAACTGCTTGTGAATATTAATGAAATAATCTGGGATCAGTTGTGTTTTCAAACAGATCTGAAAACATACCAAAATTAACCCTATAAGCTTAACAAAAAAAAGTGGCATCCTAGGCCAACACCCCATATATTCAATTGATTCGCCAAAGCTTATTCTTAAGTAACCAGCTGAATATCATCAAATATAATTTAGGTTGGTTACATTTGTCTGCATTTTTCTATAGAATAATGCTACATACAGTCATGGAATGCGCAAACGCCGTACAGTCGCTTTGAAAAAGAGTGGGGTCTACTATTAAAAAATTAATTTCTTTTCATGTGAGTCCTATATTTATTCATTTTTTTCAAAGCGACTGCACAGCTCTTGCACACTCACGACTGCAAGTATCATTTCTCTTTTCTTCTATAATGGACATCGCTTTCATGCGTTTTGTTTTCTACTACGCATTAGGTAAGCACATGCGAGAGCAGAGGGTAGGTGAGGTGGACGTTCGACACGAGCCCACAACAAAATAGCTAAAAGGTAAATGAGTGGTACTAACTTCCCAGCACAGATAAGTTAATTCGGTCTTGTTTGGTCATCTCCATTTTTGATACCTTGGAGAGGCCAGCTGAATTCCCACTTGCCTACTTTCTTTTGACTCATTTTCTTATTGAACTAGGAGACAGCATCAAATACGAGGAAAGGAGCAATAGAAAGGCAGGCATATATGCAGAAAGAGCCAATGATATAAAGCAGGCAAAAGAGCAAATTAAGGATTTGAGAGAAAAGAGAAAGTAAGATCATCATGGGTGTGGTGAAGGCGGCCGTAGGAGATGCAATCTTGACATGTTTATGGGTGTTCAGCGCGCCGATGATGGGAATTCTTACTCCTGTCATAGCTACATATCTTGGTGTTCAAGCCCAGTCACTGGCAGGCCTCTTCATCACTACCATCCTTGTCACAGTTCTTGTCACGACATTCAGCTTGATAGGGAAGGCCTTGGGTGGTGCTAGCTTCAATCCCTCTTCCACCGTTTCATTCTACGCTGCAGGCCTTGTTCCTGACTCATCTCTCATCTCCTTGGCCGCTCGATTCCCTGCTCAGGCAGCCGGTGGAGTGGGCGGCGCCATGGCAATACTGCAAGTGCTACCAAGCCAATACAAACAAAGGCTCAAGGGACCTTCTCTGAAAGTGGATTTGCATACCGGAGCCGTTGTCGAGGGTGTGTTGACATTTGTGCTTAGCTTTGCCCTCCTTTTGATCATGCTCAGGGGTCCTAGAAACCTACTGTTGAAGGTTTGGTTGCTTGCTGTGACAACCGTAGGATTAGTTGTTGTAGGGTCTGGTTACACGGGGCCTTCCATGAACCCTGCCAACGCCTTTGGCTGGGCATTTCAGAACAATCAGCACAGTAGTTGGGAACATTTTTATGTTTATTGGATTTGTCCCTTCATAGGAGCAACTTTGGCTGCTTGGATCTTTAGGATTCTGTTTATTCCACCAATCAAGGAGAAGAAAGCCTGAAGAAGCCTGATGAATGATCTAGATAAGCTCCACTTGCCTCTGTTATAAGTTTTTTGTTCTCCCCCTTTCTTTTCTCACTTCAATGACTCTATAGCAAAACAGTTATCATGATCTGATAGTTAAGAATATGATTATCATGGGTTCCAAAAGATGGTATTATTAATGCATTATGCAGGGATATGGAATGGGATTCCTCATCAATCGCATCAAACACACAACACAGTGCCAAATGAAAAACATAAAAACAAACAATTGGGAAAATAGACCAAACATTTTGGTCCGGGCAAATTGCTTCAATATCCTTGGGTTGTTTCCAGTAGGGTCACCTGAAAAATGTGGCTGTTGAAACATTCCAGGAAAGGGCTACTTTTATTGCATACAGTTGCTCATTGTTTATAACTTCAATATTTATGTGCATCTCATTTCTTTAAAAAAAAAAAAAAATTGCATAGAAACATGGATGAGTAAGAGCATTGGCATTGGTTTCATCAAAGCCATCTTCAAAATTTGATGAAAAATACATGTTTTCCATAAATCCAAAACCTCCTTATCCATAACCCCACATTGGAAAATAATAATATAATGTTATTTTTTTAATAATAATATTTTAATAAATTTTTTCCATTTTTTGCAACTACACTAATCATATGTTAATTAATAATTTAATTTATACTTAAATTATTGTTTCACAATTAATTTTTTTCCTCAACCTAAGTATCTAACAAACACATTTTTTCAATCTAATTTTTCTTGAGATGGAAAATCAGTTAGAAAAATCATTAATTCTTATTCGAACAGAAATTTAAAATATATAAAAAAAATCATTCGGTTACACTTTCGGCCAAAATCATTAGTCCAAGTAACATTTTCAATATGACAACTGGGAGGAAGAGTGTCAGGTCATTTCACTCCAATGGCATTCAGCAGCAGGGTCCTCCAGAGCTGGTGTTAGATGGAAAAGGGCAGGAGCAAATGAAGTAAAGGTGAACTGGGATGCAGCTTTTGATTCTAAAAGGATGAGAATGGGAGCAGGCTGGATGGGGATGGAGAAATGTTAGTCTCTTTGTGTATGAGCAAGATGAGAACCAGTCACCCAATCTTAGCTGAAATTAATGCATTGTGGTTTTTGAAGGTGATGCCTTTAGCAGTAATAGAGGCTGTAAATTGTAGAAATGAAGTCTGGATTTGGTATGGTCAGTTAATAGAGGATTTGAGGAGTGTTCAGAGGAAGAACAGATTGGAAATTACAGCATAGGTATATAGGGAGGGCAATAAAGTAGCTATAGACCATAATGGGGAGTTTGTGTGGATTGAGGATGGTCCATTAGAGATCTTTACACTTGTATTACATAATAAGCTTTGTAATGACTCATTATAGTTGAAATGATAAGCTTTGGAGCTGCAAAAGGGTTATTAGTCTCGAAGAGGATGCTCTACAAAATTACCAACGGTTGACGAGAATTGGAATAAGTTTTGGCATTTAATTAATTGTTCCTCCTCACATTTTCTCTCTACTTGGCAATAATGGACAGTTCTCCATTCAAGCAAATGGCGCTGCACAGATGTTAGCTTAGGATGCCGTGAAATTTGCACTTGAATATATACTTTACACAAAAGTATTTAAATTGTAATGACCCAAGTCCAGATCTCCCAAATCCATCCATCCATTTAAATTGTCAAGAGAGAGAGCGAGAGAGAGAGAGAGCAAAACTTGTGTTTGAATTGGTGAAACATACGACATGCAACCAAGAAGTAATAAGCACAAGATACAGGAAAATACATTAGAAATCAACTAGGAATCTTTTCTCACCATGAAAGAAAGAAAACTCGCAATAAGCTAGTTCATCAATAATACTGCTAACTACAGAGCAAATTCTTGAGAAAGAAGCTATAGGAATTGGATAGACGTACATCTACCACCATATATAGACTATTGTAGCTCCATTTGTTTGCCTTCCACTACTTAGAAAACACCAGAACAAAGGGAGCGAGAGACTCTTGGACCATGTTTACAGCTGCAATTCATGATCAACAAGAGCTTACAAACTTGAAGTTGCAAAGGGGAACTCTTCTCATGGTAAATACCAGAACATGGGATTGCCGCCAAGGACATTGCGGCAGAATAAAGCGACATCAGTACCCTAGTTCGGTACAAGAAGAAAGGTATAATATGGCTTCATTCATGATCATTATCAATGGGCAGCACTAAAATCCTTCGAATGATCATTTCGATAGCCTTGTGAAAATTAAAATGCTCCTTAGTCTCTGTACGTGCCCTCCCACCACCACATTCCTTTTTTCTCACCCTTCCATGGAAGTGCTGGTCTGGGGCATGATTCATACCCATTTGAGAGTACTCTGAGACATATCTCTGAAAAGGGATACTATTGAGCAGCAAGTTCATGACTTGGAGGAAGCTCGAATATTCATGGTAATTACAACCTGCATTTGACATTCCATTCCACTTCAACAAGCTACCAATGCCACCATGTGCCCTTCCTTCAAATAGGGATTGATCTTTTACCCCACTGATCCAAGCAAGTAGACTGTTAAGAGTCCACCGAAGAGGCGTCACCTTGCTCAATTGGCAGCATTCTCGGTACCCATTTTTGTGGGAAAGCAATAGTCCATTGTTGACCAATAGTGCCAGCACCTCAACGGCATCAATGAACATGAAGTCAATATGGCATGACGTGTTTCAGTTCAAACTCGCAGTGTCTACGTTAAACCACAGAAGCTAGCAAACAGTTAACCATGATTCAATCGAAGGGACACCCCTAGCTCCGCGCGCTGCACAAAACAGATGCAGGTTCCATGTTAATTCAGCGGGACAAGGGCATTGCGACAACCTTCTCAATTATTCTGGCAGTATGAATTATAGACAAAAGCATATATAATGACAAACAGGGTCAAAGGCACCGGAATGAGAAAATGGCCCAAAGGCATTGAACACCTCATTGGAAGATAAGGGCACTTGACAGAGTGCCGGTGGCTGTTGTCACTAACGGTGACCTCTCAATAAAGAAAGAAACAAAAAAAAAGGAAAGTAAAAAAGAGAAGAAAAATTGGGACAGGAAATAAAGAAGACCAAAGGGATCGATGGAGAGGAGAGAATGAAGGGGATCTTGGTGGATTTATTTTCCTCCCAAGGACCTGAAAGTAGGGTACACTCTCCAGAGTACGAGGCAAGCTCTCCAAAAATGAGCAATGGCTAATTATACTGGGCAGTTATTTTACTGTGGGAAGATATTTGGGGAGATGTAAGATTTTGATCTTAGATGCATCTAGTTGTGGATGCTTAGGCCTATCGGAATATGTCCTATTGTGTTATATCAATCTCTCATTAGTAACTGAGGAGCCATATTAAAATGGGTACGAACCCGTGCACAGACGAAGTTCATGGGATGTCACGGACTCACAACAGTAAGCGAATGACCATTTCCCGTGCTACGTGACGTATCATGCCATGCCAATGAAATTAAACCGCAAGTACATTTTGTCTGTGCACGACCCGTGTACCTATAATTTCTTTGAGATCAACTTTAAAAAAAAAAAGCCTAAATTCATACTTGGAATTGGCATATCGGTAAGAATATCCACAAAGAAAGGGACAAAACAAACACTATAGTTATAATATTAATGTCACCTAGCTTTCCAAGAGATTTTGTTCCAATCCCTTTGCTAAGTTTCTTCCAAGATCTTATTTAGCTTATCATAATCATCTCGAATATGCTTTCATAAAACTCCTCAACCACCACTGCAAAGATTACACAAACAAGAAACATATATAGAACAGTTTCTGCACATCGATCACACATGAACCTCATACTGCTCCTTAGATTACATATATGAAGAAGAGAGTACATACCAGGCTTAGCAAATGTTGCTGCTAGGGGAACGTTAAGCTCCTTCCTAGGCTCCACATGAGCATTTTTCACCCAATATCTACCATTGATAGTGCCCTCCCAATTAGGTGCTTGAAAAAGTGATCGATCCAATGGTCGGAAAGAGACACCTTGTTGAGCTATGCATGTTCAAATAAGTGGGATGAATAGAATATTTACCGGTCGCCATTGTACGACAATTAAAGGTAAAGATTATCCAAAAATAATAACAAAAGAAAAAAGATTATAGTATCTGGATTTGTTAAGATATGAGCAATAGCTTCTCTCAATCCAGAGAAAATTAATGAGTACTTGAAGCTCTTCGGTCTATGATGCGGGAATATCATCATGAGATATGAAAGATGCAATATGATGATATGTTTTTTTGTGGGCTTTTGGGGAAAAACAAAGCCCCCATCTACAGTAAAGCTTAATCCCTCTTGAAAGAGCTTTCCATCGTAAGGTTTTCCTCTAAAAATACAAAAGCTGAACTCAAGCAACCAAGTCCCGTACGATTATACATATTCATCATGAAGAAAATAAACAAGTGCATCAACAAGATATTTAAACTAGAAAACTAAAAAATCCCATCGGCTTATAAAAGAATAAAAGGGGAAAATACCATTTAGCTCAAAGATTGAAGATGAAGCTGAACCAAGATGGAAAACAGCAGCAGAAGTAGCAGCAAAAGCGATAAAAAGGAGTTGGCTTTCTTTTCTTTCTCTGCCCCATGATGGACCATATATTTATAATCATGTAGGAGAGTGGTTCGGCAGATTCATTGAACCTGGTCACTTCCCAGGACTTGAGAGCCATGGACACGCTGGTAATGCCAAACCATGCAATCTTTCTCGTAAGCTGGCTTCATTGTCTGCCTTTTTGTAACGACAAAAGAAGGTGTTATATATGTTGGATGGTCAATATCATTCACTGTCTCAACAAGTTTTCTTGCGTGTGTTTTATTCTTTTCACGAAATAATATTAGCAGTCATTTCTTATAAGATGAAATGAGAAATTAAATAAAATATTATTATAATATAAATTTTTAATATTATTTTTATCTTAAAATTTTAAAAAATTAAATTATTTATTATATTTCATGTAGAAATTTAAGAAAATTATAATAATTATATATGATAATATAGTTTGATTTGTATAACTAAATCAGCCCTAATCATTTTTTTGGGGATCACGCTAGCTTCTTCGTCATATGAAATTTATCGCTAAGATGATGTTCTTAAATACATGCACATAAATGGTAGAGGAATTTAGAATTTTATTTATTTTTAAATATTTTTGAATGCCTTTTTTGTTTTAATATATGTTTTTATGTTTTTCTAATAAACTATATTGTGGCATGAGAGATGCTGGAGTGCAGCCGGAAGTCGCAGCATACTACAGGTAAATTTTTTTTTTTTTACCCAATACATTGAGTGTGCGGAAGCTATTATGCACAATAGACTGCTATTTATATTTTCTCATTGTGGCATTACGTGTTGATGCCACGTCAAGAGGGCCGTCTTAGCGGCAAGTTTCAAATCATCCATTAGTACTCTAAATATATATAGTACTATTTAATGGTGAACAACCAATGGAGGGAGGATCGGTCCATTTTTCTGCATCTATGAGCACTGCTACCCTTTTCAAAAGGGATCCAAAGGTATATATATACACATATATGTATATATATATATATATTTTTAATGTTCCGTTTAGATAGTAAAAGTATTTTATCTCATTTCATTATTATAAATTTTTTAAATTTTTATATAAAATATAATAAACAATTCAACTTTTTCAAATTCCAAAACAATAATAATATTAAAAAACAATATTTAATTTCCAAAACAATTCAATTTGAAAAATATTTTATTTAATTTTTAAATTTTAATTTTCATATAAAATCTTCTCATCTTATCTTATTTTTTCTAAAACATGTCTTGACTCCTTGTCCCATTGTAATAACAAAAAAGCTACTTGCACCCGGGACGGGGACATGCTGCGTACCCGGGTTCCAAGTCAGCATTATTTAAACGGTGCGTTTCTGAAATTGAGTGTTGTTTCTAAAATCAACACTTCTGAAATCAAACTCGAAACCCCAACGACCCCCACGAAGAAGAGACAATATTCACTGTCCAGGATTGAACTCGCGCCGAAATACCCATGGAAGACTGCTACGAACCCCAATCTTCACCTCGCACCGTTCACACCTCCAAGCTTCCCAAGCTTGCTACGAAGATGATTCCCCCACGGAGGTACGATGGGTGGCCACAAGCTTCTGCTCAAACAACTTGCCCCACCGATCTGCAAGTAGACGAAACACGAGGTTGTTCTGATCTTCTTGATCTCATTTTCTTGTTCACATGCCCTAAACCGAATTTCTCATTGTTAGTGTTTCTTCAACCCACGATTTCGATGTTTCCAAAATCACCAAATCGGTATGGGTTTAATTTCGAATTTCTAGAAACCCTAACCTTAACTGTCATGGGAGATTTGGAAACTCTCACTGATTCGAAATAGCATTTGATTTAGAAATATTGAATTTGCACCTGATTTATTTGATTTTTCAAATTTCTGGAAATCCTAAACCTAACCGTAATAGGAGATTTGGAAACATGTATAAAACAGAGCAAAAAATGCTCATACCTACAGCAAAAAAGCTTAGATTCCTTCTATGGGGTGCCAAAGATCAAGAAAAATAGGAAAAAAAAATGCTTAAACAGAGCATACCCACAACGTCACTCACTTGATGCCCATTGCTCAGATGGCCAAGGAAGACAGCACGACGACGATGAAGACAAGGTGAGAGTGCAAAAACTCTAGGAGCGATTTCAGAATCCTCGGTTTTCTTTTCAAATGCATAAAACATAGCAAAAAATGCTCATACCTACAGCAAAAAAACTTAGATTCCTCAATGGGGTGCCAAAGATCAAGAAAAATAGAAAAAAGAGTATACCCACGATGGCACTCACTTGATGCCGTTGCTCAAATGGCCAAGAAAGACAAGACGATGAAGACAATGTGAGCGATGAAGACATCCTCACTTTTCTTTCTAAGAGCGCAATAACTGGTTTCTTTTTTTGTTTTGAAATAGAGTTTGGCGCTTAGGTGAGAGTTTTTGAAATCGAGTCTTTTTTTTTTTTTTTTTTTTTAAATAATAATATAAAGTTGACATACGTCAAACGATTCCGTATGCAAAGGCGACCTGTAGCATAACTGTTGTAGTAATAATGGTGCTACAGGGAAGCCTCCTGTAACGCACAAATCGCACGAATTGACAACGTGGATAAGTTAAAGAAAAAAAAAATCAAAACAGAAGTTTCTTCTCCTTTGTACAACTTCAGCATCTCTCATTCGCCCTCCTCCCGCACAGCTTCTTCGATCCCATCCTCCAGCCCAGGTTAACCAAAAAAATAAAACAGAAGCTTCTCCCGCACTACTGATTCGCCCATCCTCCCATGCTACTGCTTCTCATTCAAACGATGAGCTTCTTCTCGGGGTGGCAACATTTTGCGCGCCCAAAGAGGAAGGTAATCACCTTTCTCTCTCTCTCTCTCTCTTTCTCTCTCTCTTTCTGATCTATGTAATACGTATGTAAGGGATCTGTAAACATAATTTTCTGGGCAAAATATGTGTGTAAGGGATTTGTAGACATACTTTTTTCTAGGCAAAATACCCATGCTTAAAAGGAAAAGGACTTCTCGGTCGAACGGCTTCAGAGCAGAAGCTTTTCCTATGAGATTTCTCTCTCGTGGGTGAAGCTCGTGGAGCATTCACATCTCATTCTTTATAAAATTTCTTAAATTTTAATTCAAATACATCATTCCATAAATTTTATCTTAAATTTTACTAATCTTTAGGTTTCTCTATAAATTCTCTATTATATTAAAATGTTATTTCTCTATTATTTCTTTATTATTATTTTTCACTTCTATTTACCATCTTAACTACTATCTCTTTCGTTTTTTTCCTAGGTTAAACAATATTAACTTCTACATAAGTTTAATTATTGAACACGAAATTGCTTTTTTTTTTCTCGGTACGAGAATGGTGACAAAATTATTACGATTTTAAAAATAATTAATATTCATCTTTTCAAAGAGTATTTTATTTGTAACTGATAAATAAATGACAAGAATTGCAATGATATAAATAATAATAACGGTATTGTATTTGTAATAAATAAATATCGCTATACAAGTACTACTATTGCTCATTCACAATAGTCCCAAAACACAAATTACATGTACCGTGAATGAAACAATGTTATAATTACATACACTGAAAATACCCATATACCAAACCCAAAAGTTTATTACATGTTAACATAAGATTATTCAAAATTTTTCAAAATAAATTGTCAAAACAAATAACCATGACATCGAAATCACAATAATTAAACTCGTTTTCTCAAATTTTCTCTTACACCTCTCTAAATCAATTTCTACTCGATGTCTAACGGTTGGATGTCTATTGAGGCTTGTATCATACGAAGTTCGATTTTTAATCGGTGAATTGTCTTTTGGCCATATGCTGGTATTTCAAAATCATACCAACAGAAAAACCCGCAAGCTTGCCCAACCTGCACAATTGACAATTATTGAAATTTGTAGATGAGATGGTACCACAATAATTCATAAAAATTAGACCATCAATAATTTGTAAAATTACCTCATAGTTTACGCAACTGAAAAATTGACGCCTCTCATTATCCTCAGTATGAGCAGTTCGTTGAGATGCTTTAATACCACAATAACATACTGAGTATTCATATTGACGATAGTTTGCTGAGATATTGCTAGTGCTACTACTTGACCCATGCATTGAATAGTGTAATCTTTTTTTTTGCTTCAAGTTTATAGATAAACAGTAAACATTTCCATTCTCGACACTCAACTTTCTCTTGTGAAGCCCCCAAACATACCCAAACTATTAACTCAACTGTGTGATCATCATAGCCGAGGGATATAAAACTAAAATCATACCAAACAAGAAAAATAGAGAGGGTGATTTTGCTAGCCGGCTCAGGAACCGAATGGTAACATATAGGAAATTTGGCACCCTTGAATGGCTGCAACAACCGATTGCCACTACTTGTTGGCCGTGCGGGTTACCATGCCATGGAGGTATGTACTAAATTTTTTGTGTCCCCACGATGCTTTGTCATCATCACAGCCGAGGGGTTTAATCCAACAAAGAAAACAGAGCCACATTACTTCTCTATCACAACATAACACCAATAAATTTAATTTACAAAATCCAACAAAAAACCAAAGCAAATCCAAACAGCATGCAAAATTAGCAAAAATCATCATGCTAAATAAGAGCATTCGCATCTGGTGCCGCATATCGAATGTGTGTTCCATGGGGCTCAGAATGGTTTTTTTTTCTACATGTGTAAGCCAGGAGCCCAACCTCAAATCGCTGTAAAATCTTAAACCCTAGTTGTATTTTGTGAAAACTATCACAAAATGCAAGATGACCATCCGGATTAGGATTATCTTGCCATATCGATTGGGCCCCATTAACACTTGTGAATTAACCTCCTCCCAAATACAAATTAAAACCATCATTACAGCCTTACAATAGACATGCACCCCCCTGAGAAATAATTATTGATCAGTACCAAACACTACAAATGACCAAACTGAGGTGGAATTCAGAATGAAAATAAAGATAAAGGTGATAAAAGACATGTAAATCAGCATAAAGCATGCTCTTTGAGAAATTAAATTATAAAAAATGCTCACTAGACTGGCTGCCAACTTTCTTATCAGTGAAATAGCAAATTTAGTACAAAAACAATTTTGGCAATATCACTACACATGCAAAAACAACACAACAATAGCACAAACAATGCAAAAATAACACCCTTGGTTGCAATTTCAGTGCAAAAGCAACAAACCAATACTAATTTATGTGCAAAAATAGCACCCTTGAATACCAATTTTAGTGCAAAAATAGCACCCTCAAAACCAATGTCAGTGCAAAAAGAGCACTGAAACCCAACCATATAAATGCACAAAAATCCCAATTTTGAAAAAAGCTAGGGTTTTGAGTTAGCAATAACAAATAAGAAAGAACAAAGAAAGCTACGAACTGATGTTTTTATCAATTTTTAATTAAAAATGAAACCCATAGTTTAATTCACTGATGAGAGTATTTGCAAAAAGCTAGGGTTTTTTTTCAAGAAAGCAAGAACAGATCAATGCACAAAAAAGACAAGATCACAACAAAAGCAAATCCCAATCTCTGAGCACAAGCTTGTAAATTCCTCAAAAACTCCAAAAACAACACAAGCAAGAACATATCAGTTGTCCCAAATAGACAAAATCACAACAATAGCAAATTCCAATCCTACAACACTGGCTTGTAAAAAGCTAGGGTTTTTTTTTTTCAAGCAAGTAATCCAGTGCACCAAATAACCCTAAATCAGTGCATAGCAAATCCCAATCTCTGAGCACATGTATGTAAATTGCAAGAAAAATCCAAAACAACAAAAGCAAGAAAAAATCAGTGCACCAAATCACCAAAATCACATCAATAGCATGTCTCAATCCAACAACAGAGGCTTGTAAAAAACTAGGATTTTTTTTCGAGCAAGCAATTCAGTGCACCGAATAGCCCCAAATCAGTGGATAGCAAATCCCAATCTCTGAGACATGTATGTAAATTGCAAGAAAAATCCGAAAAAAGCACAAGCAAGAACATATCTCACTACAAAGCATACAAATGGGTAAGCAATTTCAGTGTTGGATTTATGCGAGAGACAAGGATGGAGTTCAGCCATGGAGGATCCCAAAAATGAAATGCGATAGAGAAGCTCGGTGGCCAGCCATAGAGGATCTCGATTCTCACAAAGTCCAACCATGGAGGAAGTCGAACAGATCAGTATGTGCGAAAGAGAAGGGGGAATCCAGCCACAGAGGAAACCGAGAGGGGATGATGACTTACATTGATTTTTGATGGAGAGGCTGCCGTCGATGGTGGCTGCGATGCGAGGGAGGGGCGAAAACGACGAGGGCACCCAACGGTCGAATAGAAAAAGATGCGGGACCAACGACGGGGAAAGCACGAAATCAGATTTGGGGATGTATAGTGGATCCCCAAATATGGGAACCGCTGTAGCATCCGAATAGTTGATCTCCATTTTAGGGATTTGGCTGGAGGAGGGTTTGGGGTGAAAATCCTAAAATTTTCCCCAAAATATAAGGAAAAACACGCTTTGCGACATCGAATACGAATGCTCTTAAAACAACATGAGGCTGTATTTTAAATTAGGGTAAATCTAACATTTCACTATGTACTGATGTTGAGGGTGTGCAACTTGTCCCTTATAATGGGCATGCTTTATAGAATTTTTGTTGTAATAAAGAAAAAAAAATACCTTTGTCCCAATCTATGACGAGAAAAGCTTGTGGAAATCCCACGCTTTGTTGCCAACCTTGATGCTGTCATCCTTTCCCTCATGATTCTGGCATATCTTAATTACCTGCGCATATTTACACTCCATGACTTCTGCCTAATGTAAATATAATGTAATCATTAGTTTCTATATTTAAAAGATGAGTAATGCTACATATATTTGTGGAGTGTATAAATATCGTGCAATCGGTTTGAAAAGGAGTAGGGTTTACTATTAAAAATTAGTTTTTTTTTTTTTTTTTAATGTAGGTATCGTATTTATTCACTTTTTACAAAGAGATTGCGTGGCGCTTACGTACTCTACGACTGCAAATATTTTTTTTTTAAAAGATTGTATAGCTAGTGGGGTAGGTAAATTTATTCATAGTTGACCTCTACAGTGTATATAAAAATCAATACAAATCCACATACAAAAAGTAGGCTGATTTGTTACATGGTATCAAGAGCCATCGAGGTATCATCCATGGCATTGTCTTCTACGTCTTTGATCTGTTAGGCCACGACGATCAACAAGGAGCCTTAAGCCAAATCCCAAATATCTAGGATGAGGTTGGACATGAAAGACCGTTACATGCGGCATGTAGCGAGGTTGGACGTACGTAAAGAAAAAAGACCGTTGCAGTAGACGGGGTCATGGCCACGTGAAGAACGAGAAGGTTACGCTGGGGTGGACTGGGTCATTTGCAGTTGAGAATTTTACGTCGCAGGATGTAGTTTTTCTATTGCATGTTTATTTCCGTTAGTTATGCTTTATGTTTCTACGTGTGTTTGTATTGTAGTTGCTAGCTACTAGTTTCTCTTTTATTTCAGCAATTTGTACGTGGCTTGACCTATTTAAGCAGCCAAGAATTTATCAATGGATTATCAGAAAGCAAATTATCTAAGTGTGGTACGTTCTCACTCGAAGAGAACATTTACTTAAGCATTAATCTGTAGCGGGACCTATCATTGGTACTCAGAGCCAGGTCATGGGAACTAATAAAGAACGCATTGAGCATTTGGAGGCTGGGCTCGGCGTAGTGCAGGATGGGTTACAAAGAATGGAGCTTAGCATGGTAGACAGGCTTCATCATTTGGAAGAAACCTTCAATCGCCTTTCTAAAGCCATGCAATCGAACCAGGAATTCGCAAACCACGACAATCACCATAGAGAAGGCAACGATGGGGGGCAATAGGTTGTATCCTCCAAAACAACGAAGCTTGAATTTCCTCGGTTCTCAGGAGATGATCAAACGGAGTGGTTCAATTGTGTGAACCAATTTTTTGAGTTCCAGAATACTCCCAAGGCCCAGAAAGTTTCTTTGGCCTCCTACCACTTGGAAGGAGAAGCCAACCAGTGGTGGCAGTGGATCCACAGGACATTTCGAGAAGAAGGATGCGTTCTCTCGTGGGCAAATTTTGAAGACGAACTCTGGGCCCGTTTGGGGCCTTCGGAGTCCGAAGATTTTGATGAGGCACTTTCAAGAATCAGGCAGGCCGGTTCTCTACGTGATTACCAGTGAGAATTCAAACACTTTGGCAACCAAGTACGGGGATGTACTCAAAAGGCTCTGGTTGGGACATTTATGGGTGGCCTAAAGTCAGAAATCTCGGATGGTATCTGAATGTTTAAACCCCAGAAGTTATCGAGACAGAGGAGGTTCATACGACCTCCAACACCAGCGAGAGCCTTGTTAGCTCTTCCTCCTGCAAATCGGGCGGCACCAGCCGCAACTGCAGCTCCTATTCGACGATTGACTTGGGATGAAATGCAGCGGAGACGAGCTCAAGGCTTATGTTTTAATTGCAATGACAGATTTACTGCAAGTCACCGGTGTCAAGGGCCATAGATACTAATGCTAGAAGGACATGATGGCATCGACAACATTATCTGTGATGATGTCACTGACGAACCACCAGTTGAGGAGAACCATGAAGAGCTGCCCGAACTAGAGATTACTTTGCATGCGTTAACATGATGGACTATTCCCAAGACTATGCGTGTAGCTGCCAAGATTGGTTCCCATGATGTCATAGTATTAATAGACAGTGGCTCAACTCACAATTTCATTAGTGAGCGGTTGGCCAACGGGCTGTGGTTACCAATGGTGTCAACCAAAGCTTTCACCATGCGAATAGCCAATGGAGAGAAACTTAAGTGCTAGGTGCGGTTCAAAGAGGTATGAGTGGACTTGCAAGGCACTCCTTTCTCTTTAACTCTTTATTCTCTTCCACTTACAGGGCTTGATCTAGTCCGGAGAATTCAATGGTTTAAGATGCTAGGTTCCGTGGTTTGCAACTAGAAGCAGTTAACCATGGAATGTTTTTGGGAGAACCAGATCAGGCAGTTACAAGGGCTGACGGTGAAGCTATTCAAGCGGCATCACTCGAAGAGCTATCGAAAGAGGCTCGCCAAAGCCATGCAATTTTTGCAATATGCCTACAGGTCAACGCTAAGGAGCCACAAGAAAACATACATCCAGACATGTAGGAAATATTACAAGAGTTCTCGGATTTATTTAAGGAGCCTTCAAGTCTACCACCCACCAGAGAAGTTGATCACTGCATCTCCCTCAAAGAAGGAACTGAGACAATTAATGTTCGACCATACCAATATGCATACTATAAAAAGGAGGAGATTGAGAAGCACGTCCAAGATATGTTGAATTCAGGCCTTATTCGAACCAGCATGAGCCCTTTCTCATCACCCGTCCTATTAGTGAAGAAGAATGATGGAAATTGACATTTTTGCAAGGATTATTGCGCACTCAACGCTGCCACCGTTAAGGGTTGATTTCCAATTCCCACGGTTGATGATATGTTGGACGAGCTCTATGGTGCTTCTTACTTCACCAAGCAAGACTTGAGAGATGGGTACCATCAGGTACGAGTAAGTCCTCCGGATATCCCAAAAACTGCTTTCCGTACTCATAACGGACATTATGAATACTTGGTTATGCCATTTGGCCTCTGTAATGCTCCTTCTACATTTCAAACCATCATGAACTCTATATTCCACCCTCATCTTAGAAAATTCATACTAGTTTTCTTCAATGACATATTAGTTTATAGTCCTACTTGGGATAAGCATTTGATGCATGTAAAACAAACTTTGGCAATATTGAAGCAGCAATAGTTCTTTGTCAAGGCTAGCAAATGTGTCTTTGGGCAACAAGAGTTATAGTACTTAGGGCACATTGTCACCAGTCAAGGAGTAAAAGTAGACGATAGCAAAATTGCAGCTATGGTGGCATGGCCACGACCTACTAACATTTCTGAGTTACGTGATCTTTTAGGGTTGACAGGCTATTACAGGAAGTTTGTCCAAAACTATGGCATTTTAGCTCAGGCCCTCACCAATCTCCTTAAGAAAGGCCAATTTGGGTGGCACGATGAAGGAGAGGCTGCCTTTCTTGCTCTCAAAAAGGCCATGACAACCACACCAACGTTGGCAATGCCCAACTTCAATGACTTGTTTTGATGCATCCAGGGAAGGAATTGGAGCGGTGCTGTCTCAACAAGGCAAACTAGTGGCGTTCATGGGTCAGGCCCTTGGGGTGGCCAAGAAGTCTTAGTCTACATACGCCAAAGAGATGTTGGCAATCGTAGAAGCAATACGCTTGTGGCGGCCTTATCTCCTAGGCAGAAAATTTTATATCCAGACTGATCAACGTAGCCTAAAGTATTTTTTAGAGCAATGAATAGCCAAGCCGGGGCAACAAAAATGGGCAGCCAAGCTCTTAGACTAGGAATACGAGATCACTTACCGCTCGGGTCGTGAAAATTCTGCAGCCGATGTTCTCTCACGTAAGCAAGGTAGTCCCATTCTTCACCATATTTTTATTCCTCAGGTTAACTTATGGGAAAAAATTAAGCAAGCTGCAAAGGAGGACCCGTCTATCTAGTCCATGAGCCGTGTGACCACAGACCAACCCGACGGCCCTTATGTGTGGCGTAATAACCTACTTTGTTACAAGGAAAGGGTCATTATACCAACCGATCCTGCCTTACGAGCCAAATTGCTGCATGAGATGCATGACACCAAGGTGGAAGGTCACTCAGGCATACTACGCACATTCAAAAAATTGGGGCAACAATTTTATTGGCTAGGGATGCTTAGATCGGTCCAGGAATATATCAAAGGTTGCATGGTGTGCCAGAAGACAAAGGCAGAAACTTTGGCTCTGGCAGAGCTCCTACAATCGCTACCCATTTCATGCCAAGTGTGGGACGACATCACGCTAGATTTCATTGAGGGATTACCTACCTCGTAGGGCAAGGATACCAGCATGGTGGTCGCTGACAGGCTCAGTATTTCAGCTCACTTTCTTACTCTAACCCATCCCTTTACGGTTAAGAGTGTGGCAGAAAAGTTTGTGGAGGGTGTCCTTAAGCTGTACGGAATGCCCAAGTCCATAATTAGTGACCGAGACCCAATCTTTGTGAGCAAATTCTGGCAAGAGTTCTTCAAACTGTCGGGCACTAAACTGCAGCTCAGCTCCGCATACCACCCGCAGACCGATGGCCAAACGAAAGTCATCAATCGCTGCGTCGAACAATATCTCAGATGCTTTGTCCACCAGTGGCCACGAAAATGGAGTTGCTACTTACCTTGGGCTGAATACTGGTACTATACAATCTACCACATCTCCACGGGAATGACCCCTTTTCAAGCGCTATATGGCCGATTGCCACCCACTATTCCGTTGTACAATGAGGGCCTCTCACCAGTGCATGAAGTTGATCAGCAACTACTGAACCGAGATGAACTGCTCCAACAACTTAAGGCCAACTTAGCACGCTTGGTTAATAGGATGAAACAATTAGCAGATCAAAATAGAAGAGATGTGTCGTTTGAAATCGGCAAGATAGTGCTTTTGAAGCTGCAACAATACCGCCAGCAAACAATTTTCAAACGAGTCCACCACCAGAAATTGGCTAGCCGCTTCTATGGACCCTACAAAATTTTGGAGAAAATCGGCTCCAGCGCATACAAGTTACAATTACCAGAAGGGTCGCGCATTCACCCAGTGTTTCACGTGTTGCTACTAAAATGATACACCAATAACGGGGGAAATGTGGAGACGCACAACATAGAGTTGCCACCATTCACCGACGAAGGGGTAGTAGTGGTGGAACCACAGGCTATTCTAGATACCCGCTAGATCAAACAAGGGGCCCAGATTATCGAGAAGAGTTTGGTGCACTGGAAACATCTGCCGGCAGAGGAGGCGACATGGGAGCCCACAAAAAAGCTGTTGGACATGTTCCCAAGTGTGGACCTTGAGGACAAGGATCCACGTAATTGGGGGGGGGGGGGGGGTATTGTTAGGCCATGACGATCAATAAGGTTCCTTAAGCCAAATCCCAAATATCTGGAATGAGGTTAGACGTGAAAGACCGTTGCATGCGGCATGCAGCGAGGTTGGAAGTATGTAAAGAAAAAAGACCGTTGTAGTAGACGAGGTCATGGGCACGTGAAGAATGAGAAGGTTACGCTGGGGTGGATTGGGTCATTTGCAGTTGAGAGTTTTACATCGTAGGATGTAGTTTTTCTGTTGCATGTTTATTTCTGTTAGTTATGCTTTCTGTTTTTATGTGTGTTTGTATTCCAGTTGCTAGCTACTAGTTTCTCTTTTATTTCAGCAATTTGTACGTGGCCTTGCTTATTTAAGCATCCCATAATTTATCAATGGATTATTAGAAAGCAAATTATCTAAGTGTGGTACATTCTCACCCGAAGAGAACATTTACTTAAGCATTAATCTGTAGCGGGACCTATCATCCAACAATTGGATGACATTGCTTCTCTCTCTGTTTTTGTTACGATCCCACATCGACTAAGTATGGGATTGCTTGGTGGTTTATAAGCCCCTAGACATCCTTCCCTTGTAAGTTGGTTTTCAAGAGTGAGTTCTACGTAGTGGGTTCTTAACAATTGGTATCAGAGCCACCCTACGTCTAAGCCCATGTTGCAATGGTTGCAATCGTGCGGCACGGGGGGTGATGCCGGCATAGCAATGTTCGTCTGGGGCTAGGAAAGACCTAGCACACAGCCAGCCCTTGTGAGCCCCAGGACTGCCATGGACGTCGGTTACGGAGCGTGGTGGTTGTTATGATTCCACATTTACGATCTCACATTGACTAAGTATGAGATTTGTTGGTGGTTTATAAGCCCCTAATAAGCACGCTTCCCTTGTAAGCCAGTTTTTAAGAGTGAGTTCTACCTAGTGGGTTTTTAACAGTTTTACCTGCTAAAAATCACTTACCCAATATCTCCATAAAATTAGCAGCAACCAACTATTTGCTATGGAAGGCGCAGATAGTCCTTATTTCACACGTGGTCATGGACTTCTTGGTTACGTCCAAAATGAAATTCAATGTCCACTAGCGACTATCTTTGGTGAAGATGGTTTGTCGACTCTCAAGCTAGTAGTAGCATGTTGGCTGCGTATTGATTACTTGATCATTGGCTGGCCTAATATCTGATCTCTATCTGATGCTCCTTTATCACTGGTGATTAAAATTAGTCCTTTTATGATATGTGGTAGGTCTTGGAGACATTGTATGGCAGTCACACACGTGATTGTGAACTGAAATGGGAGCTTCGGTCACTCTCCAAAGGTTATTCATTGGAAGACTATCTTCACTAAGTCAAATCCTTGACTCTCGCAATTCGGGGTGCAGGGAAACCAATGGATGATGATGATTTCATGATCACATGTATCCTCCGAGAGTTGGGATTTGAATTTAATCCTATTGTAGCTGTCGTTAATGCAAGGGATACTTTTCCTCCCCTCAAAAGTGTCATTAGTAAACGAGGGGCCCCTCATAATAGGCATTGGATCATAAAATTAAACGACATGATCAATTTATTAGCTACTAAAACCTCACTGGTTGTGTTTTTTTTTTCTCTATCTCTCTAAGCAATCTTGCATATTATAAATAAAATATAAAGTATTACATATGACTAAGGAGGGTCTTTCTCACTATCGATATACAAAATAGTAGTATGAATAATTTCTAATGGAATGCTACCAAACAAAGAGTTTGTAGCTGCCTATTGCGCAACCGAGTGTGCAAATCGATTTTGAGATCGATCAATCTTGTTAAAAGTCCAGCCTATATGAGATTCCAAAGAGTTTGCAATATCTTCCGAAATTGGTGCTATTTGCCAGATCTGTTCCTCTTTATAAATAGAAGAAATCACCAAATGAGAGTCTTCAACTAGAGAGATAAAGGGATGGTTAATGTGTTCCGTATGAAAGCTAATTTTGCCGCAAGTGCCTCTACAATCACCGGGATTGTAGTTAAATTTTTCTCGGTCCAGATTTCGATGACTTCTCCTGTTGAATTTCTACTCATAGCTGAGGCCAAAGAGAAAGAATTCCTGACTACTAAACCTCAATGGTTGTTGGCTACATGCTTTCACAATATATTCATTAATATGTCGTTTTCAGAGTGCATGGTATATGTGATGCATATAATATATTTATTTGCAAAAATCTATGGCCAAAAAGAAATTTTGGTTAAGAGAACTTTTCCCTTTATTTTCTTTTTGGAAATTCTACTTATAAACATGAAACTTAAATATTTGTGATTCTTAGACATGAATTAAAAGAACTATTTATAAGCCTAATTTTTTTACATGCACGCCCAACACATGAAGTTTTTCACATTAATTATACTAAAAATTGATTGGTATTTTTTTTTAAAGTTATAATAGGCCCCACTATAAATATTGTGTTAATATTCTGACTTATGTGTAGCAAAACTCAACTTTTAAGATAACAGTTAATAGTTATCCGATGAATGATTGTTGTCTAGAATCATATGAATAAGAAAAAAATCCTAGCGCCTCCCCCCTCCCCCTCGTAAAAAACCAAGGACTCCAGATTTGATTTTCACTGGAGGGTCCTCCTCAGTCTCCTTCCTCCATTCACTCACCTTGTCAATCAAGGTTTCTTTTACTTGGTTTTATTTTACTTTCTTCAAGGTCGAAAAAGATAGATCTACAGTTTTCCGGCAACTACCAAGAGACACGCACGACACAAGCAGATTCACAGGTCAAAAATCGTTTGGAGGCAAGTGGTGGTTTTGCGAAAATCACCGTGTGTGGTTCTCACGCGCCTTCCACATATGTGCGTGGTCCTCACGCGCCACCCCTTTCGGTAACTCTTTTCGACACACGCGCCAGATCACCAGACTCGCCACCACCAGACCTTTCAGATCTGACCTTTGTAGATGAAAAGAGACAAGTGTGTTGCCTTCACAGGCCGTCACAAATTTTGAAGTCTACTAGAGTTGGTCCAAACTGTAATCCGTCATTTTTCGCATCTATCTTACTGCTTTCCTTTTTGGTTTCCTTATTGTTAATTAAAATAAAAAATGCGTTCGTCTCTTGGACGTTTGTCTGTAGAGGTTGTCATCTATTTCTATGAAGGATGATGTTGAGTATCTGTTTAGGCAAAGAGTATTGTCTCTTGGACGTTTGTCTGTAGAGAGTATCAGTAATAGTGAAGACCAGACTAGTCACAAAAGGAAATAGTGTACTAGTGGAGTTCCAAATGCATTATTTTGATTTATGATGTCATATTTGATATGAGGACATCCCATAACGTATCCGGTCATGAATGTAAATTTTTCTAATGAATGAATGATGACAGTTTTCCTTAAAAAAAAAAAAAGATAACAATTAATAATATTGTAATAAAAATTGTGAGGAGATGATTGTGATTGTATGATAATTGTTTCCACAATTTGTTTCTTTTAAAGAAAAGTGCCTCTATTTGTCAACTGCAAAACGTCTCTTTTGGATGATTCAAAAGTCAAAAAACACTTTCGAAAAAAATTACAATATACATGATTTTGAAGAGATCAGAAATGAACATAACCTAAATCAACCACCGTGTTGATCATGATCATGAGAGCAATACAACAAATTATAAAAAAGAAAGAACATGCAATATCCCTTTAACGAATGAAATGGCAGAGAATGTAATCACTCCAAAGTTAATCAGATCATACGAATGAGAATTCACAAAAAAGGCTGTGGCACTCATTATAGAATTAGCCCTTTAAGCTGGCCATGGCCAACCCCCCCTTTTTTTTAAGGCTGCATCAACTTTATAGAGACGGGACCAAAAGGTACAACACTAAACTAGTTTTCAATTAATTGAAAATAAATAAAAAAGAAAAGATCTTTTAAAATATAATATATTCCTGATTTATTTGCTTAATAAATTAACTAATTGTGCTTAATTGAAGGTGAAGACTGACAGCAATCCATTGGTTAGGAACAAGAAATTAATTTACAACCAGACTCCACGGGTTTTCAATCGTATCTTTTGAGTACTGGAGCAGGAGAAGAGTTCAAGTCCTCATTCGATGATGAAGTTTTATATTATCCAACATATTAAGATTCGTTGAATAACAGTGAAAAGCTGTAGGACCATAAATGAAAAGATAATAATTAGACATTTAAATTCATCCTATGATAATTTTGTTTTTGGCATATCTTGTTAGTTGAATGATTGGAAGGATAGCTCTGCTAAGTACAATCGGCGGTGGGGAACTGCCGAGTAATCTGCTGACATGGCATTAGCCGATATATTTAGAAATAAAATAGAAGAAAAAGCGTTTGAGCCTCCAAGCTTCAAGAAAGCTATTTCCTGGGTTAAAGCACAAGCTCTTTCCTGGGTTAAAGCAATATAAAGAGATGAACTTTAGCTTACATAATATAAAGAAAAGGAAACAACAAGAATTTTCCAACCAGAGAAATGATAGGGTATAATGGGCAGATCATCAAGGTAGCGATGGGTTAAATCCAACACTACACGGAAAGGCCACATAGAGAGGAGCTCGTATTTAGTGAAGATGCAAGCAAGCAAAGAGGAGTGACGCATAGGGGCATTAGATTAGAGGAATGGTAGCTCAACGCTAAGCTCTGTGAGCATGAATTTTATTTGAAGCAAGAAAAACTTCGCTTAGATAGAGATGTAGTTTTTGGGACATCGTATTGGGGGTTGCCAGAAAGAAAAGTCACCAGTTCAACCATTTTGGCATGTCTTCAAAGCGAAAATCTTCATCATCTGTGTCTTCAAGATTGTTGTTGGTCTTCGTGGGTCTCTTGTGATCTCTCGTCTTCGTGGTCTTTAGAAGCCTCGAATTTAAACTTTGCACTAGACCCTGTAGCAGAATTGGGAAAAAATTGATAGAGAGAGAGGGAACGAAATGAAGAAGGTAGAAAAAATAAAACTTTTTATCCATCCGGTTAGGCAGGGGTTTTCCCAGCCGATTGCAAATAGAGTTTTTCCTGGACAAATATATACCACTTTACGTTTGATAGATGATCTTGATAAATCCATATAAAAGACGTTACTAGTATAATTTAGTAAGTACTTGCTAAGAGAGTTGTTTTTTTTTTTTAATTAAGTCAGACTCATCGAATATTGTAATGTTCCATTTAGTATCAGAGTGGGTGAGAGAAGTATTTAGAAGTAAATTACCATGATAGATGAACATAAATGTCAACTCCTATGTACATGCATTGGTTTCTTACTATGTGGAATTGAATTTTATAATGACTTTAATGAGCTCCAATTATAATTTTGATTAGTCATTTTAAAATGTAAATCTAAATTCAACTGATTCTTTCTGTGTATCAATACAAATGATATTAGAGTCGAGTTAAAAGTCTAATATAATATGACATTGGACATTCGTGCAATGTGAACCCTATTAAAAACATCCGTCTAGATATGAGTTGAGTCGTCATAGGTCGTTGTGTATGTTATACATTAATGATGCAATCTTCACAATTAGCAAGTGGAACCAAAGATGATTCACTTTCTCTTATGAGATTCCTCGGGCTCTTAGGTCTCCTGTTGACATGGACGATGTGGAACTTTAAACTTTTATATCCAGTTGACTAAGATTGTTAAGAGGTGGCTTGATTCCTGTTGAAAAAGTATTTTTCTAGATTGTTCACTCGAGCGGTGGTCCTGCCGCTCGAGCAAAGCTTCAGACAGATTGTTAGATCGATAGTTGCTCGACAGTCAGCTCGAGCGGGACATTTACAGATTGTTAGCTCGACAGTCAGCTCGAGCGAAATCCAGGCAGAGAGTTCGCTCGACACTTGCTCAACACTTAGTTTGAGCAAGTGCAGGACCTAATGTTTGCTCGAGTTTCGCTCGACACTCCGCTCGAGCAATGTTCTTAATTAGGTCTTCTGCGCCATTTCAGTATAAATACAAGCTTAATTTCAATGTATTGTA
Source organism: Juglans mandshurica (assembly GCA_022457165.1). NCBI lineage: Eukaryota > Viridiplantae > Streptophyta > Magnoliopsida > Fagales > Juglandaceae > Juglans > Juglans mandshurica. The sequence continues at coordinate 26,193,184 of CM039620.1, read as the reverse complement.
CTTTTGAGCAGTTAGAATATGCACTTTTGTGAGATTCCTGAGAGTTCATTGAGTGAATTGAGACTCTGAGATTGAAAATTTTGTGAGATTCTTGTAATCCACCTTTTGTTTTGATAGTGAATTCATTGAGATCGACCCTGCCTGTGGACATAGGCTTACTTTGAGCTGAACTATTTAAATCTTGGTGTTCTGTATGTGATTGTTATTATTTTAGTTTGTTTGCTTTTGCTTTTATACTTCAAATTAGCCATTGATAACCAGTTAATCCCAACAAAGATAGACGACTACTAGGCTGGTTACACAATTTTATCATGTTGCGGCTGTCGCCGCCATTTCCTACATGGCCACTGACAGTATTTTGAAGGTATAGTTATAAAACCTTAAGCATTGCCTATAGACAAAGCTCCCTATACCCAAAAAGAAGGTTGCATACAATGTTGTATCACCATTTTTTTAAGCAATGCCATATCGCCTTATTGATGGTACTTTCACCACCTCCAATATTTATCAACTAGGCCAGTAAGACAACCAACACCATTTACCACCACTGCTCCACCATAGTCATTGGGAATCCACCATCACCATGCCATCAGCAGCACTACTCTTGCTGCTCCCTGTCAGATGCCAAAACCAAGTTGTCCACTAGCTTAGCACCAGCAACATCCAAATGATCCCATGAAGGTCCATTTTCAAATTGAGCATAACCATTAACAATTGTACAGGTGACCTTCTACTATTTAAAAAAAAAAAATAATGATCCCATGAAGTAAAAGGTTAATGTTTCAGTGGAAAAAATATCTATGACATCTCACTTAAAAGTTAGATACTAAATGAATTCACAAACACTTTCTCAAAGTTCCTATCATCAGAAGTGAAAGAGGGTGAACGGTACAGCATCGAAGATGGGACAGACTGTGATGTGTGATGAACATCATATTTGACCATTGCTCCTTGAAGACTTGACTTACTAGCATACATCAAGATTTCAAATTGAACGGGACGAAAGATTTAAAGTGAATTTAATAAGAATTTCATAATCCTTTGAGAAAATGACAAAACCATAAAAAATCCTCTTTTGATTACGGTTGATAACTCCTGAAGTACCCATTAGCTTGCAAGCATGGTTCCGAAACAATAATCTTGGTAGAATCCACGGTGTCCCATACCGATAAAAAAAAAAAAGAATCCATGGTGTCCCAAAATCATTGATATCGTCTTTAAAAACATGGCTTAACTGGCTTAAACAATGTATGATGTGGGATTTGAGACCAACCTTTCAACCTATGTAATCACTGGTAGCGAAGCAGCCTTCTTGTCTACTATGAGATCTCAAAGACCATTCACAAGAAGACTGCAAAGAATACAGGGACTACAAAGTGGTATCCATGGGATAGCAACCAAGTATGCGAAGGAATGTTGCAAATTCCTGCAAAGTAATAAATTTGTCATGCAAAACTCAGAAGGTTGGTACAAGAACATCAGTATGTTTGCTTTGTATAGTAGTAATGTATATCATCAGTGTGAAGTATCATTATGAAATAATTATCAACACCAACATAAAAGAATGATGTCATATGCCGATAACACTTGGCAACACAGAAGTATAGGGCTTAAGCATGAGTTGGTGATATTATGGGAGATAGTGTAGAATTTTAGCACTGGCCCAGAGAAACTTGACTGCTTCAGCCATAAAGAAAAAGAACAATGGAGCGATAGGTTCTCTAATCATGGAGAGTAAAAAACTAATGAATTGGTAAATGATGAGAACATACTCTTTGGACACGGCTGTAAAACCATGTTTCCTTTCTGTTAGCTCCCATGAACAGATAAATTTGAGATTCTCTATTGGCATTATTCTTGACCTCAAAAAACAAGATAAAGAACTAAGGATGGGATTTTTTTTTTTATTCTAGCTGAAGTCAGAAGTAGGATAGAATGGGCAGGTTCAAGAAGCACTGCTTTGCGTTACAAAAGTGACAAACAGACAGTAAACTGGAGCTCAAGCCTATGTTGGTTGGCAGTTGAAATGTTTATTGGCATATATTAGGCATCTAACACACTAATACATATATTCATATGTATATATTTATATATCATGTATGCATGTTGAAGCGGGGGAGACAGAGGAGTGTTTGGGGCTCTTCAACCATAAAAGCCATGGTTGCAGATTTGAGATGCGTTGTGCTTCAAAATTTCATTATCTAACAAAACTAAAATTTTGAGTACCATATATAAAAAAAAATCTACTGTTAGAATGCATAATTCGCAGTGGAGAGTGACAAAAGACAAACCTGCAAATGTCCTAAAGCATTTTGTGCACGGGGCTCTGCCATAGAAGCCTCAAAATCAATATAGAAAAGGTAGTCAAAATATCTGCAACCACAAATGAGTTTTTCTCATTCTCAACTCGTATGAAAAAGATTTCCCAATTTGTACAATTAAGATAAGCAATGGTATGATTTTCAACAGGGTCAATGATACACTCAAACTGAATATTGACATTTTGACTGAACTGTACCAGAGACAAGGATTAAGAACAATAATTTGATAGGTAGGATGCAACTTCTGACATAAATGGTAGAAAGGCAGTGCAAAGTGATGTTGATTGTTAAGGAGAAGTGACCACAAGCTAATTTAAAAAAGAAAAGAAAAGAAAGAAAGAAAGAAAGAAAGAAAGAAAGAAAGAAAGAAAGAAAGAAAGAAAAACAACATCATTTAGATGAAGGATTGACACTGGAGCAACCCATTAGTTTTTCACTTGTTAGAGGTTATTTATTTTTGGAACAAGGGACCATAATAGAAAAAATGAATCCGGGATGTATGGTACTATAGATATAATATGAGAAAATATGCCAAGGTATTTAAAAAAAAAAATCTCCAAAATAAAAACAAAGAAGTGACATTAAATTAAAATACCAAGTGCAGCAGCATATTAATATGATCGGTTGCCTTTAGACACACTGGAAGTTGTGTATTGCTGCATTTACCTCCTAGTTGTTCAAACTTAAATGCCTGAGCTTGTCTGAAGTGCAATAATTATGCATTACAATGGAACATACTTTTGACAAAAATCACTCCAATAATTATGCATTAAATACATTGTCTAATAGAGCACTTTGATATAGATCTGGTCCTAACAAGTCATGAAAATAAAGACTCACTTGGCACTCCCAGTGTTAGAGTCATCAACTACTCTTAATGGCCGCTTTCTCTGTGGTCGACTTTCAATCTAAAATTGCATGGAGATCAAAGTTCATAGCCAAAGCTTTTATACAAAATTCATGGACATTAACTAAAACAAACACATTTTCCAAGATACCTTTGTCAAGTTTATGTCCCTCAGAGCAAACACAGCCAAGGCTTTAAATAAAACTCCAGGGCCTTCATCCAAAGTAAATACAATGCTTGTCTGAAATGAGGGACTTGAAAATTCAACACTAAAAAACTCTTTGGAAAATGTATAATGTCCAAATGGGTATATAAATCTCTTACTTTAAACTGCGTATTAGTTCTTGGAATTATTGGATCCCTTGCAAGTACCAGAAAACGAGTAATGTTGTCAGAGTCATCCTGTATAAGCCATGGAATTGAATCAAAACAAGTAGCATTACTAAATATCCTAATAAATATCCTTCAGTGGAATTAATTCTTTAATGACACGATTTAAAAAAAATAAATCTGTCACCTCAAATAAGAACAAATGCCTTAAGGGTAAATGGTCCAAACAAACTACACAAATTTAAGGTAGCTTAGGCATTCAGGAAAACATTGCAGGGCTCTCAAATCATATATGTATACTGCAGCGATGTGAGTCGTCCACAAAAAGCTTTTGCACCTCTGAGGATACATCAATTGAAGGAAAGGTCATGATCATCATGATACTGGAATCTTTTAAAAAGAGGTAGTTTATCAACTAAACTCATGGTAAGCAAATAGTACTCTGAAGAGATGAGCTAGTGCTTGTTTGCATCAAAGGAAAACTAAAATATACAACATAGCATTTAATGTTCTTAAAATTTAAATCCTTTGTTTTCAAATAAGCAAATTGTTATCAAAACTGACATAAATTACATGTTAACAGCTGTTGTGCAGTTTTAAATAAAAATGGAAAAAAAGGTGAAGTACATTTTTTGGTCTTCTAAATATAATGATTTATCAATAGGTCATATTGCTCCAATACGCAGCCAAATTCCCTTTTTTCTAATTGTAGCAGTGCTGCTATCCAACTTTTATTGTTTTGATTTTGTCCTTCCCTTTAATTCAGTAAATATATGTAATGAAATCTGTCACATGTGATGGAAACAGTAGATGTGTATTAGTTTACATGGCAATGGCATATGCCACATCAACGGAAAATAGTTCTAAATTCTATTTTTTAAAAAATATTAGAAAAAACCACTCACTGCCTTTTTTGGGCAAGTAAATTCTTCTAGTTGTCCATCGAAAATTTTCACAATCCTGATGCATACAGGTGAAAACACACAGAGGTAATTTTTTGTACATTCTCTAGAGGGATCATCAGGGCATAAGTTTTTTTTTTTTTGTAAGTAAACGATTAAATTATATTAATACGAATAGGAATAGCCCAAGTACACAGGGAGTATACAAGAGATAACACCTATTTAAGAGGAAGAAATAGAAACAAGAAAATTGTGAAAATCGAGGCCATTGAAATCTACAGCTTTGGCCCAAAGAAAAAGAGTTCTAACAAATAATAATCTAATCTCCTCTAATGAACGCTCCCTGTCTTCAAAGGTCCTGTCATTGCGTTCCTGCCAAATGCACCATAGAGACATACAGGAAGCATCTTCCACACAGCTGAAATTTGTGGGATGCTGCCGAGGTTCGCCCAACATGCCAAAAGCTCGACCACTGTAGCAGGCATAACCTAGGCTACTTCTACCCTTCCGAAATCAGGGCATAAGTTTGAAAGTAACCATAAACTAGAATATAAAAATCTTGTTTCCAAACTGTTCCAAATCAAGGGACTATTTGTCACACCCCAAGTGAATGAAAAAAAAAAATTCTATCTAGAAACATCCAACACTCAAAAAAAACTTGATGGAAATGAGAAGACTTACTTATAAAAAAAAGAAGAGCAAGACTTGAAGAATTTTATTACAGGGCTATAGATGGGTTTCTATAAAGCTATTGGGTATGAGGCATGGCACTGCATTCTTCTACAAACAAGTTGGCCAAGTCCCAAATGAGTATGATCTTTTTGTTTCATGCCCTAACCCTCACCCTCTATGTGATACCCCATATGATAAGAGGATAAGGTAGGTGGTGTATGGGATCCCACATTGTTTGGGAAGGAGAAGTTATTGCTCTTTATAATATTCCAATGGGACTCCAATTATATCATTGACTAGTTCTTTTGGAGTATAGGCCATGTGACTTGGGCCTTCCATTGGGGCGTTACAAATGGTATCAAAGCCTATTCCAACCAGAAATGTGGGACTTGAACTGTGCCACCTACGACGGATGGACCCAATGAGGAGATTGAGAATTTAAGGGGGGGAGATTGTGATACCCCATATGATAAGAGGATAAGGTAGGTGGTGTATGAGATCCCACATTGTTGGGGAAGGAGAAGTTCTTGCTCTTTATAATGTTTTAATGGGGCTCCAATTGTATCATTAACTAGTCATTTTGGAGTATAGACCATGTGGCTTGGGCCTTCCATTGGAGCGTTACACCCTAGCACCCAAACCAAAACACCAAGACTCCAAATTCCTATCTCATTAAAAATATCTCTTCATCAAATCCAAACCCATCCTCAAACTACCCAAAAACCCATAACCATAATAAAGCAAGCCTTTGATTAAAATCACACAGTAATAGCACCACCCACACTCAATTAGTTGCAATGGGACCATCAACCTCCCAAATCACCTAGACCAACAAACCCAGAAGTATGTTTTTATGTCCCAACCCCCGATCCACTAACCTCTCCTAGAATGGTGGACAGGTCTTCTTTTGCATCATAAAGGAACATACAAAATTGTTTGGTAGCGATCAAGAAACAGCAGATAATTTTTTGATAATACATAGATTGAGCCATTGCTTTAGGTAACTCTGAACTGGAGGGTTTTGACTGTCGATGCAGTGGAGAGATGGCAATGTCTCTTGGGGTTAGTGTTTGGAGGACAACAGAGAGAGAGAGAAATTAAATTTATAATAAAATTAAGAGTTCTTTTAGTATAAATGTTCTTTATAAATGGAAAAAAATATATGCCACATGGAGCCTGCAGATAGGCCAAGCAGGCAATAGCAGTCTGTTCTCCTTGCCTCCATATGTGTGCCTATAAATTGTTCTCACAAGTTCTTTTACTAAATATGATACATAAGAGTCATATTAGAAATTTTAATATTTGGCTAACTCTGTTCGTTCAGTTTAAAATTAAATGGAGTTGGTCAAATGAGAAAATTGGAAAATATTGACATCGGAGGATAACATTGCTGCAGTTAGAAGAATGAGGATGAAATTGGAACATCAACTAGAAATTGAGGACCAAAAGAATAATTTATCAAAAAGTTTTTGTTCCACGTGCCCTATAAGCTTCAAATATCACCAATCAAACATCACCAAAATGGACTAGAAGATGAAAGTGAATATAATCTACATGATTTCCAAGTGTCCAATCTTTTGGTAACGGAGGATCCACTGGATTGCCACATATGGTCAAACTGTTTCCCCTGCAGTAGAATTTTTAGCACCACAAATGCCACAAGCAGCAACATCACCCCTACACAACTTTAAAATCTGTATATAGCTGGCTATACTATCACACTAAACTATAGCACTATAACCTAATTTATTTCACAATAAACAATATCTTGGTCGCGTTGATGCTCAGTTGAGCAATAACTCTTAACACGCATGAGTATTTCGTTCTGTAAGCTACCAACCAATAATGAAAAAGAGTAAGACCTTTGATCTTGCTTCTTATCCAATTTCTTGATGATCAAGTGGTGGTTAAAAGAGACATAAATTACCTGGATTCCATCTGCTAGTATGTTAAGCCCATAGATTTCTGCAGCTCGAGCACTTGCGACAACACCAGCATCCCTTAGGCCATTTGAGACTACATACTAAAGCAAAATTAAGTTAAAATAAGATCGTTGTGGCATGATATAGAAGAAATCTTTACAAGTAAGACATCTATCACTCACCTGAGCAGCCCCAGCTGTATCATCAACATTTTCCCTGGAAACACCTAACTTACTCAGGAGAATATCACTCAACGAAAGTGCCTGCAAACCAGAAATTTCCAGATTTTAGATGAGGAAAAGACGTTTGGACAATATAGATTAGATAACAAGTAAGTGAAGTCAATTTAACAAGCTTTAATGCAGAAAACGTCCTCCCTCTCCTGCTTCCAGAACAAAGAGAGAAAGAGAATGAGAGAGAGAGAGAGAGAGAGAGAGAGAGAGGAAATGAAAGATTGACCTGTGGATGGCTTATAACACGTTTCAAGTGCTCTGATCTGACGCCTGGCAGGGCCAGAAGGCAAAAATTAACAGCCAACTGCACCTCACCTACAATATGAAGCCTATGACGAAGTAGTAAATCATAATTGCGGTGGATACTTCCACTTGAAGAATTCTCAATGGGAAGGACTGCTTTATCAGTCAACCATAGTTCAACAGCCTACAGATAAAACACAAAAACAAATGAATCAATGATATGCATTAACTCATGCTAGCAGTTGTTTACATCATCTTCATCTCTATCATATATTTCCATTAAAATTTTATCTCCTTGGATTTGAGTAGATGTTGACTCCACATGTTATGGTATTACAGTAGTGTTTTCAAAAGTTGTATAAGAATGGAGGACTGCATTTCTTTTTGATGCCTAATTCCAGCCTACAGATTTTTAGATTAATTCATACTAAACCTTAAATGCATCTTCAAACTCGTTACAAGGAACGGTTTCACATTTAGGGTAGGCTTTGAATGCAGCATCCTCAGTGTATGACCCTGGAAACCCCTGCACGATATGTTCAACCAAATAAGGAATGGACTAAATCTTTAGCAACAAGCAATATTGATCTAATTGTTGGCGTTAGAAACTAGCAACCGCTAAGTATATACCCTACCTTGAATGATATCCGTACCTTCGAACCATCATCAGCAGTACTAGAAAGATCAGATACAGATAATGGTTCTGTGTTTGTCAAATATTGAATATGAAGAAGTAGAACAAAAGTCAGATGCATCCGACTAAACTTGTCAAAGATGAGAAACTTTACAAAAAGTAAAGTATGCTAATTCCCTGCCTACAACGAACATGAATTAAGCATAGAGCAGTAATATCTGGTCCTTATCAGACCAAATATCTTTATCTGATGGAAACCTCTTTTGACTCCTACTATTTTCCCTTCCCGTAAAAGATTTCCCACCCTTTGAAGCGCAAACCTACTTTTACAACTGGGCTTTAGTCCCCTCACGTAGTTTTCAAACTTCCCTGTGCAAGTGCAAGTCACCAAATCCTCTTTAGTAGAAAACATTTCATCATCACGTGGCCTTTGAAGACTGTAACTTTCTTTTTCCGTATTGACTTATAAAGTTTAAATCTTTGAGATCAATCATTAGTTCCGTAAATTCCAGTCTATAAAAAAAAATTAAGAAACTACTTTTTCGATAATTCACCGACTTAAATTTACTTGCGGTTCATATGTTCTCCACAATCACGCGGCATGAATTTTTCATGAATGCTCAATTGGAGAAAGTCCAGAAACTACTATTCTTTCGAGGATGGTCCGCTATTTGTCCCACCTCACTTAATGAGAATACGTGTATTCAAACTTTAATTAAACAGCCCACTGGAAACCACCCCAAGTCTGTTCGCAATACTAGAATATATCAATTCAAAACTTAACAAAATCCATAAATCAGATAAATGGCTATAAGATAACCCACTTGGAAAGGAGCTCTTCGTCTCATCAATTACTCGTTGCAACTTCGTGCCCCGCTTGGACGTGTTGCCGTCTTCCACATTCCGTATAGCCCTACAAGCTGAGAAACCCGAAAAGCCACCAAAACTCATCGATTTGCACACTTTCTCCGGTCCATTTATCCAATTCAAAGGAACCCCAGATGGCTTAGACCCCGAATCATTCCAACCAAAATGAGGATTTGTGCCCTCCAACACAATCACAGACTTCAAAGCCATTAAAGCTTCAAAACCATATGTTTCCCCGCAATGTTTGCTATGCTCCAGAACAATCAGAAACGGTTTTGAAAACCAGGAATGTGTTGCGTGTGCTGCGAAAAGCAATAGAATTAAAACATACAGGCGAACGTGAAAATTAGGTGAAGAAAGCTTTTTACTTCCTACGACACGCTTCAGTTATGAGACCAGTTCAAGTGGATAACTGTCTGCATCGGATACGGTAGTACAGACGTTGAGACTTTTGGAGGAACAACTGCTCAAAAGGACAAAATCAAATAAAAATATAAAATAAACCAAATTTGCACATTATCAGATCCGACGGCCGAATTTTGTACCTCGGACGTGCGAGTTCTGTTCGTTTTGATTATTATCTTTATATTACTTTTTTAACTTGATATTAATAATAATAAAAACTCGTTTTACTTGTATATTAATTAGGTTAATGAAAGAATAATAATCAATATGTTGGGTATAAAATGAGAAATTTTGTATTTATTATTCTTATACTACATATTTTTTTTTTTTATATTTTTTTTCTCTTAATAAATATTTAATATAAAGATGATTGGTAAAAAAACTATAAAAATGTTAGGCTCCCAAATGCTTATCTTGCATTAAAAGCCCACCGTAAAATGAAGTAAGAGAAATTGAGGGTCTTCAGCAACAAGAAGGGGATATAAAACTGAGGGGATTACACTTAACGGATTATTTGGTTATATAGATGAGATGATATGATATGAATGTTAAAAATTAAATAAAATATTATTAAAATATTATTTTTATTTTAAAAAATTGAATTATTTATTATATTTTACCTATGACCCTTGAAATTATCCAAGTACCCCTGTAATACAGTGGAAATATTTATCAATTCACTCAATAAATTGGTTAGTTGTCAAGCATGCAATTAATTGAATAATTAAGAAATGATGTAAAGTAAATAAATTACATAACACCAAAATTAGTATCGAAAGGAAACCCTTTAAAGAACACTTTAAAGGAAAAACCGTATGAGGCAGCTAAACCTAGAAAAGTCAATTTTATTATTTGAAAATCAATTACAAGTAAAGCTCAATTATAAAACATTTGTCAATGACTCAATTGAGACTTTTACTTGACTGGACAAATAACACATTTGTCTTCTACCGCAGTAGCAGCCAGAACCTCTGACGATCTTCAAACATTGACTTTTCTCCTGGAACTCCAGTGACTGAAACTCGACCAATCAATTCTCCAACATGGAGCACGATCACACTCTTTGAGAGAAACAATATGAAAATTCTCCAAAGAATTTTCTCACTAAAATATGTACTGTAAAGTGCTCTAGAAAATATTCAAATCTGAATCCTTATAGATCCTAACTAGTAGAATCCCTTAAATAAACAATCTGAAAGCAATTTTAGTTTCAGTAGGACTTTGTTGATGGTCGCGAAGTCGTCTCCTGACGAAATGCTGACATTTCGCAATAACTCTTCACTGCAGTAATAGATTTCAGATTAACCTCTTCTCTGGATAAGTGTAGATTTCTTGGGACTCGATTTTCCCACTTATGACTTTTTCAAACAACTTCTAATACCTCCTAGATAAACTTAATATTGTTATAGATAAAGTCAATAAATAATTTACATTCATCCAAAATTACCAACTTAATGATAGGATAAACTATATCATTTTAGTCACCTAATCCTATACAAACTTATCAACTTAGTCACTTAGTTCTAGCCAAACTTTTACATTTATAATCTCCCCCTTGGCGGATTGGTGACAAAACCAATTTAATGTCGTAGGCTTAATGTCGAACTACATAAAAAAAAAAACTTCTTTATTTTTTTTAATTGTAGGTGGTGACCTAATCTTATACAAACTGTTCAAGTACCACCACAACTACCAAATATCACTACATAAATTAATTGTAGGTGGTCATCCGACTAGACTGTTGGGCCAGCTCCCTAGTCGATCGGAAAAATGTATACACAAGTAAGATGATAAATTATTCTAATATAAATGATAGTATCAATGATACCATAGCCAATATTAATAGAACTAAATAATTTTTAAAACTTTGGTAAGATTCTGCATTATCTCCTATGTTGAGAAAAAGATTACCATGTATTTTAAAATGGGCATCAAGGATATAAGGATCTATTTTTTCCAAATGCCCCCCATCAATCCGATCTAGAAATTGTCTGGCGTTATTAGATTAATGAAAAATGAGTTGACCAAGACTAACTTCGAATTCGTGAATTTTGAATTTTACTTAATCAAATTATTATTTTTTCCTTAAAAAATAGTATATAAAACTTGAGAAGCTGTATGAACGTTTGGTCATATAGACTTAGTCGCGCGCATTGATATAATGTCACTATCTATGCGTACGTATGATCATAGGGTCCTATTTTTTAATACTCTAATTCAACAAACGGCTGGCCAAAAGGAAAAAAAAACTTCAACAAACGGACGTATATATATATATATATATATATATATATATATGGGAAATGCTAGGTACATGCATTTTAGCGCACCCATCCCGTGGACAAAGTACACATGGCGTCAGCCTTAACTTTTTTATATTAAAAAAAATACAAAAGAAGAAGAAGAAGAACTTGGTATCGAGAAGAAAGAGCTGAGAAGAATGACAAGGAACACCGCACACTTTTATTACATTGGCAAATCAGAAGAAAAAATCATAAACTGGATTTGCCCCTGTTCTCTTCCCCTTGCCCCCCCCCCCCCTCCTCTCTCATTCTTCCATGGCTAGTTGTGCTTTGCTAGTAATTGGTGAAGTCGAATATGCGATTTTAAAAAATAAAAATAAAAAAGGTAAAAGAACATATAGGTTTTGGAAAAAAAAATGAATCTAGTAAATCTTGGAGAAGGTGAAAGTGAATCTCCCGTTTTGAAAAAAAATCAAAATGGGGTGTAAGTTAATCTTACAAGTTCTCAGCTTAGAATCTCAGGTATATAGTTCAAGTTTTGTTTTGTTCGCTTTTAAGGATTAGTAAGTTATTGCTGTAAAGATCATTTCAGTTTCTATAATTTCTACAAGTGTGAGCATCTTGTTGCCTGAACTTAATATTTAGATGATATTTTTACAAAAACATTCATAGTTCTAGAATCTAAATTTTGTTGTCGCTGAAGACCCAGATTGAACAACCAATAAACCAACACTTAAACAAAGCATTTCATAGAGAGAGAGATATTTGGGCAATTTTTTTTGTTTTTGCGAGGGAAATTTTACAGGAGCTTCGTCGTCCTCTTTAATGGGGAGATTTTGTTGGAGAAATTTGTGGTTTTGGCAGGAGCTTCGTCTTCCTCTTTAATGGGGAAGAAAATGACTTTCTAGTTCACAACATTTAAGAGGAGGGAGGGGTAAATGGGAAAGAAGAAAATGATGAATAGGAACTCTCAGTAATGATTAAATCTAGCCCCATTGCACATCAACGTCGGTGCGCATGGGTGCGCGATTTCGCTTCCAACAAGAATTTTCATATATATATATATATATATATATATATATATATATATATATATATATATCTCAAAAAGCGTCCTTGTGGTATGTGTGTGCGTGTCTATATATATATATATATATTAATTAAAAGAACATTAAAACATTAAAAGAACCTTTGAATTTAACCAAAAATTAGATTTCTTTAAATTAAAAACAAGAACAAGAAAATAATTTCTTTTAAGAAATAAAAATTGCAATTTAAAAAAAGGGCCACCATTGCGTGCCACCTTTTTTATACTTTTTTTTTTTTCTTGTTTTTAGTTTTTTTAAAAAAATATTTTTTTGGCTTTATTTTAGGTGTCTTTTAGAATTAACATTTTTTAGATTTGAATGGTTTTATATATTTCTATTTTTTTTTTCAAATTTTGTTTTTTGTTTTTTTTTTAAAATAAACTTATGATGAGGCTTGTTAAGTAGATGTTTATTTTTTAAAACCTTGACCATGCAATTCTTACGAGTGCTATAAATATATATATATATATCACGCCATTGGTTTTAACGTGATAATAATTAGTATTAAGTCGGTATTTTCTGTCATAAAATAATTAATAGACATTAGATAAAAGAGCCATTTTGGAATTTGGTACATACCACATGGATTTGTTTTTCTCCTAAAAGTTTACTCATAAATTATATCCTAGCTAGCTAGACAGCACACATGCGCAATAATATTTATTAAATTGAATAGCATATAATTTCGTGCTAAGAAAAATATACATGATCACAAGTACTAGCAAAACCATTCTAATACACTATTAATTAAACTTATAATAATATAGCCTATGGTTTTTTCTAAACCATGTTCTACATTATTTACATTTTGTTGAGTGAAACCATAAAAGAATGAATTTATATATAGTCCATTATTTTTTTAAACTATGTTCTGCGTACATTTATATTAATGTAACGATATTTAATTCTACGAGGACCTATTTGTTGAGCAAGAGTATAAAAGAGGATCTCTTATCATTCTTATCGAACTCTATGACTCTTAACAGCTCTGGATCTGAAAATAATAGAGAAATAAGAGATACAAAGCGTATCAATACGTAAGTGGAATATTATGGAAACATACCATGCATGCAGCACAATTACGACAAGATTCTAACATGAGTACTCACCGATGGTGGAAGAAATTAACCTGATTGGACGGCACTCGATCGGATGTATTGGCGATATGAGAGCTGAAGAGTTATGTTAAGTATGTCATGTTTCGGACCACTATCAACAGACTCAGCCAACCTACAACACAATAAATGTGAGGGCTCGGTCGGTGGGTGACAACTCCGATACCTAAGTTAGCATATCTCTTGGAGAGAGTTTTTAACGAATACTTGAGTCTGAGTTTTACTTGTATTCCTCTATGCTTGGGGTGTTCACCGACTATTCTGGGTGTCATGCCGTCACATTTAATTTGTTATCTAATTTATCTATTGAGATAATATCTAGGCTCTAGATGTGTTGAGTATTACTCTAATTTATACTAAGTAGTACACTTCACCATCAAGAGAAGACGTTTGAGGCTTGCTAGATTATTTGTTCAGGCTATATAGACTTGTAGAGCAACTCAATAAACTGAGTTTGAGGTATTCGGCTGTGCACTCTTACAGGTAATGATTAGTTGAAAAAATTGAAAAGTTGAAATTGAAAAATATTTGTGTTTGAATGGTGTTTAGATGTTGAGATGAGATGAAATGAGATAGTTTGAAAGGTTTGTGAAATTAAACTAGGCCTTAGTTTGTTGTCAATATTGGCCATTTGATTCTAAGCTATAAGACTATATTCTAACTTTCCTTAGCCAAGAGTCTATAGAAAAAGGATGTGTAGATCTCTATCTATATTACTAGAATAGAAGATTGTAGTGATCTTTTCTTAGTTGTAATTTTAAATTGAATTCGAAGAGTCCAAAAAATTGACTATATGCAAACTACTTTGTAGTAGTCTTCTACTTGGCTCGGTCGAGGAGCATGGCATCAGATCCGATTTGTTGAAATTTTTGCCCCTTTCTTTTATGTTTTCTACATGCACTATGGCTATCTATTTAATTATATAAAAGCCAAGTTTTCAATTGCTGACTTGGCATTCATACCTCAAAATTCAGAAATGAAAGGGTTCAGAAATGAAAGGGTGAGAGACTTGCACCAAGTGAAAAGAGAAGTGACCAAGCAGTGAGTCCAGAGGGGTTATGTGAAGCGGCAAATGCTATGCCCCAGTCAATTTGTTTTTGAAGCAAAGATATTTTGGTGATTTTACATGTCAAAGGTAAAAACATGCTCCCGAAACTCAATTTCCATGAGAAAAGAAAAAGAAAATAGACGAAGAAAACTCCCCACCGAACCATACCACCACTAGTTGCATACGCTGCCGTAAGAGTTGCCCAACAAACCTTCATCACCACCCTCGCCCATTCACGGCACCCTACACGTCGGAAAACACCACTCCCACATGCAGCAACGCCACACACGAAACCTAACTCCCGAAAACAAAGCACAAGCCTTCTCCACCTTGAACCGCTGCAAGCCACCATCAGTGAGACCTCACTACGTCGGGATCCCACAAAAACCGCCAGCAAAGAGTTTCCGGCACCCTCAGTTGGTCGTACGCCTCTCATGGTCTCACGATCTCACGGTGTGTTTCATCTCTCCTTCCCTCTCAGCCCCAATACTTCCCCGCACTTCACCACCCTCATGTATTTGTGACACCCTTTCCAGAAAAACGAAAAAGAAATCGGTATATATACAGGTAGACTATGTCAAATCAACGTAGATATACAGGCAGTAGGTACAATAAAAGTGGTCAGGTAAGATCAATATCAAACTCAAAAAGGTTTTGAATTCCAAGGATTCTTAACACAGTGAAAAGTCATAAAAAATAAATAAAAGAAAGAAAGAAAATATAATCTTCAATCAGGCAGCTGTTAGTGGCATGGAAGCAACCGACATGAATCTAGAGAAGTCTCTTTCTTCCATTCACGTTTTGTTCCATTTTTAGGCTTATTAGTTGACGTAAAAAACCAGAAGGTCAGCCTTGCAAACATGCATTGATGCCCCACCGAGAAAAACCCCTAGGCATCCTAGCACGAAAGCTATGCATACACAAACATAGACAGAGACACAAGGAGACTTGATATGCAAAGTTAAGCAAGCAATGCCTTACCATGTTTCAAAGAACATCTCAGCAACTCTCTCATCTTCAATTTCTCTGTTGCGACCCGAAGCCACCATAGAGGGCGCTACAAGGTCATCCTTCACCGATCGGAAACTGGCCTGCCACTGCCCAACGCCTCCCTGTGACCTCCATTGTAAGCCACGAAACGCCTCTGTTACTCCACCTGAAAACAGAGCAATCGGTAGCTCCTCCAAGCATGACATATAGCCACTGCAGATCCTTTCGAGCGTCCCCACCAGCAGCGCAGTCCACCTCTTTAGGCCATGCCGAGAGCAGCCCAATGCAAGCCACCAGATGCAAGGTGTCGGTAGCACGTAAACTGCAGGGCTTCACATGAGCGGTTATTTTTGTCAATCATTAACGTTTCACTCAGTACCATCTCAAAACTCATGATAAAACTTGCTTACTTGGCATTTGTCCCGTATAAATCGGCTTAAAATCGTTTATTTGCACTTAAAGATAAGCAGTCCAATTGTTACAACCGTATATTGTTTCCGTGAAAACTGTGTTGATTTCCTTGCAGCATTTCGGCAAAAACTTGAAGCATCACAACGAAATTTTGACAAAAACTCAAAGCATCACAACATTCCTTCCTTGCAACGTTTCATGCTTCACTGATACAGAATGGACCTAATTTCTGGCTTTTCAAACAGCCCACGACAAAACTATCCAGAAGCCATGCCAACAAAATCCTCTTTATCATCACTTCTTTCTAGCCGTTCAAACAAGCCGCCAGAACTTGCATTCCATCCTGTCCTTAAATTACAGTCCCTATTTCCAAAAATCAAATAGAGCACCCGACAGAGCCTTACACAGAAAAATTGAGAAACCCAGCAAGGCCACTGTAGCAATCTCTCTTCAAACTGAAACACTTATATCACCGCCATCGGGAGAAACTCAGAAGGCATCGAAGGTGAGTTTTCCCTTCGTCCACAATGAGCGTTGGCCCTATCTCTCTACTCTATCAATTTTTCATCTACGATAGTGATTTAATTTGTGGGATTTGCTCCTGCTTCGCTATCGAACATCATAGGGAGAGTCGGAAGACCATTTGAGCAACCAAGAAAGTTCTAGCCCAGTCGCCACCATCGCACTCCAATCTTCTCTCGGTAAGACCATGCTGATTCCTCTCTCTTTTCACTTGAATTTTTTTTAGTTTGGATTTTGTTTTTACGAGAATCACACTTATATTTTATGACAGTTAGAATATATTACTAAGTATTGATTTATAATTAGATTACTGTTGTAAATTGCAAAGGATTTGATTTAAGTACTCTGCTACTTATTTTAATAGATTTAGATAAAATATAACTATTCACTAAGTTATAATTCGAAAATAAGATATATTAAGAATATTTAAATAATATTATTATTAGTTCTATATAAAAACTCAAAATTTTTTAAATTATTTTCTACAATATACTCAGTTAATGACACATATTTTTAGAAATTTAGTGACATAAAGATCATGTTTAAATATTTATTTTTTGGGATCTCCAGCTAAGTTGGGATCTTTGTGAATCGAGTGTGGGATTATGGACCTCGAACTTTGGAGAGTTCTTATAGCTACCCATTTTAGGTTAATAGTTCATAGTTTTATTCGCTTCTCTTGACGCTTCCGATTTGAGAGATGGGTAGAATACATTTCATGGTGATCATTGTCATCATGTATTTATTTGTGACTTGAATAATTTGCATATATTAAGGTAAAGTAATCGTCACATCTTCTATTTATACACTTTTTTTTTTTTAGATATGCATTTGAATTTTAAGATATATCCAGTATATGTATTCTTCTCAGGATATGGGAAAACGAAAAAAATAAATCCAATCTAGAAGACATTAAGAAAACTTTAAAGAGACAAATTATGAGTTTATCAATAATGTTTGCACTATACAATTATCACCGATCCCTTCAACATCCTAATGATAAACCACTGAAAGCTACTGTGGGTGGAATCCACTATACTGGAAATGTAAAAAGTCTGATAAAGAATTTCAAACATGAAGAAAGATACTGGAGAAAGTATTCTAAGAGACAGAATTGTTCATGCTATGCAATCTCAGAGGAAAACTCGAATGAAGGTAGTAATGACATAGACAGCCAAAACACCCCTCTACCAAGGATCGAAGAAGTTGGTCATACAAAAAAATGTGTTCAAAATGGTGGCATCTACACAAAACATTACGTTGACTATGATGGGTGCGACACTAAACGACGTTCTGTTTTTCCAATGCTTTTAAATAACCATCAAAGTGGTACTGTATTTATATCATCATGGGAATTGAATGCACATAACTGGGATGATTGCGTATCA
Organism: Juglans mandshurica; assembly: GCA_022457165.1. NCBI lineage: Eukaryota > Viridiplantae > Streptophyta > Magnoliopsida > Fagales > Juglandaceae > Juglans > Juglans mandshurica. The sequence goes on along the minus strand of CM039620.1, from coordinate 26,175,003 downwards.
GATAATGGTTCACGGAAGTATGATTTTATAATGAATGATGTTGCAGCAAATGAATCAAGGAATCCTCAATATGGCACCGCACCTCACTCTACACAGTTTAATTCGTGCATCAAGACCAAAACAAGAATGCGTGTTATACCACCTATCCAGTGTTTTGACTTTGACATACCCAGTGATGATAGTTCAACTCCAAAAATAAAAGCATTGGTTGACCCTAGTCCAAGCTACTGATCTAGGTTAGTAAGCAATACACAAGATGAGTGCTCAATGTAAAGTCTGAAGGCCGCCAATCAGATCCAATATATCAGGACCCTTTTAATGATCCAGAACGTTATATTCCAACTATTCCAAACTATCCACCTTTGTTACAAGGTCAATACAAATCTGAAATGGCATCAAACAGGATGATTGACAAGAATTGGATTAGTTGGGATAATTTTGAGGCTTGGAATGATTTTGAGGAATGCTGAAAAGCTGAAAAATGCCTTTAGTATTTAATATTTTTCAACCAAAAAAAAAATGCTGAAAAGCCTTTTTTTTTTAATCTAAAAGCCTATATTCTAATACAATTGTTCTAAGAAAAAATGTTGACAAACATATTTTTATATTGAAAACAATTATTGCCTTTTTAGCTATATGCATCTTAAAAAATAATTCAATATTTATCATGTAAAATGCATGCAATAATGCAATTCACTACATATTAAATTACATTACATTACAAAATAAAAAATTACAACATATAAAATTAAAAAAATATAAAAATTACAAATCAAAAGTGGATTGTAAAATTACATATCAAAATTACATGCAATAACATAAACTTCTTCTGTATTGAGTGAAGGCTTGAAATCTCCTTTCCTAGCAACATTAAATCCTGCCAAATAAAAAACAAAAGAAAAACAGTATATTATTTCAACAAATAGTATTAATTGAATTCAAGCAATAAGCAATAAACTTGTATAACTCATGTTGAACTAAATGCAACTTAAATTTATGTTGAAATGATTCCACTGCGTTATGTGTTCATCTGGTTCTGATGTTGATCATGAAGATTATGATGGTTTCTTAGAATATCTGGGTCAATATGCTTCTCTTCTTTTTTCTTCCATAAAATCTTTAAGGTGAGCTTGAAAAGTAGTGTACTTTTATAAAAGCCCCTTTTATGGAATCAAACAAAAAACTATCAAAAACCACCATCAGGAATAGAGTTTGGTTCTGTTTTCTTCAGAAGCAAAATTACTTCCCAGGAAGGTTTCCAGAAATTATTTTGCTGATTTCAATGGATCTACCACCAAATACTATAAACCCAAATCAATATTGTAACTTGGACAGAGAACACACTACCATTAAAGTAGCCTTAAGAAACAGAGGAAAACGATGGAAACATGTTAACAACCATCCAATCTGATGACAACCAGAATTATATTGTGAGTTTGAACCACAAAACTGAAGAAAAATAACATTAAAAAATATTCAGAATAGGGACAATCTGAACAAGAAATTCCAATAAGAGCAACTTAAAAAAGAAAAGAAACGCATTAAGCAACTTAATTAGACAGTATCCCCTCATGCTATATAAATATATTTACTGTAATAAAAACCAAATTATATTTTCTGCCAAAAATATCTTACTACCAGATGTAAAGGAAAAAACTACACGATAATCCAAACAAGTCTGTTATAAGAAAATAGGCTTAACATCATCTAAAACTTATGCCCACGATCTAGATCTCACAAACCCAGTCCAAATCTTATAAGGAATTTAGGAGACTCTGTGGTTATGGATATTTTCACTCGTCTCCCTTCTAGGTCTCACAAATCCAGATTTAACCCATAAAAACACTACACAAAGATTACTTCATTCAAACATTCACATAAAAATAAACCCAAAATCAACAGAGAGAACAAAAATCCAAACGCAGAAAGCAAGCCAAGATAAGAAAAAATAAGCAGATCTAGCAAAAATAACAGCATATAACAGACCCAAATAAATAAATAAAACCCCACGTTTAAAAACAAACCCAAAACAGACCCTAATCCTTTCCCACATGCTTACAAATCTAAAACACTGTAAAAAAACATAGATTTGGAAGAGTAAACCGTTTAAGAAGAAATCATGATCAGTACCTATCCCGTACGTTAAAGAAAGGAGGCGTGCTACATACAGTCCCCATTGGGGGCTTGCGTGCGCACGAAATGGATATTTATGTCATTTTCTCTATAATTTTGGTCAAATGTCAAAAATAACCTCCACTTTATCTTCCTCCATCAAGCAATGCGATATAACTCTGCACTTTGATTCTTATCTCTCTTCCCAAAACATAGGCCCAAACACGTCAACCCAAAGCAAAGTGGTTTTGCGTTTGAGTGTTAAATAGATTTCTATCGTTTGAGTTCCTTTGTATCTCCTCCACCACTGTCGGCATGTAGAGTCTCATTCGGAGCATTTGAGTGCACTGAAAATAGATCTCTTCCTCCAAGAACAGATGCTTAAAAATAGACAACTTAGATGGATCCAGTTGAATTTCTTTCCGAAATTTTAGTCTCCAATGAGAAAAACTTTGATTGCTCATCTGTAAAAGTGCTCTGAAAATAGATCTCGTCTTCCAAAAACAGATGCTTAAAAACAGACCACTTCAAAAATGGATCCAGTTGAATTTCTTTCCAAAATGTTAGTCTCCTCTTTGATTGCTCATTTGTAAAAGAATCATTCTAATCTTTCGGTAATATTCATGCAATTCTTCCTTTGAGACATCAGGATGAAGAGGGGTGCGATTTGACTCGAGAGAAGAAGGAGCTTGAGCAATTAAAACAGTAATCAAGTTAAACGACGGGTTTTTACTTCTATGCATTTTTTACTTTAATGAAACGAAGCGTTTCACTTCGTGCGCACGCAGGCCCCCAACTGGGACTGCATCTAGAATTTTTCTAATAAATCATGATCAGTGCCTACCCCGTATAGGCCGGGCTTTCTCATACCAAAGCCATTAATTCACTCGACCCTATGATAAGGGTTGACTGAACTGGGTCCTACCTGACCCAACTTTATACTTAATGGATAATAATTAAGAAAATACTATTCTTGCTGTTCATTTTTATCGTTCTATTTTATGTTGTGATTTTTTATTTAATAATTAAGTAAATATTTTTTAATAATATTATAATATTTTTAATTTTTTTAAAAATATTTAAAAGTACTAAAAAAATATATGAATCAAAAGGTAAAAAAATTTAAAAAAAATCTTATAATTAACTGTAGCTCCAGCTATAGCTGGAAGCGGTGGCGGAAGTGCCACTCTAATAATTATACTTGGGCTTTCCATCTATGAGTCCGGCTATACATCAGCCGGCACTCTCCGCACACTATGATTTTTTTTTCAACTCAACACACTAAGTGTGTTGAGTATGCAGCCAATAGTAGGCTGATGTAAATAGTTTCTCTCCATCTATATATTCAAAACTACTTGGGCTACCCTATCAGCACACAACTTTTGTTTTTTGCTCTCTCTCTCTCTCTAGATGTCCTTAGGAAACGGCTATATATCAGTTTGAGACTACACGGAATTAGGCTAGTTGTTTTGGCATATGAGATGAGATGAGATGAGATGAGATGAGATGAGATAAGTTGAGATTAAAGTTAAAAAGTTGAATAAAGTTTTGTTAGAATATATTTTTTAATATTATTTTTGTTTTGAGATTTGAAAAAGTTAAATTATTTATTTTATTTTGTATTGAAAGTTAAAAAAATTGTAATGATTAGATGAGATGAAATGAAATGAGATGAGATATTTTTTAAAAACAAACGAGGCCTAAATTTATTATTTCACCTAGAAAATTGGAGAAAAAATTGAAACTTTGGTAATCAATTGTCTAATGGAAGACTTGGATAAAGGATGACTAGCTTTCAAGAACGTGAACCCTTTCAATTTTGAGTTTTGCTATGTACAAACAAGTTTACGTACCAATCTGCATACAAATATTATTGTATTTATATTTTAAATTCAAATTAGCACTATTTTTAATAAAATCTACTTTTTGATCAATCATATTGAATGGGTGCGCGTATTAGTACGCAAAATCGCTTACAATTAGATTTTTCCTTCAATTTTATGGGTTATGGATAAATACCACCTGAATTTTTAACTCAACTTTTAACGTATGAAATAGTGAATCCTAATTAAACACTTAACACTGCCTCCCAGTTAATAAATGTTTAATAAATATATATTGAAGGCCTCTTTATTTCTCTCATACTTTAAATCCTAAATTTCGAATAAAAATTTTGAATGAACTTAATCCTTCTTTTATAAAGAGACTCTAGTATAAACATATTGGTTAAGATTATGTTTGAATAATGAGGTAATATTAGATATTCAGTAAATAGTATTAATGAAAAAATAAATATTAAATATTAAATAATAAGAAATATTAATAAGAAATAAATAATAATAAAATAATAAATAACAGTCTTCAAACTTTAAAAAATGATAATGAGTGAGATGCATGATGTGGTGTGTGGACTAAACAACATTATTTTACGGCTCGTTTTCTTTTGTCTATCTCTATTTGAATCTCACCTTGAAGTTTGAGCAAGAAATACTCTAGATGATCTAAATTGGATAAGTGAGAGTTAACTCAATTCTATTAGTTTTCCTTTTCTAAAGATTGAAGTTTCAAACAGAGATTCTTAAAAAAAAAAAAAAAAAAAAAAAAAATTCAAACATAGATTAAATTAAAGTCTACCATGCATTAATGACGCGCGCCGGTGTTTGTATGCAAGGAATATGACATTCAAGAAACAGGGCCGTACTAAAAAGTGCCTACAAATTAGTTTCACATCTGCAGGGGTATTCATCCGGATTTTAATTCGGGAACCGGGTATACCAATATCGGGATTTGGATTTAACTCAGGTATACCTATATCGGGATTCGGATTTTAAACTCGGGTCAGAATTTGGACCGAGTTGGTCCGGGTCAGACCCGGGCCGGAACTCGAGTAGATTTGGATTTTTTGAAACCTAAAAATCTGGGTTTCGAGTTATACCCGGATTTTATTATTATTAGTAATTGGACTTTAAATATTTTGTCTTCATTTAAAATTTCAAATCATATTCTAAAACCAATATAAATCTCTTTTAGTCTTACTTCTTAATACAACATAAGCCTATAAACAATTAATTAACTTTTTAATTAAATGCATGTAAAAAAAAAAATCAATATTCATCATGTAAAATGCATGCGACATACAAGATGCAATCAACTACATATTATATTGTTTGAACTAATTTGCTAAGAATATTACAAAACACATACATTGCTTTAATCAAACTCTAATACACAACAAATTGTTTGCAAAAAAATAATAAATTTTTCCATCAATTAGCTCTTCTTCCAACAATCAGAGGATAGTGGTTTTGACATACTCTCTTGGCTGAATCAGAAACTAGTATTTGATGCTGTTGCACGCCATATGGAAAAGGAGCATTTGTTACAACCTGTACAAACTAGAAGCAATATAATAAGTATACATAAACCTGACAAAAATAAAACTCAAAAAATATAAGCAATGATAATCATTTTCTAAACATCATAAATAATTGTAGCCTCTAGATTATGCAAGGAGAAAGCACTTACTCCAGATTTTTTTCAGCATGAATGGGAAGAGAGACTCACAGCAGCCTCTTTGAAGATGAAGTTAGATGATCATCTAAAAAAATATTAAAAATGAGTTAGATAGATAATAAACCGAGATAGATAGATATTAAAAAAATATTTCAAATTTTAAACTTACCTTCAAGGTCCATCGACTGTACGTATTATATTTCTCTAACCTGATATCAAATTTAGCCGAGGTAGTAGTAGAAGTAGAAGTAGTGCTTGGCCTCCCTTGAGCCACATTAAAACTCCCCCCCACTACCCACACGAAATTTGTTATACTGCTCAATCAAGCGGCTTAACAAGAGTTTAACCTTGGCCTCCATCCTATCCGCCAACTCATCCCCTTTGCATTGTTTCAACCAAAACTTCATTGCTATCATTTTATATCGTCGATCAAGCATAAAAGCAACATATATCATCAAGTTGAACTTATCTGTGCTACCCCAATACTTTTCATACTTACTTTTCATATTTATGCCCATGGTCCTAGTGATAATATCATGACTATTGCACATATCATTTAATGTATCTTCAATTGTGCAGAGTTCTTGGAAGTATACATTAGCCATCACATACAAAGAACTAGAAATGTTCAATGTAACATCATAAAATATTTTCAGCTACTCTACAAAAATATGTACTTTATTCCCATCATCAATAGTGGAATTCACGAATTCACTATACACACACATATAATAGTGTTCAAAGGCCTGTTTGCATTTTTCAACGGTACTCAATATCAAATATGTGGAGTTCCATCTAGTAGGAACATCCAAACAAATCATCCTCCCACTAATATTTTTGAACTTAGCAAACCTCGACGGTGAAGACTTCACATATCTGACGGTATCTCTAATCCTTGTTACAAATTCATAAACATCTCTCAAGTCGTCCATAACAATCAAATTCAATATATAGGCAGCACACCGCATGTGAAGAAACTCATCACCCAATATGGTACAATCACAATAATTTATTCTCCTCCCCATGTAATCAATAGCAACATCATTAGAGGATGCGTTATTAACTGTGATGGTCAAGATCTTATTAATCTCCTAATCATGCAACCTCAAGTCTAACACCCTCCCAATAGTTGCGCCCCTATGGTTGGGAATTTGGCAAAACTTTATTATTTTTTTTTATGAAATTTCCAGTTGCAATCAATAAAATGTGTAGTAATGCACATGTAGTTCATATTGTGCACCGATGTCTAGGTATCGGTGGTTAGAGAGATTCTTTGACCATCCAACAATTTTTTTAGCTGTATCTTTTATTTGTTATACAGCTTAATACAATCACTTTTTAAAGTGATTCGGGATGGCAAAGTAAATCGAGACTCTAAATCAGCCATGTACTCAACAAAACCCTTCGTTCTCCACAAGCCTAAAAGGCAATTCACACCTGATAAAAAACTTAGCAGTTGACACCCTAAGTTTTTCTGCATCATACTTCACTAGACTTTGTGGGCTACACACTCTTCCCGCTGCATTCCTCTTAACACTAGATGATTGAATTTTTCCAACTCCTTTAAATCTAAGAGGGGAAGTTTTACATGCATTCTGGAGGTGGTGTATCATAGATGAAGTGCCATTCTTGTAGTGACAACTGTATAGCTTAGCGCAATAATTGCACTGAGCTTTTGGGTTATCATGGTCAATAGGTTGCACTTTACTAGGTTTTTTCTTTTTTTATTATTGCTTGGGTAAATGTGGGATGTAATGGGTAGGTTGTTGTGTATATGTGGATGAAAGGGTTGGGACTCCCATGCTCCTCCACATCCACTGGAATAGACGATGAGTCACCACCAACCCCTTAGGTTGTACCGACATTACAACTCAGAATTTTCTTCCATCTATTATTGAGTAATAAAAACCACCAAACACAATATAATAAATAATCAAACACTAATAATCAAATATAATAAAATATAACAGAACCTACAAATCATCAAACGCCTTTTTGACCATAACACCAAACCACCATACAAATTCAGCATCCAGATTGTCAAACAATGCTCTCATTATGCTGTCAAACAATGACCATAACACCAAAAAATCCAGACTGTCAAACAATGACCAGAACACCAAACCACCATACAAAACCTTCTTAACAAGAACACTACACAGGGCATGCATGAGCAAGAAGTGAAAAAAAAACTAAAGATGATATGAGAAATGGCGAATGCACAAAATGACAAGAAAATATTAAGTAAAGGCTTAAAATCACTAAATTGGAATGTTTGATGGCTGGAAGGCAGCATAAAGATTAGAGCTTAGATATGACAAAAAGACTTCCTAAAGGTTATCCTAAGATGCAATGTATTTGGCTTTTACCAATGAACATCTCTAATTATCATCAAATAAACACTTCACAAACGATCCCATGTTAAAGGAACTATTGGGAAACTTACCGTCTACAAAATACCCTCCAGTTCAAACATGTTTTTTTTATAGCAAACAAGACAGAAAGACATCTTTATTCTTACTAAATTAAAGTCTGTGTAAATCCAGTTTATTTACATATTCATATAAAGTCTGTGTAAATCCAAACAAGCAAAGTCAAACCCAGAAATCCAATGGAGGTCTAATACTCTACTCAAAAACAAATAAAAGATATACAAAACAACACAAATCCAAAAGGAAAAGCCGAGGCTTAGAGCCCACAAGCCACGGAAACCAACACCCATTAACTCCGATTATCAACCAATTGATTACCCTATTCATTCCTCACGCACATAATCATAGTTATAGGGAGAGAAAGGGGGAGAGAGAGAGAGAGAGAGAGAGAGAGAGAGAGAGAGAGAGAGAGAGAGTACCCAAATAAGGACAGACATGCAGCAACGGAGATGCGATGAAAGAGATGCGGCCACGATGATGTGGCGATGGTGATGGGGCCATGATGATGGAGGCAGGGACTTAGGGTTTCTTAGTTTACTCTAGCCGGAGCGTAATGTGACAGAGAGAGAGCGAGAGAGACACGGGGGGATGAGAGAAGTGTATAACTGGTATCAAAACGACGTTGTTTTGATACATTTTTTTTTAAAACGCCGGTACCAGGTACCCGGACCAGGTTGGTCCAGGTTTTTCAACCCGGGTTTCGGCCTAAGTTTAATCCGAGCCAAAACCCGATTTTCCAGATTCTTGACCGGGCCGGGAAAAAACCCAGCCCGGATGAACAATTCTACATATATGGTTTGGTTTAGAATAAAATAGCTCAATATAGCTCATCCAATGGATTATGTATTTTATAATTAAGAGCACTCTCAATGACTTCTGCATCATATCTTTTAAAATATATCACTAAAATCTACTTCTATTTTACATAGTGACTTTTACAATATATCATATATCAGCTTATCTATTTTTTCTTCATATCATTTTTTTTATTCATTTCAAGTATTTTCTCTAACTATTAATAATATTCTCATATATTTTGATATTTGCAATATCTCCCCATATACAATGTCATATAATTATGTTCTATTTTAAATTAGTCCAAATTTATAAGTTAAACTAAAATATAAATTAATTAAAAAAGTAAAAAGAATAGATTATATAATGAAAATATTTTCGAAGTATATTATGAGAATATCAATTCTCGATAATTGTAAAAGAATATTCTTAAGATATTCTTCGGTATATTCTGTAAATATCAATTTTCGATGATTGTGAAAGAATATTCCTAAGATATTCTTCGGTATATTTCAATAATTGTGAAAGAATATTCTTAGTATATTCTCTAGTATATACTAAGAATATTCGTTTGGTTTTCTCAAAACTTCAACTATAAATAACACAATTTCTTCATAAAGTTTCACCAACATCTTTATTTCCATTTTTTTACACATTCTTCTTGTTCTTCTTTCTATATAGTTCTTATAGATCCAGTCTTTGAGGTATTTGACTCTTCGTCATCTGACGAGGAGTTCAAATTAAATTTAGCTCTTGTTATGGAAGTAGAACGTTTGGGTAAGAAAGAGGCTCGACATCGCGTCGTAATTCTATTCCGCATTGTATATTCAAAGAAATTTTCTTGAAGGCCACAATGCCTTTTCTAAGATTATTTTGCTGAATCACCCATATATCCTCTGAATCTATTTTGTAGGAGGTTCCGAATGCAATACCATCTTTTCTTGGGTATTCAAGCTGCAGTCGAAGCATACGAACCATACTTTTTCCAAAGAAGAGATGCTGCTAGAAGACTTGGGCATTCCTCCATTCAAAAAATAACTGCTGCGATGAGAATATTAGTTTATGGAGTATCTGGTGATTTTGTGGACGAATACTTAAGGATTGTAGAAAATACAGCAACCGAGTGTTTGAAGAAATTTGTTAAGGCTATCATTATCATATTTTCCAACGAGTACTTAATATCACCAAACGACAGCGGTATTACTAGATTGCTCGCAGTTGGAGAAAGTCGTGGGCTTCTTGAGATGTTGGGGAGTATTGATTGCATATATTGGAAATGGAAAAATTGTCCAAGTGCATGGAAATGAATGTATTGTGGTCACATTCATGAACCAATGATAATTTTAGAAGCCGTTGCGTCATACGACCTTTGGATACGGCATGCATTTTTTCGATTACCAGACTCTCATAATGATATTAATGTCCTAGAACACTCTTCTGTTTTTAGAGAGCTCGCTGAAGGACATGCTCCGAAGGTCAACTACTCAACAAATGGAAATGACTACTCAATGAGATATTATCTTGCTGATGGTATATATCCTTTGTGGTTGACGTTTGTTAAAACAATTCATGCTCCGCATGACCATAAAAAAAAACATTTCGCTGCTGCTCAAGAATCAGCAAGAAAAGATGTAGAACGGGCTTTTGGAGTGCTTCAAGCTCGATTTGCAATTGTACACGGTCCTGCACGGTTTTATGATCGACAAACGCTAAAGGAGATTATGATGACATGCATAATTTTGCATAATATGATCGTAGAAGATGAGCGGCATACTTATCTTTGAGTAGAAGACTTCGTTTATGAACAAAACGATGAAATATCCCAAGAGACAGTGTCCCATGAGCATATAGATGAATTTGTAAACTTCATTCAACGTCATCATCACATTCGAGATCGAGGGCTTAATTCTCAACTCCAATAGGATTTTATTGAACATTTATGGCAAATATATAGTCAATCTTAAGTACATGTATTTTATATTTCACTATGTTTAGTCTAATGTTATGTTCTTGTTTTGTACAAGATATAATCTTAATTTGCTTAATTTCACTATGTTTAGCCTAATGTTATATTCTTGTTGTGTACAAGATGTAACCTTAATTTCCTTAATTTCACTATGTGAAGCCTAATGTTATATTCTTGTCTTGTTTTGCAGTCAAAGTCGAACTTTTGGGTCTCTTGTCTTGTTTTGTAGTCAAACCCAATTGAATAATGTACACCACAAATGAGAACCTTTGGGTCTCTTTCAAACGCAAGGGGTGGATAAGGATATTTCCAACACACTAATGTACCTATGGGGTCCTTGATTATCTTTTAATGACTATACTTCTTCCAACTACTTTGAATAACAACAAGAAACCAATCCTATTTCTTTTCAATAGTGTATAGAGGAAGGTGAGCATTGGAAGAAACCCTCTGTCCCCAACTAGATGGAAGCTTATAAATAGCAAGCATATTAATGAGACAATATATAAATATATATAGATTAATCTTCCTAAATCTGAAGAGAAATAGACAATGATCATCCTAAAAGAAATTAATCTTCAAGGGTAACAAGTATTTGCAGTCTGTATGGTAAAGAAAGTATAGCAATCAGCTAGATCACCAAGTTAACAAAATCCACCATGACTCAACGGATTCAATCACTTTAAACAGTATTGTATAGAAGCATAAAATGAAGAGAAAAACACATTCAGTACGTCTCTTTCACATTGTGGAAGAAAGAAGCTTTTTCATTAAAAAAAATGAGACATTGTCATATCCTGAACATAGTGATTAAAGCAAACTCTATAATAAAGTAAGTTCAGATTGCAAATATATTCATTCCCATAATACTCATTCATGCTCATTCATTCACATAATACTCTCAAATCATTTACAACAACACTTTAGTGTGCCACCATCATAATTTCCCCAACAAATAACATATTAGACTATTAAGATAGTTTAGTGTGCGAATTATGTTGTGTTCTATACAAAAGAAAATCTGAACTATCCACTGGCTGCATTGTGGCTTCAGGTTTGTGCATAGTTTTATATAAAAAACTGTCAAATTAGAACTTCCAAATGTAGCTGAATTTGTGGCTCAGGTTTATGTTATGTTCTAGACAAAAAACTATCAAAGGAGCATTCCCAAAAGTAGCTGCATTGTTACCATTCAAAAAATGTTCATTTGCAACCCATACACCACCCAGTCATGGCTTTCTAGACCTTTGCTTCTCAAGTATGTTCAATTGGAGGCTACAAAAATACTCTTATTGCATTAGAGGTAAACTTGAGGTGTCCATCCTCATAAGTTCTCATTCTTCTCTCCGTTGATCCAAATCAAGCCTCTCTTTTGTAAGGCGGATAATCTCTTTCCTATCTTCTCTCTTCTCTGCATTTGCTCTCTTCTTCTCCTATCTCATTCCAGTCACCAAATCAGCAAGATTGGAAGAGGTACTATCTTGTCTCTTTCGCTTCTTTTAAGCCTTCTTTCCAATGGGTCTTTCCAGATTTACATCTATAGATGGTGATATGGTGTCTTCATCTAGGATTGTAAACCCTGGCACATGAGCATCTGGGGTTATTGATCTTCTCTTAATTTTCACAATGCCCTCAGCCACAATCTGTTTCCATTTTGGATGGTGCCTTGGAATAGTCCAACAATGAAAGAAGTTGAATGTTGAGGACTGATTACTTCGATAGAGCTCATTTGCCTGCTCAATCTGAAAAATCAGTAAATGAGATGTGAAATATATCTAATACAATGTCATTTAAATGATGAAATTAAATATTGTTTGTGCACCTTATCTTGCTCAGTAACCCCACTTGGAGACCTTCCTTCCATTTTATCTAAGGCCCCACAAAACTTATTTGTAGCATGTTGTATGGTTGACCATCTATTTGTGAGAGAGCTGGAACTGCGTTCATAAGATATGGATTTTTTATTTTTCTCATAATATTCATGTACTCTAGCCCAAAATGAATATTTAGATTGATCAACTCCATTGATCGGGTCCAAACTAGTATTAAGCCAAGCTGACACTAATAAGTTGTCCTCTTCTGGACTAAAGTTTCCTTGTCTAAATTTAGTTTTTTTAGCAGTCCTTTGTTTTGGGTTGGGTGGAGTAACTTAGGATTTTAAGTCATTCAAAGATGTGAAGAGGTAGTCATTGTAGCTTTCTGCCCCCTCCGGTAAGAGGATAGTGAAGGAATGAACTCCATGGAGTTGTGAATCCATCCTTCAAAGGAAAATAAAAAAGAAAAAAGAAAAAAAAAAGGATCATGGAACTCAATCAAACTCAATTAAAAACATTGTGAAAGATACAAAACAACAACACATGCTTCCTACATCAGACTCTATGCATTCTTGTCTAGATTCATAAGTTTCTATATGGCCGTGCTATTTGTCAAAGATTTCCTAGTATGGGCCATCAATGTGCAAATAACCAGTAGAACACCATCATTGCATAGTGTGAAATGATCGATTCCATCAATATATTGTAAATTAGATTAGTATCTTTCACTACTTCGTAAATGGATGATATCGTCCTAGGATATCAACCGTGGGGCCATAAATTATTAAACGTATATTTATTTGAAAGTTTCAAACTAGACTAAATAGAAAAAGAAAACTAAGCTTTCAGATCAAGAAAATATATATTTATTTGATGAGTTCACAAAGGGATTGCCTTCAGACCAAGAAAAGACCATTGCAGACCGCACAATTAAATACATGTACTTAAATACATTGCAGACCGCACATTGAAAATTATGTACCTGAAAATCATGTAAGTATAACTTTTCCCGAATGCATATGAATAGGCCTAATTGCTCACAAATAATCTAGGCACATATTTTCAGAGAATTCAAAGCTAGGTGGGTGCTAAAGAGTAAAGAAATAAGACCATGTCAGTTCATCCAAGTAAAGCATTTAAAGGATGAATTGACAGAGGATGAATTGACAAAAATAAACAGAGTAAACAGGACGTGAGCTAGAATTAAATTTTGAGGTGGAACAGATATAATACAACTTGATAGAATTACTCAGCATGGAGGCCTGTATTCCCTTGCAGATATGAATTTAATTTCTGGAAATACACTATGAAAAGGGCAAAATTTTGAAAATATGAATCTAATGGCATAATTAGTGCAAACAAGAAAGAAATATCAAATGAAGCAACACATATATGTGTGCTTCTGAAATTCCTGAGGTCCAAGTGTACGAAGACACTTTCACACAAAAAACCAATATATAAGCATTCATTCACCCTTATAAGCATCCATTCACCCTTATATTACATACACTTTATTGCAACAACTGCTTCTCACTTTACAGTAAAATCTCTATCTTCTTGTTGAATACAGAGTGTAGATGTAAAGTTTGGCTAGGACTAGGTGACTAAGTTGATAAGTTTGTATAGGATTAGGTGACTAAAATAATAGAGTTTATCTTACCAATAAGTTTGAATTTGAATGAATGTAAAATAATTGTTGACTTTATTTTAAACAACATTAAGTTTATCTAGGAGTCTTTAAGGTTGGTTAGATAAATCAGCAACATGAAATTCGAATTCAAAAAGATCTGCAATTATCCAGAACAGAAGTTGAATACAGTTCAGTAACTACAGAGAAGAGTTATCGAGACATGTCAGCAATCCTTCAGGAGACGTTTTCGCGACAGATTCTGCCCGTCAGCAGAATTCTACTTCAACTGGGACTCTTTTTAGATTGTTTATTTAAAGGATCCTACTGGTTAGGATCCATAGTGATTCAGATCTACATATTTTCTAGAGCACTTTCTAGTGCATTGTTTGGTGAGAAAATTCTTTAGTGAATTTTCATACTTGTGATCTCTCTTTGAGTGTGATCGTGTTTCGAGTGTGGAGGATCGTGTGATTGGACTTCAGCCCCTAGAGTTCTAGGAGTAAAGGCAATATTTGAAGATCGCCAGAGGTTCTGGCTGCTACTGCGGTAGAAGACAAACGGGTCATTTGTCTGGACAAGTAAGAGAGTCAAGTTGCAAAGGTTTTGTAATCGATGAGTACTTGTAACTACTTTTTAAATAAAAAGATTGATTTTCTTGGATTTGGCTGCCCCGTAGGGTTTTACCTTTAAATAGTTCTTTAAAGAGTTTTCCTTCGATACTAATCTTAGTGTTATGCAATTTATTTATTTTAAGTTATTATTTAATTATTAAATTAATTGCATGCTTGAATACTAACCAATTTGTTGAGTGAATTGGTAGATATTTCCGTTGCATTACATGGGTACTTGGGTAATTTCAATTGGCATCAGAGCGTGGTTCACTCATTCGAGTGTGATTCATTCCCCTGTTGACTATGTCGCTACATGTCCCGCCACACTTTGATAGAGAAAACTATGCATATTGGAAAGTTCGTATGAAGGCTTTTCTCAAATCGTTGGATGAACGAGTATGGTATTCCGTTGAAAAAGGATGGACTAAACTAGCAACAAGTATTGATGCTTGGATAAAAGATGAGATCAACAACTGTAATTGGAATAGCAAAGGTCTGAATGCTATATTCATGGCTGTATCTCTAGAAGAATTTAAGAGAATCTCCATGTGTGAGATTGCTAAAGAAGCATGTGACATCTTGGAAGTTACACACGAAGGAACAAAAATAGTGAAAAACTCAAAATTACAATTGCTTACTTCAAAATTTGAAGATATTAAGATGTTAGAAGATGAAAGTCTTAATGATTTTTATGCTAAGCTTAACAATATTGTTAATTCTAGGTTTAATCTTGGTGAGAAGGTGGAAGATTCAAGAGTCGTGAGAAAGATTTTGAGGTCTCTACCTGAAAGATTTCGGCCTAATGTTACTTCCATTGAAGAAAGTAAGGATTTGGATGCAAAGAGCTGGTCTGTCCTTACAAAAGTATGAATTTAATCCTCACTTCCTCAAATAAGAAAAGGTAAGTCCATTGCTTTAAAAATAATAAAAGATGATCAAGATGATTTTTCTGATGAAGAAAATTTTAACAAGGAGGATATAGATCTCATTGCAAGGAAATTCAGAAAATTCTTGTTTAACAAGAAATCTAGTAGAAAACAAAAGCGAGATAAAGAACTTTTTACAAAGAAAAATTATTCTAAAAATTTGAATAAAGAAAAATCTCGTAATAATAATAAAGTGAAGTGCTATGAATGCTCAGGTTATGGTCATATAAGAATTGAATGTCCAAACTTTAAGAAAATCAAAGGAAAAATATTAAATATCACACTTAGTGAAAATTCAGAATCTGAAAATTCAAGTTGATCATCTAATGATGAAAATTCTTTTGTGGCTTCTTCTACTGTTATTAATGATTTTCTGATATTGTGCATATAAAATCTGAAAATGAATTTGATGATGGTGACTCGGATATATCCATTGTTGATGTTGACCATGAGTTGACTGTACATTAAGCTTATAGTGATTTATGTGAAGAAGTGGTCAAGTTGAAAAAACTCAACAAGAAGCTGTACAATAAACTCACAGTTGTGGAGAATAAAAAGAAAAATATTTCCGAGGCATTGAAAAATTCTGAAGTTGAGATATCAAGATTGAAGGCTCAAAAGGCTACACTTGAAAAAGAATTGGAAAAGTGTCAGAAGTGCAAGCAAAAAACAGCAACACATAAATTAGAAGAGATGTTGAGTTCTCAAAGATCTAGTTGTGATCGTACGGGTTTGGGGTATATAACTTCCCAAGATATGGAACTTAAAGGCTCATCATCCGCTACCACTTCATCAAAAGGTATCATTTTTATTAAAGGAAATTGAGACGAGGAAGCTCCAAACAAAGCCGTGTCTAAAACTCATGTTCCGAGAGCCTCACATGATAGATCAATGACAAAGAAGCCCAACCAAGGTAAGTATGAAGGTAAGTTTATTCCTACTTGTCATCATTGTGGTATTCTTGGCTATATAAGATCATATTGCTTTAACTTGAATAAAGTGAAGAAAAATGGAGGTGAAAGAAAGTTAAAAATGAAGGGAAAGACTCTAGAAAATCAAGTTGATGAGATGAGTCAACAAATTACCTACATAAGTCTAAAGCTTGGTGAACTAGCAAGAATTTTGCTTTCACAATAAAGAAAAGATCGTACAAAGTGGTATTAATGAAAATAATAGGCCAAAATTTAAAGCAAAGTGGGTGATCAAAGAAGATGTCGTGTCACATTAATTGATAGGACCACTTGCATGTTCTTATATTCTTGCATTTCATTTTATTAGTCTAAGACATGCATTTTATTTTTCTGTTTTTAAGTTATGTTTATGTTTTTAGTTTTTTTTAATAAGGAAAATAATATAAAAAAAAATTCTGGTTTGTTTCTAATTTTTTTTTTGGGAAGTACATGCTTGATATATCAAAGTTTTGAGCACATGTGTTCTCACAAAATAAATTTTTGAACTTATGTATCTCTTCTCTACTTTGTGTAGTTCACTTTAGGCATACTAACCCTTTGAGTCATCTTGACAAAATTCATTTACAAAGCACTGTGAGAAACTTATGTGTATGCACCTTATAATTAAGTTCCATAATTATTATTGAGATGCTCACCATAGAGGGAGTCCATGCCTTGAATTGACTAATACTAGTTGAACCTAGTACAATAATAAAGAGATCTCCCCATGCCAAACACAAAGAGTTGATCCATATAGAAAACGTTGGTGTTTAATCATTGTGGAAAAAGACAAACACCCTACACGGATCTACCCCCTTAAGTTTTTACAGAAATAATCGTTGCTCTAATCATTATGGAAAAAGATGAGCAACAAACATGAACACAAAAAGGGGGTTGTACACACTAGTGTTTGGAGGAGATACTCATATATTTAGGCCCTAGCATAAAGTTTGACTTTTGAGGTTAGTAACAAACTCTTGTGAGCATCTTCGAGAAGAAAATACTGCATCTATGAGAAGAAAATACTCATAAAGAATAAAAATTTCTAAGAGAAAAAGTGATAAAAAGTTGCTATTTTATATAAGTTTGCTCACTCACACACTCACATGAACTTTGACATTGATGATCTTATGAGGAGTGAACATCCATAGTGATTGTTGCAAATAAGAAGATGTACCCTATTGAATTTATTTTGTAAGTGACATTATGCTTGAACTAAGATGCATCTAGGCATGTTACTTGCTTCACTGTTTATGTATAAAAAAAAAGGGATTATTTTTTTCTATTTTTTTACTTATCATTTTTATGTAAAATAAACAAAGTGATAAAAATATAAAATATAATTTTTGGATGGGTAAGTGTTGAATGTTGGTTTAAGTCTGGGACTTGGTTTCTGATATATTGGCATAAGTCCCAGTGGTGGGTCTCTGTTTTGTTTCTAAGTCCCAATGAGACTCTAAGGCACAAAGCATGTGGATGGTCCTTTGACTTAAGTGACATCTTCTGATACACAGCTCACGGCTCTCTATACGCAAGCCGTAGCCTTCCTCATCTCTTCCATAACTTCTTCGATTTACTTGAGAGAAATACTCGGGTCTGAGTTTCTTGACTAAAGGCTCCCAATCACGGACTCACGGTAAAATTTTGAATTTATTCAAATCACTCTCTCCTTCCAGTTCTAGGTTTCGACACATCAATATCTAAAAATTGGGATTTTGATTGTTAATTTATGATGTTGAGGCTGCAATTTTGATTGGGCAGAGTGGGCATTGACATAGTTGATCATATGAGAGTATTTTATTCATATATTGAGGACGATTTTTTGTGACTTATGTGATTATACATTTCAGTTTTATCTCAGTGCATACCAAGTGTTTGATTTTTTGTCTCAACCAAGTTGTCTCAATCATTTGCTCATTGATTGATATACATTCATGCTCATACATCAGGTGCATTTTATCCATGAGAAGTTGAGATGCATGGGAGTTTTTATCATGACTTTCTTAGTTTTTTCATCACGGCACACATAAGTGGTATTAAATCTCTCATGGTTGTTGTCAGATTAGTGACAAAAAGGGGGAGTACTAGAGCAAATTAAAATATTTTGGTATTGTGAATTTTAGGGGGAGTTTGAGTAGTGTGTTGTTGAGGGTGAGTTATAGGATTTGCTACTGAAATGAATTTGTTGAGGGGGAGATGAATGATGTTAAAGGGGAGAAAGTTTATTTTTGCTCGACATAATTTAATGTTGGACTAAAACAAGATTAGACTTTGAATTAATTTTCAAATCTTGTGAAATATGGTTTAATTCAGTTCCAAGTCTAATTTAATTGTTTTCAAGTGAATGGTTTGAACTGAACTTCTAATATTAGTTAATGATGCTTCACGAGATCTTGGTCTACTGGTTGTGTTTGTCTCAGGTACACTTTATATTCATCAAGTTGGTTTTGTCACCAATCCGCCAAAGAGGGAGATTGTAGATACAAGACATTCCTCAAGTTGACTTTGTCATCAATCCGCCAAAGGGGGAGATTGTAGATGTGAAGTTTGGCTAGGACTAGGTGACTAAGTTGATAAGTTTGTATAGGATTAGGTGACTAAAATGATAGAGCTTATCTTATCAATAACTTTGAATTTGAATGAATGTAAAATAATTGTTGACTTTATTTTAAACAACATTAAGTTTATCTAGGAGTCTTTAAGGTGGTAGGTAAGTCAGCAACATGAAATTCGAATTCAAAAAGATCTGCAATTATCCAGAACATAAGTTGAATACAGTTCGGTAACTACAGAGAAGAGTTATCGCGATATGTCAGCAATCCGTCAGGAGACGTCTTTGCGACAAATTCTGCCCGTCAGCAGAATTCTACTTCAACTAGGACTCTTTTCAGATTGTTTATTTAAAGGATTCTACTGGTTAGGATCCATAGTGATTCAGATCTACATATTTTCTAGAGCACTTTTTAGTGCATTGTTTGGTGAGATTTTCATATTTGTGATCTCTCTTTGAGTGTGATCGTGCTTCGAGTGTGGATGATCGTGTGATTGGACTTCAGCCCCTAGAGTTCTAGGAGTAAAGGCAATATTTGAAGATCGCCAGAGGTTTGGGCTGCTACTACGGTAGAAGATAAACGGGTCGTTTGTCTAGGCAAGTAAGAGAGTCAAGTTGCAAAGGTTTTCTAATTGATGAGTATTTGTAATTAATTTTCAAATAAAAAGATTGACTTTCTTGGGTTTGGCTGCCCCGTAAAGTTTTACCTTTAAAGAGTTCTTTAAAATGTTTCCCTTCGATACCAATCTTAGTGTTATGAAATTTATTTATTTTAAGTTATTATTTAATTATTAAATTAATTGCATGCTTAAATACTAACCAATTTATTGAGTGAATTGGTAGATATTTTCGCTACATTACAGGGGTACTTGGGTAATTTCACAGAGAACTGAGATTTATTTTCAAAGCCCTCTACGTTAAACCCACCCCTCGAGTTTCACCTATAATGAAAACAAGAACCTTGTTTTTTCCCACACCAACAGAATCAAATCCAAACAAAACAAGACCCCAATACAACCCTCTTTCTCAAACCATCGGAGGGTTGTATTCTGAGAAAGGGGGAAAGCAAGAAAAATAAAAAAGAGCACTCTTGTACAAGTTAAAAAATGAGACATGGGCAAAGGTTTCTCGAAAATAAAAGGATGAAACAAGAGAGATCGATTAATCACTAGCTTTATTCGGAAAGTGTGATTGAAATATGAGAAAAAAACATAACTTATCTTTTTAGAGTGAAATAAACGAAAGCCAACGTGAGAGGAAGGGTTTAGCTAGATTGATCGGGCGGCCGTGTCCAAACTAGATCAGTCCATGTAACCATGATTCCCAAGAGGCTAATCAAAAACTTGGAGCAACATGAGGGCACCTGATAACTTGTCCAAACAAAATCGAGTCCATATATGTCGTTCGTGGCTCGCTCAAAACAACTACAAGGATCAAACTCCAACTTCCCTAAAAAATAAAAATAACAAGACGTGACATGATGTGCAAGGACATTGCCATCGAGAAGAAAAACGGTAAAGCCTCCTGAACTTGCTAAGTCCCACGCAAACTCCTATACCCATATTCTAAGAAGAAAAAGTTTAAGCTTCATGCATTTTGGAGAGAGTGAGAGATAGATAGAGATTCCAAGAAACCCAATGTATTTCACTCATATATTCCGTGAATCGGTATACGCTAAAGGAAAAAAAAATTCTAATGTTTACCTCAACAATGAGAGCAGAGTTTGAAGCAGAAGACAATGGATGATCGATGATGGAAGCAGTGAGCGAAGTCGAGGAAGATGGAAGGCTCTGGTTCTGTCTTTGGCGCCAAGCAACGGAGAAAGCGTGGGAAAGAGAGAGAGGGGGTCTGAAATGAGAATAAAAGAAATCTGAAGGAATGAAGAAAATCAGCACGAGGACGAGGAGGAAAGAGAAATTAATTAAAAAATATTCCAATCATGAACAATCCTCTGCATGTAGCGGGATCATTGTATGAAAATGTAAAATGCTTTTAAAATACAAGATCGGATGGAGTCTTTCTTTTGAGAGCTTTTCTTTATATTTTAAAAGAAAGTGTATTTTATAAGAGTCATTGGGACTTGGGAGTGCTCTAATATCTAGTTTGCTGCAATACCATCTCTACATCTATGGAGCACTATTCACACTTGTATAAATATTTAATTTATTTCTTTTTCTATTTTTTACTTTTTATTCATTTCTTTATCTACTTTCTACTTTTTATTTTATTTGAAATGAATAAAATATATTAAAAAGTATAATATTTAAATGATATAAAAAAATAGATAAGTTGATGTATGATATATTGTAAAAGTCAGTACATAAAATAGAAAAAATGAATTTTAGTGATGTATTTTAAAGAATGGGAAGAAGAATCATTGACACTGTTTTCCTTAGTGGTGACACTGTTTTCCCTAGTGGTGACACTGTTGGAGGGGCATCAAACTGAGTAGTCACAAATTTGTAGAAGTGATCCAAGCAGGTAAACAAGTCAGATTTATGCTTCATAGGGTAGAACTAGGTGAAGTTGGTAAAATCATCAACAAACACAGCATAAAACCGAAACTTCTCTTTTGAGAGGATGGGGCTGGACCTCATAAATCACAATGGATTTTGAAGAAATGAGAGCTAATTTTATTGTCACTAATATTTAAGGGTAATCTACATGATTTGGCCATTTGACAGCTGGTACAAATACTTGCAGCTTGTTTATTAGAAGCAAAAGAAATAAACTTTTGAGACTGTAAATGATCCAAGATGCATTGGTGTGGATGCCCAAAACGTTGGTGCCAACATTCTTTGTGAACTTGTCGAAAACGTTGAGAGAAAAGAGCACAAACTGGAGTTCCAGGAGAGTCAATGCTAGTAGGTTCTTCATCAAGTGTATACAGGCCTTTTTCTTGGTTCCCTTCACCACTATTCTATCTGTGACCCTGTCTTTTATCACAAAACTAGAGCAAATTCAAAGGTCAGTGGATAATCATAAGTAAGCTTACTCACAGAAATGAGATCCTTCTTTGTTGCAGGAACTAATAGCACATCATTGAGTTGAAGGGAATTGTCACCAGTGCCAACTATTGCTTCACCAGTGTGTGTAATTGGCAAGACTTCCCCATTTTCGACCATGACACCCTTGGACCCAAGATAAGGTACACTGGAATGAAGATTATTAGGATTACCTGTCATGTGATATGTGGCTCCTATGTCGGGATGCCTAACTTGATCTTGTGGATCATAAATGGTCATGGTCGTGAAGGCCTTTGGTGGATTTTCTGATGTATAGGAGTGGTTGAATCTGTTGAAGCACTTGAGAGCAGTATGATTCTTCTTCTTGCAGATTTGTCAAATAATCTCTTCAGGCTTAGAGGATTTTTTTTTGGCTATGGTGATGAAGGAGCACGAGTTGAGTTGGATGATTTGGAATTGAATTGGGTACTTTGAGCGGAGCCACGACCTTTAGAATTAAACGACGCTTGACTATTCTTATTTTTCTTACTTATCTTTTGACCATAAAAAGGCCACTTGAGGAGCAGAAACAGAGTCAAGCTTATGCCTTTCAACATAGCTTTCTAACAATGTGACTATCTCTGAGTATTGTGGAATTGGAGGTCTAAGCATAGGGGTTGTAAACACTTCATACTCCTTGCCAAGCCCATTAAGGAGCCACCAAGATTTTTTTTATCCGAGATTGGCTTACCAATAGCGGCAAGCTCATCACAAATGGACTTGAATTTGCATAGGTATGGACTAAGTGGATCACTCCCTCGGGGTAATGGAGGTGAGTTTTTGTTTGAGTGCAACGCTACAATCTGAAGACACACAAGCAAATGCATGAACGAGGGCATTACAAACCTCAACAGCAGAGTTGAGGCCAACAACAATCCCCAAAACTTCCTCGGAAATGTAAGCCACTCTTTCACTAGGCAAACAGAGTGATGCCATTTGAGGAAGGTAGGATTTGTTTGAAACTCCGAGGTTTCAGTTGGAAGAAACTGAGGTGGAGTTGGCGTTTCACCAGTGATAAAGCCCTATAAATCATAGCTTTCAAGAAAGTTGAGCATCTGGGTTTTCCAAAGTAAGAAGTTAGTGGAGGTAAGGCATAGAGACACAAAGTTTGCTACATTTTGTTGCATGGATAGGGATAATCCTCATGAGGGGCATATGAAAGAGACGAAGTAGACATGTTTGTAAAACAATTTCTCTCTATGATCTCACTATTGGCTCTTGATACCATGAAGAGTTTTTTAGAAATGCTATCTCAAGTTGAGATAGAGAGAAGGTATTGTATTCCTTATATACATGAATTACATGGTGCATATTGCCAATTAGAATGGGTCTGTACATAGGTGCTACTGTTATGGAAACAATATAAAACAAAGGACTACAAAGGAAGGTCAGGAGAAAATCATGCATGCATAGTTGGATGATTTGGAATTGGATTGGGTACTTTAAGTGAAGCCACGACGTCTAGAGTTAAATGACGCTTGACTATTCTTCTTTGTCTTACTTACCTTTTGACCATAAAAGGCCACTTGAGGAGCAAAAACAAAGTCATGCTTATGCCTTTCAGCATAGCTTTCTAACAATGTGACTATCTTTGAGTATTTTGGAATTGGAGGTCTAAGCATAGTGGTTGTAAACACTTCATACTCCTTGTCAAGTCCATTAAAGAGCCACCAAGATTTCTTTTGATCCGAGATGGGCCTACCAATAGCGGCAATGAGTTTTTGTTTGAATGTAAGGCTATGATCCAAAGACACAAGAGCAGATGCATGTAGAAGGGCATTCTAGACCTCAACAATAGAGTTGAGGCCAACAACAATTCCAAAAGCTTCCTCGGAAAGAGTGGCTGTAAGCCACCCTTTTACTAGGCGATCAGAGCGACACTATTTGAGGAAGGCATGATTTGTTTGAAGCTTCGAGGTTTCAGTTGGAAGAAACTAAGGTGGAGTTGTCGTTTCACCAGCGATAAAGTCCTATAAATCATAGCGTTCAAGAAAGTTGAGCATTTGGGTTTTCCAAAGTAAGAAGTTAGTGGAGGTGAGGCGTAGAGACACAAAGTTTGCTACATTTTGCTGCATTGGATAGGGATAATCCTCAAGAGGGGCAGATGAAAGAGACAAAGTAGACATGTTTGGAAAAAGATTTCTCTCTATGATCTCGCTGTTAGCTCTTGATACCATAAAGAGTTTTTGACAAATGCTATCTCACGTTGAGATAGAGAGAATGCATTGTATTCCTTATATACATGAATTACATGGTGTATATTGCCCATTGGAATGGGTCAGTACATAGTATAAGGAATGAAAGCATTAAAGGAGGAATGCAAGAAATCAACAAACAAATTACATTAGGATTGTAGGAAATGAGAGAAGAGATTTTATAATCTCAACACGTGTACTATCAAGCTATTCAAGGAAAGTCTAGGCTATTAGTCAATTGTATTTAATCTTACTCTTTTATTGTAGCATTCTCTAATTCCTTTCTTTTGCATAGTTTCCTTTATTAACAAATTGTAACAAATTGTAATTACTTAGTTGCTCAGACTGTAATCATCATATATATGTCAATAATATACACCCTTTCTATCTCAACTCGTGAGATAGTTTTTTCTCAAAACTTCTTCACATAGGTGCTACTATTATGGAAACAATAATACAAAACAAATAAGGAATACAGATGAAGGTCAGGAGAAAATCATGCATGCATAGTTGGACCTTCCGATAATAGAGGTTTGGTTGTTGGCTGGAGTCTTGATTAGCAATGCTTGAATCATGGGAGGTGATTGTGCTTTTTGTGTTTGTGGTGTTAATAGCAAGCCCTAATTTAGTTTACCCTCCTTTTGTACATATATATTTCTGAAGAATATTTTAATTTTGGCCTGCAAATAAACAAATTATATATCGTAGGCATGTATAATTATAATTAACTCAACTCATATAGACGTAGGACCACGCGCGTACATGAGTCTCGAAATTAAAGTGCAAGCTAGCTCACGCTTGCATCTGCCTTATGTAAGCTGCTGCCATCCATCGTCTTCATTTGTCATCTCCATCGATCCTACGATTGATAAGCCATACAAGTCATGTGAAAAAAAAAGGATTTATATTTTGTTACGCGTCCTTTTGCATAAGTCTTGGGATTACACCTACTCACCTAACCTTAGAAATTTATTCTTTTCATACTGATCTTCGCCACAGCGGTCTAGCTTGGACTTGCTTGGCTATAATTAATGGACCCCAAGTCACTATAAATGTTTGTTTCGTGGAGTCAACAAAGATCTCTTTCAATATATAATATGGTTGTATATATTGTTTGTCGATCGAATATTGTCATGAATATATAACTGGACTTTTATATTAGCGAGCAATACCTTCGATCAATGATCTGCTGATCATGATCATCATCTTAATTAGAATGCATAATATATAGAGTAGAACTATACGTGTGTGTGTGTATATATATCGATCCTTGGCTTGTTAATTGATCAATAATCTTACAATTATTTTACAGTCCATATTTTTATAGTTCTCTTTAAAATGGATGCTATTTTTATAAGATAACGATACTCTTATAACTTATATGTTACAAGTTATATATGTTATAAAAATATCCTCCAATTAAAATAGAGTTCACTACAAGAAAATTGGGCTTTCCCAGCACTCAAATTCGTCGGAAATGCCCAGTTTTCTTGTAGTGGTTGTAAAAATGGCGTGGGTGATCATATTTCTATCATTACTCAATGCTAAGTTTTTTGTTATTTGATTTTCGAATTTTGCATAAGTACTACTCTCTTTGTAAAATAGATTTGTAAAATAAAGATTATTTAAAGGATTGTAAGCGTATCGATCACTACTCACGTACAATTTAAGGAATAATGATTTTAGTCTAGTTTAACTGATTGCGAAATTAATTAATGTATTCATTTTTTGGGTAGTTGGTCAAATATGTACATTAGTTAACTATCGTTCCATTTATGACCAAGTGCTTAGGGGTGTAAAAAAACCGAAAAACCGGTTAGAACCGATATATAACATGTCCGGTGGGATACCAATTCTTAAGAATCAAAGGGTTCTCATATTTTGAAAGCCGATTTAAATCGAATTGGACCGGTATATATATTTTTAATTTTTATATTATATATATTATATACTAAATTGCAACATGAAATTATAACCTTATTATTCAAGTTTATTAATCTTATAAAATAAAATTAATATAACATTTGATTTAAGTTATACACTACTTATACTAGTATAATTGAATATTTATTAATGAATTAGTAATTGTTAATAATAAATATTAAATTCTAACAATTAAGTTTAGTATTGAAAAAATTATAATATTAAAATTTTATAGTGCCACAGTGTAAACGGTAAACCAAAAAATCGGACTTGACCGAAATCGAAAAAACTGAAAGTTCTGGTTTCGGTGAGGAATCAGTCTATATCGATTCTTAAATTTTCAAAATCGGTGTATACCGGTTCATTTCTAAAATTTGTCTAAACCGAACCGAATCATACCAATTACACCCCTACAAGTACTTATATGGAAGTGTATCTATGAAAACCAAATGTTATTTTGGGAATAAAGAAATATCATTAATTTGTTAACAATTGATCATTCCCTTATATTCAGGAGTACTAAACCTACATGAGCAGCTAGCAACTAAAGCTTTTGAAGCCCCCTAAAATTGTTGAGAAGTCCAAAATTTATTTTTAAAGGCTTTAATTTATAATCTAAATTTAAGGGTATGTTCGGGTAATCATATGAGATAAGAATTCTGTAAATAATAGTAAAATGATTACTAAATAGTAGTAAAATGATTTGAGTTAAGATATTTTATTAGGTTTTGGGAAAATAGAGAGAAAAAGTTGAATAAAAATATTGTTAAAATATTATTTTTCAATATTATTTTTGTTTTGAAATTGAAAAAGTTGTATTATTTTTTATGTTTTGTATGTTAGTTTGGAAAAGTTGTAATGATTAAGTAATTATGATTAGATGAAAAAGTTGAAGATTTCAAATTAAGATATGTTTATATTTGAGTGATGTTTAGAAAAAGATTTATTATATGCTGTTTTGCACCCTACTAATTATATTAATAGAGTTATGTTTTTGAATTTTTTTAATTTTTGGCCATTAATTAATTGTGCCACTATGGACACTTGCTCTCAAAAACTATTAATACTCGCCATCATGATAAGGGTGGAATTCGAGCTCTTTGTTTGGAATTAGCCGGGTAACACCGTCAGTACCTTCCTTGATCAATAATGTTACAAACAACCGTTGTAGCAACCGTTGCATAACTGGCTGATGTGGCAATTTAATTAAAAAAAAAAGAAAGAAATCGAATGCAGACAAAAAAAGAGGGAAAAGGAGGGTTTTACATTTCAGAACAAAAAAAAAAAAAAAGAAAAAAGCAAAAACGCAAAACTGTGGAAGAAGAAGATATTAAGCTCCGAGGCAGTTGATTTTTGGGTCTAGAAGAACGGTACATCTCCTCATCTTCGCGTGAACAACTATAGGATCTCCTCCAGCGACTGAAAAGTTTTACACTTCAGAAAAAAATCCAATAAAAATGCAAAATCGTGGAAGAAGAAGATATTGAGCTCTGAGGTAGTCAATTTTTGGGTCTAGAAGAACCGTAGATATCCTCATCTTTGCGTGAACAGCTGTGAGATCTCCTCCATCTCTATTCTTCGGCTTCGTGTCTCCGTCGTTAGCTTCAGGTAAGACATCCTGCGTCGTCTACTTCTTGTCTTCGTCTTCGTATGTGGTGTTTTTGTTGGCATTTTGGTGGCTAGAAACATCTATACACTACAAGGGAAGTCACTTTTCCCAGCGAATTTTTTCGCTGGGAAAAGTCCTATAAATCGCCACCATTGACTTTTCTTGGTGATTTAAAAATCGTTGCATGTTCGTCGGTATTACCCCTCCACTTCTGATCTACCCTAACGGAAGCCAAAAATCTCTACTAAAAGTTATCTTTTCCGGTGAGTTTTTTCCACCGCAAATTTCAAATAAAACGCTGCAAATACCCATTTGGTTTGTCTTTTAAATCGCTAGGAAAACTTTTTGCGGCGAATTATAGTCATCGCAAATACTATAAAAATCGCTGGTAATTAGGAGATCTATTCCAACAGTATAATTGAATTGCTGGGAAAACTTTTTACTATGCGAAAAAAATATTTGCGGCGAACTTTACTCGCCGGAAAAGATATTTCACAAAATAAAATAAAAAAAATCCACAACAAAGAGAACATAATCCTGATTTACAAAACAATATGCATAGATCCTTGCAGCTCAACTTCAACTAGATTTGGAACTTAGTCATGGTTTAAGCAAAGTTTTCACTGCAACATGAAGGAAAGCCGAATGGTTTGACTTAGTGACAAGGATGACCAATTGTAAGGAAAATGAAGCACCATATACATCCTCTAGACTTGATGAAGAGAATACAGAGGATACACCAGATTCATGGGATACCGAGGATGGTAGTGTCGGGACACCTGAGTGTGTCCAAATGGATGATGGTGATACGATTGATGAGCCAAAGTCGGGGATGGAATTTAATTCTTTTGAAGAGTTATTGAGTTATTATAAGCAATATGGTAAGAAATGTGGGTTTGGGGTGATGACAAGAAGGAGTGAAAAGGTTGAGGATGGGACTGTTAGATATGTCACCCTTACTTGTGCCCACGGTGGGAAGATCCGGAATAGAACGTTGAATGTCGCAAAACCACGTCCGACAAGAAAGACAGAATGTAAGTAAAAAATTAATGTCTTAAAAGTTAAGGGAAATGTGAGGTTGACAACATTTCATAATATCCATAATCATGGCCTTAGTCCACAGAAAACTGGCTTTTTTCATTGTAATAGAGAAGTTAGCGAGACAGTAAAAAGAGTTCTAGATACAAATGACTTGGCTAGCATTCAAATGAATAAGAGTTTTGGCCATCTTGTTGTTGGCGCAGGCAGATTCGAGAACCTCCTGTTTTTGGAAAAATATTTTCGTAATTATATGGACAAGGCAAGACATCTGCGACTGGGAAAGGTGGCGCTGGAGCACTTCGAGAGTATTTTATAAGGGTGCAGTACAAAAATCCCGGGTTCTTTACATTGATGGACTTAGATGATGACAGGAGGTTAAAGAATGTCTTATAGGCAGACCCCCGTAGTAGGGCAGCATATCAGTATTTCAGTGATGTGGTTACATTCGACACCACATATATGATGAATAGATATGCTATACTCTTCGCACCATTTGTTGGTGTAAACCACCCCGACCAGTAAATTTTTTTGGGAGCAGGATTGATATCTAGTGAGGATACAGAGACATTTGTGTGGTTATTCTAGACATGGTTGAAATGTATGGACGGTATAGCTCCAAAAGCCATAATCACATATCAGGACAGAGCGATGAAAAATGTGATTGCCATTGTATTTCCAGAAAGCCAACATCGATTTTGTTTGTGACATATACTGAAGAAAGTCCCCGAAAAGCTTGGCTCCCATAGTTCGTACAAAAGTTGCATGAAAACTACTTTGATGAAATGTGTGTATGACACCCAAACTGTCGAAGAGTTTGAAAAATGTTGGGAGCAGCTAATCACCTCATACAACTTGCATGAAAATGCTTGTATACAAAGTTTATATGATGAGCATGAGCATTGGGTACCAGCATTCTTGAGGGACTTATTTTGGGCTGGAATGAGTACTACGCAACGGAGCGAGAGCATGAATGCATTTTTTGACAAGTATGTTCATGCTAAGACAAATGTGAAAGAATTTGTCGACCAGTTTGACAATGCATTGAAAAAGAAAATTGAGAATGAAACTACCGCGGGCTTCCACTCATTTAGTGTCTCAATTCCCTGTATATCTAGATCCCCAATTGAGAAGAGATTTCAAGATATGTACACAAATGCTAAATTCAGGGAAGTTCAACAACAAATTACCGGTATTATTGATATGGATCCAAAGTTATTTAAGCATGATGGTACAATAAAGACCTATCATGTAGAGGATGAAGTTCGTGTGGAAGAGTTCACTAAGCCAGTTACACACTATGTGGACTTTAGTGAGGAAGATACAATTGCAAAATGTTCATATGGGTTGTTTCAGATAAGAGGGATAATGTGTAGGCACATTTTGGTAGTATTCAAATGTAACGGGATTAAGTCTGTGCCAGATACATACATTTTAGATCAATGGAGGAATGACATCAAAAGGAAGTACACGTTAGTCCATAGCAGATATGACGCAGGGGATCAGCGTGCAGATGCTAATAGATATTCAAGTCTATTGAATATGTGTTATCAGATGATTACTGATGCTGCGGGTTTGAGTCAGCATACTGAGGATGCAAATAAAAAATTGTATGCAATGATTGACTTATATTGTGCCAACCAAGAACCCACATCGATAACCCTAACGGGTGCGAATGTTGGTTGTACGACTACTGATACAACTACAGTTAGTAGTTCAAAGCAAGAACTCAGTCCAAACGTTGTGAGAGGGAAATGCAGACCCCTATCTCTGAGCAGAGCATCGAGGATGGAGAAAGACATGTGGAAAGTTAAAGCAAAGACGAAGAAAGCACAAGTGAAGGGGAAACGCAAATAGGTGCATATCTTAAATATTTTAAATTTTATTTACCATTTAATGCAAATATGAAAAAAATGCTAAAGGATATTTGTGACTTGTTCATTAGCGAGATGGAGGAGATACAACAGTCGTGTGACACTTGCAAGAGGTTATTTGGCCCTTCGAAGATGGATACTCCCAATGTTGAACAAGTCCAGGCCCGAGAAATAGTGATTGGTAGTCAAGAAAATGTAAGCTGATCTCTTGTGTTGTCGATATTTTAATAGTATTATCCACAACGCAATAACAGTTGGTGTTTACTATTTACAGATGTAATTTGGGTTAGATGGATCACAACTAGGAGAATTTGGGTTTAGTGAATCGCAATCGATGTAATGATTTGATACATTGAGAATGTTATTAATAATACTAACATTTAATGTTGTTACAATTGATATTTTTAGTTGTCATTTTGGGAACTGAGATTATCTATCTTGTATGTTTTGCAAGGCAGAATAGACTTGTTGGTATTTGTGTATTGGGAAGCCAATTATTGCTATTTTGTTAATTGGGAGGACATTTGTTAGTATTTGTTAATTGGGAAGCCATTTGTTGATATTTGTGTGTTGGGAGGACATTTGTTGATATTTGTGTATTGGGAGGACATTTGTTGATATTTGGCTTTAGAGTTGTTGATGTTTGTGCAGTGGCAGGTGTAGTGTTGGCCAAAATTTACTTTTTGTCGGCGAGTTTGTTCATGTAATTTACTAAATTTATGTCGAGTTTGTGGGTGTAATGATTTTTGTGAAACTATATTTTGTGTAATACAGTTTTGTGATTGGCATTTTATGTCATCACTTTTATGTACAAATACAAACTAATTCTCAATGCTCAATATCCATATTGGACTGTTTTACAAACTTGCTCATACATTAACCTCCTCATACAAACCTGCTCATAATGTTGGTATTTGCTCATACATTACAAACTATACATAACAGTTGACCAAACTGCTCAAACATATAACTTACAAACTGCTTTATAAACTGCTTCTCAACAAACAATATCCATACAAACTGTACATAACAGTTTTACAAACATACATTAACCTGCTCGTACAAACTGCATGACAAACTGCTCAAACTGTTCTATTTTACAAACTACTTCTCAACAAGCAATATCCATACAATATCAAAATTGTTTTACAACCTATCCAATACAAACTGTACATAACAGTTTTACAAACTGCTCAATATCCATACAATATCAAAACTGTTTTACAAACTGCTTCTCAACAAATAATATCCATACAACATTAAAATTGTTTTACAACCTGTCAAATACAAACTATACATAACAGTTTTATAAACTGCTCAAACACATCACTGTTTTACAAACTGCCTCTCAACAAACAAAATCCATACAACATCAAAACTGTTTTACAACCTGTCCAATACAAACTATACATAACAGTTTTACAAACTGCTCAAATACATCACTGTTTTACAAACTACCTCTCAACAAACAAAATCCATACAACATCAAAACTGTTTTAAAACCTGTCCAATACAAACTGTACATAACGATTTTACAAACTGCTCAAATACATAATTATTTTACAAACTGCCTCTCAACAAACAAAATCCACACAAACTACTCATACATTAACCTAACCATATTATTTACAAACAATATACATTACATCACTGTTTTACAGTTTTACAAACTGCACATTTTGGCAGTTTTACAATTTGCTCAATATCCATACATCAACTACATCAACTACATAGTCCAAAACAAAACCAAAACTCCAATACAATTTTCGAAACTGCTAACACTATCTAGGAATTACTTAGACATTACCAAGCAACAACCAACATGCAACTAGAAATGCAAAAGCTCAATACAATTGAAGTAGTCTGCGTGAATGCCTTATTTAAGCTTCTTGTTCCCCGAAGCACCAACTCCGTCTTCATAACCTCAATCTCCCTCTTGTGGACATCGTCGAGTATCTTCTCGAGATCTTTCTCCTTCCTTAGCAGCTCATTGGTTCTTTCTCGAAGTTGGAGCTCATTCTCTTCATTACTATCTGCCTACTTGAAAACCTGCAGTATGGTAATCCCTGAAGATTATGAAGATATATAACAAATATTATATGCTTTTATATTAATCATTACATGAATAAAATTAAAACATGTACAAATTATGTAGTTAACTTAGTGTTGTACTTTGGACACCCTAAGAAGGGTCGCTTGGATTCTTTGCAATATGAGCCAGTTTCAGTGTGGCTGGCTCCTCACAAAAACAAAATGGTATACTCAAAGCACGTTTACCAAAGGAAGAAGAAGATATTGATGATGACATCCTCGTGTGACAGTAATTTCAATAGTACAAAAAATTCAACTGTCGAGAGGAATTCCTTGAATTATTCAGATACACTCTTCTCACACACATTTCTTTCAATTTCAAAGAAAAAGAAAAGAGAAAAGAAAAAAGAAACAGAATGTTAGATGAAAACAATATTAATGTAGTAGGTACATAAATCTCTCTACTTAGTTTGGATCTAAGAAAATTCATCATTCCCCCATGCCCATCTAACTAGATTTTGTGGGTCCTTGTCCATTTAATGTCAAAGTAAACATCCCAATAATAGTAACAGTTTAACATTTTAATGTGGAAGCAAGCATCCCATCCCAATAACAGTAACAATTTAACATTTTAATGCCGAAGCAAGCATCCCATCCCAACAGTTTAACATTTTAATGTGGAAGCAAGCATCCCAATAACAGTAACAGTTTAACATTTTAATGTGGAAGCAAGCATCCCATCCCAATAACAGTAACAGTTTAACATTTTAATGAGTAAAACATCCCAATAACGGTAACAGTTTAACATTTTAATGTGGAAGTAAACATCTCAATAACAGTAACAGTTTAACATTTTAATGTGGAAGCAAGCATCCCATCCCAATAACAATAACAGTCAAGCATCCCATCCCAATAACAATAACAGTTTAACATTTTAATGTGGAAGTAAGCATCCCATCCCAATAACAGTAACAGTTTAACATTTTAATGTGGAAGTAAGCATCCCAATAACAGTAGCAGTTTAATTATTTAATGTGGAAGTAAATATCCCAATGACAGTAGCAGATTAACATTTTAATGTGGAAGTAAACATCTCACTAGTAGTAACACTTTAACATTTTAGTACAACATCCCACTAACATTTCCAATAACAGTAGTAGTTTAATTATTTAATGTGGAAGTAAATATCCCAATGACAGTAGCAGTTTAACATTTTAATGTGGAAGTAAACATCCCAATAACAATAACACTTTAACATTTTAATGCAATATCACACTAAAATTTTACAGTAACAGTTTAATAAAATAAAATTTGCTAAAACACCCTGCTCAAATTTTATTTTATGCATTCCATAGAGATGCTACTAGTCTCATACATGAGTGGAATTTATAAATTGGTAACTTAACAACGATGATATGGTATGTGATTTGAATAATTACATGACGAAATAGTTAATGCAAGAATTATACATCATAGGCAAGGTATTACATGACTAAATGTACAATGTATGATAAAGAATTATTGACTTCCAAACATTTGGAAAGTAAAACCAAAGCACAGAAAAAGAAGAAAACTAACGACATTTTTGCAGTGAGGATACGTTGAAACTCGGCCCGATCGATGATTACATAAAATTTTTGGGGTAGGGGTTGGGTTTCGGGGCTTGATAACCAAACAAATTTAGGGTTAGGGTTAGGGTTAGGGTTAGGGTTTCAGGGTTTTGTGGGAAGGGGATTTCAGATTTGGTTTGTGGGAAGGAGGGTTCGTGGAGAAGACAAAGAGAAGACAAAGAGTAGATGAAGGGGATGTGGCTCTGTGGCTTTGTGGAGAAGATGAAGAGAAGACGAAGACAGTGACTTTGCAAAACTGTGGGTACGAGGGTTCATGGAAACCACGAATACTGACTGTGGAGAAGACGAAGACTGCAAAACACAGTGACTTCGCAAAACCATTGGTTCGTGGGTACGAGGGTTCGTGGAGGCCACGAAGACTGACTGTGGAGAAGACGAAGACTGGGCTGCGGCGGCTTCGTGGGGCTGCCAGTTCATGGAGGACAATGGGGCTTCGTGGAGTATAAGAGGAAGAAGAAGATAGAGTGAAGGGTAAGATTTTGTGGGGATGGGCGAAATGGGAAAGGAGGCCAACCGACCCATTCTGTCTTCGAGGGAAAGGAGCCTAAACGATGACGTTTAGGCTGTGAGATCCCTTCTGTCTTCGAGCAAGTAGCAAATGACGACGTTCCACTAATTGCCACGTCGGACACGATGCCGCGAGGGTTCCGCTACCCGGTTGTGAGTAGCATTTTTGAATTTGAAATCATACTATTTATTGCCTTTGATTTGTTATATTTTGAAAACGTACATTTCATCATTAACTTCATAAAAAACGACTGATTCTTCAATATATGTGATAAGATCATTTGATTAAACAACCGGTTTTATTTAATATTATAAATATATATATATATATATATATAGAGAGAGAGAGAGAGAGAGAGAGAGAGAGAGAGAGAGAGATACATGTAAAACCCCTCTCAAATATCTTTTATTCAGAGAACCGAAATATTTATTGGAGCGGGTCCGGCCCGAAGGATTAAGTTCAATTAATAATCAGGAATATATATTTTAACTGGTGATAATGAAATAATCAATTCGGGTATTTTGAGAGTTATGATATTAATTTTTGACATGTTGGGACTACTTTAAAATAAATAAATTTTATTTTTGTTTTGTGTGAAAAATTGGGAATATAAATTTTAAGGAAAATGATTTACACACAACATTTTTCACAATACTTTACACAATTATGTTTTAAATTAGGGGTATTTTTGTAAAATATCTTATAAAAATAACATCATTTTACAAAAATGCCCTCATTTTATAACATTGTTGTGAAATATATTGTGAAAATGTGTTGTGTATATCATTACTCAAATTTTAATGACTAAAGCTATAAGAGTTCTCGACTAACCTATATATTTTTTAGTGGGTGCATTAATATTAATAATTATTTTATAATTTTAAATTTTACATATTATATATTAGAAATTAGTGTGGATGCAATTGCACCCGCTTGGAACATAGTGATTCCAACATTAACATGATGAAGATCAAAGAATTACGAGCTAAATATGTAAAGGATGTGTCCCATCATCGGTTGGATCAAATTTCGAGAGAAGCCCTTCATCAGTATTGGAGAGGGTCTCAACTTGGGGTGTCTATGCCCATTTTTACGAAAGCCTTCCAAAATAATATGTTTACTGAGCTCCCATTGTCAATGAGGATGCACCTGGTATTGTAATTAGCGACCAAGAGGGTTACTATTAGCGTATCATCATGAGGGTACAATACTCCTTCACAATCTTCTTCCCCGAAAGAGATTGTTACTGAAATGTCAAGTTTTTCGGTGCTTGGGCGACCTGTCTGCTACATAAATTTCTTCGTATCTTGCCCTTTGGGCGTGTGCCCCCCGCTAGACGAGGATGTGTTGCCCCCAGCGAATCCGCTTGCTATTGTACTGCTTCTACGGGAGTTGTGTCCCCTCTCAAATCGTCGTTTGGGCTTTGCTCGCTCTGTGACCATTCGCTCAAGCTCTCCAGTGCCTGCCAGTTCGGTCACTCTCTTCTTCATGGTCATGTAAGCCTCTGTCTAGTGTGAACTCGTTTGATGATATTTGTTGTAGCGCTTGCAGGTTTTGGGTGCCAGTATTCTCTTTCTGACTCTTCCTTTTCTTGAACATTCAAATTATTGTGGATGAGTCGGGTATTATGCTCTTATCGCCTTTCGTGCCTCCTGTCTTGCTGGTTTAGTGCAGCTTTCTTGTCTCTCGAACTGCTTTGGCATTCCGCCCTCGGCTCCCCTTTCCTTGGTTCTACAAGAGCTTGTAATGTATCTTTGGCGTTGACGAAGTCATCCACCTTATCCATGAACTATCTTAGGGTAAAGGGGGTCTTTCTAGCCTACTTAGCCATGAACAAGCTACGTGGTCAGATCTCGCCTAGTAGGGAAGCTAGAGGAATATTCTTGTCTTGGTCATTTTTCGTCAATCTTTCTTTATTAAAGCGGGTGAGGTATGTCTTTAGGCTTTCCTCTTCCCTTTGTTTGACGGTCAAGAGGTACGCCGCTAGGCACCTACTCCTCCTGCTGGGCATAAATTGTGTTAAGAATTGTCTATCTAGCTCTTTAAAGCTATCGATCGATCCAGGCCGGTGTGTTCCAAACCATCCTCTCGCCATTCCCCTCAGAGTTTGGGAAAAAGATCGGCAGGTGATTTCTTTTGAAAAATCTTGGAGTGTGATATGCGCCTTGAAGTACTCAAAGTGATCTACTAGGTCCTTGGACCCATCATACATCTTTATCTGTGGCACTTTAAACTTTGACAGGAGTGGCACGACCATTATTTCCATGCTGTAAGGCAAATCCGTACGACTCAACAGTTGTTCCACCGAGGAAGATTCTCTCATCTTCTTCGTCATCTCCTCGTACTTGCGAGCGAGAGTACGTAGCTCGTTATGTAGCTTCTTCTTTTCCACATCCTCCACGTTCACTCCCTCATTACTATGTGCTTCTCCTTCTCCCTATTCGCTATGGCCGGGCATGGTAGCATCATCATGCTCAATGTTGCAGTGCTTTAGTTCCTTGTTCTTTTTCCTTAGGTTTTCCATGGATGTAGTCCATGGCGTCTAACTCCATCTTCAGCTTTTTCAGCTACTGCTAATCGTGTTTTCATGTCTGCAGGTGTTGCTTTTGGTTCACAAGTTGCTTGAGAACGTGTCATGAATGGCATGAGGGAACCATGTTGAAGTCCAATAAAAAATTGAAATCACAGATTACAGAATCCCACAGACGACGCTCTGTAATGGACATGTCCCACCACCGGTCGTGATTATTAACTTGCAAATCGTTACGTGGGCGGCACAGTGTGCCTGTGACACCTCCAATGCTTAAGTCAGTAATAAGTGAGGCATAATAATTCAAAAATGTACAATCAGATGATTCAAATGTTACATGCTGCCCTTATATATAGGCGTAGAGAATATTAGATGAGTACTATAAACTGATTAAACTTGCATAATGCTTAACTATTAGACGGCATATCCCTGATATATCGAAATTATTTAATCACCACGTTATCCATATTCAGGCCTTGGCCCCAATTTGAGTTGACAAATATTAACTCCTCCAATGTATATACAATATATAAAGAGTAGTTGAAAATTACTACGTCAAAGAACAAGAGAAATTAATGGATTGAATAAAGTCAGTCAAATACATCCAAAAGAAAAAAAAAAATCAGAGTCAAACAAGTTCATAGCCACATATATATATATAAGTGAGATCGAGAAATAGGAATAACGTACGTAGGCCATTGATTCCATCAAACGGGCCGCCTTCGTGGCGCCCTCCAAAGGAGAGAAAAACAAACTAGTCAAATTGTCATACGTAGAAAGATATGCACATAAAAGTTTGCTGCATCCTGGTCCGGTT
Source organism: Juglans mandshurica (assembly GCA_022457165.1). NCBI lineage: Eukaryota > Viridiplantae > Streptophyta > Magnoliopsida > Fagales > Juglandaceae > Juglans > Juglans mandshurica. The sequence goes on along the minus strand of CM039620.1, from coordinate 26,136,542 downwards.
TCTTTTGCTTTGCTCCCCATTTAGGCAGCGAATGACGTGTGAGGCCAAAAGGTAAACCGCATGGGCGCATGAGATCCTCGCGAGAGAGGCAATTCCCCAGACCTAAGGGTTTCTAACTTTCTATAAAAAGTGTGTGTATATATATAATACATCCTTTTGAGAAGAAAAAGGTCCGATCGACGACCCAACCTTTTACTTTGATATGAGCAAATCCCTATTCCCCCCTCACTCTCTCTCTCTCTCTCTCTCTCTCTCTCTAGGCCAGAGAGGTACGCAGCCGGAGCATTTCAGAGCTGTTTTTGGGATAAGATGATCATCGCGAAGCAAAGGTTCAGGTCCAGAGATGGAAAGGTGTTCAATATAGAAACGAAGGTATTGATGTGGCTCAATTTGAAGAGATGGCTAAAATTAGAGAAATTAGCCATGCGATTCGGATTGAGCCGCGTCAATATCTCCTTTTGCACCCTTCTCCATCCTTCGATCTACCTGCAACATAATTCCTTTTCTTGGTAAGCGATTCGTTCTCTCTCTTCTCTAATTTTCATTCTTCAATCATCATCTCTGTCCAATATATATACATGATATCTTATTCCTTTTTTCTCTGTGTCATAAGCTTGTAAGTGCAGTACTAGTACTTTTTGTTGTTGTTGTACATCTTTCGTTTCCATTTTTGTTATGGTGAATAGCCATATATATCAAGATTTCCATATGCATGCATCATCTATAGGCATAAACTTGAAGGTACGAGTGCCTCGGATCTCTATGAAAAACTCTAAAGCCAACAATGCATGTATACATAAATCCTGCCCCTAATTTCCATGTCCGGCCAAAACGAAAAAGCTTAATTATCAATACATATGGGAAACCATGATCAATCGGAGAAGCTAGCTAGCCTGAAAACCCCTGCAAGCTAGGGATTTGAATCCTTCTCAAGATCGAATAATATTGGTCCTGGCCGGGTTTCGTTCATCCTACGTACGTACCCAACAGTGCATCATCGTCACCAATAAATTGCATCTTATTATATATAGATGCACCCACAATTAATTAAGAATTACTTGGTTAATTCCAGCTTTAATTTGTTACTGTTTAAACTGGAGATCAGATAGAAACTAGAGCTAGAGTGAGAGGTAGGGGCCGGTGGGTATACCGTATACGTAGGGTCGTAGCTAGGGGGCAGGGGGAGAGAGGCAGAGATCATCAGGGCATTATTTTGGAATATTAGAAGAAATAATTAGTAGCCCCAGCCCGGCACACCCCCAAAAAGGGGAAAAAAGAAAGAAAGTGAGAAAGCATGATATACGAAGAGTAGGTAAGAAGGGCGTATCAGGTCGGCAATAAGCTCTTCTCAGTTGCCACTCATAACATTATTCTATTGTCCAAGATACAGACACATGAGATCAAATAGAACAAAAACAATAAACGAATAAATAAAGAAAGAAAGAAAGAAGAAACTAGATAAAAAAAAAGAACAGAGGTGTGCAGCTTTCATATATAATTGCACCAAAAAACCATTCATCATCAAGTTCAACACAAAACCCACTTTCAAAAGCCAATAATTCTGGTTTGAGAAGAAGTTGAGCACCGCATGATTGTTCAGAACTGGTTCTCTGACAACTTATATACATATTATATACTTGTGCATATTGATCATATGGCAATTTTAAATGATATTTTGCAGCTTTCATTAGCATGCATGTCCAAATCAACGGACCAGAAAGCATGTATATATATATATATATGTATATATATGTATGTATGTATGTATGTATGTATGTGTGTATATATATATATCATTGAATTAATAAATATAAAGTATATAGTGGTATATATGCATAATAAATAGTTTATAGATAAAAGAACAGGAGAAACAAAAACGAGAATACTAAAAATGATAAAGATCTTGACGGCCGGGGCAAGGGACAGAGAGTTAATGAAAGGAATCGTGCACTGTCCACAGCTTCAGAAGTTAGCTAGCTGGGTGGACCGGAAACCATAACTGCGACGAGAATATTGGGGGCCTACTAACGTTTGCTTTCATTGGGGTTGCATTAAATCCTATGTAGCAACCTCGTGATGTTCCGCCAACCCAGTCCCTTGAACATTCGCTAAAAAACAATTTACATTACTAGGGTTTTCCAGACCACGAGCATTTTATCAGTGTCGTACCGTCTTCATGTTGACCACAGACGTGCGCTATAATCTCTGCGTGCGTGCGTGTGTGTGTGAGAGAGAGAGACGATGTGTTTTATGTGCCACTTTTATATCAAAGGGAGATGGCCCCAAGTTAAACGATCGAGCATGCATACGATCGATCGAGTACGTAGTACCGTTTCAGAACTGTTTCTTCTTCTTCTTCGTCGTAGTAAAAGCTTAAAGTATTCGTTTTATATCAAATCAGAGATATTTGATATTATATTGATTTGATTTTTATAATTAAATGATTTGATATTATTTTGATTTAATTTTCATTATTTCATCTAATCTCAATATAATTTTTTTTTATAAATAAGAATGTATATCCTGTATTTAATAATAATGGAGAAAGTAAAAATGTAATCATCAAAAGTATCTTTTCCTGTTTCTTTTTTCTCTATCTTTTTTTATATTATATTTTATTTTCTATCATTTAAGTAGAGTAATTTTTTGTCAAACACCTCCAGCTTGTTAATTAGTTCATTTTTGTTTATATATATATATATATATATATATGTATATGCAAGCTTAAGATTGGTTTAAATTTTACCAAGTAATTTTTCCTTTTTGGAAATAACTGTTCTTGTTATATATGAATCATGAGTGAGAAATAGATCTGATCTCTTCATTAATTCTCAGCCCATCAACTTTAATATAGGAAATAAGGAAACTGGAAACATGTGAGAGTCCCGTGGATAATTTTCTGTTTGCTAAAACTAATTTATTATTATTTAGATTAACTTATATATATATATATATATATATATATATATATATATATAATATAGCTGTCAAATTCAAGCAGTGATGTCAAAGAAGCATCACGAGTTCGTCATCATCATTATTAATACTTGATGAGATATAAAATGAGATGATTTTAAATAAAAATTAAAAATTAAATAAAATATTATTAAAATATTATTTTTTAATATTATTATTTTTTTAAAATATAAAAAAATTAAATTATTTATTATATTTTATATAAAAATTTAAAAAAATTATAATAATAAAATAAGATAAAATAAAATTATTGACTTTATCCAAATCAACCTTAAGAGGCTAGCTAGTTATCTCTGTCCTGATTTTCTTTTCGTTTCCCTTTTTCTTTTCTTTTTTCTTTTGTTGGAATTATGTATTATGTAAAAAGCAGCGAAGAGGGCAGAGGTGTTGTTGGGTATTTAGGGTTACGTGGGTGTTGACGAAGAATCATCTTGTCCTCTGTTGATTTGATTAAATCCCACTGTTTTCTGCCTCTTTTGTCTTGGCTCTAGATAAAATCAAAATCAAGGGACCCACATATTAGATACGTTTTGATTTGGGAAAATTATGGGCATCTTTGATTTTGTTTGCATTTCTTTTTCTTTCCTTTTTTGAGTTTTTTAATTTGGTGAAACAGAGTCCAACTAAAACCTAGCATTTCTTCTCTGCTCTCCAAAAGCTGACTTTCCTAACAACCCTTTTGTTTCCATCATCTTGTTTGCTCCACCACCATCTCCCTACTTTTAAGTAATCTGATAGATGCAACTGCTAGGGTTGTTTGTGTTTGGTTAGAACTTTCAAGGAAATGACGTCCATGCATTATCGGAATTAACTCTATCTTATCAGACTGTATCAGGGACAAAGCTACAAGGGCACCGACCCAAAATTGGTGAAAAAAATTACTTTGGATTAATCCATCTTTACTCCTATTTTCCTTTCTTTTTTTTCTTTGTTAGATATATAACACTCCATATCCAGAGGGTCAAAGAGGTAGTTCCTATAATTTAAAATCACATGCATCTCATGTACTATTGAACAATAGTACAGATATAAATTTCAAAGGCTCTATAGCACATAAAACTCATTTGTTTAAACCAAATGTATACGTTCCTATGTAAAGACATCAATGAACTATTCCAACATAATTAAACAAAAACTCCAAAAAGTCTCAATAAAAGCATCAATCTCCCAAATACTAAATCAAAAGAAAGTTAACAAATTTTCTGAACAAGACTCCCTAATAATCTCCTATACCCTTTGGCACTTATAACAATTTGTCGATCCACTTGTGACTCTGAGGTACTTATCCTACAACGTTCAATTAATCCCACTCATGTTTCCTGTTTGTAGTCTTTAGCTGAAACATCAAAATCATTTGAAAAATATTAAAGGTAATTGGGTGAGTTATCAACAATTCAGTAAGCAGTGAACATATACTAGTGTGTAAATATGAGCCAATTATAGAATGTAAAACAAAACAGATAATCAAAATATCAGAGCAACGACTTAGAAATATTTATTTACAATAATAAGATATATAGAAGTCTTTTGGCATAAGCATAATTGAACAACGTCATAACAGAACATATCTCATGTTTCATCTTCGTGGTAGGGTTGTGTTATCCCCGGTGGCCAAATCGGGAAGAAACAGAAGTGAAATCTCTCATTTTAAACTCAACGCACTAAGTGTGTACACAGGAAAGACGACGCAGAAAACTATTGTTTCCAAAGTGGGTGCACTCAGAAATATAGATGTTGGTACTAACATAAATAATAGAGGCCACAATTTTACACCTATGGTAAGGTTGGGATGGAAGCATAAACAAAATCTCATACCAGAAGGTTTTTTAGATGTAATAAACTATGGTATACAGAGCTAGTCAATCCTATGGCAAAAAACAGATCTAGCACACGGTATTCCCATTTTTCTGAGTTATTGAATGTAGTCAAACAAATATAGGAGGCACAACAAAAGAGCTAAGAGTCTTTACAGTAGGTGGTGGTCAGCTTGGCACAACAATTGCAAGTGGTTGCTACCAGTGTTGACACGTTGGTTTGTCAAGTTGGGAAGAAGAATGAGGAAAATGCTGAAGGTTCTGTGACACGATTGAGCAACCCCCTTTTTGAAGAAGCTGATGGCATACAACAAAGGCCAGCTCGTTTGGATTTTTCCAAATTTGATGGGGAAGACCCAAATGGATGGATTTATCATGCCAATCAATTTTTCTGCTTTCATCAAACTAACCCTTACTCGTATCTTCTTGGCTTCAGCTCACATGGAAGGAAAGACGTTAACATGGTTTCAGAATTTGGAGGCTTTAGAAGGAATTACTAGTTGGGATAATTTCGTGAGAGCCTTGCTTATACGTTTTGGCCCAACTGCTCATGATGATCCTATGGAAGCATTGACAAAGTTGTGGCAAACTTCCACCGTGGAAGCTTATCAATGTCAGTTTGAGTTTCTTTCAAACCAGCTTCGTGGTTTGGCTGAGCCTTACAAGCTCAGTTGTTTTCTTGGATGACTACGGTATGACATCTACTATATGGTTCGAATGTTGTAGCCTCAGACACTTTTAAGTGCATTTGGCATAGCAAAACTGCAAGAGGAGAATGTAGCTGCCCTTAGGAGAGTTTCAAGGTTGGGTCACAGTTCTTCTAAGGCATCATTGGCATTTCCAATAGCTGAACCAAAGGCTATTGCACCGGTACAGAAACTCTCACCCACTCAAATGAAGGAACAATGCAGTAAGGTATTGTGCTACAATTGCGATGACAAGTGGGCCACAGGACATAAGTGTCATGCAACAAAATGATTTATTATGGAGTGTGAAGATTCGGGTGATGAAGAAGAGGTCAAAGAAACCACTGTGGTGACTGAGGAGGGAACAACCAGTTTAAAGTCATATACAGAAGCAACCTAAGTGACAGAACTTGGAATTTCTATTCATGCTATCAAGTTCCCCTAGCCTTTAAACAATGTGATTGTTGGGACAAATTTAAGATGGGAGTTGGAGATTATATGCGGATTATAGAGCTCTTTATAAAGAGACTATAAAAGTCATATTTCTCATTCCAGTAGTTGATGAATTATTGAATGAATTACACAGAGCCATTGTTTTTTCTAAACTCAATCTTAGATTCGGTTATCATCAAATTAGAGTCTGTCTTAGTGATGTTTCCAAAATAGGTTTTTGTACTCATGATGGTCACTATGAGTTTTTGGTAATGCCATTTGGCCTTATCAATGCTCCAGTAACCTTCTAAAGTTTGATGAATGATTTATTCTATCCTTTTTTTTGCATAAATTCCACATTGTTTTCTTTGATAACATACTCATCTATAGTAAAACTATGGAAGAGCATGTGCGCCGCCTTAAATTGGTTTTAGAAACACTCCAACAGCACCAATTGTTTGCTAGATGTACTAAATGTAGCTTTAGGTGTTTTGAAATTAATTATCTAGGACATTTAATTTCAAAAGATGGTGTCCGAACATATCCTTCCAAGATTGGGTCAATGATTAATTGGCCCTTGCCCACTAATTTTAAATCTCTTTGTGGGTTTTTAGATCTCACGGGTTACTATAGGAAATTCATCAAACATTATGGTCTAATTGCAACCACACGTACAACCATACTGAGAAAAATACCATTTCATTGGCCTAAAACAACAACTGAAGCATTCTAGTCCCTCAAGCAAGTTGTCACTACCCCACCAGTTTTGGCAATTCCTGATTTTGTGAAACCTTTTACAACTCAGTGTGATGCATCAAGTTTTGGACTGGAGTGGTGTTGTTGCAGCTCGGAAGGCCTATTGAATTTATGAGTCATGCTTTAAGGGGAAGGGCATTGCATCTCTCAACCTATGAAAATGAGTTATTGGCATTGGTGCTTGCTATAAGGAAATGGCGTCCCTATGTTCTAGGGCATAAGTTTATTGTCCAAACTAATCAACAGAGTCTCAAATGCCTGTTGGATCAGCATGTGTGCACTCCCGCACAACAAAGGTGGCTAACCAAATTGCTGGGATATGATCTCGAGGTGCATTATAAAAAGGGAAAAGAAAACTGTATAACCAATGCATTATCTAGACAACATGAAGGGGAACTTGCTGCTATAACAACACTAGAGGCTACTTCGCTTCAATAGCTGAAATCTGACTATACTACTTCTGAGCTAATTTCTTTACTGCAACAGTTTGACAAAGGACAACTAGACTCTAGCAAACATATCATTAAGGATGGGCTTCTTTTTTACAAAGGGAGAATTTACATTTGTGCCGATACTTCTCTAAAGACACAACTCATCCAATTGTTGCATTCTAGTCCACAAGGGGGGCATTCTAGGTTCCACTAGACACTCCACAGAGCCAATTTTTTTTTTTTTTTGGAAAGGTATGCGCAAGGATATCAGGACTTTCATTAGAGAATGCGACAATGTTCAAAGAAATAAGAGTGAAAACATCCTCACTCTTGGGCTTTTGCAGCCACTTCCATTTCCAACCAAAATATAGCATGAAATCTCAATGAACTTTATTGAATTTACCTTTATCTCAAGGTTGAAGTGTTATTTTGGTGGTGGTAGATCGTCTCACTAAATATGGACACCTTATCTCCCTCACTCACCCGCATACAACTTCTAAAATTGCCCATATTTTTATGGATAATGTCTTTAATTTGCTTGGGATGCCATCATCAATTGTGACAGATCGTGACCCCACGTTCATAAGCACATTTTGGAAGAAATTGTTCATATTACAATGGACTTCTCTCCAATTTAGTTTTGCCTACCATCCAGAATCAGATGGTCAAACTGAAATTGTGAACAAATGCGTGGAGCAATACCTTTAGAGTTTCTTAGGGGGCAAGCCTCGTGATTGGAAGAGCTCAGCCATTGCTTTGGCAATGTAAGGATGTTTGAGGGGTGTGAAGTGGCTATATTTAGTGAGTCTGCCTACAACCACCCACAAGGTGTTAAGGCCATTAGAATTTGGTAACCCTCAATGAAAGTCATAGTAATATGCACCTAAGGTTGGTGAGGTATACGAAGAGGTTGCAATAGCCCACTGAGAAGAGTGTTGTCCACCTTAACCTGCTGACATAGATCACAATTTCTAATGAATAGTTTAACATCCTTCTTGAAGGTTGGCCAATAAAATTCCCTCCTCACCTTGTGTATAGTTTTTTCATAGCCTAAATGTCCCCCCAGGGGCTGTTGTGCATTAGTTTTAGTAACTTAATTTTGAAGGCTTCTTGTGTGGGAATTCAAAGTCAATTCTTGTACAGGAGTAAATCTCCTCTCATAGAGTACACTAGGGGTAACTGATTCTCTCGAAACTAAGTTATGAGCTTCTATACGTGTTCATCATTAGCATAAGCAGCCCTTAGGTCTTCCGTCCAATCCATGGTAGGAAATGAAATCAATGACATAGAGCACCTTATATTCCTTCCTGGACAAGGCATCATTTACCCTATTTTCTGACCCTTTCTTATACTCCATTACAAAATCATACCCTAGGAGTTTAGTGATCCATTTTTGCTGGACATAGGTGCCAACCTTCTGATCAAGTAGGTACTTAAATTCTATTGATCGATTTTGATCACAAAGGGTTATTCACATAGGTAGGGCCTCCATTGAGCATTGCTTAAACCAATGCGAATAACTCATTCTCATATGTAGACATTTCTTGAGTCCTACCTTTCAAAGTTTGGATATAAAAAGCCAAAAGTTTCCCTTTTTGCATTAGTACTGTTCTTACATCAGATCCTAAGGCATCACACTCTATTGTGAAATGGGTGGAAAAGTCTGGTAAAGCAAGTATTGGAGCTTGCATAATTGCATCCTTCAATTGCTGGAATGCAGCTCTAGACTCCTCAATCCAAAAGAAATTGTTCTTCTTGAGCATCATGGTAAGGGGTATAGCAATTCTCCCCATATCCCTTAATAAACCTCCTATAATAACCAGTCAGTCCCAAAAATCCTCTCAAACCTTTGTGGGAGCTAGAAAGTGTCCCTTCCTTCATGGCCTACATCTTGTCTGGGTTAGTCCTTACACCTTGTACAAATATTAGGTGGCCAAGGTAGGCAATCTCAGCATCAAAATCTAAACTTAGTCGCAAAGAGTTGGTGCTGCATCAGAGTCTCCAGGGTCACTTTTTAAATACTCCAAGTGTTCTTGTTCATTTTTACTATACACCAAAATATCATAAAACAGCATAAGGATAAATCTTTTTAGATAGGGTCGAAAAAATTCATTCATGAGACTTTCAAAGGTGGAATGAGAATTAGTTAACCCAAAGGGCATTACTAATGTCCCTCATGGGTTCTAAATATAATTTTTGCTCAAGTTTAACTCGAATCTGGTGACATTGAGATCTTAACCTAGCTTAGAGAATATCTTGTCCCATGTAACTCATCCATTAATTCCTCCACCACTGGTGTAGGGAATTTGCCCTTGCATGTAACACTGTTAAGTCCCTTATAATCCACACATAGACGCCCAGTGTCATCTGCTTTCCTTACCAAGAAAACTGGAGAAGAATAGGGACTTTGGCTATGTCGTATGACCCTCGAGCCTAAAATTTCTCTCAATATTTTCTCAATTTCATCTTTGTGGATGTAAGGATATTAGAATGATCTGATAGAATTAGGTTTGGTTCCTAGAATTAGGCTGATAGCATGATCTTTAGTTTGAGAAGGGGGTAAGCCATTTGGTTCACCAAAACCATCAGTATATAGTTCCATAGGGACTGGATTGCTGCTAATTGCTCCTCCCCCATTTCTTTCTCACATGTTCCTTCTTCTTCCAGTACGTGTAGTACTACTTTTTTTTTCAAACTTATTACACTGATTAAGTGAACCTTCTTCAACCATTTGAGATGTTGCCCACCCATTATGGGTAGAGTTTTTTATTCAATCATTTAAGATGCCACCAACCCTGGGAAGTAAATCCCCATTGGCCACCCTCACCTTCCCTCTTTCAGTGAGATCCAAGGGAAGTTCATCCTTCACAATTGTAGAAGGGTCTAAGAAATTATGGGTAGAACTTGTATCAATTAAAATTGTAACCAAGGTTGATCTTATTTTCCCCTTAACTCTCATAGTCTTATGATTGTGAGACCCTGCCAGAGCATGCAGGGATGTCCCAATATGGCTCCATCGGAACAAATTTCCTAGCACTAACGTGCATACGGACACGTCGAACCTCTGTCACCGTCGAAACATGGCAACCCACAGGCCTCAACTGGCACGCCTCCAACCTTCACTGCGCTCTGGCAAGCCAAATCAGGTTCACCGCCTCACTTTGTGATTTGGGTTATTTACACTAACCGAATTGACCTTTTTTGGCACAGACAAGCGTCTCCTTCAGCCAAGCCGGACCCTTTGACTTGCCACGATGCATTGGTCAGGCTAAAGCCCCAGGGCTCGCCCACACAATGGTTGGACACACGTCTCTTGACTTGCCGACTCTCACGCCAGCCAATCTGGGTCCCTTAACTCACTATGATGCATTGGTCGGGCTAAAGCCACAGGGTTTGCCCACATGACTAGTCGGACACAAATCCATTGACTTGCCAGCTTTCGTGCCACCAAGTCGGATCCCTTGACTCGCCACGATGCATTGGTCGGGCTAGAGCTCCAAGGCTCGCCCACACGATCAGTTAGACATAAGTCCATTGACTTGCCAACCTTCGTGCCACCAAGCCGAGTCTCTAGACTCATCGTGAAATTTAGGTCAGGCACTAGTCCTAGGACTTGTCCAGACGGCCATTCGGACACAAATCTCTTGACTTGCCAACCTTCGAGCTAATATGAATCCCTAGACTTGCGCCGAATGTCACACTCGAGCCATAACTGCTACTAGCGGGTTACATCCAGGAACGAGCTTTTGGAGTTAACGGGCCTTCGAGCTCCACAACCACCTTGTGCAGGTTACCTTCAGGAACGAGTCAACGGGCTCGACAACCCCCTAAGGCAGACCCAAGGGGTCGACTGGCCCTCTGACCACTTTTCGTAGTTTACTTCATACAAACTCCAACACTAACAGTAAATCGAAAAGAAAAACGTCGGACAAACATACACTCTTCACACTTTTCAACAACGATGAACATTCATGTGGAAGAGTTGCCCGACTACACATCTTACGTGGTAGAGTACACCTCCTGCCACATTCGAACTCCGCGCTCGCCTTGACTCGCCACAATGCATTGCTCAGGCTAGAATATCGGGGCTCACCCACACGAACAGTTGGACACAAGTCCATTGACTTGCAGACCTTCGTGCCACCAAGCCGAGTCCCTAGACTCACTACGAAGTCTAGGTCAAGCACTAGTCCTAGAACTAGTCCAGACGACCATTCAGACACCTCCCGCCACATTTGAGCTCCATGCTCGCATCTTACACAGTTGAGTACACATCCCGCCACATCCGAGCTCCACACTCGCATCTTACACGGTCGAGTACACCTCCCACCACGTACGAGCTCCGCGCTCCCATATTACGCTGTTGAGCATGTCTCCGGCCACATTCGAGCTCCACGCTCGCATATTAAGCAATCGAGCACATATCCCACCGCATCCTAGCTTCGCACTCACACCTAATGCGGTCGGTATTTACCGCTCAACGTAAGCGAAATGAAGAACCAAGGACCCACTCTCGAAACTTGTTTTGTTTCAGATCACTGCATGTTGTCTCCGTCGTATATTTTATTTTGAAGATTCTCAAGGCCTTTCCGGAGTGAATCGATCTTAAGAATCGCAGACAACTGTAAGGAACAAAATATCCAGGCCCAAGACCTGGCCCTGCCCTAAAGGCCACCACTAGGAGACAAAAGAAGAAAGAGTGAGAGGACAAAGAGGGGCCGATGGAGTGAAGGTGTAAGGAGGAAAGGACGGGAAGGGAAGGGAAGGAAAAAGTGAAAGGAGAAGGAAGATGTCAGACACGCAAAGCTGGCATACCTCACCACTACCGAGGCGAATGAAAAAAGTGGGTCAGATAAAAAGCAAGCGACCAGACGACTTGGGGACTTCTTCTTAACCACTCAAACCACCATCAAAATGCTCCTTTTCTTAGACCATTTAATAGCCAATTGGTCAAGAGAACATGAGATGAGACCACTTCATCAGTCTCACTTTTCTCTTTACGGTGTTTTAGAATTTCTTTGACCGTTCTATTGGATAATCATGGGCTCTCTCAACCTCAAAAGCTAGTTTTTCTTTGACCATTTTGTTGGATGGTCATGGGCTCTCTCAACCTCAAAAGTTAGTTCAAGAAGTGAGTTTTTCCTGACACTTATAAATTGACCATCAACCCCTTCTACAATCGATGTGGGATAATCCTAACACGTTCAACACTTGAATATAAATATTTGAGGGTCATTGTAAGAGTTCTTATCCCCCACTTTTGGACCTTAGAATTTTTATATAAATAAACATGAGAGCTGCTACAGATACAAAGAGATTACACAAAAGTAAATCCACAAACTGATGTGGTTTCATGGGATTCATTAGATCTACTTTACAATAAAAATAATTTTATAATCTTATGTACCACATCAAGTCACATCAGCTTATGAGTTTACTTTTGTATAATCCTTTTGTGTCCAAAGTATTTCCCTATAAACATTACTTTCCTCAAATGGTTGACATTTTCTTCAAATGTTGAAAGGAGAGACATTATTGCAAGATGCTACAACAGGAGCCATTCCAGGAAGACACTGATATTGCGTTGATATCAACATATTGTATTATTGTGCTTCTCAGGATGAAGTTTTGGAGACAGTTCAAGTCAAATTATACCCAGAGCATGCTATTAGAAAATTTAGCCACAATTTTAAGGATAAGATCAGAAAGAAACAAGAAAAAAAAAGAGTGGTTTTGCTACGTTTGTTAAATAAGTAAGATAATCACTTAATCTGTTGATAATTTAAATCTTTAACAACAACAACAACAAAAGTTTTTAACATTAAATACGCCTCATAACCCTTACAAAATCGCCATTGTGTATTTTGTATCCTTTACCCTTTTCTTATTATTAATAAGATAGAGTTCTAAACCTTTTGAATTGAAGTAAAACTTTTGATCCAAGTAGACCTCCTTTTATTATGGATTTACTCCAAAATATTCAATGCGTGTTATTGAATAATCTCATTTTTATCGAAATATTCGTATTTGATTTGGGAAGGGATCGTACAATTTTATTCTAATCCCAAGAAAAAATTAAAAATATATGAAAAACAGGCATTTAATTTGTATTTGTACTCTTCTTATAAAAGCTGTAATAAAAAGTCATTTCCTACGTACTTTGTTATACCCAACTAATTGAGTTTTGGTTATTTTCTAAGGTCTTTTTGTGCTTATGTTATTTTAAACCTTTTATTTTGACAAACGATTGGTATTAACGTGTGTTTTGCACTCGCACACTTTTGGGCCAAACTCCAGCAACTCTGGTCTTTCGAATAGGCCTGTAAAAGAAAAGGGAAAATGAAACTTGGGGAGGGCAGCCTCGGGGTCGGGGAGTCTCCGATACCAAAATTAGTAAGTGTTCTTGAAAGTTTTTAAATATGTAAAGGAGTCTAGGGATCAGAGAGAGTATTCTCGTATTTTATACTATAAGTCTGGGAGAGGTGTAGATCGTCTTTGTCTCCACCGAATTCGTGCCCCTTCTGATGTCAGATTCCTTTAATGCAGCGTGGCTTCTCCGACGACACCATAAATGTGGCGTGTAGCTCTGTAGTAGCACCATTAATGCAGCGTGGTTTCCTGACTTTGCACTTGTCCTTTATGAGTCGTAGATGATCTGATATAGATGGATCAAGAGCTGTCAACATTTCTCGCTGTGCTCTGTGTAGGTCTCTGGGTTTGGAACGCTGCCGCAGGCTATTAGGCTGACATGTCTTGTCGACTACTCGACTCATTTTCCTGGTAGATGTTTTGCCCCTTACACGGACTTGGTGGCTTTTGAGCCGGGTATTGGGCCGAGGCCCAGTGGGCTTTGTGAAGTGGGAAAAATCCCCTTATAGTTACCCCGCCAATTCCTCAGATAAGTCAGAGGTTAATTCTTTCTTCATTCCTTAATCCTTCGCCTTGCAAGACCACCCGGCCTTCTTTGCTGTGAGTCAAGCAACTGTTCGCCTTACACCCACGTGGTAGTATGGCGTCAGTTATGTTTTCGCATTTAGTGACATCCCTTCAATTTTCGTGACTTGACTTCGTGTTATGCGGCCATTTATTCCACACATCGTATCGGTAGATACGCTCTGCAAAATTTATGATAATCGAGGGATTCTGGTACTTTGAGGGACACGTGGAGTTATGTTGAGTTATGTTGGCTCGGGAGTTCAAACGTCAACCCCGCTTATATAAGGACCATTCCTCCCTTGTGGAAATTCATTGTACTCACTTTGCCTTTTGCTTCGTTCCTGTGTTTCTTGTTCTCTCCTCGAGTTCTTTGCCCCATTGTTTTCCTTCAGCTTTTCTTCAGTTTTCCTTCAGTTTTTCTTCTAAAAGTTCTTTATTTTTCTTTCGATCTATTATGGCCCCAAAGAAATCTTCACACCCTTCTGGACAAGTTGGGCTCTCTAGTGGCGCTCAGACTACTATTGCCCTAGGCGGTTCCACTCTGGATGAATTCGCCAGATTTTCATGGCGATCAGTGGTGCCTCCTGCCGAACTAGAGAAGTTGAAGGTGGCCTACAAGGTCCCTTCGAAATTGGAGTTTCTAGTGCCCTCTCTCACCAAAGGAGTGGTGGATTTCGAGGGCTATGGCACCAAGGTTGCGGTATACCCCGCCATGTTCTCTTGCGGCCTCAGGTTGCCATTTTGCCGACTGGTGCGAGAATTTTTTAGCTTCTTTAAGTTGGCACCTGCTCAGCTTCCTCCTAGCGCATGGAGGATTCTTGTTTCGTGCTAATTCATCTGGCGTTGTGCATTGGAGGAGGCCGAGTTGGACTTCCCGGACCTCACAGCTCGTGAGTCCTTCATCACTCACAACATTGTGTGGAAGGGTCGGCATCTCTATAGCTTCCAGCCGGTCTAGGAATTGGTTCAGGAGGAGGTGCAGCATGCTGTCGTGAAGGGGTACAACTGCCAATTCTTCTTCTGGATGGGAGTACCCGATCGGGCAGGCCATCAAGCTTCGGTTTCCCATATTCACCATATGGGGTACTGTTGGGGTGGACACCAGACACCGCCCAAAATCGACCCCATAGGAAGCACTTAGACTCATGGTCATTCGAGCCTTGGTGAAGGCGCATTCGGACGACGTTTCCTCGAAGGCCCTGCTAACTGAGGACAGCCTCAGCCGATACCTGGCCCCCCCGACCAACTTGCGCTCAGACATGGGTTTTCCCATAAACCCAGTCATGTCGCCCACTCGCAGCTGCTCCCCTAGCTCGCCATTAGAGGGGAAAGAAAAGAAGCCTCAGAGGATCTCACTTGCTCGGTTTGACTTTGATAATGTCCCCATCCCTCTAGGGGGCCCGTCTGTCTTGGTGCTCTTGATTCGGCTCGAACCAAGGGCGCCCAAAAAGATGGTGATGATAGTGAATCCTCCTTGCATCGTGCCGCTAGTCCTAGATGTTGATGTCGGAGCTGCTCCAGTGGTTGAGGTCATTTCCCCTGATAACGCCGAAGTGGTGGGAACTGCTGTTCGGGCCGAGGAGGCGACGGTGCTCAGAGTTCTCCACGAGGGATAAGGTGAGGAGGTCATTGAAGAAGTCTCAGCAGGCCTTCAGACAATCGCTTTGCTCGGCCATGCCGACTGAATCCACGAGATGGAGGGTAGATTCCAGAGGCTATTTGCCTGGGTAAAACTTTAACTTATGAACTCCTAAGATTCTTTGTTTGTTTCCTTTCTTGGTCTTGACTCTACTTTCTTTGGTAGGGATTGGAGCGTCAGGGTAGCCTTCATCGTGGACGGCTAGGAGGAGTCGAGGAATGAGAACCGGGCTCTTTGTTTGCTAGTTCAAGTGGCCTTAGACTGTGTGACAATAGAGCGGAAGCAGAAAGAAGAAGTCGAGGAGACCCTTGCCAACTCGATAAAGTCCCAGGGCGAAGTGGGTGAGCTTTGCATTGAGGCCTCCCTTGCTTCCGAGGAGAGGGAGGTGTTGCAGTAGTCCCTTGACACATGCCAGTTGGAGCTAGGCGGGTCCTAAAAGCTCGTGATGCCTCCATCTGTGGCTTGCGAGAGGAGTTGTCTTATGTCCGTGATATCTGTGATGATGTGTGGCACTTCGGCTATAATGATGGCTTAGAGTGGATGGAGACTCACATTCTTTAAAACCCCCAATGTGACCTCAGGATCATGGAGGTGAGGGATTTTTCCCTGCATGATGAGTCTTTGAGGCAGCGTGACCTCCTCGAGAAAAGTCTGGTTCCGAGTGGCCTTGGTGATGACCCTGCGAGGAACGATCCCGCTTGTTGAGGGTGGGCTTTCCGGGCAAATCTTCTTGCTTTTCAATGTTGTTGTTGCCCCAAGCCTCCATGACCTTTTCCTGGCATATCTCCTTACCATTTCTCCTTTGTTGGGGGCCCAGGGCCCCTTCTTCTCATTCTCGCCCTTTTGTTTATGGTGCCTTACTCGTTCTCTCTCGTTTGCTTACGAGACTCGACCTCTAAGCCATTCCCACCCGTTGTCTTCATTTCCTCCAACAGTTCCTTCTCCCTCTCCACAACTGGTGGATGGTTTCAGGTGGCTCCGGGGCGATGGTCATCACCGTACGACTCAATTAGTTGCCTCATTACATCCCTGTTGATTTTTAGAGGTAACTTCAAGCGTTATCAACATGTCGTAGTGATGGAGATCTCGGTCAACTGCTTGCATGGAATATGATTTGATCGAGCTCGGTCGTGTTGGTCCTTGGCCTTTGTCCGGTAAGCGGTTCTCAACGTAGAAATCAACTCAGAGATATTTTGATTCTTGGCGGTATCTTCATCGTCATCAGAGATTTTTAGCTTATCCTGTTGTAGAAGAGTCCGATAAGAGTGAGGCATTTTGGCTTCCTTGGATTATATCCGGCCGCTTTACGGTCTAGGTTTTCGGTCGTGCATTGGAACTTGTTTTTTGAAGATCTATGGTTGTAACTTGTTCCTTGCAACTTTGTGGCTTTATGTTGTAACTTGTTCTTTGTAACTCTACGGCTTTATGTTGTAACTTTCAATGACTAATAAAATTATTATCTTTTGTTGATTATATTCGGCTATGCCTTTTGCGCATCCTTTTCCAATGTTCTTCTCTTCTCCTTGCTTTTCTCTCTTTCTTTTTATGTTGAGGGTCGGCCCGGTGGAGTTCGGCCGCAAGGATTCGTTGCACAGTGCCCTTTGCGGTCCACCCCGCCAGTGCTTGGCCCACATCTGGCAACCTCCCCAGCCGGCGGTTTCCCAGCTTGTGCTCTTTTCGTCGGTCTTTACCATTTAGCCATTCTCTCTGGCCTTAATGACTTTGATTAATGGGGCAGACATTCTTCACATTTTTCCTTAGCATAGATTTGCCCTTCAGGTAGCCGTGGGGCTGATCCCGCTCTCCACCGCGGGGAGTTAGGTCGACCTTGGGCTCAACCTGCCTCCTCAGCCCGTGGGGAGGTAAGAAGCCTAGGCAGTTTGAAATTTTACCTGTCTTCTTCCATTGGCGTAGATTTGTCCTTCGAGTAGCCGTGAGGCTGATCCTGCTTTCTGCCATGGGGAGTCAAGACGGCCTTAAGCCCGACTTGCCTCCTTAGTTCACTAGAGGTAGGTTGTCGGTAAATTTTGAACTGCTCCCGCCTTCCTTCCTTATCATAGCTGTGTTCTTCGGGTAGCCATGAGGCTGATCCCTCTCTCCATCGCGGGGAGTCAAGATAGCCTTATGTGTTCTTCAGGTAGCCATAAGCATAGTAGTGTCCGTCCTATTCGGGAAACTAGAATGTTGTCATTATTTTACTTTTGTCACAGAAGTCAATGTCGCAAACCTGGGTTCTCCGATCTATGTCGCACAATGCTTATTGACGATGTCCGCATTGATGTCCTGTGTTGTCGTCGTCCATGTTGATGATGTCCACTTCTTTTACTTCATTATTCGGGCAGCTCATAGACTTGGCCCGCTCTCCGCTAGGGAGAGGTCGGAATACCTCATGCCAAACCGCTTCTTTCTCTCTCGGGGAGGTAATTCGGACAGCAATGTGGCTGTTCCACTCCTTCACCATGATAGGGATCGGGGTAAGCGTTTGGGCAACCTCGGGGCTGAACCCACTCTCCTTCGCGAGATGAACGAGACAGCCTTTGGCTCATCTCATCCATTTGTCCCCCGAGCAATTTGTTTTGGACCCGCTCACGCCTATTGACACTGCAGGAAAGGGTAAGTTTGGGTCAAGTTGGCGCTGATCCCACACTTTGTCGTAACGGGGGCCGAGGTAAGTTATTCGGGTAGCCATGAGTCTGATCCAACTCTCCACTGTGGGAGGGACAAGGCAACCTTTAGGCCTACATTTCCCTATGGTATCCCGCAGGAAGGTAAGTTGTTCGGGCAGTCTGTTACTGAACTCGCTCCCACCTGTTGATGCTTATGAGGAAGGTAAAAGTTTTTTCCTTCGGGTAGTTGAGGACTGACCCACACTCCGCCGTAGGAAGGATAAGGCAACCTTTAGGCCTACCTTTCCCTATGTTGCCCTATAGGAGGTACTTCGGACATCGATGTGCCTGATCCGCTCCTTCGCCGTGATGGGGGTCGGGATAAGTTATTCGGGCCACCGTGGGGCTGGTCCCGCTCTCCCCGACGAGGAGGTTGCTCACCTATCATCCTTCATGGGGAGGTAGGTTGTTCAGACAGTTTTTTCTTGACCCGCTCCCGCCCGTTGACATCACAGGAAATGGTAAATTTGGGCCAGGTTGGCGCTGATCCCACATTTTGTCGCAGCAGAGGCTGGGGTAAGTTATTTGGGTAGCCGCGAGGCTGATCCCGCTTTCCACTGTGGCAGAGATAAGGCAACCTTTAGACCTACATTTCCCTATGGTATCCCGTAGAGAAGTAAGTCATTCGGGCTGTTTGTTACTGGACCCGTTCTTGCCTGTTGACGCTTAACGATGAAGGTAACCCTTCGTCTTTGGGTGATCAAGGACTGACCCGCACTCCTCTGCGAGAAGGATAAGGCAACTTTTTTGGTCTACCTTTTTTTTTTTTTACCTCACGGGGAGGTAAATTGTTGATGGAGTTCCCGTTTAGTGGAGTTGACTTTGCCGATAGAGATTGTTGATTCAGTCGGAGGGGAGTTCATTTGGCAGGTTATGTTACGTTCCTGAAATTAGCCATTGAAATACAAAAACTTCTTTTATTAGGGCCCGCAACAGATGCATGAGAACATATAAATTTATGACAATAAACTAGTATAGCAATAATATTTTCGTAGATGCTCGGCGTTCCATGGGTGCGGCAGCTTGTTTCCTTGGGAGTCCTGAAGGTGGTAAGAGCCCAGGTGATTTGTGGCAATGAGCATGTAAGGGCTCTCCCATTAGGGGCCTAGCTTTCCCTCGTTCCGTGTTTTTGTTCCTATCTCTTTAAGAATGAGATCTCCGATCTTGAATGTCCTCGGACGCAATTGTTTGTTAAAGCATCTCTCGGCCCTTCTTTTGTTGGCTACCGTTCTTATCTCAACTTCTAGTCAGACTTCTTCTAATAAATCCAGCTGTTCTTCTAGCCACCTATCATTAGACTCTTATTCGATTGAACTCTGTAGGTGGGGATTTTGAACTCTACGAGTGGCATCGCCTCGTGGCTGTATGTGAGGGTAAAGGGGGTTCCCCTGTCGGTTTTTTCACCATGACCCAATACGCTGAGGCCGGGAGTTCTTCCTCCCATGGCCCCTTCCTGTCGCCGAGTCGCTTCTTGAGTATTCCTATCAGCATTTCGTTGGTCGCTTCAACTTGCCCGTTAGACTGGGGATGTCCCGAGGACAAGTATTGGAACTCGACCCCCAATTCTCGGCACCAATTACGGTAGTGATTGGAATCGAACTGCTTCCCGTTATCTAATATGATGATGCGCAGGACGCCAAACCTGTAAACTACCGACCCCCATAAAAACCGCATGATGTTGCCCGCTGTGATGGTTGCTAAGGCCTCGGCTTCAACCCATTTGGTGAAATAATCCATAGCCACCACTACAAACTTGACTCCTCCTTTGCCCGGGGGAAGAGGGTCGACCAAGTTGATTCTACATTGGGAGAAGGGTCAAGGTGACATGATCAACGTCAGTTCCTCTAGCAGGCAATGGGGCATTCTGGTGTATTCCTAGCACTTTCGAAACTCCCGTGCATAGTCCTTGGCATCCCACAGGGCCTGAGGCCAGTAATAGCCTGCTCTCATTACCAATCTGGCCAACACTGTCCCCCTGAGTGATTCCCGCAAATCCCTTTATGTATTTCTACCAACATGTACTGTGCTTCTTCCTAAGAGATGCACCTCAAAAAAAGCGATGAATGGCTTGTCCGATACAGGACACCTTCAATTAGAGTGTAGCGTGTTGCCGAATTTCTGATCTTTCTAGCCTCCTGTCTGTCTTCTGGCACCTCATTGGTTTCCAAATATCTAATTATACCTTCTGCCCAGTCTAGGGCTCTGGGCCATATCTCCATCACCTCGATTCCCACTGCAAGTACTTCCATAGTTCGAATCACCGTTTGTTCTGGTAGGGGGAGTCTTCTTGTCCGAATGCAATACGCGCCAGCTTGTCCGCTTTTTAATTCTCTGTCATCGACACTTGCTAAATCTGGAAATACTTGAAGTGGGGGCTTTCGGCCTCTACTAGCGCTAAATATCTCCTCAACTTTTCATTTTTTACAGCAAACTCTCCTCGCAGATTTACCACTACCTGCGATTCTGCCCATACTTCTATCTAGGTGGCGGCGAAAGACTTGGCCACCATTAGTCCTGACAACAGCGCCTCATAGTCTGTCTCATTGTTCGTTGTTTTGAACGTCAATTTGATGGCATAATTGTATTCTTCTCCTTTGGACATGACGATATGCACTCCCACTCCCCCTCTAGCCCGGCAAGACGAGCCGTTAATGAATACTTGTCAGGGCTTTACAGGAGGTGCATCTTCGTTCTCTGTCGGGAAGCCGATAAACTCAACTACGAAATCCGCTAGCACTTGCCCCTTTATTGTTTTTAATGGCGCTTAGTCAATGTTGAACTCGCTTAATTCCACGGCCCAATTCATAAGCTGGGCTGAGGCGTCCAGTTGGTGTAGCACCTTTTTAAAAGGGGTTTCCGTGAGGACCCGCATTGGGTGAGCTTGGAAGTATGGACACAGCTTGTGAATAGTTACAATTAACGCGAAGGCTAGCTGCTCTATACTGGGGTACTAGGCTTCGACCCCCCAATACGCCCGGCTAGTGTTGTAGACTGGCCTTTGGGCCCCTTCCTCTTCATGTACCAACACCGATGAAGCGGCCTGAGGGGAGATCGCCAAGTACAGGGTCAACGTTTCCCTGCACCGAGGTTGGCTGAGGGCTTCGAATGCCTAGTCGCACTCGTCATCCCATGCCTTTTCTTTCTGTAAAATTTTGAAGAAATGTAGGCATTTATCGGTGGATCTTGACACAAACCTGTTGAGGATGGCTACTCACCCAGCCAGCTTTTGTACTTCGTTTATGTTTCGAGGTGGGGCCATGCTAAGAATGGCTTCCACCTTCTCGGGGTTGGCTTCGATTCCGCACTCAGGCACCATGAATCCTAAGAACTTTCCTGATCCAACACAGAAAGCGCATTTCGCCGAGTTTAGCTTCATTTGATATTATCGTAGTATCGCAAAAGCCTCCTTTAAGTCGCTTAGGTGTTGTTCTAGGGTTTCACTCTTAACTAGCAGGTCGTCTACGTAGACCCCCATATTTCTTATTATCTGGTCTTTGAATATACGATTGACCAACCGTTGGTAGGCTGCGCCCACGTTCTTAAGCCTGAAAGGCATTGCCTTGTAGCAATACTAGCCTCGATCGGTGATGAATGAAGTTTTATCTTCATCCTCAGATTCGCATGAACCCCAAAGGGCATCGCCTTGTAGCAATACAAGCCTCAGTCGGTGATGAATGAAGTTTTCTCTTCGTCCTCGGGGTTCATGCGAATTTGGTTATACCTAGAGTAGGCATCTATCTGAGCATATGGTGGCCTGCCGTGGAATCGACAATTAGATCGATGCGAGAAAGTGGGAAGTTGTCCTTCGGGCAGGCTTTGTTGAGGTAAGTGAAGTCGACGCACATTCTCCATTTAGCGCTCAAGTTCTTTATGAGCACTACGTTGGACAACCACTGGTAGCACTGGCAAGCTTCCGAGTCGCTTAGAATGGGTTGCCTCAGGCGCGCAAAGTACACGTAAGATCTATAACGATCTCACAGACGGTGTCATTGTTAACATCGTGTTTCGCACACCTTTGGGCCAGGCTCTAGCAACTCAGGTCTTCCGAATGGGCCTGCAAAAGACAAGGGAAAAGGAAACTTGAGGAGGGTGGTCTTGGTGCTCGGGAGTGTCTGATGCCAAAGTTAGTAAGTGTTCTTGAAAGTTTGCAAATAAGTAAAGGAGTCTAGGGATTAGAGAGAGTATTCTCATACCTGGGACCTACTATTTATACTATACGAGCTTATAACCCGCGCAATGTACGGATTGTTGTGTATATTGTATATGAGAGAGATCTAGAGAGAGACATTTATAGTAGAGAAAATCTAAATGATTTACAGGGTGTTTAATTTGATGAAACAATATAAAGGTTAAAATAGTGTCTTTGGGTGGAGTTTTGAATCGGTTTATATCTTTATATGTAAGAAAAGAAATGAAACTTAAAAGTTACAACAATTCATAATGAAACATTACTTTTAAAATGATTACTTCTCCATAAACATAACATATATTTATGACCAAACATTTATCACTAAAGCAGTTACAAAATTTTCCCCTCACCACGTGTCTCGTGACTCTTTGAAACCTTAACTTAGAAACGACACCCAATGTAACGCCCCGGTCCCGCAGGGATCGAAGAGTTACTCCCTATAACTTAAAACTCACAATTCATCAATGTATTTATAGACTCCAAAATATAACATCATCAGAATACTACAAAATCTCTTAATAAAATCCGCCACCTCTCAGAAATCTTCTATGAGTAATCCACTATGCTTAAATAATCATTTCACCGATGCTCCATAATCCTGATCCTTAACTGGACTATTCAAAGTTATTTGAAAAATATATGGAGATAAGGGGTGAGTTATCAACAACTCAATAAGCAGAGAACATATACTAGTGTGTAAACATGAGGATTTACAGAAATCAGAATGCAGAACAAAAAATTTTCATTTTCAGAGTGCGGAAGCAAAACATGTTATCAAAATATCAGAGCGAAAATTTAGAAATAATTTCATTCAAAAATATTCTTTGGCATAGCATAAATGATCATCATCATCATCATCATCAGAACATTATATCATAACAGAGGCCATGTATAACCCCCGTGGTAGGGTTGTGCATCTGCGGATAGCCAAGCAGAACATAAATCACTCTGTCACCAAGGTGTGCACACAAAACAGAGACTACTACTATAACCTGTGGCAGGGCCGTATCCACTATTATTACCCGTGGTTGAATCGTATCCACTATTATAACCCGTGGTTGGGCTGTATCCACTATTATTACCCGTGGTTGGGCCGTATCCACTATTGTAACTCGTAGTTGGGCCGTATGCCACTATTATCACCCGTGGCAGGGCTGTAATTGAACAGAGCGGAAACAAAATCAAATTTAGAATTAGAGAGTCATGCCAAAGGTTTTCAGAAATCACGTCTTATCCAAACAGAATAGAACAAAATATTCGGAACAGAACAAAATCATATCACAACATAATTTATGCACAAATTTCATATTCGCTCTCTTTTTCAAAGTTCAGAAATAGAATGTAAAAAAAAGTTCGTGTCTACACCAGTCATGATAGAAAATATTTTCTTCTTAAATAGAATCTCATGAGTAATACAGAACAAATAACTGAGGTAGTTCAAATTTCTTTTCAAAATCAAATATGTATATTTTCCAAAAATAACCTCAGCTCATTTTATTTTAATGCAAAGTCTAGCATAGGAACCCCACTTATCTGGTCTTCTTAGCTTTTCAGAATTTTTCTCAAAATGTCGAACAATAATTAATCGTTACCTATAAAATAATCACGTAATTCTCATAAATTTTCAATTAATCACGTATTTTGATATTTAATCCTAAACTTCTAAAATAACCTATTTAATTCCTCAAAATCTAAAATTTTCGAAATTCCCAAAATACCATTTTCTAAGACCATCAATATTCACTTAATCGAATTCGTATTGAAGAATACAATTTATCAAATAAGTATTATGATAAGTATAGAACTCAATAAAAATTAATATTCAAAATATCTAAAATACCAACAATATTTTATAAATAAAAAGAATACATTGGTTACTAAAATTTTCCTAAAATAAGTCATGAAAAACTCATCTCTTAAGAAAATAGATTTACTTCCTTTAACTAACAATATTATCAAAATACAATATAATATTTATTGAAACTTAAAGCAAAATCCTATTTAAATATAAACTCAACAAAAACTTCTCACCCGAAAACTAAAACCGGGAACTTGCCATATATATATATATATATATATATATATATATATATATATATATATATATATATATTAGGTTAAAACTAGTAAGTGCCCAAGTTAAAACTTTACTTATATATATACATACATATATATATATATATATATGTGTATATAAATACACCTTATACATAAAACAAACGATAAACATACACAAGAGTAATAGAAAATGTAGCGGCGGCAGGGACTCACCGAGAAGGTAAAGTGTGACGGCGCAGTGTGCGATAGGAGGTGGTGCACTCGGTGGCTATGCACTGGACGAGAAAGAGAGAGAGATGCACGGTGAGAGAGATAACGGAGAGAGAGAGAGAGAGTGAGGGCAGCGCGAACGTGCTTGCGGTAGCTGGGCCAGGTTGTTTCCGGTGGAGGCTTGCGGTGGTGAAGGTCATGCAGGGGTTGAGAACGTGGAGGATAGGCTTCTAGGGAGGCAATGGCGTGGAGGATAGGGGGTTGTCCATGGTGCAACTACTTTGTTTCGGGGAGCAAAAACAGGGGAAAATCTCGTGGTTTGCAACGGAGGCTGCGGGAGGCATTGGCAGCGGCTTCGTGTGGCTGGGCACGATGGCTTATGGTTCCACAAGGGGCTTGCCATGTGAGTTGCGGGGTGGAAGAGCTTCGGGGTGGTTGTGAGGTTTGGGCAGGGTGACTCCATGCGGTGGACCTACGCGTGATTGGCTTTCATGGAGTGGCTCTCGGTGGGAGGGTCTCTTACCGTGATCTTAGTGCTCGTGGTCGAGTTTCACCTGTGCTGGCCGTGGGTGGTGCACTGCAGAAGTACACGATGCGGGGTGGAGGTCAGTGTAGTTGGTGACGGCAGTGTGGAGTGCAGCTATGCACGGGATGCTGCGGCCACTTCTTTAGAGAGAAAAAAAACATGCATTTAGAGTTGATTAAAACCCTAGAAGATCACGTACGTGCATGAGATATGGAAGTGAAAACTGCTTCCTGGTTGCGTCGGGTTGAGCTTACAGGTCCATTCCATGCATTTGGGCCCATGGGTAAGGTACGATAAATGATTTGGGACCAAAAGAAACTAAAAGACACTTAAACAAGCCCAGTCCAAAAAAAAAAAGAAAAGTCCAACAAAATAAAAGGGCACAATAAAAATAAATAAAAGCCAATTAAAAAAACACTGCAACTCAATATTAATAAAATAAAATAATAAAAGTCCAACAATAAAATTATTCATTAAAGCAAAGAGTAATTTAAAAGTAAACACTAATTAATATCAAGAAAGCACATCAAAGTAAATTTCATAACTTAGGAATTATAAAATAAATACAACGAAAAATCCGATAAATTTTAAAACAAGAAAAATAATATTTAAATTAATTAAAATAATCCTTCACTAAAAAAAATACGGGGTATTATACCCAAAGGATCTTAGCAACAGACACTTGTTTCCAACATTCCCAACTGCCACAACTTTCTCACCACCAAAGTTTGTTTACGAAATGCAGAGGAAAGAAAAAAAAAAGTGTGCGATCGGGCTTTTTTCACTAGTTTTGTTTCTCATGAACCAAACAGGAAATGGAGAAGAAAAAAGCATTGCGTAGAGTACAGAAGAGAAAGCCCACTAAGCGTAGCAAGAAAAAATCTCAGATCGGATTCTTACATCTTTGCTCCAATCATCTCTTCCTAATCTAAGACTCCGTTCTTCTGTTGAAAGTAATTACTTTTTTTTTTCCTTTTTCGATTATCATCGAAAATTACAACTTAAAATAAATTAAGGAAATGAGGGTCAGAAATAGAAGGGATTAGAGATAAATATTTGTAGAGAGATACTTTTTGGTGCCTTGAGGGACGACAAAACCTTCATAGCGGTCGAGACCGTTCATATATTTTTTTCTTCTTCTTCTTCTACCATTGCTTCTGCTCTATTAACACTCTCTCACGGAACTGAAGTCATACGCTTCTACTATGCTACACTACATTGAATGAGAAGTCGTCACACCGTGAAGCCAAGTAAGCATCTCGGCAAGCTAGATGTCTAACACCCAAACTAGTAAGGCAACCATCGTAAATGACAGGCACCAAGCCCAAAGCCCCACCGCACTACAACCACCACCACTACCTTTAGTTGGAAACCCAAAGCCAGCCGTGAAGCCACAAGGGGACTCACCGTTGCACCATTACCACGATCAAACTAAAAGCCTTTGTTTTAGGAGGCCAAAAATAGAGTCAATCGTTGCACCTCCATTGCCAACGACTGAAACTTCCCAGCCACTTGCCGACATGCACCATAGCCCAGTCGTGAGACAATGCCCAGGTTGATCACCAATACACTGCCATAAGTTTTTGTATCTTCCTCCCGTGTTCTCTCTTTCTCTCACTCTCTGTCTCTCTCACTGTGCTCTCGGGCTTCAATGACAGGCAAGAAATTTCAAGGAATCTAAGAATCGAAAAAATGGGGAGATCATGGGTTCAAGGAATGTTTATCGAAAGATAGAGAAAGGGAAACCGAAAGGGAAACGCTACTCAGAAGGAATATACTCAGAAGAAATCTCAAGTCCCGTGGCGCCCTCAGCCGTCATGGTATCTCCCTCCTAGCCGCAACAACTGCTGCCCCACGTTCAACCGTAGCCCCTCCATCACTGCCTCTTTCTGTTGCCTTGGACAGCCATAGGGAACATCACTGCCGACTTGGTTTCCTCTACACCATGCTAGAAACTCTCTCATCTCCACTTTCTCTCATTCAATATTTGATGTCTATCTTAGAAAAGGTAAGGGAATTTTAGAAGTCATAACTTAGAAACCTTGAACCGTTGAATCGGTCGGGGTGTGTATATCGAGTGGGAAAAATCCCCTTACAATTGATTTAAACAAAGTTTTTATACAAGAAAATTAATATATTAACATGTTTTAATGTAATTTTTTATTGTAAAATAAATATAACATATTACATTAAGCCAGTTCAGCATATAAACTTCCTTTGCGTATACGCAACATTTCTCTTTTATGTTTTTACCATTTAAAACATCTTTTTGTATCCAATAAACACTGATATTACGATTTTTTTCCTAACGTGGTTTTCCATGTTATTCATTATTTCTCATTGCTGTCACATTTCTTCATCATTTGTAAATGGATTTTATCACTATTTATCTTTCCTTTAGAGAAATTTGAGTTTAGATTCTCAAATGGTTAAGCTTTTTCTTGGGTTTTCTAATTTCCAATTTTCAAAACTATGCTTTTTAAATATAAAAACAAATTTTAAAATATAATCATTAGGAAGAGATGAATAATTGCAAAAAGACTATAAATATTTTTTAAAAAAAAACAAGATGGTTAGAGGAAAAATAGTATAAAAAATATGAGTATTGAAAAGTAAGAACTAAACAAAATTATTTAAATAAAGTAGTTGAAAGGATAGAATAAATGTGTTTTAAAAAGTGGATAGCTAAAATAGATGATAAGGCCTTTTTAGCTAAACCTAGCACGCACAAATTTTAGAGAGAGACAACGCGAATGCTTTAGCATGCAAACCGGACCGAAATTGAAGCTCACACCTCTCAATAAATGCCTCTTAGGCACCCTCTCTGTGGGGTCGCTCCCTTCTACCCCCACAACTCCAAACCCCAAAGCTTGGCCCCACAAATCTCTCTCTCGTCTCCTGTTTCTGAATCCCAGCGTCTTTGTCTAAATCCAAACAAAAGACAAGCCTTCCAAGGAAGAAAAGAGATCATTGATCTCTCGCTCTCTTTCTTTCTTTCTCTCTCTCTTACCTATCTCTCCTCTCTATCTTAAACTCCCTCACCTTGGGAGAGGAGAGAACTCTTCCAAAGCTACATCCTCATCTCCTTCCTATAGTGCTGCATACAAGATCCCCCCATCATCAGAATACCAGTTCGATACAACACATAGCTGCCATTATTTAAGCACTGAACCCCTTCCACTTTCTCAAAGCTAACGAAACTGATCATAAGATAGGAAAGAATAAGAGAAGGAAGAAGGGTTCTAGGTTAAGGTGGTAGGCTCGATAGACAGGCCAAGGATGATCACGAAAAGCCAGGAAGGAGCACAGAGCGAGGCTGCTACTGGGCCTGCTAAAGGCGGTTCCGAGTCCAGCCGAGCGGGGTTGAAGAAGGGGCCATGGACAGCTGTGGAGGATGCAATCTTGGTAGAGTATGTGAAGAAGTATGGTGAAGGGAACTGGAATGCCGTGCAGAAGAATTGCGGGTTGATGCGGTGTGGCAAAAGTTGTAGATTGAGATGGGCTAACCATTTGAGGCCAAATCTCAAGAAGGGCTCATTTTCACCTGAAGAAGAGAGGATTATCATAGAACTTCATGCTAGACTCGGCAACAAATGGGCTCGCATGGCTTCTCAGGTATGCTCTTATTCAATTTGTTGAATATCAATCGTATACGACATGCATTCTCATTTTCATGCATATTCTTCTTTTTTGTAGGGTGATTATGTATTTTTATGATATTGGCATTGATTTCTTATACCTTTTCTTGCCCATTTTCTTTGGTTTTGATCGCGACCCTTCGGTGTTAATTCTATTCAGATTGCTTTCTTGATCTTCTTATTCCTTTTTATGTTCTCATGTGGTTAGATCATTTCCTTTCAGAAAAATTTTTATGGCTATCTCGTTTTTCTAATCTGATCTTCCCTCGACCTTGATTGTGACCAAGCGCCGGTCTCCTTTCCCCCCTCGTGTTATTAGATGAGTGCGATGGCTTGCATGCATCATTTTTCTTCTTGTTTATTTCATCTTCATTAATATAAATGAAGCTCTTTGGATTTAGGAACATAAATTTCTCACTTCCTTGTTTTTGGATTCCATATGAACTTTCCGATTCTACTTTGTTTCCTTTTCTTTTGCATGATCAATTTGTTTCTTAATAAACAAATACATTCGCGTCTTTGATGCTGACCTCAAAGTACTTTTGTCTCTCGTCCCTCTCTCTCTCTCTCTCTCTCATTTTTGTTTGGACCCACCACTTTATATTTTTCTGTGAAATTGGCCACCATTACGTAGTTGTTCCTTTTTTTTTTTTTCCCTGAACTCTTTGTTCTAACTCTGATTTCTCTGCTTTCTACCTTCAGTTACCTGGTCGAACTGACAATGAAATAAAAAACTACTGGAATACAAGAATGAAGAGACGCCTGAGATCCGGGTTGCCTATTTACCCTCAAGAAGTTCAGCAAGAAGCTGCAGCGTTTCACCTATTGAAACAGCAGCAGCAGCAGCAAGAGCACCTCCACCAAAAGCACCAAGATCATTCTTCTGCCGGTTCATTCTCAGCGCTACTCTCCTCTTCTCAACCTCTTGAGCTCAACTACAATCCCTCAATTTCCATCTTTGAGACGATGAATTTCTCTTCGGCTGCAAACCATCTTCCTAACCAGGCATCTTATGACTCTTACTCCAAACCTAGCAACCAATTCAGGTTTTTCAGTGAAAACAATAATATTGCAGGCTATACTTTGCCCCTATCCCCCATTTCTCCTTTTGAATCATCACCGTCCACCGTTTTTAATCAGAATATATCATCCAAACCCATTTCATCTCCATTAATTGAATTCAGTTCAGACAGTCTAAGTAGGAGTTACAATGTCGGGGGCATGGTTGCAAGAGCTCCATATGAGCCATTCGGTGTAGCTCAGGATCTAGAAACAGAGCCCCCTTCAAACCAAACACCACCGCAGTCAACAACTCATGCTTCATCCACAGCCAGTGGCGATGAGAACTTTATGAGAGCTCCAAGCAATGCTAATGACTGTGAACTGGAGACGCCATTGTCGCAAGATGATAGTGGATTATTGAATGCTCTGTTAGTGGAATCTCAAACTCTTTCCGAGAAGTCCAAGGGAAAAGCATTATCGGCAGCCTCTTCCGATAAAGGGAAAAGCGTGGTGGTGGATGCACTCAGTAAGGAGGAAGACACAATGCATACGGAATCGACTATGAAGATTAGTGGTGAGACGAGCGCTGAGAACCAGTGGGATGATTTGAGTTCTTCTCAATCATCACTTGGTGAGTTAGTCCTTTTTGTTTCAACCTCTTTCCTGACAAATTTAAGATTGGCTTTCATGCTGTACTTTCGTTGGCTCGTAATAGTAATGACTGCTACTTATGATCCGGTTTTATGGTATGCATTTCTCTCAACTCTCACCGATCATTATTTTTTATTTAACATGTTTGCAAAAAATATATATGCCTTACAAGTACTTTTGTTGTTAAGCCATCTTCTGTAGCGCCATTATGTTCATATGTTGTACCTTTTGGTTCAAACAGGGATGAAGCCAACTGATCAGGATCAACTAGTGGAGATGAACTCCATGGATGATGATTTGCTGAGCCTACTGGACAACTTCCCATCAGCAATGCCAGCACCCGAGTGGTACCGTGGAGGTCTCGACATATCCAATGGGAAATCATCGGGTGTGGAAAGAGACAATATGAGACTTGATACTCAGCAAAATGCTTCGCCTGCGCCGGTTACAACCAGTACTACCACAGCAGAGCATGAATGGGGCATCGGCCCTTATCAATGGAATAACATGCCTAGCATATGCTAGAGATCAGCTTCCTACAGATGTCTCGTGTTTCCATTTCTTTAGTCTAGGGTTAGTGCACTAGTGTCCATATGGTTTAAAGAGTAGATAATAGGGCTTCATAAGGGTTAAGGATTAGAGAGTAGTCTCCAGGTGGTAAAAAAAACTTAGTCTAATTTATTAGTTCATGTGTTGCTTGCAAGTTTAGCTTTGCTTTAGGCTTTATGAATTGTTACTTATATATATCATGGTGCAATGTTTGTTTGTTTGTGAGTGGCTTGTGCATGTAGAGGGGGAAAAAACAGAAAATATGTTGTGGCCTTATTGTATAATATATATATATATATATATACACACACACATATATATATATATATGATCATCAATGTAGTAATGCCTTTTACATTAGCCCCAAGAGTTTTAAATTTACATAATTTGTTATTTTCTTGTATCCTTTGGTTATGAAAGTTTTAAAAGTAGGATATATGGGTCTTGTGTGGCTTCATGAGATGCAGAGATAAATTTAGTAAAGGCTAATTTGCGCACTTTTACTTTTAGATTGACTATATTTGTACGTATTCCACAATTGGCTCCTTTTAAGGGACAAAGCATGCATGACAAACCCAATTTGCCACACAATCATGATCAGTACTTTCATCCTTGAATCTCGTTAAGAATAGCAGTGCAAACTTGCTAAATGATCTGCCTTGTTGGATCATCTCTTTTAACTTGGGTTGCCTTCAATTTTTGGTAATGAAACGTCTCTATTTTTAGTGGGGAGAAAGGGCTCACGCATAGCATCTTTTCCCCAATCGTCGCCGGCCACTTTCCTCTAAATGCTTCTAATAATATAGAGTTATATATCCACAAATGTGAGAGGAAACATAGGAGCTGCTTGTATTACGGTTCACCAAGTTAACATGATGATGCATGTTTTTCGTTTCCCCCTTTTTGTAGCTCCTTCAAGCCATGTATTACGATAGCTAGTCTTGATCAGGTTCACACATTTAAAATATCTCTGCATACTAAAAAGCAATTATAATGATGATCCCAACACCATAAATGATGTTTAACATTGTGTCTACATATATGTGTGTGTGTGTATTCCACTATTTCCCTCATATCTCTTCATTGGTTTTTCAAGGAATTAGGCATGGAGATTGCGTGAATCCAAAAGTGAATTATTGATATATACTTGTAATATATTAGGATAGGATTACTTTCCCACTTGCACGTTGGTGCAGACTAAACAACTAAGATGTTCATATGTCCAACTTCGTTACTAAAAAGCCAAAATGCTGAGTAACTGAAAGAAAAACTCTTATTTTATTGATTAAATGTTATCCTATCCTAATAAATTTAAAGGCAAACCAGATGTGCCTCACCTTTCTCTAGGGTTCTCCTCATCTGACTGTGAAGATGGTGGTCCGGGGACAGAATCAACAAAGAACTCCTCCACTGAGATGAGGTAAAGCAATTAGCATATGACTAGCAACACAGAGAGGAAATATGTTTAAATTTTAATCATGTAAATCAAGGAAAGAGTTCTCCTTGGGCTCACTTGAACACCAGCGTTAAAAAATTCAAAATGTGATGATGCCCAGAAACAAATGTGGTACTCATACAGAATTAATAAAGAAACCATGTTGATACTGCTACTATGATAAAGAAACTTTCCCTTTTCACATGGACACACTGGATATTTCAGTGAATCAATACACTTTTTTTCACCTCTAACTTGCTTGAGTTCTATATAATTGTCCTAGAAATGTCTATGCATTTTCCCCATATATTTTGAAAAATATAATTAGCATTATGTTTTTGCCAATCATCAAAACCATGCATATTGGCATCAAAATGAAGGTCTTCAATTTCAATTACCTATATCCTCTTGCTCAGGCGAATTGAGCAAAATTTCTGAATCTGATGGCAAAAAGGGGGAATCAGGATAATTTCCCAAGGCTCCTAAATCTGCAAAGGAATTGTGAAAGCAATGTATTAGCAAAAGCGTGAACATGGAGAACAGGTTATGACATAACTGCTACACGGTGTTTAGACGTAATGAAAGCGATTTCATGGTGCCAGAGTCCTTTAAGACAGCTTCAAAGTTCTGAATGTATCTTACTTATCATAAAGAAAAAGTTCTGAATGTATCTTGCCAAAACAACAGAACCTTTATGTTATGCAGAAGATCTTCTATCATTACTGAGCTTGAAGCAAGAACAAATATTCAAAAATTTGTATCGCCAATTCCATAATTAATATATTTTTTAATCAGTGAACAAAAACTTTATTGATGAACAGAAAAGATGAGATCCCAAGTACAGGGGACATTAACCATCTCCTCAGAAAATGAAGAGAGTAAAGCCTACGCCATATTAATTTATACTTTCTGCTTTCTTTTAGGAGGAACTTAACATAATTGAATGCATTTGGTGTTATTTTGGGAATTTCAATAGTTAATACATATACTTCCTGCTTTCCATTAGGAGAAACTTCATCACACCTCTAAATACCACCACTTTTTCAATTTGAGTCCTAAACTACAAATAGGTTTCAATTTGCATCCTCCATCAAAAATCTTATTGATAGAATTGTGCCATATTACCTATTTTCCTGCATCTTAATTGTCAGATCTGAACCAAAGGTCTTGGAGGTGCAAATTACAACTTTTCACAGTTTAGGATGCAAATTAAAAAGGGAGTGGTAGTGGTAGTTTGAAGGTGAAAACTGTAATTCTCCCTTTTATTTTACTTTGTATGTGCAACCAGTATTGTAGCAGTTAATAAAGATAAGATACAAATTACCTCCCAAATTTGACAAATCAGCTGTTAGATCCGACAGACTGAAATTCCACTGGATCTGATCCAGTGATCTGAGAGAATCCCTGGAATTTCCAGCCCCACCATCTGGTGCAAGTTGTAATCCTGCCGAACTGGCCACATCAGATGTAAATGTTGTATCAAGTGCTGACGCGTCCACCCCCATTCCAGAAATTTCTGATGCAGTGAAGGGGGGAAATGGCCACTGGATGCAACTAATGTAGGACTCACAGACATCTCTGACATAGTGCCATTTGGTGGAATAATGGGAGCCACATCAGCAGCACTGCTCTCCATCACCATACTTCAACAAGATCATAAATAATTGCGATTAACATAACTTCTATCGAGCAAAAATTCTTATCTAGAAAGAAGCAAAACCGGGATTAAATTGTCATTGAACAAATGGACCGAACCGGCCAAAAATCAAAATAGAAAAAGTTGTTCTTGCCGGGAGAATAGCATCGGAGACATCTTTATCTGAGGAGGCGGCTTCATATTTTGATGCAGATGTAAACTTGAGCATACACGTGCAAACAGACGGGCATAAACATGACTCTTTACAATGAGAATATACCCATGCAAACACATCATTGCATGCATATGCAACTGAGAGTTTACCAGTCAAACCATTTGAAATTCAAACTAGTGATCCAATAATATTCAAAGACAACAAACACTAATAAATTGAACATGGACCAACTACATTAAATTCCATTACTTAAAAATAGGTAATCAATGTTAAATGACATGAAGATCGAGAAGTGCTCACTCATTCCCAGAATTCATCCGTATGTGATGAAAGTTGCTTGGAGCAGGGACTCCATTAACCACATGACAGCTCGATATTCCACAGCCCATCGGATCGAGATGAGGTTGACCTGTTGCTGGAATTGGAGGTTGCTGTAGGATGGGGTATCCCATAGGTAAATTGTTAACTGCACTGCAAACATGTGGCATTGAATAACAATGACAACAATAACATATAAATGCCACATAACAAGTCTTGCTCAGAACATTCAGCCTCCATAAGAAATCATGAGCACCACACTTTTAGGCCCGGTATGGATACAAAAGTCCTCCAACTCATCTCATCTAATCATTACAACTTTCCCACACAAAATATAATAAAAAAATCAACTTTTTCAAATTCCAAAACAATAATAATATTGAAAAATGATATTCTAACAATATTTTATTCAACTTTCAAATTTCATCTCAAATCATCCCATCTCATCTCAACTCACTATCCAAACCTCCCCTTAGAGGCAACCAAGTCTTTTTACCCAGCACGCTAAGGAAGCAAAATTCCATAAGACAAAGAAAACCCAACAGAAATCCCCATGTATCCACTGAAGGTTTGGGAAAAAATAAAAGAAACTAGATACTAGCACTATTTTCATAAGTGGCCATGCAGAAACAGTCCAAAAGCATATGTAAATATTTGCTTGGTATAAGGGGGATAAGGTTACATGCAAACGTAATAAGGAAATTATGGCTTCCTCAAGGCACCAAACATCTCCAAAATTTATCATTCCAAGGAAAACCAACCTCCCAAACCACCAGAGGCTCTATCATAACAATTTTTTTCACTATCATTCTATTATTTACATGCAATAAAGGCTAATAAAGAAGATGAGATGGGACAGTTTCTATGTCTAAAAGCTGTGTTTTCAAGTACAGCAATATTTATGGCTCCATTGCTACAAACAGGCCACTATATGCATTAATTCAATCAAGGGCTACCATTGCTTGTCAAGAATGAAACCCAAAAGCCTTTTGACCATCTAATGAAGTGACATTTCATTATGTTGTGCCTTTGCTAACAGCAAATCTCCCATGGAGGGAAAGATAAGTTTTTTCGCACACACAAAATTTCGCACACACAATGACATAAACTACCATTGCTTCATCAATTTGCACCCTAAATTATAAAAAACTATCAAACTACATCCTAAAGTGCAAATTGCCGTGCACCCTCAATCAAGATTCATGTGGCACAATCGTAATGGTCAGATTTTAACCTAGGATGGAAATTTTGTAGTTTAGGGTGCAAATTAAAAAAAAAATGGTAGCTTGCAGTGCAAAATATAATTTCTCCCATTCTTCCTCTTCTGCTTTTCATTCTTGGTTATACGTCTTCTTTGTCAACAGCTTCACAGTCTAGTGCTTCATAGCCTTCTTGGCCGTGTAAGAAGTCGATCTTTCTTCCACAAAGAGGCCCTCATCAATGTCCTCGCTGCCTTGGCCATTTCTCCTTCAACTTTAGGGCTGGCCATCTTTGCCTTATCCGCAACAGCCTTTGACTTTGCAGCAAATGCCACGCCAGAACCAATTTTGGTCACAAGCCATTAAGCCTTGCTACACAAGGGAGATAAGGATGGCATGCCGCTTCTTATATTTTGTTTAGTAGATGAACTTGATTCTCCTTTTGAAATTGGAGGCAGGGGTCTCAAAAGAGGTGGACCACTTGTGGGTTTTGTGAAAAAAGGACTTCTAATACACCCAGCCATTTATCATCAGAAAATTGCAATTATCCTGCCAATATAGGAGACATGTCCGTCTCCAATATTATATAATGTGTTGTGTGCTTATGTTCAGGCCCCTTTCCTTAGAAGCTTATTTGAAGGAATAAGGCCCCCACTAGAGTGAACTTCTTGACTTGACTGGCCTCCCAAATAAACAGAATCATTGAGTGATAACTAATTTCTTCACTGCTCTTTTAATATTCATATTTAGTACCTTATAATGGCTTGTAAAGAAAATTTTGTCAGAATCAACTATTACACCTATTATCACAAAGAGTCCTAAAATTAATGAAATTCAGATGATAACATCAATCTAAAATTAATATAACCCTTTATTCCTAACTAACAACTAACAACAGATTACGTAATAAGCTACCTATTATCCATGTACGTTAATGTGTGCTCTCAAACAGCCATACCATTGTAGGTTGAAGACTTACCAGGCATGGGATGGATCCCATTCTGGATGGGGGCCAAAGGAACCTTCGGAGCTACAGGATACTTCATGAGATGATACTGATGCTCGAGTAGATGATTGAACAGTAGGATTTGTCTTTTCAATTTTAGCCGTATATAATATGCCCTGAAAAAGTCTGCATTTTCTTCTTCCAACTTTTGCCATACTGAATTAAATAAATAATATATAAAAAGAATGTCAGATTAAGGTAATCTGAAGATTCTTAAAATAAAAAAATAAAAGGTTTTACTCTAATTTTACAATTACAGTGTAAGTCAATTTCTTACTCAAGAAACAAAGACTTAAAAAGTGATGGAAATATCTCTAAATAGTGATATAGTGATCCAAAACACTTCGATTCCAGTTTTCCATTCCATTAACCACTGAAATGTGATATCATCAAACACTTCTAATTAACATATTCTTAATGCAACATACAAACAGAAATTCAAAGACCAACAAATAGGTTGCCTACCCAGAGTTGTAAATCCGGGATCTATCCTTGCGCGAGTCAAGAGGGTTTTAACCACCTCATCTCTATTCATATATAATTGCAGACATCGCTCTATTAGATTCTGGACCTACAACAGCCATTTTGTAGAATTATAAACATAAGGATAGGAAAAATATTAATTCATATCCTTTTCGAAGAAAATTAGAAAGAAAGAAAAAATGAAAAACGAACAATAGAAACATTAGGAGTAAGTTGCCTCACAAGTTCAATATCTTGGCGTGAAACTTTTTTGCCATCATTGCTCGAAGTAGATACTGAACCTGAATCTGTGACAGGAGCCTCAGTTGCATGGTTGTCTGGTTGTTCACCTTGGGACTCCTGTGAAACTTGGGTTGAGGATTGAATTTCTTGTGTGCTCTGTGACTCCACAGAAGTTCACTTTATTTTAGTGACAAGTATCACAAGTGCTACAACTAGCAGAAAATCAGACACATAAATGCACTACCATTAGGGTTGAAAGAAAAGGACAGTAATATAATTTGATTTTGAGAACCTGCGTGTACTGATTTTTGAGAAATCTTCTATTGAGGTAGAGTTTGGATAGTGAGTTGAGATGAGATGAGATGATTTTAGATGAGTTGAATAAAATATTGTTAGAATATTATTTTTTAATATTATTATTATTTTGAGATTTGAAAAAATTGAATTGTTTATTATATTTTGCGTGGAAATTTGAAAAAGTTGTAATAATAAGATGAGATTAGATGAGTTGACATCACTTCTCAATCTAAACGGGGCCTAAATCTTCTCTACCTTAATATATATGCATAAAAAGGATATGGATTAAAGGAAATCAATATAGATAATGATATATTAAACGAGTTACCATTAATATCCAACTTATCCAAGTTGTTTCTATCTATTTATCATATAAACCACATCTAATAGAAAAAGGGGCACCAATCATGCATGTCCTCAACATCATTAGAATTTGCAGAGTACATTGGTGTTTCAGTGTTTTGCTGGACTGTAAGGTACAACAATGTGGAGTTGTCGTGACAAAAATCAACCACCATAGTTTATCATAACAAAGTATCATGGAGATCAGACTATAGAATCAAAATTGTGCATTAGTCGTTACAAGCTAAATGGTAGTGGCATTATTTGGCAACATAATCAGAACTACAAAGTTATAGAATATATAGTGAATATGAGATTTGGGCATGCAGTACAAGGAATAGTTTGTGAGTATGAGAGTTGGGAAGACAGTATGAGATATGGGTATGACACAATGGTTGCACAGAAAATTGACTAGTCAAAAATTTATAAAAGAAAGAAAACTCTAAGGCTTGTTTGGACACCATGAGAATTCTCAAAACTTATCATAATTTTATTCTCAAACCTTGCTCAAACGCAAAACACTTTTCAATTTCAAATGTTCAACTTTTTCATCTAATCATTACCTAATCATTATTCAAACACAAAAATCAATATAACTTTTACAAACTTTAAAACAAAAATAATATTAGAAACCTATATTTAACCAATTTTTAACTTAATAATATTTTTATTCAAATCTTTCTCTCTTCTTTCCCAAAACCCAATAAAACATCTTCACTTAAACCATTTCACTATTATTCATAAAATTATGAGATACTCCAAGTGTCCAAACATGCCCTAAAAGCAAAAACAAGAAAGAGATTATTTACATGCTAAATGCCAAAGAAGAAAATTGTAGAGTATTATGAGCAGAACCTGCATAGTCTTCATTTCAGCTGAATGCAGTCCAACCACATCTCTCCAAATAGCACATGCACTCCCGACTACAGCTAAGACTCTAAATCACTGAGATCAAATTGTTGGCATGTATATCTAAATATCTGGTTACCAGAGGCAGTTTTCACCTGGGAATCAAAAGATGAACCGTGTTAGAACGCTACATGACCTTAGAAACAAGTTCTCTTCTAATGATAAAATGTTATTGATTTTATCCCAAAATATGGAGCATTTAAGCTTTCATAGTTCCCCAACTATGGAAGTTGCAAAATCTGCAGGATGTCCTTAGTCTTCATTTTCTCACTATGGGTTCGAAGGGAATTAATAAAAATGAAAACATGAAATTATGATGTCTTTTATCAATAATCAAATATCTGATCAGCTAGAAATAAAACATTTCTCTGCCATTCTCAAATATACCTACACATAAGCTGGGTCATATGGTAAAAATAAACTTAAAAAGAAACACTTATAAAATTAAAAGAATTTAATAAATAAAAATAAAACAGACCCCACATTACAAATAATCATTAATCATTGGATAAAATTTGGAAATATTTCAGTGGAAATGTTACGTTACTCCACAACAATTGTGCAACAATTTATCATCGCACTAATTATCACATATTTGACAGTTTATTTCAACCATCAATGACCAATAATAAACATTAATTCTCTGCAAATTGTTGTGCAGAAAAAATTTCAAATCTCCCAGTACAATGACACAAGTTATCTGAAATAATTTTGTAGACCCTACATAATGTTTTCAGTTAACTTGTTATATAAATGATACAAGTATTCCTAGTACTCTTATCCATAAATCTCCACAAACCCCAAGCTTAAAGTAGATCGAAATTCAGCAATAAGGCCATTGTAAACGGAAACTTTGTACATCTAGGCATCATTTTTTTTTACAAATCAAAAGAAAAATCTGTGTACATTCCTTGTTTCTTTTTCTGGTTCCTGACTTGTAACTAGGTTCAGTTTTTGTATACTTCCAGTGTATTTTGGCTTTTGCCTTCACTACAACACAATTCGTTTTTAGTGACGGTTGAGAAATTGTGACAGTCCCTAGACCGTCACTAAAAGGTATTTTCTGTGACAGTTTTTGGAAACCGTCACTAAAGATAGAATGAGATTTTTTTACATTCGAACGTATGGGACATATGCGTTCGAACGTCACATATACGTTCGAACGTTATGTCTGTTTACGTTGGAACGTAAAGTGTTTTGGCGCAACCGTTCGAATGTTATTAATTTTACGTTCGAACGTAAAATGTTTGCACCAATGTTCGAACGTTAAGTAATAACATTCGAACGTTTATTGTAAATTTAAATTAAATGACTTTAATTTAAAAATTATGTGATTTTTATTGTGTATAATTTGTGAACAAGTCTAAAAAATTGAATTGTATATATTTATATATACACACTTTGTAATATATAAATATATATTATTGATTTATATATATTTGAAATGCAGTGATTTAGTATTAAAGTTAGAAATTATAACATCAAAGAAGATTAAAAATTGAAATTAAAAAACGATAAAAATATTCAATAATATTTTTCGTTACAAATATTAAAAATAAAATACAAAAAATGATAGAACGTAGTAAACAACAGTCAGATGATAACGTTATCTGCAAAAGTCGAACTCCGTACTTCCTCCGTCAAGGTATCAACCTTGTCATTGAGGATAGTTACACGATGGGTGAGTTCGGCAACAGACGCCGATATAGCCTCGAGCGATCGATCGATCTTATGATCAATATGCGCAGTCAGCTGTGATATGACCGCATCAACCCAAGCAGGCCGCACATCTCCTGCAGATGTACTCGGCGTATGCTGACTAGTACTCCCGACATGACCTGGCTCAGGCTGCGTCGGAGGAACTAGATCCTCTACAGGGGGTGGCTGACGTCCCCTCGCCTGTCCAATGCTACGCCGATGCGTGGTCATGTCGAGGGGGCTCATCTGATCTTTGACCCGCTCCTCTGGCTGGGTCGGCACTCTCCGTGCAAGTAATAGTCGGCTGATGAGGACACCATATGGAGTAATAGTCGGCTGATGAGGACACCATATGGGAGATTATCCGTGGAGACGATGCTCGCCTCGTAACGGATCCTCTCAAAAATGTGCAGTGGCAAATCTATAGGATCTCCACGTGCCACTCGTATAAAAAATTGTGCCCGAAGCCGACTAAATGTGGTTTTATGAGCCACAGGATCGACATTTGTTGCAACAATCAGGTGCAACATGCGGAAGAAATGCAGCAGATGGATCTGGTTGAAGGAGTTCTTCCGCTCAATCTGCATGCGATCCCTCCCGGTGAGGATGTAGAAATCCTCGTCTCGGTCATCATCCCGAGCCTCGAAGCCAGTATCCTCAGCCTCTGACTGGCCTGCATCTCTGGCTGATGCTGGCTCACATCCCCGGCCAGTAGATGATGTAGAAGTGCCTACATCCTCACGGGGTGTTGAGTGTGTAAATGTCTGAGCACCTCGATGAATCCCGAGGTGCTCGCCGATGACATCTGCCGATACCTCAATAGAAACACCGCATACAGTCACGGTGTGAGAGGATGCATCTGGAGGCATGTCACACATCCTCATATAGAATTCTTGAACCATTGAGGGGTATACCTTCCCCCTCAATGTGCAGATATTTTCCCAGCCTCTACTGAGGAAAACATCTCTTAGGTTCGTCTGCTGCCAACAGAGTTCGTCGAACTCATTAATTAAGACCTCTCTCTCTACCATAACAGTACGAGCTCCGATACGGGCAGTGTCCGACGTGGCTCATTCCCTCCCTTGTTTTCGTGTATGCAGTGGAAGAGCCATATCCTAAAAATAGAAAAGGAAAAAAAAATTATTTACAATGATGCATTTTTTTGTATTAATTTTAAGATGCTCTGCATTAACGTTCGAACGTTTTATCGTTAACGTTCGAACTTTAAAGATAAAAACGTTCAGACGTTAATTTATACATTCGCACGTAAAATAATGTAAATAAATTTACGTTCAAACGTAAAACAAATACGTTCGAATGTACAGATGTACGTTCGAACATAAGTAGTAAACAAATACGTTCGAATTTAAGTTCGAACGTATTTGTTTTACGTGTGAACGTAAATATGAACGTCCGAACGTCGAAGCATGAATAATGTAGAAAATCACTACGTTCGGATGTTATAATTAAACGTCCGACCGTATGTGATTTACGTGCGAAAGTAAATATTCACGTTCGAACGTATGTCGTTTAATAATATTCACGTCCGAATGTAAGACGATTAATGTTCGAACGTGGAAGCCGTAACGGCTCTGTAATTTAAACGTCGTACGTTCGAATGTCACGGTGAAACGTTCGAACGTTTCGACGCAGAATGGCTGAGTCGACTCAGCCATTATTAAAATCTCGAAAATTTCTCTACAATGGTCTAAATGCCGAAATGTCACCATGTAAATGAAGTATACACTTCAAGAAACATTTCTACGGTGACTATTCGGCCAATGACTGGCCGTGGTGGCCGGAAAATGAAGTTGAACATCCGGTAATATTTATCCGGTTTTAAACAAAACTCAATCCAAATCTCAATCTAAATCTCAATAAAATAC
Organism: Juglans mandshurica; assembly: GCA_022457165.1. Taxonomy (NCBI): domain Eukaryota; kingdom Viridiplantae; phylum Streptophyta; class Magnoliopsida; order Fagales; family Juglandaceae; genus Juglans; species Juglans mandshurica. Next base: position 26,093,777 of record CM039620.1, on the reverse strand, counting down.
ATGTTATTTGCATAAAAGATGAATGCCTACCTTTTAGTGACGGTTATGGCAGAGTTGACGGCGGCGGTGACGGAGGCGTGGTGGCAAATAACGGAGAAGACGATGGTAACGGGCACCGAAATGTCGTTTCGACATTCGGTTTTGGCCTTATATACACAGAACGTTCGAACGTACTTATTATTACGTTCGAACGTTTGTCAATTTAATTTCTAAAATTTTATCTATAATATATTATATTATAAATGTTTAAGTTATATATTAAGATGTTATATAATATTATTGACAATTAGATTATTGGTTTTTTTGTGAGTGCTTGTTATATTTATAAAGTTTAGCAATATGTTTATACATGTTGTTGTGATTTTATGCTTACTCTTGAAATAATTGTGATTATTGTTTGTGAATTTTGTGAATAGTTTATGAGTTTATGGTGTTTATTGATGAATTAATAAGTAACAATTTAATATATATTATTGATTTATATATATGGTATAGTTTATCATTTAAATTATATTATGCTATCATACTATACAATGTAGTATATAGTTATAGATATATAAAATGTAGTATATATATTATACTATATGTTAATATATAATAAAGAATTTAATAAGTAACAATTTAATATATATTATTGATTTATATATATGGTATAGTTTATCATTTAAATTATATTATGCTATCATACTATACAATGTAATATATAGTTATAGATATATAAAATGTAGTATATATATTATACTATATGCTAGTATATAATAAAGAATTTAATAAGTAACAATTTAATATATATTATTGATTTATATATATGGTATAGTTTATCATTTAAATTATATTATGCTATCATACTATACAATGTAGTATATAGTTATAGATATATAAAATGTAGTATATATATTATACTATATGTTAGTATATAATAAAGAATTTAATAATTAACAATTTAATATATATTATTGATTTATATATATGGTATAGTTTATCATTTAAATTATATTATGCTATCATACTATACAATGTAGTATATAGTTATAGATATATAAAATGTAGTATATATATTATACTATATGTTAGTATATAATAAAGAATTTAATAATTAACAATTTAATATATATTATTGATTTATATATATGGTATAGTTTATCATTTAAATTATATTATGCTATCATACTATACAATATAGTATATAGTTATAGATATATAAAATGTAGTATATATATTATACTATAAGTTAGTATATAATAAAGAATTTAATAAGTAACAATTTAATATATATTATTGATTTATATATATGGTATAGTTTATCATTTAAATTATATTATGCTATCATACTATACAATGTAGTATATAGTTATAGATATATAAAATGTAGTATATATATTATACTATAAGTTAGTATATAATAAAGAATTTAATAAGTAACAATTTAATATATATTATTGATTTATATATATGGTATAGTTTATCATTTAAATTATATTATGCTATCATACTATACAATGTAGTATATAGTTATAGATATATAAAATGTAGTATAGTTATTATACTATAAGTTAGTATATAATAAAGAATTTAATAAGTAACAATTTAATATATATTATTGATTTATATATATGGTATAGTTTATCATTTAAATTATATTATGCTATCATACTATACAATGTAATATATAGTTATAGATATATAAAATGTAGTATATATATTATACTATATGCTAGTATATAATAAAGAATTTAATAAGTAACAATTTAATATATATTATTGATTTATATATATGGTATAGTTTATCATTTAAATTATATTATGCTATCATACTATACAATGTAGTATATAGTTATAGATATATAAAATGTAGTATATATATTATACTATATGTTAGTATATAATAAAGAATTTAATAAGTAACAATTTAATATATATTATTGATTTATATATATGGTATAGTTTATCATTTAAATTATATTATGCTATCATACTATACAATGTAGTATATAGTTATAGATATATAAAATGTAGTATATATATTATACTATATGTTAGTATATAATAAAGAATTTAATAATTAACAATTTAATATATATTATTGATTTATATATATGGTATAGTTTATCATTTAAATTATATTATGCTATCATACTATACAATGTAGTATATAGTTATAGATATATAAAATGTAGTATAGTTATTATACTATAAGTTAGTATATAATAAAGAATTTAATAAGTAACAATTTAATATATATTATTGATTTATATATATGGTATAGTTTATCATTTAAATTATATTATGCTATCATACTATACAATGTAGTATATAGTTATAGATATATAAAATGTAGTATAGTTATTATACTATAAGTTAAGTATAGTAGGAATCGTACGTTCGAACGTTAAACTAAGAGGCGGGAATTTTCCCGCTCGATTAAGGTATCTGTGTGATTATTCAGACGTTCAGACGTTTATACTATACGTTCGAACACCAAATCTGTCAACGTTCGAAAGTTAGTTAAATTAGTGTGGGAGATTTCCCGCTCAAATATGGTAACACTTTCATGAAATGTACGTTCGGACGTTTAAGATAAATGTTCGAACGTTTATCTATAAATCTACGAACGTTCGAACGAGAAATTGTGATACATTCGAACATATATGAGGAAAGTGCGGGAACTTTCCCGCTAGATTTTATGTTATATCATAAGAAGGGTACGTTCGAACGTGTATTGTAAACGTCCGAACGTTCTGGGCGGGAATAATTTTAGAATATAACGTTCGGACGTAAAAATTAAACGTTCAAACGTTTAAACTAATAATTTTAGAACTTAATCAGTACGCGCACGGGAGGAAGCGCATTATTTCTTCTTCTCCCGTGCGCGCAACAGAAAGAGAGAGAGAGAGAGAGAGAGAGAGATAGTTAGAGTGAGAGAGAGTTGAGTTAGAGAGAGTTGAGTTTTGGAGTGAGAGAGAGTTGAGTTTTGGTCAGGTAATATTTTTATTTCTTGTATTTATTTAAATTTTATGATATTTATAGAATGTGTTTTTGTTATAGAATATTTCTAATAAGTTAGTGTTGTATTTTTTTGAAGGATTGCTTGTTTTGGGAAGTTTGAAGATTTTGATTTGTAAGAGGATATTGTAAGTGCTAGATTTATTTCTAAACTTTATCAATATGTTGTTGTGATTTGATGCTTACTCTTTATCATATTGTGATTATTGTTTGTATAGTTTGTAAATAGTTTGTGAGTTATTTTAAATATGTTGTGATATAAATTTGAAATATTGTGTTTATTATTAGAAATATATTGTCATTAGGCTTTGTTAATACATGTTTATTGCTTACTAAAGTTTAGAAATTTGTTAATACATGTGGCATGTTATTTTGTGAATATATTGTGAGTTATTGTGATATAGACTTGAAATATTTAAATTATTATTTGTGAATGACGTTTGAATATGTTTACATTGTTACAAATATATTATCCTTAAGCTTTGTTAATACATGTGGCATGTTATTTTATGCTTACTTTTTATCATATTGTGATTATTGTTGGTATAGTTTCTATATTGTTTGTGAGTTATAATAATATGTTGTGATATAAATTTGAAATATTGTGTTTATTATTAGAAATATATTGTCATTAGGCTTTGTTAATACATGTGGCACGTTATTTTGTGAATATATTGTGAGTTATTGTGAATATGTTGTGATATGGATTTGAAAAATTGTGATAATAATATTTGAAATTAAGTAATAACAAATAAAAGTAACTCTTTAAGAATTATAATAATTAAAATTATTGTATAACCATTGAAATTTAAGTATGATAATTAAATATTTATAATAATATTTGAAATTAAGTAATAACAAGCATAAAAGTAACTCTTTAAGAATTATAATAATTAAAATTATAGTATAACCATTGAAATTTAAGTATGATAATTAAATATTTATAATAATATTTGAAATTAAGTAATAACAAGCATAAAAGTAACTCTTTAAGAATTATAATAATTAAAATTATAGTATAACCATTGAAATTTAAGTATGATAATTAAATATTTATAATAATATTTGAAATTAAGTAATAACAAGCGTAAAACTAACTCTTTAAGAATTATAATAATTAAAATTATAGTATAACCTTTGAAATTAAGTATAACAATTAAAATTATACTTTAAGAATAATGATCTTGTACACAACGAGGGAATATGATCTTGAAGAAATGTTGAAATTTCAATTTAATTGCTTGACTATCATAGTCTCTTCGGCCTTGAGAGTTGTCAAGGTCGGACAGTTTGTGACGGTTAAGTAATTAGACTAAAATTTAAACATTTCTTCAAGATCATTCTCCCTCGTTGTGTACAAGACACGAAACGTAGGGTCACATAATCTTCCATCCCTCTTTAGTTTAACAATATAACACTACTTGAATGTGACATTGTTAATTTAAACAACATGGAGATATTGTTGTATGATTTTTTGCTAGATGCGTGTGACATTGCATAAATACCCTTAGATCCATTTGGGAATCAGTGTACATTTATGTGTCCACTGATTCCTGAATTGTCCAGTGTGGACAGTTTGAGATTATATTATCTGTATTACACATTTTTGTTACTCGCTACTTTTCACGTTTAATATGAAGTTTCGGTATCTTCTTCTACTGTTCTTCGGGTTACTGTTCGTAGGGTCACAATCCCGATATTTGAACATGTATACTTGGAGAATTATGGGGAGGTGCTGCCAGAATTTCTACTAACGTGGAAATTAGTAGAGTGACGAGATTTGTGTAATATGGAGAATATAATCTCGAATGGGATAGGACCAACGACCTTATCAAAAAAGTAATGAGAATTGGAGGCAAGACATGCATGTGAATTTTCAATGTACGTGTTATTAATATCTGGATGTTTTTAGAAATGGACAAAAATTGGATGCGTCTGGACGATAGACTTGGAAAGGATTACGTACCCTATGCATGTGGAGTAAGAACTTTCATTGATTTTGCACGGGCCTCTGCTGATAGTCGTGGTTACATTAAGTGTCCATGTCGAGGGTGTAAAAATTTGTGTGCGATAGGATTGGATGAAGTAGAGCGTCATATATTTGTGAACGGTATGGATCTGGGGTATACGCAATGGGTACTGCATGGTGAGCCGTATGAAGGGTCAGCAGATGTATTGGTCGATCATCACAATTATTTACGGCACATGGATGATGATTATGAGCATGATGAGATGGAGGAGATGTTGGGTGACATTGGAGCTGGGATGTTTATGGATGAGGTTAACGACAATGCCTGAAGTGGTGGATCATGGACTGATTATGAAAATTTTCCTTCACTTTGGGAAGATGCAAAGCGCGAGCTTTACCCAGGTTGTACAAAACATTCCAAAATGTCGTTTATTGTGCGGTTGCTTCACATAAAATCTTTGTGTGGGATGTCGACGAAAGCAATAAACATGGTATTGGACTTATTTAACGAGGTGCTTCCCGAAGGGTCTACATTGCCTAAGAACTTTTATGAAACGAAACAGTTGAGAAAGGGATTAGGATTTGAATACAAGTCCATACATGCATGCAAGAATGATTGTGTATTGTTCTGGAAGGAGAATGAGGAGAAACAAGCATGTCCTGTATGTGGAGAGTCGAGGTGGAAATGTAAGAAAAACGTGCCGGTTAAAGTGTTGCGGTATTTTTCCTTGAAACCTAGGTTGCAAAGACTATATATGTGTAAGAAAATAGCTCATGATATGAGGTGGCACGAGGAGAAAAGAGTTAAGAATGACGGGTATATGAGGCATCCAGCTGATTCACTTGCGTGGCAGTCTTTCGATAATCAGTATCCAGAGTTCGGGTTAGAAGCTCGGAACGTGCGCCTGGGACTCACAACCGATGGATTCAACCCTTTTGGGAATATGAGTACAAGTTATAGCACTTGGCCCGTTGTATTGATTCCGTACAATCTTCCACCATGGAGGTGCATGAAGGCGCCAAACTTTTTGTTAACTTTACTCATCCCTGGCCCTAGATCACCTGGGAATGATATTGACGTATTCATGCAGCCGTTGATTGAAGAGCTGAAAGAGTTATGGGAAACAGGGGTTAGAACTTATGATGCATCTACGTCGACATCTTTTCAGATGCATGCTGCGGTAATGTGGACCATAAATGATTTTCTGGCGTATGGGAATCTTTCTGGCTGGAGTACGAAAGGGAAGTTAGCGTGTCCGACGTGTAATAAAGAAACTGCTAGTGAGTGGCTAAAATTTTCTCAGAAGTTGTGTTTCATGGGTCATCGACGTTATTTACCAGCAAATCATGCATGAAGAAGAGAATGTGCCAAGTTTGATGGGAGAGTAGAGGATAGGATTGCACCAAAAGAGTTGTCTGGAGAAGAGATAGTGGAACAACTGCAACATGTTAGAGCGAACAATTTTGGCAAAGGTCGGGGAAAGAACAAGAGAAAACGAGCCGTATCAGAATTGAATTGGACAAAGCGTAGTATTTTTTTTGATTTGCCGTATTGGTCGTCATGCAAGTTGCGACATAGTTTGGATGTAATGCACATAGAGAAGAATATTTGTGATAATATACTGGGTACATTGATGAGTATTAACAAAAAGACGAAAGACATGATCAAGACAAGGAAAGATCTTGAGAGAATGAGAATTAAACATAATTTGCATTTGCGGGTGGAAGGCAACAGGGTGGTCATGCCGCATGCATGTTTTACGATGACGAGGGAGGAGAGGATTGATTTCTGTAAATGGTTGCAAGGTGTGAAGTTGCCAGATGGTTATGCTTCAAATATTGGTAGATGCGTGAGTCCTGATGATTGGAAAATCAATGGATTGAAAAGTCATGATTGTCACGTATTTTTGCAGAAGTTATTACCTGTGGGAATTCGTGGGAAGCTGACATCTAATGTACGTGTCGCCATATCTGAACTATGTATGTTTTTCAAGGATTTGTGCGCTCAGGTAGTAAATCGAGATGTGTTGTCGAAATTGGAAGAAGACATTGCTAATATACTATGTAAATTCGAGCAGATCTTTCCACCATCATTTTTTGATGTCATGGTCCATTTAGCAATACATTTACCGCGAGAGGTACTTCTGGGTGGACCGGTGCAGTTCCGTTGGATGTATCCAGTTGAAAGATATTTAGGTCGATTGAAGCGCACTGTTGGGAATAAAGCCAAAGCTGAGGGTTCAATAGCAGAGGCTTATATACACGATGAATGGTTAACATTTTGCTCTCTATATCTTCGTGGTGTTGAAACACGATTTAGTCGTCAAGAGCGAAATGCTGATCTTGCTACTCCACCTCCTCGTGAGCTATCAGTGTTTTCCCAGAATGTACGACCCTTGGGTGCACAAACAGGTTACGATTTAATTGATGGAGAGTTGGGTAAAGTTCGGTGGTATGTGCTAAATAACTGCCAAGAGATTGATGATTATCTTAGGTATGTCATTTAATTTATTTGAATAATTATAGTTTTCTTTAAATTAATTAGAATTGTTGTGCTCAAAATATACTTCTTTTGCAACATGTTATAACAGTGACCACATGGACAAACTTAGAACGGAAGGCATAGAAAATATAGAGGCAAGACACGAGGAAGAATTTCCCGGATGGTTTGAAGAACGTGTATGAACTAAAATTATATATATGTTATATTGTGAAATTTTTAACTCTGGATAATAAAATAATAAATATATACTATTTCAATTTTTAGATTTTGGAACAACGTGCTCGTGATCCCGGATCAATTTCTTCTGAATTGTATGCATTGGCCCGTGGTCCCTCAAATAGAGCACTTCGATATACTGCATGCACGGTTCGAGGTTATAGATTCCATACTTTGGACCGTGAACGTAATAGAAAGACTCAAAATTGTGGTGTGTTGGTCGAGGGGAGTCATAGAACAGATGATATTAACTATTATGGTGTCATACGTGATATTATCGGATTGAAATATTTGGGTGGGTCTGTAACATATGTCTTCAAATGTGATTGGTGGGATCTAGGCGGTGCTCGGGTTTCGATACATAGGGATAATCACTTTACGAGTGTCAATACTGCATCTAAATGGTACGAAGATGATCCATTCGTATTGGCTTGTCAAGCTACCCAAGTCTATTACTTGATTGATCCAATGAAAAGTGCTGATGAAGATAGTGGGGACATAACTTGGCGAGTCGTACAAAAATTTATTCCTCGAAACATATATGAAGCAGGAACGAGTGCAGATTACGAGAATAGTGGAGATGAAGATGACAATCTGATTATTGAGGCATACCAGGAAGATGGAGAGGGTATTAACTTGTTTGTTGACCTCGGTGCACTCGAGTTGGTCCCCTTGTGTAGAGATGATGTCCCACCCGTACATCTCGACCCGTCTGTATTAAATGATCATTCAATTCAAGTCAGTTTGGAGGAAGATGAAGAAGACGAGTCAGAAGATGAATACGAATCAGAATCCGGGCAGGAGGTGGATAAAGATGATGAAGAAGAGGTGCATGATGATGATGAAGATGTTATTGATGGGGATTCTGAAACAAGCATGGAAAATTCATCTGAAGAGTAAAAGTACTAAATATTTTATTTATATAGGTGACTATAAAATATCTTAAATTTTCATAATTTCTTCTAATTAATTTTCTTTGATATAATTAATTATTTTAAAGAATGCCGCCAAAACGACAACGAAGAAATGTGCCTCTGCCAAGTCCAAGTCCTGAATCCATTGAGGACTCCCCACTCGAGGAATCCGTTCCTGAAGATCAAGCTAACACAGAAGAGAACAACAGCCAGTCAACACCTACCAGTAAGGAAATATTGTCGTTGATAATTATATATATAGTTAATATTTTTTTCTCAATAACTATATAATTATAATTATAGTATATCTATTATTATCATGTAGTTCATGCATCTGCACGTCGCGGTCGTGGCTATACACGTGGAATCTCTCTTGAAAAAAATAGAAGGCACGGTAAACTGAAGATCACAATTCCTGATAATTCCACTGGAGGAGTGGATGATAGTGCAGCAGCGCTTTCCTCCTATATTGGCACAGTAGTTCAAGCTTATGCTCCATTTTATGTGCGCTCATGGCGAGATGTTCCGAATGAGATTAAGGAGCACATTTGAAGTCGTGTGCTGGTGAGTTTACTTTTCAGTACATTTTTTTCACTTAGATTAATATATTATATTTTTTACCTGATTCCCTTGTTAGGATGAATTCGACCTCAACTTTGGCCGTAGCAAGGATTTGAGAACCGTGAATGAGTTGATGGCTACACTATTCCGACGTCACAAAGGACGATGTCATGACCACTTCAAGAAGTTTGAGACGTTGGAAGAGGCTGCGCAGTCTCCTTTTCAGCAGATGAAGTTAGATGATTGGAGAAAGTGTTGTGATCTTTTCGCATCTCCAGATTATCAGGTATTTTATATTTATATCTTTTAATTATTTACATTCATATTCGTTTTATACATTATATGTATACATATTACAATTAACATTTTTAATATATTTTGTAGCACTTGAGTTCTACAAATGCACAGAATAGATCCGTTCTGACTGTCCACCATCGTGCCGGTTCAAGGTCATTCCACCGTCTTGCTGAAAAAATGGTAATTAAAAAATTATAGAATTCATTTATTTTCCTGCTATTATTTCTAATAAGTACTAACATTATCTTTTTAAAATTGCTAATATTTCCGCTTTGTTAGAAACGTGATGATCCTGAAAACTTTTTCCTCATTCATGTCTATGCTGCTGCTCACACTAATGAGCATAGTGAGTGGATGGATCCTGTCGCTGCAGATAATTATGTAAGCATTTTTAATTTTGTTAAATAAATTTTTTATAGAACATTTTAATAGTTTATTTCTTATTTCTATTTCTTTTAATACGTTACTAATTATTTACGATCATTACCTTTTAAATTGCAGAGCAAAATGTTGGAGATGCAGTCGACTTCTGTGGAATCCTCTCCTAGTGACATAGACATATTCACCCAAGTGCTCGGGCCGCAGTCTAGTATGGCAAGAGGTTTGGGACGATCTATCAAGCATAAATGTTCATTCTCCTCAACCTCATCGGCTTCACAAATTAATAATCTTACAGCAGATTTAGAAGCTGCACGGCGTGAGAATGAGTATATGAGGTCGAGACAGCAAGAGTTAGAGTCTCTCTTAGAACGACAGTCTCATTTAGAGACGCGTTTGCAGGACCAACAGAGAGACCAAGAGGAAAGAATACGCAGTGAAGTGCAAGAGCAAGTGCAACGAGAGATGATGGTGCAAATGGAGCGTGTTATGTCGTTGCAACAGAATCCCCGTGGGCGAGGGAAAAAGAATAAATAAATTTTATCAATATTTCTGACTAGTTTTAATATCTAATTTTATACTTTTATAAGACATTGTTACTTGTTAATTGGGTATGTAATATGATACCATTGGTATTTTGTTTTTAAATTTTATGAAATTAGTATTTTTGATCTGTACGTTCGAATGTAAATAAAAATCGTTTGAACGTTGGTTCACACTGTAACAAACGTTCGAACGTAAATACAATTGAATCGTTCGAACGTTAAACTGACTAACGTTCGAACAAAAAACTTGCATTTGGACGCTCCTTCGTTTACATTCGAAATAACGTCCGAACATTAAACGCGCTACGTTTGAACATTTACGTTTACGTTCGAACAAATGTTCGAACGTTTATTGTAATTAACGTTCGGCCGCATTAACATTCGAACGTAAATATGATACGTTCGAACGATATACAACAAACGTCAACTTCTCTCATTCGAACGCCAATCGGTCGGGTATAACGTCCGAACGTTTAATTTTACGTCCGAACGTTATTTTCTGTGACAGTTCATAACCGTCACAAAAAAAGGAACGTTCGAACGTTGTACAGAACGGAACACTTCCAACCGTCACTAAAAATATTTTTTGTGACGGTTGAACAGTAAACCGTCACCAAATGTTTTCTGTGACGCACTTTAGGTGACGGTCATGGTGACGGTTTCAAACCGTCACCAAATATGTTTAGTGACGGTTTACCATTTTTTTGTGACAGTTTCCTCTGTCACAAAACACACATTCTGTTGTAGTGCTTACTACTTGTCTTAATAAAATTTCTTATTCATCCAAAAAAAAAAAAAATTCTTACATCTCAATTAAGAACAAGAACATGAAAACAAGCGCCAAAAAAAAAAAAAAAAAGCAAGCAAGCAACCAGGTCTCATTCACGTCCATGAAAATATTGCAATTTACACAACATACACTTGCATAACCACTGAACAACACTAAAGTCTCGTTTGTTTCGAGAAAACATTTCATCTCATCTTATCTTATCTCATCATTATAACTTTCTCAACTTCTAATATAAAATAAAATAAACAATTCAATTTTTTCAAATTTTAAAATAAAAATAATATTAAAAATATATTCTAACAATATTTTATTCAATTTTTTAATTTTAATCTCATTTCATCTCATCTCCGACAACAAACGAGCCCTTAAATTGATTGAGAAATTATTTGAGTGCCACAATATATAGCCCACAAAACATAAAACATAAAATAAAACGAAGGAACAAAGATGAAGATCTGGCAAGTATTACCTTCTACCCACTTTTTATATAGCCTGAAGCTCGACGGAGAGACAGAGACCCTGAACGAGAAACAGTGGGAATGAGAAAACAAAAACTCTACTCAACCTCCGGTTCTCTAACCGCACGCCACACTCGTCGTGGCCGAACCCGGTTCATGTCCACGTCACATCTCACTCGACTCGACGAAACGCATCTCCCTCTTCGAGCCGCATCTCCATCTTCGAGCCTCAGAACTCTCCCTCTCGAACCTCATACTTTTCTCTCTCAGGCCTTCTTTCTCACCCCGACGCCCTAACCCCAAAATCTCCCAAACCCTAGAAAATCTCCAAAATCTCCTCGGAACATCTAACTCGAAGACCTTCTCTCTCTCTCCCCCCTTCAGCCCCAAGCTGCTGGAGTGATGGAGCCTAACCTTTGAAGACTCATCTCCCTCACCCCCTTCAGTAGAAGAAATCTTCGTCAAAGGTATTTTTTTTCAATTCGTTTTAAATGTCTACCTTAAGACCCATCTCTCTCAGAATTTATGCATTATTTTTGGAGACACAGGGACCGATTCACCACAACCTTTTGAAGGCCCATCTCGCTCACCCCCTTCAGTTTGAAGAAATCTCCGTGAAAGGTAATTTTTGTTTCAAATTCGGTTGAAATGTCAACCTTTGTCAATGCTGCGTCTCTCTCTCTCTCTCTCAGAGTTTCTGCATTTTTTTTGGAGACACTTTAATGGGACTAACTACTCAGTCGCACATGTTTACACATTAAATTCTGGATTTTTTTTTCTACTCTGCGTCTGGATTCAAATGTTAATGGCCATGTATAATTTCTATGGTACAATGAACAAAAGCAAAAGCCGACTGAAAACCCTAGTATTATTTGTACTCCAAATAAAAAACCCTTTAGAAATTAGGTTACATCCCTTGTAAATTACATTTTATTTTTGTAAAAGCTCTCTGTTATGAACTATGTTAAGTGTTGAATGTAAAATAATTGCCAAGTAAACAGTTAGCAATTTGCCAAAATATTTTATGCTAGATAGTTTTGTTAGTTGTAGCTAAATCTTATGTATGTATTAATTTGTATTTTAGTAAATTATATGCCTCTTTTTGGCTGTTTAAAACACTTCTCTCATGATCTCATTGTATTTATGCTAATGTGTAGTTGAGGTCGGCTGCATATGTGACACAATTTTCTTTTTAGTTACTGGTCATCAAGTTACTGATAATTATTTCAATGATTCCACTATTTCCAAAAGGAAATTAAGGCAAGGACATTTCATCTTTGGAAACTTGCTAGTGCATTCCATTCATAATTTTGTGCAATAGAATATAGGTTTCTAATGGCAAAAGACTAGTAGCAGTATCATGAGATTGAACATGCAAAAGCAATATATTAATACAGAGATTGAAGACAAAAAAAACTTATAAATCAAACAAAACGGTACTGTGATAATCTATAATTTTTCTATCAGTAAGGCAGGCCAAGCATGTCTTAAACAAATTAATAACCTAAGAAATCTGACTCGCCCACAATCATATAGTTCATGCAAGATCCAAACAACTCAAACACAAGGGTTTTGAAAACACTCATTGCCTTCTTTTCACTCTCTGCAGTTTTCTAGTACAGAATATACAATAACTTGGTCTGTTTTGTTCAAATTATGCTGTTCATAACATAGTTGTTAAAATATTTACTTGATCATCCAGTCTCAGGGAAAAAACAAACTGATCATTTAGATTGTTTGCAATCTTCCTTTCTTGCTGTGCATTTCTATTTGCTCTGGCTACATGAGAACCTAGTAATGCATTTTCTTATCCCTGTTTGCTGTCAAAAGTTCCATAGCTTTCAGCTAAACCATGTTCAGTTTAATATAACTTAAATTTTTTTGGCTTATTTAGTTTTTTTTGTTATGCTATTCTTTATTGCTTAATCTTTATATTGCTAAAGCAGGAAACTTCGTCCATATTTTACCTGAGTTTTTTCAGATATTTTTTCTGTTCAGTTCTATATCACTTAATTTTTTCCGCTTATTTAGTTTTTTTTTTTTTTTTTGGTATGCTAAAGCAAGAATAGAAGTAAGGTTGGATCAATACTTATTTATTCGTCAGTTGTGGAGTTTAGATGGGATACCAAACCAGAGCCTGTTGAAATCTGGAATTTGGGATTGGATCTTTAAATTTTGGTAATTTTTAAGTTCACTTAGGTTTATCTAGAGAATGAGGTGATGGGCAGGTTCATATAATCATTTTGGGAATTGACTCAATTTGCATGCCTTGTTCTGTTTTGAAAGACAGAAACTTTTAAGAAATGTGTCCTCTTGCCCACAAAGAAGTTTGCTGTGTAGGATAGATTTTTGTATTTTCTTCAAGAAAATACCAGGAAGCTCCTTTTGCTTTATTGGTTAAGCTCCAACACGTTTTTATTCAGGGTCTCAGAAATGGTCTTTGCACTTTCTAGCCTTAGGGTTTTGTGTACAGACGTAGAGAAAGAATTAAGAACAAGTTAGGATCACAAAAGATAGGAAATTTAAACTATAGAATGTATGCCCCTTGAAACTTACTCTCCCTTCTATTTCAAGATTGTGCAGGAAGTTTTCCTTTGTATACGTCCCGTGTACTTGGGCTTTACTTATTCTTGGGAATAAATTTTCTTATTACTTATATAAAAAAAAAGTTGCAGCCTTTAGGAATTGAAGGATGACACTGTTGGGTTTAAAGGAAGTAGAAAACTTAGTTAACATATTGATTAAATTGCTGGAAGGGAATGCAATGATTATTCATTGGAAATTGGGGATGAAATCCTAATCCTTATTACCAAGCTTCTGAGACCCTGAATAAAAACGTGTAGGAGCTTAACCAATAAAGCAAAAGGAACTTCCTGGTATTTTCTTGAACAAAATGCAAAAATCTATCCTACACAGCAAACTTGGGTGTACACACACATACATGATAATAGCAATATTAAAAACTTCTTCAACTTTTGCTCTGGATTTTCAGCATTTATGATGAATCACATGACCTGGGAGACAAATGATTTTGAGTCATTTTTGGAGATTGATGTGAAGTTGAATCTCACACTTGAGGTTGTAATTATTCCCCTTAAGATTAACTTACATATAAAAAAAAATTACTTGGGTTGTGGCACATGCAGACAATTCTTCACTTTCTTCTTCTTTTTTTTTTTTGTTTTTTTTTTTTTTTTTGGGGGGGGGGGGTGTTGGTTCCATATGCTCGCATTAGGCACAATAAGATTGATTTTTGGAATCATTATAGGATCAGTGCATTGTGGAAAGAGAAATTTTGCTCTATCATATAACTTCTTCATTGAATCTAAATCTTACACCGGCTGTTATTGAGCTGAGGGTATGTATCCAAAGTTCATCTACTGCTTGCAAATTTACACACGTCCATTTACCATGATGCCTTTATCAGCTGTTGAGCATCCTGGAAATTTGTTAGCGATTCAATAATAATTTTAATTGCAGTTTTGTCTATTGCAACCTGCCAGTCTTAAATCAATCTTTCATGAAATATATGGTTGCCCATTATTGTAGACAACCAACATGATACAATAACATACAGATTTTGGCTAACAAAGTTTCATCACCTCATTTTTTATACCCTAGGTAATATCATGTGTATGTTTGGTGAGAATAACACCATTTTTTCAATGCAAATTTATTATCACTTTGGTTTATCGACAACCAAAAAATCAGTGGCATACATACAACATCAACAACCAAAAAACCCCACCAAATAGATCAAACAAACATCAAATCGTAGATCCATAAATACATAAACACATTTTTGAGTAGTGCTAGGAATGGAGAAATGAAACAAAAAGAGAAAAATAAAAACCCTTTTCTTTAATTTCTTACCCTTGTAAGACGGAATACGGTGGCTCTCGGCAGCGGTAAATACAATACCAGCGGATGACTGAAGCCGTGCGGAAATGGTGAATCTGGAGAAGCCGTACGGACCCGAGAATATTTCTTACACAGTGCCGGAGTGATGGAGCCACGCAGTTCCGGAGTGATGTAGCCACACGGGGCGGAGAGAGGGTGAGGCCGGCGAAAGAGCACGAGCTGGGGACTGGAGGGGATGCTAAATTTTGGGTTTGCCTTTGCCTATTCCAATGCTAATGCTCTAAGCAATTGCAAGATTGAGTCATTGGGGTTAAAAATTAATTTTTTAATAGATAAATTGGGGTTAAAAATTACAGGATTAAACTCTCAATATAGCCCCCACAGAGGGTCTAAACAGCCATGTCTATTGGGTACCAATGCTCCAGAATTTTCTATAGTGGCCAAGTCTCACCCTTAACAAACTTGAATTCACATTTCTATGTATGAGATGATGCCACTTGAGTTTCCTTGATTTAGAAATGGTCTTTGCACTTTCTAGCCTTAGGGTTTTGTGTACAGACGTAGAGAAAGAATTAAGAACAAGTTAGGATCACAAAATATAGGAAATTTAAACTTTAGAATGTATGCCCCTTGAAACTTACTCTCCCTTCTATTTCAAGATTGTGCAGGAAGTTTTCCTTTGTATACGTCCCGTGTACTTGGGCTTTGCTTATTCTTGGGAATAAATTTTCTTATTACTTATATAAAAAAAAAAGATGCAGCCTTTAGGAATTGAAGGATGGCACTGTTGGGTTTAAAGGAAGTAGAAAACTTAGTTAACATATTGATTAAACTGCTGGAAGGGAATGCAATGATTATTCATTGGAAATTGGGGATGAAATCCTAATCCTTATTACCAACTATTGGTGGCAACAGATGCATTGTAGGGCAATCAGATTTGAGATTTGAAGGTTTTTGCTGTGGCAGACCTTGAGGAGGGGGTTTACAATACTTTTTCGTCGAGTTTCTTGATGAACTTAGTGAACGGCAAGCTGAGAAGGGTGCTGACTTGGGAGAAAAAATAGCGTGTGCTCCTGGCAGCTGCTAGGGTTTTATAAGGGTTAACCTGGCGTGCAGACCAGTTCTGGAACTCCAGTAATTGGGAGTTTTCTATTTCTGAGTTCAAATAAGTTTATTTCTGAAGCTTTTTGAGAGACGTTAGACCTGCTTTTAGGGCTTCTAGTCCTAAAACTCTGGTTTACAAGCTGTCTTAGTTTAAGATACTTTGCCTATGGAACACAAGACCTAATGGAAGTCAATTTGGAACATCTTTTCTACCTGCCTTCCATAACAGATGATTAATTGAATAAAAACAATCCGTACCTAAAGATCTTTTTTTTTTTTTATCGGTAAACAAGATTTTATTGATCATTAGGGAAGAGCCCAAGTACACGGGAATGACAACCCTAAGAATCTCGTAGCAGCCATGTGTCAACATTAAAAAAAATACCAATTTAGAGTTCTACGTACTTGGGTATGACAACCCATGACAAACTTAAGGGATGCAAAGTGTTTTTAAGGGGTGGCTGTGTCCAATCATGGAGATCTTCATTAGGGGCAAAAGATGACTTGGTATTCATATGAATCTTGGTTCTTATGAATTGTTGTGGGCTTTGTTTGATATTAGTGAACAAGTCATTCGATGAGAATGCTAAGTTTCAGTCATTGATGTAGGGCTGTCCAGCTGCACCAAATATGATTGCTTTTGATTTGTTGGGTTTTCATGTTTCTGCAGAGTCTATTTCATTCTTTATACCAAGAGGTAGTAGAAGAATCAGACTTCTATGAAACACTGTGCCAATCCCACAAAATCCTTGAAATACATGCTGCGGCATTGCTGTACACAATGTGAAAAGAAAATACAGCCTGATTTTATGTCATTATGCTTGTTTGTGTTGAAAAATCTTTCTTCAATATTAAGTTTTAGACCTGCATGTGATGGATATTTCGTTGGTTGGTCATGGTCTTTTATGTAGATGCCAGTTTTGCAGTATTTGCTGATCTTTTGTACATACATGCGTTTTTTTTTTCTCTCGAATGGATTACTAATTTTGGGAATAACATTATGCATGATCACTTTTTCAGGACTTCGTATCTTTGCCTTTTCTTTTATTCATATGGCGGATCCGGGTGAAAATCAACAGCCTGAACAAGGTACATGTCTTTTTCTTTTGTGGTTTCTTCTCTTTGTTTGCATCCTCACGAATTGGATCTTCTTGTTCCTCTTTTGTTTTTGTGGCTATTGGCTATTTTTATTCCAGCAATTTTTCCAATCCTTCGTATTTTCAGTCTGCAACTTCTTTAGGAAGCCATCACGGAACAAAAACATCAGAAATGTTGAAATCCCTGCCCAAGCAAGCAGTCCACAATGGCTGCTTGCTGCTCAACCCTTAGCGCCTAACTACCTATTGAATGCAATGATAAATGCATTCATACGTGAAGCAATGCATCTATAAATTGAAGTTTCAGGCGAGAGCTTCAGATACACCCAAGGAGAAAAGAAAAGAGAGAGAGCCGAGAGAGCTCTGAAAGAAAAGAAGAGAGTTGAGTTGAGTGGAGTGTGATCCTCCTCCTCTGTAATATTTTCTTGTGTTCCACTATTTATTAGTGAAGCTCTTTTCTGTGGATGTTGGCAGTTGCCGAACCACGTTAAATTCTTGGTGTCACTGAGTGCATGAGTGTACTCTTTTATTACCGCTTTTATCCCTTCCGCTGTGTTGATTCCCCCAACAAGAAAGCGAACAGTTGTTGAAGATGAAGAGGAGGATTCAAAAATGGAAACCTCATTCTTACACACCGAGAAGAAAACCTTAAAGCCCAAGAGTAAGCTGTACTTCTGTGCTGGATCCTCTAAGCACAATACATCAACGTCTGCTGAAGCGAAAAAGGAATCTGAGACACCAATTTTTCAGTTTGAGTCTTCAAAGGAAATTCAAGTTGAACATGATAGCAGAGCAACAGCGACGCTAGAAACTGAGACTGAGTTCTCAAGAGATGCTCGTGCATTGCGTGAGAAAGCTCTTAAGCAAGCAGATGAGGCTTTGAAGGGGAAAGGAAAGAGCTCTGGGGATGAAAAGCTTTATAAAGGGATCCATGGGTATACTGATTATAAGGCTGGGTTCCGAAGAGAGCAGACAGTTGCCAGCGAGAAAGCTGGTGGGGCACATGGGCCTTTGAGGGCTTCTGCTCACATAAGAGTTTCAGCACGATTTGATTATCAGCCGGACATATGTAAGGATTACAAAGAGACTGGTTACTGTGGGTATGGAGATTCATGTAAGTTTATGCATGATCGAGGGGATTACAAGTCTGGATGGCAGTTGGAGAAGGATTGGGAGGAAGCAGAGAAAGCAAGGAAGAGAAATCTAGCTTTGGGAGTAGATGACGTGGATGATGGGGGTGCAGATCCTGGTGAGGAAGATGATGAAGATTCTTTGTCGTTTGCATGTTTCATTTGTAGGCAGCCTTTTGTTGATCTTGTTGTTACCAAGTGCAAGCACTATTTCTGTGAGCATTGTGCATTAAAGGTACCTCATCTATACCAATCTATGGTTCTGGAGCATAATCGGTTTACTGTTTGTGGATTTAAGATGGCTTTATTCCTTAAAGAAGAAAAAACATTGAATCATTAACAAAAAGCTAGGCAACCTTCCAAATTTAAGAAGAATCGTACCATACAAAATTGTGGTTTATGAAACATGACACAATATAGGCTTGTGAAAAAGTTCTATTACTGCTTCTGTCCCCCAACACACACATGCATGCTTATGTACACCACTAAACTTGTAGATG
Source organism: Juglans mandshurica (assembly GCA_022457165.1). NCBI lineage: Eukaryota > Viridiplantae > Streptophyta > Magnoliopsida > Fagales > Juglandaceae > Juglans > Juglans mandshurica. The sequence goes on along the minus strand of CM039620.1, from coordinate 26,074,451 downwards.
AGTAGAGTTGCCATTTGAGGAATGATGTAGATTAATGATGCAATCAAGTTCAATGAGTGAATTTCACAGCAAAATGCTGATTAGAAGGGTTTCATTCACACACAAAAGTTGAGCTGGTTAAGTTTGAGGATAAATTTAGGGTTTCATGATTTGTTTTTAAAGTTTTATGTTGGGTTTCAGTTAGACCTATTTTGCATAGGTCTAGAAGTGGGTTTAAACATTGCCTTTGGGTTTCTTTTTTATTAGACACATAATAGTTGTCAAGTTTGTCTGAATAACTCGATGCTTTGGATTTTTCAACTTATTTCTCATTGCATTACTTAAAAGCAGGTGTCTTCTGTAATTGATAGTTTTTATTGGAGGGTGTAATTTGGGTTTTGTTAGTTTCTTTGGGGTTTCAATTCTGAGCCGATTGCTTGTGAAGTTTAGACTAGCCTTGTTCTGCAGAATGTCAAGTCTGCAACTTCAGGCATGTGATCTAAGTGTTTGTTGGGTTCAACAAATCTTTTTTCGGCTTAGAATCCCAGGTTCAACAGCTAACTGATGCCATGAAAACTTTTATTATGAAGCCCTAGCAAAATTGATTAGGCAACTGCTGATACTGAAAGTAAACTGCATTGCTGTAATAACTCTCTTAATGATATATCATCATTTTGGTGTTTTTCTTTTTTGGCCTTGGTTCTGTGCTTGAGCATCACAGAGTACCGTTTTAAAATATGTCCCTGTGGTTACATAGTTGCCCTTCTGTCCTTCATTCAGTAGTGTAATTGAAATTTTGTTCTTTTCATTTTCAGCATCATGCGAAGAACAAGAAATGCTTTGTCTGCAACAAGCCAACGCTTGGGATTTTCAATACTGCTCTCGAAATTCGTAAGAGGATGGCTGCAGAGAATAAATGAGGGTTGCTCAATGGTGATCTTTGCTTTGTAACCTTGTTGGAATGAGCTTTTTCTTTGTTTGTTGGTTAGTGTTGAGAGAGAAAGTTCATTCATCGGTCTCTTTTTGTTTTTTCCCATCAATGTTCCATACCCTATCATAAATTCTCAATCAACTGATTATTTCCCTTCACCTTTTTTTCTTTGAGAATGGCTATACATCAGCCTTTAGCCGCAGCACACCTCGCATATGTTTTTTTTTTTTTTTTTACACAATGCATTGAGTGTGCAGCGGCTATGGGCTGATGTAAATATATTTTCGTTTTCTTTTGGCCAAGTTATGACGAAGCTTTGATTGAGCATGTAATACCCTGATACGTTTCTCTCAGAAATATCAAATGTTTTTAGTAAATGTTAGTCGATGTTGAGCAACACAAGCTACATTGAAAAGTAAGATATTTGGCCATTTACATGAAACAGATGAGTAACACATACAAATGAGAGTAGGATGTTATCTATTTACAAGGAACACGTATGCAAAATCGAATAGAACATGTAAAACTCCACAATTCAATTTACTGATTTGCTTGGTTTATATACTAGGGTTGGCATCCTAGTGAATATGTTTATCATACTCCAGTCATTATCTCCTTGGTTGCTAAACTGCTGTTGTTCAAGTCACTGTCGTCATTCCACGTGTGTGGAGATGGTGAAGTCAAAAGCGGCTACGGTAGGTTCTTTTGTTCTCTTACTCTCCGAACATCCATCTTTGTATGTTGCCTTAAAACCCCGTTCACAGCCTTCAGGTAGCTGCTCGAGTCATGGTCTCTGAGGATCGTACCGTCTGAACTGTAGGCGGTGGGATCGCTTAGTGTCTCTAGGGGGTGGGGACTATTTAGGAAGGCTGCAAGGGCATTTGTAGAGTATCCACATTGATTCTTGTCCAAGGCATATAGAGCACTACCTGGAGGGAGTAAAAGGTGAGGAGGAGATGACTTCTCATCAAGTTGCAAAATGAATAGTTTGCCCAGAGGAGAGTACAATAGCTTCTGCATAAACATGGGATAGGGAAAAGGTCAATGAGAAAACCAAAAATTCATAGCTCCAAATTCAACATTTAACAAATTCCAAGATTATTAATTTTGAATTTGAACTGGAAAGATGATAGAGAATGATCAAGATGCTGCTTACATTTTTTATCAAACAAGAATGCGAGCGAAAGGCACCATTTAAACGCTTCAGGACTGTGGCAACATGGTTAGGGTAGTTGCAGGAAAAGGCTCTAGGAACAATATCTCTATGCATCATTGCGCAGTGAATGTGGCTCTCATCCAAACCCAGCTCATCAAGTATGTTTTGGCCTCCACAGAACACAAACGGTGAGCCGAACGGAGAGTGGAGGGTTTGACAACCTTCCTGGTCAGTAGCATCAAGTTGACCAAAAGAGAGAGACTACCCCCAATAGAGTGACCAGTAAATTGAAGTTTTGCACGTTCTCCATATTTGTTCAAGTGCTCAACTATTTCTGGCATGAATTGCTCATATATTCCCTTTGCAGCTTCATAAATTCCTCTATGAACAAGCACATATGTACCCTGTATCCACCAGTACAGGTATTCACGGTTGTGTCTCATTGTATGTACGGTACACGAATTAATAAACTGATTGGAGGAGATTGTTACCTCAAATTTGGTTGGTTAAAAGAAAAGGTTTGCTTGCCAAGAAGCCAAGGAGTCTGATCCCCGCAATTCACAAGAAAAAATTCTTCATTGTCGGATTCAGTTGTTATAAAAAAAAGAAAATCAATGGCCTATTGTTCTTCTGTGATGAATAGCTGAAGCAGGAATTACCTGAATCACAAAGCAGCGTGTGTACGTGCTTAAATCATCACAAATAAACCATTCACAAGGTGATGAATGGAGTGACTAAAGATCCTTTGTTGCCTCCTGTTTTTCCCTCTCTCCAGCTGCAACCATTGCTGTCATTGTTGAAGCAGCCATGCAAGCAGCCATTTCTGGCTTATATAATCGGGGGGAAATTTCTCCGTCCTCTTGTGGCTGACCTCTAGTTGACTCCTCGTCATCACCCTCCTCCTGTGATTCAAAACCAAGGGACAAAAGACTCTTTGTACGTGATTGGACATAAGAAGCAGCTGATGCCGCAATCTCATAAGCAACAGATCGGTGGATAACTTCTTCTCAGAGGCCACATCTTTCTCAGAACTGAATTCACTTGCTGCTTCTAAGGCAGCTTGGGGTATGGCAGTGGAATCCTCATCAAGTTTTGCTTTAATTGCGGTTACCTCTGCTTTCTTCTCCAATGAAGATGTGACGAAATGTGTTAGAGACCACCCGACAGTCATCACAGTATTTTCCTCAAGCCAGCTTAGATCACTACTCAACAATGCACAGCCAGCAGAATAAAGAATATTCTAGAATAAAATAATTGTAATTTTGTTACGGATTGTCTGTACAAATTAGTTCGAAAAGATTCTTTTGTAGTTACTATAAATAGAAGGCTATGTACACTGCAATACACATGATGAATATACATAATTCTTTCCCAACTCTCTGCCTTGCTTGCCTTACTACATTCTGATTCTACCATAACTGTTATGGCATCAAGAGCCATCCATGGCCTCCGAGAAAACTGATCCCCCTCCTATCAATACCAATATGAACCCTAAAGACCCTTCCAGCCCCTACTTCCTTAATCCAAACGATGGCCCTGGAACCCTACTTACCACTCATCTCCTCACAGCAGACAACTACCATTCTTGGGCTTGCACCATTAGAAAATCTCTTCGAATCAAGAAGAAACTGGGCTTCATTGATGGTACGATTCATGAACCTACTACCCCAAACTCTCCTTTGTTAGAACCATGGCTTGAATGTAAGGACATGGTTGTAACTTGGATTCAAAATGCAATGTCCCTTGAACTCAAAAACAGTGTTGTGTATGTTGACACTGCTCATGCCCTATGGCTTGAGTTAGAACAACGTTTTGCACAAAACAATGGCCCATGGATTTATGAATTGAAACAATCCATCCATTCTCTTACTCAAGGGGATGACTCTGTTAGTCTCTATTTCTCAAAATTAAAAAGTTTATTTGATGAACTTCTTAATTTTGAAATCATTCCATCTTGTGCATGTGGTGCTGCAACCTGTCATTGCAAACCAACATGACTGGATGATGAAGTTCCTCATGGGACTTAATGATTCTTTCACCAATATCATAGCTCAAATAATTCTTCTTAAACCCACCCCCATCTTGAGTGAGGTTTATGCCCTTGTTCAACAAGAAGAGAAGCGTAAACAGATTTCAACAACTTCCCCTAGTCTTCATGACACTCTTGCTATGGCTACTAAAACCTATTTTTCATCCAATCGAGATAGCCCCAAACAGTTTGGTTCTCAAAGGCGAGAGAAATGTTTTTGCTCCTTTTGCAAAATCTCTGGGCACTCTTTGGACAAATGTTTCAAAGCCAATCCACACCTTGAAAAACCCACATGCACCCATTGCAGCCTTGTTGGTCACATTGTTGACAGATGCTACAAACTACATGGCTATCCACCAGGCCATAAATTGGCTACTCGAAACAAAGTTTATGATCCATCAGCTAATCAAATTAGCCTTTCCACCCGAGAACAGATCACTGAGAACTCACAAGCTGCTCTTACTAAAGAGCAATATCAGCATCTCGTTACTTTGCTCCAATCTCAAGCTACATAGCAGGCTGCTAAACAAGTTCAGCCCCTTGATTCATATAATTGTACCTCTGCCACTACTATGTTTGGTATTTTTTCTTGTTTCTCAGCTTCTCGCATGGCATCAGCCTCTTCACAGTATTTTCCATGGATCATTGACATGGGTGCAACAGATCACATGATTTGTTGCACCTCAATTTATACCTCTTTATCCACCAAAGTTGATTTTCAAGTTAAATTCTCCAATGGCAATCATGCTGCTGTTACTCACAAAGGAACTGTTCAACTCAATCAAAATCTCATTCTCAAGGATGTCTTATGCATCCCATCCTTTAAGTTCAACCTTCTCTCTGCCAAGAAATTAATTCACAACCTTAACTGCTGCTTTATTTTTTTTACTAATGCATGTTATGTGCAGGACCTTTTCTCTTGGAGCACGATTGGGAAGGGTGAGGCTCACAATGGTTTATACAATCTGCAGTTGACAGACGTGTCTCCCACTGCCCTCTCATCTATCCTTTCTAGATTCCCACAAAATTCCACCCACTTTTCTGCTTCTGTCGTCTCTGATTACAATTTATGGCATTGTAGAATAGGTCATTTATCAGACTCACATTTATCTTTGTTACAACAATATTTACCAAATATGAAAGTTATGCATCATAATGTCCCTTATTCTATTTGTCATTTCTCCAAACACCACCGTTTACCTTTTCCTGTTAGTACCCACCTTGCATCAAAACCATTTGATCTTGTTCATTGTGACATTTGGGGACCTTGTTCCCAAATGGCACATGATAGATCTAAATATTTTTTAACAATCGTTGATGACTTCTCAAGATCAACATGGGTCTATTTAATGAACAACAAATCTCAAACCAGAAACTTCATGCAATCTTTTTGTTCTCTAGTTCAAACTCAATTCCACACCAACATTAAAGTAATTCAAACTGATAATGGAAATGAATTTGCAATGACCAATTTTTACATGCAACAAGGGATAATCCACCAAAAAAATTGTGTTGAGAGCCCCCAACAAAATGGGATTGTTGAAAGAAAACATCAACATATTTTAAACGTTTCCCAAGCCTTAAAATTTCAATTTGGAATTCCCACATCCTTTTGGAATGAATGCATCCTAACTGCCACATATCTTATCAACAGAACACATTCTCCCAATTTACAAATTTGACACCATATGAACTTCTATTCCAAGTCAAACCAACCTACACTCATTTAAGAAACTTCGGTTGTCATTGCTATGCCTCAACTTTAAAAAACAATTGCCACAAATTTGATTTTAGAGCCAAAGCCTGCATCCTTCTTGGCTATCCCTTTGGCATTAAAGGGTACAAATTACTTGATCTAGAGAGTAAATCTGTTTTTCACTCAAGAGATGTTGTTTTTTATGAGCATCTTTTTCCCTACAAAAATGTCATTTCCACGCATGAGTCACAAATCTCCCCTTCACTGCAATTCCCTTCTCTGGTTCCAGAAACTATTAATTCTTTCCCTCTTTATCAAAATGATCTCATACCAGACCACCCGACAGCTCCAATCCTCCCTCAATTTGACCCCATACCTAACAACATTCCCTCCCCAACTATTTCTCACTCTGAACCCATACCAGACAACACAATAGCTCCAACTTTTCCTCAATCTGAACCCATACCAGATCACCTACCATCTTCCACTCTTTCTCAAATTGACCCCATACCAGAAAATTTACCATCACAGCAGCCTGCATCTACATCTTCTTATGAAGACATCTCTTCACAAAACCAACCTCCACCCCAACGACCACACAGACTAAAGAAACCCCCCTCTTACCTTCATGACTACTACTATCAACAACTTACCATGCCCACTGCTTCTCTATCAAGCTCCAAGTAAAAGGTAATTCCATTTCTCACCATCTTTATCCAATAAACTATGTTTTATGCCATGATAAATTATCATCCAAACATGCTGCCTTTGCCACTTCCATTCTTACTCACGCTGAACCACACACTTATGCACAAGCTGTGAAAAGTCTAGATTGGCGCAAAGCAATGGATAATGAAATTGCAGCTTTGGAACTGAATAAAACTTGGGATATCATTGATCTGCCTATTGGAAAGAAGGCTATTGGTTCACAATGGGTCTACAAAATTAAATACAACTCAGATGGGACAATTGAGAGGCATAAGGCACGCTTAGTTGCCAAGGGTTATACTCAAGAGGAGGGACTGGATTATCATGAAACTTTTTCACCCGTTGCCAAACTTGTGACAGTTAAAACTCTTCTAGCTGTGGCTGCTGTCAAAGGTTGGATTCTCCAACAATTTGACGTTAATAACGCCTTCCTACATGGTGATTTGGAGGAAGAGGTATACATGAAGATACCTCCGGGCTATTCCATTCAAAGTCCCAACAAAGTTTGCAAGTTGAACAAGAGTTTATATGGCCTTAAACAGGCATCCCAACCATGGTATGCCAAATTCTCTTCTTCCTTGTTACACTTTGGTTTTACTCAATCCCGTGCTGATTATAGTCTATTTACCAAAAGGAATGGTACATCTTTTATCGCATTACTCGTATATGTTGATGATATAGTTGTGGCTTCAAATAATTCTCATGAAATTTCTGCACTCAAAGTTTTTCTTGAATCAAGATTCAAAATTAAAGACCTCGGTACACTCAAGTAATTTCTCGGATTAGAGGTAGCTAGAACTTCAAATGGGATTCAATTATACCAAAGGAAATACGCTCTTGACATATTACATGATTCTGGTTTGATTGGTTGCAAACCTAGCTTAATTCCTATGGACCCGAATCTCAAATTCAGCAAAGATGAAGGCAAGCTACTTCATGATCCATCTGAGTTCAGAAGGCTCATTGGACGTCTCCTTTACCTCAGCATCACACGACCTGACTTGTCATTTTCAGTTAACTTGCTCAGCCAATACATGAGTTCTCCTCGAGTCCCTCATCTTCAAGCTGCACACAAAATTCTGCGCTATGTGAAGAAGTCACCTGGCCAAGGGTTATTTTTCCCATCATCTTCAATCTGCCAGCTCACCTCCTACTGTGATTCTGATTGGGCTTCATGTCCTGATACAAGGAGGTCAACCACAGGTTATTGTGTGTTCCTTGGTAAGTTCCTCATCTCATGGAAATGCAAGAAACAATCAACTGTATCTCGCAGTTCCGCTGAAGCAGAATATCGTTCCATGGCTGCTGCATTGTATGAGCTTGTTTGGTTAAGATTTTTACTTGCTGACCTCATGGTTTCTCATACTCAGCCAGCCATTCTTCACTGTGACAGTAAGTCTGCCCTCTATATTGCCTCAAATCTTGTTTTTCATGAGAGGACCAAACATATTAAATTAGATTGTCATCTAATTCGAGATAAAATTCAAGAAGGTCTCATTGTCACTGCATACACACCATCTACTTCATAGTTGGCGGACATACTTACTAAAGCTCTTCATTCTCCATCCTTTTATTTTCTTTTGCTCAAGATGGGAGTAATTGACATACACTCTCCATCTTGTGGGGGGATGTTAGAGACCACCCGACAGTCATCATAGTATTTTCCTCAAGCCAGCTCAGATCACCACTCAACAATGCACAGCCAGCAGAATAAAGAAGATTCTAGAATAAAAGAATTGTAATTCTGTTATGGATTGTCTGTACAAATTAGTTAGAAAAGATTCTTTTGTAGTTACTATAAATAGAAGGCTATGTACACTGCAATACGCATGATGAATATACAGAATTCTTTCCCAACTCTCTGCCTTGCTTGCCTTACTACATTCTGATTCTACCATAACTGTTAAAATGCAAGCCATAATATTTTCTCAGATCTTTTGCCTGCATATATCAGTGGGATCAAGTTATTTCTTTATGCGAACCATACTTGACTATATATATATATATATATATATATATATATATATATATATATATATATATATATATGAAAAACAATCGAAACAATTAACAAAAATTGAAGAAACCCCATCTGAAAGAAGCAGAATAAGGTACCTTGATCTCTGGTATCACATAAGCCATGTTGCACAAAAACGCAAACTGAGAAAACAGCTTTGTATCAGACCATGGCACTCGAGCCAGAAGTCTCGAGAATGATTCACGATTATATCTTACACCTCCTCTGCCTTCTTCTTCTGAACTATAATTGATGGCACAACCGCCTTCATCTTCGCCACTATCACACTCACCAATGTCACACTCTTCACCAGTCACATCTTCATCCTCACCCTCATTATGCTGCCGATTTTTCCAATGACTTCTTATTTCCAGTAACCTCTCCATCCAATTCGATCTCTTTATCCCGGCCTCTCCTTCACCACACTCCACTGGGTTCTCCATTATATTCATATCCTTTTCCACTACATTCATGTCCTTACTTGTCTACGGATCAAACAAAAATGATCGAACGGAGCTTGGGAAGATGGTACTAGGCAATTGAAATAATGGGAAAATTCCCATAGAACGATTGCTCTTGAGTTTTGGTTGTGTAGCTGTGGCTTGGATGCGATTGTTGGAGTGAAAAAAGTGGTTATCAGAGTAGGATCTTCGGATGCAGGCTCCATTGCAAAGGTCCTTGCTAGAGCGTGAGTGGCGAAGGCCCCTCATGTGCTCTTTGAAGAACATGTCTTCCGAGGCTGCAGCAACCCTTGGAGACGTTGGAATAGTCAATAAGGTGCATGCCATGGCTTGTAGAATTGAATATCTTTCAGCAGATTAATGCTAGCAGAATTGTTGCTGGTGCAGAAGCTTTAATCTTTACCACTTGGCCGGATGGACTGAATTAATGTCATCAAACTCTTTCAGAATAATATTGCAAACGATCCTGCAGCCACAAAGGGGGAGGAGTCCAGCAGAGAACTCAAAAATCCTTTGGATTTTTTTCATTTATTTTTGGTGGAGTTCTTGAAAACAGATGGACTTAGGGCGATGGTCCTTATAAGGACGTACAGTATAGGGAACTACGGATCCCTTGATAACAACGAGAAACAACGAGAACATTAAATGTCAAAATTTGCAACAAGTCAGTATACCAACAAAGTTGGACTCTGTACATTATAATCACATTATAATGCAACTACAATTTCCTATCTGCATAATTCTTTACTATTAATTTAAAAAAATGCTATTTGTAATTGAGAAAAACTTATTAAAAATTTATTTCTCCACATGTCAGTTATTGATATGCTAAAAATTATAAAATTTGAAATTCAAAATTTAAATTTAAAAACAAAACTGACAAAATGAATATTATAATTAAAAATATAAGTAAAAGTTGTAAGTATATATAGCACTACTCATTAATTTATCATCTAAACAAAATGATACCAATTTTTTTGACCATTAAAACCAGCATATATATATATATATATATATATATATATATATATATATATATATATACACACACCTAGCCACTACGTACTTTCAGTTTTGACGTCCCAATGAATGCAACTTTTATGCCAATACTGAACACCCATGCCATGCATCATGGTAATTATCATCGTCGTTAAATTCAATATTACAATTCATTTCAGCTACTTCCTCCTCAAAATGATCTTTTGCCGTGTCATTATTCGACCCCAACATGCATGCATGCAGCTCACCATAATCTTACATATATACTTGCTAGGTTGTAATTCAGCCAAAGATCAGAAGATCGAAGTGCCACAATCTGTTAATCTATTTAAACATAATGGCTTTTTTTTTTTTTTGTTAAGTAATATTAGATACAGTTTTAAGAATGCAAAAATTGCACATTAAAAATTACTACAGATATAAAGAGATTATACAAAATAAACCCACAAACTAATGTAGCTTCATAAAATATATATATTAGATCTACTTTATAATAAAAATAACTTTACAATATAGCGTACCCTAGTTAATTAGGTAAATCCTCGAATTCTTAGCCTGTTAATTAGGAAAATCAATCAGCATAATTTTTTCCTTGAAATTTACGGACACTAGCTGTTTGTTAGCTTGGAATAAGTAATATTCATTGCCACGCGTGCGTACGTACATCGGCAGTGTCGAGAATTCAATATTGAGGTCTTTGCTTAGAACCGACATTGTGGTAAGCCAACCAACCAAACAAACAAAAAAAAAAAAAAACGAGAACTTGAAAAGGTAGATTCCAATGTAAAGTAAGCTGATGCCATCTTATTTAATTTGATGAGTCAAAAACAAAGAAATAAAGAACGGGAAGAATGATATCATCATTATCAAGGGTTTAACATGCAGTTATGGTTGGGACCCACCAAAATTTTGACCCACTTGCATGTGTGCCATGTGGAGTAGTCAGATTATAATCATGTAATCCCATGGCTTTTACGGCCATTTATAATTACCTGAAAATTATTATTTTTTTTTTCAAAATTTATTTTTTCCTATGAAAAAATAGGAATAATTATATAAATTTTAAACGACTTTTAATCCAGAAAAATACTTTGTTCAATTAAAAAAAAATCTTTAGGCATTGGCATATATAGCTTGAGATAGCTTATCACCTGAATTTGTCGATTTTCTTATATAAGTTTTTTTAAAAAATGCTTAATAAAAAAAATTATATAAAATATTTCACAGATAATATAAAAGAAGATGAATAAACTCCAACACTACAAGAAATCTGGCATTTTTCAACGCTCAAAATCGTCGCAAATACCTTTTAGAATCGCTGCATTTGATCATTTTCGGCGATTTATAAATCGCTGCAGGTTCGCCGCAATCCTAAAGCCATTTTTTATCAATTTCGGCGTTAGGCAAAAATCGTCACAAAAAACTACTATTTCCGGTGATTTTAGTCTGCCAGAAATGTTCAAAAAATCAACAGAAATGGTCTTCCGGTTTACCTTTAAAATCGCTGAGAACTACTATGTCCGGCGATATGTATCGTCACAAAAACTTAATAAATCGCCGCAAATAACTTATTATTTTTCTCAACGATTTAAAATTATCGCCATTATGAAGTATTTCCAGCGGGTAAGTTTTGCCGCAAAAAATTATTTTTGGCGATTTCATGTCGCCGCAAATATATTTCTGCTATGAAAAAATTATTTTCAGCGAGCAAAACTCGTCGGACAAGATGTTTCAGAAAATTAAAAAAAAAATGCACAAAACAGTATAGAGAAAATATTATACACATCCAAGTTTTGCAAGCTTCACAATTTTAGCTTACACTATGGATTTCCCTAATATTCTTTTTACATACTCAAAAAAGATCCAAAGTCTATAGTAACTTAAATAAAGAACCCAAGATCTATAGTAACTATACTAAGACTATACTAAGAACTGCACCAAAACTAATCCCAGACTTGTTGAAAGGGAAAAAACAGAGTTGGGCAAGATCATTGAACTTAACAACAAAATACTTTAAAAAAACTTATTTACAAGAATGCTAAATAAAATTTGCCAATTAACAACAAAATTAATGTAACTTAATTAACTAGCTTTTTGTAGATTTTATTTTCTTTTCTTGCCAACAATCACATTGCAATAAATCAGTAGATTTAATTCTCTGTTCTCTTAACATTTCAACCTCTTATTTTTCATTTTCTCTTTTTTTATTCAATCCCTCCATCTCAACCTCAAGAGGTGATATGAGAAGTACCAAGTGAACTCAAATTTCAACCAAAACTAGCTCTATGCAAAAATTGTATGTTCTTGCTCAAAAAAGCAATTGCACAAGTGAGAAGCACAAAACTTAACTTACAAATGATGTAAAAACTAATAACAAGTGTCACCAAGCAAGTAAAATATCTGAGATGTAAAAACTGATATATAAGAAACCAAGCCAAATAACAAATAATTCATCAATGAGGGCCCTATTTTGCCAGCTTTAGCAGGTTTAAGGCTTGAAATATACTTCCTGAAACAATGGATATAAATGTCTAAGGTCATGAATAAAAGCAAGGCAAATAATGCACACACATTTGTAAAGCATAAACAAGGTTTGAATCTACCAAAGGAACCCAATGATCCTAAAACTTGACTAAAACAGAACACGAGCCTGGATGTGAAACTCATCAGGTGATTAAGCATTGCCAACTTGATGAAAAACTTATTGATTAGGAAATGTGTATATTTTGGAAAAGAAGATATTTTCCCCTTATGTAATAAACCATAATTTATCATCATACCCACTCATCATTATATGGTATTAGATGATTGATTAACAAGTAGAAAATAACAAAAACATTTCTCAAACATTTAATATCACCCTATGGAATAATGAGAGGATGATAAATGAATGGAAGATGAAAAAATCAGCTGGTCATTTATTTTCAGTTGAAGAATACTTACATTTTATCATATGTAATTAAAACATATAACCAAAAAACTGGTATACAGTGATAAGATAGGAGTATCTGTTGCTAGGCATAGGTTATTTCTGCCTTGGGGTATTATTATAGAACCAATCAGGCAAGCGAAGATGAACGTGAGAAAGCTTTCAGGAATGGGCAGATCAAGTTTGTGAAGAGGGAAGGCAAAGGGCCGGGTTGCACATATATTATATAAATTTCCTAATGAATTTCAATATTGGACTGAGGAGGGTGCTGAGTAAATTGTGAATAAGGTTATCTGAGGAAAACTTCGTAATGTTTCTTAATGAATGGAAGGGCATTATCATATTCAAACAAAAAAAAGGGAAGGAAAAAACTAATGTAATAGTAATATATATTAAGCTGGTGCATGTGTTTAACAGATTTGCATGGAAATTAATCAATGAAATGTATTTACTAGACAGATCTGAAGGGCAATAGTTCATTTTATAGTCAATATAATATATTAACTCCTATATATATATATATATATATATATATGAGTACTTAAATAACTTTTCTTCTGACACTATCCGTTTGTCAGAAGAAAAAGGATCACTCCCGACTATTTCATAAAGTCACTATACTCTCAAGTACTTCAACCAATTCAAATTTCAAAGACAAAACTATGTTTCTAATAGAAGCGGCCATTGTAAACTTTCCCATAATATAATGCTTTTTAATATACTGGCAGAAGCAAGTCAGGTCTACAGACAATGCTTCCAGCATAGTTTGATGATTTTTCCAGCTTCCTTTTTTTCTTTTGGTATTTTGCAGGTCTGAACAGGAGTGGCAAGAGCTGCAGGCTAAGGTGGGTGAATTATCTCAGGCCTGGTCTCAAGAGGGGCCAATTAACACCTCAAGAGAAAGGCATCATTATTGAGCTGCATGCTCTACTAGCAACCAAGTTAAATGAGTTTGTGTTATATGGAGTACCATTACATGACAACACACCAATTCAGTATGTACCTTCCATGTATAGAGCCATATTTATAAAAATCCTGTCAAATACAATAAATACAAAGCACTTTCCTTACCTACTCTTCACTTAGCGAAAATCAACTGCAAAGCACAACCTCAACCCATTTAACTTCTCTCCATACTTGGCACTAAGCCAAAACTATGAAACTCCTCATTTCAAGCATTCTAAAGGAATTCATGAAAATGACTAATAGCATGCTTGCTGTCCAATAAAGGCCATTATTCTTTCAGACATGAAAGATATATGAAGATCGTGGGTTAAGAATGTACAAATGATAGGAATTGACTTAGAAATGGAAGAGAGCAAGGAAGTATAAAAAATCTGGAAATTTCACTATTGAAATGGCATTTGACAACTTGTTAGTAACTTGTTGTTACCAAAATTAAATGAACTAATAAAGCTCACAAGATGGCTGGTATTTGTCCCTTATTTTCAATCTTTGGATACAAACAAATAACTTTGTTTGAGCAAAAGATGCAAAGAAAAAATGGGGATTAAATGGACTGGTTGAAGAAGCAAAACAGAATGCAGTGCCGAATTTTCTGCACTGCCATGGATAGCTAGCAGTTTTGGTAGATTCATGCTCTTAAACATCCCTCATTTAACCACAATCTGAACTACATATCCCAAGCATACTAGATTTGAAGAAAACTTAAGAATTCACATCATTTTTGTGTGAAAGCATAGCAAAAACAGCAAGAGTAGCTCTCGACAGACCAGGAAATTCTAATTTCCCTACTAGTTTGAATAAAATCCTCGGCTGCTTACATAGGGTATTATCATATCAGAAAAGTGTTAAAAATAATACAAACTCATCTCCACTAGTTTAACACATAGTCATAAAGGGTTAAACATAGTCAAAAAATGATTCAAACCACTGTATTTAAAACAGAAGATCTTCTCAATAACCTGCATATATATATGATAAGCAACTAGTTTTAGGCCAGTTAATTGTCTTGTTGAAAAAAGTAGAAGTCAGATACCAGCTGCTGCAATCTGTGTCTCTACACCTAATTCCAATTTAAAGGTTATATATATAGAATAGGTATTTATTACATTATTGCACCTTAGTATATTCATATGAACTGTTTCAATACAGTTTGTGTGAAGTTATTTCATGCATGGTAAAGGACCTTTTTCTTGTAGTGAAGCTGCTACTTAAAATGTAATCAATACAGTGGCTTTCAAGGAAGATACTTAAAATGTGTCACATAATTTGGTGTGACAAAGCATGAAAAATTAACAATAAAGAGTAGCATTGCTTTTTATTCAATTTATATTATGAACAATAAAAATATTGTTATGTGCACCACCAGTTAAGTGTACCTCTCTCAATATTGCATCACATCTAGTACTACCTAAATGAAGAAGCCTGCAAGAAAAAAAGGATTGATGAGAGAAAGACAGAGGCAACCAAAAAAGGAGAGAGAGAGAGAGAGAGACTTTATTCATGATGAAAATCCATCTTTGAGACTTTGTGATAGTTTTAAGGCACAAAAGAGTTACATTTCATTAAAATAAGCTTATAATCCTCCATTTTAGCCCATTAATTGTGGGCAGAAGGAAATTTATCATCAAGGATCTAGGTCTTTTTTGCATTTCACGATCTCAATTAATAAGAGAAATATAGATAAATATTATGGGTATTAAAGATTTTATATTTATCCTAATGCTACTTAAAATGTTTATATGGGTAGAAACATTAAGTTGAATGATCCTGTCACTTAAAACTGATCACAAATTCAGCTTAAAATGAAAGTCAACATGATCAAGTTGGACAATTCATTTCTTAATGCAAGCTTGTCGAAGTTAGTTATTTATTACATTATTGCACTACCAATATTCATATGAACTGTTTCATCTTATTTAACTAGGAACTTCTACTTCTTTACACCAATTATCAATTAAACAACTTGCATTAAGTAATCATGTTGACCACAAAGATCTAGTATCTAGTTCTAAACCTAATTAATTAACTCTTGAATATTTTAGCTAGTATAGTCTAATGGGTAGAATGCATGCATGCAAACAGAAAGAAGAATTGGAAGAAAAACAATGAAATTCAGCCAAATATCTAAATCAATCTTCCCTAACTGCGGCCTTAACTAGAAGCGAAGGATCTTCATAAGGTTCATCACGAATCAATGTCAATATTACTTTTTGTAAGAAAAGTTCCAAACTTGTATGTTTTCTGATCTACTCTGATTGTTCACAAGGCATTATTTCTATTTCTGATAGTTATAGATGATCAATATATCATACAGAACTGAGAGGGATGGATCTAAGTATTTGTATATATCAAAAACAGAAAATCTAATGGGTTTTCAAAAAAGGCATTTATTCTTTATGGGTGCCCAAGGAAAGAGTTAACGTACAATAATTCATGATCAGCAAAACAATTCCCACAAAACTCTACGAAATGCACATTTAAACAACGCAACATTATTCATAGAAATCTTCTAATTACATATTAGAAGCTACTTGTAAAGGGCCATAAACGCTGCAACAGAAAAGGCTCTGTTTTTGCAAGAATATCACCCACGAATCGCTGCATTATAGTAATATCCATAGCTTAGACCACCACATACGCATAAGGCAGATATACAAAAATTAAACCTCAAGCAAGAACATGGGAATCAGATTGACAGTGACAAAAAATTATTGTAGAAACAAACAAAAAACCTATGAAGCACTGCAAGAAATTTGGGAAGGTTTCTCTGATAGAAAAATTAGACCCCAAAAATATACCTGAAAGGGAATTTATTCCCTAAAAATCAACCTCGGTCGTTCGCAAAATAGATGCCCAAAAACTTAGTTCCCAGCCAAATATGGAGGCACTATTTCCCAATGTAATTCAAGGGGCAGGAAACGACTAGAAATATTGAAGCGATACCGTCGGGGAAGTCAGAAATCAGCATGTAAACTGGGGTAGGAGGAACTTTAAGTTGCAGGTGAGCTGTCCATGGAGGAACATCAAAGAATAGGGGAGCTAGAGAAAGGCGCTGGGAAAATGGGACTCCGAAGGTGAATGGAGGAGTTTCGGCAGTGAGGCCTTCAAGTGGCGTTCCTTCGTCGCAAAAAGGAGTGACCGTCGGCATAAGCAGGAGGTGGAAGGTAGGTTTGGTGTTTGGCGAGTGGGTTTTTCGTATTTCTTGGGTATCGTCGAAGTGGAGAAGAACGGGCCGTGGGGTGAAAATGTTTGGGGGGAAATTTATGTATTTTCATCTTTTGTCGCCCCAGAATCAATCCCGGCGTAAATTTTTTTGTCGCAACGAGTTAAAACATTTTGCAGCGCACAAAGTCATTGCTAAAACATTCACAATCGCCACAATTAACAAATTAACTGAAGTCCTATACTGTTTCGTATTAAAACATGCGAGTTTAAAATCACTGTCAATAATGTCCATTGGCAGCGAATTTTTTTGCAGCAATTTATGAATTGCCGGTAAAGGACATATTTCTTCTAATGACGTACTGTCAAATCAAAAGTAAGATTGTTTAAAAAAAAAAAAAGGTAGTTCAATGTATCATCGTAAAGTGCGTAATCATTTTAAAAAAAATATATTGAGATTTATTATTAAAAATTTAATTTTTTCATATATATTTTTTTTTATTTTTTTTTTATTTTAAATCGATTATGCATGATTTACAATTACAAATATTAAATATTTAAAAAAAAAAGGTTAAAATTGGAAAAAGTCATTTCCGTGCAAAAGTTGTGTACTCGTCCATCGAAGAAAGCTTTAAAGACTATATACGTAAAGGAGAAAAGAAGAGTGCTCGGGTTAAAATTCCAAATCTTTATGAAAATGGATTCAACGGATAGACGCACCTTGAATCACAGAGAACCGTACTCGATCGAAGTCGATTGAATTCTTTCATAACATATCTATGTCCTCCACAGGCGGCCAATGCAATTATCGGACTTATTATACAAAATGTGTGTGTGTGTGAGAGAGAGAGAGAGAGAGAGAGAGAGAACGTAAATTAACCCTACCTACAGTTCCTGTACAGTAATTCTCAGACGAAAGAACCAGGCCGAAATGGGGGAATAATAATGCAGGTTGCCTGTTGCGAGCTCCAACCATGGAGGCTGTGTTTGGCCACCAAAAACAAAAAACTGCGGGATTCAGAGCATTCGATCAGATACAATCAAATACAAACTCTCACGAAATAAAACATAAAAAGAAGGATGAATGCAAGCAAGGAAGACATGAAGACACTGAGCAACAAAGCTGCAGTACATGAGGAAATATATGCAGCAACAAAATTTGAGATAAAGTACACTGCAGAAAAAGAGAAGTGAAAAGCAACAGCAAAGGAAGAAGAAGCAACAAGAAAAAGGAGAAAAGTGTTGTCACAGAAAAGCAAGGGATTATCTGTGAAATACATGACTGCACACACAAAACAAAGTCAGGAAATCAACTTGTAAAGCACTGTCGAAACCATGTTGTCCATAAAGCTGCTATAGATTACTTGTAACTAAGTAGAAAGTTTAAAATTATTTTCTTTCTGCCTTTGTAATGTATAAATAGTAGTAAGTGTTGTATCATTTCATTCAGATCAATGAGAACGAGATTTTTCTTCATACTTGTGCATTTCAAATTTCTGTGCATGTTTTAACATGGTATCAGAGCAGGAATAATTCCCTGCAACACTTTCCCTTTCCTTTTTTTTAACCATCTTTCATTCAACCTATGGCCTCCTCATCTTCCTCTTCTTCTTCTCCTACAGAAGATCCAAATAGCCCCTTTTTCTTGCATCACAGTGACAATGCAAACACTGTCATTGTTTCACCACCCTTGACTGGCTCCAACTACATTTCTTGGAGCAGATCCGTTCTTCTTTCCATTTCTATCAAAAACAAGTCAGGATTCTTGGATGGCACCATCCCCACTCCTGACCTTGCAGATCCCTCTTATGTGTCTTGGTTACGATGCAACAACATCCTACTTGCTTGGATTTTAAATTCAGTTTCTAAGGACATAGCCTCTAATGTGTTCTTCATGACTTCAGCTAAACAGGTATGGGATAAACTCAAGGAGCGCTTTGCACAACCTGATGAAACTAGGATATATCACCTTCAACACAAACTCAGTGGCATAGTTCAAGGGCATCTTTCTGTAAGTGACTACTTCACCCAACTTAATGCCATTTGGGAAGAACTGCATAGCTATAGGCCACTTCCTTGTTGCTCTTGTGGTTTATGTACGTGTGATGCTTTAAAGAATGTTGGTGAAGTTCAACAGAGGGACTATGTTTTCAAATTTTTAATGGGTTTAAATGATAGCTATGATGCTGTTAGAGGGCAAATTATCTTGTTGAGCCCCTTGCCTTCTCTAGATAAGACCTTCTCACTTATTTTACAAGAAGAGAGGCAAAGGCAAGCAAGGAACATAGCTATTCCTACCACAGAACCATCTGCCTTGCTTGCTTAGCAAAATTTCCCAAAGAAAAAGGAGAAAACAGATATGGTTTGTGGACATTGTGGAAAGATGGGACATACAAAGGAAAAATGCTACAAGTTAGTGGGATTCCCACCAAACTTCAAATTTACCAAACCAAGAACTGGTAATGCTTCTGCTGCACCTTATTCTGCAAACCATGTTGCTGCTCAGATTACTGCCCCAAGTCATGAAGCACCTGTTCCAAGTGCCTCTCAATTGAACCTCTCTCAAGCACAAGCACAACACCTCATGGATCTTGTCAATGCTCAATTTCCTCAGCTAAACTTGGGACAAAAACCAATTCTGCCCACACCTGCTCCTACCAAACCAGACACTACTGAGACTAGCTCCTCGACCACACCATATTCAAACTTGGCAGGTAATCATCATTGCCTCTCCACTCTTTCCATACCTGCTGATTACTCTCATTCCAGTACTATGAATCAATACAAACACAGTTCACCTTCCCAAGATGAACACTCTGATATCTATAATACACCATGGATCATGGACACAGGAGCCACTGATCACATGGTGTGTTCCACCTCCTTCTTTGACAATCCCCCCTCATGCATACAAGCCTTTGTGCAACTCCCAAATGGAACAAGGGCTCAAGTCACACACATTGGCACTGTTAAGTTATCAGATTCACTATCACTAACTGATGTCTTATGTGTGCCCTCATTCACTTTCAACCTCATCTCAGTTGGGAAACTCACTCAAAAACCAAACACATATCTTTTTTTCTTAAAAGATCTTTGCTTCATTTAGGTCCTCTCTTCATGGATGACGATTGGACTTGCTAAGGTTCATGCTGGACTCTATCATTTGCTGCCTCCTTCTCATGACAGCAACATCAACCCCTCTTTAATTCTTCCCAATCAAGCTCGAGTCAACCAAGCAGCTATACAAAAAGATTTTGATTTATGGCACTTTAGATTAGGACATTTATCTTCACAAAGGATGAATTTAATTCATTCTCTTGTTCCTAATGTAAAGATCAAGGATTTATCTCATTGTAAAATCTGTCCTTTGGCCAAGCAGAAACATGTTTCTTTTCTTCCAAGTGTATCCACTAGTTCATTTCCTTTTGACTTAATTCATTGTGATATATGGGGCCCATATTCTCAAGCATTAATTCAAGGCTTTCATTACTTCTTAACCATTGTGGATGATTATTCAAGAATCACTTGGGTATTTTTAATGAAACTAAAGTCAGACACAAGAACTATCCTACAGTCTTTCTTTCAGCTCATAAACACTCAATTCAATAGCAAAGTTAAGAAAATCAGAACTGATAATGGCCTTGAATTCGAGATGACTGACTTCTATAAAAATCATGGCATCATTCATCAAAAAACATGTGTGTATACCCCTCAACAGAATGGTGTTGTTGAGAGGAAACACCAACACCTCTTGAATGTTGCCAGAGCACTTCTCTTTCAAGCTGGTTTACCCATTCCTTTTTGGGGGGATGCCATCTTAACTGCAGCATACATCATCAATAGGATTCCCACACCCCTTCTTTCTAACCAAACTCCATATGAAAGGCTCTTTTCCTCACCACCCTCATATGATCATCTTCGAGTCTTTGGCTGCCTAAGTTATGCTAGCACTCCTAAGCACCACAGAACCAAGTTTGAACCTCGAGCCAAACCTTGCATTTTCCTAGGGTATCCTGCAAACATCAAAGGTTACAAGCTCTATGATCTAGAGACACATTCCACCTTTATTTCTAGGAATGTAATCTTCCATGAAACTGTTTTCCCATTCCACTCCTCAACCTCCACTCCTTCCTCTCATTTCTCTTCAGACATTCACTCTTCCTTCCCTCATAATTTGGTTTTACCTCCTCCACCACCAGATAGCTACTTTCCACCTCCTCTTAATGAGCTGCAATCTACCAATTCTACTCTCCAATCTCAAACTCCTCTTGAAACACCACTGCCCACTACCTCTTTTGATCCACCTCTTCCTTCACCTCATCTTGATGAGCTTCATGCCACCTCCACTCCTGACCCACCTCCTCGAAGGTCTACCAGAGATAGACATCAACCTGCCTATCTACAACAATACCATTGTCAGATAGCAGAATCCCTGCCTCTCACTGAATCCTTTTCATCCTCCACCTTTCATCCACTCAATCATCACCTCACCTACAAACACCTCTCCTCATCTCACCAATCCTTTTCTGTTTCCCTCTCCTTATTTTCTAAACCTCAATCCTATAGTGAAGCTGTGAAATTTAAACATTGGCAAGATGCAATGCAAACTGAACTTAGTGCCTTAGAGGAAAATAATACTTGGACCATTACCACCCTCCCGCCCAACAAAACTGCCATTGGTTGTAAATATGTCTACAAAGTCAAGCTTAAATCTGATAGTTCTTTTGAAAGACACAAAGCTAGACTTGTGGCCAAGGGATACACTCAAAGAGAAGGTTTTGATTTCCAAGAAACATTCAGTCCAGTGGCCAAACTCACCACAGTTCGAGTCTTCCTTGCCTTAGCATCTATTCAAAACTGGTTTTTATCTCAAATGGATGTTCACAATGCCTTCTTACATGGGGACCTAAATGAGAAAATTTATATGGACATACCACCAGGTTATAACATTCATAGAGAGCAGATTGAGGGGGAGAAATTAGTATGCAAACTGAATAAGTCCCTCTATGGACTCAAACAAGCATCAAGGCAATGGTTCTCAAAGTTTTCCAACTCACTTACTTCTATTGGATTTCAGCAATCTAAGTCTGACTATTCTTTATTCACTAAAGTTAGTCAAAAAGGATTCACAGCACTCCTAGTGTATGTGGATGATATCATAGTGGGAGGTGATTCTCAAGATGAGATTGATTCTCTCAAAACTTACCTTCACAGCAAGTTCAAACTCAAAGACCTTGGACCCTTAAAATATTTCCTAGGCATAGAGGTTGCAAAGTCATCTTCTGGAATCAATATATGTCAAAGGAAATACACTCTCGAAATATTGGAAGATGCAGGTTTACTTGGCACTAAAACTGTCTCCACACCTATTGAGTTGAACCACAAGTTGAGCCACACCACAAATGAGATTCTGCAAGACCCCACAGCCTACAGAAGGCTCATTGGAAGGCTCATTTATTTAACAATTACCAGGCCAGACATCACTTATGCTGTAAATGTTCTAAGCCAATTTATGGACAAACCTTCACAAACTCATATGCACTCAGCCTATAGAGTTCTAAGATATCTCAAAGGGTCCATTGGTCAGGGCATCTTCTTGTCATCAAGATCACATCTACACTTAAAAGCATATAGTGACTCTGATTGGGCTGCTTGCCCCGAAACTAGAAGGTCTGTCACAGGTTTCTGTGTGTTCATTGGAGACTCATTGGTAAGTTGGAAATCAAAGAAACAAGTGACTGTCTCCAGGTCTTCAGCTGAGGCAGAATACAGGGCATTGGCTACAACAAGTTGTGAAATTATATGGCTTCTTGGTCTCTTAAAAGAATTCAACATCAACCATGAACAATCTGCTCTCTTGTTCTGTGATAACCAAGCAGCCATTCACATCACAAAGAATCCTATCTTCCATGAAAGGACTAAACACATAGAGCTGGATTGTCATTTTGTTCGAGAAAAGGTCCTAGCTGGAATAATCACTCCTGTCCATGTTGCCTCAAAGTTCCAATTGGCAGACATTTTCACTAAGGCTTTATCATCTTCTGTTTTTCAATTCTTATTATCCAAGATGGGAATCCTAAATATCTATGCCCATCTTGAGGGGGAGTCTCACGAAGTAAAACATAAAAAGAAGGATGAATGCAAGTAAGGAAGACATGAAGACACTGAGCAACAAAGCTGCAGTACATGAGGAAATATATGCAGCAACAAAATTTGAGATAAAGTACACTGCAGAAAAAGAGAAGTGAAAAGCAACAGCAAAGGAAGAAGAAAAGCAACAAGAAAAAGGAGAAAAGTGTTGTCACAGAAAAGCAAGGGATTATCTGTGAAATACATGACTGCACACACAAAACAAAGTCAGGAAATCAACTTGTAAAGCACTGCCGAAACCATGCTGTCCATAAAGCTGCTATAGATTACTTGTAACTAAGGAGAAAGTTTAAAATTATTTTCTTTCTGCCTTTGTAATGTATAAATAGTAGTAAGTGTTGTATCATTTCATTCAGATCAATGAGAACGAGATTTTTCTTCATACTTGTGCATTTCAAATTTCTGTGCATGTTTTAACACAAACATGAATCGTAGACAAGATTTTCTGAACTATATATTGTTGTTTAGCTATAATGTATCAGAGCAGTCGTTTCTCTCTCTTTCTGCAAGTGAGAGAGAGAGAGAGTGTGTGTGTGTGTGTGAGATCTGGCTCTTACGAAGTCTAAATATATAGAAATACACACGCAGAGGTGGAATCGATCAAAGAATCGCAGAGAAAGAGCAATCTGTCCACGTGGACGTGGAGGATTGAGGATTCCCATCCTGCACTGATGATTTTTTTTGGACGGAGATACCCCTGTGATTGAACTGTTTGGAGATTAATCATCTCGTTTGACAACCAAATTAAAGTTTTTTTAACATCTCAAGTTTTCTTAAATGAAAGTTTTGGCTTTCCATTTAAAGAAATTATAGAATTTAAAAAAGAAATAAAAACAAATCATGGATTCTTAGAAAATTTGGTTGTGAAATGAGATACTAAGTAATAAGTATAATTTATCTTAGAAATATGCCTACATAGACTTTACACACTGACGTATCACTTTCATTTCTCAATGTCACGTTGGAGGCTCGGGCTCGAGAGTTCACAAAGTGTTCAAAAATACTAAGAATACTTACTAATAAACTGAAATAATTATCAATTAATAGATGACGTAATGACACATTAGTGTGTAATTTATCTTTTATAGATCGATGTTGCATCTAAACGTAGAATGTTTCTTCATCTTAATATTAATCGATTTCGAAGGAATAGGAGTTTTCTTTCAAGTTCCTTATATTAATTTGTGAGGTATCTTTTAAACGTGTGAGGAAGATATGTTTTTCTAATATCATTGCATACTTCTTATATGTTCAACGAATACTAGTCAAATCTATATGCTAGGTTATGTAGAAGAAATTTTCTCTAACTCAATTTTATTTAATTTTTAGAAAAAAATGATATAGGAATAATATTTCTAAGAACTCCAAATAATAAACCTTCCGTTATGATAATATAATTGATCATGATTTTATACCAATGGGTCTCATCAATATCCAACCTCTGACCTTCCCATTTTATATTTTCTGATTAAAATAGTGTGGGCATCGACAAGAAACTAAGGGTTTAAATGAGAATCAATACGAAAACCGAAAATATTAGGTGGGTTTTGAACATAATTAATGCCATACTTGTTAGCAACGAGTCGGTCACTCCTCAGTGAGTGTCAAGATCAAAATGGTACAACATACAGCAATTTTCCCTTTTAAGCAAACACATTCCATATATAATTACTACATAAATGTCTATAGAAATAGGAAAAATCTTCTTACAGGCAAATGCACATATCAAATCGCGCACTAATACTAATATGTAAGACATTCTTTTAATGAAACGGTGTAAATTAGATGGAAATAATTTTTGTGAGATAGATGATCTTATTCTTCTCTCAAATTTTTTTTAATAACAAAAAAGTCATGTAAGCGTGGGTACGCAGTTTGGTATACCAAATCGTTTGTACTTAACAATGTTCTTAAAAATAATAAAAAAAAATGAGAAATAGAGAAAATTCTTTTGTTGTTAACATATTAAAAACGTATATTTAACAGCAGTAATGTTATGTATAAGTTTTAAATAGATAAATTCCGTACAAGTTATTTGTAAAAAAATGGATCATATTAATAAAAAATAATTTTTTTATACTTTTTCTTAAGTATAATCTATTTTTTTATAAAAACTTATACGAGATTTATCTATTTGATATTTGTACAAATCGTTTCTAATTTAACAATTTGTATCATTTTACAGTATGTATGTCCTTCGTGACGATTAGAAATGCTTCTGTCAGGATTAGGACCTCATCTTTTCCATTCTTATTATTATTATATATATATATATATATATATATATATAAATAAAGATGTTGGGACTAAATTGAATAAACATTTTTCTCTAGTTTAGATTAAATGGAAAGTATTATTTAGTTTATTAACGCGTGTCATAAACGGAAAAGATGAGGGGCATTGTAGTCATCAGGGTAGAAAGAGCCCACCGATTTTTCTTTTCCTTCGAGCCAAGGAGGTTGAGGGAGGGCACTCGCGTAATTTTAAACAACATATTGTCGTGTTGTTCACAGTAATTAAGGTGAGGTTAGAGTGTTCAAACCAAATTGTAAGTCTTTAGGCCAAGTGTGCGGTTGCATGAATTTGGTAATGCCAATACCCTCCACATTTTCCCGACAAAGCTATTTTCCCCATGGGTGCACCATGAACAACACACGTGCCCATCTTTTTTAGTTCCTCTGGTGCTTGAAAACATTGAAGAAAAAAAAGAAAAATATAATTGTAAGTAATTATGCGTATTAATATATATATTCATTTAATATAATTAGTCAGAAAGTAGATTTTATTAAAAATAGTGCTAATTTGAATTTAGAATATGAAGGTAATAATATTAGTACACAGATTGGTACGTAAACTTACTTGTACATAACAAAACTCAGGAAAAAAAACCCTCGATTAAAAAATGATAGTGTTATAATAACTTTTACATAATTAGACATTAAAAAAATATTTTTTTTTAGTACTTTTGACTTGTTAAATAATGTTAAGAAGTGCTACAATTATAAAGAAGTCTTATAAAACTAAACTTACAAATTAATATAATTTCATATAATACGTTAGATCTACTATATAATAAAACTAACTTTATAATCTAACGTATCAGGTTAACACATCAATTTGTAGATTTACTTTTATAAAATCTATCTATAGTTAAAATATTTTTCTTAAATTGTCAAGTAATGTGTATGAAAGGCGAGGTATTGCTCTTAGGTAGGGGTGTAAACTCAAACTGGAAAATTGGAAAACCGGTCCGGACTGGACCGGACCGAACTGAACCGATTTTATCGGTTTTGAACCGGTCCGGTTCGAAACCGGTTTTTAAAATGTAAAAACCAGCCGGTTCCGGTTTTGGAAATTTTTGGACCGGACCAGTTGATTAAAAAAAATAAAAAATAATATTTTTATATATAAATTTTATACAAAATATTTCAAATATATATTAAATATTAATATAAATAAGTTTTATATATAATGTATAATTATATTTATACATTAAATGTTAATTTATAATTTCATATATATATATATATGAAATAATTTCATATTATAATTTATAAATTATTACATTAAATGTTAATACTAATATATAAGTTTATAAATAATACTAATAGTCTAATATAGACTATAGATTATAGTTATACTTATAATTAATACTAAAAGTTTTTACTAAAAGATTATAACTAATACTAATACTTATAATTAATATTAAAAGTTTTTTTTTATAAACAAATTTTTAATGACAAATTGTGAAATTTACATTTTAAAAAAATTGGAAAACCGGATCGGACTGGATCAGAAATCGATAAAATCGGAAATACAGGTTTAGGAGGGAAACTGGTACGTAATCGGTTTTGAAAAATACAAAACCGGTACATACCGGTTCGATATTAAATTTTATCTAAAACCGGACCAGACCGGACCAATTACACCCCTTACTCTTAGGACAGGGTGTGTTTGACACACTTCAATTTTGACTCGCCACTTCAACGTTCTAATGATTCTACAAGAGGCCCAACTACACCAAATTTAACTTTTTTAAATGCAAAAAAAAAAATTCTAAAATATAAACCTTAAACTTCTAAAGACTCTAATATCAATTATTTTTAAGACAATCTGTAATACCATGCGCCGAAGATGGCAGGAGGAAAATTCTTGTTTTATTTATTAAATTTTAATTTAATTATCTTAAATTAATATGATAAAAATTCTAAGAGAGTATCAAATAGAAATGTGACACAACAGCCAAAACAAAACGTACCCTAAAAAATATATTCAAACTTCTCCAACTTAATTTATCCACTTTTACAAACTTAAACACTACATCTCAAAAATACTCTCAAAACTTCTCCTAACCAGCATTCCATAATTGTAAGAATGAATAGCCTTACATCAAGCAATGGATGATGTTTTATTTAAATAGCAATTACAGAGGAGTAAGTTATGTATTACTGCTGTACAGAGAAGTAAACATGATCGAAATATACGCTATTTACACATGATATGCTAAAATGGTGCACGACTGGTATCACGGAGGAGGGATTATAGCGACCAGTGATAGAGAGCAATTGCAACAGCAAATCATGGAGGTGTCTCTTCAATAATCTCTTGGCAAATACTAATCTAATCATTAACATGAGATCATATTCGTTAAAGAAAAGGAGAATTAGGTCAATAATCCCCTATATATATCTTTTCTTGATTAAAACTCCCCCTGTATTATTATTATTTTAGAAATAACCCCTATGCTACAACAAGCTTGAAATTTTTGCCCACTGTGTTACTAATTTTGTCCAGCTTACTTAATTGAAAACATATATAAGCCTATTGTTAGATATTTCATGGAAACATACACAACGAAAGAAATACCTTAATGTCAATCTGTGTAGTTGTTCCATGAATGAATCCAAGGTTTAAATCTCCATTCGATCCGAGTTCGTCTCTCGGGTGTGTGTGTGCGCGCGCTACGTAAATAAATCTAGAGACACACTCAAGATGCCCACAACCTAAGACCTTTTTTGCAGAGAATCAAAATTTTGAAATAATACTCCTAAACACTAAAAAACATCTGTATCTCGGGAATGGAGGACTGATTTTAAATCAATCCTCGTATGGTAACAATCAGTTGGCCTTCATTACTCCTCCATAACTCCAGGCATAACGTCTAGAGTAATGCCAGGCATTATTACTCTAGACGTTATGTCTGGTATCCCAATATGGGAAGCATCAGGGGCACACCCACTAGGGGCGCCCCTACTTTATTACATCTCATACTCGTACATAATGGGCATGCCCCAGGCATATATCTCTAATTGTCTTCTCTATCTCGTTCATACAAACAAATGGGTTGTACAACCACCGAGTATACTTGAAAAATAATGAGTGGGAGCACTATATCAAATCTCTCATAGAAAAGACTAGCATAACAACATCCCTAAAGTATCTCACATGCCCTAGACTCATTCAATCGCATTCGATCAAGCATATTTGATCTCTCTTGAGTTAAAAAAAAAATTAAAAATAAATAAATAAATAAAACTCAAAATTATGTTTGATCGCTTCTAAGTCATCGCGATGTGTTCACAAAAATTGTCACTACCAAATTATAGCGCTAAAGTTTGACGTCAACAAACACATCTGAGGATGCTTTGTCGAATACTCTTCTCTTCGCCCTCATGTCACTTTATTTAGTATAATTGCTTTCTCAGTAATACTTCTTTAGACTGTATCAAACATGATTAGAGATAGCATGCTAGAGCAGTAAACATTAGAATTTTCATCTTATCACATTTTCAAAGGTCAAGAAGGGCACTCAAAAGTAAAAAACAGGACTCACACAGTGAAGAAATAGGGAACCCTTCATTCACTTCCATATCTAGTCACATAAGTATATGTAGTATGAAATATATACTATGGTGAATATCTCTTTCTTATAGGGGTGTAGAATCGGATCGAATTTTTTTTTTCTAATCCGGTCCGGAACCCGGAAATCAAGGGTCAATTTGGGCCTTTAGACCCAGGCGGGTAAGATATACTCTTATTTGCCTAGAACTAGTTACGGATCTGGTTATATAGCCAGATATTCGTAACCGTTCTTAATTTTTTAAAAAAATTTGCAGATGCACAAAACGATGTTGTTTTGTCATCAACATACGAATTCCAACCCTTTTTTTTTCGTTTCACACTCTGTCACTCACTGTCTCACTCCACTCCACAAATCCGTATAATGCGCGCGCGCACACACTCTCTCTCTCTCTCTATATATATATATCTTTCCCTCTCTATCTCTGCTTTTTCTGATTTGTGAATGTCAATGTCAATTTGTGCTTCTGTGTTTACGTTTGATTATGAGTGTTGGGTTTTGATTACAAGTGTTGGGTTTTAGTTAGAGGAATTGGATTTGTTTGTATGGTTGATTTATATTTCGTGGGTTGGAATTTTGTTGGTCGACTAGTGAATAGTTAGAGGAACTCGATTTGCAGATATATATGAGATTATGCATGATTAATATACTGCAATAATACAAGATAATAAATGTTAGAGGAACTGGACTTGCAGATCTATCAGTAATAATACAAACCCTTTTAGTTTTAAGTACTTTTCAGCCACAACCCAAAATATTGAAGTTAGAACTGTCTTCAATATTTAGCTTTGATTGAAAAATATATAAAATAAGCTAAATTAAATAGTTTTTACGTAATTTTTAAAAATTATTTTTTAATTTATTAAATCGTTGCAAACCTTTCATGTCTTCTTCAAATTTTCACTCACGAGGAACTGGATTTGCAGATATTTTACATTTTTTTCAAACATAATCTTGTTGAGACCCAAATCTGTACACAACTCCACTTCTTCCCACAGTACTGAACTTTCTGCAAGAACTGATTGAGCCACCATTAAAATTTGATAACAAGAAGTAGCCATATATAACTTCTCTCGCACTGTTCTTGATTATAGTGTCAATTCCAACTTTCTCATTTTCAAATTCAATGGCTACATCAAATTGTTAAAGTTCAATAAATTCTATAAAATTCATTTTTTATGTTTATGTTTATTATAGCTGTGTATGTTAGTTGTGTTTTATGGTTAATTCACCTCCTTTTGTGTGTTTGTTTGGATATATATATATATATATTTGTTTTGCTGTTGATTTGATTTTTATTATATTTTTTATTTTTTATGTTTAAAACAAATGGAATGTTGTTTTAGTGGTAGTGTTGGTAGTTCAGCTCGTATTTCATTGGACATAGAGAAAGACACTAGTCATTTACAGCCTTCCTCCATGAATACCTCAAACCCCACATCATCCCTCCCCCCAATGGCAAAAAGAGCTAAGAATGCTACCAACCAATCTATTGTATGATATCATTTTACAAGGATTGAGCATGTTGATCCCATTGAACCTAAAGTTTGATGCAATTATTTCTTGAAACTTTATGAATGCCATTATAAAAATGGCACTTCATCAATGTCATATCACCTATGATTTGCTTGTCAGGACTCACCCATTAGAGAGAAAAAAAAATATTGCGAATGATAGATCACCATCACAGTCTGGAGTTAGGATGTATAGTAAATAATCTAGTCCTCAAGAGTTAGAAAAATATGATCCTGGAAAATTAAGGGTGATGATTGCTAATTTTTTTTATCCAGTATGAAATGTCATTCAGATTATAGAGTATCCGATATTTGTCGAACTCCTTGGTACTTTAGAGCCTAGACACACCTTGGCATCCCGAACCACCTTTAAAACGAGTGTATTGGTTTATACAATGAGGATAAGTAAAAGTTGAAGGCTTTGTTGAGCGGTCAAAGAGTTCGTTTGACTACCGATATATGGACATCGGTGCAAAACAAGAATTATATATGTATTACGTGTCATTATATTGATCGAAGTTGGGTATTGAACAAGAAAATCATAATGTTTTGCCATATTCCTAATCATAGGAGTGAGACCATTGTTTGGATGTTAGATTCCCGCATGATAGATTGGGAGATTGATCGCTTTTGTATGATCACTATAGATAATGCCTCTTCTAATGAGGTCGCTATTGATCATGTGAGGAGGAGAGTAACATATAAAAAGTTCACAATTTAGGGGGGGCGAGTTTATACACATGGATGTGTTGCACATATTTTAAACCTCATTATAGGTGATGGTTTAAAAAATATACATGATGAAGTAAATAATATTAGAGATGCAATAAGATTTGTGAGATTTTCACTGGCAAAACGTTTTTTTTTTTTAAAGAGCGGAAGGTCACATGTCCAATAGTGACCCCCTCCCATATTTATTAATAAAAACCCTCACTTGTGGCCGACGAATACTGTGGTAACAAAACAAGGTCCATGGGTGATCCCAAAAAACCACAACCAGAAAAAACCAACTATAACAAGCCTTTAGAACAAAAGGAAAAGAAAATCACCACAAAGAAACCAGACCTAACATCGCAAAGAGGGAAGTCCCAAAGAATCCAAACGAATCAGGCCTCGAAGAACTCAAGGCATATTATAATTATTAGAAAAATCCAATTCAATACCTGAAGCCCCTTCCTTGGCTAACCAATCTGCCACTCTATTACCTTCATGAAAAACATGCTGGAAACGACAATGAATTGTGCAAGATAAACCAACAATTTCCTCCCAAAAATCCTCAAGGTACCACACACCACATCTCCCTCTGAACCACCAAGAAATAACCACCATAGAATCCATTTCAACTATCACATTTGAGATGTTTAATGATTTGCAAATTCTCAACCCATGAAGGAGTGCCATGAGCTCCGCTTTGTTATTAGAACCAAAACCAATATGAGATGCATAAGCCTGGACAAGCCCACCTGAATCATCACGAATAACCCCATCATTGCCACAGAAACCTGGATTACCAATACTATTACCATCCGTGTTCAATTTATACCACCCCAATGGCGGTTTAAATCACCTTACCACTTTGCAACATGGAACTTTCAAAACCACCAGATTTATCCGCAGGGCCTCAAGGATCATGCCATCTCTACGGGACAGACTCTTAGTTTGCTTAGCCGCCTGAGAAAGAGACCCTAACCACACACAAATAGAATGAACAACAAAATTATGAGTTTCCAGATTACCTTTCATCCGAGCAAGACACCTCCTCCTCCATAGACGCCAAGTAATAATAACGAGGATGATGCCAACAATAAAGCCCACCTATGAAGGGGAGCTAGCACGCCTAAACCAAATCCCAACATTCTGTTTCCAAAATCTACCAAGAGGTATACCAAAAAGATTGCTAAAAAAGGACCAAACTCTTTGTGGAAAATCACCCTCAAAGAGCACATGGTTAATGTCTTTAATATGACCATTATTACAACAATCACATTTAGAAACAAGAGGAATACCAATACGGCGTAGACTATCATCCACACTCAAGGCCATAAACCAAGCCCTCCAAAATGGATAGACATTTTTAATGGAAGACTATTATGCCAAATCCACACATGTCAATCCATAGAAGTACCTCTGATACGAATACAATTCCACGCAGATTTTGTAGAGAAAATACTTGTATCCGTAGGAGTCCAAATTAGAACATCCTTCCCATAATTCGGCCCAGCTAAAGCGGTTATAATCTCATCCACCTTATCCTGCCCTACTAAGTTCTCCAATAACTCCACGTCTCAACTATGTGACAACTTGCAATCTTTAACTTTCAAAAGGGGTGAACCCACTACAGGCATATCATTAATCAGGGGAGCATTATCCCTCCATTTGTCATACCAGAAAAAAATCTCTCCCTCTCTAAGCTTCCACTTGGAATTATTTAACAACAATAGAATACAATTAGCAACCATTCTCCAAAATCTAGATCCTTTATTAGTTTCTATAAGAGACCACGGCCTCGATCCAACATATTTTGCTTTGAAAAAATTAGTCCATAAAGAATTACCTTGAATAAGGTTCCAAGCAAAGCGCCTATGCAAGGCTTTCTGAATGTCCTGAAGACTTCGTACACTAAGCCCTCCTTCTTCCACAGGATTACAAATATGATTCCACACCACCCATTTCTTTTTATCTCACCCATCTGCTTCTCCCCAAAAGAATGAGCTCATCAATCTATGAATCTTGGAAATAATAATTTGAGGGACATGTAAAACAGCAAATAGGTGAATAGTCATACTGGATATAACATGCCTCAAAAGAACAAGTTTTCCCCCCGAAGAAAGAAGCCTCATCTTCCAACCACTGATCTTTTGCCTCACTGTATTCACCATGTCTTCTAAATGAGCCTGCTTCAATCTCCCTCGAATTATCGACACTCCTAGATATTTGAAAGGGAAATTCCCCTCCATAAAGCCCATCTGACGTAAAAGCCGCTGCTTGCGCCTTGTAGGAACTTTATATGAACAATACAAAGCAGATTTCTGAACATTGATAGTTTGTCCTGACCACCTCTCATATTAAGTCAGAATTTGTTGAAGAAACTGCACAGACCTCTGACTTCCATTAGAAAAAACCATGACATCATCAGCAAACATCAAATGAGAGACAATAGGCGTACCTCGGGCCTAAGAGAAAAGGCCAAACTGACTCTCTCGCACACTCCTATGGATCAAACGGGATAGGACCTCTTGTTGAATGATAAACAAATAAGGAGACAGAGGATCACCTTAACGAAGACCTCGACCGCCTAGAAAGAAACCCTTAACGGTACCATTCATCATGATAGAATACCAAAGGCTAGAAATACATGAATAAATCAGATCACAAAATTGAGAGGAAAAACCAAACCTTTGTAAGACCGTTATCAAAAACCCCCAGTTCACCCGATCATAAGCTTTCGCCATATCCACTTTTAGTATAATATTACCCCTGTGGATCCTTTTATTAATAGAATGCACCAACTCCTGGGTGAGGCTAATGTTCTAAAAAATACTCATTCCTGGAATAAAAGCTCATTGCTCTGAAGAAATCAAGCGAGGTAATATACTTGTTAATCGAGAAACAATAATCTTGGAGCAAATTTTATAAAACACAGAATAAAGACTGATAGGATGGAACTTATCAAAACCTGTGGGTGACTCCATCTTTGGTATAAGAACCAAATATGAGGCCGTGAAAATTTTAGGAAGATTCTTAGTCATAAAGAATTTCAATACTGCCTTCCACACATCAACCTTAACCACCTCCTAACTGCTTTTATAAAAACTTGATCCAAACCCATCAGGACCCAGAGTACTATGATTTGGAATGGATGACAAGGCCTCAAAAACTTCCTCTAGTGTAGGCGGGTGAAGCAAGGAGACATTTTCCTCCTCTAGTATGACCAGATCAATGAGCCCTTCTAGACTAGGTTGCTCTACGGGTGGCTCTCCTTGAAGTGAGTTTTGAAAAAACTCCACCACCCCTTGGTGTATGCTTTCCAGACTCTCATGAACCACCCCATTTGATCTCATTTCCAGCACTCTTTTCCTTATCTTATTAGCAAGACAAGCATGAAAAAAGTTTGAGTTACGATCGCCCTCCAACTTCCATTTCAACTTAGCCATTTGTTCCAATCTCATGTCTTCCCAACACCTCCAACCAGCTAGATCTAAGACTGCCTCATGTAGCTCTCTCTCCAAATTTACCTCCCAATTCATTTGAAGCTGTTGTTCAATGACCTCAACCTGTTTTTCAAGGGCATCGATACGCCCCAGGGTGCGGCCAAATACCCTTTTATTCCATTCCCGAAGCATCACCTTTGTTTGTTTTAATTTCCTGCTTAAAATCTGTAACAGAGAACCTTTCACCAGTAAATTCCAAGCAGACCGAACACAATCCAGGAAACCATGATGATCCACCCACATTTGTTGAAAACGAAATGGAGCCGGCCCATAGGAGAAAGGATCTTCTTGAAATCAATGAACATGGGGGCATGATCCGAAGTAGACCTCGACAAATAAGAACAAATAGCATTAGGAAACAAATTAATGAAAGAACTATCCATTAGAGCGCGATCAAGCTGTGCCCACGAATGGGCCAAACCCTACTGCCCATTACACCAAGTGAAAATACTCCCTTTCGTAACCATATCCATAAGACCCCCTTGATGAATCCAATTATTAAAATCATCCATAGCAACATTAGGCCAAGGTCTTCCTCTTCTCCTTTCTGAATCGTTCCGAATAATATTAAAATCTCCCACAAATTATTAATGCTGAGATCATCCCACAGATATCGCCTTTCCACCCATGAACATTTGGCATAAATCACAGTAGCAAAAACTTCTCCGCACCATCACCTACAACAACTGAAATAAATTGCATTCCCATCTTGGCAACTTGCACCTTATAATTACTACTCCAAATAATCCATATTTTTCCCCCTTCCACCTCATTTGAAATAACCTTATCAAAATTTATACATCTTGCCAATTTACGAGCACCCTCTAAATTTTGAAAAAGTTCTAATAGAGCAACAATTTTTGGTTTGTATCTTCCAACCAATGTCTTTAATCTACTTCTAGAAGTCCCAACCCCTCTAATATTCCATACCAAGATGAAACCAATCATTGAGTAAGATTAGAGTTTCAGGCAAGAACCCGAGAAGAACTTCGCATTTTAATAAACATCTTTTTCTTATACCTTTTTTTACCTTCATTCACCTCAGATTCTATAAGATATTCTTTATCCTGTGAAAAAACCTCTGGATGGTGTTCCGGTTCCAGTTATGAAGAAAAAGCTTCCTCCATCGGGATTTCTTCATCATCAGATTCCTCTTCCACCAATGGCTGATTCTGCACAATTATCGGAACATTCATGTCCGCAATTCGGGCCTCAAGCATATTCTGATTCTTATCCATAGAATGCTCCACTCGACACACGCCCGTAACATTCCCAGCACAATCTGGGTCATCAGCATTTAACACCATTTCCTTTTCAGCCTCTGTTTCAGAAGATGGCACCAACTACACCACATGATCTATCACTAGAGGAATTAATTCAGTCATCTGCACCAAATGATCTTCCTTCTCAGATACTAACGGCATCGAATTATCTTCCTTCTCAGAAACCAACTGCACCACATGATCTGCCGATGGAGGGATTAAGTCAGTCATCTTCTCCACCCCTGCATCCTCTGTTTCCATTTCCATCCTCATAATATTTTCAACAACAGTAGTATTTTCCACAGTGACAGGAGGGGAACTTCAACATTATCAGAAGCACTTGGCTCTATCCCCTGATCTTCTACCAGTTTCTTTGTCTTCGATTGGCCTTTTCTACCAACTCTACTTCTCCCATTCTTGCCAGCTTTTCCAGGATTACACGTCCGTGAGTTATGACCCTGCATATTACAAGAAGAACAATAGGTAGGGAGCGTTTCATAGACGATCTCTTGCTTTCGACTCGAGGCCAACCCCGGCGCCCCAATCCAAAAATGTGTCAGGGGGGTTTTGCAGCATCAACTTCCACACATAATCTTGCTCCATCCGTTCTCGTAGAGTAACGAGTCGGATTATCATGACGAATAAACGTTCCAATGGGCACCATAAGGATATTCAAGAAAGCTTCTTGATAAAAATTTGGAGGGAGACCCAGCAAAAGAAACCCATACCGGGACCCTTGAAGGCTCTTCATCCTCATTAAAATCCAAAGACAATCTGAATGCACGATAAAAGATCTCATTAATCTCACAGACCTCCTGTGACAATGCCTTGGTAAAGTCAGCTTCATTAGCCATACGTACAAAGACATTGCGAGGTCTCCTCATTGAAGATACTACTGGAATGGCCATAAGCCCCCATCGACTGTGAATGAATGCACGCACAACATCCAATGAAGGGTGATTCTTCAGAAACTTGAGCACGATAGAATAGCGAAATGGCTCCGCTGAACGTGCGACCTCCTCTTTGGAAAACTGAAAATAAACCTCTCATTCCACCATCTTTGGAGGTCTGGGCGCAAGCACCATCTCAAGTATGGGTTGAGGGACGGCAGCCACCAGGTCGGCAAAGGAAGGCCGACCGGTGCTACCATCTGCGGCTGCCATGAAGCCTCACGTGAAGGCCAAGAACCTTGCGGCAGAAAAAACCCTATTCCGTAGAGAGAAAAAGGGTAGAAACGGAAAAGTTGTGGCATGAAGTTAGATGGTTTCTTCCTCACTGACAATACTTGATATGTTTAAAACATGTGCAAACAAGTTGAATATTGAGTGTAGGAAAATGGCGTGTCTAGATGTTTCTACTAGATGGAACTCCACATATCTAATGTTGAGTGTTGCTAAAAAATACGAAAAAGCTTTTGTACGAATGGGAATGAAGGATGCACAACTTTTGGTGCCTCCGTATGAGAATTGGCAAAAGGCTCGAATTTTTATTAAGTTTCTAAATATTTTATATGATGCCACTTTGAAAATCGCCGGCTCATTGTACGTGACCTCAAATATGTTATTTCAACAACTTTGTACAATTGAGCACACTTTTAACAAAATGTGTCTGTGTGAGGATGTTGTGTTGATAAGCATGACGTCTAATATGAAGCTTAAGTTTGATAAATATTGGAAGAACACAAATAGGATGAACATGATTGTTTATGTAGTTTTTGTCCTTAACCCTCGATATAAGATCATTGGCATATTGGTTGAAAATGTGCAAAGGGATGAATAGGGAGATAGAATTGAGGCCAAAGTGAGATTTCTCATGAATCGTTTGATTGAGCAATGCCATAAGTTTCATGGGCTAGGTAGTGGAAGATCAAATATTGGTCATTGAAGTTCCTCAAGTATTATTGGTGATAATCCAGACTGTGGAGATTTTGATACAGCTCTAGAGCAATATCTTGAGGAGCAAAACAATTCAGTATTTAGATCGGAGGTAGTATGTATTTGTTAGATGTAATTGAACCAAAAACACCCGAGTTTAAGATTTTTACTTGGTGGAAGAGGAACTTGTTTAGATATCCCATCCTTGCAGATATTGCAAGTGATGTATTTGTCATACCTATTTCAAATGTTGCATCTGAGTCCGCATTCAGCACCGGTGGACATGTACTGGACCCCTTTCGAAGTTCATTAGCGTTGGAGACTGTACAAGCATTAATCTGCACTCAAAATTGGTTGGGTAGTAAACCAATTAATATTCAGAAGGTGGAGGAGCAACCACAAGAAATATGGTATTTGACCATGAATTTTTTTTTTCAAGATATTGAAGGAAAATGTTTTTATTTGTTAATTTTGATTTTTTGTTACTAATTTATCAATTTTAACTTAATTTCTACATTTTTTCTTCTTCTTAAGTAACCCTTCTCCTTCAACTTCAGTAACTTAAACATTCTTTGTTCGTGATAAGGACGGGGCCGGGGCTATTATGTTTTGTGTATTGTGATCGTCAGGTATGATTTTATAAGAAGACTCTAAAGTCTATTGATAGCTGGGTGATCTGTACATGCTTGTTGAAAATAGAAGGGAAGTGGTAAATCTTATCATTATTCAGTAAGCATTGCATGCTGTATGAAATATTTGCTGGCACTTAATTTTTTTTTTTATTGTAAATAAATCCCTTTAATCAATTAGTTGTAGTTTGTTCCTTAGAGAGTTGGAAAACATGATTATAATATTAGGATTCTTAGCCTCAAACATGTCACCAGTACCAGACGCGAGGGAGGTCCAGAAAGCTGAGTACAACTAGAACCCATCTAGTTGAATTAGATCCTGTGAGCTATGTATGCTTTTGATTGAATTCAGGACAACTGTAAGAAATCTCAACTTTTTATTGCTTTAGTTTTATTTGTTTACATGGAAAAACCTTTATGTTTGCACTTGAACTTGACATTGTTACATCACACAAATACTATTGTCCCATATGCTCAAAGTCAGTGATAGACATGCATGCCTCTGACCTGGAAGAGAATAGATGAGGAGGTGGACTTATTTAATTGAAGCTTAACTTATATATTGGTATACTTGATCTGCATATTTTGAAGAAGATTCAGTGCATATGTCAAATGTAGTATTATGCATTGTATTAGTCGAATTAGTTGTGATGTATTATTATTTATTTTATTTCTTGTAAATTGATGTTTTGCATTATGATGTAAACAACAATGTAATATGTAGTACTATGCATGTATTGTGTGTGTTGATGTATTATTATTTATTTTGCATAAAAAAATAAAAATCAAGGCCTATAAAAAAAAAAGCCATTTCAATTGTTAAAAAGATTTTTTTTTTTTTAAAAAAAACCTTTTAAAAAGTGTTTATAATATATTTTTTTAATTCTGAGTATTAAACATGATATCTGATTTTTTTGTTAAAAAAAAAAAGCTATTATAAAAACATTTTTAAAAGTTTTAAAAAGCCATTTAAAAAAAACCAAAAAAATCAAAGAAATGTATTATAAACCCGGATATCTGGTTGACATCCAAAAACTGGTGATAAATTCATATATTGTTTTAGGATTTATCCTGGTGGATAACCGCCCAGTTTTTAAAATCCAGATCTGATCATGGCCAAATATCCAGATCTGGATCCGGTTCTACACCCCTACTTTCTTAAAGAGCATATGTTCATATCAAACATCGTACAAATTTTAGTCTAGACGTTATTTCTAGAGTCTCTTCATATGCCGTGTCAATCTAAGTTAAAGAGAAAAATAATTTAGACATGTTTCAAGTTCGAAAATTCGCTAGGCTTCATTTTCATCTGTTGCGCCACAATACCTTATTATTAATTTTCAACTTAATTTTTGTGCAAATTTAAATTGTATGGGAGACTAAAATACAATTTAATTTCAACTATACTCCCACTATATATCACTTCTAAAAAAATATTTGTAGGCCAAAACAAATAAATAGCCTAACAAATCCAGCGATAAAATAATTTCATAAATCATATGCATGAAGAAATAATTATGCCAAAAAAATGAAAAACAGATTTTTTTTGGCACAATTAGTAAATAAATAAAGAGAAAATATATTTGCAACTGTGAATTGTGTAACCGTCGCACCATCGCTTTGAAAATAGTGAATAAAACATAGGACTCACATGAAAAAATTAATTTTTTAATGGTAAACCTTACTTTTTTTTAAAGCGATTATGCGGCATTTATGCATGTTACAGTTGTACATAGAATTACTCATAAATAAAGTGCCCCACCTATCGAAAGTAGAAGCCCAGTCGTACGTCTATCCCTTGGATCCTATTAGGTCATGGGTTCAAGACTCATGAATGGCACTTGTTTTTCATATCCAGAAAATAAAATGGACCCAAGCCCGAGAGAAAAGAAAAAACTCAGTTGCCCAAAAAATTAAGCCCATTAAGAAGGACTTCTCGGGTAAGCCTAGGCCTATTTTGAACACATGACTGAAGTTAACTTCTACCTTAGAATTAGGGTACTGTTCATGTGAATAGTACCATTGGATAAAAAAAGCACAGAAGCATCATTGCCACCATCATTGTGAGTCGTCGCATCTCGACGTTGCTCCAGGCTGGAGGAGCACTCACTGGTGTGTGCAGTATCACGGCATGCAACACCTGTAGGATCACCGCGCGGTGAGCAAAGGACCACCGCAGTGCTACGATACAATGTGCTCAACTCACGATGTGAGTTTGAACTTGTGTTGCAAGCAGTCACCATTGTGCAGGCAGAACTCCCTCTCATGGTGAGTCTGTTCATATTCCACCCTCTCATTTTTTTTTATTAAACAAATAGATTGATTCGAAATATACAATACAATATCTTAAATTAATAGATGCATATCAACAATGCAAAAACAGACTCACATAGTCAGATATATCTTTCAATGGTGCAAGGTTAATCATGTAAACAGAGATATATATCACAGACTATAATAGATCATGGCATATCAAACAAAGTCTCAAGCATGTTTATATAAACAAAGACTTAACTAAAAATACATACATGATTAGATATAAAAACGCAAGAGAATAACAATATGCGTATTATATGAACAAGAAATAGAGATATATATCACTAGGAACAACTGATCAAATCTCTAATGCCAATGTTAGATTTCATGGAAACGTACACCACAAAAAAAATACCTCAAGGCCAATCTCTGTAGTTGTTCCACGAGTGAATCCAACATTCAAATCTTCGTTCGATTCAAGTTCGTCTCCATCCGATGTGTGAGTGTGCTACAGATAAATCTAGAAACACATTCAAAAAGCCCACAACTTAAGAAGTTTTTCACAAACAATCAAAATTTTGAGAGAATACTCATAAAAACTAAAAAATGTGTATATCTCATAAATGGGGGACTTAAATCAGTCCTCGTATTATAACAGTCGGTTGGCCTTAAAGGCTAGCCTTCATTACTCCCCCTAACTCCAGGCATAAAGCCTAGAGTAATACCAGGCATTATGCCTGGCATCCAATATGGGAAGCAGCAGGGGCACGCCTACTAAAGGCGCCCCTGCTTTATTACACCTATCGCATCGAAAAAACTAAAATAAGAGAGAAAAGTAAAGGCAAACAGTCCCACTCCATACCATTATTGGGGGGTTGAGTCCGACCACCCTATGGTGGGCCATGCCTCATGGCCATCATAGACATGGTCCACCATCGATCGTCCCATGGTTGCCTAAGTCTCAACCAACACACCGTCAACCATCCACACAGGTGACCATGGTGTGGTGGCCTTTTTTTAGGCTACTAGAAGTGAAACCATGTGAGTTTGACTGTTAAGGTGTGGGAGCCAAAAAAAAGTAGGCAAATGGCAGCCGACCACCCCATGGCACCTAAACCCACGTAATTTGGCCACCATAGAGTGGCTTAGAAAGGAGGGAGACCTCCACACCGTGCCTTTTATACTTTCAACTTTGAATTTTTTTTTTCTCTTTTTATGTGAGTCTTTTAAGATTTAAAAAAAAGTGTTTTTACTTTAATTTAAGTATATTTAAGAAATAAAATAAAAAATTAATTTTGGTTGTGGTATTTTCTGTTACATAAGGTGGATAAAATTAATAAGGACAATGCTAAAGCACACACCTTATGTGCCCACCAGTGCAAATGATTTTTTTCTTCTTTTAAGCATGTTTTAAACATCTTTAACCCTTAAGAAAAAATAATCATTTTGAAGTGCTATACAAAAGGGTTAGTCAGTCTGGCGATTAAGGAAGCGATTACAATGTAAGAGTTTTCTCTCAAGGCTTTGCACGGGGTTCTTGATGATGAAGCTTTATGCCTTCACTCTTTAGTGGGAGGCATTGTTTGTTTCTTCACACTGGCAAGAGTGTTTTAAGAATTTTCAAAGAATTTTAATTCTATTTTCTGGATTGTATTGGATGTCATAAAGGCTAGGTGTGACAAATCGTGTTAACGGATCATGTTCGTGTCTTGTATATTATATGATTTGGGTCAACCCAAACAAGACCCATTAAACTTAATGGGTCAGATTTCTAAACCCTAACACGACCCATTAAAATAATGGGGTGACACGATCCGTTTTGACCCGGTTATATAAATGGATTGAATTGACCCAAATAATCCATTTGACATGATTAACATAATTTCACATAAAATCTAAAATCAAAATATCTCCTAAAAATATAAAACTAATGACATAAGTCTAAAATTACAATCCAAACAATAAAAACACCAAAATTACAATCTAGAGAAAGTGAGAGAGGCAATCGTGACTCGTGAGAATTGACTCAACTGAGAACGGAGAGAGAGAGATAGAAAATACGAAATAGGGTTAAGGTATTTTTGTTTTTAGGTTAAAAATTATACAATTGAAATTTTAAGTAAAAACTTTAACGGGTTTAACTAACGGGTTAAGCGGGTTGACCCATTAGTGACTCGTTAATGAATCGTATTTTAACGGGTCAACCCGTTTTCACCCGAACCCATTAACATCAAACCTAAACCCGCTAATTTCGTGTCATATTCGTGTTGGGTTAATGAGTCGTATAACATATTGTCACTCCTAATAATGGTTGAGGATAATATTCTGTTGTGGAATAGACTAAGTCTTACGGACATAAAAAAGAAGGGTGCAGTAGTGGTTGAAACTGATGTTGAACACACTCTCTCGAAAAGCCAATTCTATCTTGTGGGGAAGATCATGGTTGAAAGGAAGATTGATTGAGAGGCCTTTAGAATAACTATGCTCAAAGTACGGACAGTTGTGAAAATAGTACACATTATAGAAGTGGGGGTGAAACTGTTCATTTTTTAATTCAGTTCTGAGCAAGACCTTCAAAGAGTATGGGAGAGCCAACCATCGCTTTTTTACTAGAGCTTAATTTTTCTGAAGTCTTTTGACGGTCTTACTCCTCGAGTGAGTTAGTTTAGTCACTCTTACCTATGGGTTCAATTACATAACTTGTCTTTTGGGTGTATGAATCACACAGTTGGATCTCAAATTGGTAGAATGATTGGGAAAGTCATAAATGTGGAGGTAGATGAAAATGGAAATGCCCTTCTGGTCTATGACTGGTGTCCAACCACGCTCGACGAATACCAATGTTAATGAACGACCTCTAGGCAAATATCCTGAAAGTCGGAAATCTTCACCTGACGCTTCAATGAAACAGTTCGCTCTCGAACTTCTTCACTAGAGAGTTGCCCTAATCTACCATGTTTTCTTCCCCTATAAGTCATTCTCAACCTGAAATTTAAAAAATAAAACTAAGAAATTTGGTTATAAAGTATAATACATTCACATTCACAAAATTATATGTTGATAAATATTGTTTGATCATGTCATTTTGTGTTCAAATGGTATAATAGTTTTTGAACGGTTACATAACCATTCAAACATTACCGAACGATGCATATCGTTCAAACGTATTACATATGTGTTCGAACGCAATGTTCAATACATGTTCGAATGGTTTCTCAACCATTTGAGGCTTAAGTTCCTGACATTCAAATGCATAAACTATTGTTCAAACGGTTTCTAGATCAAACTTAGCAATGACTGAGTCAACTCAGTGGCATTAAAACAAAAGAAATCCACCGATTCATTTCATTCTTCCACAAATAATAAACATACAAGGTTGGGATGTGCATAGAGGCATCCCGACCTTGTGTTTTCATGCCACCTACAGTGTCCATCGATGAAAACCATGATTTTCATATTTTCTAGCAATACTCAATCAAAACAACTCAAAATCAACCTATTAAACGCATGTAAGTTGTGTACCTCTTAACTAGAAGTGGTCTTTGGCGGTGGTGATGATGACGGCGGTCAAACGGCACAAGAAGCATTTGACGGCGTGGTGCTACTGGTCTTGATTGATATTACTGTAATGCGATCGATTGAGAAAGCCAACAGTCACTTATATGTGTTATACCATTTGAACCGTAGTTTTACGTTAAAATATTATTGTTCAAACAATGTTATATACGTTGTACGGTTCAAACGCTAGTATTTAACGTTCAAACGGTGTCTATTTTGAATAGTATAATATATAGTATGGTACTAGTATATGATATATATATATATATATGGTATGATATATATATATAGTATGATGTCACTATGTGATATACTATATCATATTACTATATCATATTATATATAGTAATATGATATGACTATATGATATCATCACTATATCACTATATATATATAGTATATATTAGGG
This sequence comes from Juglans mandshurica, assembly GCA_022457165.1. NCBI lineage: Eukaryota > Viridiplantae > Streptophyta > Magnoliopsida > Fagales > Juglandaceae > Juglans > Juglans mandshurica. Next base: position 26,029,695 of record CM039620.1, on the reverse strand, counting down.
GTGATAAACGGTCCGGTCGGACCGACCGTTTCGGTCCGGACCGGACCGGACCGAGACTTAGACCGGTCCAGTCCACGGTCCACGGTTTTTTCAGACCGGACCGAATGAAAAATTAAAAAAATATATATTTTTTATATATTTTTTATATATAATAATTGTACAATTAACAATATAAATTTTTAAATATATTATTAATACTTGTTAATATTCTATAAATTAACAATATTTTATATATATCTTCATCTAACCTATCATTATTAACAATATAAAATTTTAAATATGCTATTAACACTTGTTAATATTCTATGAATTAATAAATATATAATATCAATTAGTTAATTATATAGTAATTATATAAATTAATAATATAATTTTCATCTAATTTATTATCATTGACCATATAAAATATTTTTTTATTGAGTTTGTTACATAATCCATATTAATAAGTCACTTAATTTAATTTAGTATTTTAAATAAATTTTTTTTATTAATTATTTAAAAAAATAAAAAATAAAAAAAGGCCGGGCCGACTGGACCGGACCGATAGCTATCGGTCTGGTCCGGTCCGGAAAAATGATGGACCAAAAATATTCGGTCCATCGCCGGACCGGACCGTTTGCAGCCCTAGTATATATCATATCACTATATGATATCACTATATATTTACATATAGTATATATATATGATATATTTACAATATATTACTATATGATATCTATATAGTGTATATATATCATATATACTATATGATATCACTATATAGTTATATCATACTATCATCATATATGATATATGATATACACTATATAGTTGGTATCACTGTATCATCGTCTATAGATGATATATAGTGATATCATCATTATTAAGAAGCTCTGTTTGGCAATTTTTTAATTCATTTCTCAAATTATTTAATGTCTATGCAACATATAGAATATGCAACTAATTTGTTTGTGAGTCTTATTATTTCAAGAATGACTTTTGATGAGCTTATTGCAAGACTGTTGATGAGCTTATGTGCAATGCATTCCGGAAACATAAAACCAGATGTCATAAGCATTACAATAAGTTCAAAAACAAGGATGACGCACAACAACATCATTTTCAAGATGTCCAACCTTCAAATTTGAAGAAATTTTGTGATATGTTTAAGGATCTTGCTTTTGAAGTAAATAAATAACTTGTTTTACATGTTATGGTTTATAATTTCTCTTGCTAATATTTACAACTTCTATGCAAAGTTTCATAAACAAAGCAAATATGTCGAACTTGAAAATTCATCACCATGAAAGCTCAAGATCTTTCCATTGCCTCTTTAAGAAGTTGGTAAGTCTATTTATTATAATGGATTTCTCAAGTTTATTGTTTATAGTATTCTAATGACGTTATATCTTTAAAATATTTGTCATGTAGCAAGACTCTATAACAAAAACGATCTAACAAAATTATATGTTGCATCACATCCTGATCGTAATCGAGAGTGGATTCATCCCAATGCCCGTAAAAATTATGTATGTATTGTTATCTATTTTAATTAAACGTATCTATATATTTGTGGTAATATTAATCATTTCTCTTATGTGTAGGAAAAAATGGTTGTTCTACTTGTTGAATTTGTAACTGATCAAAATTCTACAATAAGTGACATTGAAATTTTTAAGAAAGTTTTGGGTCCACGTTTAGGCTATTTTAGGGGTTTGGGTCGTTGCGTCAAGCGTTCTAGCTCAACCTCATCGTCCAGTAATGCCTCCAACACTTCTAAAGCATTAAAGGAAGTGAGGTTAGAGATCGAAGAATTGAGAACAAAGCAGCATGAGTTAGAGGCTCAAGTGACCCAACAAGTTGACTTGGAGATGCGAATGAAACAATAACAAGAGCAACAAGCGGAGTTCAAGTGAGTTTTTTGGACAATTATCATGTGTTAGTACAGATGGGTAGTGAGTGAGATTTCGCCCATAGTTGGGCAAGGGAAGGTCGAACAATCAATGGTTGCAGTTTTCAAATTTTTCGTTGGACTAGAGAGTTTGATTTAAAGGTAGAACCAGCTTCAGTCGCATAATGGGTCTTTCTTCCAGGATTGTCAATGCACTTGTATCGGAAGGATTTTCTCCAGAGTTTGGCTAGTCGATTTGGAAGGTATCTGGGAACAGATTACGCAACGTTGGCTCATTCTCGCGTAACTAGTGCATGTATCTGTGTGGAAATGGACTTGTCGATTGAGTTAGTTCATGGTTTTCCGATCGTTGTGGCTAATAAGAAGATCTGGCAACCAATGAAGTATGAGAAATTGGGATTTTATTATGAGAAATGTAAGAGGCAAGGGCATACATCGGTGGTTTGTAAGGTGGGACAACAACGAGTAATCAAGAATAGGGAGGAGAAAGGGGGCCGGATAGAAATGATGGCAAGAGGGAAATGTGGCATGAGAGGCAGAAAGAACCCATGGTCCATCTGTCGAAGAAGCCAACGGTGGTGGCGGAGTTGCAGGAAGACCAGCCTAGTATACCATGTCAAACTGAGAAGGGCAAAGAAATTGTTCGGGTGGAGGAGAATATATCTGTGTTGAATGGTATAGTCTGTATTGAGGAGGAAGAACCATTGCCACAGTTGGGGGAGAATAAGGGGAGTCAGGATGTGGGTGCTGTTGATTGGGATGCTGCAGATGATCAAAATGGGATGGGTGAGCAGGTACCCAAATTAGAAAATAGTCCATCTCTTGTGCTAACGCGTTCTCCCGTTGTGGATTTTTTTATCATAGAAGATGAGAACAGATTAGCCTGGGAGGATGATGGATCATCTAAGGCAATTGATGAGGTTTTGGCCTCAGAGGGAGTGGGGATGGAGTATATCGTGGAAGAAGAGCATCAATCAAACCAGGAAGTGGAATGTTCTTTAAATCGGGTTGTACGAGAGAAGGGTTATGCTTCGGAAAGTGATAAAAAGGCTTCGTCTTCTAGACTGAAAAACAACAGTGGCCAGGTACTTCTTCATTCTCAACGAGTTTTATCATGCCCAGCTAAAATGAATTTATGATTGATATTTTGATGATATGGAATGTGCGTGGAATTGGCACATCTAAGCGTCGGTTAAAGAGCTTGGTTTCTAAATATAAGTGTTCAATTATTGCAATTGCGGAGTCGTTTGCAGGGGAAGATAAATTGGCTAATTTAGCTGTGTTTTTAGACTTTAAAAATTTCTATTCTAATGCATCAATGGATGGAAAATTGTGGTTGCTTTGGCAAGAGGAATTAATGCTAGATATGGTGGATATGACTGATCAGTTAATTACGGTTTTACTCACAGAAGGGAGTAAGAAAGTGTTGCTATCTTTGGTTTATGCCAAATGTAGGTATGTGGAAAGGCGTGACCTATGGAACTCTTTAAAGAGCATGGCTAATGTTAGCATTCCATGGTTGATGGGTGGTGATTTTAACATTATTTGTAATGATGGATAAAGGATTGGGGGGGTGCCTAGACCAGCCATTACAATGAATGAGTTTAACGAGTGTCTTGATTCTTGTGGCTTAATGGATTTGCATGTTAGGGGCAGATTGATGACTTGGTGTAATGGGCAACAGGGATGTGCTCGTAGTTGGGCTCGAATAGATAGAGTGGTAATGAATTTGGTTTTCCTGGAAACTTTTTCGTCAGCATTTTTGGAGTACTTACCCAGGAAGTCGTCAAATCATGCACCTTTACTTATTAAAGGATCGAGTGGTGTTGATAGATATGGACCTATGCCTTTTCAATTCCAGAACATGTGGTTACAACATTCTTATTTCTTGAAGGACGTGGAGCTGATATGGAAAGAACCTGTAAGGGAGAAGGGCCTTTTCGTACTTGCGGCCTAGTTGAAGAAGTTAAAAGTTTTTTTGAAGAATTGGAATAAGATGGTTTTTGGGCATGTTTCTTATTCCATTAAGGAGCTTGAGGAGAGGATTGAGCAAGTTGATTTTCAATTACAGTCGGGTTTCCAGGAAGAGTTAGAGAAGGAATTGCTGGTTTTGAAGGCTGAGCTTAATTATTGAGAGCGAAATGAGGAGAAACGTAGCCCAAATTGCTAAGAAAAAATGGCTGGAGGGTGGGGATCAAAATTTCAAGTTTTTTCATACAGTGGCCAATATGAGAAGAAGAAAGTCGATGATAGCTTCTATGACTCTCACGGATGGGGTTGTTCTTGGCTCGCCAGAGGAGGTACACAATGGGGCTGTTAATCACTTTAAAACTTTTCTGTGTGGGGTGAGAGTTTCTCAATAGGCTGATTTATCTTTGTTAGTGAGGCCAGTTATTTTGGTCCAGGAAAATGAGGGACTTTGTGAACCACCATCAGAAAGGGAAGTGAGGGAGGCACTGTGGTCTATCCCGAAGAACAGTAGTCTTGGGCCGGATGGATTTGGTTCGACATTTTTTATGCATTGCTGGATATTGTAAAGGATGATTTGGTGGAGGCAGCGGAACATTTTTTCTTGGGAGTTTCTTTGCCGAGATTTTACTCTTCCTCATTCGTAGCTTTGATTCCAAAAGTGCAGGATCCAAAGAGTTTTGATATGTTCCAGCCAATTAGTTTGTGTTGTGGCTTACAAGATTTTTTTTAAAATATTGATGGCTCGTTTGACGCCGTTCCTTTCCAGAATAATTTCTTTAGAACATGGTGCTTTTATCCCAGGTCGTAGCATTTTTGAAAATATTTCTTTGGCTCAGGAAATGATTAAGTCGATCAATAAGAAACATTGTGGAGGAAATGTCATGATGAAAATAGATATGGCCAAAGCCTATGACAGAGTCGATTGGATTTTTTAATCCATGTTCTTAAGGCTTTCGGGTTTGCTAATAAATTTTGCAATCTGGTGGGGTTGTGTATTAAGTCGCCTTGGTTCTCCATAATGATGAATGAGACCTATAAATGATTTTTTTAGCCTTCGAGAGGTCTGCGTCAAGGGGACCCATTGTCACCCTATTTGTTCATTTTAATGGAAGAGATATTATCTCGTTTGTTGCATAAAGGCTTTGCTGAAAATGGGATAGGGAGTTATGTTGATCCTTGTGGTGCTCCTCTAATTTTGCATTTGCTATATGCAGATGACTTACTGATTTTTTCTAATGGGGAAAGGAAGTCTTTAAGAGGTATTTCAAAAGTTCTTGAGACTTATTCTGCATGGTCTGGCAGTTGATAAACAGAGACAAGTCTTCTATGTTTTTCACGAAAATAAATAAGTGCATCTCGGCGTGCGGCTCTCTTGAATATGATGGGTTTTGTGGAAGGCAGTCTACCCACATGGTATTTAGGGACGCCAGTAACTGATGGAAGAGTCACTTCGCGTATGTTAAACCCGTTGGTGGAGAAGGTTAAGAACAAAGTGGCGGGATGGAAAGCGCGTCTTCTTTCTCAAGGAGGTAAACTGATCCTTTTAAAAGATGTTTTGTGTAGTATGCCGACTCACTTGTTAATTGTTTTGGATGTGCCAAAGATTATGTTGGGAAAGCTTAATTCTATCTTATCGAGCTTCTTTTGGGGGGATTCTAAGAGAAGATGGTGCTCATGAGCATCGATGTGTAGGCCTACAGTGGAGGGAGGAATCGGTGTTAGAAGTTTTGAATATGTTCATAAATCATTGCACATGAAATTATCTTCGAGAATTTTGTCTATAGATAATTTATGGAAAAAATTTCTTAAGGCAAAATATTTTATGGAAACCAGTTTATTGGAGCTGCGAGTAGGAGTCTCGGATTCCAGACTGTGGAAGCCCATGTCCAAAGTATTGCCAGAAGTTTTGGAAAATTTGATTATTAAGGTTAGAGAAGGAAATATTTCTTTTTGGTTTGACAAATGGTTGTCAAGTGGACCTTTGGCTGCTTCTTTGGGTGCCGTGTTAAATCCTAAATTATTGATAAAAGAGGTTTGGGTGGCTAATTCCTGGGATGTGCAGCTGCTGGAAAGTTTAATAGGAGATGCCATGGCTAATGTTATAAGAGCCATTGTCCCTTGTCACCGTCGAGGTGGAGACATTCGGATTTGGAAGCCATCTATTGATGGACATTTCTCTATGGCTTCAGCATGGGAATTGGTTAGATTGAAAGGGTCGAAACAGGAAGGAATGGACTGGGTTTGGCATACTCTTCTCCTGAAAAAGGTTTCAGTTTTCATGCGGAAAGCAAAGCTCAATTGCTTGCCTGTAGATGCACGGATTCAAGAAGTTGGTGTTCCTTTAGCATCAAGATGTAGTTGATGTCTGATGGGTGCATGCAGTTGAAGATAGGGAACATGTGTTGAATACTGGTGATATGGGTAATGTTTTACGGAAGAAGGCATCCATTGAGTTGGGGATAAATTATTTAGCATCATTAAATTGGTGGCAGCGGGTATTTTTTGGTTTAGATGTGCAAGGAAGACTAGCCAAAAGGGGCTCATAATAGGTTTGTTGCCTATTTTGATTTCACGGAAACTCTGGAGATGGAGATGTTTGGCTAAGATGGAAGGGAAAAAAGAATCACTTGAGAGTGTGTGGATATCTATCAAGAAGTGGCTAAGTTTAATTTCTGGAAAAATGCATAAGGTATGCTCGGCTTCAAGACTGGATGGGGAGATTCTGAAGGAACTTGGCATTCTGGTAATTCATGGCAGTTGGCGTCGCCCAAAATTAATTTCCTGGAGTAAACCTAGAGCTGGATGGGTTAAATTGAATGTAGATGGTGCTTGTAGGGGTAATCCGAGGAGTTGTGGAGGAGGTGGTGTTGTTAGAAATGAGGAAGGGAAATTAATTGCCGCTTTTGCAGTAAAAATTTCCTATGGTACTAATAATGAAGTGAAGCTTCGTACTTTAATTCATGGTTTGAAGATTTGTAGGGAGCTTGGTTTAAGAAAGGTGCATATAGAATGTGACTCTCTGTTAGTAGTGCAATGGTTTGAAAAATGTTATTATATAGTGTGGTATTTATGGGATTATTGGGAGGACCTTATGGAGGTTATACAGAGTTTTGAATACAAGGTGACCCATCAGTTTTGCGAAGGAAATAAAGTGGCAGATTTTCTGGCGATTGGGGGAGGGAGGAATTAATTGTACATACAAGAGCTCAAATGATGTGCCTCGTCCAGTGAGGAGTCTGATGAGAATGGATTATTTGGGGCCGCCAAGTATTAGAAAATAACTAGGGAGTTTTTTTTTTATGTTTTGCATTTACCTTGGCTTAGAGTTTGTTTAGGTGAAATAGGTTTTTTGATTATTTTAGTTTGTTGCCGCTGCTGATTTTTTTGAATACGGGTGGTGGTTTTATTGATTTATTTGTAACTCCCCTAGTATGAGTTTTTGGTTTGTTTGGTTGTTTTCAAGGTATTAATAAAGCACTTAACAATCAACATATAATATTATTATATATGTTGGAATTTAAAGAAGTATGATAACTCCAACGTACGGTAGCGTATTCATCTCATTCAGTACTTTCTTAATTATTTTGAGATATCATGATGCCACAGACCAGGATTCATGCAAGCATATTTAATTACGTACTACCGACATTAGTTAGTTAAGCTGGTAGTTTTATTCAAGAAGCAACCAGAGACTCACGGACAACTATTCAAAATACTGAACAACTTACTCTAGCTCCGTTTTCTTTTATTTTCTGAGAGAGAAAAAAAAAAAAAAAAAAAAAAAGTTTAAGCTTTATCGTGTCGATTTTGCTTATTGAGAGAGAGAGAGAGAGAGAGAGAGGGTACCTTCTTTGATTGAGGATGCCATGATCTAGCCAATCGAAAGAGAAGATGGAAAATCAGGGAATTCAGTTTAAGAGTTCATGTAGAGAGAGAGAGAGGGAGGGGAAGATGAGGCAAGTCTATGAGTTTTTCACGTTTGCCTCTTCTGTCCAAAACGTATATAGCCTCACACACGTTTCAGCCAAAACGTGCATTTCATTAATCTTATGGGATAGGCTAGCACGAATCGTGCGCAAACCATGCCTGAGTTTGGCATTTTGTTTTTTTATTAATTATCCTTTTTGCTTTCAAGTTCGGTAAGTTACATTTATTCTTTTACCATATATAAATATATATATATCTATCTCTATATATAAAGTTTGTATGAGATGGATATAAGACAGAATTTCTTGTTTTAACCTTTTTTTTTTTTGTTTTCATTAAAGTTAACGGCAATATATATAACTCTATTAATGGATTGTTGTGCATTAATATATATTGTGCATGTGTGTGCATAATGGTTCTCCAACTTGTTATGCGTGCGTGTGCATAATGGCTTTGTAGGGAAAGCATAAAAAATAAAAAAATATATATAACTCTATTAAAAAAAATGATAATCCCAAAGAGTAGAATGAATTTCTTTAGACATTTAGAATGAAATAGTATTAATTAAAACTTTTAAATATTTTAATATATATTTATATCTTTTCAAAGTTTTTAATACTATTTTGAAGATCCTTTGGTTAAAGCACTGCAATAAAATAAAATGAGATAAAATTATTGGAGTATCTGACTATCTAAATCATAAATTTCACAACTTAGTAATCATAAGTACCAAAATTTTATAAACAGAACCACAACAGTGAAATATCTTCAACGAGATTATATAGTTATCCTGCAAAATATAATACAAAGCCAAAATATATAGGAAAAAAGAGAAATAGATCTCATTTGACCCAAAATATGCCATTAAATACCATCATCTTGATGATGCAAACTCAATCATCTTGTTAAAGTATTGATTGTAGTAGCTAATTTGTTTATTAAAGTTCCTTTGTAATATTCTATTAATTATATTACTTGTATAAAAGTTGAAGCAATGTCTTCTAAGCTATATATGCCATCAACTATTTTTACAAATTTTATAAAAAAAAATATATTATTTTTGTAAAATAATTGTTTAATCTAACTAGACAAACGTGCTTTGCACGTTACTTTGACCTAGTGTGTGTGTATATATATATATATATATATATAACTCTATAATAACCAATAAAACATATTAGAAACCTTATTAGAGACCGAAAAAAAATGTTTTTGAGCTCTAGTACTCCACATGATTTGGCTACTTCAGGAACAAAGCCTAGTTTAACTAATCCATACAAGGAAATCATTTGAATACAATAGGCAATATCATAATCTGTCATGTATAGTAGAGTCCTTGATCTTGTTCCCCAATTTGGGTATCAGAGTACTCAAGGATCAAAGATTAAGAACTCTTTGCTTTGAATGAATCATATACAAACTGCAATTCAATGTCATATAAGAATTCTGGTGCTTTCTTCTATGCACAGAAGACTAGGAGTGGGCAGCAGGGTCCCGCACCCTGCTACCATGCCCCAGTCCGCCCTGCCCCTGCATGGGTAGGACGAATCTCTCATCCGCCAGATGCAATTGGATCTGGCCCCCCAGCAGGTTTGGGGAGCGAGTCAGGCCCAGCCCAGGCCCGCACATATTTTATATATATATATATATATATATATAAACCTATATATAACAAAGCAATGTCATTTTGGGGTATATAAAATGGTGTCGTCTTGTTTATGATCCTAAAACTGCTCCCATACTCTCAACTCCTCTCTCTCTCTCTCTCTCTCTCTCTCTCTCTCTCTCTCTCTCTCTCTCTCTGATCTACCCTCTCTCTCACTCTCCATTCGTCAAATGTCGTCAATGTTGCCACCTTGAAGCTAACTTCGTTATCGTCAAGTATGCATCTCGTCGATCTCGAGTCTATTCTTTTTTTTTCTTTTTTTGAGTTTTGTTGAGTTATGGAGGATGGGACTGAATTGAGGAGTTGGAGGATGGGATTGTGAATTGTGCTCTGTGGAGATTTGTTTGTTTGTTATGTGTAAATTTGATTGAGAATTTTGTTTGAAAAAATTGTGTAATTTGAAACCCCTAACATAATTAAGGGTTTCGGATTGAAACCCCAAACTAACTTAGGGTTTCAACCTGAAACCCCATTCTATTTTAGAGTTTCGATATCGAAACCTCATTCTGTTTTAGGGTTAGTTTTGCATGGTTTTAATTGTTGTATAATTTTTGTATCATTTCAGATTTTTGTGAGTGAAGAGGAATGGATAATCAGTCAAATTTTAGCGTTAGCTCTCCTACCCCTGCACCTAACCCTACCCTTACCCCTACCACTACCATTAACCCTAACCCTGCCCCATGCCCGTACCAAGAAAGAAACCAGTTTTAGTTGTTTGGACTCACTTCACCAAAATAGAGGGCGACACCAATAACCTCCAAGTTAATTATAACCATTGTTGTAAAATGTATGGATGTCACTATAGGAAACAGGTATATCCCAATTAAAGATCTTAGAAGAACAATGCAAATACAGTCCAATATTAAAATCTTTATAAGAGAATAGTCAATCTAGACTGAAGATTGAACTTTAAAAAATGGCAGATTGGAGTAGTGGGAGGGAGCGTTGAAGGAATTTACAAAGTATGATTCACATGAGTGTAGAAGACACCTAGCTCATTTACTTACTTAAAAAAAAAGACACCTAGCTCATATGGTCATCATGGACTACCGTTTTAGTTTGATGAGTAGAAAGAGTTCCAAGCATATTCTAAGTACTTTGGAACCTAGGTTTAACTTTCATTCTCACCACACAACAGCGAAACAGTGTAGAAAAATATTTGTTGAAAAATCAATTGGTGGGTCAAAGAGTTTGCATCACCACTTATACATGAACATCTATCCAAAATTATAATTATATGTCTTTGACGGCATATTGTATTGATTATGATTGGAAATTAAACAAAAAAAATATATAAATTTTTTTCAAATTTCATATCACGAAGGTGGGACCATTGGGAAAGTCTTGGAGACCGCAATAAAGGGATGGGGGCTAGAGCCAGTTGTGATAGTTACAGTTGATATTGGGGCATCTTATGACCTATCTTAAAGAGGAAAATAAGTCAATCATGGGTGATGACTGTTTACATATGGGGTGAAAGGTTGGAGTAGGAACCCTAGTCCATTATCCTGTAGAGGCCTAGTCGGAGTTAGATAGATACTTGGCATTGAATTTGCACCCATTTACATGAGGGTTTGATATATTATTTTGGTGGAAAACCAATGTCGTGAAATATCCTATCCCTGGAGACCTAGTCCATAGTATTTTGGTTATCCCTATTACTACCGTAGCCTCAGAGTCAACCTTTAGTACCGAATGGCGCATATTTGATTCATTCCGGAGTTTATTATCTCTTACCATTGTGGAGGCATTGATTTGCACTCAAAATTGGATCAAAAGGTCTCCAATTTATATTCCGGATGTATGGGACTTTGAGGAGACCGACGAGGAGGAGGGTGGTGATCAGCCTAGATCTGGTAATCGCTTTTAATTCATTGATTTGCTCTTATTATTTTAATATATATATATATTCATTTAACCAGTATTAATTTTTTATTTAATTGTTGTATCGATACATGAGGCTACATCTACATCAACTATAATATGGCTTCGTGTGTATTGAGCCCACCATTGTTATTTACTATTGGTTTGTATAATTTGTCCCTTAATTACTTTTTGTATTTATATAGTTTTAGGTAATTCTAATTATTTTTCTTGTATTTGTTCTAGATTTTATAGTCTCACTGTCATATGCCCAATCCTAATCTTAATGATCTCATTCTCATCTTGATCTCAATCTCTTCTTGGTTGGTATTTTTAATGTTTGTAATTTTTACATATTTATTGTATGTTTGTATTTATGATTTTTTTTTCTTGTTTTTAATTCTCATTTGTTTTCGTATTAATATTTCAATTTTTATTATCTCACAGTTTCACAGCACAACTCACTGACTTTCTCACTGCCATGACCACTGACCACCCTAAATTCCAATGTCAAAGTCAATTCGAAAATTGAAATGATATTCCTTGATCAATTGTAATCTTGCTACAATTTGTTACTTAATTGTTTTATTATTATTCATTTAAATTATGTGATAATTTGTAATCTTTTTAAATTAATTTGTAATAGTTTTAGATTAATTTCTATTAGTATAATAGCTTACTTAGGATTATTAGTTACGACTTACAAGTATACAAGTTTCTTAATTTGTATTATTGTAATACCCTTTTTTTTTTTAATTTGTATTACTTTTTTTAGTTAGCTTTCACAAATTTCTAGGCACAAAAACAGAGTCTGGGCCATTTTTTGGCCTAGAAATTTGTATCTACTTTTTTTAGCCCAGAAACATGTTTAGGCCCAATAGGCTTATTTGGGCAAGGCGGGGGTCGAATGGATGAAGGGTCCACCCCTGCCCCCCGCCCCCCGTGTGAGGTGGGCGAGTGCCAAGGGTAAAACCCCACCCCTCACCCATGCAGGGACGGGGTGCGGGTAGCACCCCTAGTGAAGACATGAATGATACTAATTAACACGCCATGTTCAAGCGCCAGTAACACATCTTAGATCTCCTACACTTCAATTCTTCATATTGATACTTTGGTCGAGGTGGCATGGCCTTATTTGCCCCCTAGGACCCAACCTATTATTCTGTGATCAAAGATGCTTGGAGTCTAACTTTTAGTGGCTCACCTAGTTTTCTCTTAGCAAAAAAGCTAAAAACAGTCAAAATGTCTCTCAAAACTTGGAATATCCACTGCTTTGGTCACATCCAAACCAATATAAAAGCATTAACAGCTCAATTGTCCTCTCTTCAAGCTCAAACTAACCTTGAGTCCTTTGTTCATCAAGAGGAAATGATTTGACCTTGTCTGAATGAAAAATTGAAAAAGGAAGAGATCCTGCGGAGTCAAAAATCCAGGATTCATTGGCTCACCACCACGGATTTGAACACAATTTTTTCACATGTCAGCTACAATGAGAAGAATGAGAAATTATATATATTGTCTGAAGAATGCCTCAAATCAATCGGATTCTAACCCCTTGAATATTCAAAATCAGTTCCTTGATCACTTTAAGATTATTTACCAAACATCGTGGCCTAATATCTGAGATGAACTTGAGGCCTTATTCCTTGACAAGATTTCTCAACTTCACAATAACTTTCTCTGTAACATCCCCACTGATGTGGGAATTCTTTCAACCATCAAACAAATCCCATCTTCCAAATCTCCTAGACTTGATGGATTCAACAGATTCTTCTTCAAGCAATACTAGGAAGTAGTCAAGGAAGATCTTAATAGAGCCATAAAAATTTTTTTTACTAATGGTCATCTCCTAAAAAATGAATCATACCCATATTGTCTTCATCCCCAAAATTGAATCCCCCAACAATGTTCATCAGTATCGATTCATCTGTCTCGCCAATGTTTGTTATAAAATCATTGTAAAAATCCTTTCTAACCGACTTAAGTTGGTAATGCCCAAATTCATATCCCCTCAACAATAGGCTTTTCTTCCAGGCAAACTAATTCAAGAAAATATCATTCTAGCCCAAGAAATCTTTCATAACCTTAAAATAAAAATGAAATGAAGAAAGAGGCTTATGACCATCAAAATAGACATGAAAAAAAACCTTTGAATTCATGGAATTGAAATTTATATTAGCAATCCTTTCTTGTTTTGGTTTCCAACAGCCCTGGATCAATTGGATCAAGTAATGCATTTTGATTGTCTCCTACTCTGTTGCGTTCAATGAAAAACTATAAGGATTACTTCACCCTTCGATGGGTCTAAGGTAAGGTGATCATTTATCCTCCTTCCTTTTTATATTAGGCAGTGAGGTGCTTTCTAGGCTCATTTGCAAAGAAGAACATCAGGGTAACATCAAGGGCATTAAATTGAGCACAAATGGTCATTCTCTATCTTATCTCCTTTTTGCAGACGACTTTATTCTCTCTGGCTCCCCAAAATGCTCAAGTTTTCAAAGACTCTAGACAAATACTCACAATGGCCTAGCCAGAAATTTGTAATTGTTAGTTATGCTTATGAAGTCTATTTGCGGGGAAAAAAATAAATAAATAACACTCCAGCATGTTTATTAAGGCCTCTAACCTTCTTATTTAACCAACTTAAATACCCTTTCTAGCTACAAGCCTTGAAGGGAAGATGAATAGAAAGCAAAGTACTGTACAAATACCAAAGGTGGGGATAAAGCCATCCAAACCACCAAGCTACCTACATGGATCACAAGTCTCCACCTACTCTAGCTACAGAGATTGCAAATGTTCAGTATCTGCTGAAATTAGTACGAGCAGGAATCAGATTCCAACAACCCAAAAAAAAAAAAAGAACAAAGAAAGAGGAAAAAGAAGAATTATAAAGAAATCCCACCTAAAACCTTGTTAAACTTTCCAAACCATGCACGTGCAATATCTATCTATTAATACAATTATTACTATTTAGAAACCGCTAATTATTATCAGTATAATATACATTTATAATCATACAATTTTCTGGCATAAAATATTCTCCAACTGTTGCTGAAATAAACATATTCGCTCCACCCTAGATTAGGATTTCCCACCACCCTTATCTCTATCCGTCCTGCAAAGCCCGATGATACCCCATCTAACATGCATACACTCCATTTGCAAAAAGAAATGGTGGAAAGGTTGCTTCCTCTATATGTTCATGCATGCAAATAACAATATCTAGAAGCTTGCTAGCTTTATATCTCATACCAAGTGAAAGGACTATAGGTGATGTATGGAATTCTATTTTACTTTAGAGAAAATGATTCTTGATCTTCATATGGACTAACAAAATGGGTTTTAGTGGCCATTTAATTGCGGCGAAAAGGCTATTTGTGACCAAAACAGACTCATTTTAGCTGTAAATAATCATTTCGCTAGAATTAAATGGTCACAAATAAATAATTTTCTTGTAGTGAATTAGATGTAGCTTAGATTTTGTGCGGGACGGGACGGTACGGGACGTTATAGATAGTATAAGATTCAATGTTAATAAAAAATATATATATATGTAGAACTTGAACCGCTAGAATGGTCATACAATGATTTTTAGACTATATATATAATTTTCTTTATTTTTATTTTTTATATTATTTTTTATGTTTTTCTTATGATAAGCGATATGTTACCTCAATTTTTTTGCTAAGCACTCAATGAGGATATTGACGGATGAACCATTTTAAGTATATATATTAAACCTAAAGGTTAAAACTAAATTTCTGTAAACCCAATGATATTTTTTAAGAGGAAAACTAAAGGTTAATTTTACATTTTTTAAATTAATGCCACAATTTTACGTTAAAATAAAATTTTAAAACACAACCCTAAAAAGGACAAAAAAAAATACCTTCGCTAGAAGGAGGGCTTGAACCTCCGACCTTGTGGTTAACAGCCACACGCTCTAGCCAACTGAGCTATTCCAGCTATGCATGAGGCTTGCTTATTTATATTTATTTAACTATTTTTTGAAAGATGAAAGGGAAAACAGATCTCATCGCAAATCAATCTTCTTTTACAGAATATTATTTAACTGACAGATTCTTGTGTTTATGTAATACTTGAAGATCTTATCCTATCTAGCAAGGGCAGATTGAAACTTCATCACTACGCCCCTGCTGCTGTAATCTGAACATCCCTGCAGGGAAAGCAAGCCATTCAAAAGGGCAAGAAAAGTACCATAAATGAGCTACCTTAAGAGCGCCATAAATTAGTGACCCAAAAATGGAAACAAGAACAGCACAGATATAGGTCACCACCACCTTGTGGCAATAAAATGTACCATTAATGTCTTGTGATACACAGCTTAGAAGCCTGTAAAAAACAAGTAACTGGCCTACATCATCATCATCACACACACACACGCAAACTTCCACCTAAAAACTCACCAACTCCAGCTTTATAACGGCACCACTTTCATTGCTTTCTCACACTCCCCAAACTCCACGCCCCTCTATTCACAAGGTTACAAAATTCTCTGGGCCCTCCCTTCCCCTCTTCACACGAAACCTAAGGTGCTCATTTCTGTCCCTTTCTGTAATTCAGGAAGTTCTCTTTGTCCGATCTGTGTCTGCATGTTTCTGTTGAGATTGATTGTTTATTGGAAGCTGCCTAATAAATTGGTTAACTCATCCTCTTTATACTCAGCCCCCACCACTGCTCTCAACACAGTTCATAAAAGTTCTCTGGGCACCTCCTCACCAGTCTTCTTCACATCAAGGTAGCCATTTCTGATCTCCATCTCTGATCTGTGGGGTTTGCACTGTCTTTGGATGTTAAGATTGGTTACTGATTAGTTCACAAACCCGATGAATCCCTTTTGTGCGTGATATTTATGGATATACATATAAGTACTGATCATTTAGACATTGATTTCCACACTTCTGACATGTATTTCTCACACTGATTTGTCATAATATTAGGAGAAGATCATCAATATATATTACATGTTGGGTGATGAATTTCGGTTGTTTTACATTAGTTTAAAACCTTATACCTCTCTCATTGATTATTATATGATACGACATTGTATTGAGTGTTTTTTAGAATTTCAACAGATTCTCCCGCCTAGAGATCATGGAAGAGATCAGGATGGATTTTCGAGTTTTGTCAAAATGGTTCTTGTATATTTTTGTAACAAAATTAATGGGGCAAAATGTTTTGATGATCGAAATTGTTTCAGCGTACGTAAAGATGTTTAGATCAAAAGCGAGAAAGTTTTTCAGAAACTTCATATTACGAGACATGACAGACCTGACCCTCGATAGGCCAGGCAATGCATTATTTCAGGGTTCCAACTGATTTATGACATTCCATCCTCCTCACCTTCATACGAAACAAACATATATCACACCTACGAAACAACATTAATTTGAGTTAAAAGTACTCCCAAACTGATTGATGATTTTTTTTGTTTTGTTTTTTTTTTATTGATCTGTCTAAATGAGATTTCATTAATCAGTGTCGGCATAAAACTGATCAGCTAAGAGTATGGGAAGCAAAGCACCAAGGTGGGCTGATCAATGGGGCACAAGGGAGGATTACGATGGCAAGTTGAGTAGCCAGGTAGGGCACGGCAGCAGCAGCAAGATGGATGGTGTCAAGTCTGCGGCTTCTGCGGGACTCTTCAAGGCCAAGGCTGCTGCAGTTGTTGGTGCCCAAAAGGTTAAGACTGGAACCTCCCTCGGGTTTAGATGGGTCAAGAATCATTATCAGAAAAGGGTCTCCAAATGATGATCATCACAATGATCATATTCATGTTTTCGATCTTCTTAATTTTATGATCAGACCAGTCCAAAACAATCTCTCTATATATATATATATATATATATATATATATATATATATAGTTGTTTTAATTATTCCTGCATCTGTACAAACAATTGGTAGTCGGTTGACAAGCTGAGGAGTCGTTTGAATAGTGTGAATATACATAAGACGAGATGAAATGATCTTCTAAAATTATCTGAGTTAAATAAAATATTGTTAAAATATTATTTTTTTAATATTATTTTTATTTTGAGATTTGAAAATATTGAATTGCTTATTATATTTTATGTGAAAATTTTAAAAAGTTATAATAATAAAATAAGATAATTTTTATATCAGCCAACCAAACAATATTCTAAGAATGCATTTCTATTTGTATTTGTTTATTTTTTTTCTTTCGAATGGTTTATGTGGTGAATATATGACACGTGCGTACATGAATATGGTAATTGTAACTATCTCCATATTAGTTCCTACTTAATTTACGGAAAGTAGAATGAAGGACATACTATATATCCCGATTTGATTTTTATAATTATCCGATCAAAATATTTGATTTTAGAAAATATTTATTTTATTTAATCTCCATGCAATTTCTTTATAAATAAGAATTAATACTTTATATTCAATACAATTGATAATAACAAAAATATAACCCTCATATTCTCTCTTCATATCCTCTTTTCTCGATCTCGGCCTTTTATATTATATATTTTATTTTATATCATCGACACTCTCAGAATATCAAAATGTAAAATAAAATTTTGTAAATTACTTGGAAGAGATTTTTAAACAATTAAGCAGTACTACTCAAAACCTGGAAATTACGATTTTGCATGTATTTAAGTCTTTTTTTTTTTTTTTTTTGCCATGATTTATTGAGACTAATTCATGATATATATCGGTTCATGATTTGTTAATTAATATGATTTGTTAATTAATATGGAATATTCCTACAATGACACATATAAAAACTAATTTATAATGAAAAATTAATTATTTCCGATTTTAGTTTCAAAAAATGAAAATTTTTCTATTAAAAATACTTGAACCAGGCTAGCTATTCTAATTATAGTGAATTGTGTAACCGCCGCGTAATTGCTTTGAAAAAAGTGAATAAAATATGGAACCCACATTAAAAAAATTAATTTCTTAATAGTTGACCCTACTCTTTTTCAAAACGGTTACGCGTTATTTATGCACTTCACGATTGTATGTATAATTACTCTTCTAATTAATTTGTGAAACTCGGAACGATATTATTATTAAAATAAGATGAGATGGATCTGTCGTAATATCTAAATTAAAAGATATTAATTGGAATGTATAGCAATATCAATGTTTTTTGTCATTTATCTGTATAATTATCATTTTTTTTAGCCGCCTACGTACTTTTATCGGTCCAACTTATATTAGAGACCCTTCTAAATTGTCAGGCAACGACGAAGCCCAAGATGATGAAGTTGGTCCAACCTATATAGAGGCAGCTGAGTTAAGAAATTAAACAAGAGAGCTGAAAAGTGAATCGAGTTGTTGTGACTTCAAGAGAACACTAAGTAAGGCATGCATTTTTTTGTTGAAAAAATCTCCTTCAAAGTTTTACTTCCAATATAAGACTTGAATAACCTTGAGAGAAAGTACAAGTGGTGAGTCTAGTCTTGATAAACATCTAGCATATATTAGTATTTCAAAACGTGGGTTGCTTCAAGACAAAAACACTAAACATGCATTCCTTATCGAAAAAGTCTAATTATGGGTGCTACCGCACCCCCCGGACGAGGGATGCCCTTATCCCTAGCATCTCCCCCCTTGGGTGGGGGTAGGGCTGATACCCGCATGGTGCGGGGTAGGGGATACCCTTCCCTGCACCCCGCCTCGCACCATGCGGGGGTGGAGTTTTTTCCCCTACCCTTGGGGGGGGGGGAATTCCCATCCGTCCCGCCCCCACCTAAGATAATACATTGAGTCTAAAAAAAAAAAAATTTGGTCCAAAAATAATTTTTTAGACCTAAATTATAATATAATTTAAATTATAAATTAAAATTTATAAATATAAAAAGAAGTTAAATTCATTAGAATTAGATTTTGGATTGTCTTGGCCTCCTAGACCAATCTTTATATAGGAGACCAAGGTAATAGAATAGTCATCCTTAAGCAATGTGAGACATTATGCTCGTTTGTTTTCAGAGATGAAATGAGATGAGTTGAGATTAAAGTTAAAAAGTTGAATAAAATATTGTTAAAATATATTTTTTAATATTATTTTTGTTTTGGAATTTAAAAAAATTGAATTGTTTATTTTATTTTTGTTTTGGGATTTGAAAAAGTTGAATTGTTTATTTTATTTTGTGTGGAATTTGGGAAAGTTGTAATGATGAGGTGAGATGAGATGAAATGAGATATTTTCTGAAAACAAATGATCCCGTCTCACAACCACATACTAATAGCCATCAAGAAGAACAAGTTGAGAAGAAAAGGAGAGGAGATTGGAGAGAGAAAGAGAGAGGAGAACAAATAACCTAGCGTTTTTTCTTTATATAGTACTCAGCCAAACACCTAAAGACGTCGTTTTGGAATTTGTATGTGTATAATATATAATATATATATATATATACACACACATATATATATATATATATATATATATATATATATCTGTGTATATATATATATATGTATGCGAATAGACGGGACTTAATGTAGGCAGGCTTGGGCACAATCCGGGCCCCGTCCCCCGTGACTGCTCATTCGCAAGCGGGGGCACGGGGTCTCCCAATGCGCATTTCGTATAGATTAGTAATTCTTAAAGTTTATTTATGCAAATATCCCTTTGGGATCGTCACACCAAAGTTTGACGTAATCCAATAATTATGGAATGCGTATGGGTTGTGGACTCATACATGTTTAAAGAAATAATTATCGAGATAAATGCTCGAGAGAGAGAGAGAGAGAGAGAGAGTGATATGGTTGTGATTAGAATTGCATTTTAGGTGTCAAAATGATGTCACCCATGGTATTCAAAGTCAAGTCTTGTCCATCAACATAAACTTTGCTGGGGCGGAATGAAGACCCACTGGTGCATAGCTTGTTTTGCAACAAATCGTGCACGACCCAGGATCAGTCTTCAGAAGCAACATAAGCAAAATGGTAAAGCAACCTTTGATCTGTACTGGATATAAACTTGACCATGGTCCACTACTGTTTTCATTCTACTCTCCTTTAATTTCAATATCCAATGTAGTCGGGATGCTTCCAAGATCAACAAGTTCACTATTTTGATGAGAGTAAAGATAACAATAATAGGGATAGTGCTTTCAAATACTAAGAAAAATAAGTTAAAAGAGGACATCCTGTTCCACCCCCATGATGGAGAGTGAAGATTAGGACCCGTTTGGATACAGTCACCTCATCTCGTATCATCTCATCTAATTTCAACTAATAATTTTATTATTATTCACAAATCATCTTATCTCATCTCATTTCATCTGACTAACAAGAAAAATTAATGGTGGTTTTTGGTTCTAAATCTTATCATTTTTTTATCACACTTGATGACATGATATATAGCAATTGTATGATTGATAATGACAGATTCAAATTTAAAAACAATTAGGCTATAAAAGTAGTCTGTTTTTTCATCTTTACCAAAGGATTGCAGGCAGACAGCAACATTTAGAAGCATAAATATATGCATCGGTTGCAAAAGTGAATGAACAACTGCTGAACCTACGAAGTGCCCCATGGGTGGTTGGATACCAAAAAGCAAAAGATTCTTTCGGTTTGATTCATAAATGCCGATGGAACAGAACCAACATCCCTCTTCCCCTACTCCATCCTCCATAAATGCTACATTAAAAGCTTCAGATTTCTCCTCGTGAGCTTTTTTCACGATTCTTGTAGCTTCTCAAATTAATACTCCAACCTCCCTTTGTTGTTGGGTAGTTGGAAATTTTAAATGCAACTCCTTCAATGCTACCTTCGCCAGCCCTCTATTTTTGTTGCATATCGGGGACTACCTTCTTTAAGACATCTCTCTCTCTCTCTCGTACATATATAGGATCATCACCACCCTCACAAAGCATTGTCCTCACTCGTGTTTAGAGCTAGCCAGCCACTCTCACTGCCACATAAGAAGAATTTCATTTTCTTCATATGATCTGAAGACTACCCTTTTAAGTTTTTGTCTTGTTAAGCTGTAGAAGAACTAACATTTTGATCTATGTGTAGGGTTTATATATATTTTGTTATTGCAGATGTGCAGAAGTACTGTTGCTGAGAGTAAACATGGTGATCCATGGGAGATCAATGGATCCGTTTAACGGGATATTGGTCCGGTTCAATAAGAAAGCCGTGCTCAAAATGTTTCGGGCGCTGCTTTTTGATTGAGCCGTGCCAATATCACGTTCCGCTGCTCCCGAGTCCTCATATCTCTTATCAACGATGCGAAGCGCCAGACAGACCTTGCTACTTCTGATCTCTTGTCCTGCTTCTCGGTTGGGGATCGAATTAATTGAAGGTGATTAAGTCATGTTTCAATATTCTTTCCTCTTTCCTTCTATCTTTATATATAACTCGATCGGCCATTTATACCATTTTTTTGTCAATGATCGATCTTCATGGATTGAGGTACTTATTAATTAAGAGTACTACTCTCTTTGCAAGATATGTCCAACGCTAGGTCTTTATCATGGGGATATATGGTCCTAGCAACTTAAAATTAGTTCATTTTAGAAGAAGAAGAAGGCTGCTGCATGGGGAACTGATCCGCCATAGTCTTTTATATCTCAAAGAAGAAGGCGTCTGCGTCCTACGTACTGCAAATAGACTTGATTTCCTGATCATCTTGTTCACCTGCATGCCTACTGTCATTTATATATGGAAAGTTGTGCAAGGAAATCAATTTACGTAAATCCATTTATTCCTCCTTAATTTACGTATGTGTTTAGTTTTAACTAAAAGCTTCATGATTAACGTATGTCTTCCTGTACGATGTAATGATGATTTTCCATTGAAGTAATGACAAAGTATAAACTAAACTCCATATTATTGAGTAAACTTCTTACATATACTGATCTCCACCATTAATATCTTGGATTCTTGGCCATGTTTCTAAGATAACTTGCATGTTCTTCCCATTAAAATACAATATTTGTATCTGTTTCCCTTTCATTTGAAGATGTATTACAATGCCGGAAATCATAGACAAATGGAGGTCTAAGTCATCAGGAGTAAATTAAACGAGCTGAGACACGATGTACTGTACGTAGAACTTTGGAATCACTGAGAGATTACTTTCTTCATATTCATCATGAATTCTTGAAAAACAGAAAATAAAAAACTAAAACGGAAGTAAGGAAGGAACGTGGTGAGCAAAACCACCAAAGATTTTATATTTATTAGGAGCTTGACAGCCATGGGAACTGTTAACTTACAAAATGGCCCTCCAAGCATCAAAGAATGGGTGGTAATCGTCCCTTCCCTTCCTTTTTCAGGCTGCTACTATGGTCAATCTCCTCTCTTAAAATGCAGAATGTCCATGCAGCAAGCCACCCCTCCCCTCTCTCTCTCTCTGATCTCTCTCTCTCTTCGTGTAAATAACACTCTCTATACTCCACCAAAATACAGATAAGAAAAAAATGGGCGGTTGCTTCACTACTACTCTAGCTGCTTATAATCCTCCTGAGTTTGGAAGAAGTAATCCAGGCTACATGCCTCTCAAAAAGAAGCACTCCACAAAGCATTTTCACCTTCCCCACAGCGCCGATGAACCTCCTTAATCCTGTCAGCAGACCTGCAAATCCCACTGCAGCTCCAATCAAATGAAGCTACACAGATGTTGCCTGCCTGGGCCTTCCACTCGCAATCTGCAGCAGTAAGTTCATAAGAAATTTAAACTTAAAGATCCAATCGTGTTCTCAGAGTCAGTCTGAGTCAGTAACAAAAATAAATAAATAAAAGGCAGTGCCTTCTCCATAGATGAAGAAGATGGTTACCCAGATCAGGAGAATGAAAGCCAATACGCCATTTGACTATTTATAAACACCATTGCTTTTCATAAACATATCATTTATAACATTTTAATATGGAAACCACCATACAGACTATTGGACATTATAGATATTATTGGAAATCACAAGTAGAAATTGATGAGTGATAGGAGTAAACTGCACTCAATCAAGGTAAATCTCACCAAGTAGTGAATCTGGTAGTTGATTATAGATGTCACTATCGCAGACAAACATAGTGATATGTTTACCGTTCAATTCAATAGGGGTCCCATCTGGGGTCCATCACAAGGTATCTTTATTGGGTAGTATTATATGTACTTGTACTCATATTTATAATTTTACTTACAAGATTCATTTTGTTAGTTTTCTTTTGAAATTCAAATTTTAAATTTCAAATTTCATGATTTTCAGCATATCATTAACTAACACATGGAGAAGTAAGTTTTTTGTAAGTTTTTCTTAAGTACATTTAGCATTTTTCATCTTTATTAGTTGTGCAGTATATATTTTCTAGGACCCTACGTGATAAGTTCCTCCTACCTTCTATAGACATTAAACATAAAAAATCAAGGAATTTCATTCAGCCAATTCAATTTTTGTCGTTAAGTACTGCATCTCTTCCAAGACATGATGGACTTTCCCCGTGCTAGACATGAACTTGTGAAGTACTAATTTCTTCAGGTAGAGAGTAATTTCAGTTCACAAGACTGCATATATATTCGTAAATTAATTCATAGACTTTAAGAAAGTAGGACTTTAAGAAAGTAGGACTTTACCAGGTGGAGTGCCACAACATAGTCTCCGATCATCGATGTGCTCCACATCAAGGCCAATAAACCATGATCCCAGCGAGACATCTTCGTTAGCGTACTTGTGTAGAACATGCCTAAAATAATTATGTGACAACCATCGTTAGTGCAAGAAAGAAAGCCAACAACCATCATATCCACGTATTAGCGTCTATTTCAAGGAAGGATATGTGATCTTACTGGTTTATCGATATGTATGTGGCCAGATCTCTAGAAATAGCATAGAGCTGTCCTGTAGCATGCCGGAAATATTTGTTCCCTGCCTCACCAAATTTCCAATACTCAGGTTCATGGTATCTCACTCCCCTGTATGATAAAGTGGGAAGTTATAAAATATTCTTCTAATTAATAAATAAATAAAATGCTAAGAAACGCGCGCGGGGGGGGGGGGGGAGCCTCACTTTTGATTAAGGACAGGACCAGATTTCATGCATCCAATATATACCCGTGGTTTTGATCGATGTCTAACTAGAGTCTCTCCAAGTGTTGCTGCAGAAATTTGAAATGAGTTGGAGTCGATGTAATAAAGAGTAACATATAAAAACAAGCTGCAGAATTACTTAGCAATATAAATCCACGCCGATCAATATCAAGCCCTTTGAGGCATCAATAGGGCTTGATATTGTTCCAAAGGTGAAAATTTATCACAAATTAAGGTCATTGCTTGAAATAATGATTGCAAACCTCGGATTGAGTTGCAGTTCTCAAACAAGAAAGAATACAAATTTGAATGATTCTAGTGGAATATGGCACCCACAAGGTTATTGTAGTAAAGAAAGAATTGACTCACCTATATTTACATGGACATCATCATCAACTTTGATGTAGAAATCTGCATCCCACAAAGCGACAGCAGTAGAAAAATATGCCTTTGTCTTGGCAGACAATTCCAGGTAACCTTCTACATGGTCCTGATCACATTTATTACAGATGTAAAGTCAAATGAAATTTGCTTTTTACATAATTAATACGATAAAAACGTCTTTTTAAGTGGTAATAATTTGACAAAAAAAACATGGAACGACAAGATATGAATGTATTACCAGCCTCAGTAAATCTCCATGCTTTCTGTCCTCTGCTTCAATAGCTCTGTCTAGAATACCCCCTGATGTGGCACTAAATAATGACATAAAAAATGTTAAATTGATCATCCATACATATTGTCAGAATTTCTTAGGGTTTTATAATATCTATAACCAGTTGGAAAAAGAAGGCAATGCAGGCAAAAGTGTCCTGGATGCAAGTTTTAGCTGATAGACTAATATTTTCATCATATAGAATTTCTGAACTACTCGCAGGAAAAAATTGTATCCAGAAACAGTTTGCACGAAACAGTAGTGAACAGAGATTGACTTGGGAGATCATACACTTTTGTTTCCAAGAGATAGACTTACATTTCTGCCTCCGAAGGGAAAGAAGATAAAGATTAAGATCTAAGATTGCCTGGAGACCTTACAGAAGGACATACATGAGTGAATAATCTGGTTGTGCGTAGAAAGAGTATCCAGTAAAGAGTTTGTAAGAAAGAGGATAAGATTGTAACTGGGCAAGCAACTCAGATAAGCATTAGCACCCATCAGCTCTTATAGAAGAAGAAGCCTATGGTTTTTTAATCAGGAAGTTAATTATTCCATGGCTTTTCTGCCTATCAATTTAAAAGCTAAGCTGCTGTAGCAATTAACTTGTGATCTAAAGAAATTACAGAATATATATCTCATTATTTTCCAAACAACTTGCTCAATGATTTACAGTACCTTATTCGACAAACATGTGCAGGCATGCCTAATAACCTAGACAGTCCAAATACAGTATCCACTTATCCACCTTTAGCATCAAAAGAGAATTAATACCCACCTATGACCAATGACAAAACGAACAATAATGCCCTTTTCTTCCTCCAGCTTCTTTCTCTTCTCACCTAATTCAGTTTTTTTCAGTAGACGGATCATCACAAACGAACCCAAATAAGCAACCAGAATGGCAAAAGAATACTCCAGATAAGCTAGGAGGAAGAAAGCAGGAAATAAAAAATATGAACCTTGTGGCATCCATGTTGCACGAACTGAATCTCTTCTCTTTCGGCTGCTAAAAGCAGTATTAATTCCTATTACCATTAGATACCTTCTTTTCCCAGATGATTTCTTCTTCATTACATCTTTTGATAAAGGAGAGCCACTTCGTATAGACTCCTGAGCTGCCCTTGCAGCAGCTAATTCCATCTCTAAGTTTGATATAGTCTTGTCTAATGTCCTATGTTCAACATACAATTACGTGTTATATTCAAAACACTAAACAACCAAATTTAGTGTTTAAAAAAGGTAATTGAGATAAATAAATTATGTGTAGGTGTGCATAACTTACTGTATAGCATTATGAGTCTTAAAGACTTCCCCCATAATGTCCTTGGATTCATGCTTCACTTCTTTTAGATGCAACTAAAGAATCCCGACCCGATTAAGAAAAAAAAAAAGATCAAAAGAAATTCAGATGAGAAAGAATTAAACACAGTGCTTAACTCAATTTTGAGAAAGAATTAAACGATATCAAGCAATAGTAAGATGGAGATGCTCACAGCTTTTGGATCACAGCCCTCTGAAATCAGTTTTAATTTTTCAGCCTCCATTGCTGTTGTTCGCATGAAACCTTTATGTTCAGGAACAGCCCACATCCTGCACCACTTTACTTTTATTATTAAAATGTCACAAAATTTGAGCAACAAGTTTTATTTGCAACAACTGCAGCTATAATTTATCACAATTTAAGTTTCAAAGGAAGAAACACATCTCTAAGAGAACGTATATAACAACTTCTTGAACTAACTGAAACATTAAAAAACACAAGCTTGTCAGACAACACCAAGAAATTTGCCCATAGAACTCAAGGGGATGACCGGAATTCTTGAAAAATCTTTCTTTGTTGAAAATGTAATATATAGCCATAATCAACGTTTTACTACAATCTATACCAACCATAGAAATAGATGAAGTCTATGCAAATTTACACACCAACAAACAAGCTACAATTGTGTCAATTAATTAATAACATAAATTAAAAGTACTTCCTTGGAATTTACAGAGCTTTTGGGCCGCTAAGCCTAATACCAAAAAAAAAAAAAAAAAAACAAGGACTTCCAGTTAGCACCACCAGAGGCAAAATTAAGAATACAACATTGAATAAGAGCTGTCAGAAGCGTTCTGAGTTTTGATGAGAAAATGGGACAATTAAGAAGTTGGAAGCATTTTTCAAGGTCCACAAATCTGACAGATAAAAAGAATTTATATCTCACCTGTATATACGGGTAGAAACAATAAAACTGAACCATCGATTAATGATAAAAATGAATTGACACAGATTTTTGCTGAGCATTCAGATAAGAATTGACGATTTCTGACACCTAAGTACCCAGAGTGGTACAGTATGCAGGAATGGCATCTTCAACAGAAAATTAATATAGCTTACACCCATAGTAGATATCCCTTTTAGATCTACCTCACTTCAACAATCAAACGGGTAAAGTAAGTATATCGTAGGCACGAAAGTTAATAGAAGCCCAGATACTATATGTTATAAAATAACGAAACCCATGTGAAAAATGCTCTCAATGCCATCTAGCACTAAAGTTGATGAAAATTCAGAACAATCCAGCAATCCAAAACATATAAATCATTATGTTAGATACTACAAAATTGTTACCAAAACATAATAAATATTATACAGATCTCAGAATAAAAATTCAAACATAAATTGTTTTCAAGTAATTGAACTTATTTCAGGAAAATAAACATAAATTAACCTACTTGTCAATACCCACAAGCAACGAGCTTTCAAAAGCTGCAGCAACTGAAAATTAGAAGAAAACATAATTCTTATTCATACCTATTGGTGAAGAGCATTCCAGCACAGAAGCAACCCAGACAGAGCAAAAGCGCCCATTTTTGTGATACAACACTTCTAGAAGACTGCTCTCCTCTGCTTTTCCAAGACATTTTCAAGCAGATTCTCCTCTATTTCCAACCCAATAGCTTTCTCAAGCGAAACCCATATACACTAGAAAGAATACTAGAAAAATTAAGGAGACCCGGAAGCAGCCAAGCCCAAGTGCTCACAATCAAATTTGAAAGTGAGCTCGGGAACAAGATTTAAAGCAGGGCAAACGTACAGAGAGACAGAGAGAGAGAAAGAGGAAAGTATCAAAGATATAGGTCGCTCTGTTTTATAACTCGGTTTGTTTTTTCTCTTTATGCTTTGCTTTGTTCTGTGTCTCCCCGTCTCCTCTCTCTCTCTCCCAACGCTTCTTTGCAAACAAGGGAAGTTGGAACAGAAGCCAGTGAGAGCCTGACAGAGGACTCCCTAACCGCTTATGCTCTTACTACCAAATTACCAGACGATCCTTGTCAGACCTTCATTTCTTTGATGACCCCAGTAAGGTTTCAGTCAAGTGACAATAATGCCCTTCGGGCAGTTGTGTATTTTTGCACATACCTGTATTTTGCATCTTTTAACTAAGAGAATTGATTACATGAAGTAAATTTATAGAAAAAATCTATTTATAATCCTAACTAGCATGACTTAAATTTATAAATTGATTTGGTTTTATGTAATGTATTAGATCTATTTTATATTAAAAGTAATTTTATAATTTGATATACTGTATCAACTTATATCAGTTTATGAATTTATTTTTATTTAATTTCTCAAAATTAAATGATATAAGTTTGAAATCCATTTAATTTTGAGATAGGTAATAATTTTATCACACAGCATGTCGGAATTATTATGTTTATCTGACTACCGAAACGGTCATTGGAAATTATTTTAATTAAAATAATTCCCATTTTGACAGAATTCTAGATAAATATTAAGGCCTCGTTTGAAATTTAGACTGAATTCAATTTAATTTTAAGTTGAGTCTGACATACAAACATCAAACTCTCAAATCACTAAACTCATTTCAATTTAAAACATCTTTATACATGGGATCTACAACTCTTTTTCAACTCAACATCTCTTTACACACGGAATTCATAACTCATTTTCAACTCAACATCTATTTACACGTAGGATCCACAACTTTTTTCAACTTTTTATAAATATATCTAAATTCATCTTAGATTAACTCCATAAAATTCATTTCATCATCTCAACTTGTTACTATTAATAAAAAAACTTAATTCATCTTAACTTAACTCAACGTACTAACGGGAACCTTGGCGGAACAAATATGTCAAAACTCCAAAATTAGTGCTTCCAATATCTAAGGCCACCGAACAGTCCAAACCGACCAATTATCGTGAATTTCGAAGAAAGGCTGATCCTAAATTTTTACTCTTTCATGACAAAATCTGTTATTTTTATTTTATTTTATTTTATCTTATTATTGGTATATTCTCTGTTTCATCTTAATGTCGATTAGATGTAAATCCAAGAAGAGCATTTACCCCAACACAATAAAGATGAAAGTGCCCTCTCAATTTATAATGTATTTATCTTAAAAATTAATGGAAAATATCCTAAATAAATACTTTAATCAGTTTATAATTATCTTTCTTAATAATTAAAAAAAAAAAAGATAATCAAACATTATTTTATTTCATTGAAAAATATTTAAAATAATGATGATTACCTTGAATGTCCCCACGTGTGAGAAGATGGGATGATACCCCTTTTCATCGGCCAAAGTAACATCAAGTTTAATGTGGGCTCACCTCATCATGACACGTGTCGGAAACTGTTGATGTAAGACTTTTGCAGCAACCACGTGAGCTTGGAGGGCAATCTGTCATGCGATTCATGGACAAAGGTTAGTTACTGTTGTAAAGGGACCCATCCAATAAGAATTTGCCACGTTGTTCGCGTGTAGATCTGATCATGTGCACCTGAGCAGTTTTTCCAAATCCCAACCAAACTTGTTGCTTTGAGCCTTTAGCTTCGTACAAAATAGATTTTGGGATGCTACTTCTCGACGTTCTCGTCCCATATCACATATTTTAAAATATGTTTTAATTTTTTTATTAAATGAATTAATTTATTCCGCTCATCATCCATATATTATATATTTATTCTAAATAAATAAATAATATATTGAATGATAAGCAGAATTATTTGAAATTCTTATCTAATTTGTTTTCCAGATTTTAAGGTTTTATTTTTAAATTTTTTTTTTCTTGAAGCCTAAATGAATTTCACATAGTACTTATTGAACTAATAGTAGTCGTTGTGAGTTTTTCGAGTAATATTAAATATAAAATAAGGAAAATGATTTTTACAGTCATATGGTGTCCAAAAAAATCGTTAAATTTATGATCAATATGAAAAAAATTATTTTCTTTAATGATAGACCCTATCTTTTAATTTTAAAGAGAATGCACAATACTTACACATCTTAAAATTGTATCAAGTCTTACTCATAAATAAATGATGTTGAAAATTACCTCACATGCATATCCCTATCTTATCATGGACCCCAAAAATCAAACAAAAAATGCTATAGGATCTTGACCCAAAGCTTGGTAATGTTCCATATATTAGTAAGACTTATTTCATACGTCTATTTTGTTTTCACAAATAAGATGAGATGAATTGAAATAAAAGTTAAAAATTGAATAAAATATTGTTAAAATATATTTTTTAATATTATTTTTATTTTGAAATATGAAAAAGTCGAATTGTTTATTTTATTTTATGTGTGAATTTATAAAAATTATAATGATAAGATAAGATAAGAATAGTTATGAAAAAAAACGACGCTAAAATAATTAGATTTAACTTAATAATTACTGATGGAGTATTAAATTTTAATAGGAGATGGACAAAAGTAAAGCGTGGACCTTAAGGACAATTCATTGTCCACTATATATGTTGATGCATGCTAGGCTGTCATGGACCTAACATTATTCGCAAGACTTTGAACAAAGACCATAGACTTGGATCCATAAGCTTAAATAAATAATATATTTGCAATATTTGTAAAATGGTCAACATCATACAAATTCAAATCATGGTGGCCTTATTTCTCACCAAAACTCTTTCTATTTCCTAAAGAGCTGTGCTGTGCATCAGCCGGAAGCCGCAGCATATCACAGGTAAATTTTTTTTTTTTTTTCACCCAATAAATTGAGTGTGCGGCAGCTATTATGTACAGTAAGTTGATATTTATATTTTCTATTTCCTAAAAACCTAATAGTTTCGTGCACCTTCGAAAATTGCATGGTAAACAAGCATATAAATAAATAAACTCACCATCAACGCAATAAAAACAGGGATAAAGAAAATCATGTGCACATTTTAATGTTTGAAGCTTGGTTTCATATATAAATTCGCCATGAGAGAAGAAGTAATAGAACATGGTCCTTCAAAGTTAAGCTTAGAGAAATAATAATTATAATTATAATTATAATTATAATAATTCAAAAGGAAAGATTACAGCACGTTCCAATAATTGATCATAACTAACATTTTTCGCACGCCAATCTGAATCATTAAATGAATAAAAAGAAATATCATCTCATAATCTTAGGATGTTTGGATGTAAGATGTTTGAAACTTCTTCATATATAGTGAAAAAATGGAGGAGATGAAAGCTTAATAGATTTTTGTATAAATAGGACTTATGTTACAAATATATATATTTATATAATATAAGTAATGCATTTGATTTTCTATTTTTTAATAAATTAATTTGTATTTGTATTAAAATAATTTATTTTAATTAACGAAGAGAACGAAATATATTAAGATGCGGAGTTTAGAAAGAAATTGAGAATACAATATTTTATTATAAATGAAAACATATTATACTGTGTACGACTAGAATGCTAACTTTTAGTGAACTCAAGTCAGTTTGTTGATTTACTTTTGTATAATCTCTTTGTGTCTATTGCTGTTATCTTTAATTTTTTACTGTTAATTTGCACTTTTAAACTAATATTTAGGATGTCAACAAAAAGTTATGACAGTTTAATTGGAGCGAAATTCCCTTAATTTTTATTTATAAAATTAAACTCATAAATTGACACGACCTTATATATACATTATATCTACTTTACACTACTTCAGTTTATAGATTTATTTTTATGAGACATTTTGTAGTTAAAATATTTCTTTTTAGAAATTAGAGTAGCTGATGATAAGCCACACAAAAACAATTAATATTCTCTACAATTGATTGATTCTCAAGATGAAAGTCTCGTACTTACTAACATTGTTGTATTAAAAAGGACCTTAGGACAACATGGGAAGAGAACAGAAGAAAATTTGAAAATCGGAGGTCTTAAAGTCCAAATAATTCTAAATGTGCATATTAAAATCTACTCCAAAGGGGGAGACATGATGAGGCTGAATTGTATAATTTCCACCTTGTCTCATAGCCAACATGGGAATTATTTCTCAACGTTGTCAAGCCTGCCAGCATTTTGCTTGGAAGCAACTGCCAAGTGGGTTAACGTGACAAGGGTAAATACTATATACAGTTCTGGAGTTTGCAATCTCCGCATATTCTATTTGAAAAAAAGTTGAGATCGCTACTAAAAAAATAATTTCATATAGGTCTCAGATTTATCCAATTTTTTTCAAAAGAAGTATGCAGGGATTGCATACTCTAAGACTACAAATATCATTTCTCATGTTACAAATCCATCAACAAGTGAAAATCCTTCAAATTCTTGTTGGAATTTAGAGATTTAAAATGAGATAAAAATGATAAGGATCAAATCCCCTAAAAGCTGCAGTTGGCTAGCTGAAAAATGGTATTTCCATGGAGGGAAAAAGGTGAAGAAGTTGAAAAAGGAGTGGTGCGTATATAATTGGCTGGATGCGTTGCTTGCAATAGGAGTGCCTGTCGCTTTACAACACCACTTGCTACACTATCTAAGCAACCCAAAGCTGCCATTGCACGAGACCATTTGATGGTTGGTGCAGGTGCTATGTCAAGAACAGCAAGAAAAAAAAGGAAAAAAGGAATACAAAATGGCATAAATATTCTCACTTTGGGGTTCTTAATGTGTCACCCTCAACAAGTAAAAGGGCAAAATCTAGTTCCAGTGCTATGGCCATCAAAAGAAGCAACTTTAAGAATGGTTCCATTTTTTTACAATCTTGTGGTTACATCCTTCTACAGATTGCAACTTTTTTAAAGTCTTGGTCAAGGTACTTTAGTAAAATGGGCTTATAATAAGAGCATGATTGCCCATTGCTTTAATTAGATTGTGTACCCTTTTTTTTTTTTTTTTTTGAATGAAGAGAATCATGAGAATGTGTTTTTACTTCCAAAAGAAGAGAGGAAAAGAATAATTCTTTCTTAGATTAGCCTAAACCTAGAGCACCTCCATAGCTAACATGGAAGAGTAGATGAGTCTCCTAGAATACTAAAAAGTACTTGGCCAACCACCTTTCCTAAATTGATGGTGCTAGTCGGCGGCCCAGCATTTATCACTGGAAGTATCGCTAGGGTAAAAATTTTTTTCATTTTCTCTTAAATATTTTTTTAACATCCTTAACTATTAAGAAAAAATATATATATTTTATTAATAGTCATTTTCTTAACCATTAAGTAAAAAAATAGCCAAACGGTCAAACCCAACTGTATAAGCTAAGCGGCTGACTATCAATTGTTGGTCCATCTCTCCACTGCCTCCACCAAGTTGTTTTGTGAAGATAAGGGGAACCATTCTCTTTCCCATTCAGTTAAGGATTCATAAGCCTTTTTTTTTTCTCTACTGGGTTGAGTTTGATTCTCTTCGGGGTTGTTTTATTTCATTAGGTTTCAAAGATGATCATATAATTAGAACCTTAAGTTCCCTTTGGATATTCACCATTTCTTTGGCGAGTTTTGTAAGCCTATTGAACTTGAACTTGAACTTGAGATTCACCATTCATCTAGTACTTTGAACAGTGTCATTGGGAAGTGTTCTTTAAGCATTAAAAACTCCTATCTAAAATTTAAAGTTTCGACCTGTAAAGTAAGGAGATTCATGGGTTTGGATATTCTAGATTATTAGGAATGGCTGCACATGCTCTTGTACCATTTCGTAGGTAACCCCAAATACATATAATACAAACAACAAAAATTTTATGTGTAGTCACTTTTATGTACTTCTTGTGCACTTCACTAATGTGATTGGTTACGTCACATTTTTTTAATATAAAATAACTTTTTTGATCAATCACTTCAGTGGAGTGCATAAAAAATACATAAAAATGATTGTATATAATAAAACTCAACAAACACTGCCATCCAAAAGTCATCTAATATGGCATTGTTTAATTAGTAGACACATGGCCAATATGTCCCACAGGCCGAAGACCACATTGCCAGGCCCTCATAAATGAGGGCCATCTTCTCCTGCTCACTCCTCTGCTGTCCACAACCCCATTACACCATGACCATTATGTTGCTTTAGAAGCCATCTCCATCCATGAATTTATTTTCCCTCTCAAGCCATTGAGCTGGCCTTTAGTACGTTTAGATAACACATTTCTATTATTTGCGAAGAATACTGTGCATGGGTGGAGTCCACGATGAACCCAATACATCTAAGAGACATTGAGATTACCTTGCTGATAGAAACAAACCTCTTTACTGTCTATTGTATAGAGGTTTTAGATTAATGTTCAAAACATTATTTTCTAAATAAAAAAGGCCCAAATTGCAATCTACAAAATATATTCTTCATAGAAGTTCTAAGCATTCATCGGATCTGCATTCCAATCACGTGTCATTGACCACTTAATTGGAATTCTCCCCACCCAAAATTCGGTAAAAGATGGTATTTAAAACATGAATGTCTCATCTGCAGCATACATAATTTTCTCCAGCTGAGCCACATCATCCAGTTTTATGTTATATATCCATAAGTATGGTATACTAAGTTTAAATTAATTGGAAAAGTGATCTTAATAAATATTATGCAATTTGAAATGTAAACATTTGAGACACTTGCTATTAAAGTTCAAGGAAGCAATTCATCAAACACCCGATACGCATCCAGAATAAATACACTTGAATTTGTTATTCTGTTTCTTGCTTAGCTGTATATATACGTTGTTATTCATTATTTGTTAATTTTCATTATCTTGTAACTATAAATAGACACTATTGTACATGGCAGAGGTCATGCAATACGGAAATACCACATTCGGTTTCCTTCCTTTTGTCTGTTATTTTTCATCTTCTTCTTTGCACTGTATCGTTGTCAATATGGTACCAGAGCAGTGACCTCAGACTCTGATTCAAACTCTCTCTCCACTCCCAAAAACAATCCCCATAATCCCAGAGAAATGTCTTCAAACACTCAATCTCACGCACTCTCCAACCCAGAAAACAATCCTCACCACCCCGCTAGTCCCTTCTTCATCCAACCTGGAGAAGGAGCCTCTTCTCCCTTAGTTCCCGATCTATTAACCACTGAGAACTATGTCACCTGGGCTAGAACTATGCACCGAGCCTTGAACATCAAAAATACACTAGGTTTCATTGATGGCACGATCACTAAGCCATTGAATAGATCTAATCCACTTTATCATGCTTGGGAACGCTGTAATGATGTGATAATTGCCTAGATATTACACTTTGTTAGCTCAGAACATCGATCAAGCATAGCTCATGCAGAAACCGCAGCAAATGTTTGGAAAGACTTGCAGGAGAGATTCTCCATCCAAAATGCACCTCGCATCTTTCAACTCACAAAGTCCATCTCCTCATCAACGCAAAACACTGATTCCATCAGTCAATATTACAACAAACTCAAAAGCTATTAGGATGAGCTCGAGATCTACGAACCTATGCCAGCGTGCATCTGTGGAGCAGTCAATACTCTGCTCGAATCCACCCACCGAGGCAAGGTGATGCAATTTCTTATGGGTCTTGATGATTCTTTTGACTCGATCCGTGCTCAAATTTTACTTTATGATTCGCTTCCAACACTCAATCGCGTTCTCTCATTGGTTCAACAAGAAGAACGACGTCGACTACTCACCCCTGCACCAGCACCGCTTGCCATGTTCACAAAAGCACTGGATTCTTGCAGTCAGTCCAACTCCCGTCGAGAACGCTTGTTTTGCTCTCACTGCAACATCCATGGACATTCCTTGAAACGTTGCTTCAAAGTAAATCCTAATTTGCCAGTGTGTTCACATTGTCGTATCCCTGGTCATACGAAAGAAAAGTGCTACAAGTTGAATGGATTTCCTCCTAGACACAAGAATCACACAAAGATCAAGTCATCTGCTAATCAATCTTCCCTTGTGCAGGATACAATCCACCCTGGTCCATCCATTACTCAAGAGCAGTATGGTCAACTCCTTGCCTTACTCAACTCTTCCCAAAATGATGCTACCATCCCAGCTGCCAACAATGTTTATACCAGTTCCTCATCCATACTTGGTATTTCTTTTTCCAATAATACACACACACGATCATTTCCCACGCACCACCAACATTTGGATTATTAACACTGGAGTTACCGATCACATGATCTGTAGCCTCCAATCATTCACTCACAATTTTACTCCAATTTGTCAAACCATCAAGCTCCCAAATGGCGAGTCTTGCCACACATATCGGTGATGTGCAATTGTCCACTGGTTTAATTCTTCATAATGCATTATGTGTTCCGGATTTTTCCTTTAATCTCATATCTGCAAAATCACTTGCAAACCATTCAAAGTGCTATCTAATTTTTTTGTCCACCTCTTGCTATATTCAGGACCTTTAATCTTGGATGACGATTGGAGTGGGGACAGTGCGTGATGGACTCTATCATGTTCAACTCACAAGACCAAACCCGAATAGTCTACACGGATTTCCTCATTCTCAGTTCCCTACAATTTCCGCTAATAGTGTTGCTCAATTTGATTTGTTTACTCTTTGGCACTATAGGCTCAGGCACAGCTCAATAACTAGACATATTTTACATGATGTTAATCCTGTTTTTAAGACTTCCAATACTCTTAATGTTCCTTGTCCAATTTGTCCTCTTACTAAACAACATAAATTACCATTTCCCAAAATTAGTTCAAAACAAACAAACCATTTGAAATAGTTTTTGTTGATATTTGGGGACCGAATCCCATCCACTCCTACAATGGTTACAAATATTTTCTCACACTAGTGGACCAATACACAAGATGCACATGGATTTGTCTCCTCAAAACAAAATCTGAAACTCGAGACTCACTACAAAATTTCTTTTCCATCGTTGAAACTCAATTTGACATTAAAATCAAAATTCTTCGATCCGACAATGGTGCGGAGTTTAACATGCCCACCTTCTACAATTCCAAAGGTGTACTTCATCAACTCACATATGTTGCTACACCTCAACAAAATGCCATTGCTGAACGTAAACACCAACACATACTGAATGTAAGCCGTGCACTCAAATTTTAGTCCAGATTATCTATGAGATTTTGGTCTGATTTTGTTACCACTGCAGTGTACTTAATCAACAGACTTCCCACCCCAATTCTTGATCACAAAACTCCTTTTGAGATTTTGTATCATACCAAACCATTTTACTCCACTCTCAAGACCTTCGGTTGTCTATGTTTTGCCTCCACTCTATCTCACAATCGAACAAAATTTGATCTACGAGCTCGCAAATGTTTGTTCCTTGGCTATCCTTACGGAGTAAAGGGGTACAAACTACTCGACTTAACCACCAATCAAATCTTCATCTCACAAGATGTAAATTTTCATGAGAGCATTTTTCCTTTTAAACACTCACACGACACTACCATTACAACCATCCCATCACATCAGCCCATTGAAAACTACAAATATCCATTTACTTATCAAACTTTTTCCCAAAACCCACCTTCCCAGCCCAACGACACCATCAACACAGCCAACCTTCCTAGCCCATTCAACAATCCAATGGACCATCCATCTTCCCAGCCCGTTCAAACAACATCCACAGATCCACATCCAAGTACTGATATTCAGCCCACACGCAAATCAACCCGCACCCGAAAAGCCCCTCAATATCTCATTGACTACCATTGTCACCAAGCGCATACCTCTGTTCCTCACGCCACGGCATCCAAGACTAGGGTTCCTGCTCCATCTTCAACTTCAGGTAAGCACATCTCTTTCCCTCTCTCTTCTGTATTATCTTACACCTCTTTATCCCCTAAATTTCGTGTTTTTACCACATTCATTATTCTTCATGCCGAACCCACCTCTTACATACAAGCTGTCAAACACCCGATATGGCGTACGACAATGGATCAAGAACTTACTGCTCTTGAACTTAATGAAACCTGGACTATCGTGGATTTACCTCCTAACAAACGACCAATTGATTGCAAATGGATCTACAAATACAAGTTTCATGCTGACGGCACAGTCGAAAGAGCTAAGGCCCGGTTGGTAGCAAGGGGATTCACCCAATGTGAAGGCATTGACTTTCACGATACCTTCTCACCAGTAGCCAAACACGTTTCCATCCGATGTTTACTCTCCATTGCTGCCATCAAAGGCTGGGATCTACAACAACTGGACGTTAATAATGCCTTCCTCTATGGAGAGCTCGATGAAGAGCTTTATATGCGACTTCCTCCTGGTCATGCCGCAACTAAAACAAATCAGGTATGTCGTCTCCACAAAAGTTTGTATGGGTTGCGACAAGCTTCGCATCAATGGGACACCAAGCTCACTTCTTCTCTTGCTGAGTTCGGTTTCAACCAATCTAAGGCTGATTACAGCCTTTTCACCAAGAGCACTCATACTGCATTCATTGCTTTACTTATCTACGTTGATGATATAATTTTGATGAGTTCTGATACTTCTTCCAATTCCTCTGTCCAACAGTTCTTGGCAACAAAATTTTGGATAAAACATCTGGGCTCCCTTAATTACTTCCTTGGAATGGAGATTGCCCGAACACAGAATGGGATTCAACTTTGTCAACGTAAATATGCGCTGGATATACTAACAGAAACTGATCTATTAGCTTGCAAACCTTCTCCTTTGCCAATGGAGCCAAACATCAAACTACGGAAGGACGAAGGTGAATTTCTTAAAGACCCAACTCTTTATCGAAAATTAGTTGGCAAGCTGATTTATCTGATCAATACACGACCAGACTTGAGTTACAGTGTAAATTTGATGAGTCAGTTTATGGATACCCCACGAGTTCCACATTATGATGCTATTGTCAAATTTCTCAAATATGTGAAGGGTACCCCAGGGAAAAATATTTTCTTTCCATCAACATCCAAAATGGAACTTGTAGCTTTCTCAGATGCCAATTGGGCTAACTACCCGGACACTAGGAGATCCACTACTGGCTTCTGCGTGTTTCTTGGCAACTCCTTAGTCTCGTGGAAGTCTAAGAAGCTGGTCACAATTCCATGATCATTCGCAGAGTCCGAATATAGAGCGATGGCAGCTGTCGTATGTGAGCTCACCTGGGTTCGATACCTGCTCAATGATCTTAAAATTCTAATTCCAACACCTGTCCGATTGTATTGTGATAACTTCGCCGCCATGCACATTGCCGCCAATCCGGTGTTTCACGAACAAACAAAGCACATCAAACTAGATTGCCATCTAGTCCGAGACAAAATATCTGAAGGCGAAGTGACCACCACTCACGTTTCATCATCTGATCAGTTAGCTGATCTACTTACTAAACCTCTTCATTTTCCAACATTCAATTGACTCCTTACCAAGATGAGAGTAATTAACATTTACTCTCCATCTTGTGGGGGGTATTAAAGTTCAAGGAAGCAATTCATCAAACACCCGATACGCACCCAGAATAAATACACTTGAATTTGTTATTCAGTTTCTTGCTTAGCTGTATATATACATTGTTATTCATTATTTGTTAATTTCCATTATCTTGTAACTATAAATAGACACTGTTGTACATGGCAGAGGTCATGCAATACGGAAATACCACATTTGGTTTCCTTCCTTTTGTCTGTTATTTTTCGTCTTCTTCTTTGCACTGTATCGTTGTCAATACTTGCAGTACTCATTTCCTATTTATTAATTTGTTGTCACTTTTTCCCTATATTTTATATATTACAAGTAGTAATAAAAAAAAGGTAAAAAAACTCTAGGCACAAAGGGATTACATAAAAGTAATCCTACAGACTAATGTGGTTTGATGTAGTTCGTCAGATTCTAAAATTACTTTTATTGTAAAGCAAATCTAACAGATCAGATGAAGCTATGTCAGCTTGTGGGATTATTTTGCATAATTTCCATTTAGATGTAGCACTACTCAAAAAATAAAAAGGTCCAAGTTCATATTAGGGGTCCTTTTATGTCAAGGATTTGATTGTGGTCACTATAAGTTCTCCAACAACCCTTAGGGGTGAGAATTTTCATGTTATAGCTCTATGTCGCCCATTTGATTATTTCAAGTTTTTACTTATTTCATCTTTTAACATACCGAAAAAAAAGAGAGAATGTATTTACTCATTTTTGCTCGTTTACTCTATAGGCCACCACTATAGGAAGACAACGTGACAGTTGTTAGGTCAGGTTACAGGTTCTAATGATTTAACCTACTTTGACCAGGGGCATGAAAACACTTCCACTTTTACTTGATTAAACACTAGACCGTGTAACGTACCCACATCACACAGATCAAGTAAATCATCAACCTTCCTTCCACCCAAGAGTTCAAACCTTAAATCTAGAAGAGTATAGCAACAAGCCCAAGGCATTTACCACTTAAAGCCAACTCCTAGACTTTAAATGTTAATAACATGTATAATCATAGGTCTAATGATGGAGAATAAATCCGCTTTTTATTTTTATTTTTATTTTTATTTTTATTTTTATTTTTATATAAGCACCTGAATATTGGAGTACCTTCTTCGGTGGGTAGAATATTATGTCAAACAAATGGAGTGAAATAAGCTATTCTTTAATGTAGGGGGAACGGCTCTAAAATAAAAAATAAAAAATAAAAAAAAAATTATCAAAAAATGTAGGGGTAACGACCATCTATTTCATGGACAATATAAAGGTGAGAGGCTGAAAAGTTCCTTTTAAACTAATGTACCTTTTATAAACTCACTCTGTCTCTCTCTCACCTCCACAGACATCAATCCAGTCACAAAATCTCCATATCATGGAAACTACATCAAGCCAGTGGACCATGCCTTCAATCACGGTGAACAATGCTTCCATTCAAAATAGCCCATATATAAGATGTTTAACAAAGCTGCTCTCGTACGGACAAGTTTCTGCTCCACTACTGGAAAGGGAGGGGCATCTGCATGCAAAAATTACAGAGCTGCCGAGTAAACTATTACTGGGACTACAATTGCAACATATTTTCAGCCAAGGGAAGATGAGAATAGACCAGTCATTTCAAAGCTATTTCAGCTCCAGAACTACTACAAGCACAACAATTGTGACTTGTGATCAATGCCATTGAAGATGAAAGTCCCAGGCATGGGTACGAATTGTCTTGTTATGAGCTGTAATGAATATAGATAGTGACATGTCATCAGGTAAGAGTTGATTGAGGGTAACATCAGGGGAAAAAAATTTTAAAATAGGACAAGAAAGAAAACCTTGATAACTTCTTGTGATGCAATTCCTCCAATGAAGGCAGCAACTGCATGGAGCTGTGATGCACCAAATCGGCACATCTCATTGATAAGGTCCTCTGTCAAGGTTGAGCCATTGCAACCTAAGTCACTAAGGAGGCCAACAGCTGTAGTCTTCAATCGGGAAATGTCCTCATCCATCCCTCTGTGGACATTAACAATAGACTTAGCAAGGAAAGGTGGACTTGAAAATAGGAAGATCTGTTAGAAAGACATGGTATTATCAAATGTAGGTGTTACCCATGAAATTGTCCAGGAAAACTGTTGTAATTAGCAGCAAAACGATCGACAGCTCGAAGCAAAATGTAGAACCCAACAGCTACGCTGCCATTCATATAACAAGAAAATAGGCTGTAAGGAAGAGGATCTCTGTCAATACGTAACTTTGTTCTTTCTGTTTCAAATTTGGTTGTGCATCAGGTATATGTATCTTTTACCTTGTCTTACATCAGAAAAACTTGCACCCAAAGAGAAAAGATAACAGTTACATTCTAGGGTGTAAAACTAAATTAGTGCAGAAGATCAAAAATCCACAAGCTGAAGTTGTATACCAAACACAATCAAAGGCAATGTAGGATCAAGGAATTAGGCAATCGACAGTCTACACCGATCAATCCCAACCAAATGTTTTATATCAAGAGAGTCACATCAGCTGTACTGTATTCTGAAACCCCAATTAAATTGGATCGGAAAAAATAAAGCATAATTTCCTAAATTTCTATTGATTGCACACAACTTTGTTACTGGGCTTTCATCATTACTCACTGTACTGTTTTTCTATAATATTTTATTATATTGGCAAAGGTAATGCCTAAAGAATCCATGTGCACTCTTGCCGCTCAAAAGCTTTAGGGCTAGTTTGGGAATGGAATCTTTTTTTGATTCCATTCTCTCCACCATTCTCTCTAGTCCCTTTAGGGCTCTGAACCTGGCCTTACCCCGCAGCAACTCTAGGGACTCGACTTCTTTGGTCGCGAGTCAGGCCTTGTCAAGGGCTTGGGATCCGGAGCCCAACCTGGACCCCGCGGCAAGTCTAGGGAGTCAGGGACTCTGCTTTGTTGGACGGGAGGTCGGCAAGTCAAGACACGCGCATTGACTACGACGTGCCCGCAATCGGGCACGTCCTGCCGTTTGCATACAGTAGGGTAGTTTGCATCTCATCTCAAAATTTCTCATAATTTCATTCTCAAGCATCACACAAACACAAATACTTTTCAATTTCAAATATTCAACTTTTTCATCTAATCATTACTTAATCATTACAATTTTCCCAAACTTCCAAACAAAATACAGCTTTTTCAAATATTAAAAAATTATATTCTAAAAATATTTTAAATTTATAATATTTTTATTCAACTTTTCTCTCTTCATTCCCAAAACCCAATAAAAGATCTTAACTCAAACTATTTCACTACTATTCACAAATTATTTTACTACTATTCACAAAATTCTCATCTCATCTCATTCCTCAAGCATCCCCTCAGACTTTGTACCAGAGAAACGGTCTCAAAAGCACAAGGTCTCACACTCATACTGTGCATGAAGTACAGAGATGATCAAAGATGCATAATTAATAAATAATTGAACATTCAAATATTATCAGAAAGCATAAACAATATATTCAAAGACACCTGTAATCTTCATCTGTCA
This sequence comes from Juglans mandshurica, assembly GCA_022457165.1. Taxonomy (NCBI): domain Eukaryota; kingdom Viridiplantae; phylum Streptophyta; class Magnoliopsida; order Fagales; family Juglandaceae; genus Juglans; species Juglans mandshurica. Next base: position 25,986,528 of record CM039620.1, on the reverse strand, counting down.
GATACTTCTGTAACTCCGGTAAAATCGGAGAATTAAATTCGTCTTCAATGGAGCGATACCTGCAAACCTACAAAGTAAAAAATCAATATATTATTGGAGGCAAACAAGGCAAAAACAAGCAATCATAAGCTATGCTTGATCAATGAGACATTTACATCTATTTGAGATATCGGTACAAGTATAGATGCTTGTCAAAAACAGTATAAATAAAGATGTATTAAAGAAAGGTCATTAGCTAAATCAAATTGAACATATGTAAGTATTGCATGTAGAGGAATGATGAGACAAAAGGTGATAGAACATCGTATTGGGCAAAAGGTGATTATAAGTACAAAAATTACAACAAAAGTGGGGGGAAGAGGGCTATAGCTCCAGACTTACTCTTAGTTTTCTTGCATTTCTACAGAAGCTTTTTACTGTTGTCTTTGAGATGCCATTTGGATCTTTACCAATTTTCTTCAGAATATATCTAACTCGTTGCTCAATAACAAGACAATCAGCCTCAGCCTTCGCTTGGAAAATGTTCTGCAGATTTACATAAAGCCTACAAGATAGTTGATAGAGAGCTCGTCTCAACAAGCTATTTTCTAGTTTGTTTGTAATTTTAGAACCCAAAAAAGATAGCATTATATTTTGGAGAGATTAAGCCACTCACTCAGTAGACGATGTCATATCAGGTATTGATCCCTCAAGAGGTGCCTCGCCACTACCTTCATTTGCTATGAATTCCTGAAAAGTGAGGAAAGTACACCATTATTCAACTTAACTTATGAACGCCTTTAACAAAAATAAAACTTTAATTAATGACACACCATAACAAAATAAAATAGCAATGTTAAGTTTTCAGAAATGGCACGGAAACTTATAACAGGGTAGACCCAGATCCCATCCAGATAAAGAAATTTATAGGGTACCAAAGTACACAGTACATGAGAGAGGAAATAAGGTACTACACAAAAAAGTTAAAAAGCATGAAATTGGTCAATTCTAATACAACATACATATATGTATAGTGTGTGTATGTTTGCATTGAGAGGGAAGAAGAGGGAAGGGGTAATGATAAATATGACAGTAAGGGGTTAAAGCTTTAGATTAAGAGAGAAATTAACATCCTATTTCAATCCTTCCAAAGGGACGCATGACAGCTAGACACTTTCCACGCATCTGCTCCTTGGAATCCAACAACTCTAGGACAGCAGAAAACCTGCCCTTTTGACCTGCCCTGACCCATCCGATGAAAACTGTCGATTTCCAACATTAATCGGGTGGGGATCTGTAATAAAAAATTGATTTCCAACAGAAGTCATGTCAACCGATGATAATTTGGGGTTCCATGGTTATTGGCAACTCTCATGTGGTTTTGTTAATTGTGATTAGGGGTGTAATCGGTCCGGTCCGGTCCGGTCTGGTCACTTGGAGGAGAATTTCGGACCGGACCCATTTTTTTGGTCCACCAAAAGTTTGGACCAATAAGGACTTTGGACCGGACCGGACCAGTCCGTTTTGGTTCAGTCCAGTCAGTCTTATCGGGGTATTTCAGTCCGGACTATTTTTTTTTCAATTTTTTGACAAAAAAAAAAAGATCAAAGTGAATGATATCATCTAAGAATAAAGTCTAATAAGTATTTTAATCAAGTATAATAAATTAACTAATTAAATATTTTAATTAAGTATAATAAATTAATAATGCTAATAGTATGTGTGCTATCAATAATTAATAGTTAATACTTTGTCTAAAAATTCTTAACCTTTAATTTTTATATAATCTAAGTATAAATAATTAGGTTAGAAGAGAATCAAATAATTATTTATAATTAGTTAGAATAAAATTACATAATTACTTGAAAAAAACCCTACCCCAAGACCAAACCGAAAACTCAAGTTCTTCACTTTCTTGGACCGAGACCGACCGGTCCTTGATCGGTCCGGTCTGGACTGACTGAAACCCATCGATCCGGTTGGTTTTCTCAGTCCAAAGAAAAAATTTTACACCCCTAATTGTGATCATGCAAGCGTCTACCAACATCCTGGGGTTGGTTGCTGGTGGTTTCCCATGGCTGAACTGACTGGTGTTGGCTGTTCAAATTGTAGATCACATCAACATCAGTTGCCAGTGATTTCCGAACAAACCGACCACAACAAGGCTCCCGAATCACATTGATATTGATGTTTATCAATTGAGCAATGTAAAAGAAGGTGGTTGACATTTTTTTTTTATAAGTAAAAGAAGGTGGTTGACTTAAAAGCCGACTTTCTTGGAAATATCCACAATATAATTCTCCAGGGTGTACCAAAACCTTGTCCGTCAACTCAGAAACTTATTCTAAATGCCTCTTTGCAGAGACATGTCGGTACTTCTAAGAAATAAACACTAATGAATTCAATATCAGTTCTATCATATTCAAGTAAAGATATAAGTCACAAATGCTGCTTGGAGTCACAAACCTTCAGAGCAGCCACCATCACCCAAAAATCTGATGAATTAGAATCAACTTCAGCACGGTTATCATTAAGAATCTGTTGCAAGTCTGAACCTGAGATGCACAAAATGAGGAAAAAATAAGTGCTTGTTTCAACCAGGCATATTGGAGGAAGGTGACTCATGCCAATCCCAACTCTATCCCAATGTGGTAGAAAGTGAAATACTGGATGCCTAACATACCAACCATCTTGTCAACCATGCACCTGAATCAACTCTCTATGCATTTCTTTTTTAATGATGAAGATCTGAGACTTTATGTTAGATATGTAAAATACGTGCTACAAAACAAATGCTGAGAAGGGTATTTAATGCTGAGAAGTGTATTTAATCCAATTAACATGAGTATGTAGCTTATTTTCATCATAACATCAAGAAAAATCAGCACCTATGATTGTGAATATTATATGCTTAGTTACTTACTAATTCCTCGAGGAGCAAAGACCTTAAACGAGGCCTCAATAGCTTCTCTATAGTTATCTTCATCCACTGCAACCATACTGGCTTTAAGAAGGTCCTAAAATGGCCAAGACATATATCACTTTACCCGAAAGAAATTTAACAAATGATCAATAAAATAAAGTTGCCAACATAAAAGCTATGAAGGAAACAGGTAAACCTTGAACTCTTTTTTCTCTTCCCTGGTTGATGGAAGGCTACCACTATGGCTTTTGGCCCATTTATCTGCCATCTTGACAAGAATGACCACATATGGTGTATGCTTATGGGCCACAGTATCTTGCACATCTAAATCAATGCTTTCTGCAAACCTATCATGTGATACAATCACGATCATGTATATGGAACACAAGGTGGATGCTCTCAGGACCAAACATAGGGGCTGAAAAGTGTCCCAGCCAGACACCGACATACATTTGACAACATGCAATAGCCAAGCAAAGGGAAACAAATATGTACCTCCTGAGCTCGGGCCATGGATTATTCAACCGGAGATCATCCAGAAAATGGTCAGGCTTTGACTCAACAACTGTATGTTCCTACCACAAATAAGAAAAAATTGGATATAGAACTGTTTTTGTACAGCTAAATTTCTACATGTGATACTATTTTGGTATAAGCCTTCTGATAAATTTTAATTTAACTCCTATGAAGTTGGGCTATGCCTTTGGCATTCCCTAATTAATTCTTCCATTAATTATCATAAAGTACATTAATTTTGACTAACTTTAGTCCCTACCTCACGGAAATTGTATGTAAAGTTCCAGAGGTTCTTTTTTTAGATAACAAGTTAATAGTCAAAGGAATGTTGCTGATGATTCAAACAGAGAAATGTTAAGCTAGATCTGCACTTAAGGGAAACCCTATTGATCATCCTTCCTGTGTCCAGGTTATCCCTTTGGAGGAACAATAAGGGTCAACATCTCAACCTATCTCAAACCAATCATTGATGGGACCCACTACTTTTTCAACTTCTCATAAAAAGTTAAACATATATCAACCTATTTCATATACTCAAACACATCTCAATGGGACCCACAAACACTACTATTCACAAATCAACTCAGATCATCTGAGATCACCTCAGCACCCAAACGCAGCCTAATAAAGTTAAAGAAGATTACCTTCACACTGATTCGGACAAAACCAGTAAGGCCATAGGAGCGAGCAAAGATCAACATTACATTTGCCTCCCTACAGATTCTATCAAGCTTTAGCATCGAGTCTTCCCCTAGCTGAAAGTGGAAGTATGAAGACTCAATTATATTTATTGAAGCTAATATGATGAAACAGAAATTTTGAGAAAACATCGAAACTAGATTATGCATTCAGAAGGCCACCGCCATCCAATTTATCAATGAGGTACAACCCACACAAATGTTATAGAAAATCTGGGTGCAACACAACCACAAGTACAAGCCACCTTGGACACTCAATTTTTCTTTTCCTTTGCTTAATTTTCTATTATTTTTTGCACATATAAAAGTTCATCTACATCCTACATATAACAACAAAACATAAATTGTCTGCTTCATTAAAATAAAAAAGCAAATGATGGTTTATTTGCAACACGTGGATTGCAAAAAGATCCATGGTATGCAAAGCAATGTGCTCTACTTGAACTATGTCATCTTCACGATGGAAAAGTAGGTAAATATTAGCTTCCATACCTGAGTAGCTACTACCAATGTAAACTGGGAAAAAAATGAGGGATTGGTCTCAATTAATGACTCCGGATACTCTTCTATAAACTTGGCCTTAACAGCATCGTTTAGCTCTTGAAGAAATGCACATACACATTTTGCCTTCGACTGCCCAACGCTAGATTCATCCACTACCATCATCATAGAGAATAACAAGAAAACACAGTTAACTTAAGAAGGCAGCTGGGAAATATAGTATCACACATAGAACACATTCATACATACCCATAAAATTATTTCCAAGGTCCCCAGCGTCAACCTTGGATCCATCAATTACAGTGATGCTTCCAACCCCACCAAGAACAAGATTCTTTAGTGTCTCAGAACCGGTTGGACCGCAATTGAGTAAGCATATACTAGCTTTCTCAAGGGCTGCCTGTCCTTGTTCACCCCAAATCCTAAAATTTTTTTCAGCTTCAGTAAATCGAGCTTCTCACAGTAATAATTTCAAAATAAAGGAGACAAAAATTGCAAACAACACTTCTGAGTTCATTTTTTGTTATTTTACTATTATATATTCTTTTGCTCATAAATCAACGATAAGAAAAAAAAATGGATTTAAATTTAACTAAAAATTAGATAATAAAAAAAACTAATAACAAAGTGTAATAAAGGAAAGAGCTATAAGTAAAAACAAAAAAGGCTAACTCAGAGCGAATTGCAGTAAATCTTTACAGAATATATGACTCTCCTCTGGGGAAACGGTTTTCTTGGAAAATAATTTACGAGCAATCAAAAGTAACTGAGAGAGAGAGAGAGAGAGAGAGAGAGAGATGAATTTTAGGAAAAAGATGGAGACGGAAAAAATTTCCGAGAAGGGAGACACGGTACCTGAGCTGGCGATCGTATTTGATTTTGGGTTCAGCCATTGCTGTCTGCTGCTCCTCAATTTCGCTTGGTACCTACGCAGTGTGATGGTGTGACCATTGAGTCACTACGGACGGGGAGAGAGGGAACTAAAGTCAATGGACCTTTTCCAAACGGCGTCGTTTCGTAAGCCATATTTTTATTTTTTCTTCTCTATTTGAGTTTTGCACAAGCTTAACTATAGTTGATATTTTTAATTAATTTTTTAATAAAAAACCTACCACTTTTTTAAAACGATATACTTGATGGTTACTAAATACAATTGTATATAGAATTTGAGATGAGATTAATTTGATTTTTTTATAATATTTAATGTGGTGAGACCCACAACTAATTGTATTAATTTTTTATAATATTTTATTGGAGAAATCCGTTGAAAGGGGCGCGTGAGAGTTTGCAAAGTTGCAAACCATATGTTACAGTTCACTGTTTTCCTGGGCGTTCGTATTTCCCATGAATTTCCTTCACTTTTTTTTTTCTTGCTTCCTTTGTTTATTTATTTATCAATTATGTGTAATTATTTTTTCTTTTTATCAAATATTTTGCAACCTGTTCGTATTTCGCACGGCTAGCTCCACAGAGGCTTTGATTCTTGGAGATCTGATTTCTCGAAGCCTCGTTTGGAAGGCAACCCACGCGACGACACGGTTCTACAGCAGAGGGATGCACGCGAAAGGGCAACACAAGAGAGATGGGATTGAAATGAGGAAGATTCGCACGGAAAGTTGATCTCGAAATGGGGCTTTCTGCAGAAAGGGCAACACGAGAGAGATGTTAGAGAAGATTGTCAGTGGATTTCAAAATTAGTGAACGGTATTGAAGTAAGGAGAGACCGAGTGAGATGAAAACATTGAGATATAAAATGGGTGTTTGTTTTCGCAGATTATCTAACCGTACGAAAACTTTAAAAAGTTTTTAAAAATATTTTATCTCTGAAAGTAAACGAGGCTCGATGTCGATTTATAAATACATCCTAGAATAATTATAAAAGGATTCAAAATATAATAATTTTTTTTATAATTAATGTAGTAGGCTCAACCATGATGTTAGCTGTGTTTGGATGTTGAACTGAGTTGAGTTGAAATGATAAAATATTATTAAAATATTATTTTTTAATATTATTATTATTTTAAAATTTAAAAAAATTGAATTGTTTATTATATTTTATATTAAAATTTTAAAAAGTTGTAATGATGAGTTGAGATGGATTTAGGAACCAAACGAAGCTGATCAGGATTGAAATATAATTATTTCAAATAATCTGTCTTATGATTATATTTTCCTTTTTCAAAGCATTGTAATTGCATTTTATGTAGATATTGTGATGTAACTATGCAATCTTGTGTAATGTACATGGAGAGGACATTTTTTTTTTTTTTAAAGTCCGAGAGTAAATTTTGAAAAGTCTTCTCTCTCTTTCCTCCAGTAGGCGACAGAGGAGAAGTTAGTTAGTTAGTCTCCTTTATTTCTCGTGTGGAGTAAGGGGAGCTGCAGTTAGCTCTTACAGTGGTGGTGAAGATCGAAGATGGAGGAAATTGAAGTGGAATGGGAACGATTAAGACTGAATGATGAGGAGAGCATTCCGATACCGGTGGATTTGGGAAATATGGAGGAATTACGGAAAAAGGGGGAAAGGAGCTTCGTTGGAAGAATATGCTCAGATCAAACGATCGGTAAGGAAACAGTGAGGAAGATGATGGAGAAGATCTGGCGAGTAAACATGAGCATGAAATTTACTGAGATTGGAACAAATACTTTTGTGGTGACCTTCGCAAATTGCGGAGATAGAAACAGAGTTCTTGCCGGATGTCCATGGCTTTTTGACAGCCATTTGTTTGCTCTTAAACCATTTGATGGAAGTACACAGGCACACCTTTTGGATTTCACAACGGCAACCTTTTGGATCCAGATGCACAACTTGCCGCTTGGAGGAATGAATTGCAAGATGGGGGAATTGATTGGCAAATCCATCGGGGAGGTTTTAGAAGTGGAAGGTGAGGAGAATGAGGTGACCTGGGGTCGCTTTCTGAGGGTGAAGGTGGAGTGTGAGCTTACAAAACCTTTAGCCCGAGGAAGAACAGTGAGTTTTGAAGGGAAACAACTATGGATTCCATTTAGGTATGAAAACCTACCTAGACTATGCTTTCGTTGTGGCTGTATAATGCATTCAAAGAATGGGTGTTTGGGTGGAGAATTGGGGGATACAAATGAAGATATTGACTCAAAACAGTTTGGTGTTTGGATGAGGGCAAAAACAGTTAGACGTAATCGGGCTTATAGGCAACCAAAAGCTTCGGGAATGGGAAGGAATTCCACTAATACTGATCAAGGGGAAAATGGAGAGGAGGTGATAGGTGGAGGCGTAATGAGGAAGGAAAAGGGGATCATGGAAGATGGTATTGAGACAACAGAGGTGGTTGAGATGACTCAAGAGTTTGAGAAGCAGAAGATGATCAAAGTAGAACATACTCTGGTGCCAAACACAGTGAGATCAACAGAAGATCCTAAGGAGGTTCTCTCACTTCCTACTGATAGTGAATCCATTTCAGCAAGCTTAATGAATGCAAATGAGCAAAAGAAGGGTAGAGCTAGTAGCTGGAAGAGGAGGGCTCGTGTCATTAAAACTTATGGTGAGTCTCAACCTTCTAATTTGAATTTGAAAATAAATGCTACTGACATTGTAGATGGGGTGGGACCTATGGAGGGAAGGGGAAAAAGACTGAGAAGGGAAATTGTTGGGATGGAGGGTATGGATACAAATTGTATGGTGGAGGCTGCTGAGCAGCCCCACCAAGACCAATGAAAACCTTAGTATGGAACTGCCGATGGCTTGGCAACCCTCGGACAGTTCAAGACCTTAACCTTATGGTTAAGGAAAAGAGGCCTGGCTTGATTTTTCTGATGGAAACAAAGGTGAAAGCAGGAAGAATAGAGGGATTAAAAAACAAGTTAAGAATGGAGGGTTGTTTTGTGGTTGACTCTTTAGGAAGGAAGGGAGGTCTGGTCCCCTTTTGGACTAGTGAAGTAGTGGTGGAGATTATCAATTTTTCTCAATGGCATATTAATGCCATGGTTAAAAATGATAATGGAAAAGAATGGTTGTTTACTGGTTTTTATGGGCATCCGGAGGCTACCAAGAGGAAGTTCACATGGGAGCTATTGTCCAGTCTAAAACCTTGTGAAGGAAGAGCTTGGTGTGTGGCAGGAGACTTTAATGAGATTCTAACTCAAGAGGAAAAGAAAGGGGGACAGATGAGACCTGAGGGTCAGATGGGGTTGTTTCGTGATGCTTTACAAATAAATGAGCTTTTTTATATGGGTTATGTGGGGGATTGCTTTACATGGAGTAATGGTCATACTGATCATATTTTTACAAAAGAAAGATTAGACAGATATGTAGCAAATAAGGAATGGAGAGGGTGTTTTCATTTAGTCAAGGTGGAAGGTCTGGTTGCAAGAAGCTCAGACCATAAACCTTTGCTAATGACTGCTAGTAATGGAAAGTTTAAGGAGAGGAGAAGAAGATTTCTATTTAAATTCGAGGCTAGCTGGCTAAAGGAGGATGATTGTGAGGGGGTTGTGAAAAAAGTATGGGAAAAGAAGCAGTTAATACCTGAGCCAATCAAACATGTGCAGAATCTGTTATTAAAATGCAGTGATGAGTTAACAAAAGGATTCAGAGAAAAAGACAGGGATAGAGGAAGGCACATTGAGCTGTTAACAAAGAGGATAAAGGAATTGCAAGACATGGAGGGTCCCGAGGTTGTAGCTGAACTGAGAGAGAAAAAGAAAGAGGTTGGAAAGTTGCTTGAGCAGGAGGATTTAAGATGGAAGCAGAGGGCAAAGATGAATTGGTACAAATTGGGAGATAAGAACACAAAATTCTTTCATGCTTGTGCCAATCAGAGGAAGAAAAGAAATAGAGTGTTGTTTGTGAAGGATGCTCAATCTGTTTTGAGAACTGAGGAAAATGAGATAGCTGAAGCTTTTAAGAGGCATTATTCTGAAGTTTATAAATCTGAATCTCCACCAAGGGGGGCTATTGAGGAATGTATACGCCTCATTGATAAAAGAATAACAAGTTCTATGAATGAGAAGTTAGAAAAAAGATTTAGTAGGGAGGAAGTGGAGGCAGCTTTGAGAGACATAGGCCCTCATAAATCTCCTGGCCCAGATGGATATAGTGCTTGTTTTTACCAAAACTTATGGGGGACTGTGGGTGAACAGATCAGTAAAGCAGCTTTGAGTTTTCTGAATGAGGGCAAGTTTGAAAAGTCTCTGAATTTCACATACATAGCATTGATTCCAAAGCTGATTGAACCTATGGAGGTGAGGGATTTCAGGCCAATAAGCTTGTGCAATGTCTTGTACAAGCTCATTGCAAAAACTTTGGCAAATAGATTGAAGAAAGTGTTAAATGGTGTGATATCACAAAATCAGAGTGCCTTCATCCCTGGTAGATTAATCACGGATAACATAGTGGCAGCCTATGAAGCACTTCATTCTATGAAAACCAGACTTAAGGGTAAGATGGGGACAATGGCTTTGAAGCTAGACATCTCAAAAGCCTATGACAGAGTAGAGTGGTGTTACCTTGAGACTATAATGGTGAAAATGGGCTTTGGAAGGAGATAGATTAATCTGATTATGACATGTATCACCACTGTCTCCTATGCTGTGTTGCTGAATGGACAACCTGGAGAGGTGATTACTCCATCGAGGGGGCTGAGACAGGGTTGTCCCATTTCTCCTTATCTTTTTCTACTATGTGCTGAAGGTTTGAGTGGTTTGATAAATGAGGCTGAAGCGGCAGGGTGGATTAGAGGAGTGGCAGTGGCAAGAGGTGGAGTAAAGCTTACTCACCTTCTTTTTGCTGATGACTGCATCATCTTTGGAAGGGCTTGTTGGGAGGAATGGGTGAAAATAAGGAGCATTATGCAGACTTATGAAAGGGCTTCAGGGCAATGCCTAAATAAATAGAAAACTACTATTATGTTTAGCTCAAATGGAAGGAAAAGGGATTGGGAAAGGATTATAATAGATTTGGGAGCTCGAGTTCAGAATAGCTTTGAAAAGTATCTTGGGTTACCTGCAATGGTTGGGAAATCCAGATATGATACTTTCAGAGGAATAAAAGATAAAGTGTGGCTGAGACTGAACAATTGGAAGAATCATTTCCTGTCTCCTGCTGGGAAAGAAATTCTCTTAAAGGCAGTGATTCAATCGATTCCTACTTATTGTATGAGTGTGTTTGCACTTCCAAAAAAACTTTGTAAGGAGATAGCAAATGAGATGGGGAAATTCTGGTGGAGTTTCAAAGGAAATGACAGAAAGATAAGGTGGATGGGCTGGGACAAAATGGGAGCTTCAAAAAAATGTGGTGGCCTTGGTTTTAGGGAACTTGAGAGTTTCAACAAAGCTCTTCTAGCAAAACAGTGCTAGAGAGTTCTTAAAAACCCTGAATCTATTACAGCCAGGGTCTTACATGACAAGTACTTTAAATTTTCTGGTTTGTTGGAGGCAAAGTTAGGCTACAAACCTTCATTAATTTGGAGGAGTTTGTGGGGAGCTATGAACTTGTTAAAAGAGGGGCTTGTGTGGAGGGTTGGTAATGGGGAGAGTATAAAAATATGGGGTGATAGGTGGATTCCTCAACTATCCTCTTATAAAATACAATCCCCCATCAAGTGCTTAAATGAGGTTGATAAGGTGGCAGTGCTTATTGATGGAGAAAAGGGTGAGTGGAAAGTGGAGTTGGTAAAAGAAGTGTTCAATGAGGTGGAGACTGGGATTATATGTGGGTTACCTATCAGTAAAGCAGGTCGGCCAGATAAAGAAATCTGGGCACCTTCTAAGAGTGGGGTTTTTAATGTGAAATATGCTTACCATTTTGAAATGCAGAGGAGGAAAAGGTTGCTAGGGGAGTCCTCAAGGGTTTTTCTTGAAGATGAAGGATGGAATGATATTTGGAGATTAAAAGTCCCGGGGGTTACAAAGATCTTCATTTGGAAAGCTCTAAATAATTGCCTCCCAACTAGAAGGAACTTGTTTAAAAGGAAAATACTTGAAAATCCTTGCTGCCCTATATGCAATCAGGATGAAGAAACTATTTGTCACATTTTATGGAGTTGTGTTGCAGCAGTGGATGTTTGGGCAGAAATGGACATCAGCAGAAATGGACTTTGGGTTTGTATGGAGGAAAATGTCACAATCTTTGAGCAAGGAAGATTTGGAACTGACTGCTATAGTCTTGAGGAATATTTGGTTAAGGAGAAATAGATTTATATTTGAATCATGCTTTAATAGTCCTTCTAGTATTTTTAAGCAAGCTGAAATGACAAGGACTGAGTACATGACAACAAATAGTGCAGAAGGCCCTGGAAGAAACCCTATAGAAAGAAGGGAGGTGAGATGGAAAAAACCAAGGGAGGGGGTGACAAAAATAAATTGGGATGCTACTTTTTTTAAAAACAGCAAGAGGATGGGAATTGGGATTGTGTTCCGAGATCAAGAAGGGGACATTTTGTTATCTGCATGTATACCACAATCAAATGTCATGACAGCAACTCAAGCAGAGGCTAATGCTTTATGGAAAGCTATGAAGATGTGTGATGAGCTGCAGATGGGTGAAGTTGAATTAGAAGGGGATGCTTTATGCATTGTCAAAGCTGTAAACAATAGAGAAGAAAACTGGGAGTGGGAAGGTCAGACAATTGAAGACATACGGGGTTTATTACATAATAGACCTCAATGGAGTGTTACTCATACTTTTAGAGAGGCAAACAAAGTAGCTGATTTTTTAGCAAAGTTTTCATTGAATGTAAGTAAAGAGTTAATATGGATGGAAGATGGTCCTGAGGGTCTGTACAATTTGATTCTTCAGGACAAAACTGTAACTGATTCTCATTAATGAAATTCGGAGGTATGGTTTGATTCAAAAAAAAAAAATGGAGAGGACATATTTAATTTCGTGTAAGAAACTATAGAATATGGTAATCTCCATTTCTTTCTATCCCTTTTGTTGTGTACTTGATGATCGTTGGTGGGAAACCAGAGATTGATTGAGCTCAATAGGGTGTTACAAACACGTAAGTTCTGAACGTGCTTAACTTTGAGACATAGGGCGAGATAACAATCATAAAAGAGCTTTGTTATTCAACCTCTACCACACTTCACACTTTTTTAAATTTTTTAAATTTTTAATATTTTTTTTTTTAAAATTTTGAATTTATTTTTTTTAAATTATTTCAAAATTTTTATTCATTATTCATATAATAAATATTTAATAAAAGAAAAAAATAATAAAAATTAAAAATAATGTGGAGTATGGAGTATTAGGAGGTTGTGAAGATTTTTTGATCATAAAATAAGAGAGACTGATATTTTGAACACCATTTAGATTCAGAGATGAGTTGAGATAATTTGTGAATAGTAAAATAAAATATTGTTAGAATATTATTTTTTAATATTATTATTATTTTAAAATTTGAAAAAGTTGAATTGTTATTATATTTTGTAAAAGAATTTGGAAAAGTTATAATGATAAGATGAGCTAAGTTTCTAATACAAACAAAAGCTTAATTTGAAACAATGGGCCAAGATTTTTTTTTGTTTTGTGAGTAAGAAATAATATTATTGATATGAATGAAGTATGCATAGCCCATGTACATATAAAGTATACTACAGAAGAACACCTAAAAACATTCTAAGAGCGATAACTTAAAAACAAAAAATCATGAACATTGTCCCCATTTAATATAATAGCGGAAACCAAAGCATTAAGGTGTCAAGAAAGAAATTCTTCAGCTCAATTAAAGTGCGTTCATTATCTTCAAAGCAGTGTGCATTCCTTTCCATCCAAATACACAATATGATGCACAACAAGATCATCTTCCACACTTTTGCCACTTGCTAATAGCCTTGCATCTTCCTCCAACAACCCAACAATTCCACCATCCTCAAAGGCATAACCCAAGCAACATCAACCCTTCGAAATATCTCATCCCACAACATCTTTGTTACCTCACAATGTAGTAAGAGATGGTCCACAGATTCTCCATTCTTTTTACACATGCAACACCAATCCATCACTACACATCCTCTCTTCCTCAAATTGTTCGTGGTCAAAATCTTTCCGAGATCGGCATTCTATACAAAAAAAGACTACTTTAGAAGATACACGAGACCTCCAAATATTCTTTCAAGAGAACAGATTATAATCTTATGTTATCAAAATGTTATAATACGCCTTAACTGTACATTTCTTGTGATTATTAGACCTCTACTTCACTCTATCACACTGTGCCAAAGGAGTCCCCATGGAATATAATAGACTTAAAAAATCTAAGATAATAGATAGTTCTCAATCATGATTAAACTGAATATTTCACTGATGAGAACCATGAGCAAATAACCACATATCCACCACTGAAGCCGCCCTATAGCTGCAATACAATAGAGAGCCTAAAAAGTCATTTCCAATGCATGATCACCACACCACACGTCTCGCCAAAAACTAATTCGATTGCTCTCTCCAACTACAAAGCGAATCTACTTTTCGAAGCAAGGTCACCCCTTCTTTATAAACTTCCATAAACCTCTACTTCACTCTATCACACTATGCCAAAGGAGTCCCCATGGAATATAGTAGACTGAAAAAATCTAAGATAATAGATAGTTCTCAATCATGATTAAACTGAATATTTCACTGATGAGAACCATGAGCAAATAACCACATATCCACCACTGAAGCCACCCTATAGCTGCAATATAATAGAGAGCCTAAAAAGTCATTTCCAATGCATGATCACCACACCACACGTCCCGCAAAAAACTAATTGAAGCAAGGTCACCCCTTCCTTATAAACTTCCATAACCCCCCCCCCCCCCCCCCCTAATTTCATTAGAACACCAACAAGGTTCCTTTAGATCAAATGAGAGAACTAGGTTTGAACCTCCACCCCTATATGAAACACAGGACGGGCACACGCATACACAAACATATATGTTCATATTGATTATGCCGACATTTTCAAACAAAAAAAAATGTCAGTATCCTTGGTACATTAAATAAAGCAAACTAGGGTAAAATACAGCTCAAATACAAAGATACATATATTTACAGACACAGGGCATGCACGCACGCATATATATTAAGAGAAAATCTTCAAATGAGGTGGACCCAAAAAAGTACATATTTACAATACTCAAGTACATTAACCCAGTGTGCAAAAATAAAGTAAATTAGCTCAGTCAAATTGATTGTTAGAACATAGATCATATGGTTGAACTAATATGTGCTTGAAACAACTTCAAATATCCCGTGTAAGCATAATTCTATAGATTTTGAAAAGGCTTGAGTTTCTTAATTATACTCATCTATATTACTGTGCATCCAAAATTTAAGAATCCTCCCTTTATAAATACAGAAGGGTGGCATTCCAAGGTTACTCTACTCTTCGTCACGCTCCCTACGGGCCTACGTCCATGTTACATTTCTTCAAAGTATTTCCCAAAATGAAACATATAATCACAACCCTACACAGCACTCCAACAAGCCGAACATGACATGATTTTGTTCTCTTAAGAATATATCTTAGTTCCATAAATATTTTCCTTAAGAGGAAATGGCAAGTATCACTAGACCACAAGGTTATTGTTAATATGACATTGTCATGAAACAAAAAGATATCATATGCCCATTTTATGCTACCATCCATAATTTGGCCAAACTTCATCAATTACATGGTCGTGAAACAAAAATACAAACAGAACCTAATGCACACCTAATTCCTCCAAAAATACTAATTCGATGGTGTAAAAACTAGCTGAAGCATTACTCAAAACATGGAATTTGAGTTCAAATGACAGTTGCAACTACAAAATTGATGCATGCCAAGGATAAAACCACAGCATAATGCAAAGCCTAAAGCTAAAAAACATATCCGGTACACTTCTAGAAATGGGAAGTCAATCTAAAGAACGCTAAAGTCCCAACAGTAATCTATGAATGCAAGACTCATCAACATTATCAAGCCATGTCAAGCTTAATAGTTTACTATAGCACTAGAATCTTACTATTACATGTCTTAAAAATGGAATTGCTAACAGTAACAGTCAACAGGGGCAAGCACAAACAGATTGGCCTGACAAGTTAATGCATGCTAACAAGTTGATACCCAACACAATAAACCCAATCTACATTGTGTTTAAAAGTACAACATGCCCAACTCAAAAACAAAATGCAAGAAAAGATGGAGCACTGGGGTCTTCTCACCTAACTGAAAAACAAAGATATACCTCTGGCCACAAATGGAAAACCGAATAATTTATCACAATTAGACGAAGCTATTAATGGTAGGCATCATGAGACCTATGATCTATCGTACCGTCATCCCCAAAGATAATTTGTTCCTCAAGCACTCAACATGAACAGTTATACAAGTCAAGATGCTTAGACAATAAACAGACTTAAAATACAGAAATAACTACACAAAGCAAAGCAAAACAAGAATCAAGTCGTAGATAAAACTTTAGAACAAGCAAGATTGACAGAGCATGCAAATGGAGAAAAAACCGAAACATGAAGACCAATTAAACTTCAAACTTCTTGCGCAACACTACTTGTAACTCCGATAATTAAGCCATAGCATATTAGGAGAGGAGCAAATCAATTCAGCGCAAAGCCTTCCCTTTTCAGCATTACATCTAAAACCAGTGTTTGCACTAGAAATGAAAACAAACATAAATAGCCGCATTGAAGAATTCAACCCGCAGCATCAAGTCCGGAACAAGCAATACTGTGATTTATAGTAAAGATCACTCAAAGTTACTGACTAATAGACTAATCACAATTTACTGAAATTAATTCCCAATCCAAGCAACAATTAGAACTAGAAAAAACTCGGAATATAATTGAAATAAGCACTGGATCTGCAATTATAGATCTAAAATTGGAAGTTTTGGATGAATTTATTATCATTTTTCAGTTCTGTCTAAGAAATATTTTTTCCTTTTTCACATAAATGATCAAAATACAACCAACTACAAATAAAAATCGCTCTACAAGATGAAAACTCCTCAGTAACCTCCACAGAGTGAGCTAAAACTACTTCATTTCAATGAGAGACGATAATATCATTACTGAACGCGTCGACGACCGGATCGGGCGCGTCCGGGACCGGGCTGGGGTTCAGGAACAAGACAGACTTGGCTGCCACGAGCTTCTTCCTCTGCGGGCAACGCGGACCGTAGATCCTGCTGGCAAAGCAAGGGATGCCGTCGCCCGCATTAGCCGGGAGTTGTTGACTGCCGTTGCTCGAAGGTGGAGATGACGGCGGGGTCGAGCGGTGGATAGAGATCTGGGAAGAGGAGGAGATCGAGTATAGCAACCTGACTCGGTGAGTCCGAGCGCTGATTCGCAAGTCTCGGATTTGGGCGAGCATGCCTGGTTTAAGATACTTGTGGAATGGCTCGGATCGGCTTGGGGATAAGGAGCATTTGGTAGAGGCTCTGACCCTACGGTTCATGGCAAAAAGCGAGAGAGGAGAGATTCGAGTATTCAGAGAGAGCTGATGAGATCAGGTTTGAGACTTGAGAGAGAGAGAGAGAGAGAGAGAGAGATGGAAGTAGGGTTTTTAACGAGGGGAGGGGGGCGCAAGAGGGGCGGGAAAGAAATGGAGGGAGGAAGGGTTAGGGGGGGAGAGGGTGGGGGTTTGAAAGAGAGTGAAGCGCGGGATGGATTATTTGGGGTCTTGGATGACCTACTTTTTCACATGGGGTCGACGCGTGTTTTGTTGTGGTCCCTTTTCCCACATATGGTCACTACGTCAGCATTTAGCTTCAGAGTCTGCGCAACAAGTAATTATTCGGTGCTATTATTAATTGGAAAATTTTTATTAAGTGCTCTAATTTATATTATTTAATTTATTTTTGACGTATTTATTAAAAAAAGAATGGTGATACATGTACTTATAGTTTTACTTATATTTTTACTTACAAGATTTATTTTATTAGAAGTGGGGCTACTCTGCCACTCCACTCTTACCGCTGGGCGTACCGCCCAGTGATTTTTTTTCCCTTTTTTTCACATTTTTTTAATACATTTAAATATTTTTAAAAAATAAAAAAATATACCAATACACTTAAAATCAATTTCTTATTATTAAGTAAAAAACAATTTTGACCAACGGTCAAATAGAGTGGTCAAAGTGGGAAGGCAAATTAGTTTTATTCTTTTATTAGTTTTCTTTTAAAATTTGATATTCAAATTTTGAATTTCAAATTTTGTGATTTTCAGTATATTAATAATTGACACATAGAGAAGTGTAAGTTTTTTATAAGTTTTTCTTAAATACATTTATCATTTTCCACTAAAAAATTATATATTCAAAATAAAATTGCACTCTAAAACATTAAAAAAAAGGAAAATTCAAATCTTAAATTCTTCATATTTTTTTATATTTGTGTTTTTAATTTTTTTTAACAAATCACGTGGCACCACATTATAATATCACGTCAAGAAATAAATTGAGTAGTGTAAATTATGGGACATGATAACATTGTCCTATTAATTTATTATCATAAAATAATGTGATTTTATTAATAATTCTTAATTACATCATTTTATTTTTGCACGGGAGTATTATGTCATTAGTCTTGAAATGCATTATACCATTATAGAATATTATGTTAGTAGAAAATAGTGATCATATAAACTTTTAAAAGCATGTTATTTTATGATAGTATATAAATATCACACACTTTAAAATATCGATAATAAAGTTCTATGCACAAATACCGTACTGTTCTCCCACATCTTAATACACTCATCCTTTCTTATTTCTTTTTTCTCAACCAATTAATTGCAGAATCATTAGAGCCCAAATTGTCTACGGCAATTGTAAAAATTAAATCAATTAGGAGTATAACTGATCCGGTTTTAGACCTATTTTAGAACTGAACTTGTATATATCGGTTTTGAGAATTGAAGAATCGATATTGGACTGATTCATCACCGAAACTAGTACTTTCAATTTTACCGATTCTGGTCGAATTTTTCCAATGTAATTTTAATGATGAAAACATCACAAAGTTTTATATGATAACATATGATCAAAGGTGTAGAAATGTGTTTATAAAAAAGAATATATATTATAATTGCCATAAAATGTATTTATCATTTATATATATATATATATCAAAAGTATGTTTATATTAATAATTTAATATTAATGCTCATGTTCAAGATTAAAATTTTATATTATATTAATTATATTATTTTATGTTCTAAAATTAAAATTTATATGTTCAATCAAATGTTATAACTTATATTAAGCTTTATAAAATTAATTTTATGTCATATCAAATGTTATATTAATTTTACGTTATTAAATTATTATACATGAATAATAAAATTTTAAAATTAGATGTTATACTAATTAATAGTTTATCATATAATATATATAACATAATATAAAAAAATTATACATATGTACTGGTACGGTCTGGTCCAGCATTATAAAAAGCAAAATCAAAATCGGACTCGTTCAATTGCAAAATTGGAACGGGTACCGGATCAAACCGATTTTACAAGAGGCCAAACACACCAGTTCACCGATTTTTCGATTTTTTTTCCAGCCCTAAAATCAATACATCAATCAAGCATCTATTCCTCTACTCCCTCCCAATTGTTGCCCATTTGTGATCGATAATTTGAGTAAATGAAATGATTTGTTTATTAAACTTCTAACTACTATTAATAAAGTGAGTTGTAACCATGTAATTAATGTGAGTAGTGACTACATATTTAGGTCTAGGGCATTGCCCCAACTTTGTCGAAGTCGATATCCAAGAATCCGGCTCCGATTTAATCCAAATCCAAATTCAGACTCCAACTCCGAAAAATCCAAACTCCACTTAGGTTGTTAAAACAGAGCGGACGTCGGAACAGAGGTTGGATTTGGACATTTTTGTGGGCCACAAAAGCCCCTGCATTTGGGCCCCTATAGCGGGCTCCATATTTAAACCAGATTTCACGTAGTACTAAATTGTTTCTTTGTAGGCTTTCAAGTTTTGAAATTACTAAAAATGTTACAAAAAAAAAAAAAGATTTTACATATAAAAAATATAACTAAATTTTTTTCATATGCTAATGCTATGAAGACCTAAAAATAAGAAATTTAAATATACAGTAGACCCTTTTGTCTATCCTTCATATACGATTTTTCATATTAAAGTCTTAGACTCCCAAACCAACTGAAAAAATAAAATGATTATTAAACAACTAATAGTTCTACCATGGTGCCATCTAGCCAATCTAACTTCCAAGGTCTCAAATAACAAGTAACAACAATCATGAGTCATCATGGTCTAATGTCCATCCAATCATCCACTACTTAATAAATTACAAATAAAAAACACAACCAGCGGTTGCCACGTCAAATACAAGCCAAATATTGTTTCTAAGTATAACCAACAACCAACAAAAAACAACACAAACTGAAATCAATAACATGATCAACAAGATAAAAAAGAAATAAAGGCATCCCTTGCTTATGTGCAAGTCCAATAGTTTCATTGCATTCCAAATTGGGCTCGAAGAAACGAGGACAAAATTAGCAAAGAAATAAAATATGTCCGCATAAAATTATAAAAAAACAAAACAAAATTTAATAAACACTAAGTTATACAATTTCACTATCCCAACTCAAACCCCAATCATCTTTACGTAGCATACTCGTTACATTGGTGGTTAATTCTACAAAAAAAAAAATTCGGAATATAAAAAATTATTATCACAAAATGACAAAGTCAAAATATACAACAAAAACTAAAAAAGAATAAAAATATATTACCTAAGTCTAACTTAGAGATATTTATATCATCAATTATATGTGAATAATTTTGACTCGAGCATATGAGAGTGGAGTTCAACCAGTTTTTCGCACACACAAAAACTTTTACCATTCTATGAGCCAAAGAACTCCGAAATGGATCAAAAGCACAACCTTCTGTACTAAATGTTAACTTAGATGCTACAATGGTGATCGAAATGGCCAAAATATCTCTTGCCATTAAAATAAAAACTGGATATTTTGTGGAGTTAACCCTCTAACAAATTAAAATTTCAAAACCCTCCGTAGAAATCTCAACATCCTCCAACAAATACACTTTTAGCTCTAACTTACAGTCTATCAAGATTATTGATTTTCGCTTTTTATGGAAGTTTCTTAAAAAGCCAAGGGGTCAATTGAACAAATACTCCCCATTAATGTACTACTCTCATTACAAGTGTAAGACATAGTTGACCTAGACCCACTTGCACACCCACCACCAAACATAACATACTATTGATTTAAGAGCTCTATATCCCTCTTGAGGATTTCAACAAATTCGCAATCCTTCTCATTGCCCAAAGTCTGATGAAACCAATATGCTTGAATAATCAACTTGTACCGTAGATAAAAAATGGTGGCAATAAATAACAATCTATTTATCTTTAGAATATCTCCACAATATTTATCATATTTTATTTTCATTCTATAAATCATTGTATTCAAGAGTGGATCACTATCGCTCCAAAATCAATTCAAATTTGCATGAATATTAATAAGCTCCCGAAAACACAGACTTGAAGTAACATAAAGTGTACCAGTAATACATAATGTGATATTGTAAAATATATGCAGAAACTTCTTAAACTTTATGATATCATCCCAATCATCAAAGTTAGAAGCTCCTAGTCCATTTTTCCAGGCCCATCCTTAGATAAATAAACATATTGGTACAGATTCTCATCAAGTAAAAGTTGGAAGGTTTTTTTATATTTCTCAGCCACATTCAACATAAGATAAGTCGAGTTTCATCTAGTATGTACGTCAAAATAGAAGAAATTACAACGTGACTTTTGATCGATCAACACAAAACTTGAAAGTAACAAGTCTTTGGGGAGAAGACTCCACATACCTAATAAAGTTGCGAACCTTTATGATTGAGTCATCAACATCTCTTAAACCGACATTGCCAATAAGACTTAAAATGTGTGCACTGCACCATATGTGAATAAAGTTGTGATCTCTAACACAATCATTTCTTCCTATTTATTTTTTCTCAACCAACCAATAACGGAGTCATTAGAGGTAGTTTTGTCCACCGTAATTGAAAGAATTTTATCAATAACTCAATCAAGCATGCATTCCTCCAACTCCCTCCCAATTGTTGCCCCTTTGTGATCGATAATCCGGGTAAATGAATGATTTGTTTATGCAACTTCCAACTACTATAAAAAAAAAAAAAAAAAAAAAAAAAAAAAAAAAAGTGAACTGTGACATACATGTAATTAATGTTTTGGATAGATTTCAAGTGTCAGTGGTCAAACACACTCTCTGCTCTGTAGTCAAAAATATTTTATTCAATCTATCATTCTCTCTTAAGAATAGTTTCGTACCATAAAGCCATAAGGAGTAGGAAACCTAGGATCAAGGATTTTAGTGTAATCTCAAAACCCAATCATAAATGGCAACTCATTAACTATCATCATTCTAGCAAAGGCAGCCCTTATTTTTTTTTTTTCACATTATGCTTGGTCATCCCTAGATTCTTCTCTCATTTTCTTTTTTCACCTTTTACTTTCAGGATGAATTGTTGACCATTGTCCAATGTCACTTTACTCTTACGCTTTTTAGGGCAAAAGTGGATGTGTTGTCTTAAGACTAAAGTGCACTCTGCCTTTTAGTATGACACTTCCACAACCTTCCACGATAGTTACGAGTTGCCATAGGTTCATCGGGATTACAATCAAGCACTTTTGTGAAGTGATCACATACATCAGACCTATTCTTAGGGTTTCTAATACGTGGTGGAGGGTGGGGGTACAATGAAATGTAGCGAAGGTGCCTATCAAAAATTCCTATGGTTCATTGGACTCTTCGGTTCTGGGTGAGTCAATAGGCTGTTGTATAACTTGTACTCAAATAGTTCAAAGGGACACAACCCAATTTTGTACTCAAGCCATAATAATATATTCAAACTAGAAACTCAAACCATAAACATATCACCCAATACAAGGAATCGAATTAAAACACTAACTTTTTACTCAAAAAGTTCAATTATTCTCACGAAAGTCAAACCATATTATTAAACTCAAACAGATCGAGATTAGTCGAAGTTTGTACTCAAGTTGATCACCCAATACATTGGAAAGCATATTGAAACCCAAGTTTGTACTCAAACAATCCAATTATTCTCAAACCAAAAACACAAACCATATTATTAAACTAAAACATATTGAGATTAGTCCAAACAGTTCACTCAATACACGGTAAGCATATTAATACCCAAGCTTGTACTTAAATAGTCCAATTATTCTTAAACCATATTATTTAAGAGATATGATAGTTGTAGTCATAAAGGCACAACTCATGACTGTATTTAACATTACTCATTATTAAACTAAAATAGATCAAGATAAATCCAAGTTTGTACTCAAACAGGTCACCCAAATTTGTATTCAAATAGTCCAATTATTCATAAGCAGATCACACAGTAAGTATTCACACCTTAAGGTTTTTACAAAAGGGGAATCTCTTGCAAATTAAAATCAACTCAATTTTTATTAATACGTTTTTGATACAAGGAAGAATTTGTATGCATAAACAACCAATTAATATTTTGTAGCATATTAAGATATACTAAATCCTGAATATCTATCATGATCCTTGTATATTGATCAACTAATTCGTAAAAAATGAAATTGAGGGTCCGAGAGGAGAGAGATGACACAAGGAATGCCTAGACAAGGAGGATTCAACAGCAAGGGGCATTGGCAGCCGACAAGTGAAGGATGTGGCGGACGGGTCAAGGGTGAAGAGAGAGATAGTGGAATGAAGGACTAAGGTCTTGGGGCGTACGATTAGAACTTAGGAATAAGTTTTTGTGTCAAAACGACTTCGTTTTGGTGAGGGAAAATGACGTAATTTTAGTTGAAATTGGTTGGGGCAATGAACAACTTAGTGAAATGACACCATTTTCTACCACCAAAATGGAATCGTTTTAGTTGAAATGGGCTGGAGTACTTCTTGACTTAACCCTGAATTTGGGCTTGGGCTTGGCTAGTGTGATTTTGGTTAAACTTCTTTTTCTAAATCACGTTTTTGTTTTCCTAAACCCTAAATCTCCTCTATGTCTAATTTAAATCTTAAATTTAATCTTTGTTTAAATCTTTAGTTTTATTTATTTATTTAAAATTTGATTGTTATTATTAGTAGTTAAAAATCAATGTTTTAGTAGTATTGAGTTATGTGTAGTTTCAACTATTAACATTTTCTCTATATGTGTGTGTGTAGCGCCCTGTTCCTCATGAAGATCTACGTGAGAATCTATGGTGCCAAAGATTTTGGCCAATGGTCAACAGTAAAGAGGGAATTGAATAGGTGTGTAGTAATCGAGAGGAAAGTACACGTGTGAGATATCGATTTATGGATACGCAACGAAATTTAAGCAGAACCTGTTGCGGTGACAATGTTAACAATCAAGTATCATAATACTATACTTTAGGAAAAAGGGGCTTCTTGTCCTTCCTTAAATGCTAAAATATTCTCCGTCTCATACCATGATTAAAGATTCACGCTACTTACTACTCACACAGAATCACCCCCCACCCCCACACACATGCACAGGTATCAAGGCTTCCCCCATAGGGTCTCAGCATCAGGTATTGTAAACAGTTGGAACATTGAAAACATTGAAAGTATTGAAAATCAACAAGTAAATATAAACAAGAACATAATAGTTAAAATATTTATTTGTACTTGTAGAATGGGGAGGAGAAGTTGCAGAAATAATACAATGCCTCTTAAACACAACATTCACCCCCACATTACTTAGCATTGTCTTACAAGCTAACCTATCTTCCTACGCCGGAAGTTATCTCGTTTTCTCTCTGCTCCTTACTTCCTGCAGCAGATGTCTTCACGAGCTCTTTAGTGAATAAAGTCTCGAAAGTGAGATTTTGTCCCACGTCTAGGTCCTTTAAATAGAGTAGAACTATCGGATGTCCTTTCTGGCGTATATCTGACTCTAGATATGCTTGGATAAGAGTCATGCATCATTGTCTTGTCGTACTGCAGGATGACAGAGATAGATGGCCAGAGCATGGTTTGCACACCCGTACGGCCTGCCAACTCCTTAGTCCTCCCTTGAAAGAGGGTTCTCCATGTGGCGTCAGGCCATACTTTTGAGTTCTGGCATCACAACACAACTTGTTGTGCCTTCACATTTCATTGTAGATCCACTCTGAATGTGACCCTTCAAATGAAATGTGGGATTCTGGGTATGACACTAACACCTTTCAGAGCTCTTCTATGTTATCTCAGAAATGTTCCACGTCTGGGTTGGTATGTCTTCGAATGCAGATGAAATTTTTCCCTCAATTGCGTCAACAAGCTAACCTTCTTCATTGGAGGTCGATATACAGGATGAATCCTTATATGTCTCTGTCTTCTTCTTCGACCATGTCCACCAGTCGTGGTCTTTTGTATCCTAGCGCTCAGGCCAGGTTTGGCTTCACAGGACATCAGTGAATCCTCACCCTTGCCTAAGTTTTACTTGTCACATTCCGACACCATCTTATTTTCTCCTCGTTGTGCCACACATATGCCAGCATGGTTCATCATTTTGGATATTAGATTCTTGGCCTTCCGAGCACTCTCTTCGTCTCAGCGGAGTTCCTCCTCCAACCGTCTTTGTCCAGCCTCTCTTCTGTCATTCTCATGTTGCACTTTTAATAACCAACGTATAATTTCGGGAGGCATGGCTACCTTCCAGGTAGTTCTTTTCTCTCACACCATTTCGTCTCCTAAAGGTTACAAATTTGAGTTGAGGATTACGAAGAATGATGATATATATATATATATATATATATATATATATATATATATAGCCTCATCCTTCCTTGTATATTGTCTATCTTACCCCTACCTTGTTCGTTATAACTTATAATTGCGACTCAAATAAATATAGGAACTGTTCTCGCGTGACTAGCTCGCTTACCTATGTAAACTTCTAGTTTCCTGCATTCCCACATTGCACTTTTACCAAGGGCATACCTTAGATCTCAATCTCTATTCTTTCCTATCTACAATACGTATTGGTCTTTCTTTGTACGTAAGATTCAATTGTAGTTGAATTAGATCTGGTTCAATTACTCAAGTCTGTTCATTCCATAAACTTCTCATAAGTGAGGAAACGTGGAACACATTGTGAATACCTTCATAACAGCAAGCAACCAAGCTCGATACGCTACTGGGTTGATTCATTCCATCACTTGGTAAGGTCTAATATATCTTGGGCTCCTTTTAGGCCAAATCTCTTAACACCCTTCATTGGGGACATCTTAAGCTACACTCAATCGCCTTCTTCAAATGTTAATTCTCTCCTTCTATTGTGGGCATAACTCTTCTGTCTATTTTGGGCAGTAGCCATCCTTGCCCGTATGAATTTGACTTGTTCCATCAAATCCTGGATAATCTCTGATTCGAGTAACTGGGCCTCTCCTACTAGTCTGAGTAACTAAGCCTCTCTTACTTCATCATTTCCCAGTAGTAACCATTCTTAAGATCTCAATACATCTTCGTTCCTCCCAGATGTATGGTTTTGAGGATAAATGTTTTTTAGGAATGAGCTTTTGCCAAAATTTCTTGTATGACCTTTGGGTTATTCGGAATCGATTTCCGTCCTCCGTACATCAAGATCTCGTCCTTGCCCAAACTAAAATGGGAAAGTCCTTGCCTCTGCCAATCTTCCGTCAGATTTCCAACAACTTCCGATCTTTATCCTTTTGCTCAAGCAATTCCTTAAAACCATTTATCTTCAACTACTGTAGAGCAGCGAGAACCTTTTCTGGCTACCTGTCCTTCACCCGAAGGAGCCTCATATGTTCTAACATCGAATCTACCTCTGAAAATTTTCCCTTGCCCTTTGTCTTTGACCTACAACTTAGGGCATTGGCAACTAAGTTAGCCTTACCTGGGTGGTATTTAATCTCACATTGGTAATCTCTTATGGTCTCCAACCATCTCTTGTCTTTATGTTGAGATTCTTTTGTGTAAACAAGTGCTTTAAACTCTTGTGATTCGTGTATACCTTGCACTCTTCCACATACAGATAGTGTCGTCATATCTTCATGGCAAACATTACTGCTACTAATTCCATGTAATGGGTGGGGTAATTCTTTTCATGATCTTTCAACTATCTAGATGCATAGGCTATCACCTTACATTCCTACATTAGAACACATCCTAAGCCATACTTCGACGCATCAATGAATACCACGAATGGCTTCGCCAGCTCTGGTAAGGCTAAAACGGGGGTCGTGGTTAACCGTTTCTTCAATTCCTCAAAGCTCCGCTCTTCAAGTGATCTCCATGCTCCTCATCATTTTGGGAGTATATTAAGATATCATCTCTAAACACCACTACGAATAATTCCAAGCATGGTCGAAACAACATATTCATGAGATCCATAAAAGCTGCTAGGGCGTTGGCCATCTTGAAAAACATTATGGTGAACTCATAGTGATCATACCTAGTCCAAAAAGCCATTTTTGACACATCACCTTCCTTAATCTTTAGTTGATGTACCAAAATTTGATATTGATATTATAAAAGACTGCAACTCCTTGCAGTTGATCAAATAGATCGTCTATCCTAGGCAATGGGCACCTATTCTTAACAGTCACCTTGTTCAACTCTCGATAATCGATGCACATTTTAAGGGTTCCGTCTTTCCTTTTCACAAATAGTATTGGCGCTCCCCAAGGCGAGGTACTGGTTCTAATGAATCATTTTTTCAATAACTTCTGCAATTGATTTTTTAGTTCCTTTAACTCCTTTGGAGCCATCCTATAGGGTGCCCTATGGACTGGAAAAGTCCTTAATTCTAAATCGATTGCGAACTCAATGTCAAAGGACATCCCTAGTAATTCCCTATAAACTTTCAAGAACTCTCTTACAACTAGTATGTCCTCCATTTTCTTACGCATCCATTTCCTTTGAGGTCAAGTGTACTAGGTACACATCAGTCCATTTTATCAACTCTTTCTTAGCCAGAAGTGAGGTGATAACTTCTGGTAGGGGGCACAGTTTACTTCTTTTAAATATCCTAGCCTCCATTCCCGATGCCTGAAAGGTTACTTTTCTCGAATGACAATCTATATTTGCAAAGTGCCTAATCAACAAACAGAGCTGCTGCTGGACGGTGTCACCTATATTTGGGGAATAACAGAAACAAATAGGAAGTTGACACGTAGGCCTTCCTCAGTTGTTATTGTGGAGTCGCATGCAGGGTGTGAAGGCACGGAAGCAGCCCTAAATCCGATTTTCTCTCTCTCCCAAATTCGATTCTCTCTCTCTCTCTCTCTTTCTCTCTCTCCCCCGAATCCGATTTTCTCTCGCACTTTCTCTCTCTCTCCCCTGAATTTGATTTTCTCTCTCCTTCGGTAATTTCTTCTCTCCTTCGATCAACTATCATTCTCTCCTTCGATCGACACTCCCTCTCTCATTCGATCGACTCAACCCGAAATCAACTCTCTCTCTCAACAACAAAATCGCGCAACTCTCTCTCTCTTCTTCCCTCTCTCTCCTTCGATCTCGCACAGTAATTTCTTCTCTCCTTCGGTCGGTTCTCTCTCTCCTTCCCTCTTGCTCCTTCGAGTCACTTCGATCCATCGATCTCCCTCAAGAAAACACTCACACTGTAGCACTCCGAAAGGTACTGTTTTTCCTTTTTTTTTTGAATCCGTAATTTTTTATTTGTAATCCCTAATTTCTAATGGTGTGTGTTTTGTTGTAGGATTTTCAGGACATTTCGGTATTAATTTCCCACTGTCTGCACAAACCAAGCATTTCACATGGTCAGTGTTTTTTTGCAATTGCATTTCACATGTCAGTATTTCTTTACAATTGCATGTCATTTTCCAAACTAATAGTAGAAAACTTTGAGGTAAGTAAGTTGATTTGTGCAGACTTAGTGTGCTGGTAATGCTTGTTTTGGTTGTGCATTTTTTTTCTAAGGCAATTATGTGAATTTGTATAGTTGAATAGTAATTTGATAATATTAGAAATTTTTTAGTGATTGAATCCTATATTGATGATATTGTTTTATGTTGGTATGAAGGATTTTGGATGGAGTTCGGATAGTGATGATATTGAGATACTTACGAGTACAAATTGTCCACAAGGTGTATATGAAACTATTGAAGATGAAACTGTTGAAGATCAATGTAATGTGAATGTGGGAGATTGTGTGAATTTGGGAGACCTTGATGATAATAGAGTGAATGTGGAAGATGGAGATGGAGATGGAGATGGAGAGGGAGATGGAGATAGAGTCAATTTCATTTCCACTTCTACTAGTGGAGTTTTAGAACCGTTCATTAGGAAAGAATTTGATGAAGTTGAGGATGCCCAAGCATTTTACAAGGCGTATGCAAGACAAAAAGGTTTTGCAATGAGGACCAACCATACGCAATTATCGAGGGGGGAAAAATTAATTGGAGTGCACTATGTTTGTACAAGGGAGGGATTTAGGCGTGAAAGTCTCAAGCAAAAAGAAAGACAAATTCTCGAAACTACTGAAACAAAGATTGGGTGTAAAGCTACTATGTGTATAAAAAAGGATGGTGATCGGTGGAAAGTATGTAAATTTGTGCCTGAACACAATCATGAGCTACTCATACCAAGAAGTATGAGTATGCTTCGTGGACATAGAAGAGTGACACGTGTGCAAAAAAATCTCATTCTCACTTTGAATGAGTCTAGTGTACCGACAAGGAAGATAATGTCGGTATTAAGCAAAGAAGCAGGTGGTGATTTTAAAATTGGTTGTATTGGAAATGATGTAGAAAATTTTTTGGAAAATAAAAGAAGAAAGTTGTTTGAATAGGGAGATGCGCAGAGGTTGTATGCATACTTTCTTGATCGACAGTGTAAAGAACTTGGGTTTGTGTACTCTATGCAGGTTGATGAGAATGGGTGTATGGGAAGCTGTTTTTGGGCAGATGTAAGATCAAGGTGTGCATATTAATATTTTGGAGATGTTGTCACGTTTGATGCGACGTACTTGACAAATATTTATAAGATGCCATTTGTGCCGTTCTCAGGAGTTAATCATCACCACCAAACCATAATGTTTGGTTGTGCGTTATTAGTCAATGAGACAGCTGAATCATATGTTTGGTTGCTAAGAACATGGCAAGAAGCAATGCTTGGGCGTGCCCCTTCAACTATTATTACTGATGATGACAAAGCTATGGCTAAGGCCATTGCAGAGGTACTCCCAAATACAACTCACCGGTTATGCTTGTGGCATATTTTACAAAAATTTTCAGAACATTTGGCACATGTCTATAACAAGTTTCCAAGACTTTCAAAAAGAGTTCCATCATTGTATCCATGATACAATAACAACTGATGAGTTTGAGGAGGAATGGGTTACCATACTAGTGAAGTATGGTCTAGTAGGTAATGATTGGCTGCAAAATCTTTACAACCGACGAGAGAAGTGGGTTCCAGCTTATTTGCGAACCACATTTTGTGCCTCTATGTCAACCACACAAAGGAGCGAGAGCATGAATAAATTTTTCAAGGATTACGTGCGATCAAGCACGATGGTGAGTGACTTTGTGCATCAGTACGAGAAAGCATTAGATGCACACTATTTTAAGGAGAAAGAGAAGGATGTAAGAACGAAATCGAGTAGGCCGGTTCTGAAAACATGTTGGGGAATTGAAGAAGAAGCAGTCAAAGTGTATACAAGAAAGTCCTTCAGTATCTTTCAAGTTGAGCTATTCAATTGCCAACGGTACAAAGCAACAAAAGTTCAGACTGAGGGTAAAAGTAAGATGTATGAGGTGGCACCTAAGGGCAATGACAAACGTATTTATTATGTGAGTGTGGACTGTAGATCATCAACAGCAATATGTACATGTCATATGTTTGAGTTTCTGGGTATTCTTTGTAGGCATATCTTATGCGTCTTCATGAAGAAATCAAATTTAGATTGTTTGCCACCTAATTATGTTATTGAAAGATGGACCATAAACGCTAAGAGTCGAGCTATCCGTGAAATACCAAATTATGAGGGCCATGTTTCAAATGGAGAAGATCAGATAATGCGAAAAATTCATTTGATGATGCAGTTTTACGACATTGCAGAACTTGGCTCAAAATCAAAGTTTCAAATGGAACATCTTTCTCTTACCTTGGACAAGGTACACAAGGAGTTGCTTTTGATGAATACTATGGGAGAACAAAATCTAGAAGCCGGAGACATGTCACCTAATGAATCCCCTGCATTAAGATCACAAGTAATATCAAATTTCTCACAAACTTTACAAGATCCTCAACGGGTGCCAACGAAAGGAAGACCAAAATCTTTGAGAGCAAAGAATCCGAGAGAGACAGCATTAGTTAAGAAAAGGCATTGTAGCATTTGTAAGATTGAGGGTCATACGAAGAACAACTGTCCTTCATTGGGGTATAGTACAACAGATCATTTTTTCCTTGTGTTTTAATTTAATAACTTCATTTTTATCAAATTTTTTGTCTTTCATGTAGGACTGCTGGAAATATAAATGACAACATGTCACAAAGGGTGGATCTTGAACAAGAAATATGAGGTAGGTGTTAAACTTGGGCATGCAACTTCTTTATTTGGTACATGGTACTCTTATTGGCAAAACTGATTTTTTATTTTATTTTTTATTATGTCACAGGCTATGGAAATTCATCGATTCACCAACCCCATTCCTCTGGAAATTCAACCACTGGTGGTGGCTTATTGGCCAGTGTTGCTGCTGTTGGACTTACATATCAATCCGTCAATGATGTGTTATTTTGTCTGAATTTTTTCATAGGAGACTCCCAAAGATCTTTTTGGCATTATGTTCTTGCTTGATCTTAAACAAGAATATTAATCATTAGCAATGTCTTTTATGTATGGTTGTTCTTGGCCAGTAAGCTAGGCTTTATGGAATGTTATAGAATGGCAGGGCAGTTTAAAACGTTTGCATATTCTCGCTATGACTGTCTTTTTGGATGTTGTATATGGTTAGTGTCAAATATGGCAAATTATATCCAGCTTTGAAATGTCCCCTCAGACATTTAAAAAGTGCAACCCAGAAGATTCGTTTAATATGTTATCTTGCAAAATAATGACTTATTGACTGCATTAGATATTTTTATATCGAGAAAAAGACACAATACAACAGGATAACACAAAGTCATTTGTTATATTGACTATGTATGAAATCTAGAAAATGCAATATTCTAGAATCATATTTTGGACAGACACTGCAGCTCACGTTTTTAGCTGGCCAAAATGTACAAGGTTCTGAAATATTTGCCTCTAACAGTTACAAATTAATAAAACTTTACAACAATTACAACACAAGTTAATATTAATCCTTAGTACATGATTACCGTTCAAAAGTTAAAGCAATTACAACACAAAGCAAAACAATACAAAGCCATGACAATAATAAAATTTTTAATGTTTCATTGTACTTCTTTTCCATAGCATTGAATTTTTTTTCTTCAGCGATCCTATGTTCTTGATTGATTCTGTCGTTCCTTCTCTGAGCTAACTCCAATGTCATATTGCAACAACTGTTTTGTTCCATTTCAAAATCAAGCCATTGAAAAAATCCGCATTGTTTGTCCATCTTATATTTTGGACAATTGAAAAACCGTCTACCAAAAGTAGTATCTTTCGCAGAAATCCTTAACTTTGATGGGAGACCACAATGACAAAGTGGTCTCTCCAACCAACCTTCATCCATTCTTCTTGAAGTCGAAGGACTTGAACTAGAACTGCTGTTAAACTTGAAAGGCAAGAACAACGAGCTCAAAAAACAGTTAGTAAGACAGTCTTGATTATATTACAGAGTACCATCATTGTACTAATTTTCTAGGATGCAATATTTTGTATCCTTATATTACATACAAAATCTCAAGCACGTATTGCATCTCATAAACTAAAACTCTAATACCTAAAAAAATATAAAAGGAAAAAACTTGGGCGTACTATTACTGGAGCTGCAGAAAGCAAAATCTCAAGCATTGCATCCCATACAAAATCTCAAGCATTGCATTCCATACTATTAATACTAGAGAATAACTCGTATTGCATCCCATACAAAATCTCAAGCACGTATTTTCATCGATGAATTACTGATCAGACAGCATTATCTGCTTTAAACCTTTTTAATCACCAACATAAATACTCTTAAATATATAGAAATATGCAAACAATATTTCTATCACAATTTTCTTCAAAATCATATAATCGGTGGAAAGTATACGGGTGCTTTAAACCTTTTTAATCACCAACATATATACTCTTAAATATATAGAAATATGCAAACAATATTTCTATCGGAATTTGCTTCAAAATATTTTACAACGGTACCTTCATTGTCATTGGATAGTAGGGGTTCTATCCAACTCAGATTTCTATCCAACTAAATTTCCATCCAAATCTAATATCAAAATCTATTCAACTAAATTTCTATCCAGCTACGTACCTTCATTATTCAGTGGAGTCGAGGAGGGTTAGGGTTTTGAAGTTTTTTCAAGCAAGCAATGATAAAACCCTACAAAATTAAAATTTCAAAAATTAGGGATTTCAGAAAAATAAAATCATGAGAAAACATGAACAACAAAATCTAAAATATAATTACCAAAAAATCTGAGTTTTGTTTTCGGATCGAGAGACTCACCGTGACCCAAAGTTTGGGTTTCTGTATCTCGAGAATCTGGGTGGCTTCTACGTTCTTCAGTGAGGGCTTGGTGGCTTTCTTTCGGAGATTTGATATGGAGGGAAGTGAGAGACAAAGCAGATTTTGAGGATCATGCCTTTCGGATGGCACTTTCGGAGATGGAGAAAGAGAGAGAGAGAGAGCAAAATCGAGAGGGAGCACTTTCGGAGATGAAGTAATAAAACACAGAGATAGATCGCAGAGAGAGAGGGAGCATATTTTTCGGTAATATTTTCGGAGATCTCGATTCGGAGAGCAGAGAGTTGTTTCTCCTTCGATAGAGTGAGAGAGCAGAGAGAGGGTTTCCTTCGACAGAGTGAGAGAGCAGAGAGAGGGCTTCCTTCGAAGAATCGAGAGGCTGTGGCACGTGGGGAAGAGTAATCTACTGGAGACGGTGCGCTATTTGGTCATGAGCTCCAATACGTGTCAGTGCGCTATTGGTTTCCGTTAAACTCAGTTTGTAGGTGTCATCGGTTAGAAGTTATTCTCATCAACAAATCCATTTCCAAGATAAAGTTGAATCCTAACAGATCGAATAAGATTAGATCAGCCTCCAAAGGAACTCCCTCTTCATCTAAGGAACTTCCCTTAACTACCTTGGTACAAAACACCGTTTCTCCATTTGTATTGCCACAGACTCCCTAGCACATTGGTTGCATCAAAAAGCTAGCCACCCTAACCAATGTGGAAGATGCAAATGATTGGGAGTTTCCAAGTTGAATAAGGTGCTTGCATAGACTTGAGACACTCTAACTCTCCCT
The DNA here is from genome assembly GCA_022457165.1 of Juglans mandshurica. Classification (NCBI taxonomy): domain Eukaryota; kingdom Viridiplantae; phylum Streptophyta; class Magnoliopsida; order Fagales; family Juglandaceae; genus Juglans; species Juglans mandshurica. Next base: position 25,952,445 of record CM039620.1, on the reverse strand, counting down.
ATGATAATCATCACTACTTACTATATGTAAAGAGTTCATACGAAGAAAGTTTAACTAAGGCAAGTAATATCCTTATACCCGTGGTGATGCCAACTTTCTGTGCCTTTTTGGCTTCCTCATTGAACCCTATTGGGGTAAGTGCGTATACCCTAGCTTGCACAGGGTGCCTTAGGCCTCTATGTCCTCTTCCTAGCATCGTTCGCTACACTAGGGGTGCCTGAGGACAATCCCAAACGTAATGTCCCGTTTGACCATATCTATAGCACACATTTCGGGCTTGTTGGCAGTCCCCTTCATGAGTTCCAAGGCAAATGTTACATACTAGCATCCTTCCACCCCCTCATGAACCTGGAACAATTAATGATCCTTTTTGTGGAGCTCCCGAACTGCTCCCCTCTCTTGCTACCGTACATTTCTTAGATTTGGAGATACAACCAGCTAGGGGTGTAACCGGTCCGGTTTTGGAAAAAAATCTAGGACCGAACCGGTATGTACCGGTTTTGTATTTTCTAAAACCGATTATGCACCGGTTACCCTCATAAACCGGTACTTTCAATTTTACCGATTTTCGGTCCGGTCCTGTCCGGTTTTTTCCTTTTTTTAAGATGTAAGTTTCACAATTTGTCATTAAAAATTTGTTTAAAAAAAACTATTTTAAAAAAAAAAAACTGTTTTATACTTTTATTAATATATTAGACTATATAATAGTATTAATATTAGACTATTGGTATAGTTATAAGTTATATATTAGAATTAGTTATAAACTATATATTTAATATTAGTATTAGTTATAAACTTTTAATAAAAACTTGTAGTATTAATTATAAGTATAACTATAGTCATTAGTCTATATTAGACTATTAGTATTAGTTATAAACTTTCAGTGATTTAGTATTAACATTTTATGTAATGATTTATAATTTATAATAAGAAATTATTTCATATATGAATATATATAATTATATATAAAACTTTCACATAAAAATTTATAATTATACATAATATATAAAACTTATATATATTAATATATATAATATTTTTTATAAAACTTATATATACAATAATACAAATATTATTTTATATATATATTTTTTATCAACCGGTCTGGTCCGGTCCGAAAAATCCTAAAACCGGAACCGGCCGATTTTCACATTCTAAGAACTGGTTCGGAAAGGTTTTCTGGTTTGAATTTACACCCCTACAACCAGCGAGTTTCACTTATCCCACTTAGGTATGGATGACTTATGGACTAGTTTCTGAAAATCCGCAATCTCCAAACATGTTACTTGTGTCCGAATATGGGTTTGCAACCTTTTCTAAAATTGCTCCACCCTACGGTCTGGCAACTCCTTAGTTCTTCATTGAGCAAGGATCCTATAGTCGTGTCGGACCATACTTCTAAGTTTTAACGACACGACTTGTTGCACCTTCACCTTTAATTATGGAGCCACTCTGGATGTGATCTCTCAGATGGAGTGTGAGATTCTGTGCTTGTTGCTGACACTTCTCAGAGCTTTTTTGTGTTGTCTTGAAAAGTTTCCATGACTGGTTGAGTCAGTAGTTGTACGTAGTTCCTCTTTGGTGAGTGATCATTTATCGCCTTGGACGAGTAGCTTATAACTCTCCCTAGCTCATCAGTCCCTTCAGCTTCTCGGAGACAACTTTTGTAGCTCGTATGTCTTGGTTGAGTTCCTCATCTCTACCTCACTCTAGGACATGTCAAGCTGATTCTCACGTGGTGCCTGCTCACCCAGATGTTGGACTAGTTGCACTCAGTGTCTCCCATTGCTGGCTCCACGAATGGTCTGTCCTCTTTTGCGTTAGCTAGGACCCTCACATCCTCACCTCTTTATAAATAATTTTGTCCTCTAAATTGCGTGAGGGCTCTCTTTTATCTGGTACTCTCAAAGGAGATGAGTTTAGACGAAGGGACCCGTCAATGACTTTAGTAGCTTTTGACTGGAGACGGGGCTTTCCCTTAATTGCATCAATAGTCTGTCTTTCATCATTTGAGGTCAAGGCATGAGATGACTCCTCATGACTCCTCATGTCTCCTCCACCTTCTTCTTCACCCTTGCCCTCATCTTGCTCATCACGTTCTAGCACTTCTCCCTTCCCTTCTTTTCATGTTGGATTCATGCCAACGTGATCCAGTATTTCGTATATTAGACCCCTGACCCTCCGAGCACTCTCATCGTCACAGCGGCATTCTCAACTGTCGTTGTTCATATTTTATTCTCTCCTTTTGATGTCATTCTTCTATGAATCGCCACATGACTTCTGGAGGTATGGCTACGTTCCTGGCAGTTCCTTTTTTTCTGCACCATTTCATCTTCCTAAGGTTTGCAGTTTTGAGCTAAGGTTTGGGGAGAATGACTATCAAATTATAGACGCATTTGTTCTCGTGCTTTGTCTATAATGCCCATACTTTGTGCATTACAACTCATAATTAGGCTTAAATAAATATGGGAACTGCTTCTGCGTGATCCGCTCGCTTTCTTATGTAAACTCCTCATTTTTTGCATTTTTCCATTACACCTTTACTAAGGGTACGATCTTAGATCTCAGTCTTTTCTCCTTTCTGTCCACAAATTGTATGAGTCTTTCTTCGTACATAAGATTTGGTTGTATCTGAACCATATTTGATTCAATTACTCGAGGCTTTTCGTTCCCGAAACTTCCCATAAGCAATTACACATGAAACACGTTATGAATACCTTCGTACTCCATCAGCAGCCAGACTCAATACGCTACTGAGCCAACTCTCTCCATCACCTAATAATGTCCAATAGATCTTGGCCTCAGCTTCTCTTTTAGCCCAAATCTCATAACACCTTTCATTGAGGATACCTTAAGGTACACCAAATCCCCTTCCTCAAAAGTTAGTTCTCTCTTCCTAATGTCGGCTTAACTGAGTAATTGTGCCTCTCATGCTTCATCCCAACAAATAAGAGACCTACACTTTCGTCCCTAAAATGCCTCACAAGGGGCCATTTGGATCGTCACCTGATAACTATTTTTGTATTCAAACTCAATAAGGGTAACAAGTTGCTCTCAAGGTCCATTGAAATCCAATATACAAGTCCTTAGCATGTCCTCCAAAGTTTGGACGATCCTTTTCAATTGTCCATTCATTTGCAGGTGATCGGCAATATACAAGGGGCAATGTTGAACTTCAGTTTCGTGCCCATTGCCCTTTGTAAGCCTCTTTGGTCTTAGGGACTCCATGTAGTCTCACTACTTCTCTTATATATTGTTGGGTGAGCTTGTTCATCATATTCATAGTAGTGATCATTAGGAAGTGAACATTCTTGATTAACCGATCGATCACTACCCATAAAGCATCCTTATCCGTAGGAGTTTAGGGTAATCCTTCCGTGAAGTCCATGGCGATATCTTCCATTTTCCATTCGAGAATGGGTAATGGTTGCAGGTTCCCTTGTTGGTTGCTGGTGCTCACATCGTTAACCTTCTACATGTATGACATCTCTCGATAAACTAAGCAATTTCCTTCTTCATTCCTTCCCACCAATATATTTTCTTGAGATTTCGGTACATCTTCGTTCCACTTAGATGCATGGTGCAAGACGTCGATGAGCTTATGCCAAAATCCCTCCTATGACCTTCGAGTTGTTTGGGATCGCCTTATGTCCTTCAAACAAGAAGATCCATCTTCATTTAAGCTAAGTTGGACAAGTCCTAAGCCTCTGCTAATCTTTCATCGGATCTCATATAACTTATGATCCTTCTCATGTTGCTCTCGCAATTCCTCGAACTCGTTTATTCTCAATTATTGTAAAGTGGCAAGAACCTCCTTCGGTGATTTGTCCCTGACCAATAAGAATCTCATGTCTTCTAACAGCGAGTCCACCTCCAAAGTCACTTGCTTGCCCTTGATCTTTGCCTTATGGCTCAGGGAATTGGTGACTGAGTTAGTCTTACCTAGATGGTATTTAATCTCGCACTGGTAATCGCTGCTAGTCTCCAACCATCTTCGCTGTCTCATGTTGAGATTCTTTTGGGTAAGCATTTGCTTCAAACTTTTGTAATTCGTATATGCTTCGCACTATTCTCCATATAGATAGTGTCGCCATATCTTCAAGGCAAACACTACTGCTGCTAATTCCTTGTCATGGGTAGGATAATTCATTTCATAATCCTTCAATTGTCTAGATGCATAGGCAATTACCATACTTTCCTACATTAGAAACACATCTAAACCATACTTTGATGCGTCACTGAATACTACAAATGACTTATTCAGTTCTAGTAGTGCGAAAATAGGGGCTATGGTTAATCGTCTTTTTAGTTCCTCGAAGCTTCGCTCAAACCGATAAGTCCAAATAAACTTAACGTCTTTCTTAGTCAACACTAAGAGAGGGCTTGATAACTTAGAAAGTTTCTCCACGAATTTATGATAATAACCGGCTAACCCTAAGAAACTCCTAATATCCTGTACGCTGGTAGGTCGTTTCCAGTCCATTATTTCTTCCACCTTGCTAGGGTCCACCATGATTCTTTCTCCAGTCACCACGTGACCTAAAAATCTTACTTCTTCTAATTAGAACTCCTAATTACTAAGCTTGGCGTACAGTTGATGATCTTGAAGGGTCCTCAACACTATCCTCAAGTGATCCTCATGCTCCTCAGTTTTCAAGAGTATATCAGGATGTCATCTATGAACACTACCATAAATAGATCCAAGAATGGTCAAACACTCTATTCATAAGGTCCATAAAAGCTGTCGGAGCGTTTGCCAATCCAAAAGCATTACAGTGAACTCGTAGTGATCATACTTGGACTGAAAGGCTATCTTAGACACATTGCATTCCTTAATCCTCAGTTGATGATACCTTGACCTGAGATTGATCTTGGAAAAGACTATTGCACCTTGCAGTTGATCAAAAAGATCATCAATTCTAGGTAGGGGTACCTATTCTTAATGTTCACCTTGTTCAACTCCCGATAATTGATACACATCCTAAGAGTTTCATCTTTCTTCTTCACAAACAGTACTGGCGCTCCCCAATGCAAGGTACTGGGTATAATAAATCCCTTTACCAATCACTCATGCAATTTACTCTTTAGATCCTTTAACTCTATTGCGGTCATCCTATAGGATGCCCTATGAATTAGAATAGTTCCTAGTTCTAAATCAATTACAAACTCTATTTCTTTGGTAAAGGGCATTCCTGGCAATTGCTTGAAAACTTTAAGAAATTCTTACTACTGGTATGTCCTCCACTTCCTTATGCACTCATTTTCTCTAGGTCAGGTGTACTAGATAAGCTTTAGCTCTTTTCACCAATTCCTTCTTAGCCTGCATTGAGGTGATAACTTCGGGCAAGGCGCATAGTTTATTTCCCTTAAAAACCCTAGCTTCCATTCATTGTATTTGAAAAGTTATAGTCCTCGAATGACAATCCAGACTTGCAAAGTGCCAAATTAACCAGTCCATTCCCAAAATAATGTTGAAACCTAGTGTATCAAACACAACTAAATCATTCTCCAAAGTTATTCTCTATACTTCCAGCGAACGTCCCCGTGCTACCTTAGTACAAAATACTATTTCCTCATTTGGTAGGGTCACCGTGATCCCTTGGCTCATTGGCTGCGTTAGAAGGCTAGCCAGTTTAACCAATCTCAATGATACAAATGACCAGAAAGCTCCCGAGTCAAACTAAGCCATGTCATAGACGTGTGACACCCTAACCCTTCCTGTGATGAATGACACTACTTACTATATGCAAAGGATTCCCGCAAAGGAAATTAATTACGACGAGTAATAACCTTATACATATTGTGACGCTAGCTTCTTGTGCTTCCATGGCTTCTAAAATGGCGTAATCTTAATAGGTAGCACTATGAGCTTTAAAGGAGAAAACACATATGATCCTGCTAAAACATATTTTTTAATTTCACGAACTTCCTCTTCTCAAAATGGATATTCTTCGTCAGCTTCTCCCTGGGTAAGTACATACACCCTAGCTTGCACAGGCTGCCTTAGACCTCCACGTCCTATTCCTGGCATTGTTAGTTGCATCGGGGGTGCCTGAGGACAATTTCGAGCGAAATGTCCCATCTGATCACATCTATAGCACATGTTTCGGGCCTAACGAAAATCTTCTTCGCAAGCTCTATGACAAATGTTACATACCAACATCCTTCCACCCATTCGCGATCCTGGAACGACTGGTGGTTGCCCACTGGCTCTAGATATGAAATTCTGCGGGGCTTCTAAACTACTCCACACACCTATATTCATTCGCCTTTTCAGAGTTAGGGTTGCAGCCAACGAATTCCGCTACTTCCGCTCAACTATGAATGCCTCATAAACAAGTTTCTGGAAGTTCGTAGTTTCTAGGCAAGCTACTTGCATTCTAATGTGGGATTGCAATCCGTTCTAGAATTGTTTCACCCTCATGGCTTCCGTAGGAATAAGACGAGGAGGGGAAACCTTCCTAACTCTATAAATCTGGCGACATACTATTCCACCATTATATTCCTTAGGCCAAAATAACAAAGTCTTTAGATCTTTGTTTTCTTATAATCTCCGGGAAATATCTGTCATCAAATTTTTTTTTAAACCTTTTCCAAGAGATCCTTCCTGTTGCTCCTAGTTTCATAGTAAGGAGTTGACTTTAGGGGTCCCACCACAGAGCTGCTTCCCCTAGAGTAGATAGTTCGCATATAACACATTCTGGTCCTTGGCACATCCGCACACTTCATAAGTTCTCTCTATGTCGGATATCCACATTTATGCTCTCGCCGGTTGTTTCCAAAGAATCCCGAGTAACGACGAGCTAAAAAGCGCTTGTACGTACATCCCCTTCCTTCTTCTCTAGGAGTTCCTACCCGCTGGACTTGCATATGACGGGAACACATCTCATATTGTTGTTCCACGTCCAATATCCGATTTAGTGCTTTAGGTAGCACTTTGTCCCTTCCCCCGCCAAACAATCCTCCTTCATGACCACTCGACGTTCACTTTTCCTACGAAGCTCTTGGTTGTATCATCGTTAAATCCCTCCACATAACATAAGCTTATTACGTACTATCTCACCTCACCGTCCTAGGCATAGATCAGGCTAAATGCAAGAATGTTCATCCTATCATGCTATATCACTCCTATTTTTTGGTATAGTCCTATACTTCTAAGAATTGCCTAGAGTCATGCATAAAGTCATAATTCTGATACCATGTTTGGTGCCCCATCCCTCATGAAAGACTAGGTGAGGTTCCATGGTGCCAAGGATGTTGGCTGATTGGTCAACACACAGAGGATTCGTTAGGCGTGTAGCAATCCTAAGGGAACTACATGTGTATGAAACTTTTTTTAAGATAACGTAGTGAAAATATAAATGGAACACATTGTTGTAACAATGTAAGCATGTATGTGCCAGACACTAAACTTCATGAAAATAGGGGCTTCTCACCCTTCATAACCTAACATTACATCATTCAAAACACATAGAGTTAGTTGCCATAGGTGGTCGACTAAGTTACAAATAAGCACGCGACTTAGTTGTGAACTTCTTACGAAAGGAATAGGGTAACTACGGCGAACAGTGGTGCTAAAACAGGTCCTAGACTCCTTAGTTAGGACTCGGGTGGGATTGACTCTTCTTCCTTGGATGTCATACCAGGGTCTGGATTTGCATAAAAGTCTATGATGTCGAGAATGAAACCATAGGTAGGTTAGGCAACTATGACAACACTGTTAATGAAAGATAATACTGTTCATGTAAATACTGAAAAAATACACAGGTGCATGGGAGGTACCACGCTCTCTCCTTGCAGCTACGTGCATTCCTCAAAACTTGGCGAGGAATCACCCTCTCGGTGAAAACATATATATATATATATATATATATATATATAAAAGCATGACAAAGAATCACCATCTCGGGATATAGCCCTTTCTTTAAGCAAGATAGATGAAAACTCAATAGTACTATTATGGCGAAGAGTTACCTATCTCCATATAATAGAAAACTTGTAAAAACCAGTATTGAGTCAAGTATCGTTCTTTACTCATAGGCATTCCTTCAGTAGGCACTCACACTTGCTTATAGGCACACATTGAAACTTGTTGTCTCGGGGATACTACTCTACCTGGCTGCAACCAAGTCGAAGACACCAGCATGTGATACGCTAGGGGATCCCACATTCCAACTATCAGGTGAGGTCAAGTACAAAATCGTTCCACCCCACCCCACGAGGCATTCTCCTTATCGTGTGACGTATGTGGTAACGCTTTGCGGACTGGTCCCAAAGAATTCTCCGTCCCCTACCAAGATTATAGACTCTTCCTGACTCGACAAATACTTACACACAAATTGTAACGCCCCAAACCCAGGTGGCTTGGAGAATTACTACCTGTTACTTACTACCTGTTACTTATAAATATGTTTCCCAACACAACTAAAATAAATCTCCAAAAACTTTATTAGCAAAACTCAATCTCATGTCTTCTAAATAAGGACCTTGAAAACTCCACAGTCATTACCGCAACAAAAATAAACTGAGGAGTCCACAATCTCCTGGTAGTCATAACAAACCAAATTGATCGTTTCATAAGTCTTACTAAACCCAAGATAAAAAATTAAATCTAGGAGACATTAAATCTAAAGAACATCAGAAATTCTTTCTTTTAACATCCTCTCCTCAGCTTAATCATGCTCACCAATCTAATCCAGGTCCTGAGTTGGACTCTCCACATCATCTGAAAATATTATGAAGATAGGGGGTGAGTTATCAACAACTCAGTAAGCAGAGGACATATGCTAGCATGCAAACATGAGCATTTACAAAGCACAGTATGCAGAACAAAATATTTTATAGAGTTATCATGCAGAACAAAACATATTTTCAAAAGTAACATAGCGGTAGTTTTAAGACAAGTAAAACCCATAGTACTTTGGCATAACATAACCTGAACATCATCATCACATCAAAATAGAGCATCTTACAGAGCAGAGACCATGTATCACTCCCGTGGTAGGGTTGTGCTATCTCCGGTGGTCAAACCGGGCAGAGATAGAGGTGAAATCTTTCCCTTATTCTTCTCGGAGCCCCGAGTGTGCACACAAGAAAGACTACAATAAAACCACTTTATTTCCAAAGTGGGTGCAATCAGAGACAGAGAAGTTGGTACCAACCCAAATAGAGCAGGACATAACAGATAGAGCAGAGACAGAGTCAGATACAAAATCAGTACACTATACCAAAGGTTTTCAGATGCCATATCAAAATAAAACAGAGTACCAAAACATAATCAGGTCATTCTCACATACTGAAAACAAAAGTCGGAGCATCTTTCTAAATAAATGCACAATTTTTCAGAATTCTTAAATATCGCTCTTTTTCAGATTTCAGAGACATCATAATAAAATTTAGTTCATGTCTACACAATGCATGTCAGAAAATAATTTTACTTTTCCACACAAGTTTCATGAGTATGCAAATAAACTACCGATGTTGGTTTGTTTTTCCCAAGTTCTCATTTCATCACAAAATATGCAAAGTTTTCAGAAAATCAACCTCAGTCTCAATAATTCGTGTAAAACCTAGCATAAGAACTCCGTTTACCTAAACTTCTTAGCTTTTTCAGAATTCCTCAAAAATGTCGAACAATAACAATCATCACCTATAAAATAATCAAGTATTTCCCGTAAATTTCCAATCAACCACTTATTTCGATATTTAATCCTAAACTTCTAAAATAACCTATTTAATTCTTTAAAACCTAAAATTCTCATAATTTCCAAAATACCCTCATTTTCCCAAAACTATCAATATTCATTTAAACGAATTCGTACCGAATAAGAATTTAATCAAGCAAGTATTAAGACAATTACGGAACTCAATAAAAAGTAATATTTAAAAATATCTAAAGTACCAACGACGCATCATAAAATACTTTGACTACTTTAAAAATCTTATAAAATAAGTCATGAAAAACTCCTATATTAAAAATAGGTTCACTTCCTTTAGTTAACAATATTATTAAAATATTATTTACACAAAAATAATATTTTATGAGTCTTAAGACAAACCCATTTAAACATAAATCCAAAAAGACCACTCATCCGAAAACATACACCGGTAATAGTACTCAAATATTTGGTTAACAATTTACATATATATATATATATATATATACACTTATCAAAAACAAAACAATTTACATATATATATATATATATATATATATACACTCCTTAAGAGAAAGACTAGCAGTGAACGAAAACAAAACACAGAAAAATTGAAGTAGCGATGGCAGGGACTTACACAAGGAGAAGTTAGGGACCGCGTGCGACGGCTGGGCTGGAAGTACCGTGGTGGCGCGGCTGTCGAGCTGAGAAGGGCGTAAGGCGGCGAAGTTGCCTAAACTAGGCAGCGAACGCGAGAAAGTAAGAGAGAGATGAGCGGGAGGGAGTGCGAGAAAGGCAGAGCGAGAGATGGCGTGCGGTGGTGTGCGGTGGCGATGAGATTGCGTGCAGTGGTTTCCGTTGTGTAGCAAGGGTTGCACCGTGCGTCGCTTATGGTGGTTGAGTAGCTTGCGATGGGTTCGCTTGACACAAGGAGTTGCGGTTTAAGGTGAAACTGGTGGTGGGTTGCTTTGTTTTTGGCATAGCAAAACAGAGGAAGTTTCTTGGCAGTTGGGGCGCGGTGGTTGGGCTGTTTTCATGGTATTTCTGACGTGAGGCAGCACCTTACGAGGTGGTTGAGGAGGATAGTCGTTGTCTCATTCGCGGAGGAGGGATAGACGCGTGACAGAGCTGATTCCTTTTTGACGATGATCTTGACTGGTTCAGTGGAGGCCGACGACTGCGTGGGATAGGCTTTCGTTGAGGACACAGTGGCGCTGGGCCGTGGGGGCTGACCCGAGGTGGTTGGATGGTAGAGTTTCCAGGTGCCTCACGACTTGATGCGGAGAAGATAGATAAATAGAGAGAGTTTGAGAGGATGGACGGAAACGAAATAAGTGGAGATAATGGAGATTAGGTGGAGGAATCTTCGGAAGTGTAGAAACTGAAATTGAAAAATGGTTGAGAAGATAAAACGCAAGCGGCAAGTGGAAGCTCACAGCGAACAATGTCGTGGGGGTAGGGGAGGTTACTCAGCTGCGTGAAAACAAGAGAGAGAAAAAAAAAAGAAACTAGAGAATCCAATGAACGGCCTTGGGTTTAATGGGCCTAGGTGCTACACAAACACTCACACACACTGGCATCCAGGGCTCCCATTCAAGATATCGCATCAAAAGTAGAAAATAGTTAAAGCGTCGAAAACATTGAAAGCATAAAAAATCAACAAGTAAATATAGCTAAAACATAGTGTTGGAAATATTTATTTATACTTGTAGAAAAAGGGAAGAAGATTACATAAGTGATGCAATGCCTCTCAAACACAACATTCACCCCACATTACCCAACACTGTCTTAGAAGCTAACATACCTTCCTATGTTTGAAGTCCCCTCGTTGCCTTCCTGCTCGTTGCTTTCTCCAACAGTCACCTTCTCGAGCTCTTTAGTGAATAAGGCCTTAAAAGTGAGATTTTGTCCTAAGTCTAGGTCCTTTAAATAGAGTGGGAATGTCAGATGTCTTCTCTGACGTATCACTGACTCAAAATATGATTGGATATGAGTCTTTCATCCTTGTCTTATCGTACTATAGGATGATAGAGACTCGTACTATAGGATGATAGAGACAGGTGAAAAGGGCATGGTCCGCACACCCTACGATCTGCCAACTCCTCAGTTCTCTTTTGAATGAGGATCCTCCACATGGCGTCAGGGCCGGGTTTTTTCAAACAGTTATAGTTTGAATTCAAACACAACCTCACACACACACACACACACACACACACACACTCACACGCTGAAACCTTAGCCTCTTCTGCCGATCAAAGCTCCGTTACCTCGTGTCGTCGTCTTCATTGCTCCGTTGCTCCGTCATTCTAGCAGCCACGAGAAACTCCACGCTAATTAGCCACGAGGTATGCAATTTGTCTCTCTCTCAAGTCTCACACGTTGAAACCCTAGCCTCTTCTACCGATCAAAGCTCCATTGCCTTGTGTCGTCGTCTACGTTGCACCTTCACTTGGTCCTTCTAGTAGCCACGAGAAACTCCACGCTAATTAGCCAAGAGGTATGCAATTTGTCTTTGGGTCTTAGATCTGATATTTGAAATGTACTCTGACAGAATCTTAGTCATTTATGTTGAGACTTTTATGCCTTGTTATCATTGAAGGTTAATCACTGGGTAAAGACACAATCATTTGTGTGTTTGCTATTGCCCATCGAGTGATGATTTCTATATGTTTATACTTTTATCATAATTTTCGCAGCGTCATCTTTTGCCAATTTTTTTTTTTCTTTTTTTCCCTCTAGGATTAATAGTAGGTTTATTTTTATTTTTTTATCTTAATTTTTGGGTTTTTATGATTACATATTAATTATTAGGAACTCCCCTTGTAGAAAGAATGACCCCTCCAAGAAATTTGTATGGTGACTTTGGTAGCAATTATCCTTATATCAAATTAGTTACTGCAGTCGAATAAGTAATTGGATTCAATCCAGTACTCGGAATCCAAGTTTTAAAAAATTCAAATTCATTCAAGTTTTGGCCTAGATCCAATCTGAACTAACTCGGTCTGGATTTCAATCCAGATCTAAAACCCAAGTTTCAGTCTAGATATATTTAAATTTTCATAACAGAATGCAATAAAGAGTCTTGCACAAATCACTATTATGAATCTATAGCCTCTTTTATTATTGTAGAATAGATTACATAGAATAGTTATATAAAAAAGTACCATTGGAATTTGGAGGAGAATTTCGATCGTCCAACTCCAACTAAAAAAAAGTAAAAGATGAATAGAAAACTAAAAAGTAGAAAGGTCTAAGTAGGAAAAGTCAACATTTAGAATTCCCACAAAGCAGCTTTTAATACAAGTCCCATCTCTGCCAGGTTGAACCGTCACCGTTTGACCCTAGACTTGTCCGTGTTGCTTCCCAAAGGCCACAATTCGCAAACGCATTCTTCGTGGTGCCCCCATCTTCCGGGACCAGCTTCTCCTTGGGCGTTTGACAAAGTCCGATAGGCCACGAGGCCAGGAATATCACTTTAGAACATTAGTTTTGGGTTGATCATTTTATTTTTTAAATTTTAATTAATATATAACTTTTTCACCTTTAAAATATTCTCATTAGATTAGTTAAAATTAAAAGATATTTTTTATGAATATAAGAGAAATTTAACTTTTAATTATTTCATTCACATAAATCTTTATATTTGAATAACTATTTTTTTATTATATAATAATAAAATAATATAAGATGAATTTGATTTTAATTATTCACATAAAATCTCTACATTAGATTATACATTTATTTATTATATAGTAATGAATAACTAATAATTTCAAAAAAATTTAATTTTTTTAAATATTAATTTATTTTATTTTATCATATTTTACTATTCTACCTATTATATATATTAATTAATAATCATAATCTTATTAAATTAATATATCACTAACTCAAATTAATATATCAATTTAAAAAATATTTTAATTTTTTTAATTATGAAATTATTTTATTTTATCATATTTTACTATTCATAATATTATATATTAATTAGTAATCATATTCTAATTAAATTATAGATTAAAAATATAAACTATAAAGACATTGATGGAAACCTCGGGAGAGAGAAACAAATGATATAAAATAGATTTGATGAATAAATAGTGTTTTTCAAATTTGAAAATAACTTTAGAAGTTACTGTAACTATATTCTAAATATAGCTATTCCAATGTGATATATTTTATGGTTCAATAGCTAAATTCTCATTGGATTTAACTTTTAGCTAATCCAATGAAAAATTAAATCCAATGAGTGCTCTTAGTTAATCATTCAAAACTTGAAATCTACATTATATTAATCATCACACTCTCTATAATAATAAAATATTATTATTTTTTATTTCAATTTTTATTTGATTTTCATAATTTTCAATAACCTCCAACAAAGCATATTCATTTTTATTTTCACAATCTAACAATCTATAATATAATAATCTCATATGTATAAAGATGTTAAAATCTCATATGAATAAAAATCTCATATCTATAATATAATAATTTAAAAAAATACATTTAGATTTGTTATAGTTCTTTTCATATTAGAAAAGAAGAATGAATTTACTGTACCTTAAAATTTGGATGAAAACAATTTAGCTAATTCAATGTGGAGCAAATATGGATAATATTTGCTAAATTTGAAGATGAAAATATATTTGACTAATCAAATGCCAATGCTCTACCAATTTAGGCCTTGTTTGTTTTCAGAAAACATCTCATCTAATCATGTCAACTTTCACAACTTCCAATACAAAATAAAATAAACAATTCAACTTTTTCAAATATCAAAACAAAAATAATATTAAAAAATATATTATAACAATATTTTATTCAATTTTTTAACTTTAATCTTAACTCATCTCATCTGCGAAAACAAACTGGCTCTTAAAGTTTAAACAATTATATGTCTTGTTTAGATCCGAAATTCACTTTAATTTATCTCATCTTATTATTATAATTTTTTTAAAATTTTACATAAAATATAATAAATAATTCAACTAAAATAATAATAATGTTAAAAAAAATATTCTAATAATATTTTATTCAACTAATTTTAATTCTAATAATATTATTATGGAAAAATTATTAAAAATATCTAAATACACAAATTTTACGTACGCCATTTATAAAAAAAAGTTATACTTTCTCTGTACGCGGAGATAGGATGGCAAGATGTGCTGGAATAATTAAAGTCAAATGATTATTGATTATACAAAAACTAAGATGTGCCTGCCATGTGTGTTGTCTATACATACATACATACTAATCAAGCAAATAATATGATGCACGCATGTTCACATCTTGTACGGTGAACCATGCCAAACCGTCTAAAAAGATGCACGTACATTTTAAGCACCGTTTGGATGGTAAGATCTTTGATTTGATTTTATCTCATTTTAGAATCAAAATATTATAAATATAAATATTTTTCAATTTCAAATTTTTTACTTATTCATCTAATCAATATAATTTTTTAAAATTTTTAAATAAAACATAAAAACAGAATTTTTAAATAAAAATAATATTAAAAAAGTATATATTAATAATATTTTAATTTTTTTAATTACTGTTCATAAATTATTTTATTTCTACGTACTATGCAAACGAGGCATTAGCAATGCGGGATGATTTTACTAAACGATTGGCGTTTTGATATGATAGCAACAGTATAAAAAACAGCTTACGACAGGGAATCCTGCCTCTCTCGGTTCTCTCTCATCCAGTGTTCTTCTTTTGCTTCTAGAAAAACGGCACGCAGCCCTAGAGGCCCCCCCCCCCCCCCCCCCCCCCCCGGGTCTTTGTCTTCTTCACATCTCCACACTCCACACGCCTCTCTCTCTCTCTCTCGATGCTCAAGAACGTACAAAACATCCCCATTTAAAGGCATTAACCGTTGCCAGTGAACCAATCCTCCCAGTCTTCTCTCTCTCTCTGAGCTCAATCCTTATCCGACACCGTTTTCATGTGAATTCGTGTCCGCCTGCATCCTCATCCTCATCAGCGTCATGTATATAACGGCCTCGTCCTCGTCTTCGGCTTCCTCAATCCTCAGGGCCGCTGCTGCTGCTTCTTCCTCTTCCTACCTTAGGGCCAGGTTCTTCTCTCCATCTCTTTCTCGAAGCTTTGTCGCCTCTTCTTCCCCTCCCAAGCACTCTCCTTCTCTTCCAGCCTACCGATCCTTGAACTTCTCCTCCGCTGTTCGATCCGTCCGCTTCTCCCCCCCTCGCTGGAGCCACGGTGTCGATTGGCGCTCTCCGATCAGTCTCCGCTCTCACGTCAGGGCCGTAGCTCCCGTGATCGAACGCTTCCATAGGAAGATTGCCACTATGGGTACACTTTCTTTTCTCTTGATTTCCATAAATTCCGGAGCGAATTTTCTCTTCTCACATTTTTTTGTTTGGTTTCTGATATACGATGATTTATTTTCTCTGTTTTGGTACTGAGAGATCGAAGTAGAAAGGAAGAAAATGGTTCGGATACTGCAAGTCAGCTGAGCTGAGCTAAGTAGTTGTAGGCTCTGTTTGATTGCTCAGAAGGCTCAGGAAATGGAAAAGCTATAACGACATTTTGATCCTTTTTCTTTTTCCTCGGCCTCTCTTTGGTTTTACATTCCATAAAATTCGCCGGTGATTCACGGAGTGTTTCGAGATCTTTGATCGCGAGCAACTATAGCTGTTTATTCATGGAAAATGATTAGATTTGCGAAAATTTCATGTTGTCTCCCTGTTGTTTGATACATCATGTACTCTACTCATATAAGCTAAGTACGTGAAGGCGCTGGCCTCTGTTAGTTCCCACGAAAGCCAACGAAATAGAAAATATATATATATATATATATATATATATATATATATATATATATATATGTATCAGTGGGATCTTTTCGGTTTATCATTATCTCATGCATTTATGTATCTCAAATCTTGATTATTATTGTTGCTGTTATTGTTGTTATTATTGCTATTAATGTATTTCCATTTCACCATTGCTATTAATGCATTTATTTCCATTTCGAAAATTGTTATTAATATTATAAATATTATTATTGATTATTATTATCATCGTTATTGCTGTAATTATTTATTTGAGAAATTTTGAGTTTTTTGATTGTAGATCCAGTTATGTACGGCTGGAAATTAAAAATACTCAAATTTTTTATGCCTAGGAAATATAAAAACAGTGAACCTAATGAGAAGTCTTTGAATAAGCACATTTTAATTACTGAAGGAAATTTTCGTTCTGATTGTTCATCTGTATGGTTTCAGCCTCTGAAAATCCTTTCAAGGCAAACTTGACTAGTCTTCCCAAGGCAGGAGGTGGCGAGTTTGGAAAGTTCTACAGCCTTCCATCTTTTAATGATCCAAGGATCGGTAATTTTTCCTTCAACTACGTTTTACAGAAATATTTGTTTTAATGCAGCAAATAACTTCATTTTTCAACTATATCATAATAGTTTTGGGAATTATACAATGATTGAACAAGAAAAAGATAAAGAAGGAAAAATCACTCTCAGCATCTTCTAAGTTATGGATTGTTGTTTATTGGAACTCTATTGCTGACAACACTTACTCATAAATGTATAATAGAGAAGTTGCCGTACTCAATCAGAATCCTTCTGGAGTCTGCTATTCGCAATTGTGATAACTTCCAAGTTAAGAAGGAAGATGTTGAGAAAATTATTGATTGGGAGAAGTCTTCTCCAAGGCAAGTTGAAATCCCTTTCAAGCCTGCCCGTGTTCTATTGCAGGTACCTAATGAAGTTGAGCATACATAGTGACTATTTTAAACATGTCTTCTTCCTCTTCTAAGGGTTCTCATCTGTTGCCAGGATTTTACTGGAGTTCCTGCCGTTGTCGACCTTGCTTGTATGCGGGATGCCATGAACAAACTTGGAAGTGATTCTAACAAGATTAACCCTTTGGTGCGTGTTGTTCTTATCACATGTCTCTGTGACATTGTTGCGTTACTGATATAGGTTTCATGCCTGAAATTTCATATTCTGGCTTAATAACTTTAGGTGCTTGTTGACCACATTTTGTGTCTACAATTTTGCATCTAGTCTTGATATTGGTCGAACTTTAAACGTCTGTATTGTAATAGTCTTTTGTTCTTGGGTATTAACTATTTGAGTTATTTCTTCACTTCGTATATAACTTGATGCATGCATATAATAAAGAAGTCTTTCTTATAATTACATGGTGTGATGTAGACTATTTCCTAATATATCATGTTACTACAAGGTATATGCGCAGTTATTTTTGTCTCACTATCTTCCATTCTAAATATGCAGGTTCCTGTGGATCTTGTAATTGATCATTCAGTTCAGGTTGATGTAGCAAGGTCTGAAAATGCCGTGCAGGCCAATATGGATCTTGAATTTCAGAGAAACAAGGAGAGGTTTGCTTTTCTTAAATGGGGGTCTACTGCTTTCCGCAACATGCTTGTTGTTCCTCCTGGTTCTGGTATTGTGCATCAGGTAAAGTAGTCCAGAAGCCAATGCGGAAGATCATATATTGTCAGCTTATATGTCTAGTGTGATATATTAAATATACTGCATCAGCTATAAGTCATATCACTTTTACATTTCACTCTGCATATTTGAATCATCTGTTTTCTTTTTCAATTAATATGTGGTAAATGAAGATTAAGAATGTTGAATCTCTGTAGACAGTCTTACACATACTTGGCATGGAATGACTTGACATGTTGAATTCTCAGGTTAATCTCGAATATCTTGGACGGGTTGTTTTTAACACCGATGGCATACTTTATCCTGATAGTGTGGTTGGAACTGATTCCCATACAACCATGATTGATGGGTTAGGAGTTGCTGGCTGGGGAGTGGGAGGTATTGAAGCAGAGGCAGCAATGCTTGGCCAGGTAATAAGTTCTGAGCATAGAACTGATAATCATGCAAGGATTGTTAGAGGCATATTGGATTATAAGTAATTCATTTATTTTGAGTTTCTTTAGATACAATTTGCTGCTCACTTGAATTATCTTGAGTGGAAGAGTGCTGCTGCAGTTTTGCTTCTAATGCCTTACTATTTGACATTGACAGCCCATGAGTATGGTGTTGCCTGGTGTTGTTGGGTTCAAGTTATCTGGAAAATTGCGCAATGGCGTCACTGCTACCGACTTGGTTTTAACGGTGACACAAATGCTGAGGAAGCATGGTGTTGTTGGCAAATTTGTGGAGTTCTATGGTAACTCATTTTTCATGAAATTGTGTTAGCTAACATTAAACTGCAATGGTTTGTTTGTGCAACTAGATAGATCTAAGGTGCTCATGGTTGTATGTGCTTTTAGGGGATGGAATGGGTAAACTATCACTAGCTGACAGGGCCACTATAGCCAATATGTCTCCTGAATATGGTGCAACTATGGGATTCTTCCCTGTAGACCATGTCACTTTACAGTATCTCAAATTAACCGGAAGAAGTGATGAGACGGTGAGTAGGTAATTATATTTGGTCCCTTGGAATATGAAATTCTTATAGCATCAAGTGACTTCTTTCTTTCTTAACATTAGGTGGAAATGATAGAAGCTTATCTTAGGGCAAATAAATTGTTTGTCGACTATAATGAGGTAAAGGTCTTATTTCTCACTTATTTCTGATTTTTCATTGTTTGAGTATTTGTTTGCATCATATTTTCTTTGAGGTTTTAACCAGCAAGAATTCTACAAAGAATGACTTGGTTTCATGTAGCTACCATAGCTCCTCTTGCCTTTCTAGCCTGTGTTATGAATACTAACTACTTTCGCTTAAGTTCAGCCTCAACAAGAAAGAGTGTACTCCTCTTACCTACAACTGGATCTTGCAGATGTTGAACCCTGCGTTTCAGGACCAAAAAGGTGTATACTTTCTTCTACTCATTCACATTTTACTCCGCTTTGTTCAATTCTTGGTCTTGAATTCATGTTTCACATACATATTGTTTGAATCATTTTATATGCACCTTCTATATTTGTAGACCTCATGATCGGGTGCCTTTGAAAGAAATGAAGGCTGATTGGCATTCTTGTCTTGACAACAAAGTTGGATTCAAGGTTGGTCAAACCTTTTGCTCCATCAACCTGTTTTTTTAATGTTGTGGCCCGATCAATCTGCATGTTATTTTAATTTTATTTTAGACATAGTTATTTAAGTTATTTTTGTTGTAATCTACTGTTTTCTCCCTCTATACCCGATAACTTCTATCAAGCATGCAAGTGTATACTTTAGTTTGATGTAAATCGTTTACCAAAGATTAAACCAATAGAACAATATTTGGGACAAATTATTTCCCAGTCAGTGATCAGACTGGAGATGTCTAGTTCAATTGAGGATTGCGTTACCCATCTTAATCTCATGCAAATCAGATGGACCAAATTCAGATCAGATCATTATTACAGTTAAAAGCCATGAACCCTGGTACCTATTGAAAAAAAGCCATGAAACCCCGGTGCTTAATCTTTAAAAAGGACAAGATTATCACCATGACCGCTTTCTTAATTGTCAATGCTGTGTCATCATGATGGTTTCCATCAGCAATTAGCTATTGCTGATGGTTCTGTGATCATTTCTGCTACTGCTCCATCATCACTAATTCTGGTGCTTCTTGCTTTTACCATCAAAATCAACTGCCACCCCATCCATACAGTCGTTTCCTCCTTTTGGAACTTAAAGGCATCTCCGATATGAGCTACTAAAGTACTACCGAAATGGCCATTACTGCTTTTTGGGTGATGATCAATTATGGCCTTTGTAATTATTTGGGTTGTGGATCTTTCGTCAGGCAGCTTATATTTCAAGTCGCTTTTCGTTTTCCTGTAGTTTTCCTTCACAGTTCATCGATTAGTCTTGTTTTAGGGTATATTAGTTTTGGTGGTGATTGGAATGTTGTACTTTTTATTTTTTCCTATGAGTGGCAGCTACTTACAGTATTCATCTTATCTTTTTCTCCGCATGATGTGAATTTTTGCTTGAATCGATTAAGTGGTTGTAGACTATTGCATGGCTGGGTTAGCTATTGTATTGGCATACCTATCCACCCATCCTCTCTTTCTCTCTCTCTCTCTTACACACACACAGAGATTGTGCATTACCAGGGATGGGAAAATCAATTTTTCTCAGATCATAACTGAAGTGATAATGTGGACTGATCTAGTCTGTTTATTTTTGTGTATATGTGTGTGTCAAACTTTTTTGATCGCAGATATGATCTCTAGTGTCCCCACAAGCTTGATTAGATCTCGACCCATGTATGGCACACTTTTCTTTTTCAATTTATTTGTTTACCATTTTTCCTTAACATCTCACCGACTACAGGGGTTTGCTATACCAAAAGACGTACAAGAGAAAGTGGCCAAGTTTTCGTTCCATGGACAGCCAGCAGAGCTTAAGCATGGTAGTGTTGTAATTGCTGCAATCACAAGCTGCACCAATACATCAAACCCTAGTGTCATGCTTGGGGCAGGTCTTGTTGCCAAAAAGGCTTGTGAACTTGGTTTGCAGGTTAGTCATGGATACGTTTATGATGTGTCAGACTGTAAGAATGATGCTCTCCATTTCCTTTTTCCCTCAATTTTTTTTTATAAGAAAGACAATCTTATTAAAACGAATGAAATAGGTGATGTCCATGTATACAGGAAGTATACAAAAGAAAATACCTAAATACACCTAAACACCTAAATACTTTTTTTTTTTTTTAATAAAAAAGAAAGAAGCGGAAAACGACAACAAAATATCATGAGCTAAAGCTCCATTAATCACTAAAGCAGAGAAACAAAGCAATAAGAGTGCACAAACAAACTTATCAAAAAAAAAAAAAAAGAGTGCACAAAAAAATTCCGAAGTTCCTCCAAAGTAAGCTCCTTATCATTGAAACACCACTCATTCATTTCTAACCAAATACACCACATAAGACACAAAGAAACCATCTTCCACGCCACGGCCCCTTGAGAGCAACCATATTGCCCATTCCAACATGCAAGAAGATCAACCAATCTCAAAGGCATCATCCTTTTTCCCTCAACTCGGCATATACAACTTTTTGTTGGCCTCCCTTTTACTGTAAGAAAGTAGAAGATAAATGTTTTGATGCCTTGGATCCCGAGTTTTATTTTCTTATTGATCAACAATTAATTCTTGAATGTTCCTAATTAGGTGTTTCTCTTGTATACGTCTTTTGTACTTGGGCTAGCACTCTGTGTTTTATAATAAAATGTTCGATTGCTTATAAAAAAATGATTTCTTGAATGTTTTACCAGGTCAAACCATGGGTTAAGACAAGTCTTGCCCCTGGATCTGGAGTTGTTACAAAATATTTGCTCCAGAGGTAATTCTTATATAGAGACATTTACTTTGAACATTTAATAATGTGAAGTAACTACTTTATTTCAGTACATATGATAAAAATCTCTGCTAAATATGGTCTTGCTTGATGCAGTGGACTGCAAAAATACTTTAACCAGCAGGGCTTCAATATTGTTGGATATGGCTGCACAACATGTATTGGGAATTCAGGGGATTTAGATGAATCAGTTGCTTCTGCTATTACAGAAAACGGTAAAGTCTCTCTATTGGGAAAATTTTCTGTAACATAGCTTAGGCATGTTGACTATTTTTTTTTCTTTTATAATTATCCCCAACTAAATTTACCCGGTTGTTTGTGCAGACATTGTGGCAGCTGCTGTACTTTCTGGGAACAGGAATTTTGAGGGTCGTGTTCATCCATTAACAAGAGCTAACTACCTTGCCTCGCCTCCTTTAGTTGTTGCCTATGCCCTTGCTGGCACAGTACGTAGTCTTTATTACCATGATGCCTATGTATCTTTGGTACAAAAAGAATATTGATACAACAATCCTTAGAATATGGAAAACCTGATGCATTAATCCAATGGATATGAAAAATGAAATGACAGAAGGGTCACTGTACTTTTTATATCCACCAGTTTCCTTGGATTAAGCTTCACGCAAAAGTTTTACACCAAGAATTTGAGTTGAACTTTATATTCAGTATGGGACTATTGAGTCATAATTTTTTTTTGATAGGTAAACGATTATATTATATTAATACGACTAGGCATAGCCCAAGTACACTATTGAGTCATATAAATAGTTTAATGTCATTGTTATTAGTACCTAAATCTCAATTTATTTTGGTCTAAGGACAACACGATTCCCAAATCCCAGTGTCAGCTCCTCGTGGAAACCCAGTAATGTCTGACTGGCACATTCAACGTTTGAGTGGTAGACATTGACTGGATAGTTTATTGTTGTGTACCATGTAAATGCATTGTTTCCATGAAACGTAGTGTGGCGGTATTATGATATTGAAAAGGGTTTTGTAGTAGGTAGTATATTGTTTCTGTAGAAAAGGAGACATGAACTACATCAAACAGGTGTAGGGATTTTGCATTACCTCTCAGCACTTTTTCCCCTGCATCAGCTCCTGACTTTATGTTGTGGCCAAGCATTTTGAAACTATAAGATGCTTAGCTTTTTTAGGAGTCCCACATTTGAACAGTTGCAATAATCAGTATGTGTATTTGTTGTCACAACACTACACTTTTAATTCGAATATTGAAGAATCAATTAGAAGTTATTTTTCAGAAATTTTCCATGTCACATATTAATTATCCATTTTATGCCCATTGGGTGACATGAAATTGTTTTCTAGGTTGACATTGACTTCGATAAGGAGCCAATTGGCACGGGGAAGGATGGTAAGAGTGTCTACTTTAGGGATATCTGGCCTTCTACAGAAGAAATTGCTGAGGTATAAATTATAATGATCAAGTTCTGTTGTAAAGTTTTAGAATATGCATGGCATAAATTAACTTTGGAAGGCATACTGTTTAGGTTGTTCAATCCAGCGTGTTGCCTGAAATGTTCAAAAGTACTTATGAGGCTATTACAAAAGGCAATCCCATGTGGAATCAGCTTTCAGTTCCAACTGGCACCCTGTATTCATGGGACTCTGACTCAACCTACATCCACGAGCCTCCATACTTCAAGGGCATGACCCTAGATCCTCCTGGAGCCCATGGAGTGAAGGATGCATACTGCCTACTGAACTTTGGTGACAGTATTACAACAGATCACATTTCCCCAGCAGGAAGCATTCAAAAGGACAGTCCTACTGCAAAATACCTTCTTGACCGTGGGGTAGATCGCAAGGACTTCAATTCTTATGGAAGTCGCCGGGGCAATGATGAAGTGATGGCTAGGGGAACTTTTGCTAATATTCGCATTGTTAACAAGCTCTTGAGTGGGGAAGTGGGCCCAAAAACAGTTCACATTCCTACCGGCGAGAAACTCTCTGTTTTTGATGCAGCAACGGTGAGCTCCTTTATATCTTGTTGTTGCACAATTTTTTCATCCTGATCCTTTTTCCTAGTCAAAGTTTTTGCTTGAGATGATTTTGTGTACGAGGAATTTGTCCTTTATTTTTGCTGGAGAACATGCACTTGATCTGTCGGTAATGATGGCCTGTGAACTTCTGTGCTGACCTAAATTAAAGAAAATGTTGCCTTTATGCCCGTACTCCCTTTCCCTTTTTTTTTTGTGTGTGTATATTAGGTATATGCAACCAGATTTATTATTATTCCCTTATTATGTGGTGTTGTGAATTCTTATATACTTATCCCAAAAAAGAAAAAGAAAAAAGTAATGTGCACTCTTATTGACACAGTTTCTAAATGGGGCATTTTCATCGTCTGAAATCATAGTGTGTTTTGTGATCTGAAGTAGTTTCTTGTGATTCATAGATGCCACCCTAAAGTGATAACAATGATCTCAAACTGTTGATTGTTGAATGTTATGTGTTTGGCCCTGTCTGTTTCAGAGGTACAAGGCTGCTGGGCAGGACACCATCGTACTGGCTGGTGCTGAATATGGGAGTGGAAGCTCCAGGGACTGGGCCGCCAAAGGTCCAATGTTATTGGTGGGTTTCTCAATATCCTATCTGGTTGTCTTCAATATTTTCTGGCAGTCATCTGTCCTCACATGAGTATATTACAGGGTGTTAAAGCAGTGATTGCCAAAAGCTTTGAGAGAATTCATCGCAGTAATTTGGTTGGAATGGGTATTATTCCACTTTGCTTCAAGTCCGGTGAGGATGCAGACACACTAGGATTGACCGGCCACGAACGATACACCATTGACCTCCCAAGCAAAATTAGCGAGATAAGGCCAGGCCAAGATGTGACTGTCACAACTGACAGTGGAAAATCTTTCACCTGCATTGCCCGCTTTGACACTGAGGTATTTCCCTCTTTCATTTGTTTGTACAATTTCATTCAGTATTGCGGAGAAGAGAAGGATACTGGATGTGTTGGAATAAAACTGAATTTAAAAAATGATTTTATATGCTTAGATTCAAATGGAATAAGAATTATACTTGTCATGTTCATATGAAATTGTCAAACAAGGCATAAAAGCAGTGTTAAATTAGACAGCTTTTTGTTTCCTTGCACCATTCTTTGTTTTGGGGATTCTGAGGAATTTTTTATTCATGGGAAATGATTTATACAATCATAGAGCGTAAAGCCTTACGCACTCAGGTTGAGAAAAGTAAGAGAAATTTGGGATCTACATGAAACAAAAAAAAAAAAAAAAAAAAAAAAAAATTCAATCTGGACGTCACTTTTTTCAAAAGGAGTGCACTAGACATGCACACCTTAGGAATATATCTAGTATTACTCTTTACTCATATAAGCCAGGGATTGTTTCTGCAGTTTAGTGCGGTGCGTGTTTGTTTGTCAAACAGGAGTGCCTATACTTCTCATCGAACAACATAGTAACCAACATACAGACATTTTGAGTATTTTACCTGATTATATATTGTTGTGTTTTGCAGGTGGAATTGGCTTATTTCAATCACGGAGGCATTCTTCCCTATGTTTTACGGAATTTGACCAAGCAATAAAACAATTAGGAGTGCATTGTTGGATTTTCGACCTTGCCATATCCTTGTGAGTTCTTCCTTCCATGTGGGGGGGAGTGAATAAAACTTCTTAATAATAGGAAACAAAAAATCCGTTTTACGGGATATGTAGCTATGTTCAGCTTTTGAAACAAATCATAATCGAGGGTTGGCAAGGATATGTTTGCCTATTTCAGGAAAAGGAAGAGTATACTTTAGTCAATGGTACCAATTTTTTTTTTATCATTTATTTTTGCAATTACGTTCTAATAGTGTATATGCTGTTTATTTAATTTTGAACCTCAGTGCATGAAATAGAGGGACGGCATTAGTATAAACTTCCAGATGATTAACTCATGCACCGAGTATATCAGCATAATGCGATGGAAGAAGTAACACGAGAGTATAGCTTATATAGTACTATAACTCAGAAACTTTTGAGAGTAAATTGATGATGTCCAAAGTCAAAGATGATCGATCAAATTATTTGCTGCACGGTAGGAATAAGACAGGCTATTTATATACAGTAATTGACTTCCAAAACGATAGCAAAAGTTGACCCAACTTAAATTGCAAGGGCGTCATTATCATGTTTGTCAACCTACAATGTCTACCAATAAATAAAGAATATAAATATAGATAGAAGTCACTATTAGGAGCATCCATTTTGCACACATGATGTGACATCATCTAGATCACATATTTCTCCAAGTGAGTGTTGGGAACAATCAACTAGAAGCAGCCACGCAGTGAGTGCAAAGTGTTCACTGCTATAGTAGCTTCTCTCTAGCATTACTCGTTTGTTTGTTTTTTTTTTTTTTACATTTTATTTCAAATATTTTTTAAACATTTAAATATTTTTAAAAAATAAAAAAATATTAATACACTAATAGTCACTTCCTTAATCATTAAGAAAATATATTTTTTAAAAAAAATTAAATATATGAGCAGTCAAAATGAGGAGACATATTAGTATTTCTCTATAAATTAAGAACATGAACTTTAAGAATACAATTTCTTGCCGTCGTAATTTAAGTTGATATAATATAATAATATTAATATATTAGACTAGTGTTACATGTACTTACAGTTTTACTTATAAGATTTGACCTTTTTAAAATTAAGATCGTTCTAATGTGCCGCCCAACTCTTACCGTTGGGCATGCCCGTTAATGCAATCTCACCTTTTTTCCAAACATTTTTCAACATTTTAAAAAAACACAAATTCAATAATAGTAGTAAATTTTGTAAATATTTGAAAAAAAAACGAAAAAAAAAAATGCACTAACAAGACAAACTAACATTTTCCTTGAGATTATATCACATTACATTTTTATCTATTCTTCATCCATCTTAATGGTCCGCATTAAACGGAAGCGCAATATATCAGTTTTAAAATTTTGGAATGAAAAGTGTGAACTATTTATTAATTTGAGGATGAAAAATGTATTTTCTTGGTTTGAGCTCGCATAATTAGTCTAGTTTGTTTTCACAGATGAGATGAGATAGATGAAATGAGTTGAGATAAAAGTTGAAAATTGAATAAAATATTGTTAGAATATATTTTTTAATATTATTATTGTTTTGAGATTTGAAAATTTTGAATTGTTTATTTTAATTTACGTGACAATTTGAAAAAATTGTAATGATTAGATGAGATGAAATATATTGTGAAAATAATTGAGATGAGATGTGTTGATGAAATGATTGGATGGCGTACTTGGGTGTCTTACAAGCCATCACACAAACCCAACCGGAATCGACTCTCTTGCTTCTTGCACGGTAAGAAACGCGTTTATAACAAGTGAAAGAAAAACTTGTGGCAAAATAAGATATATCGGCGAACTTGTTGTGACTGGTGAGCAAAGACTGATCTTCCATGAAAGGCTTGCTAATTAAGTAATTATAGGCTAATACATTTAGATCTTCTACAAAGAGGATATATGTGTGTGTGTGTGAAAGAATAACATGAACACTGACTGAATCATCATGCCCTTATAGCAGGGAAACTAGATCACAGACCCTTTAATGATTTACATATATTCCCATTACATCTAACTCAAAAGTAGCACAACGATATATATATATATATATATATGGTGATCAATTAGCCACACCATATATCCTATGATCAAGATTGTATACAACCCATCACAGAGAGAGAGAGAGAGAGAGAGAGAGAGAGAGAGAACTTGTTAGCAAACAAAGTAATTGATCTTCAATGGTCCTCTGGAATGCTCTCCAAAGCTGGCCTCCAACTATCACCTTCACTTGTTTTAGCTTTACAAGTCCTTGATCTTGTCAACTTCATTGCACTTACCAATTCCTCCACAGAAGAATATTGTAAGTTCTCCGAATTCAGTATCTGTTTCAACTCCTTCAGGGTCACCACCACTCTAATCCTCACAACCCCGCTTCTAGAATCACCATGATCTGTACTTCCTCTACCGACATTATCATCGTCTTCTTCCAGCTTGAACCTAACCATCTTCTTCTTAGCACCATCCGCCTGCAGCAGCTTCACTGGTTCTGACTCGGGTCTAGGACATGATTCTGTTTGTGCAACCACTTCTTCTTCTCCCTTTGGCAGCTCTTCTTTCTCATCCTGTGTTGCAGTCCTAATATCACTACTCAAGCAACTTCCCATGATAGAGATGAAACAAGAAGATCAGAGAGAGAGAGAGAGAGAGAGAGAGAGAGACCGAGACAGAGAGAGAAACATATACACATGTAATATATGAAGAGAAGGGTGGAGGAAGCTGGCACATGAACTAGCGGTTGTTGCGCCGAGGAGTTGAGATTCTTCTGCTTGAGCGTAACATCACTCATATATTAATTAAGCATATCCCTATTATTTTTGTATAATGTGAATATTTTAGTTTGTGGCGAAAGCGTTGATTCCTTGTCCACGGCCACTGGCGTACTTTATAAGTGTGTCAGGCAGCTGTTAACGACCAATATCATATCTTATTGCAGAGATTACTGTTCAATTCATTGTATTAGATTCTTCATGACTCAGTCCAAAGCATGTTTTAGCTTTATGCACAGTGACAAGCTACCTTTGTGTTAGTTTGGTTTAAGGCCCCCCTAATCACGCTGAAAAGCCGGAGTACTGGAAATATTGGTTTCAAAACTAATTTGTTCAGAGGCATCAGGACAAATTTATGTTAAATAATCATATGCTGGGTCTCCCTTATATTTCCAATCTCATTGCATACTGGACTGTACTCTATTACCTACCAAGTGCATATGAATTCAACTGCAATATGATTTATAATTGCATGCATTGGATCATCATGTTATTAAATGCAATCTCCACATGATCTCTATCTGCTATGATCAAGAGGTGGAACTTCTACTTTGGGTGATTGATATAATCAACGGAGTTCTTTTGCCCTTGTTTGGATTGGAAATTCATCTCAACTCATTATTACAATTTTCTCAAATTCCCACACAAAATATAATAAATAATTCAACTTTTTCAAATCTCAAAATAATAATACTATTAAAAATTAATATTCTAATAATATTTTATTCAAATCATCTCAACACTGAAATCCAAACTCTCCCAAGAGAGAGAAAATAAGAAAGAAAAGAAAACGTCCACATCAAATATATATATATATATATATATATATATATCTAATATATAAACTTGAAACTATCATAAAATATGGGTTTTTTTTTTTTTTTTTTCCCTGGGTGGTCCAATCAATGTATGAAGTCTCCTAAGCATCTTGAGTTGCAAGTACCTTACTTTCAAAGCAATTTTAGTTTTGTACTATAGTTGATAGTCTCATATATAAATGCATGGTCACCCGAAATAACGGAGAGGATCATGAAGAAGCGCGTCATTTTCCCAGCTTTGCATTGCTGTATATATATACAGAGATATAGACAAGGGTTAGCTAGGGGATTGTACGTAGTACATGAAAGAAGTCAAAAGCAAGCAAAATGTATATGGGTATTGCACGTGACATGTCTTTCAATTTTTGGGGACTTCTTTGAATACGTTCCATGATATCAGGGTAATTTGTTGAAAATATGAGGGCGTTTACACGTGAACACAGTTTATAATATGCAGCAGCCGATGAGGAGGCATCTTAATTTCACATGATGGGGTCGGTAGGGATTTCTTTCTGCATTGAAATAGTTGGGGCGGCCTTGCCTCATTGTGAGTATTTCTTCATTGTTAATGGCAGACAGCCACCAAAGGTCCCTACTAAATATTTTGTTAACTTTTTTTTATGAACGTCACCACCCTTCGTGACTATTTGGGAGACACCAATGGCTCTGTTTTCATTTTATCAAACAAATTGGCTACATACATTACAAGAAAATTGTTTATTTGTGACCAGTTAATTCAAGCGAAATGATTATTTACAGTTAAAATGAGTCTGTTTTGATCATAAATAGTCTTTTCGTCGCAATTAAATAACCACAAAAATATATTTTTCTTGCAGTGATAAATGAAGAGAGAGAGAGCTTTTCAGTTTTCAAGTAGTAAGTGCAATGGTTATTTTTTTTAAAAATACTACTTTACCCACTTAATTTGTCCTTCTTATTTTGACATTTCATATATTTTAATTTTTTTTAATCTATTAGAGCGGTGCTACTGAAGCGGCAGAGCAGTGCCGCTCTATTTCTTTTGAGTAATTTTGAATTTTCTTTTTTTTAACAAAAGGAAGGAAAAGCAATAGGAAATTTCAAGCTGCCTACGCAAAAGATAAAGGCAATGAATAGTTGTTTGACCACAACTTTTTTGACATAGTCCGAAACATAATCATACGATAATCACATCTTGTTTCAAACAAACGTAAAGCGTTAATTGGACTTTAATCAGCAGTCCTATTAGCATCATTATTATTAAGCAACCAATTAAAATATATTCACTCAAAAAGTTTTGTTCTTGCTAACATATGAATGAATTTCTTACTATTTGTCTGAACTTTAAGATTTATGGTGGGAGAAAGATATACACAAAAAGTAAATTTATATTATTTATGATCGTCTCAATGAAATTTTCAAATAATATTAAATTTTTAATAAATATTATAAGACTTATTTTATGTATCTACCTCTCTAATTTATACTCTACAATATGTTTAAACCCTATTTATTTGATGGGAAATAAAAACTGAACTCTTGGTGCAAGCAAGACCCTCAATTTAGGCTTGTTTGAATAGTGAGATGAGATGAGATGATTTTAAATGGAAGTTAAAAGTTGAATAAAATATTATTAAATATTATTTTTTAATATTATTATTATTTTGAAAATTGAATTGTTTATTGTATTTTGTATGAAAATTTAAAAAAATCGTAATGATAAAATAAAATGAAAAACCGTTTCTGTATCTAAACGGACTTTTCTCTCCCTTCAAAAAAAATCTGGTTTGCTTTCAAGACTAAAATTCAAAACTTTGAAAACCTCTCATCTCATCATTATAATTTTTTTAAATTTTCACACAAAATAAAATAAACAATTCAACTTTTTCAAATCTAAAAAAAAAATAATATTAAAAAATATATTCTAACAATATTTTATTTAACTTTTTAATTTTAATCTCAACTCCTCTCTTCTCAACTCTAAAAGCAAACGAGACAAATTCACATCCAACGGCTTTCCTCTTTCCGGTGTAACGCCAGCTGCCTCAACTACCCAGGCAACGAAACCGCTCACGTGCCTTCTCCAAATTCCGTCCGAGCAAGCACGTGAATGACTCAGGTGCCTTCTCCACACGTGTGAACTGTGATGCCGGGGTAAGTGGTAGTGGAGGCAGAAAGAGCTTGAAACTGCATTTTGCTTTCACAACACTTTCACTCTCTCTGTGAAATTTGTTTTTCGTACTGTTTATCTCTGAGAGTTTTCTACACCCATTCCTCGATCACCTTTACTTTGGAAGTCACTGAGAATGGAACAAAGGCTCGTTCGCACCCTCGCTCTTCACCTCGCTCTATTTTTTCTTCTCTGTAAGGTGTTCCGTAGCTTATCTCTGAGCTTCTTTACTGATTACTGTTCCTTCTGTGTGATTTATGTCAAATTCTCTCTTGGGTCTTCGTGAAATTGCTATTCTTTGAGGGAAACTAGTTGGTGCTGCTCGGTTATTTGCTTCATTGTGGATTTTTGACTTAGGCTCTGATATTGCTGTTCTTTTTCGTAATTGCTTCCCAGTTAGTTTCATTTCTTTTGCTTTATTGCCCTTATATCTACTACGGTTAAAGATGGAGTTTTTTGTAACTTCAAATTCTCAGTTGGTACATTGCTGTCTGGGCGGGAATTACCGGGTTTTTATTCGGGCACGTTTTAGACATTGTATGTCAGCATAATTAGATTGTGTGTCTTTGTGTAGATGTGTTTCTTTCCCATACGAGAGTTGGTCTTGATTTTCAATTTTAAGGGGAAACAAGTTGCCACTTCTATTTTTTGTCAATTTGGTGAAAAAGTTTTGCTATTCGTTGTACTAAAGTTACAAAAAAATGTTGAAGGAAATTTGGCTAAGGTATTTCTAAACCTTTTTCAAACCCGGGAATTGTTCATGAATTAAAATTCACTGTCAATAGTTAATGGCTCAAGTTTGTCCTGAATTTTTGTTTTGTGACAACAAAAGAAAGCTCCTACCCGACACAAACCTAGTACTTCTCTTTTCATCACTCTAGATCATATGAAACACATCCTTAGACATACAAGTAAATGATTGTGTAGATGTACATCACAACCCTGAATAAACCAAGTATTTTTAATCTTAGTTGAGTTATTGGAACCATCTGCCCAAGTATTGCTACAAAATTCATAACTGCTACCTTGATTGTGAGGAAACTGTTTAGGCCAAAAGGCCACATTTCTTGTACTCTGTGAGATTTTGGGATATTGAACCGAGTACCTTTTCCGCATATTGCAGCCACAATAAACTGCCTGCCATTATAGTGTGACAGAAAATAATTCTCCTTTTTTTTTTTTTTGGGGGGGGGGGGGGGGGGGGAGAAGTTGGAATTCATGATTATGCATAAGATTCTTGATGTTGGCAGTGGCGCTCATTCTCTAGACCTCTTGTTGGTAAATTGATAAGAGAGCTAAAAGAAAATATTTGTACATTCATAATGTTGGCCACGTGGGCAGATGCGAGGGTAATAATAATTTCTAAGAAGACAGCATGCTCATATCTGTAGATTCTTTCTTGAACCTAACATGAAAATCCTATAACCTGTCAGAAGGCAGAACAGAACATTCTCTACAAATGGAAACAAGCATCTGTGAACTTACATTCTAAATTTCAAATGTGTTGATTGTGGTGGCGTAAAATAGCCAAATAAGATATGCTATTATTCTTAATATATATAACGGGAATGCCTGATTGTAAGTAATTTAAATTTAATTATGAATTATACTCTTAGACAAAATGTGTACTTATAGACGCACATGCAGATATGGAGCTTCATGCATATGCATAGATGCATGTTTATGTTGTTTTTTTTAAGAAAGACTTTATGCCACCATCTCCTATTGTACAAGGTTTCTTTCTATTTTTTTTTTTTTTTATAAGTAAGAAGATATTTTATTGATATAGAAATAGATACAAGGTTTCTCTCTATTTGTCCAAGGTTTAAAGAGGTACATAGAGTTATGTGAATCATTCACTGAGCAGTACATATCTCTATGCAGATTTTTGTGGGTCCCACTCTACCCCATTTATTGATGTAAAAGAGCCCGTTCTTACGGAAATAAAGGTCAATGCATTGGCTCCTGATATATCTCCAAGTGGGGACTCTCCGCCCTTTCTTCCCCTTTTAGCTCCTTCACCATTGATACCATTTGCAAATAACACTGTGCCGATATTATCAGGTTTGCTTTATCTTCCCTTTATGGCTGCTGCTAAATCTTATAACTTAATTTAAAGTATTGTTTCCTGCAGTTTCACAGACCTGTTCCCAAATTGTTTGACATGAAGAAGCTTTGACTTCCACATGTCCTTAAATCAATACTTTCATTAATCTTTAAATATCATGTCTCATAATTTCTGTAGGGTGCATTTAATATCCTCTTCAATTTAAGTGGCTTCGTTGTATCATGCATGTATCTTTATGTATATAGATCTATAATGCCATGGCAGAAAATGGAAGCAATCCTAAATATTAATGTGAAAAATTGTATGGATGATGGATAACTGAGACTTAAGTAATACCATCACGGTATCACCTGTTATGATGACCCTTCATAGTCTCTTTGACAACATGGTAAAAGTAAAAATTCACAACTATGGAAAGCGGAATGGAAGTATGAACTCCAAAGTTGTTGTGCCCATTTTTGATAACCTTGTGGACCTTCTAATTCTATGTAAAGTTGAGCCGGTTCATTCTTTTTATATGGGATGCTCTAAGTTCTTCATTATAATGAAATCCTTTTGGAGCTCTTACATCAAAATGCTTAACTGGATGCTGCCGATTATCTTTCAGGACTCTGTACATTAAATTTTTCATCTGCTGAAAGTGTAATGGTCATAACAGCAACTGACTGCCGGGCTTCCTTTGCACCATATATGGCCAATGTGGTATGTTGTCCTCAATTTGATGCCACACTAGAGATTATTGTTGGGCAGTCCAGTAAATATTCTGGGAGGCTTGCTTTGAACAAGATTCAAGCCAACCACTGCCTATCAGATGTTGAGAAGATTCTAGAGAGTCAAGGAGCTAATGAGAAGCTCCAAAAGATATGTTCGTTTCACCCTGAGAACCTCACAGTAGCCTCTTGCCCTGTCATCGATGTTGATGAATTTGAACGCACTGTTGACTCTTCTAGACTTTTGGCTGCTTGTGGAAGGATTGATCCTGTCAATGAATGTTGTGACCAAGTTTGTCAAAATTCTATACTAGATGCTGCTAAAAAAATTTCCCTTAATGACATCTCAAATAAGGAAGCAGTCCCTCATGGAAGGATTGATGATTGCAAGAATATTGTCCTCAGGTGGCTGGCCAGTAGACTTGATCCTTCTTCAGCCAATAGTGTCCTTAGAGGTCTTTCGAATTGCAATGTAAACAAAGGTCAGCATGAAGAAAATAATGAATAAAAAAAACAGAAAGAACATGTTGCATTTTCATTATTATTTGGACTAAATCAATTAGTAATGCTAAATTCTACCTCTGACTGGCTGATGTTTAATTTTGTTTTATTATCTGGTTCAGTTTGTCCACTACTTTTTCCCAATATGACAAATGTTGTGAAAGAATGTGGAAATGTGATAAGTAACCAGACAGTTTGCTGCAAAGCCATGAAGAGTTATATGTCCCAATTGCAGCAGCAGAGCTTCCTCACCAACTTGCAGGCACTGAATTGTGCTGCATCACTCGGAATGAGATTACAGAAAGCTAATGTCTCCTACGATATTTACACTCTTTGTCATATAAACCTCCAGGATTTTTCTGTTCAAGGTCAGCTCTATTATATGCCCCTTAATTGAGCGTACACATTCCTGTTTCAGCCTGAAAAAAGGAAATAAACTGACATGCGACTTTTTGTGATTCAATGTTCATGATGGTGGAATGTGCAAATGTGATGCACCAGTTGGATCACAAGGTAATGCTTTTATTTTCAAAATGCTGTTATGTAGCTCTTTATGCATCATAATCTTGGAGGTTTCATATTGATGGTCCATATAATTCTCGTGTCTCAAATATTCTTGATGGCAATTTGCTTCTTTACATTGTGTGTTTGAAAACATATAGGAGAGGCCTTTATTTAACTTCTTTGTTGCTACCTTTTATTTTAGTGTTTACTGATCTTCTAGGATGCCAGTCTTTTAATTGCTTTGATTACTTTAATAGATTTGTTTTCTGATATTGTTCAAAAGAAATAGTCTGTTTTTTTCAATGTGTGAAAAGTATCCTAGCCTTGCTACATTCAGCTTCTCCTACATTGGAAACTCCTTTAAGATTTGATGAAAGTTGAAGTTGGGTTAGATACTATGCAAGTTGTGGCATAATCTTGGTCCTAAATCTTATTTACTAAAAAATAATGTGGCTACTTCTAGTACTTATCCCAAGATGCTTCGAAATGTAGATGTTGATAGAGCTTGAGTCAACTTCTGGGAACTCATTTCTTCAGTGAGAATTCCGTAAACTTTAACTTTGTTTTATCTGTCTTTCTTTAGGGTCTGGCTGCCTTTTATCAAGCTTTCCTTCAGATGCAACATACGATAAAACTTCCGCAATTGGCTTTGTTTGTGATCTGAATGATAACATTGCGGCTCCTTGGCCTTCTAACTCTTACGTACCTGCTTCTACCTGCAATAAAAGTATGGATGAAATTTTAAATTTTCCTTTGTCAATTAAATCTTTTTTTTTTTTTATCAATTGAGTTTTTTTTTATGTACAATTATTGTCCCTTCCCAACCCACCTCAATTCTCCTTATCGGCCCTTTCTCCTTACCACCATTCATTGATTTGTTCCTGGACTTGATGGAATTGCAGCTACCACTCTTCCAGCACTCCCCACAGCAACATCTGCACAAAGTGGTAAGGGGCTTAAAACAAGTCGGTTTTTTTTTATTATTATTATCATCATCATCATTATTATTATTACCGCAGAAGATGCATCTTTTCCCCCCTTTTCTGTCAGAATCTCACTAGGATTACAAGATATGGTTCTCAATTTAACTCACAACAACTAAGCGTCACTCCCCAACAAATTGGGATTGGCCGCATTGGTTCTTTTACAAGATATTATGTATCTAATAAATTAAATTGTAAAGTTATCTCTTATATCTCAGGCTCATATTTACTTGTGAAAAAAAAAATATCTCAGGCTCATATTTCCTGGCTGAAGTATATCAGTTTGGCATAGCAACTGGTATAGAAAGCACACAAAAATGAGATCGGCTAGATACTTCATTTTAAATTAAACTGATCATGCTAATGATTTATTGTGGTACAATATTAAAGAAATTTTTTTTTGATCGGTGAACAAAATTTTATTGATCTAAAGGAGGCAAAAAGCCCAAGTATACGGGACATATACAAGAGCAACACCTATGCGTGCTAATTTAGAGATACAAGGAATTCTTGAAAAGACATGCCATGGAAATCAATTACAATCGACCGATAAGGGCCATTTATTTTTCCTGCTTAGGCTAACTTCCTCTAGATGCTCATGCCACAATTCGATGCATTATGCTTCCCTAGCTAGTAGCTTTGTGTGTTTACTTCCTCTTGAATGATCCTTCCTATGGTGCTTTCTGTAAATGTTTCAGATTTCATTGACACCCTTCCAATACCTATTAAAAAATAAATTGCTTGAAGATTTTTCAGAAAACACTTTGACATATAGGTGTACGAAAAAAGTGTTTGATGCAGTTTTGTACAAGTTTTGGAAATTAGAGTGGAAGTAGAGTCGCTTATGTTGGTTAACCGGGTGCTTCTCATTTCAAGCACGAGCCTGTTTTCCTATATTTCTTGGTTGCTACAATTTTCTACTTCACTAGCTCCAGAAAATCACTGACCTTGGTGGATTAGAAGCTTATCATCTATCTTTATTTTTTATTGCAGGTCGTCACAATGAGAACTTGATGTTTCCACTGGTCGTGATCCCCTTACTGGTTCTCATGACACATCTTTGATTTTCGTATTCACGTTCCTTTGGTTCTTTTGGCCTCAATAGAAGCTGCTCTTCATACAAAGATAACTTCATTAATCTTGAATCTTGGTATACATCTGGAGAGAAACAAAACGGCGGGGGTGACTGGAAATCCTGATGTGAATTTGATGGGTATGCTAATTGCAATCACATGTTACTACTATTATACGAGGAAGTCAATTTGAATGAAGAAGGTAGATTTCTTAGAAGAGCTTCCTTATGTTCAGCTCTGATTATGGTTTTATTTAATCACACCTAATTAATTTCTTGTGGAGAAAAGGGTTGAGAAGTTTCAAGTTGTGAACAAAATAACTTATCATTAGGAAATGAAAGACTACTCTGCCGCCCCCAAACGCACCTCTCGGTGATTTTTTTTTTATACTTAATGATGAAAGAAGTGATTTAAAGTGTATTGATGTATTTTTTTTTTATTTTTAAAAATATTTAAATATATTAAAAAAATGTGAAAAAAAACGAAGAAATAAAAAAAACTAAAAAGTGAAGTGCGGTATACTTGAGCGGGCTGCAGAATATCCCGACTCTTAGGAAATTTGTCAATCTTTTGTATTAGATTCATTTTCCCAGTTCCCACTCAGATTTTCAGA
Source organism: Juglans mandshurica (assembly GCA_022457165.1). NCBI lineage: Eukaryota > Viridiplantae > Streptophyta > Magnoliopsida > Fagales > Juglandaceae > Juglans > Juglans mandshurica. The sequence goes on along the minus strand of CM039620.1, from coordinate 25,914,655 downwards.
CTGCTAGGTGTTATTAATATTATTATGCCCCAAACAGTCTCTAACTCGGGAGGACACGTTTATCTTGGGTTGATGCACTATTCCAACATGTGAAAGTGCAACATTCACTCCAGCAGCAATAAATCTCGATGTATTTGAATTAATTATTAAAAAATTGATTGGTTTGAAAAGAAGATTCGGTCCCGATAGTGAGATGAGATGAGATGATTTTAAATGAAAGTTGAATAAAATATTATTAGAATATTTTTTTTTAATATTATTATTGTTTTGAGATATGTAAAAGTTGAATTATTTATTATATTTTGTATAAAAATTTAATGAAATTGTAATGATGAGATGAGATGAAACGAAACCGTTTCTATGTCCAAACGGACCTCTGAAGTTGTTGAAGGATGAAGACATTTAGTTGGATCTTCCGCTTCAAAGGCACAGTACAATATGACAATAATACAGTTTTTCTTAAAGAAAATTTCTGCCTCCCACCAATTTGGATCGATTGGTGTACGCTCCCAAAAAACGATTGAAATTGTTTGGTTCCGTTACATTATATGCAATTAACGAAATCAAATCTGAATACCAAAAGATTTATAATTTATAATTTTGGCAAAGAACCTAATGTCCACTAACAGAGAACGGTGCAAGGGATCAAAATTGAGAAAAAAGCATTATAAAAATATTTTCTGCCGAGTGTCTTTATAAGACCATAAGGTGCATTTTCAATTAAAATGTGGTTTTGTTTTGTTTTGTTTTTATTTTTGTTTCTTCTTCTTCTTCTTCTTCTTTTTTTTATTTTATTTTTTATTAATATCAAAGACATTTCATTCAATCAAAAAATATTACAAATGATTATCAGTCCAAATAACTTGTGAAATGAAATCTGGAAAAGAGTTCCACCAAACTGTAAGATCATCTATATTCCAAGCATGTTTTGCAAGTCTATGTGCAGCTTCATTACCCATGCGCCCTGTATGTTGTACTATGTAGATCTGGATCTTCTACATCAAATCTTTCATTTCTTGTACCAGGTTACCTAGCATTGACAAAGATTCTCCAGCAGCTTGCAATTCTCCCACCATTAATAAAGAATATTCTCTCACCATTAATAAAGAATTACTTTCCAAAATAAGCTCATGTAGGCCCAAAGGAACACACACTTGCAACCCTTTAAGGGTCTGTTTGGAACTTGGACTGAATTGAGATTAACTCAGTTCAGTCTATTTTTAAACCGAGTCTAACATCCAAACACTCATCTTCCAAATCATTAAATACCACTAAACTCAAAACCTTTTTACACGTGTGACTCACAACATTTTTCAATTCAACATCTCTTTACTCATGAGATTTATAACATTTTTAAACTTCTCATAAATACATCTAAATTCATCTTAACATTCAAACACATCTAAACTCATCTTAGGTGGGCCTCTCAAAACTCACTCTACCATATCAATTCTCTACTATTCATAAAGAACTCAACTCATCTTAACATCCAAACGAGACCTAAATATTGCTAAAAGTCCAATCTCTGTAGGGTCATTGACTTCATTTTCTGTTTTACTAGCAGATATAATGACATCACCATTTGCATCTCAGAGAATAATGCCCACCCCTGCTTGGTGTTGATCATGAAAGACAGCCCTATCTACATTCAGTTTCATCACTCTTGGAGGAGGAGGCACCCAGCAGAACTTCAGTTGCTTCATCTGCTTTGGTTTTCCTTGAGCTTCTTATGTTCCTTCTGCAGAGATAAGGCATGTTCCGCTACTTGCTCAGGTTTTAGGCCTTTCTCCTCATAAATTCTCTAATTTCTTCTATACCATAGCCCCCATGCAATAATAAAGAACTTTACCAGATCCTCTTTACTACCCTTGTTCATAACTTGTATTGCTAAATCCACAAAGTCTTCTTTATTTTCAAATGGTGGCAGATAGGTTAATTGTTTTGTCCAGCATTCCCTTATTGATGGACAATAATAAAGAGCATGTCCAACATCCTCCACTTCCTCCCAGCAGAATTGACATCATTCCTCCATCAGTACCTTCCTGCTTCTTAAATTATGCAGAGTTGGTAATCCACTTTTGCAAGCTCTCCATGTAAACACTTTCACCTTGTTTGGTAGCTGAACCTTCCATAGTCTCTTCCAAATACACTTATGATTTTTTTGCATTGGAGCTCTCTCCTTCATGTTTGGTTTTTCCAAGTGCATGAAACAATCTTATGCACTCTTCACACTATATTAACCATTCTTTTCATGCTCCCATATAAGTTTGTCTGCTTGATCTCCTAGAGCTATAATGATTTTCAAGGCTTTGGCCGCTGTTCTTGGTGGTAGAAGGCTTCTAACTTTCTCCACATCCCACCAGTTTGTAGTTGCATCAATGAGACTTGCCACTTTTTTCCTCATTATAATTTCTATGCTCATTCATACTCTGTGGAATGACTTTATATTCTGGTAGCCAATAATCTGTCCAGATGTTAATAGATTTTCCATTACCCACCCTCCATCTGCAGCCTTGAAGCAGTCCTTTCTTTGCCTCTCATATTCCTCTCCAGACATAGGATGGTGATATGCCTATCTTTGAATCCAAGAAATTGGAATTTGGAAAGTACTTTGCTTTGAACACTCTATGTAACAGTGTGGACTTTTCATTAAAGGGAAGTTTGGATAGTGAGTTGAGATGGGATGAAAGTTGTATAAAATATTGTTAGAATATTAGTTTTTAATATTATTATTGTTTTGAGATTTCGTGACGCACCCAGCCCCGCTTGGGATTGGACGGTGACTAAAGCGTCGGGACATATAACTCAAGGCTCCATACCTCTCGTACATGACAATTAAGATACAATGCATCTATAAATCTAACAGTATGTAGTAATTCATAGCGGATAATCTTTTTAACTTCATAAGGGCAGTGGCAATATAATAATCATGGCACCAAATGTAAACATCCCAAAAGTTATACTTTCTTAATTGTACTCCCAAAATAGATAATTGTTTTAAAGAACTCCCAAAACACGGGACCATCAAAATATTGTTTTCACAAAAAGAAACCATAAGTCATGTCTTTTCCTCAAAACATTTTAGGTTTCCGATCTCTTCATTACTACAGCTCCATCAGGAGTCAAGCACCAAAAGATCTCATATGACTTCTAAGGCTCAGGTGTCAGAAGTCCTAAATCATTTGCTATCTCTTTTGCTTCAGCCATGGACTCAGAGGCTCGCTTAAGAAAAGTTGACAATTGATCCATGTTTCACCAAAATTTCAAATTTTTCTTTGGATTGGTAATCGTAGCATCAATCTCGGTCTCGCTAATGCTAACTAATATTTCCCTGAGAAGAGAGACCGTGTACTTTAAAACATCTACAGTAAAGTCGTGACGAGCTTTCACGGTATACTCGTCCTCTATCATGGAGCCATCTAGGTTCATGATTCTATGGAGTCTAGGGTACCTGTCACAACTTTTACCATTCCGGGTGGGGAATGGTTGTGAAAACTATCACAGTGAAATTTTGAGAAATCTCAACAAGTAAACAGTTAATATACAGTAGATATCATAACCATATACAAGTAAACCACAAATAAATGCATGGACACGAACTTTGACGTGAAAACTTTGACATATGCAACATGGACTTTTTATAAAACATTTTTTCATCTTTTAGACTTCTTATCACATGTTCATATCATTTGAGTTCAGGTACTTGTTCTTGTCATAACATATTATGCCATTCTTATCATTTCATAACATATCATGCCATTCTTATCACATTTTCATATTGTGATCATATCACATCGTAACATATCATGGCATAATATAACATATCATGGCATATCCTAGCATGTCATATCGTCTCATAACATAGAGCTCAAATGCCTTGTTCATTTTACAATTTATATTGATGGATATCTCACGGTGCCCCTAAGCATCGAGTGTTTCCCGCTAGTTACTGCATCAACCAACGATCCACTTGATCGAGGTGACTACGTTATAACATAAATATATTCTTTTACAGCAGTTCGCTTACTTTGCTTTTATCGTACAACTAGCTTTAGGTGCAACCTCGTTCCGGTATCCTTTCCTTAAGGAACCATTTGAGGCCCATCAACTATATTTCATCGACCCAGGGGTCTCCACTCGACTTTAATCACTCCAGAGCGGACATGGAGTGCCATTAGGGTATTTCCCCGTCCTAGCATTTGGGGTCGCAATAAAACGTACTTTGACTCTTTTGTTTATGAAAACATAGAGTCCAATGCATGAGACATGAACACATGATGTTACACTTTATCATACTCATGCAACATGTATAACCCGAAACATATATGGTCCAATTCCCAATATGCATCTCACAATATGGCTTGAAAACATTAGAACGTGCAATCATATGATGAATACATGTAAACATAGTTAAATCATACTTATCCAAATCCAAAACAGATTTGGATTCTCCTAATATGGCCTTAGCCGAATCATACAAGTCATCCAAACATGAATTTTCATCATCACAACACATATTATCATGCTTCTACACATTCATATATCCAAACATGTATGTATGCATGGCACATTTACATGTTAAAACCGAAATATTAATCTTGGCATATTTGAAATACACTTCAACAAACTATCATGAAAACATACATCTCATCCTTTCATAAAAACCGAGCATACACATCAAGATAACAAGATTCAAGCTATGATAAACAAACAAGAGTTCATGAAATATATACAAGCATTATCAAAAGTAAGTTGAAAGTTTACTTACAAAAATCTAAAGTATAAAATAGTAAAATCTGAAAAGTACATGCAAGACATATTAGAAGATGACTAGAGAGACCCTAGTCTTGAAATAAGGGTGAGTGTGAATGTCTAAGATTTTCGAAAATGCTTCTTATGGAAAAATCCTAGAAATCCGAAACCCTTAAAGACAAGAAACCCTAGCCTTTCTTCTAAGTGGTGGCTGTGACCTTCATTCCCTCTACATTTTGTGTTCAAGGGCTTGAAACAAAAGAATATTTTCAGGTTCTTCCTTCTCTTGATGAAAAACCCTAGTTTCTAAAATGAAAGTGTGTGTGTACATGTGGGAAAACCCTAGAACCGAAACTTGTTGTTGTTGTTTTCCCTCTTGGTCATGTGTGTATGTGCAAGAAATGGTGGAATGGTTCTTACCTCATTGTGTTCTTCCTTTAGCCCAATGGTTGAAGAAGTATTCTTGGTGGTTTTTGAAATGGTGAAGAGAATGGTGGCGTTTGGTTGGTGAGAAAGTGTGAGAAAATGTAAGAACTTAGAGAGAAAATAGTGGTAGCTAAAATCCCTTAGAAACAAGGTTGAAAACTTGAGTAAAAGACCTCCCATATTTTCAGCAATGCCTTTTTATAGAGCCTTCATCCCTTCTTGAAATGCCAAAGGCTTGTGCATGGATGCCACTTGGCATAATAGACAAAAGGGTCTCTTCCTCTTCCCTAGGATGACATTGGAAAACCAAAAACCTTCTTCATATGTGGCGTGTGGCTTTCTCAAAAACTGAAACCCTCTCTTGCCTCACATTCCCATTATGCCTTTCCTTACTTGTCTAGGTTCAATGTACTTGGTAGCAAATGGTCAAAACACATAGCCCAATCATCCTTATAACTCCACCTCGTGTGCATTGTTGCCATGTGGCAAGTGAATGTGTGTTCTTTGTATTGGCCGAAACCCTAGCTCTTCCCTAGGTGATCTTTGGCCTTCCTAAGGTGATCCTTGGCCTTCCCTAAGCACGAGCCGTCGCCCCCTCTCTCCTCTCTTGCTCTTCCAACATTCTTCTACAACATGTCTTTTTGTCTTTCCAAGTAAAATCTTCTTGAAACTCCAAATGTCTCTTTCTCCATTCTTAACAAGTGTCAATCTCAGAAAAATGGGTCCTTGCATGTGGCGTGTAATGACCCCATCTTCCACTCACACTTTCTAGAACCTCATACATGTTGGAAAAGTATCACACTTGCCATTTCCCACTTGCCATTTCCCTAGGCTCAATTCTAGAAAGGATCAAATTATTCCTCTTGTGCCATGTGGCGCCTCCACTAACTTTTAGCAAATACTTTGGGCTTCCAAACCCTAATGCTAACCTTGTTGGCCGAAATCCACATAGACCTTTTTGAGCCTTTCCTCTCCTTCCTCTTATGGGCTTTTTAAGTTTAGAACTCTAAGGTCCAAAAATAAAATATACCTTAAGGCTTCTCTTATAATACTTAAGATCTTCCAATAACTAAAATAAATCTTCAAATAAAATAGGAACAAAGACTTGTCAAAGTCCGGGTTAGCACATATTTGAAAAAGTTGAATTGTTTATTATATTTTGTGTGAGAATTTGGAAAAATTATAATGATTAGATGATATGAGTTGTGAGATTTTTGTATCCAAACCGAGCCTAAAGTTTGGATACATCCTTGTAATGATTAGAATTCTCCATCCTTGTTTAGCCAGCAGTGCCATATTAAAAGTCATAAGGTCTTTGAAACTCATTCCCCCTTCTGCTTTAGACTCGCACATCTTCTTCTATCTCTCCCCTCGAATTTCATTCTCATTCTGTCATTGTCCCCACCAAAACTTTGCAATCATTTTCCAACTTAGAACAAAAATTTGCAAGTAGTTTGAAACAACTCATTGTGTAAGTTGGTATTGACATAACCATTGCTTTGATAAGAGTTTCTCTCCCCCTTAAGAAAGTAGTCTTTCCTTCCAACTTTGGAGTTTCTACCATATATTATGTTTCAAATCAAAGAAAACCTTATTCTTTGCTCTACCTATCACAGGAGGCAGTCCCAAATACTTCTCATATTCCTGAAAATCTTGAACACCCCAAAACGCCATGATTTCCTGTCATTTCATGGTACTGACATTCTTATTATTAGCGTAGCTGTCCTAGCAGGTCAGCTCGTGGGTCTTTGCAGTCTTTAATTGTCCTCACAGATGTGCTTTAGACTCGCACATCTTCTTCCAGCTCTCCCATCGAATTTTATTCTCATTTTGTCATTGTCCCCACTAAAACTTTGCAATCATATTTTCCTACTTAGAACAACAATTTATAGGTAGTTTGAAACAACTCATTGTGTAAGGTGGTCTTAACATAACCATTGCTTTGATAAGAATTTCTCTCCCCCTTGAGAAAGCAGTCTTTCCTTCCAACTTTGGAGTTTCTGCCATATATTACGTTTCAAATCAGAGAAAACCTTATTCTTTGCTCTACCTATCACAAGAGGCAGTTCCAAATACTTCTCATATTGCTGAAAATCTTGAACACCCCAAAATGCCATGACTTCCTCTCGTTTCATGGTACTGACATTCTTATTATTAAAGCAGTTGTCCTTGCAGGCCAGCTCGTGGGTTAGTTATGATTAATTGTGAATAAAAACTTTTAGTAAATATATCGGCTTATCAAACAAGGAATGTCCCAAACTGATTGGGCATTAAGAAGAAGAGGGAGGGATAGTTGAGAATTTGGCACTTTTCTATCCATTGACAGTCCCAGTAGTACTTATGACTCATTCTTATCTTGCTTTAATTTGTCTCGCATGAATCATGTGTTCACAAACTTTTTTTTTTGTTTTTGAAGGATTAAAGGTTATCATCTGTGTTCTAAATTATTAATATGTTTTAATATGCATTATTAATTAAGATATTATTGTCCAAATGGATGGAAAATAAGATATGCGATATAATCATAATTGTCAGGAGGTAATGAAGAGTGTAAATTGTCTTTAATAATTTTAAATCCACGTTATATATTGGGAGTAAAATTAGTGCCAGTCATGTAAAGTCTACCAAAAACTCACGAAAGATAAAAGCTCGTAATAATAGGAAGGAAGGGAGAAAGAGAGGATTTGACAATGATAAGGCTTGATCAGACATAAAGGGAAGATAAGACATCAAGTTAAGAAAAAATATATAAAATAAGGGAAATAGACTTACAGAGGAAATGAAGCAACAAAGTGAGGGGTCTACTTCGTTTGAGATAGGATGGACCGTTGTTGGGGGCAGAGAGCTTCAAGGCGACTTTTGAATAGTTGAGTGATTGTAGAAAGTTGGGTGAGAATGGCGACCTTGTATTCAGCCATTGTTAGAGTGAATTTGACACTCAAGACTCATGGAAGTAGGCCTTAGAGCTACTCGTCTTCTTTATTTCCTTTCATTTATCATTGGGAAAGTCATGAATGAACATCCCAGATAGTATACTAACATGCACCAAGAACCACCATGTGAGATGAGAGAGTCATTTGACTATACTGTTGAGGCAAAAAAAAAAAAATGCATCAACATTATATAACCTTATTTTTCCAGTTCGGAGATGACAATACAATAGCAGGCCGTAAATAAATCGTTTACTGTATAAACTTTTCATTAAAATACTTACCATCTTTACCATAATTATTAATCGGAATCACGAGCCTTTATTTTGATACCATGCTTGGTCGCGCATTAGGAGTCTTTATTTTGATATCATGGTTGGTCAAGCATGGTTAGAGGTGTAACTAGTCTGGTTTGGTCTGATTTTTTACATTTTTTATAACCGAACCGGTATACACCAATTTTGAATATTTAAGAACCGATACAGGACTGATTCACTACTGAAACCGGAACTTTCGATTTTCCGGTTTCGGTCCGGTCTGGTTTTTTCGATTTTATGGATTATCTATGTTAGTAATAATATGATATTTACATATACTAAACTATTAGTTTATTTATATTATAGTATAATTAGTACATTATTTTATAATAATTTACACATACTAGTATAGTATTGAATTTAACTATAGTCTATATAAATTCTAGACTTTTTATATGAATATATATGATCAAATGTGTAAAAATTTATTTACAAAAATAATATATATATTTTTATTTGTTATGCCAAAAGTGTGTTTATCATATATATATCAAAAGTTTATATTAATAACTTAATATTAATATTTATGTTTAAAATTAAAATTAAAATTTTACGTTATATTAATTTAATATTATAAGATTAAAATTTATATGTTATATCAAATGTTATATTAAAAATTATAAGATTAATTTTATGTTATATCACATGTTATATTAATTTTATAAGGTTAATAGATTTGAATAATAAGATTAGAATTTTATGTTATATTGATTATCAATTTAGCATATCATATATAATATAATATAAAAAATTATAAATATATATACTGGTCCGATTCAGTTTAAACCAATTTTTTAAATATAAAAATCGATACCACACCGGGTTTTTAAGAGTATTGCAGTACCAGACTGCTTACAAACTGCACCAAACCCACTTGTTCGGTCTGGTTTAACCGGTTTTTCGATTTTTTTTTACATTCCTATGCAATATGGTATCAAAATTGTAGATCAAGTGGAATGAATATTAAAGCTATCAGAGGTCCAACACATAAAATATTTTAATTGGAGTGGAGTATTAAGAATATTATAACTATTAAAATTTAAAATCTACTTATTCCAATCCGTTTAACCTTCGTATAATTGTGAAAGCGGGCTTCAAAAGCTGCAATCATTGTTCTGGTAATTAAGGCAATATACTCAAGCATGATTATACTACTTATATGGAAAACAATAAGCGCCTTCTTCTTGGCCATGTATATTACCGTTAGTATAAGAGAATCGGAACAACTACCTTGGGAGAAAGGCAAAATCTACAACTTAATATTTTCGCAAAGTTTAGCCCACATTGGAAGTCTTATTACTCATATGTGATCATCAGTAAGTTGTTAATTGGGCATATAAATAGGTAAGTTCCAATTTTACAGCGAAAAATGTAAATTGAAAATTGCTATTTTTCTGAAAAGTCCTCTGCTTTTTAGCTCAGTGGTTGCCTATAGTCCCTATCAATTTATTCTACCCTCTCTATGAATAAGCCTCACGAGATGTGCAATAATCCGTTCTATGGCTATTCATTTCATCTCCCATGTGAGGAGCCTTCTGAGACAGTTGCAGTCAGAATATATTGAGATATATTCCACTCTAGCTATTTCAAGTATGCATCTCTCTTCTATTCATAATATCCTTAATTAATATGCATGCATGGAAAAGTTCATATATTTTTACCCCTTTTGATGGATATTAAAAAAACCAACCAAAAAAAAAAATAGTCGCAATCATCTTTCAAGAATGTTTCCATTTTTTTGTCGAGTACTACTTCATTTCCATACACACGTTAATAGATATATATCATGAGTATGGCATGACATGATCTGTCCATGCGAAAGTGTCGTCTTCTACATCATTACACATTTCCGAACCTTTCATTTTCATTCAATTACCATAGTCCCAAACAGCCACACACTTACCATATAGCCCTTTAAAACGTACACCAAAGAATGCTGATGAGGCTAGCAATTATATACCCACGTACATTTCCTTTCTTCCTCCACCGCCATTAGCCACCACATTCATATATATCAAACACCAACTTCAGGAGTGCGGGCCTCCAGCACCGGAAACTCTGATCATCATCTATCAAACCGTACGTACGTATAGCTACATACAACATGGGGTCTTCGCAGAAAGACAGCCATCAACCTTTGCTTCAAGCCAACCGGCTGCCATCTTTGTCATCCCAATCATCCGACGTAGAGCATGATCAATCAAGCGGCGAGCTTGAAAGGATATTGTCCGATTCAAGCGTGCCCTTCTTTCAGCGTCTCCAGCCAGCTATATGGATCGAGCTGAAGCTCCTCTTCTACCTTGCCGCTCCTGCTGTTATCGTTTACATGATCAATTATCTAATGTCCATGTCCACCCAAATCTTTGCCGGCCACCTTGGCAACCTTGAGCTTGCCGCCGCCTCTCTTGGCAACACTGGCATCCAAGTCTTTGCATACGGCCTCATGGTAATCATGAGTTCAACCTGATCTAATATTCTTTCTATCAATTACTTTTTCCTTTTGTTGGTACCGTACGTCTTTGTGACTATTTTTCATAAATATATCCATCACTTTATAAAACTTGTTCAAACAGTTAGGAATGGGGAGTGCTGTGGAGACTCTCTGCGGACAAGCATATGGAGCCGGAAAGTACGACATGCTAGGCATATATATGCAAAAATCAATCATCCTCCTCACTTCAACGGGTGTCATCCTCAGTATCATTTACATATTCTCCAAGCCCATCTTAATATTTATCGGAGAATCACCCAGAATTGCATCTGCAGCCGCGGTTTTTGTCTACGGCCTAATACCTCAAATCTTCGCATACGCGGCAAACTTCCCCATCCAGAAATTTCTACAAGCTCAAAGTATAGTAATCCCTAGCGCATATATATCAACGGCGACGCTTGTCCTACACCTTGTGCTCAGCTGGCTAGCAGTGTACAAAATGGGGCTTGGCCTTTTGGGTGCATCAACGGTGCTGAGCTTGTCGTGGTGGATTATAGTGGTGGGACAGTTTGTGTATATAGTGAAGAGTGAGAGGTGCAAGTATACGTGGAGAGGGTTCAATCTGCAGGCGTTTAAAGGCTTGACGGGATTCTTCAGGTTATCGGTGGCATCGGCTGTGATGCTATGCCTGGAGACGTGGTATTTTCAGATTCTTGTTCTGCTTGCTGGATTGCTAGAGAACCCCGAGTTGGCTTTGGACTCTCTTATCTATTTGGTGAGATAATTATTTGCAGCTAGCTAGCCAGCCTTCTTTTTTATCTTGTTTCTCATGCATAGTACTGACAAAGTAGTTTCTTTCATTGTTTTGCTCTCGTGTTTTTTACTCCTAATAAAATGCTTGAATTATAAGAAAGGATTCCTTTTAAAAAGATTTACAAACGAATATATGTATTATATTATAAAAAATTATTTTCATCAGTTACTATTTATCATTCTACACATTTTATGAAAAAATAACTTCAATATTATAAATATAAGATATAAAAATAAACAGTAGCTAATACATAGATTCCTGTAATTGACTTCTACCTCTTTCGTTTAGCATTTGTACTGTCAGGAAGTATTAATTAAAAAAAGGAAACAAACAAAAAAAAAAAGAGGCATGACGAATGCAATGGATGCCCAAATTTTCATACCAATCTCGTTTTTTTTTATAGATAAAATAGAATGAGATAAAATGAATTGAGATAAAAATTAAAAATTAAATAAAATATTGTTAGATATATTTTTTTTAATATTATTTTTACTTTAAAATTTAAAAAAATTGAATTCTATGTTTATTTTATTTTATGTGAAAATTTAAAAAATTTGTAATAATGAGATGAGATGAGATGTTTTGTGAAAATGAATGATAACCGTAAATTAGGTAAGTTTTGTGAAGATTTTTGTAAAAGATTACTTCTATTAAAAAAATAGATTTTTTTTTTTATATTTTTTATGATGTAATTTATTTTTTTACAAAAAGATTGTCCTAGCCTTATCTATTTAGGATTGATACAAATTTCTCAAATTATCTGTGCGCTCGTGTATACTTATCTATTTATGATGTTTAATTTTGTTTTAAGATAGAGTGCTGTCTTTTAAACAGTTTGTCTATAGAGAATTATAACAATAGATTAGACCATATCAGTCACAAAAAAATTTATATATTGTGAAATTTTAAAAATAATAGTTAACTTATATTCTGAATGTTTTAAGTTAAAATTATAATATTTCGTTACGAATGAATGTAATTTATTCTATTTAAAAAATATATATATATTTTTGCATTTATTAATTTTGTCTTGTAACTAATTATGAGGGAACGCCAAATTAAAAAAATAAAATTGACCGGAAACTTAACCCCTTTAAATGGCCATTCGGCATGGGCCTTTTTTTATTTTTTCTTGCCAAAGTCTAGCTAATGCCTTTTTTTTTTCTTTTTCAATTGGAATGCTAATTGCAGCACTACAATCTCGGGATGGGTCTTCATGATCTCCGTTGGGTTCAACGCAGCCGCAAGGTCAGTCTAGTATTTCTTCCCTTTGTACATGTTGCATGCATATGTATATTATTATGTCTCAGAATAACGTCTGATTTTATAACAAAAATATCTTATATCTTTTCATTTTCTCGTATTCAAACATCACAAATATAAATATTTTTTAATTTTAAATATTTAATTTTTTTTATCTAATCATTAATTACTTAATTATTATAACTTTCATAAAAAATAATTCAATTTTTTCAAATCTCAAAACAAAAATTATATTAAAAAATTATATTATAAAAATATTTTAATTTTATAATATTTTAATTTCATTTTTATCTCTTATTTTCTAAAATCTCAAAAAAATATTTTAATTCAAACAATTTCACTATTATGCACAAATCATTTCAATTATTATTCATAGATCATTTTATTTCACTATCCAAACGAGACCCAGCTAAGAGTTCACTTCCTTAAAATTTACTGCCTCTTTAGTTTCTTATACCATGCCCTAGCTACTTCGATTAGATCGTTCTTATTACCTATTTTACCATCTGTAATACTGTATATATCCTTTGACACGCTGATCAGAAAAATGAAACTAATTATTTTCCCAATTTTTCTTATTCTTAGGCCCCATTTGGATTCGAAAAGTGTTTCATTTCATCTCATCATTACAATTTTCTCAAATTTTCACACAAAATATAATAAACAATTCAAAATCTTCAAATTCTAATTCAACTTTTTCAACTCCCAAAACAATAATAATATTTTAACAATATTTTTTTTAACTTTTCATCTTTCATTTAAAATCATTTCATCTCATCTTTGAATCCAAACTAACCCTTACATGAGTCATAGATAGAGAATAAAATGGGCTTTTGCACCATATATTTACTCTAGTATAATATATATATATATATATATATATATATATATATATATATATATATATATATATGGATTAGAGATGTACATGTTTCATCTTAATTTTTATGAGAAATGATATTTGTAGTTTTAGAGTATGCAAATTTCGTACACTCCTTTTTTAAAAAGTGGATAAATATAAAACTTACATAAAATTAAAAATTATTTATTTAATGGTGGACACCACTTTTTTTTCCAACAAAAACTCTATGTGTAGTCACTTTTACGTACTCATTGTGCAGTCACTTTTGCGTATTCCTTGCACACTCCACTAATGTGATTGGCTACGTCACTTTTTTTAAGAGTTTTACTACTCATCATCCCAACATGCCACACTTATTTTTATTTTTTAACACTTCTTTTTATTATATTCTTCCTAAACTAATTAAGTTATTCTACTCATCATCACATATTTGGTAAGAGAAAAAAATAAAAAATAATGTATGGTGTGTGGTGTGTGGGGATGATGAGTAGATTTTTTTTAATATAAAATAATTATTCTGGTCAATTACAACAGTAGAGTGCACAAAGAGTATACAAAAGTGATTGTATGTAGCAGAACTCTTTTTTCAAAGGAAGTGTGTTTGACTTGTATATCCTAAGACTGTATCTAGTAAGGGTAGGCTCGACTCCGACTGGAGTCGAAGGTCAAACTTTGCTCCGACTCTGACTCCAATTAAAGTCGGAGTTTAACTCTAATTGGAGTTCGGAGCTCGGATTCGAAGCTCGAAACTCTGATCGGAGTAGAAGATGGACTTGCCCGGCCCAGTTGCCTTACTCATATTGGGCTTGGGTCGATGACCTAATATCCAATGCCCAATCTGAAATTTAAATTGGCCCATCCATATTTAAAAATATTAAAATAATAAAATAATGTAAAAAATAATTAAAAAAATCTAAAATACTATAAAAAATAAGTTAAAATGCTAAAATTTAAATACAATGACTAAATCAAACTACAAACAGCAAACAATACATTTAAGTTTAAAACTACAAATCGTAATAAATTTAAATGTACAACACCAAAATATTAATAATGTCATAGATTTTATTTAAATATGAAATAGTCACAATCCTCCACATCAGTCTTGACAGTCCATGCATTTGAGTCGATGACTCGAAAGTGATTTTTAATTTTCCTGCATGAAATTTTATTGGTCAAATGCACGATCTTTTTTTTAGTCATTTAACTATAGACTTATAAACCATAAGCCAAATGATATATGACATAAAATATGACACATTATAAACCCACCTCAACCTCTAACTCTGGCGAGTTTTGCATGATGGTAATCATGATATTGAGTTTCTCACTAATAAAAGGGTCATCTCACGGTGCATCCATCTCAGTCATCCACAATTAGTCTTGGGTTCATAACTAGATCTACAAAATCATATAAAGTATAAATTAAATAATGAAAACATTAAAATTGTGTAAATAATCATTTAAAACCATAAAGTTACCTGATTGAAACCTATAGCTCTCGGCATCAACGGTATCTACTCTAAGGGGCGTTGAACTTAACCAGTTCTGTGTGCAAACGAGGACCTCAATGGTGGTCAGAGACAATGAACTCCGATAAGCAACCAAAACATGACCTCTGGTGCTAAACGTCAACTCAGAGGCAATCATAGTGATAGGAATGACTAGTACATCCCTGGCTATTCAGGAAAGGATTGAAAACTTGACAGAATTCACCTTCCACCAAGTTAATATCTGGAATGTATCACTAGGTGGCTCGACATCTTTCATAAAGTAACTCTCAACCTTATACTTACACTGCATAATATTCCTCGATGCATGGTTTTGATGATACCATCGTAGCTGCAATAAATTTGAACTTTGTGCATGTGTGTTATCCCAGGAAGATATCGAGCCCGTCGGGTGTGTGGAGCTACCATCTTTCGTTGAAACTGATCACTGCTGTTGTAATTGCTATATAAATTATTAATATCACATTTAAGCAATCTAATAAATTGATCAGCGTCTTCATCATTGTGATTCCATATATGATATAGATAAAGGTAGGTGGTGTATGAGATCCCACATTGCTTGGGAATGAGAAGTTCATGCTTTTTATAAAGTTCCAATGAGGCTCCAATTGTATCATTGACTAGTCATTTTGGAGTATAGGCCAAGTGGTTTGGGCCTTCCATTGGGGCATTACAAATAGTATCAGAGCCTATCCCAACCAGAAATGTGGAACTTGAGCCATGCCACCTACAATGGACAGGCTCGACGAGGACGTCGGGAATTTAAGGGGGGTAGATTGTGATACCTCATATGATATGGATAAGGGTAGGTGGTGTATGAGATCCCATATTACTTGGGAAGGAGAAGTTCTTGCTTTTTATAAGGTTCCAATGGGGCTCCAATTGTATCATTGACTGACTAGTACTTTTGGAGTTTAGGCCAAGTGGTTTGGGCCTTCCATTAGGGAGTTACAATTACCGAGGACGTCCCTAATCCAATCTTTTACAATCTCCAACTTATATCGGTTGCCAAGGATTGCAGCCACAAATAATAATCTATTTATCTTCTCCACATCCCCCAATATTTATATATTTGTATTCCATCCTCATAGCCATTGCATTCAACAAACACACACTATTAGCACAACTCTGTTGCAAGTGGTCATAAAGCCCCGATAGCTCCTTGAAGTACATGTTCGCAGTAGGATATTTTGTTACAGATATCCGGATAGTTATGTCATAAAATAACTTTAAAAATTGAACAAAATACCTGATATTGGCTCAATCAACTGTGTCCTGTGCACCGAGCCCCCTTCTCCCCCCAACTGACTCCAGCAAAGCATGCCTCATACCCTTATCCTCGACCTCCATTTGCTCGAACATTATTTGGTACTTCTGCGCTACATCCAATATCATATATATAGAGTTTCATCGAGTTGGAACATCCAGTTGCAACATATTGGAAGATGGGATCTTAAGTTGTTCGGCTATTGCCTTAAATTGGCAGAGTCGTTGGGGGAAGCTCTCACATATCTCACAAGATTCCAGACTTTAATAATAGAATCATCAACCTCCTTGAACCCCTTAGAAACTATGAGTTTGATGATATGGGCACAACATCGAACAGGAATAAACTAGTTCTCATGAATGATATCTTCATTTACCATTGTATTTTGCCTGAACCAATCAATGGTTGTGTCATTCACACTAGCATTGTCAACCGTGATACAAAACACTTTTCTAATCCCTCAATCCTTTATACAGTCATCTATCTCCTCGCCAATGGATGAACCCTTTTGACCCTTATGATTAACAACTTTTTTGAAGTCGATAATCCGCTTCTGCAACGTCCACTCACTGTCAATAAAGTGGGCTGCGATACACATGTAGCCCACATTCTGTTTGGAGGTCCATGTATCAGTCGTAAATGACACTTTCTGGCCAGTAGCGACAAACATTTCCTTCATCGTTGCCTTCTTCTTGGCATGCATCTTCAAACAATCGCTCATTACAGTATACTGTAAAGGCATGAGAAATCGTGGCTCTAAAGTGTACACAAATTTGTGAAAGCATGCCTTGTCAACCATGGTAAAAGACATCTTATTAGTGATAATCATCTCCCCAAGAACATCCCTTAACATCTTCTCACTGTATTGAGAGATAGATAACTTTTTAATTTGCGTGCCATCAGTGGCCGTAGAAGTCTCGTAACTCAGCTTCATCTGATTAGCTACTACCAGCCCTTTAAGTATCTTATACCGCTGGCAGCCCGTAAGATGTGCTATTAATACTGACGTGCCTTGCTTTTTCAAATGATAACAACATAGTTGCCCACAGTAGTGACATCGAGCCTGCAGGTTCTCACGATCATTGTGAACTTTGGTGAAATGTTCTCATGTCCATAACCTTTTTTTACTAGGTCGTGCTGGTAGATCGGCTTCAACATTCATCAACTCCTCCTCCTCATTAAGTATATCAACGTTTTCTAGATCTATTAGGACTCGACTACTTGCATACGAGATAGCTACTCTAGATGGGGTCTACGGCTTGAAGTACCTATCGGTGATACCAATGGCTATGCATCATCCTCTTGTGGAGAATCTTGGCGAGATTGTGTAGTATTCATAATTTGAGCAAATAATCTGAAATAATTAACAAATAATTGTCATTTAACATGTTATGAAAATGATTTACAAATTGAAAACACATTGAAAAGAAAAAAAACATATGTCTAGTCGTGTTTGTGATTTTAAAAATAAATAAAACACAAAAAAATGGACGTTCGCTCGAGCCACATCCTCCGCTCAAGCGAAGGCTCGATCAAACGAATTTGTGTGACGTTCGCTTGGAATGAATCTGAGCGACACTCGAGCGAACGTCACCTAGAACAAAAACACCGATTTCTCCAAAACCTAAATCCCTCAATTTTTAAATTTAATAGCCTAAAAATCGAAATC
This sequence comes from Juglans mandshurica, assembly GCA_022457165.1. NCBI lineage: Eukaryota > Viridiplantae > Streptophyta > Magnoliopsida > Fagales > Juglandaceae > Juglans > Juglans mandshurica. The sequence goes on along the minus strand of CM039620.1, from coordinate 25,896,413 downwards.
ATTAAAATGCAAACCACAAATCATTAAAATGAACAATAAATCATACACATTTCACAAAGAGAGGAGGATGATTGTTCGATCCTTGACATTTCACAAATTACATTTTAGTTACCTAACCAAAACGTCATCTGCTTGAGCAAAACGACGTCGTTCCTCTTGAAATAGAATAATGTCGTTTTGATTATATGTTTTTAAAAATAATATTGGAGTTCGAAGCCCATATGGGTTCTGACTCCGACTTTGAATTCCACTAACTCCGACTCTATCGAAGTCGGAGTCTTGTCGGGATTCGGCAGGAGTCGAAATCTCGAAAATTTTGCCCACTTCTAGTATCTAGTATTATTCACTTTTTATTATATCGAATGACACGTTTATTGATATTGCACATTTTAAACGATTGTCCATATAACATGTGGGCACGGTACAAAACCACTAAGAATGAGATTTAATGAGATTTAGATTACCTATACAAGTTCAATTAATATTATAATACACAATTTCAATGCATGCATGACAAATAGTTGTAGAAAATGATTTATTTGTCCATGCATGGGATGCAGTGTGAGAGTGAGCAATGAGCTTGGAGCAGGAAATCCAAAGTCAGCGGCATTTTCAGTGGTGGTGGTGACCTCGATCACTTTCTTCCTCTCTGTGATTGCGGCGCTAATTGTGATTGCTTTGCGCGATGTCATAAGCTATGCCTTCACTGAAGGTGAAGTTGTAGCTGCTGCTGTGTCCGATCTGTGCCCCCTTCTCTCCCTTACCCTCGTCCTCAACGGAATTCAACCCGTCTTATCTGGTAAATATATATGATCATAGTATTATATAATTTACATACATACATATATATAATTTACATACATACATATATATATATATACATACATATATATATATACACTAGCAGTAGAGTGACGTCCAAGGTACGTCTGCCTAATTCAGTAAAACTTTATATTTTAATTATCTATTTTATGTTAGTTTAAATCAATATTTAAACTTTTACCGTTAGATTAAATCTGAAGATTCAAGATGAAGGGTTGAATTTAAAACCCAAAAACCAACATTTTCTCCCACTTTTCCTTTCTCCCTCTCTCCTATTCCTCACGCACGTTTGCCTAATTTAGTTAATTAAGAATATTATCATATAAAAATTGTGTTAAAACTCTAATTATTTATATGGTTTTAATTTCTTAAAAATATTTAGTAAAATTTCATCATTTATTTAACGATGGAAGATTAGTATTTTATAAATTAAATTTGATAGTTTATATATCATATGCTATTTATTTAGTTAATTAAGGATATTATCATACTTAAATTATGTTGAAACTCTAATTATTTATATGGTTTTAATTTCTGAAAAATATTTAATAAGGACTTAAAATATTTATCTAAGGACTTAAAATGAAGGGTTGAGATTAATTTCTTAAAAATATTTAATAAAATTTTATCATTTATTTAATGATGAAATATTAGTATTTTATAAATTAAATTTGATAGTTTATGTATGATATGTTATTTATATTTTAATTATTTTAATTTTAAATTAGTTTAAATCAATGTTTTAATAAGAGAAATTATTTATATATAAATTTTAACAAGAGAAATTATTTATTATAGTGATAAATATTACAGTCTTATAATTGTATTTATCCCTAAATTTTAATAGAAATTATTTATATAATTTTAAAGTGTATAAAATTTACACAATATCTTTAAACAAATTTTAGATCCCGGACTTTGGGTTTTACAATAAAACTCCACCCCCTCTCTCTTTCTCCCTCACTTTTCTCCCCCCCGGCTCTCTCTTTCTCTCTCCTCCCGCTCCTTCAACGTACGCAGCTCTCCCCATGCCCAATTCCTCCACTGTCCAGCCCGGTGTTGCCGTGCGTTGGTGAGCCTCACCACCCTTTCCATCGGCACCACCTCACTCCAGCGAGTCCCCCCATACCGGTCTCCCTCTCTCACGCTCTCTCTTCCTCTCTCTCGACAGTGCACAGCCCGAATGGGCTTGATGTTGTTGCGCCGTCGTGCGCTATCCTCCGGTGCCACCACCTCCACGGTAGCCTCCCCTCCCACTGGTCATCCTCCTCCAGCGAACTCGGCCTCCATCTCCTAGCCGTTTGCCCCCCACGAAGTCCACCTCTCTCTTGCATGAGTTCTCCACACCCATGGCGGAGCTCCATCTCCTCTGGTTACTGCACCACCACCGGGACCTCCTGTGGCCACCGACCACCTCTCTTAGTCATTCCCATGTCCAGCCGAGCCATCATGCATGCTCACCTTCCCTCACAGACGCCCACTTCCCCTTAGGTCACCGTACGCCGCCACCCACGGCATGTGACCACCCTCTCCGGCATCCTCATGCCACCATCGACCCATCCCAACCACCCATGGCCCCGATCTGCCACCTGTGCTCCCTCACTCTCTCACGACATCTCTCCCTCTCAGGCTCTCACACATGACCAATTTTTCCTCTACCACCGTGATTTGTGTGGTATTTTTTTATTTTGTGGTATTTTTATAGTGATTTTGTAGTGATTTTGTGGTGATTTTACTGTGATTTTGTGGTATTTTATCGTGGTTTTGTTGTGAGGATGGGGACGCAGATGCAGAGAGAGACGTATCATTGTTTATTACTGTTTATGTTACTGTTCATTAATATTCACGCGCGCTGATGACATGAGTACGTACTTATAAAAGTATATATGTGTATATGTACGTATGTACAGGTGTGGCTGTTGGATGTGGATGGCAAGCTTTCGTTGCATACGTAAATATTGCATGCTATTACGGGGTTGGAATACCATTGGGTTCGCTTTTCGGGTTTTACTTCAAATTCGGTGCTAAGGTACTACTACTACTTTTTTCTTTTCTTTTTTTTTGCTTATTTCAAGTATTATCGATGATCATGCAGCCTGATCATGGCCCTTTTTGTCACGATCCCGGCCAATAAAAAAAGAGAGAGAAAAATCCAGAACCGGTTTATCAAGTTTTATCAGAATTATTTACAACTTTGGAAAATTAATTATGAATAACGAATAATATATATATATAATAAGTAATGCTATATCCAGTCTTGAAATATGTAATCCCGCAGCGTAATCCATTTTAAAAAAAAAAAGTTAAACCCACTGTTAAAAAAATAATTTATTTCATATGAATTCTAAATTTATCTATTTTTTTCAAAATGAATGTACGGATCTTGCATATCAGTCTAAGATTGCAATATCACTTTTATATATATTGAACTTGGATCAAGAACATGATAATTAAGGTTGTGAGTAATTGATCTTAACTTTTTCTAGTTATAAGCTGATATAATTGAGAGTAAATTCTAATTGATTGATTGATTGATTTTGGTGCATATGTATAATAATATTGTATTTTATAAGGGTATATGGTTGGGAATGATTGGTGGAACGGTGGCGCAAACGATCATTTTGATGGTGGTAACGTTTCGGACGGACTGGAATAAAGAGGTAATTAATAATTAATTAGTAGTACTCCAAATCCAGATCTCCCAATATTAATGTTAAATAAATGCACACCACAATTATTATAATTTTAGATCATATTGTTCATTAATAATCCTAAGGATTTTCCACATGAGCAATATTATGCTTAATTAATTTCCCAAAGCTAGCTGCTAATTAATTGCATGCATATATATATATATAATGAATTAAGGTGCAGGAAGAAATTAAAATCTCATGTTAAATATATTAATATTAATGCAGGTGGAAGAAGCTAGGAAAAGGTTGGACAAGTGGGAGGATCATAAGATCAAGGACAAGATGGAACCACACGTACTTAGTTTGAAGAACTGAATTACTTAAACAAGTTTTTGGAGGCTAGCTGATGATCAACGCAGCTAGCTAGCATAATTTGCTTGAGATTCTTTTTCATTATCAAGTACTGAATTAATTAGCAGGATAAAAAATGTCAAAAATTAATGCTAGTACTCCTTATATTAAATTTTTTTTTTTTTTTTTCTAAGCAAGTGATGAACTTCATTAATAAAATGATCCTTACTACATATGGTCTGAAATGAAATTCTAATTTACAGGTGGATCATTTCCACTATAAAAATCTAGTAAAAATTGTGGGACTTTAATTAATTAAGAGTATACTTCCATACAAATTGTTCGAAAATGTTCATTGCGTAATAGAATGCACTCATCGATTATGAGATCAATGTATTTTAACTGACTCCCATCTTTCCAAGCTTTGGAGTAGAATTCTTGTATCTCTAATTATTTCATCTATTATCCAATTTGCAATTTGCAATTTGTTGGGGTTGCACTATGGCTGTAATGACTACTTGAGAATCCCCTTCAATGATAATATTCCCAAGTTGTTTTAGATGAGCTTCCTGTACACCTATGAATGCTGACATAGCTTCACCTTGGTTCAGATTGCTGATACTCATAAATTTAGTGACCACAAACTCCATATATAGAACCATCATGAGCTCAACCAATTGCTATTGCAGTACCATTCGATGATCTCACTACTACATCAAAAGAAATTGAGAAATAGTAGGGGGAAGGGGGGGACCAAGTAGGCCGGGCTGCTATTCAAAGTTCTCCATTCCCAAGCATTACAGTGATCTCTATAGCATTTGACGACTTTATATTAGAGACAAATTGATGATCAATGTTGATATTGAGGGACCCATGAATTATTTGATTTCTATAAAAACGGAGGTTACCCATTAATATCACAGCAAACAATTGGAAGTGGTGAATGTCATTGGCCATAATGTTTAGATTATTAGCAGGTTTAAGAATTAATAGAAATCTAATTGATAATATCTTGACTTACTACGAAAGATAAATCTAATGGTCAGGATGATTGTCTCCACAAGATTCGAGAGTAAAGACAATTTAGGAAAAGATGTGAAGTTGTTTCCTCTTCCATTTGACAGATGAGACAAAGAACTTGATCATTATTTAGAGGAATTGCTGCATAAGCAGATTTAACAAAAAAAATTTCCAGAAGAATGGTGAGACCATTTAATACTATCCCTAATATTGTGGAATTGAATTTAGGCTAAAGGGATTTTTTTAATTTCATTAACAGTGACATGAGAGAAAAGAGTTTGCAGGAGAAGTGTGTTCATCTTCTAGACTCTTTAATAATTAATTCAGATACTTTCACTGAGGATCTTGGATAATGGAGGAAGAGAGAGGAATTGGGACAAAGATAGTCAATGTTGATCTAAGAACAAAAACTAGAGGCTACAGTCCTTTCCAAATTCTAGAGTCATGTTGTTTGGCATAAACTTGTAATCAAGGAGAACTTTTCAAGTATTTAGCAGAGAGAGTACTAGTGAGGGCACTAGTGTTTGGAAAACGATACTGCTGATCTAGTAATTCCTGAACATCGCAAGAGATTTAAGAGAATTCGTAAGATTGTACAAGTCACTGATCACTCCAGCCCATATATATGCAATTAGCTAGCATTCTTGTTATTTCATGTAAAAATTATTAGATATTATTTTAAAAAATTATATAGACTACGTAGAGCTCCATCTAATCATAGATGTCATGCCATACAATTGTTTACACAAGTCTTAATTTTTAGAAAAATTCTAAACGTAAGCCTCACACCCCTACACACCCACTTAAAAAAATGTCGTTTTACCTCTTTATCCACGTAATGAAAATGATTCCAGACATGTTTGTAAGTAAAATATGATAAAAAAGTAAAATGACACGTCTTTAAATAGGTGTGTAGGATGTGGAAGTTATGGGTAGCACTGCTATAATTTTTATTGACTTTCCATTCTAAAAATTATTTAATAATTTATTGTAAATTAATGGGAAAATTTGCCTCCACGACACGTGTCTACCCAACTCAGCCACGTTTATCGTTCGTACAGCCGCGCGAGTATTGTGGTAACCAAAAATATTATTCTTCCAGCTTTTAATTTTTTTTATTTAATGATTAAGAAAATATTTTTTTAATAATATTATAATTTTTTTAATTTTTTTAAATATTAAAAAATATTAAAAAAATACATATAAAAAAAATATAAAATACACTGACAAATGCCCTGACGGAAGCTCTCAGCGGTGGCTGTAATGGCATCCTATGGTAACTCCCTACCGGCATTATTAATTTATTATTCCTTCCCGCTAATATACCAAATTTGAAGCCGAATTTGACCTTCGTTTCATGTGAAATTTTCATTTCATTTCAGTACCGCTTCCTATAAATACCTTTCTGTATATTTTCACTCTCTCACGCCCACACAAACACACACTGAGCCTCGATTCAGTTTCCGCAAGAAGCCACCATGAGAGGTCCCAGAACCGCTGCGATTGCTCACAAGAAGCCTGACGCTGAGTAACCTCTCGTTTCTCTTTCTCTCCTTCTTTCTTTCGATTCGTTGACACTCTCTCTGATGCGTAACCCTTTGCATGTCCTGGTTTACAATAATTTAAAAGATCTCCTTGTTTACACTTTCTCTCCTTCTTCCTAATGTTTCTTACCTTTGGTTTACCGAAATCTTTTGCTGCTTCACGTGCTTTTTAGCTTCGAAAAAGTGTTTTGTTTTGTTTTTTTCTCCGAATATGTTTCGCTAGTTTTAGCTGCTGTGAATGTGTTCCGGCTTCGTATCTCTCGGTTCCGATTTAGCGTTGTCTCTTTACTCATCTTCTACGGTTGTTTCTCCACTAATGATTTTCAATTCGCGCATTTTTTTCATCGATTTCGTTGCCAGGTCACTCATAACAATGACTCTATTTGCTTCGTAAAATCGCTCTGTTTAAGTCTTTTGAATTCGTTTTTTTACTTTTTCAATAAGCTTCCTCTATGACTTAACCTCGCCTAGTGATTATTTTGTTTCGATTTTGCTTCCTGAGTTTTCGATGTCAATTTTGCTCTCTGTGCTTCGTCTACTTATGAAGGATGCTGAAGAAACGCAAGGCCGAGACGAACACGAAGAAGAACAAGGCAAGCAAGAAGGACCCAGATGCTCCGAAGCGTCCCTCCAGTGCCTTCTTCATCTTCATGTGAGTTTGTATTCCAAACTTCTTGTTTACCGTGTGCTTCGTACGGAAGATTTTTCTACTATGCACAGTTTCCTTTGCTTTTGATTCTTTTTGTTTTTAAGTAGTTTTGAGATTTGTATTACTGGCTTTGATGATTGACAGGGAGGATTTCAGGAAGTCCTTCAAGGAGAACTATCCTGATCAGAAATCTGGTCCAGCTGTGAGAATCAGATCTTCATTCTCTTAAATTTCTTGAATTACAGTATTTCTATCCTTCAGTTTGGATCCGGGATCCGGAGAAAACTGAGTGCTATAGAATTAAGAAATCATACTTAGATGTTATGGTTTTGTTGTTAATTTCAAAAACATCAGAGTCAATTAGTTGAGTTGAGCTAATAGTTCTTTTTGCAGCAATTTGGAAAAAGAAAACGGAAAAGTAAGATTTCAAAAGGAATCCATTAGTTATTCTCACACCACGCTTTCTTTCTTTTGTTTTCCCGTGGTTTCCTAGCGACCAAACAGGAACTTCCTGTTTGGCGATGACGTTAAATTTGTTATTCTGCGATATATTAACGTGCAGGTTGGGAAAGCTGGTGGTGAGAAATGGAAATCAATGTCTGATGCTGTAAGATCTCCGATCTCTTTTCCTACTTCAACGCACAGAGTCCTATAAACTTAAAACGATTATTAAAAGGAAAAAAGAGCGTATAGCATAATATCTCCGTAATCATATTTTTGTCATCAGCTTATACATTTCACTTGGTCAATTTCAATGGAAACCAATAAAATGTGGTTTGTTTAGGTAATTTTAGGAAACAATAAAATCATTTTTTGGCTTTTAGAAATCATTCACCGATAAATTCTATATTTGTCATTCCTTGTTAGGAGAAAGCTCCCTATGCTGAGAAAGCCTTGAAGAGGAAGGCTGATTATGAGAAAGCTGTCCGAGCATACAAGACGAAGCTCGTAATTTCTTTCTGATTCGATTTTTATGTTGTTTTTTCCTTTTCATCCAACTCATTTTAGAAATTACCGAATTCAGTATAGTTCAGTCATCTCTGTTTGTTACAATGAACTTTTGTACGTCTTTTGCACTTCTGCGATTGTCAGAACGGTAATGGATGCAATGAACCGAGGGAGGAATCTTTTCAATCGACTTCTGAGGTCCACGACGAGACAGGCCAGGAGGCGAGCTCTTAGGTATACTACCCCTTTTCTAGCTTAAGATATTTACAGATAATGAGCTGGAAAGACGTAAGAGTGGTTTCAGTAAGTTTTACATGCGTAACTGCTTCCACTTTGTGCACCTTTTCGCTCAGATGTAATTTACAGAACCAAAGGGGTTAAAAATGGTTTGGCATTAATTATTTAGGGTAATCCTTGGCAGGGAAATGAGAGCTAAGACTGTGTACAGAGGGTTCAGCAGTTCTGGACAGCTTTTGGGATAAAGAAATTCAATTGTTCTTGTATGTTTCTAGCATTTATGTACTACTTCACACTCTAGTTGGTTGTTACGTTTGTGGTTTTCTAACTATGGACATTGGTTGTCAATAATCAATATGGCTTTTATTTGGCTTCTGTTCCCACTCTTGCCTTTTTTTTTTTTTTTGTAGTGCGTACTCTTTTTTGGTATTGAAGCAAGTTGGGGAAAAATCTGGTAAAAGACATGTCAAACTCCGGTTTTTGGTTTTGTTGATGGCCTTGGTTTCAGTATAGTTTTGCCCACTAAGGTTGGTTTTCCGTGGGTGCGTGGGAATTTCAATTAGAGATTAGTTATGCATCAGCATGTAGCCGCAGTACATCTCACATGATATTTTTATTTTTATTTTTAAACTCAATACATTGACTGTGCTGCGGTTACAAATAATTTATCTTTCAATTAAATATCGTAATGGTTATCCTACCTGTGTTGCGGTTTTCTCTATACAGACCAGAAGTAGTTTTAACCTGTGCGATGTGCTTAGAACATGAGTTGTGATGCTATTGGGCCTTATATGGCATTTATTTAAGAGATTGGGTCAAGTAGGTAATGCTTTTTAAGTTTTTCAGACCTTCATTTCCTTGGATTCCAATAGACGTGGTGGATGTGGTTTTACGTTTCAAATCAAATTGATCGGGGATTTTATTCGATCCTTGAATGGAAGTTTCATGGCCATATCTTTTGGGACACGTCAAATTTCTCTCGGACTGTAAGTGTATAAAGTTTGGAATCTCAGAATCTTAAAGAGTAGGCTGTAGCGTCCTCACGGCTCCATGAACCTTTGTTAAGTTTTGATGTTCCATTCTTTTCAGTTTTCGCTGAGAGAGCAGTAGATTTAAGACAACTATAATTAGGATCAAGTTTTTGGATTATTAACACTGGCTGTAGTGTTATACCATTTACTGTTAACAGTCCTCAGACATGAAAAGGTGAAAAAGGGCACAATTTCATTCAATGGTCGAAACTTACACGGTATATATGCTCTTTCTATCTTTATAAAAAAAAAAAAAAAAAAATACACACAGAATTTGGTAACGAAGGCCTACTAACGCTCCTTACATGATCTATGTGGGTAGATTTTTTTGCCCTTCCCCAAATCCGTCCAAATTTGAGCAGTTGTGGCAGCATTAAGCCAAATTAAATCTGAGAAAAAAAAAAAAATACAGAGAACATACCCTCCGCATCGCTAACACAATAACATTTGATTTGATATGATTTGTAAGAAAAATTAATTTTAAACTTCAAATTAAATCCCACCGTATACACTATACACCCTCCATGTAGGCTTGCAAGTATAAGAGCTCAAAACAAAACCCCCAAAATCAGTTTGCTTGTCGAGATTTGAGATGGTGTGCCAGATTAGAAGTCCTACAAATCATAACGTGCAAACTGGATCATTAGAGAGAGAGAGAGAGAGAGTCTATTGTCTGTGACTCCACGAGTGCACAGTATATCGGTGGTGAGCTGGTCGCCATGACATAAAAGGGAAACGATGAGAGTAAGCGATAGGTATGAGGTAGGGCTATTTCGACATTGAAACTACTACAATCAAGTATAATACATGCCAGCAGGAGTTTACTCAACCTGGCCTTCACCAGCCTGTAGACACATTAAAACACCTGCCTGTCCATTACCTTGGGGATCAGATGGGGCGGCTATACCCATGTCCAATGCCCCGCCCAGACAACCCTACTCATTGGCCGCTGGCACATTAGGATGTGCATCACCATGTGAAGTGCACATCTGTAGCCTAGAGCAAGCTTTACCATTTGAAACTAGTCTTGCATTCGTTATCCATGCTGGGCTAGTGACAGCTTTCACTCCCTAACCTGCCCTCCTCGTATTGAACATCACAAACGACCATACATTTTCGTAATAAAATCAAAACGCCAACAACAACATATAGAAGATGGGGGGTGGGGGGGGAGGAGTCAGCTACATGTTAACTGCAATGAATTGCTTTTACTGCAAGTACACCCAGTATTGCAAATTCATGTTTGACAAGCACAACGAGATGACAAGAAAGGAAACAATGAAACCAAAACCTCTATTACTTCTTCTTTCCGGCTTTTCCTTCCTTCCGTCTAACGACTTCGTCGGCATATTTCACACCCTTACCTTTATATGGTTCTGGGGGTCTCCATCTCCTAACTGAAGCAGCAAACTGTCCAATTTCGGATTTGTCATATCCGCTGACCGTAATTCTGGTGTTGTCTTCCACCTTCACTTTTATGCCATCTGGAATTGCCATCCTAACTGGATGAGAGAACCCAAGATTTAGTACCAAGTCTTTTGCTTCTACCGTTGCACGATATCCAACGCCAATCAATTGAAGCTTCTTCTCGAAACCTTTAGATACTCCCACCACCATATTGTCGGTGAGTGTCCTAAGTAAATTATTTATTAAGAATCAAAAGATCAATTATGAGCAGTATGATGAAACAGGAGACACGCCAAATTCTCATTGATGGCTAATTTTTGTAAATCAAGGACTGGTCAGTATCAATAATTCGTCATATAGATAGTCTCATGGAGTGGGCAAGTCAACTGTCATGTGTGCATTACCTCTTATCAAGAAAAAAAAAAACTGTCATTTGTGCATTGAGTTGTGCAATTCATCTATTCGCTTCGCTTAGGACTGAAAACAAAATTGGTGATGCATTGATACACAAACAATCATGTCAGTTACCAGAAGACTTGAGTTATAATTGCCACACGATGTCCAAGGCGAACAGTTCATTCATTCAAGAAAAATATTATTAAAACTATCACTCATTCCCTCTATGAATGTCCATGTGAAATAGCTGACTGATAAAGGAGATGTAAACAAATAAAGGAGCATTTATTCAAGCCTGTGAAATAACCATAAGTTCAAATCTCCTCATACCATACCAGTATATGAAGCATTCCAATGGTGCTATTAAAAGCATTCCCACCCATTCCGTCCCTACTCATATCCTGGACCCCAATTTTGTTTTTAAACCGCTGTGTATGTGCTATTTTCCCCAGCTTTGTAATGTTTTCACATAAAAAAAATACCAGTATATGTTAACTTTCACCTCATAAATTTGTCAAAGTCCACATGCATTTGCTTTTTATCATTCTGTCAAATTCCACATGCATTAATTGCACCTATAGATGATTAGATGTTAAGAAATGGATTACAGTAGCTTTACAGTCAACAAGCCAGGACATTATTGATAGAATATGTCGGTTCCCAAGGAGAAGAGCTACACAAGCTCATGTCTATATGTGTGTGTGTACTTCTCTACCTATTACATTTTATGGCCAACTGCTTTAAATTAAAATATGGAGCTAAAACAGACAAGATGGGCACTTTCCACCTTGATAAACAACAGAAATTCAAGTTCCTAAACAATGAGATTAAAAAAGCTATGCACCGCATATAATCTATCAAAACAAGTGACTATCCACACAGGGGGAGAGAGAGAGCAATGACTAATGGTTTTCAGTTTTTCTTTTCTTTTCTTTTTATAGCAATGACGGTTCACACTTAATATGTCTAGCATCCTCTCTTCGAACACTAAACTTCTGTTCATTCCTAAAGTTTTCTAGAATTGTGTGATGATTTCCAAATTCTCAAGGCGAACATTACCCTGATCAAATACTCTCACTCCTAGCTAATATGAGTGCGCGCGTGCACGTTTCACTCCTTATAAGAAGATGCGACCAAAGAATCGAGCACAAGCACAAATTAATTGAAATGGGTACCATTACAATCACAATTTTTCTGGTCGGTAAAAAATATTTGTGATTTTCTTCACAACACCTTTTTATTAATTTGTTTCCATGCAAATTCTCTCTCCCACTCCTCTCTCGATGCAGTGAGAAAAGAGACACGAAGAATATTGAAATGGAAGCCAAGAAATAGAAAGGACAGTTATTTACCTGAAAAGCCCATGCATTTGGCTGGCCCTTCTAGTTTCCATCGCCTTTCTGACTCTTATAATGCCAGACTCCTCCCTCTCAAGCTTGACTTCTCGTGGATAGGTCTGTGAAAGTTCCCCTAAAGGACCCTTTACTTTTAAATCTTGACCTTCCAAAGTGAGCGTCACATTGGATGGCACTTGAATTGGTTGCTTTCCTATTCGGGATTCCTTACACACCACAGCTTTCCTCACGAAACCAACACGATTTACAGGAACACTAGAAACACAGGTTACATTTCTCTCGCCCAAAAATACAGACCTCAAATTGCTGAAACGTGGTAGGGAAGTTGTCTCACAATCTCAGAATATTCCATGCTTAAAATAATCAGTTTAACATCAAGTGAGATAATTATACTCCTACAGAAATCAGCTTCTTTTGGTCCAGAGTTAATACAGCTTCACCAAATACAAGGCTTGCTCATACACTAAACATAATTCTAGGTTTAGTTACTGATGAAATGTAGGAGGGAATGAATCTGAATTGAAATCTTTGAGTGATACCCAGGATAAAGCAATATCTCCATTCTGCTATGTTTAGGACTGCTACTGAGTGGTTGAGGAAAGTCCATCAATTACTTTTTCTTTTTGACAAGTAAAAACTCCATCAATTAATTTTGGAAACAAAACAGAAGAAACATAAGAATCGCAGTTCCCTTTACTGTTTCATACATTTTCTTAACGGGGAAAGGGAACCAGCTAGTAATTACACCACTGAATCATATTTCTTATTAGTTAACCACTGAACCCGGCCATACAATTCTATATTTCAAGATACATTTGAAGCAGCAGAAAATGCTGTTCTTAACTCTCAAGATCTTGATATGTCGTGCATAATTTACTTGTATCTCTTTCTAATGCCTAGTGTTTGCCTTGGTATTCTGTGTATACTTCTTGTGTACTTGGGAAATACATATTGTTTTCTATTAATAAAATTTTACTCTTACCTATAAAAAAAAAAAAAAAAAAAAAAAAAGATCTTGATAATTTTTGCAGAGGAACCGAGTTTTGGTACACAACGCATTTTGGAAAAGCAAAAAAGAAAAAAATCAAGAACCTCTGCAACTAGGGAAAGAGCAAAAGAAAGCAAGCACTAGTTGGGGCTACCATATGAAACAATATTTCATATGAAAAAAAGTTAAGAATTCAATTTTTGAAAGAATTTTTTTTTTTTATAAGTAAAATAAAATTCTTGAAAACAAGAAAATAGGCATAGTACACATGAAGTGTACAACAGAGAAAATTTTTAGAAGAAAATATTATTGTACCCTTCTCTATTTATAATAAAATTAGTAGAAAAGAAATGAAAGTCGACTGTAATGACCAATGCACATCAGAGGGTGCTGTGGTAGAACCTAGAACCTTGAAGAAGAAAACCCACTACAAGAAATCACGCCATAAGCAATTTAGAGCTACTGCAATTTAGAGCTACTGTTATTGCTTTTGAAAGGGGCATTTTTAACACTAGAACACAAATCGCAAAGGAATATGTCTCTAAAGAGTACCTTAATGACTCAGGTACCAATTTCCAATAACAACGAAGACCCATCTAAAACACCCAATATGAATTGACTATTAAGAACATAAACCAATTCGACGTTTTTTTTAGGTAGCTGAGACTTGTTACATGGTGATGAAGATTCTAAAATTCCCAAATTCAAGCCACCCAGAAGCCTAGGATGGCATTTGAGCGCACCAACAATTTTTTAGGTCCCAAAAAAACCACATTAAAGTAAATCCATGAATGAACTTGGTCAAAGAAAAATATAACATAGAAAGAGATATTTAGGGCTGGGTATAGGGTTTCTGACCTGGTTTGGAAAGTGGAGGTGAGCGAGGAAGCCATTGATAACAGCTTGTGAGCTTCAGAGGAAATAAAAGGCTATCTGAAATGGACAACGTTATATCCACAGCGAGGAGTCGGATATTGAAATGACTAAAATGCCATTATTTGGAGAGGAAAACCTCGAAGCTACCATTGATTCTAAGCCCAAATGAAAAGGGCCCGTTCCGACGTCCCGGAGACTAAAATTAGAAAAGAAAAAGAGGCCAGGCCCGCCCATAAGCCCGGTCAGGGGCCTACTCTAGAAATTGGTAAACGACTTGTAGTTTTGTAGCCCATACCTTCACAAGAATATTCAGAACAGTGCCAAATCTAAACGGGTGTGCCATCAAGAACTAATACTGTGGGATGTGATCTTTTTACGCAATCTGCGGTGCGTAATGACAGTTTAACCTTTGCTGACAACTTTTAATTGTTATCTGAAGAGAATTTGCAACATGAATGATGCTACTCATAATTTTTTTAATCACAAATCATTGAGGTTTTTTTTCTTTAATTCTGTAGGTGCTCGTAAGTATTTCAAACTTTAATCTTCATCTTATCATATTACGACCATCTATTCACTATTTCATTTTTTTAACGACATGGAAGGATTAGATTTGTGATAATAAATGAATGATAATATATAATTTATGAGAAAATCGCCTGTTATTTTTAACACGACTCGTGAATCTAATATGAATACAATGTAAAATTAGCGAGTTTGAATTTGATACAAATAGGTTCGGGTCAAAATGAGTTAATCGTTAAGATACTATTAATAAATGGTCAATCCACAATAATCCGTTTAAATTTTATTTCAAATTTATAATCTTATTATTGTTTGGTTTTAATGTTGATATTTATTAATATGCTTATATTTTTATTGTTGGGATGATAATTTTGGGCCTATAACCATATTTGTTATTGTTAGGTTTGTGATATTGGTTTTATTATCGGTTAAAATTTGAGAAATATTGATATTTTTAGATATTGTGGCTACTAATAAATATAAATTTTAAATTTTATGTGAAATTATGTTAATCAGATCAAATTGATTATGTGGATCAATTCAACCCATTTATATGAAATGGGTCGAAGTAAGTCATATTGTGTTGATAGATTTTTAATTAATAATTAAACGAGTCAAAATGGATTGTATCGTGTCAGCTGTTATTTAAATTGGTCTTGTTAGGATTTAAAAGTTTAAACTATTTAGCTTAATGAGTCACGCTCGGATTGACCCATATAATTGAATGTTCATAATTTGACAAGACACAAATACCATCTGTAGTACGAATTATCACCCCTAGTTATTGTCGCATCATTGTTTATTATCTTAGAAAAAACTCAAATTCTTTTTACCATGGTGCATATTAAAATAGTAAAATTTTGAATTGAAAATTGTTAACAACATACGTGTAATGTGGTATTAAATAGTTGGATATCTTTCCATTATTTCATCATTCTATTACGTGGCATTAAGTGATAGAAGATTATTTATTTTATCTAACTTGTGGATCAATCATTTAGTACCACATCATAAAATGTTAAGATGATAATGATAAAATTAATAATAAATCAAAATTTTCTTTGAAAAGAGTAATGATAATGTTTAAGACGTGTTCCACGAGCCACCAAAGCCCTCTACCTACAACAAATAAAGATGGAGGTCCGGTGTACCTGAGTCACCTCCGATACCTAAGTCAGTGATACATGAAATGAGTTACCACTAATATTATGGTTCAATGAGTAGTTACCTAAACCCATCACCTTCTTACTGTATATATATGTGTAATAGGTTATCAATAAGTACCAATGATGGTTATCCCGTTAGGTTTGATCATATTGTCGCCCTTATCACCTTATTCATTTGACGTAGTACTCATCCCAAAGATGTAGGGTTTATTCCAACTCTCTGGATTAACTATTCGTTCTGTTATATTTGGCGGTTACTGAATGGAGTCATATTGGCCTCTAAGATCTACTCAACGACCTCGTTCTCGCTATCTATTGGGCTGGGCTTCCAGATTGGGCCCGTTTCTTATGAAGGACTATAAAATTTCATCCAGTTATCCCGCTAATTCATTTTGTGTAGCGCAAGGGGAATTAAACGATTGACGGCGCTACCCTGCTTGTCGGTTAACCTTCCCACAACTTGGGATATAATGTCGCTAACAATCTGCTACACTATCCCCCACCTAGATATGTAATTGTCAATGCTCCTTTTGTTCTATTGTGCAGACGTGGTGGTTATTAAATGGATAACTGACTAACACCCTCTTTGGCTGGAAATCTAGCAAACACCCCGCTTGATGATTCATTTCCTTAGTAAACACTCCGCTTGACGATTCATATCCCTGAGGCCTTGGAGATCTCAAAAGCTATCTACTTTCACAATATACGTCTCCCAGATTCAGTGAATCCTCATTTCTGTTACATCATCAGATTGCATAATGATGCCGTTGACAGCCCCATTGATTTCTTTATTCGATCACGTAACCGACGCTAAACTATCCCTTCGTACTCAACTTTTCACAATTTTTCCCTCTTCATTCTTTTATATTCGCATCTTTTCGGGTTTTCCCTCTTCTTCCCCACTCTCTCGTCTTTCTTCTCATGGTATCACATATCTATTTTCCATTTTTATTTATGCACCTTATTCCTCCCTTTGAATCCAACTCGAATTATTGATAGACTACATTGTTGAATTAAATCCATCCTAGCTGCGTGAATATTTGTTCTTTGGCCGGGCTGCATTACTTTTGCTTTAAATTAGTAGTGTTAGGATATGTTTAGACACTTCTAGAATTATCAAAATTTTCAAAACTTTTTATAATTTCATCTATAAGTATTATTTTAAATACAAAACGTTTTTTAATTTTAAGTTTTTAACTTTTTCATCTAATTATTATTCAAACACAAAAATAAATATAACTTTTAACAAATTTTAAAACAAAACACAAAAATCAATACAATTTTACAAACTTCAAAATAAAAATAATATTAAAAAACTATATTCAATCAATTTTTTAATTTTTTAATTTAACTTTTTCTCTCTTCTTTCTTAAAATCTAATAAAATATTTTCATTCAAATTATTTTATTACTATTTATAAAATTTCAAGATACTCTAGGTATCCAAATTTACCCTTAATTTTTTAAATTCAAATTCTTTTACTCGGGCAACTATTGAATTAATTCCCACTACTCTCTTTGCTGACGTAGAAAAAAAAAAGAGTTGAGCCTTTGGACGAAAACTTTAGACATGGTTTGGATACAAAAAAATATTTCATCTCATCTCATCTTATTATTATAATTTTTTTTAAATTTTTATATAGATAATTCAACTTTTTCAAATATCAAAACAATAATAATATTAAAAAAATAATATTTTTAATAATATTTTATTCAACTTTTAATTTTTATCTAAATTTATTATCTAGACGACACCTTAATTAAAATATTGAGTAGTATCAATTTTACAAAAGTTAAAAAATTAATGTTTTTAACACAAAAACGTGAAAATCTATATATTAATTTTGTCTTATAACTTTTTCCTAATGTTTTTTAAAATCTAAAAAAAAAATATAATTTTTAAACCTAAGTGTACTTGACAAAACCATCATCACATTTCTTAATAATTTTAAAAGAGAAATATTTTAATCATAAGAAAATTATATAAAAATAAATTTATAAAATTATATTCATTATTTATTATATTTCGTATGAAAATTTAAAAAAATTATAATGATAATATGAGATGAGATGAAAGGGTTCTTGTATTCAAATGGACTTATTACGAATAATTATATTTAACATTTCCACACATTACGTACTATTTTTTTTTTAATAAATATGTGTTGTATGAATAATGAGTATAATAAATTAATTTGTTTACGAAGAATAAAATAAAATAAAAATTTAAATATATAAAATGTGTGGCGTTGTTAATTGTTATCCTAAGCTGCCAGCTCCACTGCTCCAGGAAGAAGTATGTGAAGAGCGGGCAATCCCTTTCGCATACCCTTTTGTACATGTTGTCCTCATTTTTTTGAAGTGTGGGATAAATTTCCACGACTAAAGCCAAATAAAATTCACGTATTTTCTTTCCTTTATTTCCTCCCATTAAACACATGTTTGGTCTTTTGTGTTCTGTTGTGGTGGCTTATTCTTTGCAAATCTAGTGGGATGAAATTCCTAGGTTTTAAGCCTTCCACTCTTCTTCTTCTTGTTTTTTATTTTGGTTTTTGCACTTGATGATTTTACCAGACCAAGAACTGGGTCGCTAACTGGTCACGAAGTATTTATCCGGTGTTCTTTAGTTTGTGGGTGGGACCGTGGGATACTCCGACTAATCAATTATCCATTGAATTCGTCTGAGCATTTATCCAATTGTACTTTTAACCCATATTTATCCAGGTTTTGAAGCCTGTGCAGCTTTAGTTTGGTAAAAGTCTTGAGCTTTTTTTTTTTTTTTTTGAACCTCTGGTGTGGTGAATTATTATTTTTTTTTTTGAAGAAATGGAACACTTCGGGTTTATGCCAGTGATAGTTTTGGTAGGGGTATTCCTTACCGGTTCTGTGTACTCCCAAAGTCCTGCTGTTGTGAACGTTGGTGCAATTTTTACTCAAAATTCGGTTATTGGTAGAGCAGCCAAGGTGGCGATGGAAGTAGCTGTCTCTGATGTCAATGCAGACCCAACAATTCTCAAAGGGACAAAGCTGAGGTTTATCACGGATGATGCAAATTGTAGTGTCTTCTTGGGGTCCGTTGGAGGTAGGATTGAATTTTAATCTTTATAATTAATTTGAAATATGATTGAGTTGGCTGTGTGATATAAGTAATGTAGAGCTCTTGACATGAATAACACTCTCGTTATGGTTCATAAAAATTCTAATAAGTTTATTTTTGTAAGTAATAGGGATTCTATTAAGTATCAGGATGATGCAAAGGTTATCTACTATTTGTTTAGAATTCCTTTTGGATGATTCCTTTTGCTCCATTACCTGAAGCGTGCAAAGCAAACTTTTCTGTTTTAATAACACTCTAAATTTGGAGTTGTATATTGAGTTTTTGCCAAGATTAACATACTGGTTTTCTTAGTCTACTAATATTTGAAACTCAATATTATCTCATTATAAATCTTCTTGTTTACTCCCACAGTCGGATAGGAGTGGGATGAGAGTGCATTGTATGACATTTTCCTATCTGAAATGGGAAACTCACCAATAGAAGACCTTCACGAGCTATTTACTGTCTGTCGTGTACCTGTGTACTCTGAAAACAACCCATCTCCTCCTCTCAGTAGTATTCTTGTTGTTCTTGCATTCTTCCTCACTGCATTGATCAGTCTATCAGGATCAACTTTGTTTGTTACATGGTAATATCCAGTGTTTCTCTGTATTCTGTTGAAAGATGATATTTCAAGTTCTAAACTCAAAAATGGAGTTCCTGCCACCTAAATCATCTTGATTGCACCCTTTTCTTTGGCAGCTTTTCAGTTACTTGAGAAAGGGGTAGTGGCGATAATTGGTCCACAGTCCTCTGCTATAGCTCATATGATTTCTGAGATTGCTAATGGTCTCCAAGTGCCTCTTGTTTCATATGCTGCCACTGATCCAACACTCTCTGCCCTCCAATTCCCATTCTTCCTTCGAACTACACAAAGCGATGCCTTCCAAATGGCTGCTATGGCTGACTTAATTGAATTTTATGGATGGAAAGAGGTCATTGCCATATTTGTGGATGATGACTATGGGAGAAATGGGATATCTGCTTTAGATGACGAACTTCACAAGAGGGCTTTGAAGATTGCTCAGAAGTTGCCTTTGGCTATACAGTTTGATCTAAACAACATCACTGATATGCTTAATAAATCTAGATTGCTTGGTCCTCGTGTTTATGTTGTTCATGTTGGTCCTGACCCCAAACTGAGATTATTCACCATAGCTCAAAAACTCCAAATGATGACCAGCAACTATGTATGGCTTGCGACAGATTGGCTTTCTGCTACCTTAGATTCATTCTCTCCAATGACTGAATCTTCACTCCATATACTCCAAGGGGTAGTTGGGCTTCGTCAACATACTCCAGAGTCCATCCGAAAGAGAGCTTTTGTGTCTCGATGGGGAAAAATGCTAGATGAGGGTTTAGCAAGTTCTGAGCTAAATACTTATGGACTCAATGCTTATGACACAGTATGGGCAGTTGCATATTCAATCGATAATTTTGTAAAAGAACACAGAAATATCACATTCTCTTTTAACGATAAGTTACTCAAAATGAACCCGAGTAAAATTCAGCTGAACAAGCTCAAAGTCTTTGATGGTGGATCTATTCTGCTGGAGAAATTATTGGAGACAAGCTTCACTGGTTTAAGTGGTCAAGTACAATTTAACCAAGATCGGAACATTGTAAGTGGTGGTTATGATGTTATTAATATTGACCAGATGACAGTTCGTAAGGTCGGTTATTGGTCTAATTCCTCAGGTTTTTCAGTTTTACCCCCAGAAAATATTAAAAGTGAAGAAAACAGTTCTTCCCACTTGCATCAGAAGCTTAACATGGTTACTTGGCCTGGTGGAAGTATGGAAAGGCCACGTGGTTGGGAAATTGCAGATAATGAGAGACCGTTGAGGATCGGAGTGCCAAACAGAGCAAGTTTTGTTGAATTTGCTACTAAACTGCACAACAACCAAAGCATGCAAGGATACTGCATTGATTTATTCATTGAAGCACAGAAATTAGTCCCATACGACGTTCCGTACAGATTTGAGCCTTTTGGGGATGGTCACTCCAATCCCAATTACAACGATCTTGTAAAGATGGTTGCAGATGAGGTGAGTAAAACATATAGTTCTAAAGCATTAAGAAGAAAACAAATATAAATCTAACCATGTTTTGTTGGGTAACGATGACCTACAAATACATTGTAAACATTCTCATGCATGAGTTACCTTACACAGGCTTGCCTAGAAGATCTTAATTGGCAATTGCTAAGTGTGTGTAACGAATACAAATTGATGACATTAAACATGTCTTTTATACCTTGCAAAAGAGAGGAGGCAAGTATGCACAGTTACATGCTTACGATAATCATTTTCTGTTAGCTGTGTTGTGGGTGAGATACACAAGTATGTGGATCTCACTCTAAACTTGAGTTTTATGTGGGTTGCATCTATTAGCAGATTGAAATTTGTTAGACATGCCTTGTTCGTTACTGAACCTTTGGTGTCAGGTGTTTGATGCTGCTGTCGGGGACATTGCAATTGTGACAAACAGGACAAAGATTGTGGACTTTTCGCAGCCATATGCTACTACTGGTCTTGTCATAGTGGCTCCAGTCCGCAATTCAAAATCAAGTGCTTGGGTGTTTCTTAAACCATTTACAGTGGAGATGTGGTGTGTAACCGGAGCTTCTTTCGTAATGATTGCAGTAGTTATTTGGATTCTTGAGCATCGAGTCAACAATGATTTCCGGGGCCCTCCTAAGAGGCAGCTTGTTACAATGTTTCTGTAAGCCTTTTTAAGATTGAGATGAATTACATTACAGCTTATTATACATATTATATTTTGGATGTGTGGTACTAGCATACCATTGTTATTGTTATTCTTGGTTTTAGTTGACAATGTGATATTGCATTACATTAAGACAATAGGCACCTTAATACCTAAGTAGTAGTGTCTAACCTCATTCAATTGTTTTATGTTTCAGGTTCAGCTTCTCGACATTGTTTAAGACAAATCGTAAGGAAGCTGTTGGAATCTTCAACCTATTAGTTTATATACTTTTCTTCTTTTGTAAAGCCATATGTCTATCATTAAGAATGGTGGTGGCTTAATGGCACCTTTGTGCTTGGTATATATTGTTAAATCCTATAGTTGGAATGCCTACCCAGTTGTGTGAATTAACAATCTGCTTTTATTGTGAATTATGCAATATAGATTACTTACTAAAGAGTGAATCATGTCAACTTGTGCAGTTTCATATGAAATAAATCTGTGATATTCTTAGCAAAGATCTAAACTTATTAATGGTGCTCTTTAATGTTGCATACTCTTGAATAACATGGTAAAAACTTCCATCGGATAAAAAGCTCTTATATGTTTATTCTATTGCCACTTCGATTATGGTTCTAAAAGTTGGAAATTTTTTTAGACATGGCATTATATTTGTATGTGATAAGCTTTTACTATGTATTAAAAACAGAGGAAACTACAGTTAGCCCACTTGGACGGATGGTGATGGTGGTTTGGCTATTCCTATTAATGGTGGTCACAGCAAGTTATACAGCAAGCTTAACTTCAATTCTCACAGTTCAGCAGCTTTCATCACCCATCACGGGAATTGATAGCCTGGTTTCGAGTAACTGGCCTATCGGGTATCAAGAAGGTTCCTTTACTTATAGCTATCTGACAGACAGTCTTTACATACCTAGGTCAAGACTCATTTCTCTGGGCTCCCCAGAAGCGTATGAGAGAGCACTACGACTTGGGCCAACTGATGGAGGGGTAGCAGCTATTATAGATGAGCTTACATATGTGGAGTTATTTCTGTCAAAGCAAACTGCATTTGGGATTATTGGGCAACCTTTTACCAGGAGTGGATGGGGATTTGTGAGTAGAGTTTACCCGCAATCAAATGCACGCACACATCTGCACACAGTTGCATACACATATCTGTGCATGGCACATTCTTGATATGTACATGTTTTTATTTTTGCCCTTTTATTCGTTGTAATGACACATACTACATTATCTTGTCAACATCTTTTCTTTCTTTCTTTCTTTCCATCATGGATGTGCAAGCTTTAACATCCCAATGTTATCATGATCTTTACCTGGGTTGTCTCATTTACTTTGTTCACTGCCATAAACTAGGCTTTCAGGAGAGATTCCCCACTTGCTGTTGACATGTCTACGGCAATCTTGAAACTTTCTGAGAATGGAGAGCTTCAGAAACTCCGTGAGAAGTGGTTCTGTAAGATGGGTTGTCCAGGAGAGAGGAAAAGGAATGCTGAGCCTAACCAACTCCACTTGATCAGCTTTTGGGGTCTATATTTGTTATGTGGTATCTTCACTCTTGGTGCCTTTGTGGTGTTCCTGCTACTCACGGTTTGCGAATTCATGCGTTACAAAAAACTGCAGGAGTCTTCTCCTTCATCCTCAATTCCATCAAAGGCTCACTGTTCTCAGGTCATTTACAGCTTTTTTGGCTTCATTGATCAGAAGAAAGAAGCTATCAAGAAAATGTCTACGCAGCCTGTCAATTCTTAAGGTCAGATTTAGCGAATTGATATGTAAATATATGCCATGGGAGGGCTACTTAAAGGGCTATAACCTCTTTTTTTTTTCAGAACACGTTGAACAAGATGTAGTTTTTGTAGTGGATTCAGTTGCCACGGTATAGCAACACTTCATAGCGATGTACATATCACTTTTCCCTTGTATGGCAATAAACAAACTTGGCAGTGCTTTACTGAATGCCTAAAAATGGCACTTTTTACAGTGTCGGTTCAGTTGATTCTTTTGTTGTGACATATTGCTGAGAAAGCTGGGCTCTTGATTTTGCTATTTGTTGGTTGCATCATCTTCTTCTTCTGCTAAATACACGAGTTCACTTTCTGAAAAATGTCTAGCCTAGAGCACAAAGGTTTAAATGCGCACCAAAACTGTGGCACATGTTGTTCAGAGGATTCTTTGGGTCTAAAAAAGCTCAAAGATTTAACAATAACAGCCAGATAGATGATTTGATGCTCTTTTACTTACAAGTGATCATTACATTAACATTGTAATTGAAAACATTCTACCAAACTTTTGATGTTTGGTGACTTCAGTAGTTCTTCCAGAATGTAAGCTTCACTCCGTCCCGCCCTACTGTCCTCTGGACTGCACACTGCACAGTCCCACTTGCCTGAGCATTGACTTCTCGTAAAACCATTCTGGCCGCATGAGGGAATGAACCAACATTCAATTTAGGGCCCACCCTTCTCACCCCCAATTCAGATCTCTTTAACGTTCTTACCTAACTCTTTGGAAAATCAAGTGTGCATTTTAAATATGCGTACCAGTGCAATTGAGTTTTTTTATTTTTTAAATATATTTAATCATTAAAAATAAAAAATATAAATTCATTAATAGTCATTTTTTTAATCATTAAAAAAAAAATATATGAGTGAACATATTTAATGGACATATTTGAGAGTCATAGTATCATTTTCCTTCAAATAAGCGGAAGACGGACACAAAAAGTTAGTTCCACAGTATTTATAGCTATTTAATATTTTTTTTTGACAATATGAAAAGCTCAATAAATATTTTAATAATATTTTATTTAATTTTTATAAGATATATTTTATATTTTTCACTTGGCTATATTTGTATATAAAGATGGTTTCAACTCATATCATTTAATTATTATAATTTTTATAAATTTTCATATAAAATACAGTAAACAATTTAACTTTTTAACTTTTTAAAATTTTAAAACAATAATAATATTAAAAAATAATATTTTATTCAATTTTTAATTTTCATCTCAACTCATCTAATTTAAACTTATCATCCAAACCTCACGCCTTCAATCCAAATTCGTTTCGCTCTTGAGAAAGTAATATGTTGAACTATTGTAACTACTACTGGCCCTCCATGCAAGAGTAAGAACTTCACACTCTAATAATTGAATTTGAATTGTCATTTTCTTATGTCATTTCGTTGCCCCAGCTGTGGACTTTCGAGTTCAAACGGTTCTATTTACTTTAGAATAATGCTACATATAATTGTGGAGTGCGTAAACGTCGTACAATCATTTTAAAAAAGAATGAGATCTATTATTTAAAAATTAATTTATTTTCTTGTGAGTTTCATATTTATTTACTTTTTCAAAATGATTGTACGACGCTTACATACTCACGACGGCAAGTATCATTTCTCGAAAGAGTAGTGAAGCAGCCGATGTGAACGGCACGCATCACACGTTCGTGCTTGCCTTGCGTCATACATACATTATTCCCATAACAACGTGGAAGGAGTCTGGCTTTGGATTGGATGGTGACTCGAACCAATTTTCTTTCCTGCTTATTGAATAAAGTAATGTCAGTACACGTCTCATCAAGAAAAAGTCATTTTTTTGAATGGATCCATTCTTTTTTAAAATATTTGTACGATGCTTGTACAGTATATATTATTTTTAATTTATTGGATACAGTTTTAAACTTTAGGGTGTATAAGTTTCACGCAATTTTTTTAAAAAAAAATAAGATTCACTTTTAAAAAAAGAGTAATTCTATATACAACCATAAAGTATACAACCGTCGCGTAATTATTTTAAGAAAAAGTAGAGTCTATTATTAAAAAAATAATTTTTTTCATATGGGTCATATGTTTTATTCACTTTTTTCAAAACGATTACGCGGCGGTTGCATAATTCACGGTTGTAAATATATTTTCTCTTAAAAAAATAATTTTTTTTTCACGTGAGTCACAAATTTACATATTTGTTTTTAAAGAAAGTGAGCACGACTTGCACATCCTAAAATTAAAAATATTATTTCTCTTAGTTATTAAAAAAAAAACAAATATTTATATCAAACATTGAACTCAATATTTAAGAGATAAGAATAACGTCTAGAACTTACAAAAAAGAGAAAAAAAAAAAGAAAAAAAGAAGAAGAAGAAAGGAACAAGTAATGAAGACACATTCTCTGCTAATATCTTTCTCATTTTCCATTTATCTTTGGAGGGAATGTAGAGCCATGCATGGCCTCTAATTCGTAGTTAGATATGCTTTCCCTTTCACTTTCACTTTCCCTTCAGGTATTGATGCAATTTGATTTATTTAAAGATGCTTTGGCTGTGGTTTCTTTATGTCAATTTCAGTAAATTTACTGTAAAACAACTCAACAACCCTTGCCTTGCATCTTTTATATCCTATCTACTTCTTTAATGGAACATCTTTACTTTTTGTTTTTTGTTTTTTTGTTTTTTAATTTATCATGCCCTATTTCAAACCAATTTCTTGTATTTTCGGCTGAGGCTGCTTTATTGCACAATCTTTTTGTTAGCAATTTTCACACCATTTTTTAGTATTTCATTCTAAATTAATCAAATGATAACGTGCTTAAGTCCATATCCTTGAGCATTTTAATTATTTTATGTGTATATGATCCAATTCAAAAATTTTATGTACAGTCACTTTTACGTATTATTTTAGGTACTCTATTGATATGATTGAGTGTGTATTACAAAAAATTAAAACAGTCAATTATATTAATAAAATACATAATATATATAAAAATAACTGTATATAATATTATTCAAAATATCTTATATTTTTTTGTTTCAAAAGACCGCCCATGTGTTTCACACCTAAACTATCACTCAATCATCGGGACCCACTTTTCACATGTGGACCCACTCCAACTATATTATTAGTCTTTTTATTAGAAGAGAAATTTTATTTGAAATCTTCATTTGGGGATTGTATGTGCAAGCTCTTCATTAAATGAAAAAAATTATCATTTTGATAAGGATATTATTGTAATTTTAAAAAATTTTAAAGATAAAACTAACTAGACTTGCAATACAGTCCTCAAATAAGGACTGTACGTAGTAGGGGTGGGCTCCGACTCCGACGGAGTCGGAGTTGTCATTTCCGACCTCCGACTCCGACAAAAGTCGGAGCCAAAGTTCCCCTCCGACTCCGACTCCGAACGTAGTCGGAGTCCGATTCCGATCGGATGTCGGAGCTCCGACCTCCGATCGGAACTCCGACTGGAGTTCGGAGGGAGTTCCGAACGGAGGTCGGAGCTCCGACCTCCGTTCGGAGTTCCGAACTCAATTTCAGATTTTTTTATTATTATTATTATTTAAATTTTGTTGTTCAATTTCGTTTCAGATAGTGGGCAACATATATTTTTTTTTTAAAAAGTGAACCATCTACAAATATTTGGTTTATTCAAGAGTTTTCAATAATTTAAATATTCGTTCTGATTTTGTTACTGAATTTTGATTATATATTTAATTTGTTTTATCTCCGCCTGAAATTTAGAAAAGAATGATGGTAAGAATGATGGTACGAATTTGTATCACCTGATTAATTTCAGTTGGATAATAAATTATAAACTTTTGAGAGAGGATGGATAAGTACTAATAGAAATTATAGAATAAAGAGTACTTATCCCACGTCTTTGCTCGGGATATAAGTACATAAATATAACTATATAAATAGTTTAAAAAGTAAATAACATGTATGATGCAGCCATAAGTTATAACAGTCTCATTTATAACGTAATAACAATATGACTCAGTCTTGAAATATAACTACATAAAAATTAAACACGGGTTTCACTCAAACCCCAATGTTTCATTGGTCACGCCTGAAATGAAGATAGAAAGTAGCAATCAATAGACGAAAAAAAATTGATAATAAAAAATTATATAAGGTAAAAGAATAATTTGATTCTTACCAAGAAATGTGGTTCTCTCAACTCCATCACAACTCTCAAGTAGCGTCCGTTCCAAACTCTCAATCATCGGTAATTATGTTAGGGTTCACAATTAGATCTATAAAATCATAAAAAGTAGAAGTTAGAAACATTAAAAATAATTAAACCATCATTTAAAAGCATATAAACTTACCCGATTCTAGCCTATAGCTCTCGGCATCAATGCCAACGGTATCTAGTCCAAGGGGCGTTTCACTAATCCAATTCTGTGTGCAAACGAGGGCCTCCACGGTTGACGGTGACAATGAACTGCGATAAGCATCCAACACCCGACCTCCAGTGCTAAATGCCGACTCTGAGGCAACCGTAGTGACAGGAATGGCTAGCACATCTCGGGCCACACGGGAAAGGACTGGATATTTGGTGGAATTAACTTTCCACCAAGTTAATAACTGAAATACATCACTAGGTGCCTCGACAGCTTCCATAAAATATCGTTCAACCTCAGATGTACAATGCATAATATTCCTTGTTGACATGAGTTGATGATACTGCCGTATAACACGATTGCCTCTAACCCCTACAGATGGCTCAGTATCACCTGAGGGAACTGTCGATCCTGTCGGCCTCGAATGTGAGGAGCTACCAACTGCGGATGAAGGCTGAGCACTAGTACTGTAGTGATGATATAAGTCATCAACATCATTTTTTAGCAATCTAATAAACTCTCCAGCCTTCACTGCCCCGAGGACGGAATTTACCCAAAATTCTAGAACGGCCAACTTAACTCGGGGGTCAAGGATCACAGCCACAAATAGCAATCTATTTATCTTCTCAATATTCCCCCAATATTTATCATATTTGATCTTCATCCTCGTAGCCATATCAGATAACAATCCAGCAGAGTCAGTACAACTATTTTCCAACTGGAAGTGAAGCTCCGAGAGCTCACTGAAAAATGAGTTCGCAGTCGTATATTTGGATCCAGATAGTCGCATGGTTATCTCATAAAAAGTTCTTAAAAATTCAACAAAATAACTCACACTGGTCCAATCATGTGCGTCTGGCGCACCGAGCCCCTGTCCTGCTGGCTCCAACAAAGCATACCTCAGGCCCCCATCCTCGACCTCCATCCGCTCGAATGCTTTTTGGTACTTCTGTGCCACATCCAACATCATGTATGTAGAATTCCATCGAGTCGGAACGTCCAAGCACAACATACTAGAACATTCAATCTTCAAATCTTTTGCTATTGCCTTAAACTTGGCAAGCCTTTGAGGGGAACCCCTCACATATCGTACAATGTTGCGGACTCGAGCAGAATCCATACAGAGAGTTTCGCTCGATGAGCGCTCGACGTAGCGCTCGACGTAGCGCTCGAGCAGAACTCTTCTAGAGAGGTTCGCTCGATGAGCGCTCGACGTAGCGCTCGAGCAGAACTCTTCCAGAGAGGTTCGCTCGATGAGCGCTCAACTTAACGCTCGAGCAGAACTCTTCCAGAGAGGTTCGCTTGACTTCCGCTCGACATATCGCTCGAGCAATGTTCAATACAACGTGCGCTCGACTTGCGCTCGACACCTCGCTCGAGCGCAAGTCTTCAAAACAGTGTAAAATTCATGTTTTTGAGCGCCGTGTTGGGGACTATATTGAATATTCAA
The DNA here is from genome assembly GCA_022457165.1 of Juglans mandshurica. Taxonomy (NCBI): domain Eukaryota; kingdom Viridiplantae; phylum Streptophyta; class Magnoliopsida; order Fagales; family Juglandaceae; genus Juglans; species Juglans mandshurica. The sequence continues at coordinate 25,867,057 of CM039620.1, read as the reverse complement.
TACACAAGAATCACAAGAATCACAACTGCTGGCTCCAATTCACAAGAGACGTGCTTGAATTAAATTTAGGGCTCATAAATTTAGGGCTCACCGTAGGTGGAAGCTGAACAGAGGGACGGCGGCAGGGAGGAGCACCGACGAACGGTGTTCTGAAGAACGCGAGACAGAGGGTTCACTGGTGACTGGTTCATGCACTGGGACGGGAGACGCGAGAGAGAACACCGTGGAAGAAGAACTGAAGAAGTGAAGAAGGAAGAAGAAGAAGTGAAAATGAAGAATAAGTGAAGAAGGAAGGAGAAGAAGAAGTCGTTCTGGAGGAACGACCGAACGACACCGTTCCATATTAAGTGGAACGGTGTCGTTCAATAAATTTTTTTTTTAAACCCAGTTCCAAAACGACGTCGTTTTGGAGCTGGGTTTAAAAAAAAAATTCGGAGTCGGAGTTCGGAGCTCCTTTGCTCCGACTCCGACTCCGAAAATTATTCGGAGCTACTCCGAATTCCGACTCTGAATTCCGACAACTCCGACTCCGTCGGAGTCGGCATCGGAGCGGAGGTCGAACGGAGTCGGAATTCTCAAAATTCTGTACACCCCTAGTACGTAGCATTGCTCTTGTTAGAATCCCTTAATTTATTGACCATATCTGATGACGTGGGCTGGCCATTCATCACATGTTTTCCATCTGTTGTAACTGACATGGATTGATAACAGCCAAAGACGAATTTTAATAATAATATAATATAGTAAAATAGCCAAAGAAGTGTGAGCTTAATATGTTAAACAAAAAAGATTTAAGCCCACCTTTTATCTTGGAAGCGACACATATAATATAATAGAGAGAGAGAGAGAGACAGAGATTCTTTACTTGAGTTTGACTGTTAAGCGCTTTGGGGCTGTCTTTGCGTCTTTGGTAAGTGGAGCTATGGACTATTTTGCGTCTTCGGTGACTATACGCATGTACATGGACTCCAAATCTTCAAAGCTATATCCAAGTTTGGAGTTCAGGTAATCTGGAACTGTAATCTTCCCCCAAAATCTCTGTTAACTTTTTTTTATTCATGCATGTGAGTTCCCAGAACACTCAAATGTCCTCTCTCAAATTTGTTCGTATAATTTTTATACTCGCTTTGAGTTTTTTATTTTTATATTTTTGGTTCCGGCGATGATCGTACACAAGTGGATATATAATATATATGCAGTTTTGATTCTTTAATTTTATCTTCCTCTTGTGTATATTATAATATAAATATATAGGCAGTTTTGAATATACCGATGTTAAATTTTGTTCTTGTGGTACTCGAGTCCTTGTTTCCTATGTCCTATGTGGGTGTTAATTTTTAGTATCCAAGTTGATCTAGCCTGGATTTTAATTCCATATTATAGTCTTTTTATCTGTTAGCTGGCTCTGAATCTTAAGATTCCATCTTCTCGTTGGTTTTGAGAGCTGAGACATTTTTTTGGAAATTTGTTGGTGGGAATGGAAAACATAGATCAACTTCTTGATTTTATTTCTTCAAAACACAGTCACCATTGGCTTTCTGTGGGGTTTTTATTCATGCTGACATTGTTAACAGGTGCTTATCATCTTGAACTAATGCTGGCTTCTATCGATTTTCCAAGTCTTGATGCATGATATCCTCTTCATGATGAGAGATATTCTCTTGCAGTTGAATGTAGCCAGGATCACGGTGCTGCGTAATCTTCTCCAGTAGTGCTGTCAGGCCTGTGCGAAAAAGAACCAGTCTATTATTTGCAGGCTTTATTACATTTCTGGAGCACCTCCTGATTTCTAGGCTGGCCTGAGCGTATTGTCATGAAAAGAACACAACTTTTCTTGATTTTTTGTGTGTGGCTGCCAATGAGTGTCATTGGCAGGTCTGAGAATGCCTGTAGTGTTTCTTCTTCGAAACCAAGTGCCGTGAATATTGGAGCTCTGTTTACTGTGAAATCGGTTATTGGAAGGTCGGCCAAACCAGCAATTTTGGCTGCAATCGATGATGTCAATTCTGATTCGAGCGTCCTTCCTGAAATAAAACTGAACGTCATATTACGGGATACGAATTGCAGCGGATTTCTTGGAACTATGGAAGGTACCTCCAGAAGCTATCAATATTTACAAGTAGATATAGTACTTTCTTTTCTTAGGCTGCCCCGTGGGATATTTTATCGTAATTTTGATCATTGAAATAATAAATTTAGAGGGTAACTTTTATCGTCTGAATTTTTGGGTCTCCATTTATGAACTCAATTGACATTTTCGAGTTCGTTTAGTGGTCTATATTCGAGTTCATTGAAATTGCATCATGTGCCGCGATGGCCACCTTGATTTCAACTTCCATTTGATTGCCATCCATTGCCATGGTCTATAATGTTGGGCTGTGTATGCTATGATATTGAATATAACAACTTTTTCAATTCAAATTATGTATTTCATAGTCTGGAAGCTTAACTGTTGCACCTCTTTTACTTACAATTAATCGAGCACTCAGGTGATGCCTGGCTAACTGTTCAGTAATCTAAACATGGCATTCTTTGATTACCAATGTAATAAAATTGAGTATGTATGAAAGAAGACAAAAAGTTATATGGGAAAGAAGTGGAAGTGTCTTGGACCTTTAAAATTTCGAATTGCTTAATATTTATTGACATGACCCTTAAATTACTTTAATTAAACTACCAAATTTATTGCATTTAACATAAGAATGGATAGGGTGGCTTCACAAGGGCAAAGTTCTTGCTTGGAAAATTATATATGTTATAGATGCTACAGAACATAAGATTTATTATGAGTTGTAGTTATACCAATCAAACCTTCGGGAAGGAGAAGTCACACGATATCTAACATAATCTCAACCCCCTTCTCCCATCTTATAACCTGTGAATTGTATATGAGCTAAGGGTAAAAGTACTGCAGTTGTCGTCATCTTTTTTTTTTTTTTTTTTTTTTTCTGTTTTAGTTAGTTCCGTTGTAAAGACCTTTCCACTTGATGGTATTATGGCTCTGGCTCTTTTCTAATTTTATGGCCATCAAATCTATGGTAGTGCCACCACTTAAGATCTGGCTGGAGGGTTGTTGTTATAGTTCCAATGTGAGATAGTGCAGATTGGAAGTTAATCCATTTAATAGAGTCATCAAAAGTGGGACAATATTTGAAGTTAAACCTGTTGTCAGAATTTAACAACCATTTGTGGTTCTCAGCAGCTTTGTGAAATCGAGTCTTGCTAAGCTGAGAATTACATAGATAAGTATGCTAACTCCTTTTTTGTGTCTTTGTCATGAAGATGGGGACAAAGGTTACAAAAATTTGACAGGGTTGTCATTAATAATGTAGCTTTGCAGCTCATGGAAGAGGATGTTGTTGCTGCAATCGGACCACAGTCCTCTGGTATAGCTCATGTCATATCCCACGTCGTTGATGAACTCCATGTGCCACTTCTATCTTTTGCAGCAACAGACCCCACTCTAGCTGCACTTCAATACCCATATTTTGTCCGTACTACGCAGAGTGATTATTTCCAAATGTATGCAATTGCTGATTTGGTTGAATATTATGGATGGAGGGAGGTTGTTGCTATCTTCGTAGATGATGATTATGGCAGAGGTGGAATTTCTGTATTGGGTGATGCCCTGGCAAAGAAACGTGCCAAGATCTCTTACAAAGCTGCCTTTACTCCTCATGCCCCCAAAAGTGCAATTAATGACTTGCTTGTTGGAGTAAACCTCATGGAGTCTCGGGTGTATGTCGTGCACGTAAATCCTGACTCTGGTTTGACAGTTTTCTCAGTTGCTAAATCTCTTGGGATGATGAGTGGTGGCTATGTTTGGATTGCAACAGATTGGCTTCCTTCCCTCCTAGATTCATCAGCAACAGCTGATCCTGACACAATGAATCTCCTACAAGGGGTCATTGCTCTTCGTCATCACACCCCAGATAGTGATCTCAAAAAACGTTTAATGTCTAGGTTGAACAACCTAAAAAATAAAGATATTGCAAACTTCAATTCTTATGCACTCTATGCATATGATTCTGTTTGGTTAGCAGCACACGCTCTTGATGCTTACTTGAAAGAAGGTGGAAACATATCGTTCTCTAATGACCCAACATTGCATGACTCAAATGGAAGCACACTGCGCTTAGCATCCCTCCGAACTTTTGATGGAGGCCAACAATTTCTCCAGACAATTCTAAGTATGAACTTTACAGGTGTAAGCGGTCAGATACAATTTGATCCAGACAAAAATTTAGTTCATCCAGCATATGATGTTCTGAACATTGGGGGGACTGGGTTTCGTAAGATTGGCTATTGGTCAAATTATTCTCATCTCTCAATCATTTCTCCAGAAATCTTATATACTAGGCCTCCCAATACTTCAATTGCCAGTCAACATGTGTACAGTGTAATATGGCCTGGTGAAACTACAGCAACACCCCGGGGATGGGTATTCCCAAACAATGGTAAGCCACTGCGGATAGGAGTGCCAAACCGAGTAAGTTACAAACAATTTGTGGCCAAAGACAATGGTCCTCCAGGAGTCAGAGGTTTCTGTATTGATGTCTTTGAAGCTGCCATAAACTTGTTGCCTTATCCTGTACCACGCTCGTATATGCTATATGGAAATGGAAAAAGAAATCCTGTTTACAATAATCTTGTGGACGCGGTTGCAGCAGATGTGAGTATTCGGCCTTTATTTGCAACTTTAATCTTTTGATAAATTTTCTGAAAAAGTTATGTTTGGTTTGCTTAAGAATGGAACATGCTATAAAATGGATTGCAAGTTGTTTGCATGTACTCTTCTCATTACTCCTTTCGAGGGCTTTCTAATTAGATTATCTAATATATTGATGGGATGCAGTATTTGAATCATTATAGCTATTTCGAACACTGCATCTGTTAGGAAATTTGATGATGTGGAAAAAAAATCATTATAGCTATTTCGACATACTTACTTCCTACTTCAGATATTTGATGCAGCTGTTGGGGACATTACAATTGTTACAAATAGAACCAAAATTGTGGATTTCACACAGCCTTACATAGAATCAGGACTTGTTGTTGTTGCTCTCGTCAAAGAGAAGAAGTCAAGTCCTTGGGCTTTCCTCAAGCCATTTAATGCTCTAATGTGGTGTGTCACTGGTGCCTTCTTTCTTTTGGTTGGAGCTGTTGTTTGGATTCTCGAGCACCGCATTAATCATGAGTTCCGTGGTCCACCAAGCCAACAACTTGTAACAATTTTTTGGTCAGTATATTTTAATTCATTGAATGCCATTTTGATTTGTTGCGAGAATTTATAGCCATCTAATCAATTGCGATATATAATTTTGAAAGTAAGGAGCTTTACTCTTGTTAGCCACATCAACCACTTCCCCATTATGTTATTCAAGGCAGGGGGAAATTACATTTTTCACCCACCAGTTGCTGCTTATTTTTTAGTTTGCACCTTATACTACCAAATATTTTAATCTTCACCCTAAACTACCTATATTTTTTAAGTTTCACCCTCGGTTGTGATCCTATTTTTGATCCCTGGATAATAGGATATCGAAAGAGATCTGTAAATGCTAAAGTATACTGCTGGATCTTGGTATGGGTCTAATAGTCATAGGTTGATATGCTGTTAACTCTTTTACTATTAAGATGAATGAAGAATTAGTCCCATGACACTATTAACTGTCAAATCCAAATGGAGTGTGCAAAGTGAAACCTATCAATAGATTCGGGTGCAAATTGAAACTTTTTATAATTTAGGGTATAAATGTAAGAAATAAGTGAGAGTTTGTGGTTGGAAATCCAATTTTCTCTAAATGAAAATTTAAATGATATATTTTACAAGTCTAAGTTATTAAATGAAAAATAATAGATCTAGTAATGTTAGTACTTTTTGGTTTTCTCAACTTATTTCTTTTAAGTTTTGTATCTAACAGATTTATAAAGGTTATTGAATTTAAGAGGAAGTTAAAGAGCCTATAAGTTATGACTCTCCACGGCCAGAGTTATTTTAACACATCATATAAAGAACTCTTGGTCCCTTTCTTCACTCGATCACAGCTTATCAGGTTTCCCATTAGTAACAAAGAAACAAAGGAGAGTAAGGGAGGATGAGATCAAGGTACTCAACCTAATTTTGGAGATTAAGGTGTTAATATTAATACTCTTCTTAAGATTCTATTTACTATATAATTCAAAGTATGCTACCTTAGTTATCATATACTGTTTTCAATTAATAAATTTAATTATTTCTATGTATCTTGTAGGCCAATGACTAGTTTGTATAAAGCTACGGAATATTGTCAAAGCCCTTAGGAATGGACTTGATTATTGCCTAGGTGTCAGTCATATTACTTGGGTACTCATGAGATCTAACATATAATATACTTGCCTTAATATCTTGACAATAACATATGCCTACTACTGTATGGGAGAAAAAAAAATCATGAGGTCAATTATTGGTTTGCTACTTTGAAGTATGCTAGTAGACCATGATGAAATTGATTACATCAATTCTACCTTTCTCAAATAAAAAAATCTGAATTTAGATGTATGCTAATGGTTCTGCCTTGTTCCAAATGCTATTAGCTCTTCTTTTGTGTGCTTTGTTTCAATACATATTTGAGTATTTTACTGAAATCACTTCTGGCCTGGCAGGTTCAGTTTCTCAACAATGTTTTTCTCACACCGTATGTATTTCATGCCCAATCTCTTGCACTTTTGACATTTGGACTATGACATAATCTTTCTAGTGTTGATTGGAAGTCCATTTTTGAAACTTCTAACATCTTTTGCTGCTTGGATCTGGCGCAGGAGAGAACACAGTGAGCACACTGGGTCGAATGGTGCTGATTATATGGTTATTTGTAGTATTAATTATAAATTCAAGCTACACTGCTAGTTTGACATCAATCCTCACAGTGCAGCAGTTAACATCACGGATAGAAGGGATGGACACCTTGATGTCTAGTAGTGAACCAATTGGAATTCAAGATGGGTCATTTGCATGGAATTACTTAATTGATGAGCTCAACATTGCAGAATCTAGGCTTGTTAAATTAAAAAACCAGGAAGAGTATTCTAGCGCCCTTAGGAAGGGACCAAGAGGTGGAGGAGTAGCTGCCATTGTTGATGAACTTCCTTACATTGAACTCTTCTTGTCCAGCACCAATTGCGAGTTCAGGACTGTGGGGCCAGAGTTCACAAAAAGCGGATGGGGATTTGTAAGTACTTTTGGTTGGTCTAAGCAAGCTCTCTGGTTACTCCACACTTTAGTTAGCTCAATTCCAAATATAAATATGAACTAAAGCATCTATAGAAAGGTGCAAGTTTGACTGCCAAATACTATATATGATCTTGATCCTAAATCACATGCCAGGGGAGTTAGAAATTGAAATTTCCAGCCCCATATTTTTATATAAATCATATTGAAATTTCCCACTACCTGCAGGAAAGCATATGAACTGAATCAACGTAAATGCCTCAATATGCTAGTTATCGTACATAATGGTTGGCTCCAATAATACTTCTTGTATTCTATCTTCTGTAGCAATGCAGTAACATATATTATGCGAAGTATTCCCAGAAACATTACTCTATTTTGCATGCAATAATTAGATGTCTTTATTTATTTATTCCGTGTCTATTTACTTGTTTTGTTTCTAGGTTCATTACTTGTTATATTTAGAATCACAATAAATGCTCGAAATAAGGGTAAAAAAAATTATTTACACCCAATTCTGTTGTTTTGCTGCTGATAACTGACTACTATGTAAGTCAGCCTAGCTCCCTCTTACTTTCCAGTTCCTAATCCTTAATGAAAGAAAGGCTCTATTTTGCCCAAATGATATCAAAATTTCTTGGTTCATATAATAAAAATTCATGAGACGTGTTCAATGCTCTAATATCTCTCTAATGTTCAATTTCCTTGTCTCAGGCTTTCCAAAGGGACTCTCCTCTTGCGGTTGACTTATCAACCGCTATTCTTCAGCTCTCGGAGAATGGTGATCTCCAAAAGATCCATAATAAATGGCTTACACATAATGAGTGCTCTATGCAGATTAACCAAGTTGATTCACCCCAAATGTCTCTGCAGAGCTTCTGGGGCCTGTTCCTTATTAGCGGAGCTACATGTTCCATTGCTCTTATTGTGTTCTCCTTTAGGGTCTTGTGTCAATACCGCAGGTTCAGCCCCGACGCTGAGGAAGGGGATGTTGGGGAGATTGAACCAGCAGAGCCTAGTCGTACAATCCAAAATCCAAGCATTAAAAAACTGATTGATTTTGTGGATAGGAAAGAAGATGAGATCAAGGAGATTCTTAGGCGGAAGAGTAGTGATAGCAAACGACAAGCTAGCCATAGCTCAGATGGGCAGCCCCATTCACCCTCTTAAGGAAAATTTCTTCTTTGGCTGGTGAATTTTCTAATGTTTCCCCCTGGGGATCAATAGATTTTTCTCTATACTAGTATATTTACTTCCTATTATACAGAAGGACTAAAAGTTAGACAGCTTCATCTATAGAAATTCAACAACAAAACAATGATTAGTTGGCCAGTTTGTAGCATACTGTGAAGCTTGTAATCTCTACCCATTATTCCCCTGAAGGAATGGAGCTATTCATGACATGGATAATTCTTTACCATGTATGGTCTGAATGGAGCGAAAGTGTTCTGAGGAATAATGAGAAACTTGTTTGCTGTTGAGCATTCTATTTCAACTTGTTGATTTCCTTTGCATTATTTTGGGGTGGTGGGGTTGATCTTTTGTCTTGTGCGAAATAGAACAATTTGATATAATCATTGTGGCTCCCATATATTTTGACTTTGAGGTGGCCTTCTACATTGAGAGAGAGAAAAAAAAAAGGCCATGTTTTGAATGTTTTTCTTTTTGTTTTGGGTGTTTAGCATGTTGTTCTCGATGCCTAACAAATGGATGCAATTTCCTTTCAATGCTTGAAGATGGCTTCTACAGTTTATGCCATGTCATGCTAGGGGACAATAGATTTAAAATTTTACAGTCCATGGTATTCAAACAGGTAGATGATTCAGTCTGGTTACTACGATTTTTTGGTCACTAAAACACCGTTTATGCATGGCTCTTATTTCGAAATTCAGAACAAGCTCTTATTTTACCAATAGGAATTCCTACTCTAGCCGAAAAGAAAAGGAAAATAAAATCCTACTTTGGCCAAAGTCTTTAACAAGAAGAGGGTAATGTTTTTCTTTAATAAAATCCTCTATCGCCGCCGAAGTTCGACTGTGCATGGTATGCACAGTGCCATGCACGGTGGAATAAGGGTGCACATTGTTGTGAACCCAGGAGGACGTCATCCACCCATTGTGGGCCTTCCACAGGCATTGGCGACCACTGTGGGAACCTCCGGCAATTTCTGTTACTTTCAAGGTGTCCCGCCTGTCACACAAACAACCATCCTGCCGCAACCACCGCGTCCATGGGACATGCATGCTGTCAAAGCCCTCTCACCCATTGACGAGGGGGGGGGGGGGATCAGAGAGGTACTGATGGCCACCCACGGACAGCTGGCATTCTCTACCTCTACCGCGGGGGCCTTCGACTGCCACGATCATGCACCCTGTGGAACCAACCACAGAGACTGTGCACGTGATCCCAGGGGCTCATGGCGGCCAGTCGTGAGCCCGGTGAACAACTAGCGGTCACCACATCGACAGCCGGCGATCTCTGTCACCTTGAAGACAACCCCCATTCCATGGGACCCTTATGCGCCATGCACAAAGAAGTTTAGTAGATGCCTGCCCCTGTGCACCCAGTGGGGACCTCTCCCCGTGACGCCCATGAGCTAGTAGGGTGACCACCGGCCACCACCAACCTCTGGCAGGCCCACTGGAGGTATCCCTCAGTCACCCCTTCGCCGTTGTCACCCAAGCTCACACGGGCCACGAGCTTCTTGCCCACTGCATCCTCCTCACCGACGGCAAGCCCCCTCCCAATCCAGTTGTCCGCTCGGCCATCATCCCACCATGCACACTGGAAGCCACGACCTTGTCACCATGCTCATAGGCGGGCAAGAGCATCTTTTCCTCGGTCATTGGCTCCTCACCCATAGCTGCCTGCTTGACCACCTTCCAACGTGGTGTTCTGCTCAACCACCTCCTCGCCATAGTGATCTACTCGACCATAGTAGGCCTGGCCATGAGAGCACCTCGCCACCCTTCCTAGACCACAGCATGCTCGGCCATGGGAGAATCTCGCCACCTTCCTCGACCACGGACCTCTCACTACTCTCCTTGCCACAAGCTGCCCGACCACCACATTTCGCCACCACAAGATTTGCTTGACCCTGCAACGAGCTGCCCAGCCACTTCATGCTAGCACAGAGCTACACGTAACATAGCCTGTTGATTGACCATGTTGCATGGCCCATGCAAATGTCACAATCGACCACTGACACGCACCGCTGACCACCAAACCAGGTCTCTAGCCGCCATACATAGTGCATGCAGAGCATGTGAGTCACCAAGCATCCTAGAAGGCCACAAGGATAGCTTCAGTGAAGTGATGGGACCATCACCGGACACCACACCAAATGTCTCAGGTTTGCAAAATCTCAAAATTGTGATTTGGATTCTTGCGCTGACCCGTCTAGCTTTTTTTGGGAACTCCCTTGTGCGGTCAAGCTTTATCTCCCACCACAGTGGGGCGATTGGGCTATGTCTCCCGTCGCTAGAACACGGTCGAGTTCAGTCTCCCGCCAGAGTATCACAGTCGAGCTTTGTCTCTTGTCACTATAGTGCAGTCGAGTCATCTGCCACTCCGCAGCGTGGTTGAGCTTTGTCTCCTGCTGGAGTAGAGCATATGAGCTCCGTCTCCCGTACCCTTTGCAGTCGATTCTAGATCCCGCCTGGTCCTCAGCAGTGCTGTCAAGTCTCACAGGAGCAGCGCGATCGAGCCCTCTCTCTTGTCGCAGCAGTGAGGCTGAGCTTTGTCTCCCGTCAGAGCAGCGCGGTTGGGATTTGTCTCCCGTCACTACAGTGTGGTCGAGTTCAGTCTCCCATTGGAGCAGCACAATCGAGCTTTGTCTTCTGCCGCTACAACCGGGTCATCTCTTGCCTTAGCAGCGCGGTTGAGCTCTGTCTCCTGTTGCACCAGCGATTGTGGGGCTCTATCTCCCATTGTAGCAATGCGATTGAGCTTTGTCTCCTGCTGGAGTAGTGAGGTCGAGCTCCAGCTACCGCCGGAGCACCGCGGTCGAGTTTAACCTCCTGGCACCCAGCGCGGTAGAGTTCAGCCTCCAACTAGAGTAGCGTGGTCGAGTTTTGCCCCCCGCCGCACCCAGCATGGTCGAGTTTAGCCTCCTGCTGCACTTGGTACGGTCGAGCTTTACAGCACCCTGCGCAGTCGAGCTTAGTCTCCCGCACCGAGTGCTGTTGATTCTAGATCCCGCCTGGTTCTTGAGACCGATACTCCGCACTCTCACCTCAATAGTTAAAGGAGGGAACACTTCTCCTAAGTGTCCCAATCTCTCTTCGTCACCTAGTGCGGTCAATTTCAGATCTCGCCTAATTCCAAACACTACCCATATCATCTTAACATTTCATGATGTGGAACTAGATGATTGATCCACAAGTTAGATAAAATAAATAGTCTCCAATCACTTAATACCACGTAATAGAATGATGAAATAATGGAAAGATATCCAACCATTTTATTACACGAGTAATGCTACATACAATCGTGGAATGCGCAAACGCCGTGCAGTCGCTTTGAAAAAAAGTGGGGTCTATTATTAGAAAATTAATTTCTTTTCATGTGGATCCCATATTTATTCACTTTTTTCAAAGCGACTGCATGACGCTTGCACACTTACGACTGCAAGTATCATTTCTCTAATTACACATTACACGTTGGTGGTTAACAATTTTCAATTCAAAATTTTACGATTTTTTTCTAAGATAATAAATATTGATGTGACAATAACTAGGGGTGACAATTCATATTACAGATTGTGTTCGTGTCTTGTCAAATTATGGACATTCGATTATATGGGTCAACCCGAGCGTGACTTGTTAAGCTAAACAATTTACACTTTTAAATCCTAACAAGACACATTTAAATAATAATACTCGCATCCAGGAGCAAAAGCCCACCGAGCACTCGTACGAAGACATACCCATTGTCGACGATGGGCAGATGTGTGCAACTATCCAAGCTGAGTGCAGCTCCCACCTAACTCTACAAGCATAGCCTCGTGCTACTAACAAAAGAACAAGGATCAGTTTTTGAAGTTAATTTTGTTTTCCATGGGTAACTTGATTTAAAGATTCTCAAGGCCCTCTTGTTGGGCAAGACGACCTTAACAACTGTGCGATAACTGGAAGGGGTAAAAATATCCCAGGCCCAGAATGACCCGTGGACATAGGCCTTGAGCTGAACCACGTAAATCTGTATGTTTATTTCTCCATTTATGTTTGCTGCACTTATCTTTTATTCACTGCATCAGATGTACTTACAGACATCGTACCACAACTTCGAACCGCCATCGTGGGCTCCAAACCACTTCAGTGAAGGTTCAAACAATCACTATGGGCCGGAGATGACTCTTTCTCCCTCTTCAAACCTGTTCCTACAAAACAGGCGTCATCACTTTCTTTCTTGGTTATGTCTGATATATGTTGAATCACCTCGATTTTTAATAATGAAGCTGGGTATTACTCCCTCGAACTCCTCCTAATTACAATTCTAAAAATATGTGTATGTAATAATGAGATCATCAACATAAACTAGCATGATGAAATATGAACGATGAGTTACCTTTAGAAAACCCCAAGTTTAGAAGGCAATGAAAAAGTTTAGTAAACTAGGCCCTAAGTGCTTGTTTGAGTAATTGGTATACTTTCTTTGAATGACACGTGTAATCTAGACATATAAAGCTGTCGAGCAAGCCATGATCTTGGAAGGCTTGATCACATTACTAAAAGTCTCTTTGTGATCAAGATCATCTTTATGTAGGAAACTTTTGACAACAAGTCTTGTTTTTATATCTGTCAATATTGCAATCAAACTTGCACTTTATCTTTAAAACTCATTTTTTTTTGTCACATTTTTTCCCAGTATTCTAAGACATAAGAGTCCATGAATAAATTGGAGAGGATATTTTGAAAATCAACCCATGCAAACACTCTCCAAATAGAGCAACCTCAAACTAGAGCAAGCTAACCCATCATCCTCTGTTGAGACCATAACAAACTTTGTAGAAGATAAGCACAAATCACATGGTGAAGATGAAGATAAAAGCCTAGATAATAGGAAGAGTGATAATGATAAAAGTGTTGAATAAATCTGTACTTATCTCTATCCTTATCTCCTATGTTTACACTGATCTATTTGTAACAATCTCTTCTATAAGTAATACATATGGCTCTGCAATATGTATGAAAGCTAGATTTTCTCAATACTCTGATATGGTATCACGAACCTAAAGACATATGTCCTCATTATGTCATCCTCCTCAGAAATGTCATCTGCATCCTCCCCAAGTACTCCTAAAACCGAACCCACCCTCACTCCTTACCATATCCAAGTCAAACTCACAAAAGACAATTATCTACCCTGGAAAATGCAACTCACACCATATCTTCGCGAACAGAATTTGTACCGCTATGTCGATGGCCAACTCTCTCACCCACACATCTTTTCTTTTTCCTCCTCTTCTTCTCCTTTGCCAAACCCATCGTATGATTCATGGTTTGCCCAAGACCAAATTATTTGAAGTACTCTGCTCTCTACTCTATTTGATTCAGTTCTAAATCAAGTTGCTGGTATTACCAATTCTCGGGACCTCTGGCTCACCCTCAAAAGCCTGTTTTCCACCACATCCAATGCTCGTGTCATGCATACTCGTTTTCAACTGGCCACCCTGAAAAAAGGTGGTCTCTTTATCCAGATTACTTCCAAAAAGTAAAAAATTTAGCTGATATTCTTGTTGCCTTTGGTCAGCCATTAAGTGACTCAGAAATCTCTTCCTACATACTTGTTGGACTCCCATCTGAATATGAGTCCTTAGTCACCTTAATCACTACCAGATTAGAACATGTTTCTGTGAATACTCTTTTTGGTTTTCTTCTCCAACATGAACTACGGCTTGAGCAACTCACTGCCTCATCCAATATATGCATCTCCTCTGCCAATTTCACCAATCGTTTTCATCAACTCTCGGACGTGGTTCCCGTAACCCCAATGAATTTTCATATTGTGGTGGTTTCTCACCTGGGCACTCTCGAGGAATGGGGTGTGGCCGTTTTGGCTCTCCCTAATTCTCGGTATCTCAGTCCACAAATAGTTCTTCCTCTAGGCCTTACTGCCAGATTTTCCACAAAGTCGGTCATGTGGCACCATCTTGCTAGTATTGATTCGACCAAAATTTTGAAACACCCAGTTCATCACCCTCGCATGCTTACATATCCACAACGGCACCTCAACAAAATACTGAATGGTACCTGGACACTTGTGCTACAAATCATATCACCTCTGATTTTGAAAACTTGCAACTAAATGTTGAGTAATATACTAGCACAAATCAGGTTCAAGTCGGTAACGGTCAAGGTTTGCAAATTCATCATACTGGTTCCTCTACTTTATTCTCTTCCTCTAAGTCTTTCTTTCTTCATAATATTCTTCATGTTCCTGCCATTCTAAAAATCGTTTATCTGTCTATCAATTCACCAAAGACAATAACGTCTTTTTTAAATTTCATCTTGAGTTTTTTTGTGTTAAGGATCTATTCTCGGGAGCCACCCTTCTCAAAGGCAAGAGTAGCCATGTTTTGTATCCCCTCACCAACCTTTCCTCCAGTCTTCGGCGTTCTTCAGTGTGTTTTGGTGAACGTGTGGCCCTTAGGCATTGGCACTCCCGGTTGGGTCATCCTGCACTTCGTAATTTAGCTACTGTTTCTAATAAGTTTGTGTCTGTTTGCAGTGCCGGTCAATTAGGCGAGAGTCATCGTCTTTCCTTTCTGTCATCTCCATTTGTCTATGCAGGACCATTAGACCTAATTTTCACTGATGTATGGGGTCCTACCAATGTTTTGAATACCGTACCGGACGTCGTACCGGTCAAGGCACTGGAACGAAATATTTCGGTACCGGTACCGTTTCAGGATAGCGTTTCAGGATAACGTTTCAGGATAGTCGATATATAAATAAATTATATATATATAAATTATATTCCAAAATAATAGTCTATATATAAATAAATTATATATAAATACATATATATAAAAATTATAAATAGTCTAGTCTGAACTAGGGGTTAAAAAATAAGTTTGTAGTTTGAAAAAATTGAAAAACAAAAACACACAGGCCGAAATATCGGCCAGTACCGGCTGAAATATAGGTCGGTACAGGCCGAAATTTAGTCCGGTATGGCCGGTACGACCGATATTTTAGTCGGTACAGAACAGATATAGTACCTGTACCGGCCGGACGGCCGAAATGAAAAATTTCTGCCATACCGGCCGGTACGGTATGAAATTTAAAACACTGGGTCCTGCACCTCAAGTGTCTATCAATGGAAACAAATATTATATTTGCTTTATTGATGATTTTTCAAAATTTATCTGGCTCTTTCCAATGTCTTCCAAATCTGATACCTTTAACATCATTGTAAAATTCAGTGCTCAAGTTGAACGTTATTTCAATCGCAAAATTAATTGCATTCAATCTGATTAGGGCGGTGAATTTTGCAAGCTTCATAACTTATTTCAACAACTTGGTATCTCTCATCGTCTTAGTTTCCCCCATACACATCACCAAAATGGCTCAGTTGAACGTAAGCACTACCTTATAGTCGAAACAAGTCTCACCCTCCTTGCTCATGCCTTAGTCACTCACACCTATTGGGAAGACTCCTTCCTCACAGCCTCTTATTTGATAAATCGGCTTCCTTCTCCTGTCACCAACCACTAAAGTCCCCTTGAATTACTCTTTCATCAGCAACCTGACTACAAGTTCTTAAAAATATTTGGTTGTGCATGTTGGCCTCACCTCCGCCCATATAACTCTCACAAACTTGATTTTCGATCTACTCCCTGTATGTTCCTTGGATATAGTCTTCATCATAAAGGGTATAAGTGTCTTGATCTCTCCTCTGGGCGCACATATATTGCTCGACATGTCCCATATAAACACTACCCCAACTACCCATGCTCCTACTCGAGTAATCCTACCACCTACTCTTTCTCCGATTTCCACCTCACATAATCAATTAGGTCCTACTAGTCCTTAGCTCCCACTTGTTGCACCTACCAGCCCTCCACCAGTGTCCCCTCAATCGACCACATCTCTCGTCCAACACTCCACCAGCATGATCCCATCACATGTGCACCGACCAATGCCCTCTCCCACATCCAGACATCCAATGCAAACCTGGGCTCGTAACAATGTTGTTCGGCCCAAGCAACTCTTCAATGGTCTAGTTCCCTACCCTCCACCATGAGCTCTCATTGCCCCCGCTATACCCTGCCTTGAGGAACCTACCTCATTCTCCTCTGTAGTCTAGTTCCCAGAATGGCATTAGGCCATGAATGAGAGTTTACTGCTTTACTAAATAATGGCACTTGGTTACTTGTTCCCCCCAAGCCTAACGTAAACCTCATCGGTTGTAAATGATTATTTTGCATTAAAAGGAAGGTCGATGGGTCTATTGAACGCTATAAGGCTCCCTTGGTTGCCGAATGATTTCACCAACAACATGGTATTGATTTTGACAAGACTTTCAGTCCCATAGTAAAACCTGTTACCATACGTATTGTTCTCTCTCTTGCAGTTACCTCAGGATGGGTCATTCGTCAACTTGACGTCAAAAATGCATTTTTGCATGGCAAGTTGGATAAAGATGTTTTTATGGTTCAACCACCAGGTTTCATGCATCCTTCATTTCCCACACATGTTTGTCATCTTCAAAAAGCTCTCTATGGCCTCAAACAAGCACCACGTGCGTGGTACTCAAGGTTAAGTTCTCGGCTCACTGATCTTGGTTTCAAAGGATGCAAGTCTGACACATCTTTATTCATCTACCAACATAACTCAAATCTTATCATTCTCCTGCTCTATGTCGATGATATTATCGTCACTGGACCTGATTCTCAATGCATATTTTAGGTAATAGAACAACTGCAACGTGACTTTGCTCTCAAAGATCTCGGACCACTCCATTTTTTCTTAGGAGTTGAGGTAGTGACGGACTCAAATGGCCTCTTTCTCTCCCAGCGGCGTTACATTCAAGACCTGCTTAATAAGAGAAACATGCATGATTCTAAACCAGTGACTTCACCGATGAGCTCTACCACATCTCTTTCTTAGTTCTCTAGTGACCCATTTGCCGATCCTACATTATACCGCATCATTGTAGGCTCATTACAGTACTTATCTCTAACTTGCCTCGATCTAGCATTTTCCGTCAGAAAGGTTTGCCAGTTTCTTGATCGTCCAACCAACAATCACTAGAGTGCCGTTAAGCGTATCATGCGCTACCTCAAGAACACCCTGCACCATGGTCTCCTTTTGCAGAAAACTTCTTCATTTAATATACATGCTTTCTTCGATGCAGACTGAGCAGCTCACTAGATAACCGACGGTCTACCAGCGGACATTGCATCTTTCTCGGCAAGAACCTAGTCTCATGGAGCTCACGGTAACAACGAACAATCTCCCGATCTATCACTGAGTTGGAATACAGAGCTATCGCTCATGCTTCCGCTGAACTATTATGGCTTCAGTCACTGCTTCGTGAACTGCATGTTCCGCTATCTACAACACTAGTTCTATGGCGCGACAATATCAGTGTAACGTATCTCACTGCAAATCCGTAGTTTCATGCACGAACAAAACATATTGAAATAGATGTTCACTTCGTGAGGACTTAGTTGCATCCAAGGCACTGCATGTTCGTTTCATTTCTTCAAAAGATTAGTTGGCCGATACCTTCACCAAACCACTGCCTACAGCAAGATTTTCATTTCTAAGGGACAATCTCAATGTTCATGAACTCCCCTTGCGACTGCAGGGGCGTGTTGAGACCATAACAAACTTTGCAGAAGATAAGCACAAATCACTTGGTGAAGATGAAGATAAAAGCCTAGATAATAGGAAGAGTGATAATGATTAAAGTGTTGAATAAATCTGTACTTATCTCTGTCCTTATCTCCTATGTTTACTTTAATCTATTTGAAGTCCTGGCGATGCCCTTGCTCGCAAAATTTAAAGTCCCGACAATGGACTATACGACGGCTCGAAAGATCCCGTGGAGAACCATGAGACTTTCTCATATGACGCTTCACGAGTTCCTGGGGGAAATTGCTTATAGAGCTTTCCTTTTGACTCTAAAGGGATCAGCGAGAGGATGGTTTGGTGCACTGCAACCAAACTCCATAAAGAGTTTCGAAGAGCTGGGCCGACAGTTCTTGACCCAATTCATGGCAGGTAGAAAATGCAGGAGACCCGCTTCCTACTTATTGATTGTCAAACAAAGGGAGGATGAAAGCTTGAAAGCGTATTTAACACGCTTCAATAAAGAAAAGATGACTACCGACGACCAAGACGAGAAAATTATGCTAGCAGCACTATTGAGAGGTGTTTGGCTAAGGAGCCCTTTTATGGCCGAGCTGGCCCGAAAAACCCCTTCCATTTTACGAGAGTTCATGGATAGAGCTGATGATTTTGTTAATGCTGAAGACACCTTGATCGCCTTGACGACCCAACTAGAAAGGAGTGAGCGGGAAACAAAAGGAGGACAGAGAAAAGACCGAGATGGAGGACAAAGGGCGAAGAGAGACCAACAAGAGTCAAGGCGGGATGGTAATGTAAGAAGGCATAGTGGTAGTTATGTACACTATTCAGAAAAGACAAGGGAAGAAGAACTAGCTGAGAAAGAACGACAAACTGAGAAGTATTGCACTTATCATAAGACAAGGGAACACAGAACCGAGGACTGTTACAACCTGAAACGAAAATTCGAAGAAATGAGGAACAATGGCGAGTTAGAACGATTGATCGCCCAGAACATGACCCCCCCACGACAAACAAACGAAAGGAAGAATGAGCACAAGAAGAGAAGAAGTAAAAACCCCAGGCGATGGGAATCACTGAAAAGGGAGATGAGGTCAAATGAACATAAGGACCAAAGAGCGAGAGTAGATGAAAACTAAAGAAACCGACCTCTGGGCAAGATACACACTATCGCCAGCAGATATGCAGGAGGTGGCCCAACTTCCTCAGGGAGAAAGACCTATGCAAGGTGGGTAAGATATGAAGAAATCTATAACGTAAAGAGGCCCATCAAACAGCCCCGAGTACAAGACTCCCCCATGATATCTTTTGATGAGGAAGATTGCCGAGGGGTTTTATACCCCCATGATATGCTTTGGTGGTAACAATGTTGGTGGCAGATTTTACCACCAGGAGAATACTGATTGACAATGGAAGTTCGGCGGATAACTTGTTCTAGGATGCTTTCAGTAAAATGGGGATTGACGAAGAGTAGGGGTGTAAATTCAAACCGGAAAACTGGTCCGGACCGGTTCTTAGAATGTGAAAACCGGCCGGTTCCAGTCCGATTCCAGTTTTAGGATTTTTCGGACCGGACCGAATCGAACCGGACTGGTTGATAAAAAAATATATAAAAAATAATATTTGTATTATTGTATATATAAGTTTTATACAAAATATTATATATATATATTAATATATATAAGTTTTATATATTATGTATAATTATAAATGTTTATGTGAAATTTTTATATATAATATATATAATTATATATATTCATATATGAAATACTTTTTTATTATGATTTATAAATTATTACATAAAATGTTAATACTAAATCACTAAAAGTTTATAACTAATACTAATAGTCTAATATAGACTAATGACTATAGTTATACTTATAATTAATACTACAAGTTTTTACTAAAAGTTTATAACTAATACTAATATTAAATATATAGTTTATAACTAATACTAATATATAACTTATAACTATACCAATAATCTAATATTAATACTATTATATAGTCTAATATATTAATAAAAGTATAAAACAGTTTTTTTTAAATCAATTTTTTTTTTTTATAAACAAATTTTTAATGACAAATTGTGAAACTTACATTTAAAAAAAATTGAAAAATCGGACCGTACCGGACCGGAAACCGGTAAAACTGGAAGTACCTGTTTAGGAGGGTAACCGGTGCGTAATCGGTTTTAGAAAATACAAAACCGGTACATACCGGTTCGGTCCTAGATTTTGTCTAAAACCGGACCGGTTACACTCCTAGCGAAGAGCAGTTGAAACCAGCACCAACTATGCTGAAAGGGTTCACTAGAGATGCAGTGCAACCAATGGGGTCCATTATATTACCAATATCTATAGGGATAGACCCTTATGTCGCCACGAAGATGATTGAGTTTTTAGTAGTGATAACTCAGTCGGCATATAATGCGATCATTGGGTAGCCCACGTTGAATGCATTAAAGGCCATTACCTCGACCTATCATCTAAAAATGAAGTTCCCAACAGGCGAGGTACACGGACCAAGATGAATAGGTGAAGTACGCGACGAGCAAGTCTTGGCCAGAGAATATTATGTGCAGGAGCTCAGACAAGGGCAAAGAGAGGTTAGTATGGTGGATTCTGAAAAGTATCCGATCCTCCAGTCGGGACCACAAGTAATGGCAACGGAGTTAGAGACTAGGGATGAAGATACGCTGAAGCATGGTGAGGCAGATGAACCTCTAGAGCTGGTCACCCTTGAGTAGAACCATCCCAAAAGCCATGTGAAGATCGGGACAAAATTGGCGCAAGAAGAAAGACAACAACTGATAGATTTCCTTTTAGACCATAAAGATGTATTCGCATGGAGTATTAAGGATATGCCCGGGATAGGCGAGGAAGTCATCGAACATGAGCTGAACGTAGACCTAAAGGTATGCCCAGTAAAACAAAAGAAGAGAAACTTTAGTACCGAGAAGTACGAAGCAATCGCAGAGGAGGTAGATCGGTCATTAGCAGCTGGGTTCATCAAAGAAGCACGTTATCCAGAGTGGTTGTCTAACATGATGTTAGTATAAAAATTCAACGGGAAGTGACGAATGTGTGTGAATTTTACTGACCTCAACAAGTCTTGCCCAAAAGATAGCTTCCCATTACCAAGGATAAATCTGATAGTAGACGCAATAACATGGCATAAAATGTTAAGTTTTATGGATGCCTACTCGGGATACAATCAAATAAGAATGAAAAAGGCTAATCAGGAGAAAACCGCCTTTATAACAGACCGGGGACTGTATTGCTATAAAGTGATACCTTTTGGCTTGAAGAACGCTGGGGCAACCTACCAGAGGTTGGTAAGCAAAATGTTTAAAAACTAGATTGGAAGAAGCATGGAGGTGTACGTCGATTATCTACTAGTAAAAAGTAGGGAGTTTGACCAATACATAGAAGACCTTAGTGAGGCTTTTCAGGTTAGTACCAAATGAAGCTCAACCCAACAAAATGCGCATTCAGAGTATAGACGGGAAAGTTCCTCGGTTTTATGGTGTTAAAGAGAGGCATCGAAGCAAATCCTGAGAAACTCAAAGCAATAATAGAGATGAAATCGCCCACGAACTTGAACGAAGTACAGAAACTAGCGGGCAAGATTGCAGCTCTGAACAAGTTTGTATCCTGATCAACGGATAAATGTCTTCCTTTCTTGTAGGTGCTTAAGAAAGCACGAGAGTGGGATGCCAAGTGTGAAGAAGCATTTTCTCAGTTGAAAGAGTATCTAGTTAAGCCACCACTGCTCAGTCACACCAAGCCGAAAGAGCCATTGTCATTATACTTAGCAGTTTCTCTAGACGCAGTATCTGTTGTGCTAGTACGAGAAGAAGGGAATGAGCAAAAGCCAGTGTATTACATAAGTAAGGCGTTGAGAGGAGTAGAGACCAGGTATCCAAAGGTGGAGTTGGTCGCCTTCGCTGTGGTAATAGCAGCAAGGCGATTACGACCTTATTTTCAAGCACATCCAATAAGGGTAATCACTTTGTCGCCTACAAAAGGTGTTGTAGAAACCAGACACCTCAGGACGGTTGGTCAAATGGTTAATTGAACTAAGTGAGTATGACATCAACTACATACCAAAAAGAGTTGTGAAAGGACATATACTAGCCAATTTTGTAGCAGAGTTTCCAATTTCAAAGAAGAAGTACACAAATCACCTGAGAAGAATTCATGGCAAGTGTATGTAGATGGGTCAGCCTACCAAGCAGGTGGAGGAGTCGGGGGGTATATAGTAACAAGTGAAGGGAAAGAATTGTACCACACAATACGATTGGAGTTCAAGGTGACAAACAACGAAGCTGAGTATGAAGCAGTACTCACTGGTTTGGCAATCACGAGAGTATTAGGAGGCAAAGAAGTCGAGATGAAAGCCGATTCACAAGTTGTAGTCGGGCAAATCACAGGGGAATATTTGGCGAGGGGATCCAAGCTGATAAAATACCTTCACCAAGTACGAGAACAAAGCAACGATCTCAAGTACTTTCAAATCGAGAAGATACATCGTGGAGACAATTCCAAGGCTAACCGACTGGCACGCGCTGCCTCAGCAAAGCAAGAAGAAACATTACCATGGAAGGTTGGTTTAGAAGCAATGGCTAGACCAGCGGTAGGAGAAGAAAGTTTGCATATTGGGGAGAACACGCTAGGATGGGCTAATGATATAAAAATATATTTAGAGACAGGTGAACTTCCCTCATCTCTGGAAGAGGCGAGAAAGCTAAGAAACAAGGCGACCAAGTTTACCATCATTGACGGGATACTCTACAGGTAGGGTTTTTCAAACCCAATTAGTGCGTTGCGTAACAGAGGAAGAAGTTGAGTACGTGATGAGGGAAGTACATGAGGGGATTTGCGAGAGTCACTTAGGAGGACAATCTCTCGCAGCAAAGATTGTAAGGGCAAGATACTATTGGCCAAACGCAAATAAAGATGGGAAGTAGTTTGCGAAAAAATGTGTTCAATGTCAGATTCATGCACCAATCCCAGGTGCACCCCCTGAAGAGTTGATAGGCCCTATGCCCCCTAGCAAAGGAGGAACCAGATTCATCATTGTAGCTATCGACTACTTTACAAAGTGGGCAGAAGCTGAGGCGATGGCTACAATAACTGCTCAAAGTGTGACAAAGTTCCTACAGAAGACAGCAATATGCAGGTTCAGGATACCTTAGTGTATCATTTATGATAACGGAAGACAATTCGACTTCGAAAATTATCGTCAATGGTGCGCAGAGCTAGGAATCAAGGTCAAGTACTCTTCCCCAGGCCATCCCCAGGCAAACAGACAAGTGGAAGTAACTAATAAAACCATCATGGGAAGGGAATACTGAAAAAGAAGATAGGTGACAGAAAAGGGCTATGGGCCGACGAGCTCCCAGAAATTTTGTGGGCTTACAGAATGACAGCAAAAACCTCAACAAGCCAAACACCTTTCGCCCTAGCCTATGAAAGTGAGGCGATGGCACCAGTAGAGGTCAGATTACCAAGCTATAGAAGAAGAAATTTTGATCCAGAAAAAAATGTGGCAGGGCTAGAAGAAAGCTTAGACCTGTTAGAGGAGATAAGTGCAGATGCAAAAGTCAGAGTTGCGACTTCTAAGAAGAAAGCAGAGCAATACTTCAATAAACGAGTGAGGCTCAGGTCATTCAAAGCAGGCGACTTAGTACTAAAGGAAACCGGCGTGACCTCGGGAGAAGAAGGGAAAATAGGCCCTCGGTGGGAGGAACCTTACGTTGTAGTGGCAAGCCACAGGCCGGGGACTTACCACCTCAAGGATGCCGCAGAATGCCAGTTACCTCACCCATGGAACTCAGAGCACCTACGAAAGTACTACGTTTAAAGGAAAGATATGTAGTTTTCTTTCTTTTCATTTGTTGATTTACGTACGAATATCATTTTCAATAAATGCCGACACGTTTTGTCCACCTTTTCTTTTGTTTTGTTCCATTTATAAGTATCCAAGGTTAAAAACTTAAAGGTCCTACGAACCTAAAAACTTAAAGGTTAAAACAGTGGAGGAAATCTCCCGTTAACACCTTCTCGCCAGAAGGCGACACGGTCGAGGAACTCTCCCTTAAACCTAAAAACTCAAAGGTTAAAATGGTCGAGGAGCTCTCCCGTTAACACCTTCTCACCAGAAGGCGACACGGTCGAGGAACTCTTCCACGATCCTGTAAACTTAAAGGTTAAAATGGTAGAGGAACTCTCCCGTTAACACCTTCTCGCCAGAAGGCAATGTGGTCGAGGAACTCTCCCACGAGTCTAAAAACTTAAAGGTTAAAACGGTCGAGAAACTCTCCCGTTAACACCTTCTCGCCAGAAGGCGACGTGGTCGAGGAACTTTTCTACGAGCCTAAAAACTTAAAGGTTAAAACGATCGAGGAACTCTCCCGTTAACACCTTCTCGCTAGAAGGCGACGTGGTCGAGGAACTCTCCCACGAGCCTAAAAACTTAAAGGTTAAAATGGTCGATGAACTCTCCCGTTAACACCTTCTCGCCAGAAGGCGACGACGTGGTTGAAGAACTCTCCTACGAGCTAAAAACTTAAAGGTTAAAACGACTGATGAACTCTTCCGTTAACACCTTCTCGCCAGAAGGCGACGTGGTCGAGGAACTCTCCCACGAGCCTAAAAACTTAAAGGTTAAAATGGTTGAGGAACTCACATGTTAACACTTTCTCGCCAAAAGGACTCTCCCGTTAGCCAGAAGACGATGTGGTCGAGGAACTCTCCCACGAGTCTAAAAACTTAAAGGTTAAAACGGTCGAGGAACTCTCCCGTTAACACCTCCTCGCCAGAAGGCGGCGTGGTCGAGGAACACCTCCTCGCCAGAAGGCGGCGTGGTCGAGGAACTCTCCTGTTAACACCTTCTCGCCAGAAGGCTACGTGGTCAAGGAACTCTCCCCCAAGTCTAAAGACTTAAAGGTTAAAACAGTCGAAGAACTCTTCCGTTAACACATTCTCGAAGAAGGCAACGTGGTCAAGGAACTCTCCCTTCTAGCCCCAAAGGGTTAAAGGTGGTCAAGAAAAACTCCTACCGATGGGCGATGTAACGCTCACAATCAAGAAACATATAAGGCTAATACATATGGTATGAATAGCATGGGTTAATATCATGATGAAGAAGTAACAATGGATACTTCACAGCCAATAAACAAAGTTCAAAAGCCTAAAAAACGGCTTACAAAGGACCAAAAACTAAAAATAAAAAAATAAAAAAACCGTCTTTTGAAATTCAGTCATTTACAAGGCTTAAAAAAAATCAATCAAAAGCAAATCTGGAGGGGAATGAGAAAGCTCCAAGCTAAGCAGGCGTCAGGATGGGCGGCGAAAAGCGTTAGGCATTTCAGCCCGACCAAGGGAGTCATAGAATGAAGGGCAACCTCACTAGCCCGAATAGACTTCCATTCCAAGGTATGCAGATTCGTTGTGGGTTCCAGAAGAAGGAGCTCACAAAGCTGTCTTACCCCTAACTTGAAGCCTATACCCCAGGCTCGTAATCGAATCTTGGGGGCAACAGCCAACTGGGGAAGGACCCGATTAAGATCATTCTGAGAACTCTCCAAGGCAAATCCCATCTCAGCCAATTGGCGCTCCAGAATAGAAATTGTTTTCTTGGCAGATTTAACAACTTCGTCAAGCTGAAGGTATTGGCGTTCACTATTCTTAAGGAGGCCCTTCACCTCAGCCAATTTTTTCTTGGCTTCAGTTATCATCCCTTCAGCCGCCCCCAGCTTTATAAGCAACTCCCTTTTTCGTCTCCAAGAGAGGCCAGGTGAGAAGCAATGAAGCATATTCGGATTTGGATTTAGCCAATCCTTCGATTTCCAAGTTCGCACGATCAAAGTTAGAGGCGAAGCCATCCCGCTCCTTCAAAACACGCTCCACCTGGGCAGCCAACTCATCACGTTCTTTCTTAAAAGCTTCTGCCCAGGGAGCGAGCCTTAAAGAGAGCCAACTTGTCGGCCAGTTGGTTCTTCTCGCCCTCCAAATGCATCCAATCATCCGCCAGGTCAGCATCAAGACAATCAAGCCCCTTGAAAAAAAAACAAACAAACAAACAAAAAATATGTCTTTGGAATTATTAACCAAAACGTTAGGGAGAACTTAACAATACCAGTGAAAAAACGTTGCAAAGCTATTGAACAAAGGCATTGATGACCCCTGCTCAGTGAGTAGGTAAGGAGGCAAGGGAAGCCACCAGATGGGAGCTAGAGGAACCTCTCAGTTTGATAGTTGACGAGGAAACATTTGCAAAATTCCCCTAGGAAAAGGCAGCTTCAGTGGTGATAAACAAAGGGCGGCAAACAGGTGGTTCAACAGGAGAGCCAAAGCGGTTCGTTAGCTTCCCCATCTCACCAGTTTCATCCAGATGGGGTACAACCTGATCAGTCCTGAGATTCTCCTCAGGATTTGTCAAAGATGCTTCGCCACTTCCTCGAGGAGAAACACTAAAAGGTGGATAAGGAATCGAAACCCTGTTGCCATTGGCAATGGAGAGGGTTGGAAAAACAAAGGGCAAATCTGGAGTTACCCCACCCAAAGTCATTGAGGCAAGGGGGGAACTAGGCGCCACAATTAACTCTTGAGCACACCCCTCTTCGCCCCCTCCAATCGAGGTAGATCCGAAGGAGCATCAGAAGGCACAAAAACGATTGGTGAGGGCGAGGTCAGTAGAGGCGTAGAAGCTTCAAAGGGTAGGAAGCTTGCAGGAGTGGAAGGTGACGTGGCAAGGAAGACGGGATTCAAGATAAGAATGTCCTCTTCCACGAGAGTGTCATCATATTGCTGCTGGGAATCATCAGTCGGAGCTGTCGAAGGCTGCATAGCAGTTTCGGCAGCCGCCTCTACGGCGAGTATGCTATCAAGGTCTTCCTTGGCCTGCAACATGACATCATCCTAGGAATAAAGAAAACTTTGTTGGTCCATTCCTTCACATGAGAGTATTTACACTCTAAATCAACCAAGGCCGGACAGACTCTAAAATTGCAGAGATTCCCATTCAGACACCTAAACCCGTGAAGGGACAAAAACTCGCAGGCTGTTAGGTCTGGGTACTCATCGCCCACGGGTTCTAGCACCCGTCGCCACAAAATGCAGCAAGCCGTCAAGATCCTCCAGGCGTTGGGCACCAATTGATCAGGAGCATGCTCTAAGATGTCTAACACGTCACGAACAGGGCGCACAAAGGGCAGATGAAGCCCCATGGTGAACATAGCAAGGTAAAGAGCAACAGAGACAAACATACCTTTGGCGTCGATAGGTTTCTGGTTGGGAGCTGGGGCTTTCAACTCGACGGAATTAGGGATGTTGAAATTGTTCCTAGCGAGAACCAGCAAAAATGGAAGCCGGCGGAGCAATAACGAGTCGAGGAGGGGAGTCGCGGGGTAAAGAAGAGTCCGAAGCAGCAACTGCCTTACCCTTGGAAGAGGTGGAAGCCATGGAAGGATTGAAAGAAATTACAAAGAGGCAAGAACTCGGAGAGAGAAGGGGAATGCAAGAACCCAGAGAAGAGAAATGCAAGAACTCAGAGAAAAAGAGGAAAGCAAGAAACGTGATAGAAGACCAAAAGAAGAGGAAATATAGGTAATAAATAGGAGTTGAAATGAAGTGACGGTTGACGTGCCCGAGAAGAGGAAACGAAGCGGCGTACTGACACACCTCCAAGAGAGAAACGATGCCTAATAATTAAGTCCCATCATGCCATGCGCAATGAGATTTCGCGGGGTAACTGGAGAGGATGTTTCAACCGGTTAGCCCCTGAGATGGACCTGGACCCTTACTAACGACTAAAGCCCATATTGTAACCAAGGAGCCCAGCCTAGTACAAAGGAAACCAGCCCATGACCGATAACGACTGGATAAACTAATACCGACGGGATAGCTATCCTGCCAATGGTAAAAGATGAATGAGGTTATTATTTGAATTTGCTAAGAGATGAATCCTCATCTCTAAATTTGAATTTGAATAAAAAGATAACCACTATCCATGAAGGAACAAAGATTGATCACGGAGCTTTATATAAAGGAAAAATCCAGGTAAGTAAAGGGATTGAATGATTGTTATTATTGTTATTATCCTCAAATTACTGACTTAGGTATCAAAGGCATTCCCTCGGACCCCATGCTCTCTACACTTTGGTTGCAGATGATCGTGAGGTGGTGGCGGTGAAACACATCCATAACATATTGTGTACCTTATGAAACCAATAAGAGTAAGAGTACTTGATAAAACCTACACAACGTCAAGGAAACTGAAACACTACGTACCAATTAAACATTATATTCTGTAAAAGATTGTACCAAAATTATTTGATACAATTACACGTGATTTAATGATATATCTCTTTATAAAAGTGGAATCATGACCTATACAATTTTCCACGTACAATTATCTTTTTTCTATACCCGAAATGTTAGGAAAAAAAAAAGATTTACAATCTCCTCCCTCCCAAAAAAAAAAAAAATGATAAATCATAATAATCCAATGATAAAAAATGCTTTATGTAAAAAAAAATTTCAGAAAAGTAAATTTATCAATTGACGTGATTTGATGTAGTATATCAGATTGTAAAATTACTTTTATTATAAAGTAAATATAAAGTATTACCCCCATCTCCATTTCATTGTCCATGTTGGTATTGTGGGGTTTGAGCCAAGGGCGACTCAATACAAATTGAGACCTAAGTCGAAATTTGAGTGAATCATTCATAATTATAATACAATAAAATATAAAATATTATATGAAATATTTTTAAAATCTTCAATAAAATGAGATTTTATTTAAGATCTGATAAAATTTATTTGAACTTATATCTAATACAACAACTTAAAATGAGACCTCAATGCAAATTTTGTGCCTCAATTTAGCAAGATTTTAAAAATTGTATTTAAAAATATAAATAATTCATTATATTAAATATTAAATTTAGTATTATGGGGCCTTGCACACATTGAAAAATTTATAAAAAAAATTTAAATTTTATTTAATGAAACGATTTTTTTTTTTTTTAAAAAATTGTGTCTCAATTTAGTAAGATTTTAAAAAAGTTATTTAAAAGTATAAGCAATTCATTGTATTAAATATTAAATTTAGTATTATGGGGACTTGCACACATTGAAAAATATAAAAAAATCATTTAAAATTTTATTTAATGAAATTATTTTTATTTAAAAGAAAATTAAAAAAAAAACACCTCACTTTTATTTTTGGGAGCCTTGCGTAGGGTGGGCTTTAGGTAATGGCCTAAATGGCCTTACCATTGAGCCGACCCTCGTTTGAGCCGCATGTGGATGCTGTTGCTTGTGCATGTCGTGGGGTGCTTCATTGCACTCAATTCCTATGCATGGGTGTGCTGATCATGGCCCAACTTCTTGCCATAGTGGAGTGGGCTGGAAGCCAAAAAGATATATCAGTTTGTTTGCAACAGATCTTGGAATAAAAGTAATAGAAAGTCGAGATTTCAATAACACAAGGAGAACAGTTGGTTGTTTATAGATGACGAAGTATTCGTCAGAGATAGGGTAAAAAAGCCCTTGAACAAAAGGAAGAGAGAAAGGCAGACAGAGGACTCGAAGGATAAAAGGAAGAAGATCCTACTGATGGAGGGGCTCTTCCTCAGAATGACGATGTGTGAGTTTTCATTGGAGGGATGAAGAAAGTTGGCCAAGGTCATAAGGTAAGGTAAGCTTGTGGCTGGAATGCCTCTATTCTCATCCCATCCTTTATGATCTCTGGGCTTGCCCTTCACTTAAGTAAGGTTCAGAGGCTGAGCCCCACCCCAGCAGTAATGGTGTGGCTTAGGTCAACTAACACAAAGAAGATACAGTTTGCTCAACGATTGCCTTTGGGTTCCGAACTCCATATGGGGAAAGAGGCAATCCGAACGTTTGAGGATGTGGTTGACTCAATCATCATAAAGTAGTTGCACCAAGCAGATCATGAGCTAGTTGACTCTTTTTCCCGAGTTGTCTTGAAGTACAATTCTTAACAAGTGGTGGGTAGAATCCTTTACAGACGACTTAAATATGTGACAGAGTATTGTAAGTGGCATTGCAAACACGATCTATTGAGATTCAGCCCTATGTCGCTTCAATTCGTTTCTCCCCCTCAAGCTACATCACTTTCCACGATTTCCTAAGTAGATTATTGCCATAGTTGTCCAAAATCGGTTAGCAGTAGGCACTTGTCCAAAATTGGTGCATGGCATCCTCCTTTGGTGTGATCCCGGTTGCATGCACATAGGTGCCTTGGTTGTGCGCATCACTTAGCCCATAGATGTTTTGGTTCGCACATGCGCTACATTGATGTATTCAATGAGTCTATAGCCTTGGCCGATAGGTTCGGGTAATCTTTGGAATTTCATTGTGTTGGGGATAAATCATTGCCATTGTTGGTCTTCAATGAGGAATTCCTAATAAGCAAGAGTCATCAGCTTGTGTTGATTATGTCCCTACCTTCTGTACACATCGACCATCACTCCAACCAATTGAATGGTCTAGTGAAGTATTCGGAACGCAGTGACATAAGCAGTTTGCTATCGGCATGAGCTAGTTGACTCTTCTTCCATGGGGTTGGTTGCTAGATGTTGTGTACATTTGCCTCATGGTGGTAGGACTTGTGTGTTTGTTTGTTTCCTCTTTGATGTACTTGTGCACGGCGGATGGTGTTATAACACCCAGTTCTACGCACTTGCTTCCTTAAGGTGGCTTTGGGACCTTGATGACCTTGCCTCCATGGGATCGAACCTTGAAACAATTTCGTTCTTGATGTGTTCATCTTCGTGGGGGTTGAGCCTTGTGTATGGTGTTATGAAGCATGTTAGTTTATAACTTTACTTTTGTAAGTTGTTTTGTGACTATAGTACTACTAATTGGATAACCTTTTAAGAGCTATAATAATGCTAACTGCTTTATTTTAGTTTTGATTTATTGCATAAAATAAAAAGGGCAAAAATCTCACGAAAAAAATATATCACAAAAGGAATTCCTCTTAATACACACAAATGTGAGAGTGTGTATTTGATCATACATGTAGAAATTACATAGTTTAATTGACTATGAAATATGGGAATGAGTTTAATTAGATCGTAGAAAACTAAAGTTAATATTAGAAGATTAAAGAAGAAGGAAAGTGATGCATGTAATTATCCTAAAAGGAAATATAGCAAACAAAAAATATGAGACTGACAAGAAGAGATTTTGGAAAATCATACGTCCAATCTAATAAAATCAAATATGATAAATAGAGCCCACAATATATACAAGATTTACATAAAAAAAAATATTAATTTTTTTAATAATAAACGGTACTCTTTTTTAAAACAATTACTCCTTTTTTTTTTTTTTTTTTGTAGGCTAAAACAATTACTCCTTATTTGCGTACTACTAGATATCACTCAAATATATTATACATAAAAAACAGCAACCCGTAACAGAAGCATGCAATTTGGACTTTTTAGATCATTTAAATCTTTGTCCATATTACCGGTCAACCGTCCCGTTAAAGTAGTCACATCTATAGCAAAAGATTGCTGGAACTGAAAAGAAAAGAAAAAAGAAAAACAAATATATATATATATATATATATATATAATATAATATAATATAAAACCAATAAAAGCACATACTAAAAATACCCACAGGCTCTGATGAGATCTTCGGCTCATGCTGAGCGAGGGAGAGGCATTAGAAAGCTTTACTTACGCTTTCCCATTTTTCTCTCATGGCCAAAATAGAAGGAAGAGATCAGACTCACCGCCACATTTATTAATAAAGATGTCTCAACTTTGTCGTAAAGTTGTTCAGCTCGGCCTTAGGAGGAGACTTCGACGTCGCATGTTGATCCTCCGGCGATGGTTCCGGCGACATTTTGACCGACTTCTCATGTGCTCCCTTGGGAAACGAATCCGGTACCGCATGTTACCAACTGCCCCGGCTGTGACGTCTCCCTCTCTAGGCAACACCCCGGTGGTCGTCGACTTTACGCCGGAGGAGCACGTAACGCCGGCGTGCCATAACCACGACGTGGACACCTCGGATTTGGTTGCCTTGAAGATCAGTCTCTTGGGTGATAGCCAATGTGGAAAGACTAGTTTTCTGGTAATTTGTATTATCTATATATATATATATATACATGTATATGTAGGCATTATTGATCTTTGGGTTGCAGTTAATCTTCAATTTGCTGCACTTGGTAATTTCATTCTTTGTAAGTAAAAGATCACGAGGCTATGAACTTATGGCATTACATTTAGAAATATCATTAGGATCTTTCATTTGTTTCTTCCATTGATATATATCTCAATTTTCGCAATCTTCTTGTTTTGAAGGCGAAGTATGCAGGGAAGGAGGAAGAACAAGCAGCACTGGAGAAGAAAGAATTAAATTTAATGGACAAAACATTATTGGTTGGAGGTGCACGAATTTCCTATTGTATTTGGGAAGTAGGAGGTATATTTGTTCATTTTCTTTATTAGTTATTTTTCTTCATTTGGTAGCCCGGCCAGAGCAGAAAACATGGATCTTAAACTTGCCTGACATGTACTCAATGGCTGAAATAAAATAGAATATACTGGCATCTGATGACCCATTTGTTTATTTTTCATCATCATATGCTTGTAGGTGGTAAGAAGTCTAGAGTTCACATTCCTGCTGCTTGTAAGGACTCTGTGGCAATTTTGTTCATGTTTGATCTAACAAGTCGATGTACACTAAATGGGTGAGTTTTTAATCTTCAATATCCTTTATTTTGCTAGAAAAAGGGATAAACTTTCATGACCATTCCAAACGCAAAGGGTTTTGATCTGTGATTGCAGTGTCATAAGGTGGCATCAAGAAGCAAGGAAATGGAATCAAGTATGTATTTGAAAAGACCATATTAGCTTTATCCTGATTTACATGTTTATTTTTTTTCTTTAATGTTTGATTTTACAGACGGCAATTCCTGTTTTAGTTGGAACAAAGTTTGATGAGTTCATACAGCTCCCCATAGATTTGCAATGGACAATTGCAAGTGAGGTGAAGATTTCAATCTTTCAATGAAAGCACTGCCATTTGGATTTACCCAATTCTTTATTTTTTTTTTAAAAAATAAAATAAAATCAATCCACCTTTTATCAACCTTATTAATTAGTTTGTATGCCCAATATATCAAACCATCCCACTTGTCAAGATTCTTTATTGGGATACTGAATATGATAAGTGATCAATCTTCACATCTAAGACTGATTAACTTAGATTTTATGAATAATTGATGATTCATGTCTCGTTTGTTTTCGCAGATGAAATGAGTTAGATTAAAAGTTAAATAAAATATTATTAGAATATATTTAGAACAATAATCTTGAGTTTGAAGCCTGACAGTTGGGTCTACTTATTAGGGGCTTAAGCTTTTTTTAATGATTGAACTGTCTTAAATCTTTTTAAATAATCAATTTGGTTTTTATTCTACCTGATATTCTCCAATAGTTTTTGGGATGTGAATTGTCATGGTTGTGAAAGGGTCTGATGTAGAAAAAGAGCTAGAGTAGGTTTATGATCTTGGAGAACAGATCTGAGTAAAGGACAGGCTGGCTGTCTTTCAAGGATAGACATGGAAAAGGACAGGGAAGACTTCGTGCATTCTCAATAGTAAAAGAAGGGACAAGGATGTTACATCCTGCTTGAGTATGAAGGGGAAAAAACACTATACTTCCAAATTGATTTTGGCCCTATACAAACACGTTTATTTACTGACCAGCTCAAGGAGACAAGGGGCTTCAAAGCCTCTCATCTACCATATAACCAATCAATTTAAGGATCAATGGGGCTCATTACAAACCCATCTTAAGGAGACACTTAAAGATCAACCAACTACCCATGTTAAGGACAACAGAGACCAACAATCTAACCAACTTGCCTTAGTTAATGCTGCTGTGATCAAACAAAAAGTTCATATGGCATGCTTTCTATCTTATTTGTTGCAGGCAAGAGCATTAGCAAAAGCCCTCAATGCCACCCTGTTTTTCTCTAGTGCAACCTACAACATCAATGTCAATAAGATCTTATTTAAGGAACCTACCCATTTTAAGGACAACAGGGACCAACAATCTAACCAACTTGCCTTAGTTAATGCTGCTGTGATCAAACAAAAAGTTAATATGGCATGATTTCTATCTTATTTGTTGCAGGCAAGAGCATTAGCAAAAGCCCTCAATGCCACCCTGTTTTTCTCAAGTGCAACCTACAACATCAATGTCAATAAGATCTTCAAATTCGTCACTGCAAAGCTCTTTGACCTGGCATGGACTGTGGAGCGGAATCTGACCATGGGAGAACCCATTATTGATTTTTAGAGAGGACTGATACGTAGATAGCAGAAGTATTATTCTAAATCCACAGAAAGTGACCGAAGTTGGGAAAGTTACCGGAGCTGTGAATCTAGTCCTGGTTGCTTTCTTTGCATGCCATGGAGAAATGCAGAGGAGGGGCCATCAGCCCTCATCTCCAACCATGAATAACATGTGTTGTGTTCAAGTTCAGCAAATTAGAAAGACTTCAAAGTAGAATGAAGAAATAGCAAACATTTTGCCTTTTGTTTTCCAATGGTAGTTTTGATCCTAACAATCAGGCTATTCATTGACCTGCAACTTTTCATGCTCGGGAAATTTGGGACTACGACTGTTCTTTGGGGCAAAGATACCATTTCCCGCAGCCAGCAAGAACAACAAACGTCACAGAACTTGTTCGCTTTTCCTCTTTTAAATTTAAGGCTTACAAGGTTGAGTGAGTCTCTGACATGTAACTATCCCTGATATTCTTGTAATAAATTAAACAGTACTCGAGGAGAAAACACATTTCAATCGAGATATCGCATCATCCCTGCAATCATACACCCTTTTCTTTTAGAGGGAAAAGAAAGCAAGAAATTCATCTTTCTTTTTTCAAAAAATAAAAAATAAAAGTAATACATTCAAGCATGCACTAATATTTCATCAACAAGAAGTAATACATTTAATCCCACATTTGAGTATAGAGATTAGAGAATACTGGAAATCGACAAATGGCAAATCGTCAATCTATTGGTAAGGGGACATCGCATAGAGATAGATGATGAGTTTGTGGCTAAAATTATACCAAAACTCTTTTGTGGAACCGGAATTATTAGGCCACTTACCGTCAAGGTATCTTCCACAGATATTTCCAAAATGAATATTGCATACTCTTCCTATAGCAGATCCATTTTCTAATGCAGAATAAGCAACTGTGAAGCAATGCAATAGAAAGCCAAAAGATGGTCTTAATCAAAGTTGGTTCAGAAGTATGGGGCTCACTTAGCATCTTTATTATCAAATAGAAAGCCAAAATCTTATTGTCACCCAGAATTTATGCAATCCTCATATTTTATAGATTACACAAACTGAAGTATCAAAGTCATAGGGATTGAACCTAAACTAAAATTTTCTTGAAGGCTTCCTGAATAAGTGGTTTCACTCAAGTTTCACCTCTCTCTTTGGGGGATCTAGCTCCAAATAGGTATATGGCTCTGACGGCTCCTCCCTGCAGCACAACAGACAATTCACATATTGTTATGGAGAAAAATAGAAGCCCCTTCAAGTCATTGTGCCCCCAAAACAGGCCAAAATTTGTGGAGTGATGAAAATAGAAGATCATGGCCAGAAAAGCAACCTTCTTTCCTTTTTTATGACGTGCAACCTCACCACTCCTAGGGAATAAACCCTGATAAATGACTCTGCCTGCTAGACCCATCTATCAAGTAATCCAAGGAACTCCTAGTGTGGGATCGAACTCATCTCAAGCCCGCCCTTTAACCACTAGGTTATACTCTGACGAATATGGCCAAGCAATGCTAGAGAGCCATCTTTCATCAGTTACGTTAACAGTATCTATGAAATGCATTTTAGCAATTAATGGTTTACATTGAAATTTCAAAATCTTATGAAGTTAAGAATAGATTAAGACTGCATTTCAAAAATCAAGCATACCCTGGTTTAGAACGCATGCATTGCCAGAAGAGCTTAAAGGGTCCTGGAACTGTCTTAAATGGATTTCCCTCGAAACATGCCTGCAAAATAAATCAATGATAATTGAGCCCATGAGGAGTAAAGGCAAACGTTATACTTCTTCAAACATGCAGGAAAGGGAGCCTGAAGAAAAGGAACAATCAAGAAGTGTTTTTAACATGAATTTTGCCACTAGCTGCACATAGCAAAGGGGCAAGCAGTATCTCTAATAAATAAAATTTCAGAAAATTTGTTTTTTTTTATAAGTAATAATTTTATTCAAAGAAATAGGCATAAGCCCAAGTAGACATGACGTATACAAAGGAAACACTTACAACTTCCAAAAACAAAAAGAAACTGACACCAGAAAACTAAAACAGATGCAGAAAATTATCCGCCATTACAAAAGCTTTAGCCCAAGAACTCAAAGTACTCAAGAAAAAATCCCTAAGATCTCTCAAAGAGCGTTCTTTATCTTTGAAGCATCTCCCATTTCTTTCAATCCATATGCACCACATAAGACAAGGAGGAATAATTTCCAAACGCTCTCCACCTTCTTACAGCCCTTCAAACCCTTCCACACTACCAATAAATCCACCACTTCTCTAGGCATTACCCAATGTACTCCTGTCCAACTCAAAACCTCATTCCACAAGAATCTTGTCACTTCGCAGTGAAAAAGAAGGTGATTTACAGATTCTCCATCCCTTTTACACATGACACACCAATCAGCAATAAACAGACCTCTCCTTCTAAGATTATCAATAGTCAATACTTTGCCCAAAGAAGCCACCCAACAGAAAAAAGCAACCTTATAGGGAACTTTCACTTTCCATATACTTTTCCAAGGAAAAATACAACTACTATGGCTTGACAAAATTCTGTAATAAGTAGAAACTGAAAACTTAGCATTTCCAGCAGGAATCCACACCATGCTATCCTCTCTTTCTAGCACCAACTTTGAACTGTAGAGTTTAACCAGCAGAGCCTTAACTTCATCCACTTCCCGGTCATTAATTTCAGAAAATCATAAATAGAATTGAATCTTCCTCTGCACACAAACCCACACGCACAAAATCAACTCACTTAAAAAACAGTGGGATCTTTATTCTCTACATGTCCTATCCAAATCTCTATCACAATTGAAACGAATTTCACCTGACTAAACTCAAAGATCAAACTTTTTCAAAGAAATCACATTATGTTACCGATTTCAGTGAAAAATGATAATAAAACCATGAATTCAAGAAAACTCCTTTAACGAGCGAGCTGAAAAGTCCCCCCCTCCCCTCGCTATTCATCCTCTAAAATCCTCTTCCCCCTACCATATCTTTGAATTCTCCCATTTCTCAACTGGTCATTCCTTACTTTCGTTCTCTTTCCAATGATACACCAGATATGCTAAATTCCTGTTCACTTTTTCCTTGAATGCTCCCCCTTTCTCACAATTCATCCTATAAAATCCTCTTTGCCCTCTACCAGCTCTTTGAATTCTCCCATTTTTCAACTGGTCTCCGTACTTGTTATACTTTTCATTGTAATGATACACCAGATTTGCTAACTTTCTATATATTTTATTCTTCTTTCTTTTTCTTTTTTTCTGTTTGCTGAGGTAAAGAGTGCTTGCTTTTGCTTCTAAACTACATGGCAGTTCATGATATAGGTCGGTAGGCTAAAATCCAAAGCAAGTTCAATTTCAAAATTTTGATAGGTCGGCAAAGAGTTTTCAGCTACATCTTCATTGAAGATGGTAGATTCAAAAGAGTCATCAGTTTGGTTTTCTTGATCAATCTCCAAGTTTAGTTCTTGGTTTCTTTATTATACATTGTCTGTCCTAACTTGAATTGTTTGTCCATCTCACAAAGCTACTTGTGCAGTAATTAAAGGAGCCAAATAGTTCTCTTACAAATCCAAACCTACGAAATCCCCCCCCCCCCCCCCCCCCCTCCCTTCCGGGTTTCCCCAACACACACACGGAGAACCCAACAACATCAGATACCCCGAAATTTATAAACTATTAACCAAGACAAGCCGAAGAATATACGAAAAATTGACTTGAAAATCCAATAGTGTTAATTTCTGCAGATTTCTAAACGAATATACGAAAAACTGACAATAGGGTAAGCAGAGGGAGGGTTAGGTTTGAGGATGAATACTTGGACGACATCCTCCGCACGGTCATTGCACCTATGGGCCTTCGGCTGACGGTGGTCGCCCTCTGGCATCCCCCATGGGCTTTCTCTCCTCGGCACCGGCCTCGTCTCGCTCATTTTTTTTGAACTTCTTTCTGATTCTCCAGAGAGCTGTGTAGGCCGTGTTTATCGGCTATCGCTCAGGGCTGTGTTTATGATGTTTTTATATTATAAAATTATATAATTTTTATGTCCATTTTTTTAAAATAAGAAATATGAAAAATACTAAATGCATTAAAGAAAAATTTATAAAAAAAACTTATTTATTCACACCTTAGTTATTAATATGCTAAAAATCATAAAATTTATAAATAAAATGGTAAGTAAAAAAGTATAATTACATATAACATTACTCAAGAAATATTATCTATAATATTATACATGCATGCATGTCTACAAGAGATACAGAGCATGAGATTGTCAAGTCAGTAGTATGTAGTAAGCAATGATACACAACCTCCTAATCTTCCAACCTTTATACACTATATTTTAAATTTTTTTTTTTGAGTTTATTTTTTTAAACTAATTCAATTCTTCTATTTAATATTCATATATTAATTTTTTTATAAAAGAAAAAATAATAAAAATTAAAAAAAGTGTGGTGTGTCGAGGTTGTGTGAATAATAAGAGGTTGTGTAGATTTTTTCGTAATATGTAATATGTATAGCAGTGAGCATAAAATTATGAAGAGAAATTCTACAAAGAAGCATTACATTACAAACATTCACTTAACCTGTATGAGATTTGTTATTTTTATTATCTTATTTAAAAATATATTTATTTAAATATTAAAATAGAATGACAAAAATGATAAATCATATGTTGGTTAAGTAGATGTACGTGTTATAAGATTTCCTTATAGAATGTCTCAATTATATATTAGAGTTGGGATGAGATTTTAAAAATTTAAATACGATAACACTTATATCAATGCACTAAATTAGATTAAAAATATAAAGTAACAATTCAAGAAAACAAGAACAAGCTGAAAGAAGATCATTTCATGTCTAAATCATTCACTAAATGGTTTTCTAACTTGGATTGTAAGAAGGAGAGAATGGAGTGAGAGAGGCAAAGTTGATGAT
Organism: Juglans mandshurica; assembly: GCA_022457165.1. Classification (NCBI taxonomy): domain Eukaryota; kingdom Viridiplantae; phylum Streptophyta; class Magnoliopsida; order Fagales; family Juglandaceae; genus Juglans; species Juglans mandshurica. The sequence continues at coordinate 25,827,719 of CM039620.1, read as the reverse complement.
GTATAGAAAAAGGATCAAACGAAAGCTGAGTTGAGGGAGGGGTAAAGCATGAATCATTCAAAATTTTGATTGCGGGTTGTTGCAGGAGCTCAATAGATTTCTAAAGTTTTTACAACTTATAGTTTTTAAATTATCGTATTTTGTCACATCACATGACTTTATGAAATTTTACGTAGCGTTACATGTACTTACAATTTTACGTATAAGATATATTTGATCAGTTTTTTCTTTTAAATTCAGATTTTGAATTTTAAATTTCACAATCTTAACTTTTATTATTATGTGAATAAAAATTATAACTACAAAAATTTAGCGGTATTTACTATAAGTGTCCAACTCATATAAGCTATAACTTGTATAAATAACCTGCAAAATATGTTGATATAATTATAAACTTGAGATTGGATTAGTTAAATTAATGGATAAGATCATAAAACATATTGCAAATATAACGTATGAATATTACAACTACAGTATAAGTGATTTAAATTTTTCTATGATCGATTATTCAATCTCTAAATGGGTAGATACCATCCAAAGTAGGGGTGTAACCAATCTGGTTCGGTCCGGTTTTGAACATATTTTAGAACTAAATCGGTATATACCGGTTTTGAGATTTAAAGAACCGATACCGTTCTAGTTACACTCCTAAATCAATACTTCCGGTCTGATTTTTCTGGTATATTATATATATAATATATATAATATTGTGTATATATATATTATAATATATAATAATATAGTGATAATATATTGTAGTATATTATAATATATATTATAATTGTATTATAGACTATATTGATATATTATAATATATTGTGATATAGTATTAGTATAATTGTTAATACTATAGACTATATTGATAATATATAGTTATTTTTTTAGAATTTAGAATTTTAATGTTATATTAATTAGTAATTTATCATATAATACAAAATTCTTTTATATATATTATACATAAAAATTATATATAATATAAAAAATCATATAAAAAATATTTTATACAATATAAAAAATTAAAATATATATAAATCGGTCTGGTCCGATTCAGTCCGGTGTTAGAAAAATGAAAAATGAAACCAGACCGATTTCGACTGGTTTTGAGAAAAATGGAACCAGTACCAGACCGAACCGAACTCGGTACCGGAACAAACCCACCGGTCCAGTCCAGTTTACCAGGTCACCTTTTTTTTTTTTTTTTTTTTTTTTTTTTTCCCTAATCCAAAGGCATTGTAGGGGAAAGAAAGCGCATATAACAATATCAACAACCGAGTTAACTTGGTGCAAAGGTTGTCCTCTCATTCTCTAAAGGGTGGGATTTTGTTGCTTTGCTTTGACAAAGCCTGTGTCTCTTAGACATCAGTCTTAAGAGGTTCATAGTATGGCAGAGGAAATTACAAGAATGTGGAAATAACTGATACTAACAGAAGAAGAAACGCTAGAGATTATTCTTCTGGAAGATGCTATCAATATCTCAAAAACCAAAGGAAAACATTGTGTACTTGTTTTGATCATCAGTGATAAAGCAGTGAACAATGAGGCTTTTAGATCAATCTAGTTAAGGTCTGGAACTCAGATGGATTGATAACTTTTAAAGAAGTGGGTGATAACAGATTCCTTTTAGAGTTTCAGAACCTTTCTGATAAGGAGAAAGTCATGCATGGCTATGGTCTTTTGATATACATTTGGTTAGCCTCTAGAAATTTGAAGAAAGCTTATCGCCTAATGAGGTTCAATTCACTTCTAAACCATTTTGGATCTAATTACACAACATCCCATTCGCTGGAATGACAAAGGAGATGGGTGTTCTCATTGGATCAGGCATTGGTACTATAATTAAAGTGGATGTTGATTAGGAAGGTCTCGGGTGGGGAAAATACTTGAGAATTATAGTGCTTATTGACATCTCAAAACCACTAGCTCGTGGGAGATTACTAAATATTCGTGGTAAACAGGTATGGGTTATCTTCAAGTATGAAAGATTACCTAACTATTATCTTTAATGTGATATTCTGAAACACAAGAATAGAAAATGTCCCAAGTAGAATCTGGGTACTTGGGCACAAGAACAGTATGGCCAATGGAGCGTGCTGCTTCAGTCATTTCTTTTGGTATGGAGGCCAAAAAGTATGGTGGACATTGAAGTCGACCAGTCAAGCTTCCTGCCGGCACTGGAGATCTGATGAGGAAGACAACAAAAGTAATGGAAAAGGAAATGTCAATCATCGTGAGAGGGATGAGGTGCAATCTAAGGAAAATGGAGGAGAGGATTTTGTGTTTTCCTCTGCTGAGTCCCAAAATGTCGAGAACCTTACCAAAGAAAGGGAAGATTTTCCTTCCAAACTCGTATGTGATCAAAATTTGGTAAGTCAACTCTTTCCCTTTGTTTCTACGCATGATAAAGTGGGTAATGGAACTGGGGAAAATATCCCATTTATTACGGACCTAGAATTACAAGGCTCTACTCCTATTTCCATCCCTAGGAAACCTTCCTTAAACAACAACTCTGGTGGGTCCAATACGTCTCCTAAGAAGCTTCATACTTCATGTGAGTAGCCAATTAGAGTATCCATGTGGAAAAGAAAAGCTAGAGGCTCATCTGTTTCTCAAACTAATATTCCTTACATGTCAATAGAACCCCTACTTAAGATTTGTAAGAAAAGGCCCTTAGATTCTAGCTCTGAGAAGCTATTGAAAAATCCGGTCTGCAAGAAACAAAAACCCCAACTCACCCCTGAAAGAAGTATAACTCAGCTTGGATTGGTGGAGGCTGCACCACCAATAATGAATTGCTAAAGTTGGAACTACCGAGGGCTTGGGAACTCTCGAACAGTTCAAGAACTTCACCTTCTGGTGAAATCTAAGAGTCCATAGTTAGTGTTCCTTATTGAGACTAAATGCAACAGGGAAAAATTGGACCTAATCAGAAATAAAATCGGCTTTGATAGAAATTTTGTTGTTAACAGTAAAGGATGGTGTGGGGGTTTAGCCCTATTATGGAATTCTACTTTGGAAGTGGATTTGGAATCTTTTACCTATTGGCACATATCTGCTATGATCACCTTGCCAATAGAGGAGAAGAAATGGTTGTTCACGAGATTTTATGGAAATACAGCTACTACAAAAAGAAAGGAAAGTTAGGATGTGCTTGAAGCACTAAAACCCCAAGAAAGTATACCTTGGTTATGTGTTGGAGACTTCAATGAAATACTCAAACAAAGTGAGAAATTTGGTGCTGCCAGAAGGCTTGATAAGCATATTGAAAGCTTCAAAATAGCTTTAGAGACATGTGGTATATAGGGGTGTAATTGGTCTGGTCCGAGGGGGTCACGAATGGAAAATTTTGGTCCACTATTTTTTCAGACCAGACCAGACCTATTACTCCTAAGGATTGAACCGATTGGATCATTTGCTATCGGTCCAATTCGGCCCGATTCAGTCCATATGAGCTATGCAAATTTTTTTCCTCTTTTCTGTTTTTGGTAGATAAATTAATACAAAAATTTTATTAAATTAGTAAAATTAAGTGAGCTCTTTAATGTAGATTATGTAACTAACTCATTAAAAAAATAATTAATCATAATTATATTTATAATGTTAATAGTTACTAACTTAGTACTTTAGCAGAGTATGTATTTACATATAATAACATATATTATCATATGATTTATTGTATGATATATTAGTTAATTGATAGCATATATCATTTTACATTTTATATGGTAAATGGTAATAGGTTAGAGAAAATTACATAATTAACTTATACAACTACTCTATAAAATAATATTATATATATATATATATAATATTTTAAAAATCTATATGTAAGTGATTTGGTCGGTTTTGGTATGGTCCGATCTAAAAAAACCACACCTCAAGACCGGACTGAAAACATAATTTTGGCAACACCATGGATCGAGATCGAGGAGTTGGGTGAATTCGATCCGGTCCTGTCCGATCGTTTTTTTTGGTCTGGATAAAAAAAAATTTCACTCCTTATGATCTCAATTACCTGGGGATAGATTCACCTAGAGAAACAGTAGAGATGGTGATGACTTCACTAACAAGAGGCTTGATCGAGCTTTAGTCAACTCAGCATGGATTAATATGTATGAAGATCATACTGTGAACAACCTAGCTACCATTTGCTCGGACCATAGTCCCTTTCTGACCTTTTTCCAGCTTCATTATGTATATAAGAACAAAGATAGAATTTTCATATCATTTTCAGATACGAGGCTAGCTATTTCAAAAAGGCAGATTGCAACAAAGTGATTAAGGAAGCCTAGTATGGTGCTACAAACTCATTTTAGTAAACTGCAAGCAACTAGTGCTGGATTAAAAAGATGTCAGCTGAGACTAAGAGAATGGAGCAAAGATATGCACAGGAATCAGGGCAAGCTCATCAGATCAGAAATGGAAATGCTTAATATGTTACAAGAGACCAACAACGGCCATTTAAATATGGATATCAAATGCCTGCAAAAAGAGATTGATTTGTTGCTTGAAGAGGAAGACACCAAGTGGAAGCATAGAGCCAAACAAGCATAGTTAAGGGCTGGAGATAGAAATACTAAGCTTTTACACAAACGTGCCAGTCAGAGGAAAAAAAAAACCAACATTATCCATAAGACTACAAATGGAGAAGGGCTAGCATTCACTGAGCCTGAGGAGATCAGTCACATCTTTCAGAGATATTTCTACTCTTTAACCCTATGGAATCCTATGAGAAAGCTTCAGATCAAAAGCTTAATAAAGAGAAGACCTCCATTTTCTTCTCTAAGAACACTCGAGAAGATACCAAAGACATCATCACCAACATAGCAGGCATTAAAGCTACTAATTCCTATGAAAAATACTCAGGACTACCAGCACTAGTGGGGAGATCTAGAGCAAATACATTCAAAGGGCTACTTGACAAGGTGAAAGATAGATTGAGGAACTGGAAACTAAAATTCCTTTCATAAGCAGGCAAGGAGATACTACTCAAATCAATTGTCCAAGCCATTCCCACTTACTATATGATGATTTTCAAGCTTCCCAAGTACCTACTACAAGAGCTTAACAAAGTAATTAGGAGCTGTTGGTGGGGTCAGCAAGCCGAGGAGAACAAAATTAATTGGGTGAGTTGGGATCAAATGAGGAAGTCTAATAAGATAGAAGGTATGGGATTCAGGGATTTTGGGAATTTTAATATTGTTATGCTAGCAAATCAATGCTGGAGATTAATTCAGAACCCCTTTTCTCTTGTTGCACAGATTCTTAAGGCTAAGTATTACCCAGCAACTACTTTCTCAAAAGCAAAAATAGGAAGCAAACCTTCTTACATATGACAAAGTTTTTTAGCTGCAAGACCTCTTCTGGAAGAAAAACTTTATTGGAGAATAGGCAATGGAGAATCTGTAAGCATCTGGACTAGTAAGTGGCTACCTCAGTAAAGTACTTTCAAACCATAAAGTTCTATCAGATTTTTGTATGATGATACGAAGGTATCTATTCTAATTGATAAAGATGTAAATCAGTGGAATAAAGCTCTGGTGGATGCTATTTTCTCAAAAGCTGAATCTGTTCAAAACTATCCCTATCAATACCTGCAACAAACTTGAGAAGTTGATTTGGAGATGTACTACTACTGGTTTATTCGCTATCAAGAGTGCCTATTGTTGAGTATGTGGAGTCTGGTTCACGCCGCTCGAGCGAAGCGTCTAGCCGCTCGAGCGAATACAAGACAGAGAGCTTCGCTCGAAGGAAGCTTGACAGACCGCTCGAGCAATTGCGGGACAGAGAGGTTCGCTCGATGACCGCTCGACTCACGGCTCGAGCGGAGGGAAGTCAGAGAGCTTCGCTTGAGGAGCCGCTCGACTCACAGCTCGAGCAATTGCGGGAAACAAGTTCGCTCGACGCGGGCTCGACACGCCGCTCGAGCGAACATCGTTAATTCTCCAGAATTAGGGTTTCCGTCGTACAACATATAAATAATATTTTTGTTTTGTCTTGCACTGTAGCTGAGTGAACAGTAGCCGTCCTACATCATTGTATTGTGATTCCTCAAGAAATAAAAATCCTCTGCAGCTCCCGTGGACGTAGGCAATTTGCCGAACCACGTAAATACTGTGTCGTGTGTGATAGCTTATTTTTCGTGCGTTTACTTTCACTTTATTGTCATCGTTTTCACAACAATTAGTATCAAGAACCAAGGTTCGGGTCTGAGAAAAACGATGGCTGGAGGAGAAGTGAGAGTATCGGGGATCGAGAAGTTTGATGGCACGGATTATGGGTATTGGAGAATGCAGATAGAGGATTACCTCTATGGGAAGAAACTCCATCTTCCATTGTTGGGGAAGAAGCCGGACAGCATGTCAGTTGCTGATTGGACTCTGTTGGATCGACAGGTCCTGGGGGTTATTCGTTTAACCCTGTCGAGATCCGTTGCACACAACGTCATTAAGGAGAAGACGACTGCGGATCTCATAGCGGCTTTATCAGGTATATATGAAAAGCCGTCAGCAAATAATAAGGTACATCTGATGAAGAAGTTATTTAATTTAAAGATGTCGGATGGTACGTCTGTTGCACAACATTTGAATGATTTCAATACTATCACAAATCAATTGTCGTCTGTTAAAATTGAATTTGATGATGAGATACGTGCATTGATACTATTGGATCACTGCCAAATAGTTGGAAAGCCATGAGGATGGCTGTTAGCAATTCTGCTGGTAAGTCAAAATTGAAATATGATGACATCCGTGATTTGATTTTGACTGAAGAGGTACGCAGGAGAGATTCAGGCGAGACCTCAGGTTTGAGTTCAGCACTAAATGTTGACTCTCGGGGAAGAGCACAAGACAAGAACTCATACAGAGGCAGATCAAAATCAAAGAACAGGAGCAAGAGCAAGATGAGACCTGGCCAGCAGGCAATTTGTTGGAATTGTGGCAAAGCTGGCCACATAAAGAAGAATTGCATAAATCCCAAGAAGACAGAGAACGATAGTGCTAATGTGATAACTGAAGAATTACAGGATGCACTATTGCTTGCAGTTCATAGTCCAGTTGATGACTGGATACTTGATTTAGGGGCATCTTTCCATACATCTTCCCACCGGGAGATAATGCAAAACTATGTTGCGGGTGACTTTGGAAAGGTGTATTTGGCTGATGGAGAAGCCTTGAATGTAATTGGAATGGGAGACATCGACATCGTACTCCCTAACAAGAACAAATGGACCTTGCAAAAGGTCAGACACATTCTTGAGTTAAAGAAGAACCTTATTTCTGTTGGGCAGCTTGATGACTGTGGCCACTCAGTGGTGTTCTCAGACAGCACCTGGAAGGTCACCAAAAGGGCACTAGTACTGGCTCGGGGTAAGAAAACTGGTACACTCTATATGACTACTGGTTTGAATAACACTATTGCCACTACAGTTGCAGAGAGCACAGCAGACTTGTGGCATTGCAGGCTTGGCCATATGAGTCAGAAGGGCATGAAGGAACTTCTGTCTAGAGGCAAGCTACCAGAACTGAAGTCAGTTGATCTCAGTATGTGTGAGAGCTGTATTATGGGGAAACAGAAGAAGGTCAGTTTCTTGAAGAGTGGTAGAACACTGAAGTCAGAGAGACTAGATCTTGTGCACACTGATGTGTGGGGACCTTCCCTAGTGGCATCTCTTGGAGGTTCTCGCTACTATGTCACTTTTATTGATGATCATAGCAGGAAGGTATGTGTTTATTTTCTGAAACATAAATCTGATGTATTTAATGTGTTCAAAAATTGGAAAGCCATGGTTGAGAATGAAACAGACTTGAAGTTGAAATGCTTGAGGTCTGATAATGGTGGTGAGTATATTGATGGCGGGTTCAAGGAGTATTGTGCAACTCAGGGAATCAGAATGGAGAAGACCATTCCTGGGACACCACAGCAAAATAGAATTGCTGAACGTATGAACAGAACCATAAATGAGCGTGCTAGAAGCATGAGGCTGCACGCTGGGCTACCACCTACTTTCTGGGCAGATGCAGTTAGCACTGCAGTATACTTGATAAACAGAGGACCATCAGTTCCTTTGGATTGTGGATTGCCTGAGGAGACTTGGAGCGGGAAAGAGGTCAAATTTTCTCATCTTAAAATATTTGGCTGTCTTTCTTATGTTCTTATTGATTCTGATGCTCGTAATAAGCTTGAGGCTAAGTCAAGGAAATGTTATTTCATTGGCTATGGAGACGAGGCATTTGGCTATCGTTTCTGGGATGATCAGGGTCGGAAGATTATAAGAAGCAGAAATGTGATCTTCAATGAGAAGATTGTGTACAAAGACAAGTCCAGTACAGTTGCTAAAGTAGCCCCTCAGGAGTCTGAGTTTGTGAGTTTGGATGATCTACCAGAGGTCACAGTGCAGTGCAGAGATGTGAGTGACGGGGAGAGTGGGTCCAGCACACCCATTCCCATTATTCCGCAATCAGATCCAGAGCCGTCCACTCCAATAGCTGCAGTTCGAAAGTCAGTTAGGACTATACGTCATCCACAGCATTTCTCACCTTCCTTGAATTACATCCTGTTGACAGATGGTGGAGAACCACAAAGTTACCAAGAAACCTTGCAAGATGAAAATTCTAGCAAGTGGGAGTTGGCCATGAAGGATGAGATGGATTCCCTGTTAGGGAATCAGACATGGGAGTTGATAAAACTTTCATCAGGGAAGAAGGCATTACACAACAAGTGGGTGTACCAGGTGAAAACTGAGCATGATGGCAGTAAGAGGTACAAGGCCAGACTTGTTGTAAAAGGCTTCCAACAGAAACAGAGTATTGACTATTCTGAGATCTTTTCTCCTGTGGTAAAGATCACAACCATCAGGCTAGTTTTGGCTATGGTTGCTACTGAAGATCTATTTCTTGAGCAGCTAGATGTGAAGACAGCTTTTCTTCATGGAGATCTTGAAGAAGACATCTACATGCACCAACCTGAGGGGTTTGTGGTACAGGGAAAGGAAGGTTCAGTTTGCAGACTAAAGAAGAGCTTGTATGGCCTGAAACAAGCTCCCAGACAGTGGTACAAGAAATTTGATAGTTTCATGTGCAGTGCAGGGTACATCAGATGTCAGGCAGATCATTGTTGCTATGTTAGACAGTTTGACAATTCTTACATTATTTTGCTGCTATATGTCGATGACATGCTCATTGTAGGGGCTAGTATTGATGAGATCAATAGTCTGAAGAAGCAGATGTCAGAGCATTTTGCAATGAAGGATTTGGAAGCTGCAAAACAAATCCTTGGCATGAGAATTGCTAGAGACAGAGTCAGAGGCACGTTGAGACTTTCACAGGCTGAGTATGTGAAAAAGGTACTCAGCCGATTCAGTATGGACAAGGCCAAGTCAGTTGGCACACCCTTAGGAAGTCACTTCAGACTCAGCAAGGATCAGGCATCAAAGTCAGAGGAGGAACAAGACTATATGAGTAAGGTTCCTTATGCCTCAGCTATTGGGTCACTCATGTATGCTATGGTTTGCACTAGACCAGATATTGCCCATGCAGTGGGAGTTGTGAGTAGATACATGAGTAATCCTGGAAAACAACATTGGGAAGCAGTGAAGTGGATTTTGAGGTACTTAAAAGGCTCCTTAGAAACGTGCTTGTGTTTCTCAGGAGAGGGCTTAGAGGTACAAGGCTATGTTGATGCTGATTTAGCTGGAGATATTGATAGCAGAAAAAGTACCACAGGGTTTGTTTATACTCTGGGTGGTACTGCAGTTTCATGGGGCTCTAATCTACAGAAGACAGTTTCTTTGTCTACTACAGAAGCTGAGTATATTGCAGTTTCAGAAGTTGCAAAGGAGATGGTTTGGATACAGGGCTTCTTGGAGGAATTGGGTAAAAAGAATCAGAATGGCACCCTCTACAGTGACAGTCAGAGTGCCATATTCCTTGCCAAGAATCCAGCATTTCATTCTAGGACTAAACACATTCAGATCAGGTATCACTTTATACGATCATTGTTGGATGATGGACAGTTGCTACTTGAGAAAATTTGTGGAAGTAAGAACCCTGCTGATATGTTGACAAAGGGTGTTACACTTGAGAAACTGAAGTTGTGCGCAACTTTAGTTGGTCTTCTAGCATGAAGACAGGAGCTGTGAGTTGCAGAGGTGGAGGATATCATGTTTGAGGCAGAGGACGACAATGTGGGTGTACCAGTCTCCAAGTGGGAGAATTGTTGAGTATGTGGAGTCTGGTTCACGCCGCTCGAGCGAAGCGTCTAGCCGGTCGAGCGAATACAAGACAGAGAGCTTCGCTCGAAGGAAGCTCGACAGACCGCTCGAGCAATTGCGGGACAGAGAGGTTCGCTCGATGACCGCTCGACTCACGGCTCGAGCGGAGGGAAGTCAGAGAGCTTCGCTTGAGGAGCCGCTCGACTCACGGCTCGAGCAATTGCGGGAAACAAGTTTGCTCGACGCAGGCTCGACACGCCGCTCGAGCGAACATCGCTAATTCTCCAGAATTAGGGTTTCCGCCGTACAACATATAAATAATGTTTTTGTTTTGTCTTGCACTGTAGCTGAGTGAACAGTAGCCGTCCTACATCATTGTATTGTGATTCCTCAAGAAATAAAAATCCTCTGCAGCTCCCGTGGACATAAGCAATTTGCCGAACCACGTAAATACTGTGTCGTGTGTGATAGCTTATTTTTCGTGCGTTTACTTTCACTTTATTGTCATCGTTTTCACAACACCTATCACCTCATAGGAGAAATTCAGGATTGTGCAAAAGACCAATCTTCAGAAGTGCAGACAAAGAAGGAAGATTGGATGTAGATATGACATCTGAAGATTCCCATTGCAAACAAACATTCCTATGGAGAGCTTGCCTAGATGCCCTGCCCACCGGATCTAGTTTGTTCAGAAGAAGAGCCATTGATAACCAAGAGTGTCCTATATACAAGCAAGTCCCTGAAACAGTGGAGTATGCTCTTTGGGAATGTACCTCAGCTTGAGATGTGCGGGGACAATGTGCAAACATAATTCAAAAATGTGGTTTCTAGAGTCAAACATTTAAGTAATTAGTAACAGCAATGTTTGGTATCTTGGACAAGGAAGAAATGGAGGAATTTGCTATGATATCATGGAAGATATGGAAAAAGAAGGAATGAATCTATATTCAAGGGTGCCTTCACACATCCCTACCACCTTAGTGCAACAATCAAAGATACTAATGGAGGAACTCAGACATGTTCAAGAACCCTCTAGAAGTCCTGATGCTGATCATGACAGGAATGAAGGATGGGAGGCTCCCCCAAGGTATTTTCAAACTTAATTAGGATGCTGCTGTGAATAAGGTTCACTGCAAGATGAGAATTGGTGTTGTTATCTGTGATTGGGAGGGCAAAGTCATGGCAACTTTAAGGATGAAACAAGATCTGTTTCCTTATCCTTTACTAGTAGAGGCACTAGCAGCTCTTTAGGCTACTTTGTTTTGCAAAGACTTGGAATTCAAGAACATAATATTAGAAGGTGATGTGTTGCAGGTGGTCCATGGTATTCAAAGATCAGACGAGCTGGGTACTTGGTCTGGTATGATTATGACAGATACAAAATCTATACTGGCAAACTTTGATACATGGTTAGGGCAACATGTAGGGAGGAACAAAAATAAAGTAACTCATGCTATAGGAAAGAATGCTCTAGGCATTTCGGATAAATCATTGTATTGGAGGAAATTGCTCAATGTATTCTCTCTCTTACAGAATTTTATGAATCTATGTCATTTATTAAAAAAAATAAAAATCTAAGATCAAATTATTTTTATAATTAAAAAATTAATCAATTTTAGAATTTACAAACTCCAAGCATATTAAGTAAAAAAAAAAAAAAAAACATTACATCATAATGTTAATCTTTGTCGCGATTTGTAATCTTCGATTTCACCAAGAGAACATATCCGAATGATAAAAGTCTCTCTATATGAATGGACAAACGAAGCCGGTAATAGTGATTGGGAAGAAATGCAAAATCCAACTCAGTTCTCTTTGTTTTCTTCGTCTTCTTCGTATAGTTGGTAACGGCGCATATAAATAGCAGTCCCGTTGATTTTTCAACGCTCCCAGATCCCCATTTTGCTCACTCTCCCCTATCTTTCATCCCTCTCACACACACCCCCTCGCAATCTCCAAACAAAACCAAGAAGCTACGACTGTAACAAAGGACCCAAGAAAAAAAAAATCAAAATGGGTGCTTTCCTCAAGCTCGTAGACGCCGTACTCTTCCTCTTCTTTGTCGTGATCGCAGTCGCAGCGCCGCTGATTGACGCCCAGATGTGTCTTCCTGCCGGCTTGTTACCGGACTTGCTGGTCGACCTCAATAACTGGTACACTCGCGAATACGGCGACTATCTTGTTGCCGAGAAGCCCCATTTTTTTGTGGGGATTGTGTGGCTAGAGCTTCTCTTTCAGTGGCCGCTCGCTCTGCTCAACTTGTACGGGATTCTGGGTGGGAAGCCTTGGTTCAATACCACGTGCTTGATCTATGGGGTCTCTTGCTTTACTTGCATGGTAATTCTCTCTCTCATATGCTTTGCCAAGTTCCATTCCACAGGGAAAGTAGGATTTTTTTTTTCTCTCTTCAGTGCTATGTGCTGTTAGGTCCCAGATTTTGTGCATGTTTTGATATTTTGGTGAAATGGGTTCATTACAAAATTTCAACAAAGTAAATCGAGCTGTGTGTTTGTGGGGGGAGAGTGCGAGAGGCAATGGCAAAACTTAGTTGAAGGAACACTATAATGGGTGATCTGCCTTACTTAAGCAAGAAGAATAAATTGTTCACGCTTACTGGGGGCACTTTTTGCCAATTAGCACACCACCGCTGCAATACCCGGAATCGAGAACAAGAAGGTGTGTGTTTGCTAGAGAGAGAGCAGAGGCAATGGTAAAACATAGTTGAAGGAACACCGATCAAAAAACTTCGTTGAACGAACACAATAAGGTGTGATCTGCTTACATAAGCATGAAGAACAAATTGTCCACGCTTATTGGGGGTACCTATTTCCAATTAGCACACTGCTATTGAATATCCCGAATTGAGAATAAGAAGGTAGTGAATGAGATTTCACATTATTTGGGAGGCAAAAGTTATTACCCTTTATAATGATTCAAAGGAGCTCCAAGTATAACCTTAACTCGTCTTTTTAGAGTATATGTTGGGATGTGGCTTGGGGTCTTTTTGGTTATTCCAAATGGACCATGCAACTTCTATGTTGCTTCGCAGTTAGATGTTTTTGCCCTTTATATTAATTCCTAAGGATTCAATTGTAACCACACACACATTATTGTAACTAGTTTCTCCTGCTTGCATACTATAATTTTACCAGCATTGCCTAGAAGAAATCATCCCGTCTAAAACAACTAGTGAAAAATCGGTGATTTTCGTAGTCTTGTCTGACATAAGTTTTCCAATAAGTTGGTCACTTCTACGAAAATGGTGCATTAGCTAGAATACTCCGGGTCTGGTTCCTTGAGCAATGGTGGCTGCATAGTTGGGTCCCACGGGACTCAATCCAGCATCTGATGCTAATCTCTCTCTCTCTCTCTCACTCACTCATATCTTATGGGTGCATTGAGGATGGAAACTTTAGGACCACCCCGCATGTTGAAGCTGCAAGTCTTGTGGCTGCTGCGGGGTATGTCATGTAAACTACTTTTTACTACCAATGGTCTAAAAGCTTTCTTACCTAACGTTTTCCAAATTGTACTGGAAATTTTTGGTTTTCTAAATGGCTCTTCTTCTTTCTATGCCAAAATAGGCTTTGTCATGTTAGAAGTCTTTATTTCCTTGAATTATGGATCTCTTTTTCTTAAATTTGTGCATTGGTGAAAATTTCAGGCTGCAATATTATCTGAATTAATGGGGTCTCAAAAGGCATCTGATAAGTTGTTGATGACGTACTTCCCGTTCATGGGTTTGGGTGTTTTAGCCTTTCTGCGTGGGCTGCTCCCACACTCCGGCAAGACTACTACAACCATTGGCAAGAGACCTTTGCTGGGCAGAAAAAAGAGGGTTTGAGATACACTTGAACTGCTCGAATTTGGTAGACTTGTCGTTTTGGGTGTTTGAAATCATTTTGGATAGTTCTGGATTTAGTGTTCATGTTTCGAAGGTGTTAATGCCACTAGCAAAACAGCTAACAAAGAAGTGGCGGTTACTTTAATTGGTTTGATTAGCGGCCCTATAAGATTAATAAGTAGAAGGGAATGTTTGGTTGGACATGGAAATAGTTTATCTTAGGCTTGATCACGGATTTTGGTTCATTTAATTGAGAATTGTTTCTTTAAGTTATTAATTAACTAGGTTGTCTCCACTATAATTGCACCACCACCTGATTAATTGCAGTTGTCCTCCCTCTGGATATTTGTTCAAATTTTCAGCAGGTATAATGCTCCTTTTGTGGTGTTGAGAAGTAGGACTGAGTAAAAATTTAAAAATCCGACTCCGCCTTTGACTCCGCACCGACTCCGATATTGTACATATTTTATAAAAATATATGTAATTTTTATATATTAATCATATGAGAAGCGCATTGGGCCGGTGTCTCCTACAAGTGCTTTTTATCGGAGTCAAATGGGAACGTGCCACGTAAGGGGTTGATGAAAAACCCAAGTCTCTACACTACAGGAGATCCCCCCCCCCCCTCCCGACCTCCCCTCTCTCTCTCTCTCTCTTTCCTTCACGAAATCCCTAACCCGAAATCACCTCTCTCGCCCCTTCAACTTTTGGGCTTCACCCTGTAATTGAGTCACCATTCGTACTTGTCTCAATCCATATACTCAAATCCAATTATTTGGCTGCTTGTTCCAGGATTGGAGCTTTAATCCAAGTCTCTGGTTTGCAGCGATGGCAATAAAAAAAGGCTAACAGTTGAGCTCTCACTTCGAATTTCCTTCAAAACCCGCAGTGCTGAGACAATACTCTTCATATATAAGCTCTTCATATACACAATCTCAGTAAATTCCTTTGGCATTCTGAGGATGTCATCATTCTCAATAGTATTCGAAGTTGCCGCTGGATCACGCACGTCATCCCTGTTGGCTGGCGAGGTCATCGTTAGAGCCAGAAGATCTGTAACGCCCCAATGGAATGCCCAAACCACATGGCTTATACTCCAAAAAAAGTAGTCAATGATACAATTGGAGCCTCATTGGAACCTTATAAAGAGTAAGAACTTCTCATTTTCAAGCAATGTGGGATCTCATACACCACATACCTTATCTATATTATATGGGGGTATCACAATCTACCCCCCTTAAATTCCCGACGTCCTCGTCGGGCCTGTCCATTGTAGGTGGCATGGCTCAAGTCCCACATTTCTGGTTGGGATAGTCTCTGATATCATTTGTAACGCCCCAATGGAAGGCCCAAACCACATGACCTATACTCTAAAAGGACTAGTCAATGATATAATTGAAGCCTTATTGGAACCTTACAAAGAGCAAGAACTTCTCATTCCCAAGTAATGTGGGATCCCATACACCACCTACCTTATCCATATCATATGGGGGTATCACAAGATCATTCATGGGGATTAGCAAAAATAAAACCCTAATCGTCATGAAAAGAAAAGATGAAAATCTTACATTTGACGAAGTCAACGTGTATCTTGCAGGTATCGTGACCCCCCGACGTGAAACTACCCAGGTACAAAATGTCCTTGACGGAGAGAGAGGGAAGGAGAGAGAGAGGAGGTCCTCGATGGAGAGAGAGTGAAGGAGAGAGAGAGGTGATTTCGAGTTAGAAATTTCGTGAAGGAGAGAGAAGGAGAGGGATGAAAGGAGAGATGGAAGGAGAGAGAGAGGGGGGTCGGGAGGGGGGTTATGCCTTGCAGTGCGGAGAATTGGGTTTTTCATCAACCGCTTACGTGGCACATTCCCATTTGTGTTCGATAAAAAGCACTTGTAGGAGACACCATCTATAATTTATTCTCTAATCATATATATTTTATATAACTATAACTTATATAGATAATCAAATTCAATAATATATTAATATGAGCAAATTATTATAAAATAATATGTTTATACTATAATATAAATAGACTAAATTGACTAATAATAATTTAGTATATTGACTATTAACTATTACTACCATGTAACACTAATGAATAATAACAACTAATGTATAATAACATTTAATACTAATATATAATGTATAAACACAAATATATAATTTTATAATAACATGTAATACTAATATATAATAACTAAAATATAATAACATGTACTAGTAATCTATAATAGCATGTAATACTAATGTATAAACATTATCATATAATACTAATGTATAATAACATTAATTTGTACAATGATTTATTTTTTTTTATTTTGGTTATGTTTTAATAAAATTGAAAAAATATTTTTTTAAAAAAACTAAAATCTGGAAGTCCAAATCCGATTAGTGAGAGCCCAAGATTGTCAAATTGAAATTTCAAATGAGCTAAGAAAAAAAGCCCAATAAAAGGTTCAAATTTGACTCTGTTTCGACAAGTTGAAGTCGGATCAGAGACTATGCGAATTGGAATCGGAGTTGGAGGTAGGGCACTCCGACTCTGACATTGTCGGTGCTTAGCCCTCTTGAGAAGGTTGACCACCTTCTTTTCTCATGCCCCCTTTGCAAAAGCAGTTTGACGTGTCAGCCTCGTGTGATATATATTATATACGCACAGATGCATGGGAGTTGACCCGGTACAAGGGATGAGAAATATTTGGTTTAAAAGAATATTAAAAAAAAATTCATAAATTGATATGACTTGATATATTAGATTGTAATTTTTTTTATTATTGTAAAGAATATTCAACTAATCATATTTAGGCATATTAATTTGTGGACTTCTACAGTATTTATGTGACTATACCAAAATGTTAATACGCCTTCTGGAATATATCAAAATGCATTTCAAAACATTTTGGGAGGACATTAGAACATGTTGAGAAGTTGTGTTTTTAAAAACTAGTACGAGTCTAAGGTCTCGTTCATTTTCACAAAACTTCTCATCTTATCTAATCATTACAACTTTTCTAAATTTCCAACAAAATAAAATAAACAATTCATCTTTTTCAAATTTCAAAATAAAAATAATATTAAAAAAATATATTCTAACAAGATTTTATTCAACTTTCAACTTTTCTCTCAATTCATCTTATCTACAAAAATAAACGACGAGGCCTAAATTGTCATCAAGATGCATTGTAGAAAAAAAAAAAAGGACTCATTAGTATTCAAATGATACTCTAAGAAAAAAGAAGCTGATCATGGATTATATTTTTCGCTAAAAATAATATTTAATAATATATGTATTGGTTAATTAGGTTTAAATTGGGTTTTGTATGTTTAGTCTTTAGTGGTGTCAAAATTTTATTTTTTTTATTTGATTTTTTTTTTGTTTCACCAGTGCTCAGATGTACATTTAACGATTCTAGTACTGTAGTTAAGACCCCTTGGAAAAGAGAAAACCTTCTCGTCGGTACATCTGAAGTAGGCTTGAGAACAACCTCCAATATAATAAAGCCACATAGCCCACCCATTACTAATGGAATGGTCGTGCACCGCACTGAACCTCATCTCTCTCTCGTCTCTCTCTCTTCGAAAACACTCTACACCGAACCTTCTCTCTCTCTCTCTCTCTCTCTCTCATGTCTCTCTCTTTGAAAACCCAGAAGCTATTCTCTCCCTCATGCTCGTCTGTCTCTCTCGTAGAACCCATCGATGCAACAAAGCCCAAGAGTGGGCACCGAAGCTCGTCTCTCCTCTTAGAAAATGTATCGCACAGAGGTCAACTCTCCCTCTTTCTCTTCTGTCTCTCCCAATCACACCGAAGAGCTCATCTCTCTCTCTCTCTCTCATCAAATACCCATCGACGCCAGCCAGCCCAAGACTGGTACGTATTGCGTTGGATTTTATTTTATTTTATTTCATATAATGTTTATCTAGCATCGGTTTGGACTGAGATAGGTGTGATACGTTTTTCCAATAAATTTGGTGTGGATTATTGCTTGAAATGGGTGGACTGATATAGGATTTGAGATAGAAGTTTGTTGTGAATCTGGGTGGATTTCGTATTGTTTGTGATAAGGGAACCAATGAATTGTAATGGAAGTATTCGGTAAAGAAATAACATGCTATGCAGGGAAGGTGTTTGACAAATTTCCTCAAAGACTGTTACGTGTTACCATAAATTCCCTCAAAGCTCCCTTTATCCCTGCCCAAATTGTATGTTGTTGAGCTTCCTCTCTTTGCCTAATTCCTTTCATTGGCCACTGTTAATTTTCTTGCAGAGAGAATTAATAATTCAAATTAATAATGCACAAAAAGAGTAGTTCTTAAAAAATTTGAAGATGACTGATTACGTAAGTTCTCTGCTTATCCTTTAATTTCCTCAAATAAATTAAACCAATCACTAATCAAGTCTCCCTTACAACCCCATTTACCAACTTTTGATGCACTGCAGCTTGAAATTGGAAAGTTGAGCCAACAGAAAGGCATTTTAGGATGAAAGCTCATGGAAAATGCTTAGGAATGCATGATATTACTTCTATGTTGTCTTGGTATTCAATGTTGTCTTTCAAACATTTTATTTGCAGTTGTTGACCCGAAACTTGTGTTTGTAGCTTCTTTACTTTATGATGTTATGAAAGCCGAAGGTCACCCATTTCAGATCTCATTTATATGCAATAAAATAATAACATTGTCATCTGCAAACTGATTTTAGAAAAGTCTTTTGTGAAGGGACCAGGCGACAGACATGCATAAAGGAAGAGTACATCTCCAAAGTGCCAAAGTAGAAATGAACTCTAAATTCCTTGAAAGCATCCAAGCTGTGCAAGCTGTCCAAGCTATGCAAATGCATCTCCAAGCTGTCCAAGATGTGCAAGTGCCTAAGGATACATGATGAACATGTAAAGGAATAACAAGCTGTAATCATTAAGTCATTTTCTGTAATGTTTAGAGCACTTTTTGTAAGTTTTATGTAAACTTTGTGGTGGCAACAATCTAGTTTTATACAACCTGACTTTTTTGTATCTTTTATATCTCGTATAAACTTTTGAGCAAACATCTTTTCTAGGTGAAAGAGACCTTAATGCAAGTTGTGGCTTTGTCTTCATTACCTGATATAATTTTCTTATGAATGTACTTATCAAATAATGCCATCCAATATTGATGATTAAAATCTCATTCACTCCACAAAAATCCCATTCAATATTAATGATTAAAATCTCATTCACTACACAACATAAAAAACATAAAATTGATCCACATCAGAACAATCTGCCTGCAAAAAACCAACACTTAAACAAGTCCTAACTCCACAATAAGTTACATAAACTCCACAATATACATCATTCTTCATTGTAACATAAAAAAAAAGCTTCACCATCTAACTCCAATGATCATTCACCGTCTAACTCCCCATCCATAATGCAAAAGCTTCACAATCTAACTCCAATGATCATTCACTGTAACATAAAAAAAAAAATCAATTAATACAAATATCATTGTAACATAAAAATGAAATCAATACAAATATTACATATAATGTACAACTGAAGTAAAACTAAATATCCAATTTCTGATCCAAGTTCTGAGATATCTTGTCAGTCGTATGCCCAAGATCCCTACAACAAAACATAAATAAAACACAATAAATAAGTAAAAAAGCAAACAAAAAAAATTTTAACAGTAGATTATAAATTTGTATATATGTATACCTCACTGAAGGACATTTATTCTTAGCATGTCCCTCATTCTTGTAAATGCTACAATGCCTTTTCTTTGATGGTTGAGTCTCTTTTGGATTCTTATTCCACAAAGATTTTGATCGTCTTTTTGTTGGTACCCGTGGAGGATCCTGTATTGTTTGTAAGAAATTTGATACAACCTGACCTCTTAACATCGCAGAATCATTGGTTGACACACCTTATAATTTTTTTTCTTTTTCCTGAATATCTTTAATTAAAAGCAACTCTTTGTGGACCTTGTCTAAGGCAAGAGAGAGGTGATTGAACTTTTCTATTGATTGTGACCGAAGTTCTGAAATCTCATAAAATTGCATCGTTAACTTGTTTTTTCTCATGGTAGGATTATCTTGTGTCGTTACATGTGCATCAGAAGTTGGTATTTCGAGAATGACTCGACTCTTAGCATTAACTGTCCATCTCTCTA
Organism: Juglans mandshurica; assembly: GCA_022457165.1. NCBI lineage: Eukaryota > Viridiplantae > Streptophyta > Magnoliopsida > Fagales > Juglandaceae > Juglans > Juglans mandshurica. Next base: position 25,807,518 of record CM039620.1, on the reverse strand, counting down.
AAATATATTGTCGTGGCAACATATCTAATTTGAATTTTTTTCCAAAGACACATAGAATATGCTTACAAATAATTCCCATAAACTCATACATGTGGCATGTGCATGTTGCCTTTTCTTGTCCACTCTCCAATGTCACATAATAGATAGGGATTTCTTTACCTTGAGGTGTCACTCCATATGTCTTGCTTTCACCATCACTTTAAAATTTGGTTGACTTGTATCGTTGGCTACAGAAAAACTTATCTTGAAATTTTATAAAAGACTTCCTTGTATAGACTAAGGTCGTCTCTTCTTCAATTTTGTAATCCGTTTTCAATATTGCCCGTGTAGATATTGTTCGCACATCCTTTTATTTTTCTTTAAAGTAAAGTGCATCTAATGCTTTTTTATATTGATGTACAAAGTCACTCACCATAGTACTTGAACGAACATAATCATTAAAAAACTTGTTCATGCTTTCACTCCTTTGAGTTGTTGACATACCGGCACAAAATGTACTTCGCAAGTAAGTCAGAACCCACATATCCCGTCGGTTGTAAAGATTTTGCAGCCAAGTGTTATCTATTAGCCCATACTTTAGCAATATTGATGTCCATTCTTCTCAGTTGTGATCGTCTCATGGATATAATGACGAAAATCTTTTTGAAAGTCTGGAAATTGGTTATATACATGGGCTAAATGTTCTAGAATTTTTTGTAAAATATGCCACAAGAACAACCTATGAGTTTTGTTTGGGAGTACCTCTACAATGACCTTTGCCATCACCTTGTCGTCATCGGTAATTATAGTTTTAGGAGTCTTCCCAAGCATTGCCTCTTGTCATGTTCTCAACAACCATGTATAAGATTCTGCTGTTTCATTAATCAATAAAGTACAATTAAACATTATGGTTTGGTGATGATGGTTAACTCCAGAAAAAGACACAAATGGCATCTTATATATGTTTGTCAAATATGTGGCATCAAAAGTCACAACATCCCAAAACTATTTGTATGCAGCCTTTAGCCTTGTATCTGCTCAAAAACAAATTCTCATATGTCCATTCTCATCAATTTGCATAGAGTACACAAACCTAGGTTCTTTACATTGTCTATCAAGAAAGTAAGCATATAATCCGTGTGCATCTCCCTCTTCAAATAATTTTCTTCTTTTGTTTTTTAAGAAATTGTCCACGTCCTTGCCAATGCATCCAACGTTAAACTCACCACCTGATTCTTTACTCAGCATTGACATTATCTTCCTTGTCGGTACACCAGACTCATTCAAAGTGAGAATAAGCTTTTTTTGAGCACGTGTCACTCCTCTATGTCCATGGAGCAAACTAATACTTCTTGGTATGAGTAGCTCATGGTTATGTTCAGGCACAAACTTGGTTACTGCCCACTGTTCACCGTCTTTCCTTATTGCCATTATTGCTTTACAATCAGTTTTTGTCTTAGCAGGTTCAGGAATTATTCGTTCCTTTTGTTTGCGACTTTCACACTGAAAGCCTTATCTTGAGCAAACATAGTCTACCGCAATCAAATTTTTCTCTTCTTTTGACAATCTCGTATGGTTGGTCCACATTGAAAAACCTCTTCGTCTTGCATAAGCCTTGTAAAATGCCTGAGCATCTTCTACGTCATCAAATCTCATACCAATATGTGGCTCTAAAGGACTACTGTTGGAAGAGGAAATCACATTCACCCGTTCTTCACCATCCACATTACATTCTTCTTTCACATTTTTAATTTCATTTCCATCACGTTCTTCTTCCACAATTTCGACCTCAACACCTACATCTCCAACTTCTACACAGTTTCTACTCATCGTTATCTCAACTTCATCGCTATCCCAACTTGCTATATGATCCTTCAATATAAAATAAAATTATATTAAATACTTGCCAACCATTTTATATTTATTAACTGAGATATGATGCCTTTTTAATTTGTTTAAAGTAATCTAGTTATTTTACAAAATGCAACACTGACCACCCTTTATTGTACAAAATTATATTCATGTCCCATACGATCATATCATTTAGGTGCTGATCACCCATCATTGACTGAAAAATTAAGGATATATAATTATTGCATATCTTCTTCTATATAGAAATATCTGCTACAAAATCAACTGACCTCATTTACTTTGACTTTGTATTCATGCAGCATACTTTTTTTTTTTGTTATTATTAAACAGAAAAGAAAAACCCGAAACAAAGCCTTCATTTTTCCTTATCTTCATTAACTAGAAACTACACTGGCAGTGCACATTTTTTTTTCAGTGTTCTCTAATTTCATTTTTCTTTCATGCAATGTAGTGTAAATTGTAATGAAAAATAATGTCTCCAACAACAACTATAATCGGACATACAGAAAAAGGGGTTGTAAAAGCAAACCATGGAGAACGACGGTGGTGGTTGTTGGCTGACTGAGTCGGGCTGGTGGTTGTGTCAGGTTGGTGGCAGTGTCTGGTGGTGGCAACGTCTAGGTGTGGCCGTGTGGGAACGTGTGGCTGGTGGTGGCTGGGTCGGGCTGGTGGCAGCGTCTGGTGGCGGCAACGTCTGGGTGTGGCCGTGTGGGATCGTGTGGCTGGGTGAGGTGAAATGTTAAGGGAAAAAATGTTTAGGAATTTTTGGGGAAAATTCTGATGGGGTGGTCCTCATGTAAGGTTTTACTATATTAATGAGGTGGCGGTTTCTTATTTGAGATTGGTTTCCCCACATAAACGGTAGGTACCGCTCCAAAGCGGCTCTGCTTGGAAAAACATCCTAACTATGCCTCTCCTTTTTAGGTTGGTAAACTCTATATTTACTGTTGGACTCGTTATAATTTTGGAAAAATTCAAAATATTTATAGTTTCCTCAATTTCTCTTTGATATCAAACTGTCACTTCAATTTTTCTAAAAATATTAATGTCACAATAGTAATTTAAATAATAAAAATAAGAAAATAAACTATGAACCTCGATATATAATAAATTGAGTAAAAACCATTACACCAACTCAGATTGCTCTTTCATAAAATTTCAAGGAAAATAAAAATATTTCATAGATAGCACTTTTTTATAGCCCTACTTCTAATCCTCTCATGTGTCCTCTAAGCTTCCTTATTGGCATACTCCTATTTAATATTTGTAAAATAAAAAAAGTTATAAGTAAAAGATAAGTACACAGCTGGGTAAGTAGGATTGATTAAGTTGGGTGCAACATATGAGCCGTGTTTTTGGGATCTAAATCTTCTCAACGTTCTTTGATGTAGTTATTCTTCTCTATTATTTTTTTGTTTAGGGTCTACACATTTTCAGTGACTTTCGGTATAGTTATCCTTTCTACTCATTTCTCATTACGCGTGTCTACAACTTCTCAAAGTCTTTTGATATAGTTATCTTCCCCAATATTATATCGTAATGGTACCATACTAATATCAACATCATATATCCTATCATGTGATTAATTCCCATAATAAAAGTATATAGTACATGTATTTCATGTAGATGTCACTGTACCATAAATCACATGAAGTTTCAAAAAACAATCTTCTATAAATATGCTATGACAACATACATAAAAGTCAATATTATGAAACCATTATTGTCTTCAAGGCTTAGGCCACACTAGATACTAATAATTTACTATGAGATGTTCGAACATTGTTATGCAATGCAAATAAATTTTTCTAAGTAGTACATTTCATAACATGTTTAATAAAATAAAAGTGCACAGAAACTTTTAATAACAATACTAGATTAATTAAACACACTTACCTAGATACACCAATTAATATTTGATAACAACAATATTACTTAGAACCTAAATAAAGGATTAACACAATTTATAGACTTACATGTTGTGTTTTGTAATTTCACTTAAAAGTTGTTCAGGAAATCCACAAGAATCTAATACCCTTGTATTTAAAAGAAAAATAAACAACTAAGTGGAAGTTGTAACACATATCCTTGAGAGCCCAAACAATCCTTATGAAGTTATTACAACGGTACTTAGATGAAACACTTATACGAGCCTTTTTCCACAACACTTCTCGTGGCAAGAACCGATGATGTTCGCCGCAAAAGCATGTCCATTTTTGTTTATGCTCGTGGGAATATGAGCAATTACCGCGAGAGGTATTGGTGGGTATTAGTTTTACCCACTAGAACATTTGCTGGAAAAAATTTCTTCCAACAAAAAAAAGTATTTGCCGCAAGTTATTTTCGCGGCAAATGCTAAAAGAATTCAAAAAAAAAAAAAAAAATGTGAAAGCAAAAAAAGATGAGAATGGGCCAAAAATGATCAAAGAAAATTGTCTAACATAAGCTAAAAAATTATATACAAAACTTGGAGATTCAAATTGACACTAATAACAATTTCAAAAAAAGAACGAAAATTGTGCTAACATGTTTTAATGAAAAACTCCTAATGAGAACCTAAAAGCAATAAAGAGTTTAGTGCTTTGGCACTAATAAGACATTCATGTGGAAAAAGAACTATTTCATATTTCTATTTCAAGAACTATTTACCTCAGTTCTTCCATCACGAAAAGACCCACAAGTGGCTAATCAAAAATCATAACAAAATCACAAATCAAAATAGAGATAGAAGTCGATATGAGGAAAACAGAAATCTCAAAATGCATGCAGGTTCTTCTTGCTTTTTCAAAATCCTTTTTATTTTTGAAAAGGCAAGTAAATGATACTAAGACAAAAATACTCAAAAGAAATAGTCCAATACCAGAAAAAAAAAAAAGAACTTTTGATACTTTTCCCCCTTTCAAGTTTTGGATGATCACTGCCATTTGGAATGAAGAAATATCAGTCTACCAAAACTTGTTCAATAATGGACAACATTATTTATTCTAAAGATGGAGTACATAATTTGTCACAATAGAAGAACATAATATGATAGCAAGGATTTCTTACCTATCCAAATGCAGCCAAACAAACACAACATTCAACTTGTATATGATAAATAAAATTAACACTAGCACTTTCCTTCTATCAACTTATAAGTTCCTTCGCCTAGCCACATTCCTGTCACAACAGCGTCTCCAACCAGTTAAGTTCCAACCAAGTCAAGACTTAATACTGACCATGGTTTCCCAGTGGGTGTCCAAACAGACTTGAAGATGAGGCCTCAAGAGTTCTAGCAAAATGAGTGAAGGGTGTATGTGTATTTGCAATCGCTACTAGTGTTAGAGCATTCTCTACTAGTACTAAGCTGCTCATAACTTTTTATGCTCAGAAATTACATGTTGTGGTAAAATACAACTCTGTCCTAAACTCTCACCCTCATTTCTTCCATTCTCTTGAACCAACATCACTTCAGGCATATATACAATTCAACCTCAATGATTACTCAAAAAGCACAATCACCAAGGACTTGGTTTACATATTTAAATCTCGAAGAAATAATTCCAATTCCTTTTTGACATCCAAAAATATGTTAGTACTCTATCTAATCAAATGGTTGTAACTATTTGTCTTACCTCATCCTCGTCTTGTGTTTCCACTTAAAGGTCAGATGATGGGAAGCCCACACAAAACAATGCATACCCTTGCATTACAGAGGAAACAAACATAAACCTAACACATTTTTGCAGGAAACAATGAGGAAAAGATATATGAAGATCATAATCTAGGGGTCAAAGAATTGAATTTTCAAGCACAATTATACGAGAGAAGCATTCAAATGAGAGAACTTTCAGAACTGAGACCCTCATTCATGGTCACCTTTTCCACCCTGCCCTTGCCATCTTATCTTAAATTTAAATCCACAAGATAGTTAACAACATTCAGATATCCACTAATACTTTCAGAAAGAGAAAACAAGTATTTTAATCAAAACTTGAGAATATTACCTCAATGAAAAAATATTGAGTGACCAGGTACTGAAATTACTTGATATAAATTCTCCAGCCCTCTGTATTTAGTATTCATTACTTGATATAAATTACATGATGACTAAACTATTGATTTCATTTTAAAAACACTTCCATATCAAAACATATAATATATGAAAAATATCAAATCAAGGTTCTACTTCAGAGTTGTAAAATGTTCGTAATTTACCCTGGTCCAAATATACTTTTGTAATGGTTGAAGTGTGCACAAGAATAGACATAAGCCCAAGTACACATGATGTATACAAAGGAAATACCTACTACTTTCTAATACCAAATGGAAATCTAAAACATAAGCCCAAGTACATAGAATAAATGAATCAAATATACGTAGTTTAATCTATAGAAATAGAAACATTGAAACTGGATTGAAGAGATGCTATCCACTACCAACCTTTAATAACTCGAGAAGGAAAAGCATGACCAAGTCTCGAAGTGTATCCAATGGTAAAGAAGAATTCTTGGAAACTTCAGCTATTGTGACATTTCCATAACTCTTTAGTCAGATATTCTATTTACATTACAAAACGATACAGATCTTACCATTTCACAAGCTATCCTGCACAGTTATACTATAATAAAATTTCTTGTTACCAGGTAAATTGGTTTGCACATAAATGCATGCACCTGAAGCCATGGATCATCATAAGGAAACGACTTAAGTTCCAGATGTTAATTACCACTCATATCATATTACATATGAAATCAAGATTAAAATTTGCTCGTTACAAACAATAGTTAACAGAGATTAGAATCTAGGCCATAAACTTATCAAGTAGCAATTAATATCTCCATACCCAACTCTAGAAAAATCCAAACACCCACAATAGGAGCAAATTGAAAATGAATGTACTAGTAAATACCTGACAAAATAACCCTTTCTCTCCATTTAGTTATCAAGTGATTGTAGGCAATAGAGAAGAAAAAAATAATTCAATTTAATGCTAAGCTTTACTTATTTAGAAACCGAGAAAGACCCAAGAAAATGAAAAAATAAATCTGTCGCAACGACGGGTACAACTAATTCCCGAAAAAATGAAGTGGGAAATTTTCTCATAAGATCGAGAAGAGAACACCATAATTTGAAGTCACAATTAGTGATGAAACCAACAAAGTGACGCAAAACGAAAATATGAGCTGCTAGAAAGCTGCCCAACCCTAAAACACAAAACCCTAGCATAGATTTACTTGGTAAATGGAAATGCTCTCTAGAAAGTGAAAATTAGGGATTTTAGAAGGAGAAAAGGATACTATGGACTCACAGTCACGTCGAGCTACCTCCACTGAAGCTCGAAACCTATCCACTGATAGTGTCTGATTCTGAAGCTTTAGGGTTCGAATCGGAGAGACGAATGGGCATCAGAGAGAGAGAGAGGTGAGGTTGCGGCTCGCAGTCGCCAGGAGAGAGAGAGACGAGAGTACTATCACGGGGTGGGGGCGGGGGAAGAAAGGAAAAAGCAGGAAACATGATTTTTAATTCGATTAGATGTTTGCGGCGAGTATTAATCGCCGCAAAAACTAGTAACGTCGCCGCAACAACAAACCATCCAAAAGTAATTTATTTGCGGCGATTTTATCTCGCCGCAAAAAGTTAAGTACTCCGTCGCAAAAAGCTTATAACCCACGAGTAAATCTCTACTTGGGCAATACTAGTTGCGACGATACAAAGTCAACGTAAAAAACCCTTTTTTCGCCGGAAAAAAACATTTTTACCCATGAAGTTGTACTTGTCGACGATATCCCGTGGTAAAAGGGTATTTTTTTTCCCACGACCATTTTCGTATCATTTGCTAATTATTTGCCACAAATGTATATCATGAAAAAAAAAATTCGTGGCAAAAAGTGATATTTCTTGTAGTGTGAAAGCCTTGAATTTCTGCAACACCATATCCATATTATGGACTCTCTAAATCTCATAAAGCACTACCTATATCCAGTCAACATATTCCTCTAATAATTGGTGATGCAGAATTAATTGGATGTGGTTCTGCACTCATTTTCTTTTGTGCTTGTATGAATCATCATGTGCCCAAGATAAAAATCAGATAATTAATATCAAAATATGTTCTTCTCACACCATAAGTTACAAACATCCAACCCAGTAACTAGAAAACATGATTACTAATAAGAAATTAGAGAAACAAATAACAAAATGTTAAGCCATTAAGCACATGTCGAGAATTGTAAGAATTTGTTAATTTGCAAGAACATAAACATGTTCACACTAATACCCAGTAGAATACTTTTCAACTCAAGCTAAAAATGCTCATTTGTTCTCACTCAGTCTCTATCTTCTATACACACACACACACACCCATATATATATATATATATATATTTGTATATGTATATGTATATATAACCATATATATCCAACAAACACTATTCCTAAAAATGCATACAACATAGACTTAGTTTTGTACTAACTGAAACAAGTTATCCCAAAAATAAGAAACTCATATTCTAAGAAAAACATCCTAATAAACCACCATGAGCTATATTAATAGAGAATAAGTTAAAGGGGGCTTATCAAAACGTGAAGAATGAGAGTGTGAACCAAACTGAAAACACGTAATGAGAAGAGAAGACTAGTGTGAGTTGTGTGCTTCGACCTATGCCCATTTAAAGGGAGAAATCTCATCATTTTGATCTATGATTCGGCATCCCCAAAATAAAATTTGTGCTTTACGATTCATGGCATTAACCTCGTCGCAGTGAAGTCGGCCATGACTGAATAAACGAAGCTACGTAACGGCCATGACTGAATGAATGAATGATGATACCAATGGACTGGGCAGATTGCAATGCCGGGTGAGTAGTACTGGTAGTGCACCTAGTGCTGTCCCCTGACTAAGGGATTCCCAACCCGCGGCCATAGGTGGAATCAGCTCAAAAAAACCCCTAACCCCAATACACGAGGTGTAACAGTGTGTACCGGTCATAGGAAAAATGATAAGAATAATTGGATGTATGAAATACTTTAGTTTTATGAAGGAATGTATAATGTGAGAAATGTTTTGAGGAATGAAAATCCTTTTAAAAGAAAAACACCACTTTGTAATGTTTTTAAAGAAAAGAAAACGTTTTTATGTAAAGTATGTATATGAATGAGAAATGCATGAATGAAACTTATGTTAGTATATTTTTATAGTATGAAGTAATGCTTACAGAGTATTCGACTCATTTTATTTTTATGTGTGCCCCATCCAGGAATAAAATGAGGACGAAGCGTCAGGACAGACACGACCCAAGGAAGAGGTAACAGAAGCCTAGGTCTTTTGTGTAATATATTTAATCCTATTTTGTAAAAGGACTTGTATTTTAGTTTAATGAATTCCGCTGCAAAAATCTCTCTTAGATTCGTAAATGCAAGTTTTAAATTTTAACTGTATAATCTTTTATATTCTCGGAAGGGAAAAAAAAGTTCAGTAATTCCCGTCTCATTTTTTAAAATCTCACCATAAGGGCGGGCGTTACACTACCGTCACAAAGGATGTTCATTATGATTCTTTCAATTCTTTAAAGAAAACGTACAAGGCTACAAGCCTACAAGGTTTGACTTCCTTTCTTTCTTTTCTTTGTTTTCCGTCTTCCATGTATTGATGCTTGTTTAGTTTTTTAACATTTGTTTTAGGTGGAACTGTGGGTTTTGTGATTCTTTCAATTCTAATAATTCCTATTGCAATGAATCTTATTACAATGATTGTTTTAGGTTATTTGATTTTAATAAGAAAATATACATTATTTGACTTATAAAAAAATATTCACCTTTTGTATTTTTGGAATAGTTATGTAAACAATAAAGTTCATAAATTTATTTATGAACTTAAGTCTTAATACATCTTGTCTTGCCACCTCTAGTTTTAGCTACTAATTAGAATTCTACTTCCTGTTTCTAAAATAGATTGATTAGTACTTGATTTGGCTATGATTATCTCTATTGAATGATTATTTATTTTGTGGTTGTAGTTTGACTTTAAATCCATGTCTCATGAGTAATTGAATTCATATATCATGTCTAATTTTATTTTATATGTTGTAATTGACTTTAAATTTAGGTTCATGAATTATGTTCAAGTAAAACATTATCGATTAATTCTTCGACAGAAAAGAAGATGACATTCCATAGCATTCTTCTAAAACTCTATGGGTTGAACCCAATGAAGATCCTCTTAACTCTTCAATGGTGGAGCCTAAAGAGATTGCTCTTACATTTTCAACACTTGATTCTAAAGAGGTTGATATATCTTCTCTATAACAAGATCCAGGACTACATCCTCATGTGTGATTATCCAATCAATCAACGTGATGAAATAATGACTTATTTAAAAATGAGTCCATATTAATATGAAATACCAATTTTCTGGTTTAGAAAAGCATTCTCGTCGTTTTCAAGTTTCTTGGTTCACACAATTTACATCTTGGCTTGATTATTCTCCATCAAAGGATGCTGCAAATTGTTTACCATGTTATCTTTTTACAATGAAAGTATTTGGACATTCTGGATGAGATGTATTTACTATTATGAGATTTAGAAGTTGGAAGAAGATTAATAATGAAAAACATTGTGCATTTTTAAATCATATTGAAGAAGATCCTTACTATTATCATAATAACGTTGTGAAATCTTGTGAGCGTTTATTGAAACAATCACAACATATTTATAAAGTAATAAATGTACAAAGGTGTAAGCAAATCTCAACAATCGACTCCAAGTAAAAACATCTATTGTTGTTGTTCAATGGCTTGCATTTCAAGGAAGTGCTTTAAGAGATCATGATGAGACCCCTGATTAAAAAATCAAGGCAATTTTCTTGAGATGTTTTGTATAGTGATAAGGTTGCAAAACTTGTTTTGGAAAATGCTCCTAATCTTCGAAATATACTTCACCCAAAATTCATAATTTTTGGAAGTTTTTGCAAAAAAGATGTGAAATAAAATTCGTGAAGGTGTTGAAAATTCTACATTGTGCATTATTGTTGATGAGACACGAGATGAGTTTAAAAGGGAGCAAATAACTATAATCTTGGGATTTGTTGATAATGATAGTTTTATACATGAATGGCTTTTTGATCATGTACATGTTAAAGATACATCGACATTGACTATAAAGAATGAAATATCTGCTGTCTTCTTAGGATTCTTGCAATTCCTTTTAATGTGATTGGTCTTGCCACAGTTCCAGCAAGTCACCTACTGTCCAAACCTTGGTTTGCTCTTGCCCTTGTTTGTTGTTTTTGATTTGCCTCTATTTGAGTTCTTGTCATGTGCTCTACCCTGAGAATCAACCAGAGTAAGATCTCAAATGTCGTCGTGTTTTAGTTTCAACTTCTGAGTAGAGTTACTGACATGCATTCTCATGACCTCCCAACTATTTGATAGTGATGCCAACATGATTAATGCCCGAATCTCATAATCAAACTCAATTTCGACTGGTGACAATTGGTTAGTGATAGTATTGAACTCATTCAAGTGTTGGAAAACAAAAGTACCTTATGCTATCTTCAGATTGAACAGTTTCTTTATCAGATGTACCTTGTTATTTGTCGACGAATTTTCATATATACATGCCTGACAAAGCCACCATAAGATCTGTTGTGGTCTTGTCCTTGATAACATTATGTACAACTGATCTCGACAGGGTCAATTGAATAACTCCTAGGACCTGTCGATCTAACAGGTTCCAATTAGAATCTTTGATGCTGTCCGGCTTCTTCCCCAACTGAGGAAGATGGAGTCTCATCCTCAATTTGCATCCTCCAATACTCGAAATTCGTGCCGTCAAACTTCTCAATTACAGATACCTTCACTTCTTCCCCTGCCATCGTTCTTCCTTAGACTCGAACCTGGGCTCTTGATACCAATTGTTGAGAACTCGATGCAAGAAAATAAAGTAAAACAAGAAATTAATCACATGACACAAAGATTTATGTGTTTCGTCAATGTGCCTATGTCCAAAGAGCTGTAGAGGATTTTATTATCTTGAGGAATGACTAACACACTTTGGAGTGAATACAATGTTCTAGATAGCCATATTGTTCATTAAGTACATATTTAAAAGGTTGTATGACAAAAATCCTAATTTTATGATTTCTGAGTTATTCATTCGAGTGAGCCTTGAGCGAACTCTTTGTCTGATGATAACTCGAGCTAGTGTGAGCTCTATGCTTGAGTTTCGCTCGAGCGATTTATTGCGCGAATGTCAAATGAACTTTCTCTTTGGCGATTCTTGAATCACAAACCTGGAAATCCACCAAAAAATCGTGGCAAATTATTGTCAGGTTGGGTCATCAGATCGGGCCGCCATAAGAATAAACTAGGCTCCATAAACCCAATCCACTTGCTCTTTTTTTTGTAAAGGTAGACTACATGGGCCTAGTATAATGACTATGTTTGAAACATGGAAGCAGCTGAGCTCATCTGAGTTGAGTTCAACTTTAAGACTAACCCAACATCCAAGCACACAACTCTTAAATCACTAAACATCACTTAACTAAAGACCTCTTTACACGTGGGACCTATAACATTTTTCAACTCAAGATCTCTTTACATGTGGGATCCACAACATTTTTTAACTTCTCATAAACATATCTAAACTCATCTTAACATCTAAACACTTTTAAACTTATCTTAGGTGGGCCCCCTAAAAATTACTCGATCATTTCAACTCACTACTATTCATAAAGAACTCAACTCATCTCATTTCAGCTCAGCTCAACATCCAAATGCAACCGCTAAGAGTTTGAGCTTGAGATTTGGGTATTACATTTTATAATTAATGCAGAAGGCTTAACGTTCGGTTCCTTGATCGAACTCAACTGAGTTCGGTTCAGATTTAGACTTTTTTTAACATCCAAGCACCCAACTCTTAAATCATTAAACTCATCTCATGCTGAAAACCTCTTTACACGTGAGACTCACAATCTTTTTTAGCTCAACACCTCTTTACACGTGGGATCAAAAACCTTTTTCAACTTTCCATAAATACATCTAAACTCATCTTAACATTTAAACACATTTAAACTCATTTTTGGTGGGCCTCACAGAACTCACTTTACCATCTCAACTCACTACTATATATTCATAGAAAGCTCGACTCAACTCAACATCCAAACGTAACCTTACATTAGATCGTTAGCTGTACGCCAATTAGTTTGTTTTTTTTTTAATATATGTTTTTGCAGTAAAAAAAAAACATGCACGCGCACTCTTTTCGTAAACATCAAATTACAGTTTGTACCAAATTAATATCATGATCAATCTGAATCCGTCCATCGTGATCTTAATTGCAATTAAATGAAGGAAACATTAACGCATGACGCCCTCTAAATGTAAGTTCAAAATTAAGCCACCTCGTCCACTACTGGTACTTACATTGAAAGAAGTCTCGAGGAATTGTCACAGTCCTCATGATCTCCATTAATTACTTAGGAACCTTCTGGTAAAGGTTTTAGTGTGTACTACTATATATACAATAATTAGCAACGATCGAGCGAGGGGTATGAAAACTACGTACGTAGTACTTGTAAGAAATAATTAATATGTACGTACGTGTAGATGAAATTGGTGAAAAGGGCGGGGTCCTTATGAAACTAATTAAAGTCCCCCAACCAACACAACACATGCATAAATGCACATAAACATCGATCGATCTCCTCATTGTATCGTACATGACCATGAGTAGTACCATATATATAAACATACATATATAAGTCATTCATGTGTTACTTCTATATATTGATCATATCGATCATTCCAAGTTTTATTGATAAGCAAATAAGCAAAAGGAGCTTGCGGGTTCGTTCCTATTACGTGAAGTGGTTAATTCAACTTAGAGTGCATCGAGGTTGTACTTATTGATGCAGGTACTTAATTAGGTACGTTGGGCGTCTCGAAGGTTGAGGATCAGTAATTTATGATCGAGGATAAAAGCAATACTATCCTAGCAGCTTGTTCATGCATGTATGGCTCGATGATTTTCCTACTTTCTAGATCCATTCCTAAAATTGTTGGCGATTGTAGGCTTACGGTACTACTGAGCTCGATCTGTGTTTTTTTTCTTAAATATATATTCTTGACTATTTAAAACTTAAATATTACCTTCTAAAAAAATTGCAATGGTAAAGTGCCCTCTGCCACAAAGTAGTATAGGCCGTGTGAGGTTTCACTTTCACACGCAGTAGTGCCTCAGCAAAACACAGCTAAGAAATAGTTAAATGATCAAAAGCAAAGAAGGAAAATTAAGAAGACATCATGACTAAGTGCTAATATTTAAGCTTCACTCATTTAAAACCCTAATTAACTACAAAGTAGTACTTAAGAAAGGTGAAAGCTGGGAGTTCAACATGAGTAGAAGTACTTATAAATCGTTTTGAGGAATTAAGTCAATACCCGAACCCCTAATCCTTAATGCAGTACATGACTCGGTGAACTGCTTAGAAAGGATCATGCAGTAAGGTGCGCTCTTGACTTCTTCCAATCTTGTACGTACATAAGCCGAAATTCTTCATCACATTGGTTTCCATCTCTTAGTTTCCTTGCTTTTAATTTCCTTCTTCTGTTAATTACTGCAACAATGATAGACGATGATCAAAGGTGATAAGAACATGACGTACTACTGCAACCCACACTAGATCTCAGACTCTGATCAGTATATGAATGTAATGAATCCTAAGCTAATAAGATTGGAACCCGGCCCATATATGAAAAGCCAAACATTGATAGTATATGCGCGGCAAGGGAAAGGTCGTTTACCAAATGTAATGAAAAAAAGGAGAGATCATGCCTTGCAGAGAAAGAACAACTTATAAGCTTTCCAATTACTAGCTTATGACTTACCTACAATTTAAGGTTTGCAGATCATGCGTTCTCGGGTGACAAAGAAGCCTTAATCCTCTCCACTGTGCAAGCAATAAGATTGTTAACAGTTGCAACTGATCCAAGAGAAAGTTTTGCGGTGGGAACAGAATCAACCAAGATCTGAAAAGCAACAGTAAGGAGAGATCCGCCAGAGTCAGCTTCCCCAATGGCGCCTCCTCCAAGGTCTGAGGTTCCATCAGGGAGAATGGCAAATCCTGAGGGCAGAAGGGCGACATAGTCTGGGTCCCCACCATTTAGTACGAGATTCATTGCAACAATGTCAACAGGAGCATATATCACGAAAGAGGCTGTTGGATCATTGCAACTCTCTTGTAATATCAACATGTTGCTCTGGCTTGAATTGGCACTCTACAAATTTATACAATTTATATATATTTATATGTAGAACATCACAACGTGTTAAATAGAATATAAATGGGTAACGTACTGTAGTATATTCGACAATAATAAGGATCACAATATATATATAACATATACGAATTTACATTTACTCGAAGTAGAGACACGCAGTTGCCTGTGTCCCGCCCATTTGCAATATGTGCCATTTCTTGAACAACTCCACCATTCGAAAGAATATCCCACTGCATGTCATATCATGTATAGAAGTGGAAAACTTTATCAGTCCTCCGATATTAGAAGTGCATCGATCTTAACGTACAAGATAAGAATGGGCAATAGATTCCCTAGAAAAACAATGAACTTTCCATATCTTAGTTGCAGAATCATAATAGTTCAAATGTTGATGTGTTTTGGTTGCATATTATTTTCCTAGACAACTAGAACTTCCATGATTATATGGGTTTCCACCAAGATTGTTGAAGCCTAATACATAATATATATGGGTCAAGCATATATGTAAAAGTGGAAACCATTAATTTTTCCAAATTGATTAACTAATTTCAGATATTCTGGATATAATGTTTACATATATATATACCTCGTTTCGATAGTTCTCATCACGCAGAAAATCAAAAACTCTCTTTGGAGAAACTGGAAGCCAGAAGGAAGTAGCGGCACTAAGAACAATGCCAGGAGGTCTGCCTGGATCATCTATGCTCTTTCGGGTCATCACCCTTACATCATCTGCCCCTGTTCCAGACAGCGTCGTCCATGTGTGTGCAGTAGAGGCACTTACTCCGGCACAAAAGCTTATCACCATTCTCTCAGCCAGTTTCAACATACTCTTTCTTCCTTCTTGATTTGTTATGACTAAATAGTGACAGATAAGGGTAACTTTAAAAATTTCAAACGCAATAGTTTTCCAGTTTTATATAACATCTTTTTTTTTTCTTTTTTTTAAACTCAAATTAGAAAGAATGGCGTTTGTTTGAATAATTACCACCAACATCACCAGAAGGAATGCTTGTGGCCATGGCGCTTGCAAGCCTTTCACATTGCCGATCTAGGGTAGCCACCCAACGTTTTGCACCAAATGCATGACCTGAGCTAACAAGCTGATGATATAGATTGTGAACACCTCTATCATCAACTTCTACATGCTCAACCCATGTTACCTATATATATATATTAGAAAATAAAAGGACTAATAAATAAAAAGCCAACTCATGAAATTAGTAATCTAGATCTAGCCATGACGAGTACTATTATGACCATCACCTTTGAGTATCCATTAGGCATTTCCTGAATTAAACAACCGGAAGGTCTTCTTCGACACCTGACTGCAGGACTAGGGCGCAAACTGTCTAAGGAAACATCAACCACTGCCCAGGTCCCATCGGAAAGCTGCTTACAGTACCTTACATAATAACTCTCACGAGTTGGAACTAAGGGTGAAGGAACTTGGAATTCTGCTGTCATCTAAAGAAACAAATTTGAGTTCATATTAGAACCAGATTAATTATGAAAACACATAATTGGGTTTTCCATTTTGAAAACCCAACTACTTCTACACGGTACGTACAATTATTCAAGATAAAAGAACATGTATGTTTTAACAAAAACTCTATTTGTAGTGACTTTTGCGTATTCATTGTGCACTCTAATAATGTGATTAATTACGTCACTTTTTTTTTTAATATAAAATAATGCCAATCACATGATCAGTAGAACATACAAATAGTACTCAAAAGTAAGTGTATATAGTAGAACTCACGTTCTATATACATTTACTTACCACTTGCAGTGCTCCATTGTAATTCCCTGCCACACCAGTTGATAGTACTTCCAGAGTCATAGCTCTTGAGACAATCCCAGAAAACACTGTAGACCACTGATCCTGAATATAAGCATAACGGAATGGGGAATGGGGAATGGCAAAGATTAATAGGGCTCAATATTAGTAAATTATTAGATGGTTGCCCTAAAACTATTCATAGAATAGAATCAAGCCTACCACATCCATTACAAGCTCAACAAGGTTGATGTGGTTCATGATAACAACTGCAGTTTCTCGCGAAGCTTCGCATTTGAAGCCCGTAGGTCTGGGTCCAATCCCCCGAGGAAATGTTCTTATGTATTCGTCTTCATGTAGAGTAGAAGTACCATCAAGGTTTGTCATCCATAAGGGTTCTCCCATTTGTGCCATTTTGACTAGTTCCTCCATAGCTGCAACCGCAAGCTCAATTATCATAGGTTTATCTGCTTCAGTCGGTGCACTGATTGACCTAAGAAGGTCTCCGGCACCATACATCTCTCCCCCAATGCCTGGCTGCCCACCGAAATTCCCTACTCCAAGCTCTAGTGGCCGGGGAGGAGGAACCGGAGGAGAAAGAAGAGGGTAGTTCACAACTGGCTTGCCAACATACTTTGCTGCGATAGCTGAAATCCTATCAATCTGAAAATCGAAGGGAAAAAGTAGTCGAATATGACCCTCGATCTGCGGACAATGTTAACAAAAATAAGTCACCCAGAAAACTATGAATACTTCCATATATTGCTAGTACCTCTTCCCTTAATCGGGCATTTTCGAGTCTCAAATGATGCTCATCAAAGGACATTTCTCCTATTGCAGTTGGGCCACCACAATTGGGACATGAGGAATTGCTGAGAGCGTCTCTGTACCTCATGTTATCAGCCCGAAGCTTTTCATTATCGGTCCTAAGGTGTGTGTTCTCATGGCGCTCATGCTGGGTCTGTGAGAGCGAAATCAAAGAATGAGCAAAAAGCTAAAATTGGAAATGCAGAATTAATGGAAACAATGAAACGAGAGAAGTAGGGTTGACTAGCTCTATAATGTAAGCCCACTTTCAAATGTTAAAGAAAAAGGAAGATATCGTAACCGCGTCACTTTGATAGCATATTCTGATCGGAGTATATATTTTTAAAGTACGAGTCTAGATTCACAAATACGTTTTTACCTTCATTTGGGTTCGCTTGTTTTGGAACCAAAATTTGATTTGCAACGGCTCTAACCCTAATTCACGGCTCAGTTCTTTCCTTTGCTTGTCATCTGGGTGTGGACACTCCTTGAAGAAACTAAAAATATTACAAAAAAAAAAAGCAGAAAAGAATTAAAATAAAAAACGAAAAGAAAGAAAGATTCTTTAGATTTCGTTATAAATTAAAGATATTGAAAACGAAATAGAAGTAATATTGTGTGAACAATTTGTGAAGGTGGAGCTTACGCTTCCATTTCCTGGATCTGGTGCTGTGTGTGGCGATGGTAGCGCTTCTTTTTTGGTCGTTGGTCTTGGTCGTCACCGGAGGCACCTTCATGGTTGTCGCTGCCAGATTTAGTAGCACTGTCGAAGTCGTCATCTCGAATGCGGGCAATATCACTTTCAGATGTGTTCTGAGTCATGTCTAGCATATGGTGAAGCTGATGATGACCTTCCATATTCATGCTAGGCTGGAACATATCTACAGATCTTTAAGACTCCGAAGGCTTATGGGTATTCAATCTAACAAAAGGAATGGAAAATCTCCACTCAAAAGAAAGGAAACCCACATTTCCTAACATGTAGATACATAAGAAAGCCTATTTGAAATGATTACATGAGAAATTAGCTATTTGATATTTACCGAGCAAAAGTAGCCATGTAATTTGGGGAAAAAAAGAAATCAATTTGCCTGGTGAAGACTAGCTAGCTAGCTAGCAGAAACTTGATTTTTGTTTTTGGAAATAAACATGGACCCATCATTCTAATTAACGATAGGGCCTAGAGAACGAAAATCAAAATTGATTGATTAGCCAAAAGATTAAACATGAAGTAGCAGAAAACGAGATCAAAGAACAAGATGATGAGAGATCGATCATCAACGTCTCATGAACGACTAACCTGACCAAGGGTAAGCCCTGAGGATGATCCAAATCCACGGACAGTCCCGTTAATTCAAATCATCGGTGGCATGTTTCTCGCTGGAATCATAATCCTGGCCGGCATTTTTCACAAATCACAAACAACGATCCCTTAAGCAGTACTGTACAGCTTTTACACGTCCACTTGGATATATATATATATATTTAGGGGCTCCTTTAGAGGGCTTAGAAGGGTTCGTATTTCTTTCCTAGATTCTCTGGCATGAGTACTAGGTCTTTCAGCAAAGCATATGGAATTATACAAATGAGCAGGCAAAGCTAGCTGACTTGAGGTTTTTTGGTCGGAAAGGGTCTCTCAAGCCTATGTATTTCCAACGCGAAAACTGAAAAAGGGGAATGTATATAATACCAAGAAAGATAGGGTTGACAAATCTGATACGGCTTTGGACAGACCAAAATCAGAGCAAGACGAATGAAAAATATTATATAACGTCCGCGAAGATCTCGGAGAATCCAACTGTGCCTTCTCACTTTCTATATGATCTCCTCCACACTTTCGTTTCCTTTCTTTCTTTAGACCTATATATCCACAGCAACAGAAACGTATGGAAAAGAAAATGTAAGATATGGTACAAAAGAATGCATCATATCAAATATCAAACATGGATTTTGCGACACAAAGTGAAACCTAGATTTCTGCTATTTATTTTTTTTGGCTTGGCTGCATCAAATTGATCTTAAAGAGAGAGGACTGAATGTTATATACTAACCGAAGACTGAGATGTGCAGAAATTCCACCTACCACTTATATATACAATGTTTGGAGCTAGCCTTCGAAAAATGCGACGGGTCAGATCTGTTTTGGGGCTAACTCGCTGCAGGGAAACCACTATTTGGGGCTACAAAAGTGGTTTTGGTAAGAGCTTTTGGAAGTACAGGTATGAGTTTTGGATAGATATGGGGGAGAGAATAGTGATACAGACGAAGAAGAAGAAGAAGAAGATCCTGAGAGAGAGAGAGAGAGAGAGAGGGGAGGTTTTTCGAGCAGGAAATGGAGAAGTGCAGTAAAGGAAGGAGAAAGAGCCTGGGAGAAGATGGAGAAAAATGTTGCAGCGCGCGAGCAGTAATTGCCGAGCGTATTGAGAGGGTGCGATTGCATTTAATGGTGGGAGAAGGGTGTAATTGCTCAGAGAGAGAGAAAGAGAGAGAGAGAGAGAGCGCGAGAGAGAGCAGTTGCTGTTTAAATTTTCAACACAGGACATGCAGCGTATTCGTGTGTTACGAACTTACGAATGGCGGCTAGCTACCATGCCGACTCCATAAGTTTTTTCCCAATACCTTTGCAACCATCATCTATTTCAATATTTGCAGATTTTTTTTTTTTTATAAGAAATAGACTTCATTCCATAAAAGAAGCTACATTTGAGACTTAAATTACAAGTCAAACTAATATCTATTATAAGCATTCTCGTACACAAAATCTTTGCAACGAACATTGTCTAACTTCATGAAAACTCTAAAAAAGAGAGTATCATTCTCTGTATTAACATAGAGGAAAAAACTTCCCGCATCAAAACTCCATCCTCCAAATTAAGGAGGAGAAGTAAACAACACATGCACCCATCCTCCTAACACGGAGGAGAGAGGAACCCAACACCACTATGGACAAAAGTCCAATAGCCTATTTCACTTTATTTTCTTATGAATAAAAAACCCAACAAACAAACTTCAACAAAAACAACACCGACATAAAGTCAGAAATACAGTATCAGAAACAAATAAACATGACTACCAAACACTACTAAGCAACAACAAACAGAATCAGAAAACACAAAATGGAAAGCATCGGTGGTGCGTGCATGACACATGCACGCCACACTAGGAAGAGTCTTTCTGCCGATCAAGACGTTGTTGGAGTCACTGGACCTGTACTGCCGCGCATGGTCAATATTTGCAGATTTACTCATGTTAAGTTTTATGCTACAAACTAAAACCTTTCTTTTTCCCATGCAATATCATTCGCAAAGGAAAATAATGAAAGTAACTCGATCATACAAAGAAATGATTAACCATGCATGCAGATATTATATAATATTGCTGTTAGGAGTCAAAACGTATGTTCTAATCTCAATGGATTATTTATTAGGGAAATGATACTTGCAGTTGTGAGTGTACAAGCGCCATGCAGTCGCTTTGAAAAAAGTGAATAAATACAAGACTCGCAGGAAAAGAAAATTAATTTTTTAATAGTAGACCTCACGCTTTTTCAAAGCGACTGTACGACACTTGCACACTCCACGACTGTACGTAGCATTACTCTATTTATTAATCATCACTAATCTAATTAACTTCTTACAAAGTTTTTTACTTGCATGCAATATGCACAAAATACAATTTGCGCTTCGACGTACTTTTTTTAAAGAGTGTGTAAGTGCGCACCTAAACAATTTTCTTTCACATGGGTAAATTAAGAATCTACATAAAAAGATTACTTTTTTAATAGTAGATTTGACCTACTTTTTTTAAAAGAGATTGTGCAGAACTTGTACACCTTAAAATTGTATCTAGCATCACTTTTACGATCAAGGAAAAGATTGATCGGAAGAAAAATGATCATGAGACATCCAATTCAGTTATATATATAAATATTTAGGATTATTGGTATTGATGTATGATTTATGTTTAAATTGCATTTAGTATTTTTCACATCGAACGATAAATTAAGAACAAGGCCGAAAAATGGTGAAGATGATCCACTACAAGAAAAATAGGTTTTTGAAAAAGCATGATTAGTGTCGCAATTACATTTTAGCGTCACTTAAGAATCGACGCAAGATGGTCGGTAATACTGAGTTTCAAAAAATTTTACATGTCAAAATAAAATATCATAACAAAAATGCGAACATTTGAGGCGAAATTGGTTGACATCAATGGAGGACAGGAGCGACAAAAAAGACATTCCAAATGATAAGAAAAGCCCTATTTGCGGCGATATATTCTCAAATGTTGTCACAAAAGAACACCAACCATGGTTACTTATTGCCAGTAGAATTTTTCCTGATGATCTCGCCGGAAAAAGATCATTTATAATAGGATTTTTAGTCGTAAATAATTTTATGCAACAATTATATCGCCACAAAAATATGTTTCGTCGTGAAAGTCGCACAAATTTGTTTTGGTTGTAAATACTTATTTGCGTCGATTAAGATTGACATAAATAGTATGTTACAAAAAAATAGTATTGAAAAAGAATACATTAAAACAATACCCATCTTACATTAAATTACAATCCATAAATCAATTACACAAAGTACTTGCTTTATATTCTAAGCAATTATTATATTACAACTCTTAAAACTCTTATACATATACATTAGATTACAATCCATAAAACAATTACATTATATTCTAATAAGTGTGCAACTTTAGACTTCCCAAGGCACCAATACTGTAAGTATGTATTATCAACTACAACATACTAGCGGAAATATTTGTATCGGGTTCCTACAAAAATATTTGATGTCATCCTCAAATCATTATAAAACAAAAATGCTAAAGATAGCAGAGGAAATAAAAGAGGGAAGGTAAGAAGCATGTATATGAAATGTTCATTTAAACTCAAGAAGCATAATAGCATAAATATGTATTATACATGGCCTAGTCTAAGAATCAATCACCTTTTTCACTTGTGTTAGAAGATCAATTATATTAAGGTTTGGCCTAGTCTATAAAATTCATCGACATGTATCAACCAAGATAGCCATTCCCATCTTCAAAGAATGTAAAAGGTTTGAACTTATATTAGTATGATTAGAATTTCTGTTAAAAGACAATTTCTTTAACAAGTTGGACTAATATACAAGGTATAAACATGCACAAATTAGCATATAAAACCAAACAAGAAACAATTTTCCAAACACACCAAAAGAAGAGAAGATCCAAATAATGCATACCTTGTGATACCTATAGGTTCTAGCTCTATCTAACAGCAAAAAATAGTTTTTGCCTTCAAGCAAGAAAAGCGTAATAAACAAGAAACATTCATAGTTGGTCTAAAGTACAAAGAACATAGAAGTTTGATAAATAACTAGAAAAGAAGAATAAGCAACCAAGCAACAAACTCACTAAGTCAGGCAAATGTGAGCCTATTGAAATAAGTAGGCTTGTTGCAGCTCAACAAAGTTCAATGAAACTTACTCAAAAACAGATGAAAATGTTACACCTCCTTGGACATTTTGAGCCACAGATAAATGCACCTCAATTACCATAGACTAATTGGCTTTAAAAACTTCTTGAACATTAGCTTCCAGGAATAACCCTAAAAGGCTTTAGCAAAGCAATGGATTAAAAGAAAATTGATTGTAGGAATGGAAATGTTTGTTGAGCTTTTATTGATACCTCAAAAAGATGTCTATAATTCAATTTTATTTACAATCATTTCTAGCCAAGAAAAACACTCTAAATTGGTATCCATCTACAGACTTATAATTCTTAACTTGTACCCACACTGGAATAACAAGATCTTATCATTCCAAGTTTTGTAGGCTTCACATTTTAAGAATAATAGCAAAAGCAATGACCCACAAGCAACTGCATATGGGCTTTGCCATTTCATCTTGTAATTGTGCTTCCCAAATACCCTAAGATTCACCAAAAAAAGACCAAAATTACTAGCAACTAAACACAAACGAAAAGGAAAAATATTCTATAAGTGTGATTGTATAATGATGGTGACTATAGATAATTGAAGCCATGAATTCATGTTGTAAGTTGATTAAAAAAAAATGCTAGAGATCTAATGAAGTCAAGCTCACTATACTAAATTGGCTGAATATTTCATGATAAGGGTTCTAAATCCATATATGAGAGAGAGAGAGAGAGAGAGAGAGAGAGAGAGAGAGATGCACAAAATCCTCTACTTCAACCTTGCCCTTGGTATAAAAGTGCAAATCTCTTAGATTTTCTGTATGGTAATGGATACCAAACCTGTGAGTATTTATTGTAGGCATTTGGTCAAAAATAAACATCAATCAGAAGTGAGGAAAGAAATATGTCATGGTTATTTACTGATTTTTATGGCCACCCTGAAGCATGTAAAAGAAGAGCTTCATGGAGCTTGTTGTTGATGTTGAATCCCTCTGTTGAGGTGCCATGGTGTATAATGTGAGACTTTAATGAGATTGCCTATCAAGATGAGAAGATGGGAGAGAAACCCAGACCAGAAGCACAAATTGAAGATTTCAAACAAACCATGGAAGTAAATAGTATTTTTTATTTGGGGTGAAAGGGGAGTATGTTCACTTGGAGTAATAAGCATTCAGATAATATATTTATAAAGGAGAGGCTTGATAGAACAGTTGCTAATCCAAAATGGACTGATGCATTTTGAAACAGAGTTGTAGAAGTATTGTCCAATCTGACCATAAGGCCCTTTTGTTGGACATAAGCTCTGAGACCCCAAGTACAAGAAAGAAGAAAAAAAATCTATAGATTTGAAGCAAAGTGAATTTTGGATGATGATGGAAGACCAGTAGTAGAAGAGGCATGGGATAGAAGAATTAGGGAACAGACTCTCTAAGGAAGATCCAGAATAAATTGAATGACTGTAAGGGTGACTTGATCAGCTGGAGCTATCTAAAAGAGAAGATGTTGAGGCAATCTTGAAGCAGAAATCTGATTTACTAAAACGGAAGCAAGATAATGAGGGCCCTCATAATATGAAGCTGATTAAGCAATTGCAAGGAAAGGTGAGACTGATGCTAGAACAAGAGGAAATGGAGGCAGAGAGCAAAGAGAAACTGGTATCAATTGGATGATAAAAATACCAAGTTTTTTCACTC
This sequence comes from Juglans mandshurica, assembly GCA_022457165.1. NCBI lineage: Eukaryota > Viridiplantae > Streptophyta > Magnoliopsida > Fagales > Juglandaceae > Juglans > Juglans mandshurica. The sequence continues at coordinate 25,782,700 of CM039620.1, read as the reverse complement.
TTATGCAAGCAAGAGTAAAAGGAAGAATCAGATTAAAGAAATAACAGATTATCTGGGCAGAATGGTGACAGGCCAAGAAGGGATAAAGGGTGTATTCCATGATTACTTTAGCAACTTATTCAGTTCATCTCACCCTATGATGGAAGCCATAGAAGTGTGCCTTAAAAATATTGATCCGAGAGTTACCAACTAGATGAATGTTGATCTACAAAGGGAGTTTACTAGAGTTGTGGTGGAGGAAGCATTAAAGCAAATGGCTCCATTAAAATCCCCAGGCCTGATGGGTATTCAGCTTGCTTTTACAAAGCTTATTAATTATGGGGGAGGGGGTATCTAAAGCCATTTTAAGCTTCTTAAATGGTGATGGTGATCGGGATAGTAATGTGAATAGCACTCATATAGCCCTTATACCTAAAGTTTCTAACCCATCTACTGCTAGTGAGTTCAAGCCTATCAATTACTTGCCAACAAATTGAAGAAAGTGCTCCCAATCATTGTTTCTTATAACCAAAGTTCATTTATTTCTGGAAGACTCATTACAGACAACGTAATGGTAGCATATGAAACACTACACACAATGAAAACAAGACAGAAGGGGAAGATAGGGAGTATGACCCTCAAGCTGGACATGTCAAAGGCCTATGACAGGCTAGAGTGGGATTTTTTGGAGGCTGTGATGAGAAGAATGGACTTTGGGAGAAAATGGATCTCTTTGATTATGAAATGTGTGACTACAGTAACATACTCAGCTCTAGTTAATGGTGAGCCTGGAAGGATATTAGGCCTACAAGAGGGATAAGATAAGGGGATCATATATCCCCGTATATGTTTATTGACAACAAGCTCTATGAAGCTCTTCTTTTACATGCTTTAGGGTGGCCATAAAAACCAGTAAACAATCATGATAGATTTTTTTCCTCACTTCATGATCACTTCTAAATCACATACAAATCGTGATGGTGTTTGGATCCCGAAGTAGAAGCAAATTATGTAACTTTAAGTTTTTTATTTGTATTGTCTAATAATATTTTGTTATTTATACTATCTCTAATGATTTTTTATAGGACAAGATGGTATCACTTATGGAAACTGCTATGGCTCCATCTGATGAATCATCTGTGAATGATGTTCAAATCTTTTTTCAAGTTCTTGGACCACGTTCTGGATATTTGAAGGACTTATGACGTTGCGTGAAGTCTTCCTTAACATCTTCATCCTCTTCTCAAGTCAGATCGAATAACAACTCTTGGGAATTAGAGGAAGCAAGGCTCGAGATCGAACATTTGAGGTCCAAGCAAAGAGAGTTGTAGACTCAATTAGATCAGACATCGGAGATAGAGGCGAGATTAAAACAAAACATGCAGAAGAAGCTGGAGATTCAATTCCAAAAAATGTTTGAACAGTGGCAATTAATGATGTCCCTAAACTCTATGCCACTAAAATCCTTGAACTTATTTTCTTTAGTTGTCTTTTTATTATTTTGACTTGATGCAACATTTGAACAAATGTGATGTTTTAATTACAATATTTAATATTAGTTTCATATTTTGAATTTACAGTTTATTGTATCGTGAGTACTGTTCGAATGTAAAATATCTAGTTCGAACGGCAATACAATTTATTCCCCTTCGAATGCATTTTAGCTTCCGTTCAAACTACCAATCAAAACCATTGGAATGACTTGATGAGAACCGTCAATTCTGTTCGAATATATAAATTGTATATTCGAACAGACTTCATGTTTGAACATCTGAACAAATAATAGTTTGTTCGAACACATTTGTCATCATTCGAATGTACCATACACCGTTCGTACAAAAATATTGAACCACTTGTTCGAACAGATGTTTTTAATTCGAATGTATATAAATTGTGTTCGATCAGATTATTTTTGTTCAAACATAAATATATATGTTCGAACATAAATAAATTGTTTGAACACTCCCTCCATTCGAACATAATCAAATAAATTAGCGTTGTTTGAATCAAATTTCGATAGAGTTTGAACAGATATCCAATCGTTTGAATAGTACATATTCAATTCAAATGGGTTTTTGGGACGAAAACATTTCATCCCAAAAGAATATTCTCGTTCAAATGCTTTTCACAGGTTCTGCCAGATTTCATCCCGAAAAGTATTTTTTGAGACAAAATTCAAATTTTGTCTCCAAAAACCTTTTGAGACGGACCTTTTGGGACGAAATAAAGACGTCTCTAATACTCGTTTGGGATGAAAATGTCATTTTTTGGGATGAAATTTTTCGTCCCAAAAAATGCATTCTCTTGTAGTGTGGTGGTGGAGGTCTCGAGTTGTTGTTGGAGGAGGGGTTGAGAGAGGCATTGGGGTTGGGGGTGTCGAGTGGTCGGCCCAAGGGAAAGGGAACTGGCAGTGGATGTCACTCACGGGGGTTAAAGGTCAGTTATGCACGGCAAGAGTGACGGCTGAGGAAGGAGAGAAATAGAGAGGGGAACCTATAATGAGAGATAGAGGGAGAAAATCTAAGAGTGAGGCGGTTGTGGTTGGCGGTGGCTAAAGACAGTGTGCTCGTGGTGGTCGGGGTGGCTACTCATGGTGGCGGCACACGGTGTCACTAGGGCTACCAAGAGAGAAAGAGGGAAATAGAGAAATACCGAGAAGGGAAGGGAGGGGGGGTCATCGGATGGAGGTCATCAAAGGGAGAGAAGCTCACCAGTGAGGGTGGCAAGGCTATAGTTGCTTATGGTAGTAAGGGTCTTGGAGGAGAGAGAGAGAGAGAGAGAGAGAGAGAGAGAGAGAGAGAGAGAGAGAGAGAGGGGGCATGCGGATGGGGGGAAGAAGAAAATAGGAAAGAGAGGGAAAAAAATTGGACCATTTTTTTTTCCTGTTTATAGTCATTTGCATATTGTAAAAAATTGGACGCAAAAGTTAAAAACATGTTGGAAACAATTTTTGAATTTTATGACCTTTTGTAGCAATTTAATGATGCCGTAAAATACTAAAAAAAAGTGCTGGAAATAATTGTTTCCATCATATTTATTTGCAACGATATAATTTGGGCGCAGAAAGTAAATCTTAATTAGTGACGATTTCTTGTTTGTTAGAAATGAACCGCGAGGGGAACACATCAAATTAGCCTTTTGCATCCAAAATCTGTCGCCGCAAAAGAATCTGTTAAAATTATTTTTGGATCCCTAAAAAATGTCACAAAAAGGTTATATTGTTGCAGTAAAAAAATCTTAAAACAGTCAAAATACATAATCGCACTATTAGGTGCTAAAATTTGCAACGAGTTAAGTTTGACGCAAAAATAGAGTACCAACGTCAATTTCTATGGGGACGGAAACAAATGGCCGCAAAAAGGCATAATTCATGTAGTGTGATTTTTTTAACGATGAATGCTATATCACACTCTATTGTTTATCACACTTCCCACACACTTCACATAGTTTTTTTTTTTTTTTTTTTTTTTTTTACGCCAGCACGTTAAGTGTGCTGGAGCTGAAGCAGATTTTTTTCTTTTTTTAATTTGCCACTTACGTACGTACGGTTCGAAAGGGTAACAATCATTGTTGCAATAGTACTACTAGTCTACTAGACTACTAGTACTGCTGGTTTGAGTTTTGTTACGTCGGAATTATTGTGTCATATATGAGTCCTTAACCTCAAGCCTAATTTTATTAATTTCATGTTGACTTTATCTTAATTTGTTACAACAAATATTTTCTGCTCTAAAATATCATGTCATGCATGTGTGGAGTTTGCTTGGTTTGAATCCAAGAAATATTTCATCTCATCGATCTCATCTGATCTTATCATTATAACTTTTTTAAATTTCTATATAAAATATAATAAACAATTCAATTGTTTTGAAATATCAAAATAATAATAATATTAAAAAATAATATTTTATTCAACTTTCATATCAACTCATTTGATCTCAACTCACTATCTAAATAGTATCTAAATCATCATGTCAAATCAAGTCCGGGTTGTATAAGATCTAGAGCTAGCTAACTCTAATCCAACAAACTTAAATATATACAATGATCTTAAGAAGCTCAATCCTAATTAATCTGGTGATTTCGTAATATTGAATTTGCATAAAGTAGTCCGATCGTGATCGTGTAAAAGATTATCAACCCTAATATCAATCTTTGTCACAATAAAAGATAATTATTCTCCGCATGGCGGAAGCTTTAATTCCGGCCACACTAGACAGCAATTTAGTGACGAAATATTTTCTGATCTCTAAAAGCCATTTCAATAACCGAAATATTTATTCGCTAAAAGTCTCACCTCCATTAACCAGGGGTGCATGGAACTAAGAGGGCCAGGGGGGCACCCACCTCCAAAAAAATATTATAAATAAATAATGAAAATAAAACCCCCATTTTTAAAAAATAAGTGTCAAAAGTACTATTTCCCCAACAAAAATTTAAAATATACTTTTGTCGTTAGAATATAAATAAAGATCCTAAAAAGTTCTCCAAAATGCATTCCCCTAAATTTTGTAATAATCATTAATCCTCCAAAATTAACGAATTTAAAAAACCTACCCCTATCATGCATAAATCAAAAAGGTTTTAAAGACAATATTCTTTGTCTACAAGAATTAAAAATAACCCTAATAATAATAATAATCAGCGTGATTCTTTTTTTTTTTAATAAAACTCAAAGAATAGTTTGAATTTTTAATAAAAATTAAAAAATATTTTTGACTAGTTAATAATATTATATACTAGCGGTCAGCAGTAATTAGGCAGCCCGCTAGCTAGCACCATACACACAATATATATATATATATATATATATATATATATATATATATATATATTTATATAAGAAGAGAAGAGGAAGATGATCAGAGTCAGAGTATGCTCAATTAAATGCAGGAGGTTAAACCGACCATATGTATGAATGCACAAATAGATAAATGCAAAATAATAACAATTTGCATTGAATATAAACACTATTTAAATAGTTCAACAGGGGGTACAAGTAGTGCATATTTGCACTTACAATCAGGGATAATAGGCAAGAGATACTCTCAGAGAATTAGGGAAGAAGAGGTTTTTTAGTTCTCTTGAGTTCTGATGAGTTCTGCCTCCGAATGAAGTAAAGTTGTCCTTTTATAGTATAAGAAGTTCCTGTTTACAATTATTAAAGTAAAACAGTAAAGTAAATCCATGAGTGAACAATAGGGACAGTTTAAGCACACGGGGCATAGGTATCATCATTATGTCGTCCAGCTGTCTTTGTGGGCTGCTGCTTTCGGCATGTGATGACAAAATAGCATGATGGTCGTCTTTATGTCTTTTCAGCTGTCTCTGTGGGCTGCTGCTTTCGGCATATGGTGACAATAATAGTGTTTTCAAAGGAGATTGATTGGTCTTCTTTGAACTCAAGTAGTAGTCAGTCATCAGATAGTTTAAGAGTATCTTCCGAATCATGACCAAATACATTACTGTATGAAGCTGCTGAGGATGCTTCTGAACTCTTGTCTTCTTCAGAATCATTACTCAGGGACTTCGACAGTTGTTTTTCTAATATTTTGATTAAATCATTTTTATTAAGTCCATCAATAATATTAGATTTCTTTTTAGACTTTGAGGATTTCTTAGAGGATGAGCTGGTGGCCTTTCCTCTCTGAGAAGTAGTTGGAGAAGTAGGGGTCTGGATTAGAGGATATCCAGGAGTAGTTGATCCGGATGAAATGGTTGGAAATTCTTATTTGTTCTGCAAATCAGGTGCAGATTGAGAAAAATCCTTGATCATTCGGTCAATAGTTTTTTGCACATATGAGAACTTATCCAATCACTTAGTGTAGTAAGAGTGGGTCATAACATCTGTATTCCTTTCATAATTCTATTTAAAAATCCAGGGCAATTTGTAGGACTTGCAAAAATGGAGAAACCAAAAAAGAAAGCTTCCACCATTGGAGAAACTAACAATCATGGTATAATATTTAAAAGCTCGGGAGAGCTCATCAGGGAAATTCTCTGGAATTAGACTAAATTGGTTCCACCATTGGAGAAACCAAAAAGGAAAGTTTCCTTTGAATTTAGCATCAAAATTAATGAACCAGGAGTGGCTCATATCAGGTACTTAGAAGGACATGAAGCGGTTCTAAGCAGTGATGTAATCATGGTAATTAAAAGAAGTGTCTGTATCAGATAGTCTTTTAGGGGTGTAGGGGTTGGTTCCCATTCTTCCTCTGTGATGACTCGAAAGATGTAGGCACTATGATAAATCAGTTTGTTTGGATTATTTTTGTCATAAATGAGTTTTATGACAAGGGAATCAGTGAGAAGCAAGATACTAGAATAAAATTGGAGATTTTTTGAGGAATCCTCAGGTATCCAGTGAAAATTAGGGGGGAAATAAGAAGAATCAATTTTGAAATTATCTGTGTACACAGATCGATTAGGTTCTATGAAAAACAAATTGGTAACAAATGGTTTCTTCAAATAAACAGATTTTCCTTTTGGGAGGAAAAATTGAGCAGAAACATGGTTTTTATCCTTTGATGCAATTGCCTTAGCATAAGGATCAATGGGCATAGAAACCGTTGATGCAAAGGTCGCAGGTTGAACAATTTTTCCAAGAGGTGTAAACCTATTGGCAATATCTAGGCTGGTTGGCACAGGGGTCTGTGCCGGCTCATTTTTTATCAGCTTGAGGCTGGGAATTGGGGGAGGGACATTTATCTGTTTTTCCTTGCCTTTGTTTTTATTGCTCATGGTTGGGTGTCTGTAGGAATTCACGGGTAAGAAAATCAGGAATAGTATTGTTGGTGCCTTTGATAAATTTAATATCAAAATAAAAAATATTTAAAATAGCTTGCCAGCGTGCAAAAATATGTTTTGATGCAATGTTTTCAACATCTTTTTCTAAAACAAATTTAACACTCATGCAACCAATACTTAATAGGAATTTTTTATTAAGTAAATCAGATTGAAATTTAGAAATACATAGTACTATAGATAAAATTTCTTTTTTAATAGTACTATATTTTTCTTGAGCAGGATTCCAGACTCCGGAATGGAAGTGAATAATTTTTTCAGAAGAGTCTAGTGAAACAAATTGTTTAGAATGCCATTATAACCGATGTTAGAGGCATCTGTTTCAACAATTTTAAAAGAATCAAAAGTAGAGATACCAAGGCACGGAAGAGTCTTGACATGTGCCTTAATTTTCCTTACTAGATTAGTGTGTGTTTCTGGTCAAGGAGGATGATTCGAAAGAAGTTTTTTAAACAACGGACGACATTGTTTCCTCATATCTTTGTAGAAATCAGCAACATAATTGAGAGATCCTAAGAATCTTTGTAATTGTTTTTTGTCAATGATGACATCAGAGAATTTATCAGCAAATTCAATGGCTCGTTGGATGGTCCTGATTTTGCCTTCAGAAATATCATAACCAAGGAATCGAATCTTGGTTTGAAATAATTTGATCTTTTTCCCAGAGACGGTAAGACCATTTAATCTTATGAGGTCAAGAAATGAATTCAAATGTTTCCAATGTTATCAATAGATTTGGAAAAAATAAGGACATCATCTATATAAACGATGGTAAATTGGGTGAACGAGTTGAAAATATATGGAATTCACTAGGGACATTTTTATGGCCGAAAGACATCACATTTCACTCGTAGTGTCCAAATGGGGTAACAAAAGCAGTCTTATACCTATCCAACTCAGCTATCTGGATTTGCCAAAATCCTGACTTTAAGTCAAACATGGAGAAAACCACAGCATCACTTAACCTATTAATTAAGTCATTTTTGTTAGGGATAGAGTACCTAATCCACTCTAAAACTTTATTCAAGGGTTTGTAGTTAATGACTAGACGGGGGTCCCTCTCTCTAGCTCAGCATTATTCTGGACATAGAAGGTAGGGCAAGACCATGGTGACTTACTATGTCTAATTATTCATTTTTGAAAAAGATCAGCAATTTCAATTTGGCAAAATTCTAAAGTCTTGCTATTTATTTGAATAGCACTGGCTTTAGTTGGAATAGTTTTTTCATCAAAATTCTTGATATATGGAAGAGAAACGATGTGTTTCTTTCTATACAAAAAATTATTGAGTAAATCAGAACAAACATAAAAAATTAAACGTTTGTTGAAATCATCAATTTTAGAAAGAAGTAAAGGGGAAGATAGTTGTTCAGAAATCTTTTTATATCTGATTTCCTGTTGGAAGAAATTCAAATGTTTTTCTTTAGCAAGAATCAAAGATTTCAACCCTTTATCTTGATCAATCTCTAAACGAGAAGCAAATTTAAATTTGACTTTTTGACCAAAATGGTCGGTAGTAATACCATATTTCTCAGTAAAAAAAATATATAAAGAAGAAATAAAAGGAATCCCTAAAACCACTTTATCAGACATGTTTCTGACTAAAACAGAAGGGATTTTAAAACAGACGTTATCTTGGCAAACATGAATATTGTTGAGCTCATAATTGATCTTCACCTGAGATCCATTTGTCAAAAATAACATTTCTGTGAATTTTTCAAAATATTTGCTAGGGATTAATCCTTCTTGAATACAATTCAAGTCTGATCCAGAATCAATCATAGCAACAACAGAGAATTGAAAATCTCGAGAAACAATAATAGTAACTCGCGAAAACCAATTAAGAGGAATAGTATGACGGATCAAACATATCTGATTACCTCCAGTCTGATCATTATGGCTAGAATCAGATCCATTCGTTTGCTCATTGTCGGAAGAAATATCTTGATCAAGCTATTTATCAATTTTTAAACACAAAAATTCTTGTTTCAAAATCTCATTTTCAGATTTAAGATTGTTAATCTCAGATCTGAGTTCAACGATTTATTTTTTAACAGAATTAATTTCGTGTTGTAAATCAACAGTAGAAACATATTTGGGTTTTTTCTTTTGAAATCTCTCCAAAGTGTCCTGAAAACTAATCCTTTGCTTAGAAGGTTATGGTTCTTGACGAACCATTGTTTTCTTGAGTTTAAGAAGATATTCTTCTTTAAGCTCGGGATTTGTAATTTGAGAAATTAAGGTTAGCAAAATATTTTCTTGTTCTTCAGCCTTGGTTAAAATATTGATTGTTTTATCAGAAGGCTTACAACAAGTATTGTTACAATTGCAACCAAGCTTTGGACCGGTAGAATCAGGATATTCAATTCCTGAGTGATATTCTGAATCACTAGAGCTGAATTCGAGGATATCAGATGATGAAGACGAGGCTACTTCTAGGAGCTGAAATAGTTCTTCTTTATCATTGTTATCAATATTCAACTGATTAAACTTATTTTTTAATTTTTTGGCTTTCTGGGGACATTTATCAGCGAAATGCCTAGATTTGCCACAATGAAAACATTTTCCTTGCGAAGAATCTTTGTAATTCTTTTTCTTAAAAAATGGTTTGGAAAATGGTTTTTTATAAGTTTTCTTATAAAATTCATCACGGGGTTTCTTCCTTGTACCTCCATGAGGTTTGGAAAACTTTTGTTTTCTTTTGGATGAGGCAATAGAAGGAATGTCAAATTATTCACAAAAAGTTCCTATTTCATATTTGGATTTCTTACTATTTCTCATCTGTTCACGAAGCATTCTTTGATGATTACACATACTAATACCAAATTTATTTATTACACTGAAAATATCACCATAGGTGTACTTTTCGTAATTAATAAATCCCGAGGTATCAGTAAGTTCTTCCTTCACTTTGTATGCAAACAAACGAGGTAGATCATCAATAAATTTCTCCTTCCAGTAAGACTTCTGACTATCATCACGAACCATTACTCTAGACACAAAAACATCTTGGTACCACCTGTAATCTGACATCTGATGACATCGAAGATTATTCAACTGATCGCTAACACGATTAGTAATATTAGATGGTGTGCCAATAAAATGTTTTAAAATAGTGTAAATCAAAGTATTAATGCCATCAGGATGTGCCATCCCAATAGTATCATAAAAAATAGATAACATTTCGTCATTACGCTTTACAACATTCTGAATGGTTTCCTTAGCATCAGCTGTGAGATATTTATCCCACCAATGGTGAAGCACGCCGGAAAAAACCTGGGTTAAAATCATAACAATATCAGGCTGCCTAATATTGTTGTTAATAAAAGCATTTGCAACTAAAGACATTTTACTCATGGTATTGAGGATTTCTTGTTCAGAAAGTCCACCAATGTTCCATTCGTAAACTTTGTCAGCAGAGTAAGGAGATTGGTTTTGATAAACTTTTTTCTTCAAATTGTAAATTAGGAAGAGTAGGCCTGGAATACCAATTCTTCGTAAGACTCATTGGTTTGGGTCCTTTTGAAGAAAATCTGACAATTTCAGGTTTTAAATCAAGATCTTGAAAATTGCTTTCAAGTAAATCGATATCATTTTCAACAGATGAATTATTGTCAGATGATTCTTTTGTGGTTTCTACAAGAACAGTTTCTTTTTCATTGCTAGTTAAAGCACTGGTAGAAGGTTGTTCTCTTTTAAGATCAACAAGCATTTGATTTATTCTATCCAGTGTCTTGGCCTGTGAGTCTTTAAAATCAATTTTAGGCCGATTCTCTGGTAAAATAATCAAAGGTTTTTCAATAATTTTTAGGTTTTTCTTTGGCTGATCTTTAGGGGAAACCAAAGAATTTTCTATTTTGAAAACAGGATTTGAAGTAAAAATAGGTTTTTCAACATTTTCTTCAATCCTATCTAACTGATGTCCGATCGTGTGGCAAGGTTTACAAAATTATTCTGATGAATAATCTTTTATGTTTCTTTTATAACCTTGTCTTTCTCAAGATCTCTGGAAACAGTTTCAGGGATTTTGAAAGGAGAAGCAGCTACTTCAGATCCTTTAAAAGGAATAAGTACTGTCTCTAGAGGTGGATGGCTGGCTTGGACAACCATATTTCCTTCTTCCTTGACAAAATCAGTTTTAACAATATTCAAAGTATTTTTAGGAACATAATAATTTTCGACAAAATCAAATAAAAGAATATGCCTTTGGAGCTTATTCATTTCTTTTTTCCATTTGCGTTTGACACTCAATTTTTCAACAGTAGTGTATTTAGCATGATAGGCTTTTCGCCTAGCACGATTTTTATCAAGACCATATTCATCAACAAGGGCAACCAAATCATATTGAAAAGATTTGTTTAAAACAGTTAAACTGTGACGAATAGGAGTGACCATATCTGAAGCAGTAGGTGATAAAGATGGATTGTCTTCTTCTCTATTTGCTTCTACCTGTATGGGTTTATCATTTCCACTAGAGGTTTCACCCTCTTTAGTAGAATAATAAGTAGAAGTGACCTGAGATGATGTAGAGAGTCATTTCAGTTTTAAAACAGGATTAACAGGTTGGGCTGCTTCAACTGAATCTTCCAGGAATTGTTTGAGATGTTGGTCTCGTCTTACTGGATTTTCAGAAACAGAACTTGTAAAAGAAGATCTAGATTCAGCAAAAAAAATTCTTCTTAGGCTAGCCTGATCAAAACTAATTTTAACAGTCCCATCTAAATATTGCCTGATGTAATCAAGATTACAATCAGTGGGAATATTTCTGATAGGGGGTACTTCATTTTCCAAAGTCCATTCATTGGGAAGAGTTATGTTTTTCCAATAAACCATCTTTGAAACTTGAATATTTGCATCTGGGGTTGAACTCTGGATCAAAAGAGTGCTTCCCGCAGTTGGTTTTGCAATATCTTTTGGATTTAAATTCATTTTTAAAAGACGATAATAAATTTGAAAAATTAAAGCAAGGGGTTTGCTTCTCTCAATCATATCATAATCAGAAGTTAAAATATTCAAAATTAAAGTTTTGAGAATATGTTTGTCATCTAAAGAAAGAGTTAAATCAGGAAAACAATTGAAATACACCGGTCCTTCCGAGAGGGAGGACTGGATCATGCCGAGGATACTAGTTTGAAAATGATTGAATCTAGCATCTCGTAAGCAAAACAATACAGATGCATCAATGCCTTTCCTTGTTAAAGGTTTGGCAGCAATCTGTACAGTTCCTACATGTAAATATTTGTAACCTTCTTTCAAATAAGTATCAATGTTACTCTTTTTGAAAAGGTAACATCTTTCTTGAGATTTTGAAAGAGCATAAGTTTGTTCGACTGTGCGAACATTAAAAGCAGTTTTAAAAGTGTTTTGAACCCAAGAGGTTCGATAAATAGAATTAACATCAAGTTTTGGAATCTTCCAAGATTCCAGCATAGTAGGTATTGCCTATTCGAAAGAGCAATCTTCTTCATTAACTATGTCTAGAGGCATAGTCGACCTGGAGCTAATGGTTGAATTAGATCTATACTTTCTAATTATTTTGTCATTAAACAACATCGACTTTCGCACTTCAGGGTCCTGCGAATACCATCCTTTTCCCAACCCGACAACCTAACAGCCCTAAACGCTCTCCTGGCAAACGGGACTTACCAAGGTACTAGACGGACAAAAAGGGAGTAGACAAAGTAAGTACTCAGGGTGGGGGTTGTGAGACAACAAAACAATTGAAATAAAAGAAATAAAAGCAACAATTAGATACCAGATTGGCTCTAATACCAAAACAGCAGAAATGAAGACAATAGAAGAAGAGAAGAGGAAGATGACTAGAGTATGCTCAATATATATATATATATAAATTAAGAACAAATATTATCATAAATTGCATGTAGTAGACGTACTTGACTGAAACTAGAACAAATTACAGTACTTTTTTTTTTTTTCCTTTTCATCCACATGGATCATCTATTAATTTTTTTTTTTTTTTTACTTTCATTCAGATCATCAGGCCCCGATAGTTATGTTTTTCTTCTCTTTCATTCAGATCAGGATAGTATGGCCTGTTGTGGGAAATCATGCAAGTATGGAAATATATATGCATTTTTCTTTTTTTCCTTCTTTGCTCTCATGCTGATCTGATCTGTGTGTGTGATAGGCAGCTAAAAAGATGTGCCTGTGTAGCTGGTTTTTGCATAAACAATTGACTCTTCATTATGATCAGATGATATACAACTAAGAAGTATTTTGCGCACGAATTGAATGAACCCAACAATTTACACCTTTATTAATGATTTAGATATGAATTTTGCTGCCCAGACGTAGTACTACCATTGATTCATTGTCCATTATAGAGAAAGAAACAAATGTAGAGTACTCATGAATTTATTAGTTTGGAGAAGGGTGACATGATGGTATTAATTAATACATGCGAGTATGACACTGCGCGCGCGCACTATATATAAGCTAGCTAGCTGTCTCGTGAAACCATGACAGCCCATATATATACATATATGGTAAGACGTTAACAAGTAATGGTAGCTAGATACAGTTATGGATTGTGTAAGTGTCGTGCATTTTTTTTTAAAAAAGCGTGTAATACATTGTTAAAAATTAATTTTTTCACATAGGTCTGATATTTACTCATATTTTTTAAAAAAAGTGCATCATATTTACACATTTTATAACTATAAATATCATTATTCTGAATTAATTGGTGACCAACAATTTGGGAAAAGTATATAATCCTCGTTGACCCTACTGATCACCTGCCATGATATGCAGGTAGAGATATATGGTACTCATTTTTCCACGCAATCTGTGTTAGTGAAATATTAATGTTGAAATAAGGGAATATGATCATTAACACAAGCTGGAAGGAATTAAAGATTTAAACGAGCCAGCACGATTACGATGGTCAGATAAATGTATTAATAATCGCTATTAATATTAATTAATATAATAGACTTTTCATGATCATCATCTCACTATAACATAATTTGTCTTTTGTGATAGAGGAAACCGTCACAAAAAATTACCAAAATATCACTAAAGATATTTGATGACGGTTTGAAACCGTCACCACGACCGTCACCTAATGTGCGTCACAGAAAACATTTGGTGACGGTTTACTATTGAACCTTCACTAAAATTATTTTTAGTGACGGTTGGAGGTGTTCCGTTCGGTTAAACGTTCGAACGTTTCCTTTTTTGTGACGGTTGAGAACTGTCACCGAAAGTAACGTTCGGACGTCCAATTGAATGTTCGAACGGCAACCCGACCGATTCTCGTTCGAACGAGAGAAGTTGGCGTTCGTTGATTATAATTCGAACATATCACATTTACGTTCGAACATTTATGCGTCCTAACATTAATTATAATAAATGTTCAAATTTCCGTTCGAACGTTAACGGACCAATGTTCAAAATTAACGGGTTTAACATTCGGATGTTAATTCGAATGTAAACGAAGGAGCATTCGAATGCAAGTGGTATGTTCGGAGGTTCGTTCTAACGTTAATCGTTTAATGATTCGAATGTTTGTTCGTTTGAGGGTCAATATGTTCGAACGTAGAGGCATACGTTCGAATGTTACTATACAATTTTATGTACTCACGTTCGAACGTGACCCAACGTTTGAACGTTTTTAATTTACATTCGAACGTACATACTAATTTTATAAAATTTAAAAACATACAAATTGTATCATATTACATACCATCAATTAACAACTAACAATGTCTTATAAGATTTTAAAATTAGATATTAAAACTAGCCACCACTACGGATAAAATTGATTTCTTATTTTTTTCTCGTCCATCGCGATTCTGTTGCAACGACATAACACGCTCCATTTGCACCATCATGTCTCGTTGCACTTGCTCTTGGACTTCATTGCGTATTCTTTCCTCCTGGTCTCTCTGTTGGTCTTGCAAACACGTCTCTAAATGAGACTGTCGTTCTAAGAGAGACTCTAACTCTTGTTGTCTCGATCTCATATATTTATTCTCACGCCGTGCAGCTTCTAAATTTTTGGTAAGATTATTAATTTGTAAAATCAATGAGGTTGAGGAGGATGAATATCTATGCTTGATAGATCGCCCCAAACCTCTTGCCATACTAGACTGTGGCCCGAGCACTTGTGTGAATATGTCTATGTCATTAGGAGAAGATTCCCTAGAAGTCGACTGTATCTCCATCATTTTTTCCTACAATTTGAAAGGTAACGATCGTTAATAAATAACGTATTAAAAGAAATAGAAATAAAAAATAAATTATTGACATGTTGCATAATTTATTTAACAAAATTAACACTGCTTACATAATTATCTGCAGCGACAGGATCCATCCACTTAATATGCTCATTAGTGTGAGGAACAACATAGACATGAATGAGGAAAATTTTTTCAGAATTATCACATTTCTAACAAAGTGACATTTGCAATTTGAAAAAGATAATATTAGTACTTAAATAAAAGAATATCAGAAAAATAAATGAATTTTATAATTTTTTAATTACTATTTTTTCAGTAAGACGGTGGAATGACCTTGAACCGGCATGATGGTGGACAGTCAGAACGGATCTAGTATGTGCATTTGTAGTCTAATTGCTTAACTATCATAGACTCTCCAGCCCTGACAACTCTCAAGGTCGGAGTTGTCAAGACCAGAGGAGAGTTGTCAAGGCCGAAGAGACTATGACAGTCAAGCAAATTAATAAGAATATTTTACTTTCTTTCTTTATATATATATATATATATATATATATATATATATATATTTAATAATATAATTGTTTGAAACCTCACAATGCTAAGAATATTTAATTGACGGTTTATTAATAATAGTTATTATATGTATATTATACTTTATATATAGTTAAGTTATATACTTGTTTTTCCTTTTTTTTAAATTAAGTTTTATACTATACTTATAATTTGAATAATAATCATATTCTAACTAAATTAGTATGAATGTATTATATATACTTATTAAGTTTTAAATATTAATTCTCACATTAAGTATATATTAAATATTTTTAATCTTTACTTAAATTTAGATCCTAAACTTACAATTTTCTTGTTAAAGAATAAATTCAAAAAAGGGATAAAAAATTATAATATCAAAATCTTCACATAAATTCAAAATCTAAACACAATATTTCTAATCATATAAACATATTCAACCCTAATTCACAAACAATAATCATAATATTTCAAATCTATATCACAACAACAACAACAATATTTCCACAACAATATTAATAACACATGCTAATTCATCAATAAACAACATAAACTCACAAACTATTCACAAAATTCACAAACAATAATCACAATTATTTCAAGAGTAAGCATAAAATCACAACAACATGTATAAACATCTTTGAGTATCTTTAGAAATATAACTAGCACTCACAAATTCAAAAAAACCAAAAAATATTATATCAAAATATTCATATCAATCCAAAACCTAAACACAATATATTTCTAACTATATAAACACATTCAATAAAAATTCACAAACAATAATCACAATATTTCAAATCCATATCACAACAACAACAATATTCTCACAACAATATTTCTACACATGTTAATTCATCAATAAACATCATAAACTCACAAACTATTTACAAACAATGATCACAATTATTTCAAGAGTAAACATAAAATGTAAAAACATATTGCTAAAGTTTAGAAATATACCTAACACTCACAATATCTTTTTACAAATCAAAAGCTTCCAACTTGCCAATAATTACAACCAATTCTTCAAAAAAATACAACACTAACTTATTAGAAGCATATATATAATAAAAACACAAGACAAATATCATAAAATTTAAGAAAATATAAAGACAAATAGTTTTTCCTTACCAAAATCAATGGAACTAGAGGTGCAAAATATTAATAAACCCTCCCTCACTCAACTCTCTCTCACTCTAACACTCTCTCACTCTAACTCTCTCTCTCTAACTCACGACCCTCTCTCATCGTCTCTCACCGTCTCTCTCTCTGTTGTGCGCATGGGAGAAGCAGAAATGAGTCTGCTGCCTCCCGTGCGTGTATTCATTAAATCACAAAATCTTTAGATGGAACGTTCGAACGTTTAAGTTGTACGTTCGAACGTTATATAATCCCGCCCAATTTTTAGATGGAACGTTCGAACGTTTAAGTTGTACGTTCGAACGTTATATAATCCTGCCCAATTTTTAAATGACATTCGAACGTTTATGTTTTACGTTCGAACGTTATATTATCCCGCCCAATTTTTAAATGACATTCGAATGTTTAAGTCTTACGTTCGAATGTTATATTATCCCGCCTAATTTTTAGATGACGTTAGAACATTAAAAAACTCGATTAAATTTTCTGCGGATAACGTTCGGACGTTTTCTATACACGTTCGAATGTATCTTCCTATGACAGTCTTCAAAATCTAGCGAAAAATTTTCCGTACTTCTATTTTCTTGTTCGAATGTTAGGAAATTTGACATTCGAACGTTAATAAATTCCCAGTGATTTTCATCGACTAACGTTCGAACATAACATTTTAACGTTCGAATGTTTCAGATAATCACAAAGGTTCTTAAATCGAGCGGGAAATTTCTCGCACTTTTATTTTCATGTTTGAATGTTAGATTAAAATGATCGAACGTGGGAATTAGATTATCACAGATATGAGAAAATCGAGCGGGAATATAATATTAACGTTTGAACGTAATAAATTCACGTTCGAATGTTACTTTTACCTTCATAGCTTAGTATTTATTAATATAATAGTTATATTGATGTATTTTTTTCTAGATACTCATAATATTTCTCTTCAATATAATCTCTTTTTATTTTTAAAAAGTTGAGAAAAATACTAACTTTTTTTGACATAAAAGTTCTTTCATATAACCCGCTTGTTCGAGATATTTTTTGTTACTTATTAAATTCTTCTTACTCAAGGTGTGCATATTTGGGCATCATCTCCAATCACTTGTGAATATGTTGGAGAAAAATGTTCATTTTTAAAATTATGAGATGTGGATGCCAAGGTGAGTAATCTGAACTATATATAATATATAATATACTATATTATAGTATAGTATATATACTATATTTTATATGAGTAATGCTAGATATAAGTCCCAAATAGACAAGCCCCTAAGCCTTTTGTAAAACAATGGGTCCCACTAATAAATAATAGGTTTTTTTTTACACTTTTTTAAGGTGGGGTCTACTTTTTTACAAGAGCTTGTCTATTTGGGGTTTGTCTGTTTGGGGTTTGTACAAATCATTTTTCATTATATATATATATATAGTATGATAGCATAATACTTAAAATGAAAACATAATAATATACTTTAAATTTACAATTAACGTGCGAACGTTAGTAATTGACGTTCGAATGTTGGTGCAATACATTTTACGTTCGAATGTTAATTATTAACGTTTGAACGTTGGCACCAAAAGATTTCACGTTCACATGTAAGTAGACACAATGTTCGAACGTATATGTGACGTTCGAACGTAAATTTCCAATATGTTAGAACGTAGAAAAAATCTCATCTTTCTTTAGTGACGAAACCGTCACAGAAAATACTTTTTAGTAACGGTTTGGGGATTGTCATAATTTCTCAACTATCACTAAAAAAAAATTGTGTAGTAGTGTGTAGTACGTAAGAGCTGTGCCATGAAGCGTACGTGAATATTGATCATGATCACTTGCACAAGTTTAGTTTAGCAGCTGAATATTTAATTATTCAATTAAATGAAATATTTTGTATGCGATATTTTGTCTTTAATTTCTTATTGAAGCATGAGTACGTTCTCTTTCATTAAATATTTTCAAAGTGGAAAACTCTATATGGAATCTTTTATGAGGAATTAGGTAAGAGAAATGATAGTTATAGTTGTGAGTGTATAAATGCAGCGCAATCATTTTAAAAAAAATTGAATAAATACAGAATCCACATGAAAATAAAATTAATTTTTTAATAGTGGACTACACTATTTTTCAAAGCGACTGCACGGCGCTTACAAACTCCACGACTATATGTAGTATTACTCAGATAAATTCTATTTACAGTCTCTAAGTGAGGACTGCGTGTGCAGACCTATTAATATATTTCATTAAATGGAAATTATTGTAATTTTAGAAGGGTTTTAAAGACAATTATATTCTCATTAATTAATTTTCAAACAATATAATTCATTTGAGAGAGTATTCAATTACGTGGTGAATTAGGGTTTTGTGGGAGTTCACTGATTTCCTTGATGAAGATCACTGGCTAGGGACGTACGTACGCACTTTATTTGTTGGCTCGGCCACCATATCTCTGCCTATACTTAAAAGAGCGTATAACCGTTACTATTCATTACTGTTCATCATGAACAGTAAATCTAAATCAGTTTTTTTTTTTAAATCTTATTACTGTTCATCGACAGTATGATGAACAGTAATGAACAATATTTTTTTTAATTTTTAAATCCGTATGAATGTCAATGTGCGACGTAATACTGCAATCGTGCGTTCGGAATGAGAGAGAAAGAAAGAAAAAGTGGAAAAAATATTAATTTTACTGTACATTTTTAAGAGAAAAAAACTATCTAATTAATTTGAATTTTTAATATAATTTAAATTTCATAATAAATGATGAACATAAATGAATAATAATTTTATTCTTATACATTAGACCATTTTAATATTTGAAATTACACTTTATTTTTTTCTTCAATTTGACAGATGTGGCAAACGTGCTTTTTTTTATCAATTAGAAAATCTTACGCCATACAAGATTTTAAACAAATACCACTAATTTCAAAATAATCAAGCCATTTATAAAATACTAATATTTCATCATTAAATAAATAATAAAATTTTGTTAAATATTTTTAAAAAATTATAACTATATAAATAATTAGAATTTTAACATAATTTAAATATGATAATATTCTTAATTAACTAAAGAGAACTGCCACAACTAATAAAAAAGTAACCTGAAAATATTTCATGAATGTGTATTTCATTTTTTTATTTTTCTTTTCTTTTTTTCATGTATTTTTTTAATCATCATAAACATTTTTAAAAAAATAAAAAATTTACAACATTATTGGGTCAGGAGGGAATTGACAATCTATCACTACTATTAATACATCGATCCAAATCATATCTAAAGATATGATGTCTACGTGTGTTGTTTTTTGAAGGACAAGGCTGCTGCTGGTACATTAAAATTTTTAAGATTTAAATCCAACCCTTCATTTTACTACTTCTCATTTTTTTTTCTTCGGTTGGATTGCTTTGATTTATGCAGTGAAGTACTATCACTATCACAAAAATTCTCCACATCTCTTTTCACTTGTTAGGTGCAGAAATTGAGTTCATAAAAAATTCTCTATATACTACTTATTTTACTTATGATTACGTTTTTTTTTAACTCAAAATATATTTATATTTTACAAAATAAGTTATTTTTCAACCGGGCTAATGTGCCTCGCACATTATCCAACCGCTAGTATTATATATATATATATATATATATATATAGAGTGACCTTATGTCGGATCTCATATGTAAGCCAATATATTAACCTGGCCTGGAAGAAACGGCGGGCCTACGTTAGCCATGGCCCTCAAAAGTTTTAAAAAATTAAAAATATATCGAAATTTTATTTATAATTTTATAAATATAGCAAATCCCACCCCCCTCCCAAAAACAATTTACGTACAATCCTCCTATGTTTTCTAAAATTTCAATATATCTAAAAATATCTTTCTCTAAATTTTTTTCCTATACTCTCGAGATTTTGTATAATTTCTATACATTATTTATTTTTAAGGATGTGGCCTCATCAAAATTAAATTAAAACTAAGTTTAAGAAAATTAAGAAATTTATTAATATGGATCTCAAAGTGAAAATAGTTGAGATCGAGGCTTTATTCTCTAGATTTCATTGAGTAAAAAAAATTTATTTAATGTGACATAAAAATATCTAGATCGACTTTGCATAAAACTTGACAAACTTACATATTAAAATGAAAGATCACCTTCTAAAAGATTACTTAATAATTTTTACGAAGAAAATAAATTCTAAATATTTCATTACAAGAATAATAATAGATTAATATTATTTCACGAAACATTAACATTAAAAATTTAAAACATATAGTTGTATTTTTTAGATTTTTATTTCTATGCATATATAGGAAATTTTTGAAATATAATTATATATATATAATTATATTTTTATTTTATATAAACGTGTCACACAATTGATTGGCCCTGATCATAAAAGTTTCTGGTTCCGCCACATGAGCCTGAAGGCTGAAGCCAGGGCCTTCCCTGCGCTGGATGCAGATTGAAGGCCTCTCTCTCTCTCTCTCTCTCTCTCTCTCTCTCTGGGTGTGATCTTTGCCAATTTAATGAGTTTGCAGAGAAAAGACATGAGTGCAATATGCCAATTAATTTCTAAGCTAGCAAGCATTTACTACGTTCATGCGACTCTTGCACAGCTTGGAACTCACATACATACGTACGTCAATTGTATTATCTTATACATGATATATACATGACACACGTCATGCATGTATGTATGCATTTGAAGATCATGCATGCATGCAATAAATAATAAAGAGGGATGGGGCCAGGGTTGGGTGCGTGTGAGAACTCTCTGCAGCATGCAGGGCCCCACTACGGTGCACGTTATACGTTGAAAAAAAAGGAGTAGTACGTACTTTCATATATATATATATATATATATATATATATATATAATATATTTTGGCACATTATTCATCGAATCAAACGCAGCGTTTGAATTTGGGGTCCAACGTACACGCCCGTGGTTGTTCGCCAATCAGCATTAACTCACACATCGTTGTCTCGATATTACATTGCGAGTAATACTATTCGAAAGTTTTTATATTAAACACTATTTATTTATATGATATAATTTAATTTATAAAATTTAAAATTTAAATAAAATTATATGTCAAACTTTTAAATAAAATTAATTACTCTTACGTTGCCTCACGAGAAATTGAGAATAGCTGATCTACGTACGTACTTGTTCAGATTGTTGTAACTGATCAAATTTTACTTGCTTTCGAGGAAACAATTTACAACATGAGATTGACGTTGTAACTGCGAGCGGCCGCCACCCCATCAACCAGCTTATTGCCATACAGCTAGCTCAATATGCCGGCCACTAGATATATATATATATATCTCCAGCAAGCCCGCATTAATGGTAGTGCTAGCTAGCTGTGCTGCCCCTCTTCGAAACCCCCAGTACGCACGTATTTACTTTCAATTTCAAGCCCAATTACATGTATCGGTTAGATTTAGAGACCGGTTGAAATGGTTTGTGAATAATAAAATAAAAATTAAATTATTTATTATATTTTATGTAGAAATCTAAAAAAATTATTTTGAGATTTGAAAAAATTAAATTACTTATTATATTTTATGTAAAAATTTTAAAAAATTATAATAATAATATAAAATGAGTTGAAATAAATTTTAAATCCAAACCTCTCCTTAATTATTTCATTTGCCTTATGTTTTCTTCAAATCTATCTAGCCCCCGCCACCTACCATCAGCTGCATGCTCTATACTTATATATTTTTTCGCAAGAACAATATACATATATATATATATATTAACATTTTTATAACATATTATATATATATATATATATATATATATATTATTCTCTTCAATCAAATTATCTTTTATTTCAACTCATGAATGCACATATTCATAATATATATTATAAATATAATACAAATAATTAAATTTACATCTTATAAACTTAAGTTTTTGAGATAAATAATTATTTCACATGATATTAAAGCCCTTGATAATATTCAATAATAAGTACAATACTATATATGAACAACAACAACAACAATGTCAATAATGTACCTAGCAGCGAGCATGAGTTCAATCAACATGCATTAAATTCAGGACCATGTACATATATCTTTGAGAAAATTAACACAATATATATACAAGAGTCCCTTTCCCTTGTATCCATCTTAATTTGTTTTTTTTTTCCTAATTAATTTTAAGATTGAGGAAATCATGCATGGGACTTGCATCAATGTTTACATGCATGGTGACAACCAATAACATTTTAGTAGCTACGCCCTTTTGATATCTGGTGCTGTACATCTGAAGTTCTCTCTATAAGTTTTTTTTCGTTCCTGCAAAATTCATCGCCGTTTCCAAGACTTCAATCCGTTCGCTGGGGGGAGGGGGGTTGGAGTTTCAGCTCCACCCACCTCCCTCCCTCACCAGCCTCAGTCTCTGCCTAGGTCTGTTTTTTCCATTTTTCTAGTTAGCTTTTACTCGTTAGCATCGAAACTAATCAATTTACTGCTTTTTGGCGAGCAAAGTCCGACACGCGCCCCACCATCAACCTCCCCAGGTGGTGATCTTCAAGGCGGCAGAAGAAATATGTCCATATGAGAGGCACCTAAGCCTCACGTGCGGCTTATAAGTTTCACTTGCCGTCGTGTTTGGGGAAGTTTCCTGCCGCCACGCACGGCATCATCAGGATCAGTAGCGTCGAGTCTTCCTGTTCCAACCTTCCACTCCTCTCCAGGTGTGACGCCTGTACTGCACGTGCCACCACAGACAATGGTGGCCCCTCGCCGGCGATTCATCTAAGTTTCTGGTTGCTTTCCTATGTTCCCGCTTTTCCTAACTAAGAATCGAGTGAAAGTAGATGAAATTCCTTCCAACCAGTCCAGACCAACAAGTTGGAGCACACAACCATTTACTGCGGCTTTTAGCTGCAACTTTATAGTCTATTCAGTAGACTACTTAAAAATCATCACCAAACGATCTTTTCTTGTCAGAATTTGGTGGGAGTAATTTATTTGGCTCCAAAACTTGCCTTTTCTTTTTCTTTTTTAGGTTTTAATATATTGTTTTTGGGAAGATTGCAAGGACTCTCATTCTAAATTTGTATCTTGTAACTGTTGGTTTATAAGTGCCTTATTTGCTGAGGAAAAAAAAAAAAAACAGTAGTACCGTACGTGAAAGGCGAAAGCAAAGTTTGTGGTCAGAGGGCAATGAACGTGGCTGCTTCATATTTATGCCAGAAAGGACATACATTTGAACTAGATTGGGTAGAATCATAGATATGGATTTTGTGTGGAGGCTTGGCTTATCGAGAGCATATATATATATATATATATATATATATATATATATATATAAAAGTTTGCCCATTCTGAATGATGATGAACTGCCATCACATGGGTATGGTTTTTGCTACAGTTTCTTTTATTTTCTTTTCTTATTTTCTATCTTTTAAGGAAAGAAAAAATTAAAAGGAAATAAATAAGATGTCAACATGATCAGACGATAAGGTCTCCTAGCGGCCTGGACCCACGACGCAGATTGGTTACTGCTGTCAATTGGTCGTATGACTAACTTTATCGTCTCGGGCTTGGCTGGCTAGCTGTCTGTGACATTGCCATCTCCTTATAAAAGTCTAATATTGGCTTAACGGAGGAGAAAAGACCAATCAGAGAGACAAATAAACCCTAAAGTCAACTTTTAAAGCACAAATAGACAGACGAAGATGACTAATATATGATGAAAACCTTTTCAACTTCCATGCGTATATTGATGCATGAGCTCTCCATTTAATTTTATGCATATGTCTCGATCCTGTTGTGTTAATGTTTGACTAGTTCGTTGTTTCGAATTTCTAGATTGTATATATTAATTACAACATTAACAATATATATATATATATATAAATAAATATAGATAGAAGTCATTTTGCACATATGATGTGGCATCATATACACCACACATCTCCCAAATCTAAAAAAAAAGTAGAGAACTAGAAGGAGGCATGTAATGAGTGTAAAGTGTGCATTACTACAGTGACTTCTCTATAATATATATATATATATATATATATATATATGATCTTTTCAGAAACAAACATGCATGCATGCTAATAATTACTATATAATCTCTTTTCTCATGCATGCAACTGAGATATATTCTTTTGTTTGTGTGGCTAAAATAGACATTGTCCTATGTATAATCTATTGTTTAATATTATATATATATATAGGAATAAAAAAATCTCAAATTATGCTGATTTTTATTTAATTGTTTTAACCAACTATAATGCTCGATTCCACTCATCATGATAAAGGTCGAGTACCCCCTGGCCTTTATATTTAGTGCATGAATTCATACCAGCTGCATATATGTCCTTGGCTTGGCTATCACGCAGGCGGCCTATATATATAATTACCCGATTCTGCACCTTTTTAGATTTTCTGTCACTCTTTTTGCAGATCTCGTGACCAATAATTCCTTGTGGATGATCTTTTTGTTTATTTAATTAATTAGGGAATGACCATGATCTGATTCATAAAGTACTTAATAATTTGTTCCTCCACCTGCCACCAATATGAATTTATTAATCTCGTGACGGTACTGAGAAATCAATTTATGAGTAATGCTACATATAATTGTGAAGTGCGTAACCATCGCGTAATCGCTTTGAAAAAAAATGGGGTACACAATTAAAAAATTAATTTTTTTCATCTGGATCCCATGTTTTATTCATTTTTTTTAAAGCGATTACGCGGCGGTTACATAATTCACGATTGTAAGTATATTTTGTCTTAATTTATATACTTGTTTCAGTTAATTTCTCCACGACCCTCTTAATCTTCTATATACTGGAATATTATTAATCTCATGCATGTCTTCAAGGATGCAAGTCGGTAATTATTGGTGATCCTGATGATGTATAGGGAGGTCTCGGCCGCCTGTAGCTTTCATGGTCCTGATCGAGCTGGGAGAAAGCAAGTGGCTCTAATACTCATCATAGACCTACCTAGCTAGCTCGCTAGAAAGTCTTATTAAACCCAAGATCAAGAATTCTCCATTGAAGAGCTCAGACAAAGAAAAGTTGGCAAGGCTAGCTGCTGCATGCATGCAGCTTGCAATATCGGCCCTCCTTAATTTACTAAGTCAGTGACAAATTAACTAACTTCGATCGATCGGCAGTCCACCGAAGCAGTTGATCAAGGTTTCTTCTCTTCCTAGCTAGTCCTATTCCATTCATTCCTGCTGCCATTGAAAAGTCCATATATATGTATCTATCTATATATGTTAATCTGAGATATATATTGACAGTGATGGCAAGACCAGATCAGTTTTGAAGAAAAAATTGGAGTGGACTTTCATGTAGCAAGGTGGTCACGATCGATCAGAAATTATATATATATATATATATATATATATATTTGCTAATTCACCGGTATTAATTAATTATGATTAGCTCTCGTGATAGTTAATTTCAACCGCTGCGAATTATTGCATGCTGCTTGGAATGTGTTCTAATATTATTAAAGGAAGCAAATCAGTACAACTAGATAACTTCTTCCATCTCTCTGTTTTGATCTTTTGAAGTGTGAAAGGTTAGGATAAAAAATAATGGAAGCGCCTCATGAAATATATTTTATTCTAATATGGAATATTATAGAGTTGAGTGTATCTATTACGAACGGCTAGGAGTACACCGGCCTCCAACCACCTGGACATGACTCCTAGCTTACGGGTGGCCAACCACCTCATTAATGAATTTTGCCACCCTGGCCATTCATGGTTTGAGGCAAATTCACTACAAGAAAATCGAGTTTTTGTGATCAATTTATTACAATCAAAAGATTATTTATGACCAATTTTAGTTGTAAATAGTCATTTCGTTGAAATTAACTGGTCGCAAATAAACAGTTTTCTTATAGTGAAAAATTAAGTATAAGATAGACCTTTTTTTTTTTAATATTGTAATAAATTAATTATTAAAACAAACTAAATATTCCAACAATTATTTAAAATTAGACTCATTACTTCCTAAGTGCAAACTTCACTCATGATAGATCTCTAAAAGTAAAAATCTTTATTTATTTATTTATTTTACTTTCCTCGCAGTTTTTTTATTATACTTAATTTGTATTCTTCGTTAAAAATTGTTCTAATATTACAAATTAGTCTTGATGTATATAATTGTAGAATCATTTTGTTTTTTTATAATATATAATATTCACGTTAACGTGTCTTCTAATTAATTCTACTAAAACATTAAATTGATGATCAACTTGATCATGATCATGATCTGATATTTGGACTATTATTAATAATAAGTTTACATGACTTTACAAGTTCCTTTTTGTGACTGAACTAATTGTTTTAATATTCTTCAATTTTTTTTCCATATTAATGTATGAGAAAAATATAATTATTATATATATAAACCATCAAAAAAGGAAGACTACTTAATAGAATTGAAAACTTAGCAGGAAGGAAATATCAGTGAAATTGGATGGAGCGGCGTATGTGGCGGTTAGAGCTAGCTCCGGTAGTGGGCGACGTGTGGGCGGGTGCTCACGAGCCACTTTGGACGACGAATGAGGCACTCGCTCGCTCACCATTTTGCATGCAATACCGCTTCTTGTAGCTAGATTAGCAGCGTTGGCATTGAGTCATGAAATTATGAGTCCGTACATATATAGACCAGCCATGCATGCAGCCAGCCGGCCTCGAAATTTGATATATATCGAACTCGCAAGTTCATGTAATATCACTATCTATCTAGATAGATAGGACTCGGAAATTAAATGTCAGACAATATTATTAATTGAATCCACTCATGAGATTTAATTAATGTCCGGGATACTTCTTTAAATGTTTTCTCGTAATATTATAGGTGTTCCTTGTGAATGATTTATTATATATATACCTGACTGGCTATGGCTGACCTGTAGATATATATAAGTAGGAGACTAGTACAGAACATTATCTACTACATATATATTTCAATATTAATTCCCTAGCTAGCTTGGGAGAACAACATGATGACTATAGCTAGTGCTTTTATAATGGGGAAAGGGGCTCAGCTAGGGTTTCTTGCATTTCCTCCCACATGTTTAGAGGTTACTACAAAATGTATGCAGATTTAATTTATGGAAAGATCATTCATGCATTAATGTATTAATTGAGAAAATTAGAGAGATCTAGCTAGCAACGTCGTACGTGGCACCAATCCAAAGATTGATTGTGCTCGTTGATATATTGTGAGAAAGGCCCACATCTCTGACCCAATTCTCATATTGTGAGAAAATCCAACAGATCATCACTTCCTATTTTAATTTCAAATAAGCTTACACATCCTTAATTGGACCAAACATTCCAAACAAAAAGCCCACCTACCGTACTTGGACGGACGGGTGTGATACTAATTCCTCAGCCCATCATTTTCATTCCCAAAGAATGAGTTGTTCTTCTTGGACTTCAGGTTAAATAATTCCGACCCATCTTTTTGAAAAGCTTGGGCTTAGGAAATTAAAAAGGGCCGATGTTTTGCCTATAATTAAAAATAAATAAAAACGACGAGAGAGAGTAAGTCCATTAACCCAAATTTTCAAAGGTAATTTATCTATACCTCCCAACCATGACATATATATAGAGTCATGCTATATAAAAGTTATGGATTCTACATACCACTTAAAAAAATATATAATTTTATTATTTTATTTTCATATTTCATGAAATATGATGATAAAAAATAAAATTAGATATTTTTAAACGGTATGAAGAGTGTGAGACTTATGTTTATAATTTTTCATATATATATTAGCTGGTCGGAGAGGATGATTAACCGAGATTGAGACACGGCCTACACTCTTACACGAGACAGAGTGGGGAATTTTCCTATTTTTTTCACAAGACCCCACCAAATTAAACAGAAAATTATCGAAAAAAAGAAAGAATAAGAAAAAAGAAAGAAAAAGAAACAGTTCAGAAGTTTTTTTTTTTTATCTCTAGATTACCCTCTCATGCCAGATCAATTTATAATGTGTTCCTTACGATAATTTTGCAGTGATTGGATGACATGCATGTAATCTTTTTGTTAATACGGTAAATGCATTATTGTACTAGAGATCGAGTCGAAATAAAAGCTCAAGACAAGACCACGTGGGTTTCTTGACTTTGTTTAATATTTTCTACACTTTTTTTTGTACGTTAATGGGGTCACGCTGTTTATAATGAATGTTGTTCTCTCAGCTAAGAACTGTTGGCTGCAGTGCATTAATTCTGACATTCACTATATATATAGGTAGGAGCAGATTGCATGCGCATTTTCTTTTCAGATTTCAATCAAATAATTGGTACTGTTGTAAATCAATCGATCATGTGGAGTTCTGAATGGCCTCATTATTTGATTGGAACACCCTAGCTGTAGCTAGCAGCTAGCAGCTAGCCTCCTTCATTTCATTTCATGGGTCCCTCAATCTTAACTCATGAATGAAGTTAGTACGTAGTAGTTCTATTCTTGCATGAGATTACATGAATCTCTCAAGTGTTTGAGCTAGCTGACAATCACATGAAGTCACAACCTGTCCTCCGCTAGAAACCTTGTCAATTGTTATATAATTTCCAAGCTCAAAAGATCACTTACTGACCTCCAATTACGTACTAATTCCAATGATCGATCTTTTGCTCTTTTCTATAGTACTCATTCTTCAAAATTTCTTGTGGGTTTTCAAAGAAACAAAAACAAGAAATTTAACCCTAAAATCATTGGGACTCGATGCAATTTTAACAGAACTTTTAGGTCACAACAGACAAAACCATTCAAACATTAATTAATCAGTCGTGCACCTCCAATTTCAATTAGAGAAATATAGTACTTGCAACATGACATGACTTTCCTCCTAACAGAAAATTAAAACTTGTTGTTCCTTCTGTATATCTTTGCAAATTAAAGGAATCTTGAACACTAGAGATATACTTACATGTTGTGGACCTTCCTCGTTACAAATGCTCCTAAAACTAAAGCCTGAGATGACCAATGGATCGATCCCCTTCGATCATTTTGGTTTCAAACCTAAATGATCAGCCTCCCACCAACCTTCACTAGTCTCTCGAGTAGCTGGTGATTATTTCATTCTTGAAAATCCTAACAGATGGAACGTCATTCCACTCCAAATAAGTTTTAATGCTTCTGCCGATCGATGCAAGCATCATGCAGCATCCACCAAATCAACCTACCCCAGAGCAAAGCGCTAGATCTACTCATCTACCTAGCTAGCTAGCTAGACACCATAATCATCATCAAGTGAACTTTTATTTTTCTTTTAGTTTTTTAATCAATTCTACTTGTGAACTGCCACCTTAAGCTGATCAGCTACTCTTCTATATCATTTTCTCTATTTTAGAACGCAACTATATACCTTTGGAAGTACGAAATCAAAACCGGCGCGGGCTCAAGATAGTCTTGTGGAAGATAATCTGTAATACCCTAGCTACCAAGAGTACTACAGTCTCCATCGTTCCTTGTCTCTGAGATCAATCTCATCTAAGAGACTTTCTTGTACACTATAATCTAAATATTCAAATATATTAGGCATAACTCTCCCATTAAGCGTAATAAAGCCTTATAGTTAGCCCTTTAACGGACTCATCTTATGAAAAATCAACTTTGTAGTAGCAATCTGAAATTATTCAAGTAACCTTGTATTTTATTTCCACGTGCTACCAATTCACTCAGCAAATTTGTTAGTGATCAATAATGAAATAATTTGATAATCAATCAAATACATAAAGTAAATAAAGTGCGTAACACTAATTTGGTTACGAAAGGAAACTCTTTGAAGAAGTATTCTTCAAAAGTAAAATCCTACTGGGTAGCCAAACAAAACAAAAAAAAATCAATTTTATTATTTGAAAATTAATTATAAGTAATTCTCAATTATAAAATCTTTGCTAATTGACTCTTTTACTTGACCCAACAAACTACCCGTCTGTCTTTACCGCAGTAGTAGTCAAAACTTCTGACAATTTTCAAATATTGACTTCTCTCCTGGAACTCTACTAGCTGAGCTCGATCAATCAAACTCCAACATGGAATAAACACGCACTCAATGAGAGAATGAGGAACAAGGAACACGAAAATTCTCTAGTGAATTTTCTCACACTCAAGCACTAGGATCTCTCCTCAATCACTCCAAGTCCTGAGAATAATCATCAAAAGGTGATCATCCAGTCAGAGCCCACATAATAAATATTCTGATCAGTATTTGATCTGCTGTAGAACTCTGCTGATGGAATGAGTCTGGTAGGAATTTGATTTGCAGTAGAACTTTGCTAACGGAAGGACTCTGCTGACGCGTCTGTTGACACCTGGCGCTAAGTCTTCTCAGCAGATATAATTTCCATACAGATTCTTCATAGGATAGTTTCAGACTCCTTATTATTCGGATACATACACTCTTGATTTATCTAAAATATTATCTAATAATTTCTAAATATACTACACATGTTTATGGATAAAGTCAATGTGTTTTACATTCATTCCACTTACACAAACATCAAATAAACTTTATCCATCTAGTCACCTAGTCCCAGCCAAAATCTTGCATTTACACAATCCATAGGGATCACTCCAAAATTATAGCCTTTTGTTGTAACATCATTGGATCTATCTTCCAAACTTTACATGGATGAAGAAGATTCCCATCCACCTTGCTTCTATGTACGAAGTCCTTGCAT
This sequence comes from Juglans mandshurica, assembly GCA_022457165.1. Taxonomy (NCBI): domain Eukaryota; kingdom Viridiplantae; phylum Streptophyta; class Magnoliopsida; order Fagales; family Juglandaceae; genus Juglans; species Juglans mandshurica. Next base: position 25,751,334 of record CM039620.1, on the reverse strand, counting down.
GAATTCTAGTTGCATATAAGTCACAAAATATCAGTCTAATTAATTAGAAAGGTCATCTTCAAACTGACACCCTTAAAAAAATTCAAAAGGTAATTGTGGACTCACCCTTCATGATACTGATCATGAGCTGTGGCCTCATCATCAACTAGTTATGTGCCTTTTTAACGGTAATTATAAATTGAACTCATCAGAAGCTCTACGTACGCAGTGCAAACTCCAATGTGCACTAGCTACTAGCTAGGCCAAAGAGCTAGAGTCTCTTGCCCGACGAGAAGCACTCGATCCCTTGATCTCCTTGTCCCTTGTCTTAAGCTCAATATTCTTTCATGGTAGTAAAGAACCTTTAAATTGCTAATTTCTTTCCAATGACTATTTGAAAACTTAAATTTCTAAGTAAAAAAATGTTTTTAGACAAAAGGCTCTCGATTTTTCCAAGTGCTTAATTTGCTGATGAATATAAGGATGACCAATGGATTAATTGAATATAACACAAGGAATTAGATTGGATTATTGACCAATGGATGAAACGCCCGGCCATAACCTCAAGCAGTAAGTGCACACACATAATTGCTCAAAGATACCCCCACCCACCGAATTATCTGGAAGTTTACCATTACCAACATTATGATTTTTTACGATATGCTATGTTGATCCCTATTAAGAGCTTATGGGCTTAATAAGACCCGATGATCACTTTTAAAGCACCATTGTGCCATCTATTAGAAACTGTTGTGAAAATGATGATAGACAAAATAAAAGTAAAAGACAAGCAAATCAATCACACAACAAAAAATTAACATGGTTAGGCTACGTGTCTACGTCCATAGAACTTCCAAGGATTTTATTTTATTGAGGAATCACTTTGGCGCAAAATTTCACTCTTAAGAACCCTCAAAACTTATATACTATTCATTAAGTACATATTTATAGTATCACACAATGAAAACCCTAATCTTCATTTTTCTGTGTTATTCGCTAGAGTAGAGTATCGAGTGCACCTCTAATGAACTCTTTATCTGACATTCGCTCGAGTGACCTGTCGAGCGAGACTCGAGCGAACTCTCTGCCTGAGCTTCGCTCGAGCAACATGTCGCGCGAACATTGAGCGAACTTTTTACTTAGTGCTTCTTCCGGTCCCAAATAGTGCCAAAAATTAGGCTGGGACCGTTACCCCGGACCCCAACGAGCCTTGGGCATCTTCGCTTCAGCTTGGGACTATTGGCCCAAGCCTTTTTAAAAATCTACCAAAAAACCATAAAGCATCTTTGTCGGGTCGGGTCATCAATCCAATTGACACACCAACAAATCAGGTTCTACAAACCCAATAATCTCCCACTTGGAGACTGGTATAGCCAACACATCACCATAGCCTCCCAAACATGTAGTCTTCCACCTCTGCAACTCACAACCCTTGTCTTCAAGCTAGAAGACCAATTGAAGTTGCGCAAGTTTATGTGTAGTGCCCTCAATCAACACATTTGCGAGGCAACTCTCAACTGCCACTGCACTGCGAATATCTGGTCTCGTACTGAACTTGGCACACATTAGAGAACCTGTAGCTGAGTCCCCCATCTCTGATCAAGCGGCTAATCCCACCTCCCGCTGCCAACCTATTCTGTCTTCAGCCGATGTGTCCATCTCTTGTGCAGTCTCTGCTTCCTCCCTAGAAGTCCAATTAGCTTTTTCTCAGCTAACTCCCACTTGCTTGATCTCCCGTCTCATCTCTCGCAAGATTTTTCCTTTGTACCGTGGTTCACCACCTTCAGTTAGCAGGACATAGTTCAAGGTAGGTGACCACTGTGGAGGTCTGGTCATCCTGACAGCTCTGCTAGCACCAATTGTAGGTGTAGGCATCCTTGGAATACCATAAGCTTTATCCTTGTCTCTCACACCTCTGCTCCGCATCGTGGTGTTGGGAGATTTCCCCAGTCTTACATGTGGAACATCAATTATGTTTTCAAGTAACATTGTTTTTGGAAATATGAATTCTATACCTCACCACAACTCACAACCTATCATTGTAGTAGATCTAGATCCATCCCAAAATGTTGCACTTATCACCGAGTGTTTAACAAGAAAGTGTTCACATTCTACTAGACTGCTACTGAACTTAGCAATCCTCCACTAATACAAACCTAGTTTAGACCTTAGAAAGGAGCCTGCACGTGACATAGCGACATCCCCAAGAGGACCCATCCCATCTGATGGAAACAAAAACTGATCTCAACACCAACTCATTAAAGGGAAACCACCTTGAAATCCTTTGGGTCACTTCCTTTGTTGTTTTTAGGACACCTCGAGCAAACACCTATCAAGAGTTTATGGTCCTAGTAGACAAGAGGATAAATTTTTTTTTTAGTTGACACCACTAATAAAATGCGTGATAGTTAAACTAGGAATGTGAAACCTTTCAAACGTCATCGATACTAAAATCCAACATCAAAGTAGTTCCAAACCCATCCCAAGATACCATGCTTGCTATGATCAAACCACTTCAACCAAATGCATTTTCCACTTTGGAGTATCTTCCAAATCAACTCCCAACGTTTTGACACCTCGAAGGGCACCCCTGAAATCCGTCAAGATCACTTCCTTCGATGTTTTTCAAGACGAGCCATGTTGAAATTCATCAAGTGTCTGTTTGCCTAGTAAGATCAAAAGATCAATTTTGTTTTAATTTGTACAAGGCTTTTTTCTGTACATAGTTGATGTAGGTTGACACCTATGTTTATTGCACCTTATATTTGACCCATGAAAATGCAGTTTGGCTAATAGCAATAAATTATTTTCCTCAAGTTCAATATGTCACTTAAGTTGGGATAGGTATCAAATGCCTCACCCATCAATAATAGGTGAAACCCCTCAACTTGACCCAATAAGTCATGAAGGAGTTGAACATTGATACAATCTAATAATTCCATAACTATAATGATTGCAATTAGTTATTAGGTGATGTTAACTTTACTTAATAAAACACAAATCACTCACATACGCATTGGGTTCACGAGCATATTGAATTTAGATTAATAGATTTTCATCAAGCTATTCGCAATTAGTCATGTCGTCTCAGGTAGGTTGGTAGTCAAGATCAAATTTCCTTTGTAGTGGCTTTATAAGGATCTTTGCCCAGGGATTATACAATTATATGTTTAGTTGCCACAATTATACTTAATCTGATTAAGTAATTTTCTAATTTTAGTTTTGTGGTTTAATGTAGAATATGGTAAGATAAACCGTTCGTTGATGTAACTTCTTGATGCTTGCAACCACCTTTCACTTCAATGAGTTTTTTATTTTTTATTTATTTTTTAATTTTTAAATTAATTATTTTATATATATATATATATTTTACTAAACTTACATTAATCCACTTCCATCACACTAAGTTAATGTGGTACTAGTTGTTCATCACCCATCGCTACAACAGATTTGGGTTTTCATGTCGGTTTAGCATTTGTGACGGTCCAGAAACCATCACCAAATATGCCTTTTACTGACGCTTTCTTTAAACCGTCACTAAATTTGGAAGATAAATAGACTAATGTTTAAACATTAATGTTTATACATACATTTGAATATCAATAAGACGCTGTCATTTTTTTGTTGAGAACATTCGAACGTAGATCAATATACATGCGAACATATATAGTACATTCAAATAAATGTTTATACGTACTAATAGTTTTATAGTTAATTCGAACGTTATGTGATTTATGTGCGAACGTACTCATATAAAACTAAATGTATATTATGTAGATGAATTACGTTTGAGTGGTACAAGGTATGTGTGAAACTTATGGCTAAATAGTTCGATCTTCTCATGCGAACGATATGAACTAATGTTTGAACGTATGTGCTTAACGTTCGAATGTAGTTTCTTTTGCAATTGAAATTTGGAAATTTAAATATACATACCAAAAAAAAAAAAAGAGCATAATATGAAATAGGAATTTGCAAATTAAAATATTAGTGAGAACTGAAATACATAAACACGATCTATGTTAAGAGATATTGTTCATTACATAAAGAGAAGAAAAAATGACATAAAATTATAATACAAAAGTAAAAAATAGATCAACAGAGCTCAGTACTTGTTGTTTAAATATATATGAAATTCTTCTGTTAACGTGTTGACCATTGCATTTAGGATATCTATACAATGACCAATTGAGGACACATCATCCTCTACTAATGCTCAAAGTAACTCGATTTGTCGGTCGGTGTGGGTAGAAATATTTGACACTATTACTTTGACTCAAGCAGGGCGTGCATCCCCTACAACTGCACCCATTGGCTTCCTCCTAATACTCTTGCTATAGGGAGCAACACTAGTCCTATACTGGGTCAGTGGCACAAGATCTGGTGGAGGCCCAACCACATGCCGAGTGCACCCATTTGCCTGTTCAATGCTTCACAGTCATATTGAAAGGGCTCATTTGCTTGGCCAACCACTCCTCGGCTTGGGGTGCCACTCCCCACTGCAATAGTAATCGAGTAATGATCACCCAATATAGAAGGTTGTTGGTGGAGATGACGATGGCCTTGTAGCGGATCCTCTCAAATATCATGGTAAGTCGATAGGTTCTACATGTGCCAAGCGTAGAAAGAACTGCACACGAGTCCAAATGAAGGTGGCCTTATGTGCCACAAGATCAATATTTGTTGCAATTATAAGATGCAACATCTGAAAAAATTGTAGCAACATGTTTTATTGGAACGAGTTCTTTGACTTGAATAGGGTGCGGTATCTCCTCATCAATTTGAAGAACTTCTTATTGCTATTGTCATCCTGAGCTTGACTCCCAACGCCATCCGACAGGTCTACATATGTACATGTTGGATAGACTTCGGTAGGGCCAACAGATGATCTAGATGTCCCAACAATCAGTGCATCCTTGACCTACTCATTCACTGTTGTTGAGGACTTAGATACTCATGGGATCCCGAGTAGGTCGACGAAGATATCTGCCGATACCTCGAATTGAACATCGACATACAGTGTGAGTATCTATATCCTATGGCATATATTGCATCTACATGTCGAACTCGCAGACCATGGATGGGTATATCTTCCACCTCATGCATATATGCTGGCCCAGCTTTTGGTGATGAAGATGGACCTCAGACTCCTCCCATTGTACTTCAGCTTGTCAAACTTGTTGATCTTGATCTCACATTCGACCATAACTGCTCGAACGCCAATCCGTGACCTGCTCGGGATTCCTTTCCTATCCCATTTTCGCTTTGTCAAATGATAAGATATATCCTACAAAAAAAATATATGAGTACCACCAGAACCCTAGATCACCACGCGAACCACCCCATTCTTACACGCAACAATGCCTCACACAACTCTGTTTTTCCCACCAAAAAACAGAGCAGTCGTCCAGCCCCGTTTCCTCCACACCTCAACCGCACGGGCCCCCGTTCGTGCTCCTCAAATCAAGGCCAAACGTCAGCAGCAACGGAAGTCGCCAACCATTGTCCCAACTGCTGTAAGCTGTTGTCTCTCCCTCGCTTTGTCTCTCTCTTTCTCTCACATTATCTTCCTCTCTCTCATCACTCTTTCTCTCTCTATGCTTAGTCACCCATCCGCTGGCGTATACACCTCAGCCACCCAAATTTCCGTCGCATTCTCGTCTATTAGATTTTTCTCATGAGTAATACTCTAATAGAATGCTTCCAGTTGAGTATAGAAGAAAAGAGAGTTGTTTGAGAAGATGGAAAAATGAAAGGGGAGAGAAAGACCGAAAGACGGAGGAAGAAAAGGAAAAATAAGATAGTGGGACCCAATTGTGTCAGCCGGTTGCGCAAAGGTTGCACACGCCAGTTGTAGGTAGCATTTATGATATTATATATAGTAAAGCCTAATACACCTATTGCATATATATGTTGTAGTATATAAGGATATAGTATAGTATATATAGTATTATACTATATATACTATAAAACTATATATTATATATATTATGTATAGTCTATAACATATACTATAATATATAGTATGTAATATAGTCTATAATATATAAGAAGTGCTGCGACCTTTCGCAAGCCCAAATTATCAAGTAATTGAGATTTTTTCCAATAACTTATTTAAATGATATCATGGCTTCATAGGTTATGTTTAACATCGTTACTTTCTCCCACAACACTTAAGTTCTATCAATGCATACAATAGGTCGTCGTTGACAATCCACCATTGTGCAGGTTCAAGGTAATTCCTACGTCTTGCATAGAAAATGGTAATTAGTTATTTTATATATATATATATATATATATATCTTTTTACATATTCTTTAATTAAGTGCTAACATGATTTAGATTTGCTAATGTGGCTTCATTAGAAACTTAATGATCCTGAAAAACTCTCTCTTATTCATGTGTATGTTACTACCAATATCAATGGCAACTGTGAATGGATTGATCTTGTCGCTAGAGATAAGTACATAAGTAAAGATTCATTTTTGTGAATAATTATGCCAACATAGATATCATTTATTTATTATGTTTTTGTTTGATTTTTTATTTGTTTGTTACTTATTATAGTTTCTATAATTCTTGTAGGAGAAAATTATTGAGTTGCAGTTTGCGTCTGAGGAATATTCTCCCAATGACATCGACATATTTATGCAGGTTCTCGAGACCAAGTTTGGTTTGGTCAAAGGGCTGGGACGTTTTTTCAAGCGTGTCAACTCATCCTTCATGGCCTCAGTTTCAGAAGTTAATGATCTTATTAAAGATTTAGATGCCTCACGTCAAGAAATTAAGCAAATGAAGTTGAGACAGCAGGAGTTGGAGGATCTCCTATCTTGACAGTTAGATTTAGAGACTTGTTTGTAGGAGCAAAAAAGAGACCAGAACGAAAGAATATTCATTGAAGTTCAAGAACAGATACAGAGAAATGTTGGCCCAGATGTAGCGTGTCATGTCACCACAGCAGGATTGCGATGGTCGAGGAAACAAGAAGAAATGAACTTTAATCTCTATTTGAAACATTTATCATCTAGTAGATTTAATTTTATTTTGTACCCTCTCAAACATTTTTAGATATTGTCTCTTTCTTGTGTATGGTACAATTTGAATGCTATTTAATTTTATCTAATTATTAGTTCTAATTAGTCAAACGCTCGGATGTAAACCTCACACGTTCGAACGTGTGATCACGTTTGAAACAACGTTTGAATATAAATACGAAACATGTGATAACAACATTCAATCATACACATTCATGCTCAAACATGTATAGTTCTCGATCATGCAAACGTATCCTTACACATCCAAACGTATATCCCTTCACGTTTGAACTAATCAAAACCCGACGTTCGAACTTTATATATAGTTCCATTCGAACATCACATTTAACACGTTCAAATGTATTTACAAACCGTTCGAACTTCTATTTGTTCATGTTAAACTATTAACTTAGATGTTCGCATTTAAAATTCAAATGTCACGTTTCAAACGTTTGAACAAATTGTACGAGTAAATGTATATATTAACTGTGTGAACTAACATAATCAAATGTTAGAAAAATAACATTTGAATGATACATGATCGGGTTAATGTTCGAACGGCAAAACATATGTTTGAACGTACTTTATGTGATGGAAATTGACTATCACAAATTGTCATCACATTCGTACGAAGGAACTAATGACAGACTATCATCCATCACAAAAAATATTTAGTGACACCTTTGGCATGTCAGTACGTTAACGGTTTCTAACCATCATAAAAAAGTTTATGTGATGGTTAAACTTTTTTCCGTGATGGTTTTGTCCGCCACAAAACATAGAATCTGTTGTAGTGCATGAGATTATTCCTTGATATTTTAAAATTATAGATTTAAAAGTTGATAGACAATACCACATCAACATAGTGAAATAAAAGTGTGATGAAGGTATAATATATAACTATTTCCTTCATATAAATATTAGCAATGCACCTATTATTTGCATACATACTATAGAATAAGAACTTTTATGATTCTCTCAACACCGGTTGAGAAATATGCACATGATGCCCATCATTGATCCTTGAGGTAAAGGTAATATTCGAGTTTTTATTTGACTACTATGTTTTGAATGAAGACTTTTTTTTTAGAATTTACGAAATTATTGAGGCAATTTTGTTGTGTTTTATATATGAAAGAGGCATGGGACCTATAAAAAATAGGGTTGACAGAGTTGTAAGATTTGTTTAGGAAGTGAATTTCTATGAGATGTGAGTGTTTGTTTTTAATTTTTTTGTCACAAAAAGTACTAAAACAACTAATTATTGTTAGATCAGTTTTTTAAAGAGATGAAAAACCGTTTCCTTGTTCAGAAATTGTTTGGAATGATTTATTACAATTAAGTTGCAACAGGAGTCTCCTCTAACTTTTCTCCTTAGACTAGAAAGGAAAGGTGGAGGGGCAACAATCTGTTCTTACTTAACAGAGTAAGTGAGGCAAATGCCCTGGTTCTGGATTAGGACTGAGGGATGATGGATGAGTTAGAAGAAAAATGAAAGCTACTATGACTCTCGGAGGAAGAGAATTCAATGATAGATTTGAAAATAGAGCATCTGGGCATGGTAATGAAGAATGGGGATCTGAGTTTGGTTGGGAAATTATTCTCAGAGAGGGTAATTGGGAAGTGAAGTGGCTCGTTCTACTATGGCCAAAATATGAAAAGTAAGTAAATCATTCTCCTTCCAAGAGATAAATCCAAATTTGTTTGTTATTACTTTGAGAAGGCAACCGATCGAGATAGAGTTCTTGCTGGGAAGCCGTGAATATTTGATAATATGTTATTCGTAATAAAGCAATTTGATGGTCTAACCCTACCAAAGTTAATGAATTTTGACTTAGAAGTGTTCTAGACCCAGCTTCATAACCTTCCTTTAATGTGCATGACGAAGGAAATTGGAGAGTAGATTTGAAAGACAAGTGGTAAGGTGCAAGAGGTTGATGTGAAGGAAGATGGTATTGGGTGGGGGACCTACCTTAGAGGCAAGATTGAAATTAATTTGAGGAAACCCATAGCTGAGGGACGAACAGTCAATTTGTTAGGAACTGAGAGATGGGTACCATTACAATATGAAAAGCTGCCCAGGATTTTTTTCAATTGTGAATGTCTGGCCCATGGGGAAGAAGGATGCAACAACTCAACTTCAAATGATCCACAGTATGCTTCAAGGAAGAACCAATTTGGGCCATGGTTGAGGGCAGAAAAGAGTCATAAAAAGTGGTGCTTTACCCAAAAGGAAGAACAAGAGTCATTGATAGATGGTGGTGGGGATTCACATAAGGGAAGGGCAGGCTGCTGTGGGGTGTAAAAGGAGCTAGTGACAGCGATGAGCGGTGGCACTGAGAGTAGAGAGCCCACTAAGAGGAGAATAACGAAAGATGAAAATGGTGGAAATTCAAAATTGAATTCAACTAGTGTTGATCTCTCGAAATATATGTCTTTTTTGAATTTCAAAAGGTATGGAAATGCGAGTAATATGGAGGTAGTGATCAGGGAAGAAACAACTAGAAACTATTAGAATTTTGAAACTCAGAAGGCATCGAGTGGGGGAAGTTACGGGGAGGAAAGTGGGGAAGAAGCTAGTATTATGAAGAGATTAGCTAAGGCTCATACAAAAAGAGATGTAATCCAAAGGCTTGGGATGCAGATGGAAGGTAAGCCCACTAACCCAACTACAGTTATATCTAATGAAATGAATGAGTTGTAGACAGTAGGAAGTGTTGTGGAATATACAGTGAAAAGAAGTCTTAGCTAAGGGATTATGGAAGAGACTTGCCCGATTACAAGGTACCACATCTGAACTATTTGTTGGTAAAATGAGTAAAAGAAGTAGTAACAGGATTGAAGCAAATAGCTGTGAGGAAAGACCTGGTAAGATAAGAAGAGGAAATGAGGTGGAACAGAACATTAAAAACTTTGAACCATTGGCAGAGGCTGAGTGTCAGCGCTGCCAAGCATTATGAATTACCTTATGCTAGAACTGTCAATGGCTTGGGAACCCTTGAATAGTTCATGGCCTTTTCCATTTAGTGAAGGATCAGAAGCCCAAAGTAAATTTCCTAAGTGAGACAAAATTACTTGCAAGAAAGTTTGATGCGGTGAAGAAGAAGCTAGATTTTGAGGGATGTTTTGATGTTGATCCGATACAAAGAAGTGGGGGTTTAGTGTTAATGTGGAATGGAGAACTAAAAATCATTAACTTCTCTCAGAACCATTACATGCCAAAATCCTTTATGAAGAAAAAAAGACTAGCTGGTTTTTAACAGGCATATATGGACATCCTGATAATAATAAGAGGAAAACAACATGTGACTTGTTATCAAGGTTAAGACCACAACCAGATCAGGCCTGGTGTGTGAAATCACCTATCAATCTGAGAAAAGTGGGGGAAGACAAAGACCTAAAGGTCAAATGGAAGGATTCATGAATGCTCTTGAGGTAAAAAATTGGTTAATTTGGGCTGGAAGGGTGAGAAATATACTTGGAGTAATAGGCATGAAGATGAGACTTTTACAAGGGAGAGACTAGATAGGGGGTGGCAAACCTAAAGTGGTTAGAACTTTTAGGAAAGGGGGAGGTCGAGGTCCTAATTGCCAGATGTTCTGATAATAAGCCATTATTCTTATCATTGAATGATGAAAGTGTGGTAAAGGGGAAAAGGAAGGGTGCTTTTAGGTACTAAGCAAAATGGGCATTAGAAGAGGATAGTGGAGCTGTAATAAATGAAACTTGGGATAAAAATGTGATTGGATAGAACCCTTTCAAGATAATACAAAGCAAATTGCAGACATGTAGAGGGGTTTTATCTAGGTGGAAGTTGCAAAAAATAAGATCAAATGAAAGGGATATTGGTGTGGTTACCAAACAGCTCAAGTAAGAATAGTTTAATGAGGGACCTTACAATGCTGCTACTATCAAAGCATTACAAGACAAAGCTGGTATTCTATTTTAGCAGGAAAATATCAAGTGGATACAAAGAGCTAAGAGAAATTGGTATTAGCTTGGTGATCAAAACACAAAATATTTTCATATTTGTGCTAGTCAAGAAGAAAAAAAGAATTGGATTAAGCAAGTTAAAGACCAAAAAGGAAGAATAAAGACTAAGCAGGAAGGGATTGAAGCATCTTTTAATCAGTACTTACATAACACCCATCAAACCCATCTCAAGAGGTTATAGTAGAATGTCTTGCCCCTGTAGAGCAGAAAGTGACCTGCAAAAAGAATTCACAATTTAAGAGGTGGAGGCAACACTGCAGCAGATGACACCACTGAAGTCCCCAGGCCCTGATGGTTTTGAGGCATGCTTTTATCAAACTTACTTCACACATTGGGAGAGGAGGTATGCCAAGTCATTTTAAGCTTTTTAAATGGGGGGAAATTTAGATCAATGTATTAATTTTACATATATTGCTTTAGTTCCAAAATTAAATTAGACCAATTAGCTTATGTAATGTATTATATAAGTTTGTATCAAAAGTGTTAGCAAACAAGTTGAAAAAGGTATTGCCCTCCATTATATCCAACTACCAAAGTGCATTTGTACCTGGGAGACTCATCATTGATAATGTGATGATTGCTTATGAAACTTTACAAACCATGAAGACAAGAAAGAAAGGAAAAGTGGGAAGCATGGCCCTCAAATTGGATATGTCCAAGGCACATGACAAAATTGAGTGGAGATTCCTAGAAGAAATTATAAAAAAGCTTGGATTTGGAGATATATGGATTAAACTAATCATGGAGTGTGTTACCTTAGTGACATACTCTTATCTTATAAATGGGCAGCCTGGTGAATCCATAAAGCCAACGAGAAGTATAAGGCAAGGGGATCCAATATCTTTGTACTTATTTATTCTTTGTCAAGAAGGTTTGAGCACTTTAATTGAAGCATTTGAAAATAAGGGTGAGACAAAGGGGTTGCAGTTACAAAGGGTGGAACTATCATAAATCATATACTGTTTGCAAATGACTGTGTTATATTTGGAAGGGCAACTACCAATGAATGGATAAAGATACAAGAGATCCTGAACAAGTATGAGAGGGTGAACAAGTATGAGAGGGCTTCGGGCCAGTTGTTGAACAAGCATAAATCAACCATGTTTTTCATTTCAAATGCTGCAGTGCATGTTAGGAAACAAATCTTGCAAGAGGCAGGAATTTCAGTTTGTGGAAGCTATGAAAAATAATTAGTTTTACCTTCCATGGTAGGTAAAAGTAGAAGATAATTAGTAGTTGAAAAAATACCTTCCTATCTCAAGCAGGTAAATAAGTGATAATCTAAAATGTGTTGCAAGCACTGCCCACTTATTCTATGAGTGTTTTCAAACTTCCTCAGAGATTGTGCTGAAATGTCTTCTATGCTGCTGAGATTCTGGTGGGGGTAAAAAAAGCAGCAAAAAAAAGATTATTTGGAGGAGATGGACAAAGATGAGTGAATCAAAGAAAGATGAGGGTTAGGTTTGAGAGACCTGGAAAATTTTAATGTGGCATTATTGGCAAAACAGTGTTGGAGGTTGATGAAGAATCCCAATTCGATGGTTGCCACAATTATGAAGAAAAAATATTTTAAGCATAGGGAACTATTAGAAGCAAAGTTGGTTCAAGGCCTTCTTTCATTTAGAGAAGCCTATTCTCATCTCTAAAATTGGTTCAAGCAGGTCTGGTGTGGAGAATGGGGAATGGTAAAACAAGTAAATTCTGGAAGGATAAGTGGTTGCCAATACCATCCTCTAATAGAGTTCAATCACCAGTTAAAACTTTTGACATAGAATCCAATGTCATTGAGCTTATAGAGGAAGGGGTTGGTAAGTAGAAAGAGAATATGGTGGATGAAGTATTTAGCACAGAAGAAGCTGCATTGATTAAAAGTATCCCTTTGAGTAGCTTAAATAAAGAGGATAGATTAATATGGGGACCAACAAACATAGGGTCCTTCACAATAAGGAGTGTTTATTACCTACAACATTATAGAATGAGATCCAGATTGGGGGAATCTTCTGATGCAGCAAGTAAAAGAAGTGATTGAGAATCGATATGGAGGCTAAGGCCTGGTTTGGATACCCAATCTCATATGGGTTGTATGGCAAGTCTCATCTGGGTATCCAAACGGTTAATGAGATGTTTTTATTTCATCTTTGAGTTTTCAGCCTTCATTTACGTTTTGAAATTAATAATTGATATAAACAGTCAAAAGTTAAGTGAACAATGTAAAAACTGATATGAACAGTACAAAACTGACATAAATAGAAAAATGAACAATACAAAATGACATAAACAGTGCAATGAACAGTACAATGACATACACAGTGCAATGAACAGTGCAAAATTGAATAAACAGTAAAAAGTTATGTAAACAGTGCACTTTTCTTTTTTTCACATCCCATTTCGAGATCAATCTTCCTCCCTAATCATGCATCTTCCCCTCTGCTGAAACCCACCATTTTAAGTTTTGGTGGTAATATAGAGTAATTTGGATTAAAAAAATATATTTTGAGATATAAATATATTTATGGTATATTTTTTAATTAATTATAAATTTTACTTTTTATTAATATATTCATAACTATTACTCAATAATTATAAAATGATTTTCAATCATTGGTGGGACCCACACCTTTATCAAATTCCAAAAAATAAAAACTATCTCATTTCATCTCATTATCTAAACACACACTTTTTTACAAGTCATCTCATCTCATCTTAACTCAAAAACCTCACTAGTACTATTTAAAATATATCATCTCATCTCATTTGAATTGTATAACCAAACGAGAGACCTAAGAGTGCAAAATATTGTGAAGCAGTTTTTATGGAAAGCAGCACATGATATACTTCCAACTAGAGAAAATCTCTTTAAGAAAAAGATAGTAGAATCAGCTTTATGCCCAATCTGTGTGAGGGAATCAGAAACTACAATTCATGCACTATGGAGTTGTCCTACATCTAATGATGTCTGGGCTGAAACAAACAGCCCAGTTAAAAAATGGTCCAGTATGCAGGTACATTTTTTGGAGCTATGGAAGAGATTGAATGACAGATTAAAGAGTAATGATATTGAATTGGTTGCTTATACTATGAGGAGGATCTGGTTTAGAAGGAATTCCGTTTTGTTTGAGAACAAATTTGAACATCCAAGGCAGTTGTTCCAGCTAGCAAAACAAAGTTTGGAAGACTTTAGCCTAGCACAATGCACCAAAAAGAAAGGAAACCACTCGGGAGATTCAGATAGACAACAAACCTGTTGGAAAAAACCAACTGAACTGAAGTATAAAGTTAATTGGGATGCTGCAGTGGATAACAAAAATAACAAGGGGGAATTGGAGTTGTGATCAGAAACAATGATGGTGAGCTTATGGCTTCTTTGTGTCTAAATATTAATTACTCTATTAAACCTGTTATAGCTGAAGCATGTGCCCTTAGAAGGGCAGTTACAGTGTGCCAAGAACTAGGACTATCTGATGTTGTGCTAGAAGGAGACTCCAAGGTGGTAGTAACAATTGCTAATAGTCAAGAAGAAATTAATGCAGGTTATGGTATTGTGATTGAGGATATGCGAAGTCTACTTGCAGAACATCACAACTGGAGCATTTGTTTTACTTATAGAGAAGTAAATAATGTAGTTCATTTGTTAGCAAAACTTGCTATTTCATTTTCTGGTCAAAGGGTGTGAATTGAGTATGGGCCTCTGCAAATAATCCTTCTGTATTGAAGGAAAAGTATTCTAATGATTAATTATTTATTAAATAAAGGCATCATGCTTTGAAATTCAAAAAAAAAAAGTTGTTTGGAATGAAAGTGAAATTAAAAGGAAAATTGTCCATAAAACCAAACATGCTTACTGTATACCGAGCTCTAGTACCCCAAGTCCAACTTGGGCTACATAATTTAATTAGTCCTCAATCCAACTTGAAGTTTTTCAAGACCATTTGTGGACCTAAAATTGAATCAGTTGAGTCCGTCAGTCTTGCTGACACAATTCAAGCTGGTTTTGCGTTTCTTATTGACTGATTTATTGATATGTTTGAAAGGTAAGTCCTACCAAAGAAAATAGCTGCTAATGCTTGTGAAAATCCCCTCTGAACCACGAAGGTCAACCCCTCTCTCCTTCTATCATTTGTTTTTTCTTGCACGTTCTCTGTCTTTCCCTCTCCAACTTGGTTTTTGTTCCAACTGCTGATTAACTTCCTCAACCCACCTGGCCCACCCAGAGATTCCACAATATGGGGTTCCCTTTTTCATCCCCCTACCTTCTTTAATAATATTTCTCTGATATAAGTCCTCCTTTACAATAGCCCACGATCTCAGCCGCTGGCAAAACAGAAGTCTCGTATCTTTTCTTTATTTTCTTCACGTTAGATTGATGGAAAACTCTTTGAGTTCATGTATTAACAAATCTGTTGCTTCTCAAGGAACCACAAACAGCCCTGAAGAGAGTGGTTGGACTTCATACTTTGAAGATTTCTCAAGTTATGAAGGACACAGTTCCTCTAATTCTAGTTTTCATTCCTCTTCTGGGGTCTCTGATGCTGCTTCTTCTGCTGCATGGAAAAATCCCAATAGCAATCTGAAGATTCCCAAGAGATTGAGCTTCAAGAAAACAAGAACCAAAATAATTTCTTTTGACGATTCTTTGGAGGATACTGCTAGCTCCCCAGTTAGTAGTCCCAAGGTCAAATGAACCATCTTTCCAACTTATTTCCTTCCTCTTATGTTGTAATTTTCTGTAACTTTCTTTCCTTTTTTTTCATTTTACATCTCTTTTGTTTAGCGAATCTTTTCTTCACCCATTTTTGTGAGTAGGTTGGTGATTTGGAACCAGGCGATATGAATCCAAGAAAGGCACATGATCATCATATTATTAGTTCCTTGGTAATTTTTTTAATTTTTAATTTCAAATAGAAAAAATTCCCAGGATATAAGATTGGCTTGGTATTAGAACCTGATAAATTATTTTGGTTCTGATGATTTTATAGAGCAAGGCAGATACTTTTGATCATTATCCAGAACTGCAGGCAGATGAAAGAAAGGAAATCATGAACTTTGGTGGAAAGAATAATCATGACTACACAGATTTAAGGAAGAGGGGACTGTGCTTGGTTCCTTTGTCCAAGTTAGTGAACTATTTTGGTTAATTTTCCACGATAATATCTGCCTCTCTCAGTCTCCCTCCCATCTTCCTTGTAAGACATGATCTTAATGTTCAAAGAAATTACTTCTAGTCGACATCATGTGTTATATATCGTTAGCACCGTGCTTTTCTAAACTCATCTCTCTCTCTCTCTCTCTCTCTCTCTCTCTCTCTTCCATAACCTCTGTGCAGCTGTGCTGTGTATATTCATATCATAGACAAGAAACTGAGGCAATATTGCATCTGAAAGCAAATGGTTTTCATCTTTTTTGCAACAGTACTTAGGTAAAGATCAGGCGTTAATTTCCAGGATAGACATCGAAGCAATATTACCTGAACAGATTAATAACAGGAAACGTACTGAAACAATAGAAAGCATTTATTTATTTTTTGTTATCTTTTACTGGTGGCTTGATCTACATCTTAAAAATTATTCAGCTATTTGGTAATTCACGGAAACTTGAATATCGACAGAGAATATTTACATGTTTGCGAGAAATCAGGGACTGATGAGACATTTTCAAGAATGATAGAGCTCTTATTGGCGTTGATCTTGGAACGTCCTCGATCCAATGTTGAGGGCGGTGCAACATTAAGGTTCCCATCCGGCCTTATTGATTGAAATCGGTATAGGTATCTAGAGCAATCTAGATCAGCATCATGCAGAAACTTGAAAGGTCATGCTAAAGGCACTACGTGTAAGATAATTAAGGGAAATATTTTATTGGATAAACTAAGCTGGTCTTCCTTTGGTTAAGATTAAACAATGTTGTCTTATCATGATGATAAATATAGATTAAGTTGATCAATTAAGTTGATTGGATGATTGTTTTTATGAGAGTCTAGATTGGATTCTGAGTTTTTAGTTCTCCTCTTTTACCAAGAGTTTTTTTTTTTTTTTGGAATTTTGATAGGAAATGCATATTATCACTTATTTCATGATGAAAAAAAATAAAATAAAAGCTAATTACTTAATTAGAAGGCATTGTTCTTTAAATTAGCTGCCTCCAATGATACCCTTAAGCAACCAAAATTGTCATGGAAATATTGGCATATATTAGTAGGAGATCATGATGTAGTGCTTGAAAGTAGGGTTAATATTAATGCTGCCTCAATATTATTATAAAGCTATGAAGAATAAGTACTATATATTAATTCTGCCTACAATGCAAGAGATTAAACTTGTGCACTACACGATTGTATATAGCATTACTAAAAAAAATGTTGGTTTCATGATTTTTATTCCCATTATATAAATATATATATATACATATATATATTCTCCTCCTCACTGACTATATGCACCACATCTTAGCCAAACCAATTGACCCCACCACAGAAAACACAGTAGGTTTTATTCTAAATTACATGTTAATGGAGGCATAAATTATTTATCATTTGATTCATTATTCAAGTGGGTATGAGAATCCCAACAGAATCAGGAAGGTTGTAAGTTCCTTTGTGGCTTATACCCTCTAAGAAAACATTATAAAAACTATGAGAAAAAACTATAGTAAAATGAAAAGTAGATTGATTGGTTTAAATATTAATTCATCTCCAACCTCTTGCAGGCCATTCATTTAAAAAACCTTCAGAAAAATGACCCCTCCATGTGCACTAGCATTAAAGGCTGGTGAGCACAGAAAAGCACACAGTAATTGTCAAGTACCAGAGTTTTGCCAAGAACTTTCCTCTGGTTGACTCTATTTTCCATCACATTCTTCTAGATCCTATGATTCTTTCTATATAAGAATAATAATCATATTCTAATTGTATAAGAAAATATAAATTTAGCTAAAGCGTACGCGGTTCAATACCATATATTTATAATACAAATGGAACTGGTCTTGGGTCTCGAGCAGGCTCAATATTGCAGGCATGCACGCACGAATTGCTCAGAGCATAAAATAGCCGTGTCTGAAATGAAAGTGATACCCCATGTCCGGATTCTCAAGCTGGGAGCTGCTATTTGAAAATGCCCACTAAAACTGTTTAGTTGTGGTCAGTTATTTCTTGTAAAAATGACTATTTTTTTATAAAAATAAATCTTTTTTGTTCGCAATTAGTTTTTCTGGTCGCAGTCACAAATGCTCTTTTTTTTTTTTTGTAGTGACGATTAATTACCAGTACTACTATAAAAAACAAATTGTAAAATTCCTGTTTTTCATCCCAATCAATTATAAAATGTAATACTAATATTGATGAATTAATTAATTGTTGATTTAGATTGTCAGATCAGTTCCAAAAATCTGGTGCTAACATGAGCACTACCATTTGCCTGAAAGTGATTTCAGTGGCTAAATTGCAAGAGAAGGCATTCTTGATAGAACCTGATATCAATATATCATCTACCATCTTTGTTAACTTAAAGACGAGAGAACTCAACAGCGAAAAGAAAGAGACCTCGAGAAAAGAAAAAAAAAAGGAAGGGAAAGAGCATTTTGTCATGCAAAGTTTGCTCCACTGAAAGATTACAAATTACAGCATTATTAATTGTTTTTTAATCTAAAAAGAACCATTTCAACCTTCTGAATCTGTCAGTTTCCAGAATCTGTCATGATAGTGAAAGTCTTTGAATTAGCACATGGCAAGCCAGAACTACTGGAACATTGGCCATGCATGCAATAATATCATTTAATCCTTTGTACCTTCTCGATCGAGTGAATGATCATGTATGTATGTAATCTTACTAGATTTTATCTAATCCAAACTACTATTCACTTTTGGATATATACATGATGAGTAGTACTTCATATATATATATGCAAGGTTTTCAGGTCGGCATGATCAGAAACTATATATATATATATATATATATATATATATATATATATATATATATAAAATATGATATGAAAGAAGCTGAAAATGACTGATGACCATTAATTAGATTAAAATCCAACAATATTTAGATAATTTGGATTGCAAGCAGTTAGGTGACCAATCACATGTTTAACAACCACTAATCATGTTGATGTGATTTACATTTTTGGAGAGGTAGATCAAAGGTTTATCTCAGATCTAGTACGTTCTCGACTTCATGATCAAGCATATATATTAAGTGGTCTTCTTCAACAGTTTCATGAAAAGACATGTCGTAATATATACTTGAATTATGAGGATCATGATGAATGATCGATGCGCAAAATTAGGAGTACCCAGAAAAACTAATGCATGCATCGATCGAGATATGGAGGATAATTAAAAATGAATTATACTAGTATATAATATGCATTAATAATAATAATGTGTGAGTACTGTGTCTATAAATATACACTTAATTATGTTTTGACCTAATTAATAATAATTAGAAGTCATGGCTAAAACTATTTTTTCCCTTCAGAAAATAACTAATTATATTAAAAAAAGGAAGATATAATAATTCATTACCAAATCATCATCATAAACGAATTAAGAAGTACATGAAAGAATTATATATAGCAAATTAAGCATGCATCAATATTAATATTAAGAGAAAATATATTTACAACCGTGAATTGTGCAACCGCCGCGTAATCGCTTTGAAAAAAATGAATAAAATATGGAACCTACATGAAAAAAATTATTTTTTTAATAGTAGATCCCAATCTTTTTTAAAGCGATTACGCTGTAGTTGTACACTTCACGATTGTACGTCGAATTACTCTAATATTAATATGTGTATATATATAGAGATATGGGGTCTCCAAATTTAGTAGGAAATAATACTAATAATAATAATAATAATAATAATAATTCATTGTATTTGCAGTCGATTATAAGATGCTGCTGGTAGAACGGTCACACCATGCCATTCCAGAAAAAGACAACTTAGTGAGCAGTAGGTGTCCAAATAGAGATCAGAAAGTGACTTCCATGGAATAAAGGGAAAATTAAAGAGAGATCAGTACCTTATCAACAATATATATATATATATATATAGCATTATATATACATAATTAAGTGCGGCCTCTTCAACTGCATGTATGATTAGATACAGTATTTAATTAATTAATATCATTATTAACGCATGCATGCCGGCGGCCTTCCGTCATATATGCGGCTTTTGAGACACCGTCCTTAATTCATATGTCATATATTCCATATTTTACGTGAGACTATACACGTTCGTCGATAAAAAAGAACAAAAAAGGAAAAATTATTTTTCTTAGATTTTACAAACCTTGTAGTTCATTAAACGACGTAATATAATGATGATCATTCATAGACAAGTTCATGTACGTGAGTCGTGACGTCCATATATATATATATATATATATATATAGCCATTTCTAAAATAGGAATTCATTAATGTTAATATAATTCTAGCTAGTTACTTGACCTTATTAATAATGGTAAAGAAATCATGGGTAGAATTGGATGATAAGGCGTCGATATGAAGAAATTATATTGTGTATTAATGAAGCAACGTCCTGCATGCATTAATAGTGCATGCCTCCAACAGACAGGGATTAATAGGCATACATTTTTAAAAAAAAAATGAATAAGCCATATTATTCAACTTATAATGAATCCTAGTTTGGGTACTAAGGTATTTTTTGAAGTATTTTGATAATACTTCACTATTATTTATTATTTTATTATTATTTTTTCCTTACTTTTTACTATTATTCATTACTATTCAATATTCTATCAATACTTTTTCACTACTATTCACAAAATACCACAAAATACTTCACTACCCAAATGCAACAGTGTAGCATAGGAACCCCATATCATTTTATTTTATGCAAAGTATAGCATAGGAACCCCGCTTACCTGAACTTCTTAGTTTTTCAAAAATTTCCTCAAAAATACCGAACAAAAATTAATCGTCACCTATAAAATAATCACGTCATTTCCATAAATTTTCAGTCAAACACGTACTTCAATATTTAAGTCTAAAATGCTAAAATAACATATTTTCATTCCTCAAAAACCTAAATTTGTAATCCCTAAAATATCATCACTTCTCAAATTCCTCAATATTTAACTTGATCTCTGACTAAAATATTAAATTCTAACTTATTTACTATTGAAAAATCAAACTATCAAATTTAATACTAAATAAAATAATTATACCAAAATATTTTAAATTATATAACAACAATTATTTAATAAACTAGATCATAATAAAATTACAACATTATCGTTTACTTTTGAAAGAAATCCTTAATACCAATTTAAATTACTTAAAATATTTCTGTAAACATAAATAAATTAGAGATTACTAACACATTAAAAGTTTAAAGCACATTAACTCAACTTTTAACTCAAAGGGTAATAATGTAATTTCATTTAATTAAACAATACATTACCCAAGCTTCAGAAGAATATTTGTTAGTTGAAAACAAAAATCATGTTACGTAAAAGTAAAATAGTAGTTTGTGAGGCAGAGGCTCACCGAGAGATTGAGAGCACAACTAATGTGCGGCGAGCTGGGCGGTTGTCTACGGTGGTGGGGGCGGTGGTTATGACAGCAAAAAGAGCGGCCGAGCACTGGTAAGAGAGAGAGAGAGAGAGAGAACGGTGGGAGACAGAGCTCGGCTTACCGAGGGGTGGTCACGGCGGACCTGGGTGTACGACCGACGTCTTCTGGTTGTTCCCACTTGAGGCTGAGCAGCTAGGTGGTGGCGCTAGGGCTCACTATGGAGGAAGGTTGGTGCTCTACTTTTCGGTGGTGCAAACAGAGGTGGTGTTTTACACGGAGAGGGTGGTGGCGCACGGCTGGAGTGGTGGACTTTGAGTGGCTGAGGTTCCGTGCGTGGACTGAGTTCGATCGAGTAGCGACGCGTTGGCTTGGCTATGGGGTGGCAGGGCTGCTGAACGCAACCGAGGCTTGCAGTTTGGTGCTTTGCGGAAGGGTGAGGACTGGGCTGTGGTGGCAACGGTTTCGTGTGTGTTGTGTTGGTAATGAAGACGTAAAGAAAGCTGGCTCCGTGGGTGGCTGGGTTGTGGTTCGACGTGGAGGAAGCATGTACTCTGATTTGAGCTGCAAGATCAGGTGGTTTTCGGTTGTTTTTATCTTGGTTGAGGTGGTAGCTATGGTTCACAATGGAGGGTGGACGCTCAGAGGAGTTTGGATGGCTGAGGGCGTGAAACGAGGGCAGCGGCACTTATTCTAGGGTTGAGGATGCTTAACATATATATAAGCTATAAGTAGGAAACAAAAAAATACCTAAAGAAAAAGGAAGGAAGGGACGTGCATGAAAATGGAAAACGACATAAACAGTGCGACGGAGTCTGGAAATCGCTTCCACGAGCCTAAACTCTTAAGCCTAAAAAGAAAAATATACTTGGCCCACGTCTTGGATCATGTATGTGATTATTGCATGAGCTTTTACCTTAAGTTTTGAGGCTCGACTTAATCTAAAAAAAATACAGTTATCCTATAAATTTTCTGGGTGAACATCCACTTGGTCCATTAAAAGATTTAAAACCTAATTATCAAACCTATTGAAAAATTATATTCTGCCAAAAATATCTTAGGCCCAAACTCTCTTCCAAAAATTTTACTTGTAATCTCAAATGATTTTTCATAACTATAAATCTAAAAATTTTGTAAAGCGGTTTGACTGGACTCGGGTGTTACACAAGCTGTCTTAATCTAGCAGGTTCAACTTCTTGTACCAGGTTTGCTGCCTTAAAGTCTGAAACAGCTAGGTTAGCAAGCTCGACTACTTTTCCTGGATCCCAAAAGTTGTTCTCAAAAACCAGACTATTCCTCTTGGGAATAGGCATACATGATTCATACATATACATACATATATATATATATATATGTGTGTGTGTGTGAGAGAACTACCTCGTCTTAATTAGAATAGAATAAAGAAATTATAGGTGATTGTGCTGACCATGATTTTGGTTCTATATATGATCGATAGACCTCAAAATTCTGATGATGGCTCTGCGTGATTGTCGGGCACCACCATTGTTGATCACTACTTGATCTGCTGCCACAAAAAATTCGGTATTTATAATGGTCGTGATTGTATTTCCTAAGCTATTATGCGCACATCGCGCGCGCACGAATGAGAAAATATCAATCATTTGATACTATATTTAAATATAAATATTAGACGATAATGATTGAAAAATTATTTATTATCTATTACTTATGATCATTTAATCATCTGATGATAATAAAATTGTGAGAAAAAGATGATTAATTAAGAGGATGATGAATAGAATTTTCTGTATGTGATCTATTAATATTGTAGCCCAACACATGAAGACTTAAAATGATAATCCATGTGCAGCCTGTTGAAGAAGGATGTAATTTGGTTTGACTTTTTGAAAAGCTAGGGAACATGATACTAAATGCCCCGTGACCAGAAAAAGAATGGTGGCCGGTTGTCAATTGTCATATATATATATATATATATAGGTTCCGTGATTGAAAGGGAATTGGTATTCATTTATGGTAACAAATTAAGAACATGACTAAATTGCAACATTAAATCATCACATGAGTTGAATCTAATTTTCTTTTTCTTTGAACTCAAACAATGTATATGACTGACTATTTCTATACTTCTTTGCCGGCCCATCAACAACCTCCAAATTAGTAAACCAAAAATTCTACTTAGAATTATTAAATTAAGAGAATAAAATCTTGTGCTCACCAAATCTTATATGCTTTTATATACATACATACATATATATATATATACACATATTAGCTAGAGGGGTGGGAGGGTTTCGAATTAGGAAGGAAGGAAGCCAAGTCTTGCAAGATGATTCACTCACCCAACAACAATGCCTATGCATGCAGTAGTGCTAGTCGATCAGTGATCATCATGCGTAGCTTAATTAATTAAATTGAAGGTCAAGCTCCAATCTTAATTATTAATGCCTTTAATTCAAAGAATCAAATACTTGATTCATTTGATCAACAACAATTTCATTTTATTTTATTTTATTTTACTTCAAACAATATTATATATGATCGAGATCAGCTAATTGAATCTTGCAATAATCGGATTTCTTAATTAAATTTATAATAAACATGAAGGATCTAAAACCCCAATGCTACTCAAAATCTTATTATATATCTTTCACAATCATAAAATTTAGATTTTTCTTCACACACACACATTTAACTCACACGTTCCTGTATGATTGAAAAAGAACATCATGACTTGCTTAAGATCATCACAACCATTATCAATAATCAGATTTGATAGAGATTTGGTAGTCCAATAATAATAATAATAATAATAATAAACTTTCACTTCAACCATGCATTCAAATGATTAAACAATAGAATTAAGTCTCGAGAAATGTTACTATGCCTTCTCATTTTGCTCACTCATTTTGCTCGTTCATATATTTAATTTTTATTTTAATTTTTTTTCTTAATGGTTAAGGAAGTGCCTATTAGTGTATTGGTATTTTTTTATTTTTTAAATTTGTTTAAAAAATATTTGAAATAAAAAGCATAAAAAAAAAGAACAAATTACACTGGGCGGCACATAAAGCGGTCATGCCCAGGCAGCATAATAACACTGCTCTTAAATCTCTCTTAAATCCAAACGTACATACGTATACAAACTTTAGAACATTATATATATTGAGGTAGGTTTTAATTAAAGTTAAGATAATTATAATCTCCCAAATAATACTCAAGTTAATATAAACCACACACACACATATACTCTAACTAATTATCATTAGGGTCAACCAAACCAACCTAATACGAAAGCTGCCGGGAATAATAATAACATACAAACCACCAAAAATATATATACAAAAATATTTTCAAGTACTATTACCGATGCAGCTCTCAATTGCCCATTACACTATTAAAAATTTGTAACCTGCCCACTTCATCAAAAGTTTGGCATATATAAATACACATAATAAAATATTTAAAATTTTGAAAAAATAGAAAAATAATAAAATATAACATAATAAAATAAAAAATTTTAATTAAAGAATTAAAGGTCGAACATGCACTATTTAAAAACAAAAAAACTACTGTAAAGTTAAAATAGAAGAACAATTTTTTTAGATAAATTTTAAAATTTTTTATTTTTATTTTTCAAAAATTAAATTCTTAAAGAAATAAATCTTTTTAAATTTAAATTTATTTTGTCTTTTTTTTTTTTTTTTAGGATTTTTAAGCTTTTAGGCATAATTTTATCTTTCTTAGGAGAAATTGGCCTATTGCATTAATGCAGTCTTTTTTATAGTTTGAGTAGTGATTGAAAATTGGGTGGTATAATTTGAAGAGGATTTGTGAAATCTTCAACTTTAGAAAAAAAAGAAGAAGCCTAAGATGCATAATTAGCATGCTGAATCTGTATGTTCATTCTAAATACGAACTCAAAATCTTAAGTTTTTTTTTAAGAAAAACTGTCATCATTCATTCATCAGAAAAACTTATAATCTTAAGCTAACAGTATATATAAGGCGCCATCAATAAGTACTAATTTTCCTATATATGTAGTAAGTTCACATGAATCTTATGATCATGTTTCACAAAACTCAAATTTACTCTATGCACAATCGTATTTAATTATGTGCAATTATGTAAAGAAAAAATCTTCTAACGGAATACATGCATAAATAAAATGTGCACATATACAAGTACATAACATATATGTGTACGTGTATGAAAACCAAATATAGCATGGCTTCTTTATTCTTAAATTTAAAACTAGACTCAATACCCTTTGTATTACTCCGATCCTGCATGGTTTGACATGATAGAGAAATAATAATTGTAGTCGTGAGTGTACAAGCGCCGTGAAAAAAATGAATAAATATGAGACACACATGAAAATAAATTAATCTTTTAATAGTAGACCTCACTCTTTTTCAAAGCGATTGCACGACGTTTATGCATTTCACGACTGTATGTAACATTACTTGACATGATATAATATGTACTAATAAACTTAAACTAATGGTATTAGAGCATCCTCATTTGTTTGGCCAAAGTCTAATGATAGCTAAACTTTAGTCAATATGTGCTAAAAAATCAACACATTGGATTAAGCATTGCTATAAAATTTTAGACTTCAACTATAGTGATTCTCCAAATTTGTAGGTGAACAGTAGGTTAGCCAAACATTAAAATATTCAATTCTCACTTCTCTCACAAAATATGTAAGCATTTTTTATAATTAAGAAATTTAGTTCGATTTGTTATTATTAAATATAGAATGTGATAAAAATAAATAAATAAATTAATATTAATTAGAATATTTATTGACATATACGATTCCGAACAGATACTAGATAGGTACGGTCATGTTTTTCCGGTACTGCTACAATCGTCAAATTCAAGTAAAAAAGTCACATCAGATTGCCTCTTCTTACCTTTTTTTTTTTTTTTTTTCCCCATAAAAAAATAAACTTCTAGCTACTTGATTTAGTTTTTTGTTTTTTTGTTTTAAAAAAAAAAGAAATCTTTATCTGTGGCTCTTGGAGTTCATATTGCCCTAATATCAAGCATCCGCGGTTACAAACCTTTAAGGAGGCTTTTTCTGTGGCCCGTGCAGTTCATATTCGTATCAAGATTCCTTGGTTAATTAGAAGCCTATAGGAAGCTGGACCATTAATCGGACCCATGTTTTTTTTTGTGAATGGCCCATTAATTAACATGGACCCAAAGTGGTTTGAAAACCCCATGATACGTCTAGCTAATTAACGATCAAAACGACTGAATATGGAGTCAGACCGGGAGATAAATTTCCAAAAAAAAACACAAAAAACTTCAGTCAAAGTCGATCGATCAGACTATAATCCTCTTTTTTTCTTTTTTTGATTATTTGAGACGGAACCGATCATCGGAATCCATCCACTGTATATGGAAGTTTTGGAAAAGAAGAATAAATAGCATATTATATATACAAAACTTGGAAATAATTAAATCCTATTCCTTGATCAGGAAAAGCAGATGATCACAAGTATATAATTAAATTATCGGGCTATATATACGTATCTGTTATACTACATTAATATGCATTCATGCAAATGAATCCATGACTGAAACTACATCTTGAGTTTGGTCTCGCATATGGATTCAACACTCCTAGTAAAAACAAAAACAGATATGTTACACCTGTTATAAACTGTAGCATGCTTCTTGAAGATCTTGAGCAGACTCGTTTTCCCCACCAAAGTAGCCGTCGATGTCAAGTTCAGGCTCCCACTTCCCAAATCAGCAAAAAAATGTGGATTCATCACCAAATTACCAGTCATGAGAGTCACGGAAGTTGTCACGTTAAGCTTGCCGCGTGCCGGAACATATCGTTCCCCTATCAGAGCCTCCCCGACCAGGTCGCCGTGAAAATCAACGTACGCGGTAGAGTTTTTATACCTGAAGCTTGCATAGTTTCGATTCTCGACGGTAAAAACAGTGCCCAAAGTGACATTCGCTGTTGCATTCATCAGCATTGACAAATCAATGTTTTTGAGGCCTTCGAGGTGGAGGCTGATTCTGGGGTCTTTAGGCTTCAACATGGTAAAAGACAAGGCTACGAGAACAGCGGCAATGAGAACTAAGAAAATCGCCGTTACAGCACAGCATATTTTGAGACCTCTGCGAGAAGTACTTTTGCCAGCAGCCATTGTTGATAGACAAGAAGTTTTAGAAGAAGAAGAAGATAGATAGATAGATAGGTTGGGATCGAGGAGATTGCATTTTATGTTGGTATTTAAAGAGTTAATTAAGGATATTGGATGAAGGAAGGAAACGTACATACCGCGTGGACGTTACGGTGAGCTCATTTAATTAAAGTTCATTAGTACTAATTTTGTACGTTGAATCCTAATTGTGTTCTATGTGGGAATCAAAGAAACAGTAGTTTAAGTACATTAGAAGACTCGACTGGAATTTCGTATGTACGAAAAATTAAGGTTAAAGCATTATAAATAATTAAAACGAAGAATTAATAAAAAGTAGCAAATTGGAATTTTATGTATGTAGGCCCTCCTAGAATATGGGGTTATAAGAATGTTAATGATAACATAAATATATAAGATGCTGAATTTTTTAAATGAAAATTAAAAACTTCGGATAGATCACAAGGAAAATTGTGCCTCTATGTCAAATGAGATTAAAACCACGAGTTATATACTAAATGGAACTCAATCCTGATCACAAGGAAAATTGAGACCTAATCAAATGAGATTAAAACCACGAGTCCTTTCTTAACTCAACCTTAACAATTAATGACAAAAATGTTAGGGTTTTATTTAAACTCTATGTCTCACACACCCATCTTGATAGAATTTAGAATAGTTCAAAACTTATTAGTTAATAGATAAGTTATAATGGGATAAGAAAACTCATAAGAGATAAAATTAACTCTATATTTCTAATTACAGTCAAACATAAAGTTTTAGATTTCTTGATGGTCAGAAGTCTATAAAATATAGTACCGATGGGTTAAAGGGTTCTCACCCTACAACATTATTGTGCCTCTAGCCATAGGGAGACACTCGGAGGTAAAGTTGTTAGGGTGATCCTTCTCTCATAGTCAGGTCAGATTCTTTATCACACTGTAATGAAGGGAGATACGTTTTCTAGTTGTTATTATTTTATTATCATAGATATATTATAGAAAATCGAATATCTAATTATTAATGTTCATATTAAAATATTTAACATAGGGTATCAGTGCTTTAGGTTATAGATTTTTTATCATCTTAATAGAATATATAGTGAATAAATATTTTGCTTTCTTGTATTGTGATATTGCGAAAGACTAAAAATAATGCCTTCCGATCTGACAAAGAAATTTATAATGGTGTTTTCCTTTGACATCTATTATGTGTTTGTCTTTTATGAGAGACCCACACAGTGACATTATATACATGTATTTCGGTTTTTGAGTGTTCCTATTTTCTACTTTTGTCGTATTGTGTTTGTGCCGGAGGAAGGGAAACTCTCATAAATTGTTCACAAGATATTGATACATCCTTTCGAAGTAGATATTGCTTTGATTTTATGTTATTTCTGTTTTGCTTTTTCATACACTATATTGCGTATTGTAATGAACAAAGCTGAGGTATATCTGTAGAGAAGAACCTCGCTGTGAGCCGTTGTATGTTTGTTAGCCGTTGTGTATTGTGTAGCCAGCGGCCTTTGGATGTGGGGTAGACCACCGTGTATGGTGGCCGGTGCCTTAACATGCCGGCAGTGTAAAGGAGATGGTTGGCGGCATAGTGGGACTGTGAATTCCCGAATGCGTGCCGCCCCTGCCTATTCATGGTTCTCGTCGGCTACGTATGGTGAGGTCAGCACTAGGAGGAGTGAACCTCCTCGCCGGCGTCCGGCCTGTAACGGCGGCAGAGGGCTCTAAAGCCCACTGTCGCGACAGTTTCTTGTAATAAAAGAAAAGGTGGATTGTGACCCAAAGGTCGCCGGCAGAAGAAGGACGGAGATGAATTAGTGGCGGCGGCTGAATGTTGAAGAAGATGAATTAGCGTTTCTTTTAAGCACATTTGTTTTGGGCTATTGGGCTAGGCCGTGAGCTCTGGCCCAGTCCAAGAGGGAAAGGAAAACCAATGGGATGAATAGGCCACTGTTGCGGCCAAGCCCAATAACAGGACCAAAAAAAAAAGGGGAAGGCAACCTATTGAAAGGAACCAGGTTCCATCCAGTTTACTAAACCGGTCCGGTTTGGACTAATTAGATTAAAATAATTATATTATTTTATATTATTAAAAAATTAATTTTTATTAAATTCTCTTATGCATATTTATTGAATGTATTAAACTATATGTACATGTTATTATTATTAAATATATGTATTAAATTTTATGTACATATTATTATTATTAAATACATGTATTAAATTTTATGCATGTTATTATTTTTAAATACATGTGTTAAATTTTATGTACATGTTATTATTATTAATACATGTTTGAATTGTTTATTTTGGCTCTTATTATCATACCATATATATTCGTTTATACAATGTGAGGCAAATAATTTACAAAAAAAATTAAAGAAAAAATTGGTTGCCCACAAATACAAAATTTTCTTAATTTTGGTGAAAAATCATTAAACTCCATAGTAAGATGGATGTGATGGAGTGAATACTTTGTATGTCAAAGTTTACTCCCAAATGAGAATTCTAACGATATAACTAGTTCATCCATAGAATTTAATACTGATGGAGTGAACAATTTTGTGTGTCAAGATCTACTCCTAAAGAAGGGTTTTGATGACACTACTAGTTCATCCATCAAAGTAAAATTGGAGTTGAACAATTTGTATGCCAGAGTTTACTCTCAAAAGATAATTCTGGTAATACAGCTAGTTCATCCACATAATTTAAGGTTGGGGGAATACTTTGTATGTCAGAGTTTACTCTCAAAGGAGAATTCTGATGATACAACTAGTTTATTCCCATAATTTAATACTGGTGAGAACATTTTGTGTATCAAGATCTACTCTCAAATGAGGATTTTGATGACACTACTAGTTTATCCATAATTGTTTAGATTTTGATTATTATTTGTGAGTATCGAACTCGAAGCATTAATGTGATTAAAATGTTTTTCTTGTAATAAGTATACAAATATATTTACAAGGTTTTTTGTACGGAATGGACTCTAGTATAGAGAAACATAAGTATTTCAAATTTACACTAAGAATTTTAGACCCTGATTTATCCATTTAAGTCTTAGCATAAATTATTATTGAGAATAGTAATAAGGGTCAGAAAAGTACAATGTTTAATAATATTGGATTAATTACTACATATCAAACTATAGGGTGCCGCCCTTGCCTATTCATGGTTCTCGTCGGCTACATATGGTGAGGTTGGTACTAGGAGGAAGAGAGAACCTCTTCGCCGGCGTTCGGCTTGTAACGGTGGTAGAGTGCTCCAAAGCCCACTGCCGCAGCAATTTCTGGTAATTAAAAGAGAGAGAGAGAGAGAGAGAGAGAGTCGATTGTGACCTGAAGGTCACCGACGGAAGAAGGACGGAGACTTCTTAGCATCTCCCCTCGTTGGCGACGCTCCGAAGCCGCAACAACTCAAGGTCTGGAAATAAGTGGCGGCGGCTAATGGTTGAAGAAGATGAATTAGGGTTTTTTTTCAGCACATTTGTTTTGGGCTACTTGGCTGGGCCGTGAGCTCTGGCCCAGTCCAAGAGAGAAAGGAAACCAACGGGCCGAATAGGCATTATTCCTATAAAATTCAATCTTGATATGAAACAGTAATGAGATATGAAAAAGTTGGTAACATGATTCTTAGCTACAAGATTGGTTGCCCAACGGGTTGAATAGTCTCTATTCATAGTTTGAATTTTGAGGAAATTGAAATATAAAATTCCTTATGGTTGACAAAATCAGTAGGAGTATAGAAACTAGAGATGCGATTGTTGTGAAGTGCATTCTTGTACTTCGAAAATACTAATAGTTCATTTTATGATTATCTTAATGATAATATGGAACAACAAGCAAATGATCATATACTTCATCAGAGAAACACCGCCGAAAAAATGGTCATGTTATCATTAATAAACTAATTATGGATACTATAGTTGAATTAAATAATTATAATAATATAATTCGATTAAAAGAGATAAAATTACTAATATTTCAATTTGTAGCACGTTCGAACAATTAGTAACACTGTTCGACCGCACGTAACAAGATCGAGCGGTAATTTACATAAAGAAGAGCGTTCGAACAGTTTGTAGAATCTTTCGCACCACAAAATAGTGGCGGATTGTCACCCGCGAAAGTGTATGAAACGTAGAAAATCATGCAAATGCCATTTTACTCGTTCGAACGCTTCCACGAAATTTTTGCAAGCAGGAAAATTTTGTTGCTCATTGAATTTTCACGTTCGAACGCCAAAATTATTCATTCGAGCGGTATACGTCGACTCAAGTGACAACTTATTCCATTGTAATAAATGGGTTATTAATTAGAACAACGCCGTTTCAATATGTAGAAAACTTATTACAACGACAAATGTCACCGTAATAAGTTTTAAAACCTACTCATCCTTCAAAACCCCTCAGCCAGCCGCACTTCTCTCAATTTCTCACTTCTCCTTCTTCAACTAGCACCCAAAACACTTATTTTCTCCACAATCCTCCACTTTTCTCTCCATAACCCTTCATTCTATCCACGAAATGTATAAACATTAGCACTATATTGACTCAAGGTATGTTTTTTGTTTAGATTTCTATATAAATTAAATCATTTTCTTCATTATAGTGATAATATTTGTTTAAACACCATTTTGTAGGTGTTTATTGAGTTATTTCAGTTTGCACAGCTCAAGGTATGTTTAGATTTCATAAGTTATAGTTTTTAACATCGAATCTATGTATTTGTCTATCTATCTTCATTGTGAATTGATTTTTGGGATGATTGATTGCATTTTGCGATTGTGTTTTGCTCTCTGGTTCGTATTCTGGGTTGGATCATTCGATCGCAATATCATATCATTCGAATGTTAAACATAGAAAACAGTTTAATTACTAAATTACATTTATTAGATAACAAATAAATAACAATACTTATGATACTTAAAATACACTTAATAATTAAAATAATTAAAGTACACTTAATATTAAAATACATAATAATTAGGATACTTAAAATACACTTAATGTTAAAATACATAATAATTAAGATACTTAAAATACACTTAATATTAAAATACATAATACTTAAGATCCTTAAAATACACTTAATAATTAAAATACACTAAATATTAAAATACATAATAATTAAGATACTTAAAATATACTTAATAATTAAAATACTTAAAATATACTTAGCATTAATATTATAATTTACTTTAAAAAATTATACAAATATAAATTTTTTGGTAATGTTTAATTTCAGTGATCATATTAACGTGCTCAAAGAACTGAGAGTAAATGATATAGACCAGAGACATGTACAGGAGTTCCTGAAATTGTTCGAACAATGGGTAATAACATTAATACAAATGCGAGTTTGCATTAAATTAAAAATAGATTGGATTGTTTATTTTTGAATGTTTATAATTTATTTAATATGTAAATTGTACAAATGTATGTGAGTAATCCGAACGACATATCGGACGAACTATATGCATTGGCACGTGGCCCCTTGAGACGCGCTGCTTGATATTCTACATGTATTTCTTGAAAAAGTAGGTATCACACAATTGATCGAGAACTCTATAAGAAAATATAAAATAGTGGTGTCCTTGTCATAATGAGTCATAATGTAAGTTCTATGAAGTTGTCGTAGATATAATTGGAATGAGATATGTGGAGGAGGTTGTGGTTTATATATTTAAGTGTGATTGGTGAGATTTAAGCAATCCTCGAAGGGGAAAACGCCATGATGAATATTTTCTGAGTATTAATAAATAAATAAAAATGGTATGAAAATGATTCTTTTATTTTGGCTTCCCAAGCATTTCAAGTGTTTTACTTAGACAATGCTAAGTTAGGAAATCAATGGCAAATAGTATAAAAATTTTCACTCCGAAATATATATAACGTTATCCCTGAGGCGGAGGAACAAAGTGAAGAAGAAGATCTCTACTCAAGAAGCATACCAAGAGAATCAAGTCGTCTTTAACTTATTTGTGGATTTGAACCAGTATGAGATAATCTCATTACATAAGGAAGATATTGAGATTGAAATAGTTGATGCGACAGTTAATCAAAATGTTGAGTCATCTGAAATATCTACAGATGATGAAAGCGAATATACAGATGAAACTGATACAAATGATTGACCGGTTTTGTGTTCACATTATACAGTATCTTGCAATTATGTCACCAAATAGAAAGGAAGTTTGCATCTTATCTCTACATGTTCCTAACTCTCTGTCTAACTCATTATTAGAGACTAACTCTACGGAATAAGATAAATAGCTAATACTAATTTTTCAATTAAGATAATTGATAATTGATATAAGGTAAATAACTAAATATTGTTTTATAGAGATAACAATATAATCTCGTCAGGGACGAAGCACTATTAGAGGCTTGACGTTGAAAAAATATCGTAAAATGGGTAACATTAAGGTTAACATTTCTGATGAACATACTGAAGTCGAGGGACAACAAGCAGCTTGGCTTGCATCATATGTGGGTACTCTTCCACGGACTTATGCACATTTGGCTACGAGTTCATGTCATAAAGTCCCACAAGATGTGAAAGAGCTTATAAAAAAGCGTTGTTTGGTACGTAATATTTAAATAATAAATTTATATTGATATTATTTAATATTCTAAATGATAATATATTTTTGCATATACTTTTTCAATGATGACTTCGAACTAAATTTTGATCAGAGAGAGAAGCGTAAGATTGTTGATGAGCTGATGTATAATGCATTCCGAAAGTATAAGATGATGTATCACGAGCATTACAAGAAGTACGAGAATAAGGAAGATGTACGCCAACATCCCTTTCAGGATATCCAACCTACAGATTGAAAAAAAATTTGTGAAATATTTGAGGATCCATTATGCAAGGTAAATTAAATGAATTCTTTATGTGTCCTATTTATAATTTTCATTTACTAATATTTACAACTTCTATGCAGGAGTAAAGTTCTATAAACAAAAAAAAAAAAGATCGAAGTTGAAGATTCATCATCATGCAGACCCAAGATATTTCCATCACCTTTCTCTGAAATTGATAATATACTTTTTTTTTAATTCTATATAGTTTATTTTTTGGAGGTACTAATTTTAATATTGACTTTATATCTTAACAATGTTTCTTGTAAGAAGAGTCAGACACCAATTATGATCTAATAAAATTATATGTTGTATCACATACTAATAGTAATGGAGAGTGGACTCATCCCGATATTCGTGAGAATTATGTAAGTATTATAATTTGTTTTAATTAAACATATTTAAATTTTTGTGTTAAAATTAATTTTTTATGTTGTGTATATGATAAAATAGTTGTCCTCCATGCTGAAACTGTATCATATCAGAATTCATCAACAAGTGATGTAGAAGTTTTTAAACAAGTTCTAGGTCAACGTTCAGGATATTTGAGGGGTTTATGTCGCTGTATAAAGTTTTCAGGCTCTTTATCAACATCAAGTACTACTGTTATCGCGTTAGAGAATGCGAATTCCAGGATCAAAAAATTGATTGCAAAACAACGTGAGTTAGAGGCTCAAATGACGAAACAAGCAGACATGTAGATGCGCATAAAATAACAAGAATAACAACAAGAAGAGTTCATGAGAGAGATGTAACTCCAAATGCAGACGCTTATGCAACAATTCAGGCTTTCAAACAATTGATTTTCATGTTTTATATAAATTTTAGGATTTATAAAATTCTATACTAATAACATTATTAGTATCATTACTATTTTATTTATTTCGTTCGGACTTATTAGATTCATTTTATTTATATTGAACAATTTGTAATGTATTTTTGAAATATAAATATCTTTTTTTTAATTTTTTATTAAAATGAAAATACTAATCTTTCAAACAATCATCAAACGTTTGAACATATATAAATCGGACACAACCGTTAGAACATCACATGTTGGAGTTCGAACGGTCATCAAAAGTTGTGAACCGTTCGAGTTCGTTCGAACATGTAACTCACTCTTTTCGTTCATTACATGTTCGAACCTCTTGTTCAATTCTAAAAATTAATATAATTTACGTTTGATCATCAATTTATTTGTTCAAACGTTTCCTCATGTCTATTTGATTGAACGAACTGGTATCGATCGACCACCCATGAAGTAAACGTTCGAACAGACATTCGAACGATTTTTGTGGGTGGTCGAACTAATTTCTGGGGCGAAATTCAATCGTCCCAGAATAAAATTCCCGTTCGAACGTGATCGAACGATCCAGCAAAATTTCATTCCAAAAGATATTTTTTGGAACGAAATTGATATTTTCGTCCCAAAATACTTTTTGGGACACTGATATTGGGATGACTTTGAGATGCTTTTTTTTTTCCATTCCAAAATTCATTTTGAGACAAAAATCCTATCTTTCATGATGAAATTATTCGTCCCAAAAGATCCAAAACTGTTGTAGTGCTACGCAAGCAGTAGTGCTAGTCATTATGCGTAGCTTAGTTAATTAATTTAAGTTGAAGGTCAAGCTCCAATCTTAATTATTAATGTCTTTCAAAGAATCAAATACTTGATTCATTTGATCAACAGTACTCTCCATATAAAACAATTTTATTTTATTTTATTTTAATTCAACAATATTATGATCGAGATCAGCTTGAATCTTGCAATAATCGGATCTCTTAATCAAATTAATAATAAAGATGAAGGATATGATCGATCTAAAACTCCAATGCTAACTCAAAATATTGATGTTGTTAGATATCTTTCACAATCATAAAATTTAGATTTTTCTTCACACACACACACACATTAAACTCACACGTTCCTGTATGATTGAACAAGAACATGATCATGACTTGCTTAAGATCATCAGAACCATTATCCGGTCATAATCAGATCGATTTGATAGAGATTTGGTAGTCAAATAATAAAACTTTCACTTCAACCATGCATTCAAATGATTAAACAATAGAATTAAATCTCTCTTATATCCAAACATACGTATACAAACTTTAAAACATATATTGAGGTAGGTTTTAATTAAAGTTAAGATAATTATAATCTCTCTTATATCCAAACATACGTATACAAACTCAATGCCCTTTGTATTACTCCGATCCTACATGGTTTGACATGATATATGTACTAATAAACTTAAAATAATGGTATTAGCCGGCTAAAAAATAGTTGAATTTTTAAGTGGGTCTAACTTATTGGCATATACGATTCCCAACAGATACTAGATAGGGTACGGTCAAGTTTTTCCAACGAATAGGTGCTACTATCGTCAAATTCAAGTAAAAAAAGCCACATCCAATTGCCTCCTCTTACCCCTTTTTTTTTTTTTTTTTTTTTAGTATACTTCATACAGTCGTGGAATGTACAAATATTGTGCAGTCGCTTTGAAAAAGAGTGGAGTCCACTATTAAAAAATTAATTTCTTTTCATGTGGGTCTCATATTTATTCACTTTTTTCAAAGCGACTGCAAGGTGCTTGCACACTCACGACTGCAAATATAATTTTTTTTTTCCATAAAAAATAAACTTCTAGCTACTTGATTTAGTTTTTTTATTTTTTTAAAAAAGAAATCTTTTTCTGTGGCTCTTGGAGTTCATATTGCCCTAGTATC
This sequence comes from Juglans mandshurica, assembly GCA_022457165.1. Lineage (NCBI taxonomy): Eukaryota > Viridiplantae > Streptophyta > Magnoliopsida > Fagales > Juglandaceae > Juglans > Juglans mandshurica. The sequence goes on along the minus strand of CM039620.1, from coordinate 25,714,026 downwards.
ATATCAAGATTCCATGCTTAGAAGCCCTATAGGAAGCTGGACCATTAATCGGACCCATGCATTTTTTTTTTTTTTTGCGAATGGCCCATTAATTAACATGGACCCAAAATTGTTTGAAAACCCCATGATACGTCTAATTAACGATCAAAACGACTGAATATGGAGTCAGACCGGGAGATAAATTTCCAAACATAAACAAAAACAAAAAAATACATAAAACTTCAATCAAAGTCGATCGATCAGACTATAATAATCTTCTTTTTTACTTTTTTGATTATTTGAGACGGAACCTCAGGAATCGATCCACTGTATATGGAAGTTTTGGAAAACAAGAAGAATAAATAGAAAATTATATATACAAAACTTGTAAATAAATCCAATTCCTTGAGAAAAGCAGATCACAAGTATATAATTAAATTATCGGGCTATATATACGTATCTGTTATACTACATTAATATGCATGCTTGCAAATGAATCCATGACTGAAACTACATCTTGAGTTTGGTCTCGCATTTGGATTCAACACTCCTAGTAAAAACAAAAACAGATATGTTACACCTGTTATAAACTGTAGCATGCTTCTTGAAGATCTTGAGCAGACTCGTTTTCCCCACCAAAGTAGCCGTCGATGTCAAGTTCAGGCTCCCACTTCCCAAATCAGCCAAAAAATGTGGATTCATCACCAAATTACCAGTCATGAGAGTCACGGAAGTTGTCACGTTAAGCTTGCCGCGTGCCGGAACATATCGTTCCCCTATCAGAGCCTCCCCGACCAGGTCGCCGTGAAAATCAACGTACGCGGTAGAGTTTTTATACCTGAAGCTTGCATAGTTTCGATTCTCGACGGTAAAAACAGTGCCCAAAGTGACATTCGCTGTTGCATTCATCAGCATTGACAAATCAATGTTTTGGAGGCCTTCGAGGTGGAGGCTTATTCTGGGGTGTTTAGGCTTCAACATTGTAAAATACAAGGCTACGATAACAGCGGCAACGAGAACTAAGAAAATCGCCGTTACAGCACAGCATATTTTGAGACCTCTGCGAGAAGTACTTTTGCCAGCAGCCATTGTTGATAGACAAGAAGTTTTAGAAGAAGAAGAAGATAGATAGGTTGGGATCGAGGAGATTGCAATTTATGTTGGTATTTAAAGTGTTAATTAACGATATTGGATGAAGGAAGGAAACGTACATACTACGTGGAAGTTACGGTGATCTCATTTAATTAAAGTTCATTAGTACTAATCTTGTACGTTGAATCCTAATTGTGTTCTATGTGGGAATCAAAGAAACAGTAGTTTAAGTACATTAGAAGACTCGACTGGAATTTCGTATGTACTTAAAATTAAGGTTAAAACATGATAATTAAATAATTAAAACGAAGAATTAATACAAAGTAGCAAATTGGAATTTTATGTATGTAGGCCCTCCAAGTATAAGGAGTTATAAGAATCTTAATGAACATAAATATATAAGATGGGGAATTTTTTAAATTAAAAATAAAAACTTCGGATAGATCACTAGTTGTAGTACGTAACTACTAAATGGAACTCAAATCCTGATCGGAAAATCGAGACCTAATCAAAATGAGATTAAAACCACGAGTCCATTGTTAACTCAATCTTAACAATTAATGACAAAACTATAAGAGTTTTACTTAAACTCTAAAACTTTGATTTAAGAGTTTTACTTAACTCAATCTTAATAGAGTTTGAAATAGTTCAAAACTTATCAGTTAATATATAAGTTATAATGGGAGAAAAAAATTCCTAAGAAATAAAATTAACTTAATATTTCTAATCACAGTCAAACATAAAGTTTTAGATTTTTTGATGGTCAGAAGTCTATAAATAGTACCGAGGTGTTAACAGGTTCTCACCTATAACATTATTGTACCTCTAGCCATTGGGAGATACTCGGAGATAAAGTTGTTTGGGTGATCATTCGCTCATAGTCAGGTCAGATTCTTTATCACACTGTAATGGAGGGATGTACGTTTTATAATTGTTATTATTTTATTATCGTGGATTATAAGAAATCGAAGATTCAATTATTAATGTTTATGTTAAAATATTTAACATATGGTTTCAGGGTTTTAGGTTATAGATTTTTTATCATCTTGGTAAAATATATAGTGAATAAATATTTAGTTTTATATGCTTTCGTGTATTGTGATATTACGAAAGACTAAAAATAATGCGCTCCGATCTGACAAAGAAATTTATAATGGTGTTTTCCTTTTGCATCTATTATGTGTTTGTCTTTTATAGAGACCCACACGAGTGAAATTATATACATGTATTCCAGTTTTTGAGTTTTCCTATTTTCTACTTTTGTCGTATTGTGTTTGTGCTAGAGGAAGGGAAACTCTCATAAATTGTTTACAAGATATTGATACATCCTTTCGAAGTAGATATTGCTTTGATTTTATGTTATTTCTCTTTTGCTTTTTCATACACCATATTGTGTATTGTAATAAACAAAGCTGAGGTATATCTGTAAAGAAGAATCTCGTTGTGAGCCGTTGTATGTTTTGTAGCCCTTGTGTATTGTGTAGCCGGTGGCCGCTGGGTGTGGGGTAGACCAGTGTATGGTGGCCGGTGGCTTAATACTCAGACGGTGTAAAGGAGGTGGCCGGTAGCACAGTGGGGCTGTGAAGTCCCGAATGGGTGTCGTCCCTGCCTATTCATGGTTCTCGTTGGCCACGTATGATGAGGTCGGCTCTATGAGAAGGAGTGAACCTCCTCGCCGGCGTCCGGCCTGTAACGGCGGCAGAGGGCTCTAAAGCACACTGTCGCGACAGTTTCTGGTAATAAAAAAAAGGGGTGGATTGTGACCTGAAGGTCGCCAGCGGAAGAAGGACGGAGACTTCTTGGTGTCTCCCCTCACCGGCAACACGCTGCAGCCGTGACAGTTCAAGGTTTAGAAATAAGTGGCGGCGGTTGAAAGTTGAAGAAGATGAATTAGCATTTCTTTTCAGCACATTTGTTTTGGGCTATTGGGCTGGGCTGTGAGCTCTGGGCCAGCCCAAGAGGGAAAGGAAAACCAACGGGTTGAATATGCCACTGTTGTGGCCAAGCCAAATAACAAAACCAAAAAAAGAAAAAAAGGGAAGGCGACCCATTGAAAGGAACAGGTTCCATCCGGTTTACATATGTGGAAGTACTAGTCTTGTACATTGAATCCTAATTGTATGTGTTCTACGTGGGAATCAAAGAAACACTAGTTTAAGTACATTAGAAGACTCGACTGGAAGTTCAATGTACGTAAAATTAATGTTAAAACATGATAAATAATTAAAACGAAGAATTAATAAAGAAGTAGCAAATTGGAATTTTATGTAGGCCCTCCAAATATATGGGGTTATAAGAATCTTAATGAATATAAATATATAAGATGCTGAATTTTTTAAATGAAAAATAAAAACTTCGGATAGATCACTAGTTGTACGTAACTATATATTGAATGGAAAAAATAACAGCCATGCATGTACATAATAAAACGCTCCAAGAACGCTGCTTTCTTCTTGAAAGTTCTTCTTGAGACTTCATTTTTTAGTTTCTTGACTAGGGTGGTTTCCAGTTTTCACGTAAAGCTGTATGGCAGCCGCTAAGAACGTAGGTCGACGTCTGTTCGTGGATCTCATATCGGTGGTTCCTCAACCTCTTCCATAATTGTCTGTGGCGCACCGTGTGCTGAAATCCAAAGATGGTGAAATTTTCTTTCAGTTCTCTAAGGAGGAAATACTACGCTCGGCAGAACCTTTTAGGTTTTCTATCGTCTTGAAATTTCTTCGAAACCGTCCCTCCTTGGATGCCATTCGGGCATTCATTCAAAAGCGTTGGAATCTTGATGGCATTCCAGTTGTTTCTAATATGATGCATCCTCGGAACGTGTTTATAAGAATGACTTTGGAAGAAGACTGCATGAAGGCCCTTTCACGTGAAGTTAATGATATAGACGTGATTCCATATCGTCCATTCCACTGGACTCCAGATTTTAAGGAAGAAGAAGAACCATCTATTGTGCCAGTTTGAATCGTCTTGCCAGGTTTGCCTCCTAACTATTATCATGAGTCTTTTCTTAATGTTCTTACAGTCCCAATAGGTAGATTTATTAGGCGTGATAATCTCACTCGTTGTGCCCGTATATGTGTGGAGATGGATGCTGCAAAGGAGCCTTTACCTCATTTTTGGATTGGGACTCCTGGACTGGGGTCTTGCCACAAGCAAGAGATAATTTATGAAACTCTGTTGGCGTTCTGTTCCAAGTGCAAAATACAGGGGCATAATGCAAGGACATGTCATGCTGGGAAACAGATTAAAAGGTTATTAGAAATTGATATGTGTTGAGTATGGATGTAACTATATTATTATTTATATTGCAGAAAATATCAAATCAAAATAAGGCCAATAGGAAAAAGCAGCGTGTGAACCACACCGCAGGTAAAAAGTCTTTTGTGAGGTTAATACAAAAGATGGTAAGATTCTAGTGATTTTCTTCTTTATAAGCTAAATGGTCAATACTAGTGCATAATAGAAATATGAGTGGGTAATATTTATGTATGTAATTGAAGGGTCCAAGTACATCAAACTGGGTTAACTTCTATAAAGAAACTCATTGGTCAAAGAAGAAATGGGCATTTGTCACTCCCATGATAGAAACTTACTATGTGTGTGGTCTCTAACTTACTCATTTTAAGCTATATTGTTCCATTCATAGATAACCATGCTACTTAGTTTACTTCAACTATAACTCATATAAGATAACTTGTTTGCATCAAAATACAATGTGTCAGAAATTAGATGAGATTCAGTCTGAGGAACGCACAGATGAGGCTGCAAACAATATTCAGAGATGTGCTAGAACACAGGTCTAGTTATACAAGAGGACTTGGTGGTTCAGTTATACCTAAGACTAGACCATCAGATATGTCGGCACAGGTTGAGCACCTAGCCCAAGAAAATGAGAAGCATAAAAATAAGGCATTGATGTACAAGACCGAATTGGATGAACTGAAAAGGGATGTAAGACAATTATTTGTTTGGAAAATGTCCTATGACCAAAGGATGAATGACTCAACATCTCAAAGAGTGTCTAGTAGAGGCATTCAAGGAGATCTTTAGCTAGATGGGTTTCTAAACTTGGAGTTTTTTAAAATTTTGTTAAGAAGTATTAATAACTTTCGGTGGCAGACACATATTTTGTTACATAGTTGTCAAGGAAGACTGGTGCAGGTTTTTAAAGTTTTTTTAGTTGCTAAATGGCATCACAGTAAAGTCATGGGCATATATTTGTTGCAAAATGGTGCTGTGAATTACTTTGTTAAAGGTTTGTCTAACACTATGTAAGTATGCTTTAAAACCCATTCCAACTGCATGTCTTGTCTGCAATGGTTAAGAGAGTTACATAATTCATTATGTTTGTGGTATTAAAAGCTGCAACTTGAGAGAAGCTAGTATACTAGGTAATTATTGGAAAATCTTCTTTAGGTATTTCTGTAATGGAGTATAGGTTATGGATATATGTTAACTATACATGTAATTGTTTTGACTATGGAATTTGGAGAAAAAATATAGTGTGATCAAAATGCATGATTTGAACATATCTTCTACAAGATGCATTTCTTAGCTTTGATAGGATTCTAGTTCTTCCACTTTTTTCTGATTTTTTAAAAGGATTATATTGGAACGTTGAAAATTAGTACACGGACTCTCAATGAATTTATTTGTTAAAATAAAGCAATCTTCTCTAGAAGACACATATATCAAAAGTTAATACTAGATGCAGTTGTATACTTTCATATTGCACATTCCTACATTTTCTTACTTTTCTAATGCTTGTATATTATTTTCATTTTCCAAGATACGGTGATGCCAAGTACAAGTAGTAGTAAGACAATGTTTCATTATGTTACACAAATTAAAGCTTGTACCTTCAGAGAATCTAACTTACTAGGTAAAAATCAAATTTTCTCTAAGTATTTCTGTAATGGAGTATAGGTGATTGATTTATGTTCAATATGCATGTTGAATGACGTCATGTAGGTTCTACACTTGTTTTGACACTCAAAGTTTTCATCTCTATAATATGCAGGTAGCTCTCACAGGTCGATATGACCTCAATTGTAATTTTTTGATGCACCAATGAGCTTGTCTGCATGATGCTATATATAGACTTCACTCCGAGGTTTAAATGTATAGCCATGTTGACAACAATCTTGATGAGTGTCACATGATATTTATGTATTTAGTAGTAGTATGTATTTAGGAATTTAAGCTTGATTTTGCTTGACATTTAATCTTTTTACCTGCTATAATGTATGATGTGAAAGTAAATTAGATGTTCATTCAAGCTTGTATGAAAACTGGATGGCAGTATTGTACATGAAAATGCAAGTAAATTATATGGTGTTTTATTTTGCCAAACATGTCAATTTCCTACATTAAATCTAAAACAATAAGTTCTCAAAAACAGGCTTGGTAGAGTACAAAAAAAAGTCCTCAAAGACAGGAAATTGATACAAGCTGGGTTGTTCAATTCGCTATATATTGAGAAATAAGTTGAAAATTTTTTACAGGGTTGTTCAATTGATAGATGTACATATTGTAAAAATGGGTGACATGCAGTTGAGATTGAGGAACAATTACCTTGGTTGGTTTATGATATTTAGTTCCAGTCATACTAACATAGTTAATGAATTCGAAAAAAACATAAAAATTATGACCGTTATTTCTACGATCTAAAATCCTCCAACTAGTTTTTGTGTTGGTTTCTAGCTACTACTGAGAAGTTTTTAACCGCAAATACCCACGATCTTTTGATTTTGAAAAGCTAAACAAATGGAATTTCCTGCGGATTCACCCCTTCCCGCATATACTACTATGAATTCCAGCGTAAGTAAATTCACCGCAATTAGAAAATTTGATATTTGGGCTCTGCTTGACAAAATCTGAAGTTTCCTTTTGTAGTGACCCAAACTCTCTATATGTCCACAATGGCGGCGTCAATATTTGGTGATAATTGCTTTTCAAACCAAATTGTGATTGACTATGGTTGTTGCTGGAGATGTCGGTGGCAACATCTTGAGCACTTTCAGTGCCCCAAAACTCGCCGAAATTTGCAATTGCAGTGCCCCAAAAAATGGCCAAAAATGTCTATGATTTTCGATGATGTCCCAGCTGAAACTGCCCTTCAAACCCTATTTGTCCATCGAATTTCGCTGTGGGAAAAGGATTGGTGGCAAAATCTACAGGAACAGCGGCCAACTTCACTTTTCATTAAAATTGCTCTGACCAGACATATTACTCCCAACCGATTTACAGTGAGTGGAAATTGTAGCTCATGAAGTTTTGCTGCGGGAAAGTAGGGGAATTGTGGTGAGCTCGCACCCCACAAAAGAGAAAAATCTTCTAGTAAGAGTGGGGTCCACCATTAAAAAATTAGTTTTTTTACGTGGGTCTCATACTTATTCACTTTTTCTAAAATGAGTGTATGGTGTTTGCTCACTCTATAATTGCAAATATCATTTCTCTTTGTGTAATCTCAATAGATTTGGCCTACATCCAAAAGTGAGAATGCTCGACACTAAAAATAAAGAAACATGCTAAACTATTTGGTTTTAAATAACTAAGGTTAGAAAACGGAAGCAATGCGACAAGAGCTAGTGAAATAAGCAAGTGTTCAATGGGTATGTCTTTAACAACTGAAAAAATGATGATGCTTATCCGGGCAATTTACAAACCTTACCCATGGCCAACAACCAAGCGAAGGGGGCAAATCAAGTGAAGACTCTCCAGCCACCTACAAGCCATCCCGAAGGCTGAAATTAAAGCCAATGGGAGAGAAATAAAATAAGGCCCTCTTTATAAGTACGAACCTTTTCCAAGGCCAACCTAGGGAAGGAAAATCAAATGAATGTCCTTGTGCCAACTATACACCTGAAAGCTGTCCTTGAATGTCAAGTAACTTTCCAGCGGGGCATACACCTGAATACTAAACATATAAAGATCACCATGCACAAGCAAAAAGTAATCATAGCAAAAGGATAAAAAAGAGTTTCTCCATTCGTAAGACTATCATATGCATGTAACTATGACAAAATATGTTCGCAAAAAGGAAAAGGAAACAACTGAAAAAGAAAAGGAAAATCAAATAAAAGTCATCTAGGCCTGCCTGAAGGCCCTTATAACGATTAATAAGGGTATGGGGAGTAGCTCCTGTTGGACAATGTGAGTTCTCGTTAAAAATCATCAAAGCTCACCTTTGTACAAAGAGTTTCCGCACATTAGGCACATAACCAGGGATGATCCTTGTACAAGTTGACTATACAAAACTTCATATCCTTGGTAGTAGAGGCTTTTTGCTTGACGGTCTCCTGCTTCCACTCAGCCTTAAGTATTCTTGGACAACTCGTAACCCTTCCCATAAGGAGACGAACTTCTCCATGTCATAGTTAACCACCGCGATTGGGTCATGAGAAAGCTTGTCGTGGCACCATAGGTACTGTTATCTACGTCAAGTTTAGAGCCTTATTGTATTGACAACGATACAACACAAGGAAAAAGACAAAAAATAACTGACAAAAAGGAGGAAACCGAATGTGGTATTTGTGTATTGCATTTTCCTCTGTCATGTACAACAGTGTCTATTTATAATTACAAGATAATGGAAAGAACAAATAATGAATAAACAATGTATATGTATAGCTCAACAAGAAACAGAATAACGAATTCAAATGTATTATTCTGGGTGCGTATCGGGTGTTTGATGAATTGCTTCCTTGAACTTCAATACCCCTCGGAAGAGGAGAGTAAATGTTAATTACTCCCATCTTGGTAAGTAGTCGATTGAATGTTGGAGAATGAAGAGGTTTAGTAAGTAGGTCAGCTAACTGGTCAGATGATGAAACGTGAGTGGTGGTCACTTGGCCTTCAGATATTTTGTCTCGGACTAGATGACAATCTAGTTCGATGTGCTTTGTCCATTTGTGAAACATCGGGTTGCAGCTAAGTTATCACAGTACAATTGGGCAGGTGTCGGAATCAGAATGTTAAGATCATTGAGCAGATATCGAACCCAGGTGAGCTCACATACGACAGCTGCCATGGCTCTATATTCGGACTTTGCAGATGAACGTGAAATTGTGATTTGCTTCTAGGACTTCCACGAGACCAATGAGTTGCCAAGAAATATGCTGAAGCCAGTGGTTGATCTCCTAGTGTCCGAGTAGTTAGCCCAATTGGCATCTTAGAAAGCTATAAGTTCCATTTTGGATGTTGAAGGAAAGAAAATGCCTTGCACCGGAGTACCCTTCACATATTTTAGAATTTTGATAACAACATCATAATGTGGAACTCTTGGGATATCCATAAATTGACTCATCAAATTTACACTGTAAGTCAAGTCTAGTCGTGTATTGGTTAGTTAAATTAGCTTGCCAACCAATTTTCGATAAAGAGCTGGTAATTAAAGAGTTTCGTCCTTCCGTAGTTTAATGTTTGGCAACATTGGCAAAAAAGAAGGTTTGCAAGCTAGTAGACCAGTTTCTGAAGTATATCCAGTGCATACTTACGCTGACAAAGTTGGATTCCATTCTGTGTACGGGCAATCTCCATTCCAAGAAAGTAATTAAGGGAGCCTAGATGTTTGATCTAAAATTTTGTTGCCAAGAACTGTTGGACAGGGGAACTGGAAGCAGTATCAGAACTCATCAAAATTATATCATCAACATAGATAAGCAAAACAATGAATGCAGTAGGAGTGCTCTTGGTGAAAAGGCTGTAATCAGCCTTAGATTGGTGAAAACGGAACTCAGCAAGAGAAAAGGTGAGCTTGGTGTTCCATTGGTGCGAGGCTTGTCGCAACCCATACAAACTTTTGTGGAGACGGCATACTTGATTTGTTTTAGCTGCAGCATGGCCAAGAGGAGGTCGCATATAAAGCTCTTCATCGAGCTCTCCATAGAGAAAGACATTGTTGACATCCAGTTGCTGTAGATCCCAACCTTTGATGGCATAAATGGAGAGTAAACATTGGATGGAGACGTGCTTGGCCACTGGCGAGAAGGTATCATGAAAGTCAATGCCTTCATGTTGGGTAAATCCTCTTGCTACCAATCGGGCCTTAGCTCTTTCGATTATGCCGTCAGCATGGAACTTGTATTTGTAGATCCACTTGCAATCAATTGGTCGTTTGCCAGGAGGTAAATCCATGATAGTCCAGGTTTCATTAAGTTCAAGAGTAGTAAGTTCTTGATCCATTGTCGTGCGCCATATCGGGTGTTTGACTGCTAGTGTGTAAGAGGTGGGTTCGGCATGAAGAAAGATGGAGGTGGTAAAAGCACAAAATTTGGGGGATAAAGAGGTGTAAGACAATACAGAAAAGAGAGGGAAAGAGATGTGCTTACCAGAAGTTGAAGAAGAAGCAGGAACCCTAGTCTTGGATGCCGAGGCATGAGGAACAGAGGTACTCGCGTGGTGACAATGGTAATCAATGAGATATTGAGGGGCCTTCCGGGTGCGGATTGATTTTTGTGTGGGCTAAATAGCAGTACTTGGATGTGGATCTGTGGTTGTTGTTTGGACGGGCTGGGAAGGTGGATTTTCTATTGTATCGTTGAACGGGCTAGGAAGGTTCGCTGTGTTGATTGTATTGTTGAGCTGGGAAGGTGGGTTATGGGAAATGGTTTGATAAGGAAATGTGTATGTTTAGTTTTCAATAGAGATGGGCCAATGTAATGGGGTGGCTGAAACGGTAATGTCGTGTGAGTGTTTAAATAGAAATATGCTCTCATGAAAATTTACATCTCGTGAGATGAATATTTGATTGGTGGTTAAGTCGAGTAGTTTGTACCCATTTACTCCATAAGGATAGCCAAGGAACAAACATTTGCGAGCTCGTAGATCGAATTTGGTTCGGTTGTGAGGAAGAGTGGAGGCAAAACATAGACAACCGAAGGTCTTGAGAGTGGAGTAAGATGGTTTGGTATGATATAAAATTTTAAAAGGAGTTTTGTGATCAAGAATTGGGGTGGGAAGTCTATTGATTAAGTACACAGTAGTGGTAACAAAATCATACCAATATTTCATGGGTAATCCGGACTGAAATTTGAGTGTGCGGGCTACATTTAGTATGTGTTGGTGTTTACGTTCAGCAATAGCATTTTGTTGAGGTGTAGCAACACATGTGAGTTGATGAAGGACACATTCGAAATTGTAGAAGGTAGGCATGTTAAATTCCGCACCATTGTCAGATCGAAAATTTTTTATTTTAGTGTCAAATTGAGTTTCAATTATGGAAAAGAAATTTTGTAGTAAGTCTCGAGCTTTAGATTTTGTTTTGAGGAGATAAACCCATGTGCATCTTGTGTATTGGTCCACTAGGGTGAGAAAATATTTGTAACCGTTGTAGGAGTCGATGGGGTTCAGTCCCCAAATGTCAACATAAATTATTTCAAATGGTTTGTTTGTTTTGGACTCATTTTTGGGAAATGGTAATTTATGTTGTTTAGTAAGAGGACAAATCGGACAAGGAGTATCAAGAGCATTGGAAATCTTAAAAGCAGGATTAACATCATGTAAAATATGCCTAGTCATTGAGTTGTGCCCAAGCCTATAGTGCCAAAGAGTAAATAGATAAAATTGAGTAACATTGTTAGCTGAAATTGTAGGTAACTGAGAATGGGAAAATCTGTGTAGACTGTTCGGGTTTGGTCTTGTGAGTTGAAGATGATAGAGTCCATCATGCACCGTCCTCACTCCAATCGTCATTTAAGATGAAAGGTCCTGAATATAGTAAGAGGTGGACAAAAAAATTAGACAGCACTTTGAATGACTTGCTAGTGATTTTGCAGATATGAGATTAAAGGAGAAATCAGGGACACATAATACATTATGAAGAATTAAACCAGTGGACAATTTCACATCACCGATATGTGTGGCAAGACTTGAAGCTCCATTTGGGAGCTTGATGGTTTGACAAATTGGAGTAACATTGTGAGTGAAGTATTTGAGGCTACAGATCATGTAATTTGTAGCTCTAGTGTCAATAATCCAAATGTTGGTGTCGTGTGTGCGTGTAACATTAGAAAAGGAAATACCAGACATGGATGAGGAACTGATATGCACATTGTTGGCAGCCGGGGTGGTAGCATCATTTTGGGAAGAGTTGAGTAAGGCAAGGAGTTGGCCATACTGCTCTTGAGTGATGGATTTACCAGGATGGATTGTATCCTACACAAGCGAAGATTGATTAGCAGATGACTTGAACTTTGGGTTATTCTTGTGTCTAGGAGGAAATCCATTCAACTTGTAGCACTTTTTTTTCGTATGACCAGGAATGTGACAATGTGAACACACTGGCAAATTAGGATTTGCTTTGAAGCAACGTTCTAGGGAATGTCCATGGATGTTGCAGTGAGAGCAAAACAAGCATTCCCTACGGGAGTTGGACTAACTGTAAGAATTTGGTCCTTTTGTGAACATGGCAAGCGGTGCTGGTGCAGGGGTGAGTAGTCGGCGTCGTTCTTCTTGTTGAACCAAGGAGAGAACTCGATTGAGTGTTGGGAGCGGATCATAAAGTAAAATTTGAGCACGGATCGAGTCAAAAGAATCATCAAGAACCATAAGAAATTGCATCACCTTGCCTCGGTGGGTGGATTCGAGCAGAGTATTGACTGCTCCATAGATGCACGCTGGCATAGGTTCATAGATCTCGAGCTCATCCCAGTAGCTTTTAAGTTTGTTGTAATATTGGCCGACGAAATCAATGTTTTGTGTTGATGAGGAGATTTACTTTGTGAGTTGGAAGATGCGAGGTGCATTTTGGATGGAGAATCTCTCCTGCAGGTCTTTTCAAACATTGGCCACGGTTTCTGCATGAGCTATACTTGATCGATGTTCTGAGCTAACAGAGTGTAATATCCAGGCAATTATTACATCATTGCAGCGTTCCCAAGCAGAATAAAGTGGATCAGATCTATTCAATGGCTTAGTAATCTTGCCATCAATGAAACCTAGTTTATTTTTTATGTTCAAGGCTCGATGCATAGTTCTAGCCCAGGTGACATAGTTCTTGGTGGTTAATAGATCGGAAACTAAGGGAGAAAAGGCTCATTCTCCAGGTTGGATGAAGAAGGGACTGGCGGGGTGGTGGGGATTGTTTTCTGGGTTAGAGAGTGCGTGAGATTGAGTGTTTGAAGACATTTCTCTGGGACTATGGGGATTGTTTCTGGGAGTGGAGAGGGAGTCAGATTCAGAGTCTGAGGTCATTGCTCTGGTACCATATTTACAACGATACAGCGCAAGGAAAAAGATGAAAAATAACTGACAAAAAGGAGAAAACCGAATGTGTTATTTGTGTATTGCGTTTTCCTCTGTCATGTACAACGGTGTCTATTTATAGTTACAAGATAATAGAAATAACAAGTAATGAATAAACAATGTATATGTACAACTCAGCAAGAAACAAAATAACGAATTCAAATGTATTATTCTGGGTGCGTATCGGGTGTTTGATGAATTGCTTCCTTGAACTTCAATATATTGGATACCCCTAATGACTCCATGCATGTAAGTGTTGAATTGCGAAGGATATCCAAGTAGGAAAAGAGAGTTAATGATAAATAAAAAGATACAAAATTATGAATGAAATATAATAGAACTCAATGGCCTAATTACTCTGGACTATGTCATAATTATAAGCTTGGTCGCAGTGGATTGAGAAAGAACATTGTCGAATTCCAGCTTGAAGGGTTCCTCATTATCTAACGAAAGGTCAAACTCATCTCTTGCCTCATCTTCTTAGAGAAGAAGTCCTTGACTACTAGGAAAGGACAATGTAGGTGACGAAAATGAGTTCATCTTTAGGGAAAGGCGTCATTCACCTACTTCAAGGATGAATCAATTCTTGACCTTTTATGAGTAAGAAATGGTCATTATCTTCAAAATAAGTTGGGATGTCTATCATGGCACGAAAGTTGTCATGTGTTAGCGCTTCAGTTTTCTTGGTTACTAGTTTTGGGGCAAACAACAATGTTGCATTACTTTTAAAAAAATTCTACGTTGCTCATTCAACTTGCCCCTCATCTTGACACCTCATGTATTTTAATTTTTTTTAAGTTTTTTCTTTACTTAATAATTATGAAAATGACTATTAATGTATTGCTATTTTTTTTTATATTTTTTTAAAATATTTTAAAATGATAAAAAAAAATATGAATAAAAAAATTGAAAAAAAAATGTAATTTTGGCCTAGTGGTAAGTTGTAGCGGACTACTCCAAGCGGCAGAGTAGCACCGCTCTTACTTTTAACTTCCTTATTTGTATGCAAAGCGATGCTGCTAAAGAAGGCCTTGGAACACCACCCGCTGAACCTATAAGTTAGTGTTCAATTGGATGACTCCATTACTAGAACAAAAGGGTCATAATAAAATTATAATGAAACCAAGAAATGAAATAGACACTCTAGGAGAAAGAGAGCCAATAAATAAGCAGAACAACTTGAATATGATTGTATGTATGGGAAAGAATTGATCATTCGTTAATAGCCAACTAAAAATCACCATTAGAAGATACTTTCAAATGATACATAAGAAGCCAACAACCAATTGGCAAGAAACTAAAACTACTTTAGCAAAAAAAGGATAGCAAGATGATTACTCAGATTCTCACCAATTGATGGAATCATGCATGGGAAGGAGGACATGTGGTATGCATGATAAGCCTTGTCCCTACATAGGGCCCTAATCCAGGTTGATCCCATCCCAATAGAAGTCCTGTAAAAAGGTGAATTTGAACAGAGTGGCGGATGTGGAAGTCCCCTCAACACACGTCACCCCATGGTCATTTGTCTTCCTACATTAGATGTAATCAATAATGTATCTACATACATATTCAACCCCTTACTATAGAAATCATTTACCCAATAAAAGCCTTAGGAAGGGGTGATGAAAGAAAGACAAAAGCGACGTTCGAAATTCGAGTCCCTTCTAGAAAACAGATCCCTTCAGTCTTCAAAGGCATAGCTAGGGCCCAATATAGGTTGACGCCAGCCCTTGGAAACATGTCACCCTAGAGGAATTCGTCTCTGTATAAACGTAATGATTTGTTGAAATATACAAGTTTTTGGAAGGTTTTATTTGTAAGAATAAAACTACTTTGCCTTTCACATTTATCACTTAAGTTAATCGCTTGATAATTTTTATTCTTTTTATTTAGTAATTAAAGAAGTAATTTTAAATATATTGAAAATTTTTTTTATTTTTTAAAATATTTAAATATATTAAAAAATAAAAAAAAACACCCTAAAACAATGTGCGGTCATATTGAGCGAGCTACTGACTCTATTTTTAAATGATCCAATCATAAAAGAATATAAAAATAAATTCTTCTTTTATGCCGATTTATTTCTTTATAAAAGATTTGTGTGAAACTTGTACAACTAAAACTTATACTTAATATTAGATCTCGTTAAGTTCTTGAGATAAGATAAGAAATCTGTGAATAATAATAAAATAATTTATGAATATTAGTGAAATATTTTGTAAATAGTAATGAAATGTTTTGATTTAAGATTTTTTATTAGGTTTTGAATTAAAATATTATTAAAATATAATTTTTATTTTAAAATTTAAAAAAGTTAAATTATTTTTAAAGATTTAACAAGACACAGCACACAAGGTTGGAACAAGAACGGTATTAAACAGAATGAAATATAATTGAATTTGAATTGCTAACTTTGGACATCGGCGGCTTCACCTAGAGGACCACTGTGCACGCTAATTGCCAACGTGTACATCTGCTTGTTTGTTTATAACGCTTTTTTCTACGCTTGATTGGGTTGTCTGTCGTTTTGGTCTTCCTTTGAGTCGCCGGCCAAACAACATAACGTTGGATCGCTATTATTAATTTTATTAATTAATCCTAACCCACACCTCTAATATTCCTCGGCTTTCCATTTCATCTGAACATCTTCCTCCTCTGACTCTCTTTCTCCCTCTCTCTCTCTCCTTGATTTTCATGATGAACGACCTGCTCACAGTACGTTGATTCTTTCCAACTATGTCATATGTGTGTGTATTTGATTGTTTTGCGATAGTGCTGGATTGATATCACAGTCTTGTTGTTGGTATATTCATTTCAATTACTGGGATATCAAAGTGGCGGCTTTGCTCTTTAGATTTTGAATTTCATACTCTTTGTTTATTTGACGGCCAGATTTGTATTGACAGGGTTGGATTTAGAACTCTTTTATGGGGGATGACAGATCTATTGTCTGTTTTTTTTTTTTTTTTTTCCCTTGTGATTTCTTTGTAAGTTTTAGCCGCTTGGGAATACCCCTCGTGATTCCTTTGACATCTCAATTTTTCTAACTTGAATTTGGCAACCAAAAAAATAGCTAATACTACTACTGTTACTAATAATTATGTTTGTAAGTAATTTATTTGTCACTTTTGTCTACAACTTTAAAATCTGATTCACTTGAAAAGTATAGAAATTGATAGAATTTAGATGGGAGGATTGTTGAAGTTAGAAATGATCTGAGTTTTGTTCTGTAATTTAACTGTTTATTTGGAGTGGGATATACGATGCTTGCTCTTATAGAACATATGTTAAAGAAATTTTATATTTTGTGATTTTCCTTTGGTTAAGGATTCATTTGTTAGTGATGCCAAGGGTCAGCCTTCCAGAGAAAGCGATATCGAAATGGGAACACGTGTCCCAGGGAACAACCCTGATATGGGAATGGCTGCTTTCAATAAACAGGTTCATCCTACCCATGATGCTTTATTTTCTTTTGCAGAACTTATATGGACCAGGAACCCAATTGATCATCTCGAGTTTTGTGCTGTTTTTAGTGAAACATATACTGCCTGATAGGTTACATTAGTCGGGAGGAGCAAGAAAAATCAGATCACGCTTGATTCCCTTTCAAAATCTGTTTTCTACCCTGAAAGAAAATCCTTTAGTGTTATCAATAATAGTTTTTTCTTTCTAACAAGTTGCTCCTCCTTCCCTTCTGATTTTCCTGCTATTCTTTGTTATTAGATAGAAGAGGTCGAGAAACTGGTGCAGAAAGTCTCCGTGCTTCTTAAACAACTAAAGGTATGTTGATTCTCATCCAGGGCTAAATGCTATTATGGTTTTGCATTGAGAGTAAGCAGTTTTCTGGAAAGGAAGATGATCCACTTGCAACTATTTTGCAACTAATTTACAACTCTACATAAAATGAAGGGTAATTTTGTAATATTGAAATTTATTTTTAATTGAGTGGCATGATTGTATTGGTTGATTGAAAATGAATTGTAAAATAGTTGTAAAAAAATTGTAAGTGTATCATTATCCAGAAAGGAAATGACGTCTAATACAGGTAAAATGTCATTGCCTCTTCTTAGTTACTGTTTTGTATGTGCTGTGGTGCTACAGGAACCAATTTTCTTTGCTTTCATAATCTTTCATTTGTTGTAGAACAAGAATTTGACTCTGAGTTACTTCAGAATTATTATATAGTTTTATTTTATCTATATGGCTTCTTCTGGGAAGTGTGGTAGCACCTACTTTTTGTCATCCAGAGTGAAGGTCAAGTTGGGAAACCTATATGGCAGCATCCACTCCAGCTCTTTAACTTCTTGGTTAAGCCACCTTGTGCATGATATAATGATGAGAACTGTGAGGGGAAGTGTAGTAGCACCTAGGTTTTGCCATCCAGACTGAAGGCCTAGTTGGGAAACCTAAATGGCAGCATCCAGTCCCGCTCGTTAACTTCTTGGTTAAGCCACCTTGTGCATGATAGAATGATGAGATCTGTGAGTATAAAAGAAGGATGAGATAAAGTCAGAAACAAGTTTAAAAGTTTCATCAAAAAGTGTTAATAATATTGTAATAGTTCTAAATTTATTCTTTTGGCCACTCTATATAATGATCTTAGTGTTCTCAAATCCAGATTTCAACCTTTTCGGCCAGGGGGGAAGTTTCTGGTCCAAATGGCATGCTTGTCTAATCTGTTCCATGATTTAGATGGGTTTCACCAGCTTTTGTTAACAACTATAACATGTGACATCATTCTTCATGATTCTATATCAACCATACCAACATACTCTTTTTTTTAGTAGTTCTCAGAAGACTAACCAATCATTAAACCTTTTCTATGCTGTTGAAAAGAAAGGGAATTGGAGATTTTGATTATGCACAGCACTATTGCAAAGATACGCCACCATGAATTTATAGTCGAGATGTTAAACAATTGTGAAATCTTTGAGCTATCAGGTCTTGCTTCTATAGAGAGATGAGAGAGCAAATAATGCCCGGAAAGGATATTTGACTGGCACTCAAAAATGAACTTGAAACTCTCCCTCCCTCCCCTCTCTCTCTCTCTATGGTATGATTAAAACGGTAAATGTGGGCTTTTTTACAGGATGCTAATGAGGAGTCAAAGTCTGTTACAAAAGCATCCACCATGAAAGGTAAATGTTTTGTCCATATCATTTGCAGCTGGAAGACTTGTATTTGGAGCTAAATTTCACCTCATTATTATTTCACTTAAAGTTGGATAAGTGGTGAGCCATTAGTTAGGTACTAGACAGTGATATTTGTTTTATCCTCTTAAGCTTGTTGTTTAATTGCTCATCTGTTGTATATTCACACTCTAAATAATTTTCTCTGCTGAACTATATTCAGCTATTAAGAAGCGGATGGAGAAAGATATTGATGAAGTTGGAAAGATTGCACGAAGTGTCAAAGGAAAACTAGAAGCAATTAGCAAAGAAGTAATACTTTAATGGCTTGCATCTAAATCTGATAGCTTCTACTGAGGGTAGTCACCCTCTTTCGGGATGATATATTGACCCCTCATTCTTTACAGAACATCTCCAATCGACAAAAGCCTGGTTGTGAAAAGGGAACGGCTGTAGACAGAGCAAGGATGAACATGACAAAGTTCGCCACGAGTGCCAATCATTATATTTTAGACAGCATCTTAATTATTTTCTTTTAGAATGCTAATCTAAAATATTGATATATGAATTAATATTGATGGCAGTTCCTTGATGAAAAAGTTTAAGGACCTAATGACAGAGTTTCAGGTATATCAACGTGTTATGCTTTTTACTGTTGTACTTAGCTTCCACTTGTTTTCTCATCGGTGTATTATGTTTCAGACGCTTAGGCAGAGAATCCAGGATGAATATCGTGAGGTTGTGGAGAGACGAGTTGTTACAGGTTAGGAAAGTTCATCTGACAGATTATGTAAACTGCAAAATGACAAAATTAAGAATTTCTTGTTGAAGTAGTTGTGTTATAGTGCTTATCATTTTCTTTTTGAGTTGGTGATCGTGTTTTTATTGATTTGATTGAGCAGTCACAGGAACTAGACCAGATGATGAGGTGAGCCTGAATCTTCATATTATAATTTGACCGATGATAAATTTGGATTTTATTTTAATTGGCTAAATTTAATTACATTTGCTAGACAATTGACCACCTGATAGAAACTGGAAATAGTGAGAAAATCTTTCAGGAGGCAATCCATGAAATGGGACGAGGACAGGTATGTTCCTTTTTAATATCTTTTTTCGCTTTTTTATATTTGAAAAGTATGTTCCTTAACAACCGCAAACACAATTAATTACATAGATCACCAAATAAGCAGATCCTTCTCTGGAATAAGTTTTTTTTCATATCACGTTTTAACTAAGATAATAAAGGTAAGGATTAGTTGGATAGGACATGAAAGTAGGACTTGGAGAAAGCCATGATTCTTCCAATTGGGTGCATGTTTCTTGTTCAGCTTCCTGTCACTGGTCGTCAATGATAGAACGAGTTGAGTGTTTTCATGGTATTGTCTTTAGTTTATCATGGCAATACAACTGCAGAGAGTTTCCTGCCAGCTTTTGATCTAGGTTACAAATAGATCTCCAGTCCAATGGTCTTTCCTCCCCGGACCTGCGCTATGATTATCACTTACCCATGCAAACTTTAATGCTGTCTTCTTCTGCAATTTTTTGATATGGTTTCTTAATCCCTTTTGTTATTTGGATTATCTATTGGATCCCCCTACCCCACCAAGTCTGTATGCGAGTCTTTTGCAAAGGCCTGAAACTAAATATTTTAGCTATATTGCATTTGAAGCTTAAAGTCAGTGAGGAGAATTTTCCGGCCACCTTCTCGACTGCAGTTAACTTTATTTTAGTATAGGGCACAGGGATAAAAAAAATAATGATAATAATAATAAAGGGTAAAAGAGCATGGTTCTTTGATTTTTGCAATTTCAAAGTTCTGCACTTGTAAAGTTAGCTATCATACCAAGCTTGCTTTGGGCCACAATTGCAGATAGTAAATACCGTTGAAGAAATTCAGGAGAGACATGATGCTGTGAAAGAAATTGAGAAAAAGCTGCTAGACTTGCATCAGGTATATATCTGCAGCAAGTTTTCGCTACTGGAAAGTAGATGTCTTGTGTAACATTTAAATATCTCGACAGATTTACCTTGATATGGCGGTATTAGTTGAGGCTCAAGGAGAGATCTTGGATAACATTGAAAACCAGGTTAGCTCCTACTTTTACATCATTTAGCTTGTGAATCTGTGCATATCTATGTATAATGCATGAATACATATTGCTGGGTATTGGGTGTTAATGGGAATCTTATCCAGGTTACAAATGCAGTCGAACATGTCCAAAGAGGGACAACTGTACTTCAAAGTGCAAAGAAATTGCAGAAGAACTCCCGAAAATGGATGTGCATTGCCATTATTATTCTCTTAATAATAGTAGCTGTTATAGTTGTTGGTGTCATCCAACCTTGGAAGAGTGGCAAGGGTGCTTGAGTCTGCCCCCCTTCTCTCTTGTCCATGTAGAGTTAATTTCCAAACTATCTACGATACTAAGCCGCCTGTGTTACAGTGGTTCTTACCTTTTGTTTGGCTTTCTATTTATTTATTTATTCTTTCTTTTTTTTTTAAGTTGTTTTAATGGTTGTGGTGTGCTTTGTGGATGAAGGATTTGGTACTCGTATATTCTGTTGTTTTGCCATTTTATTTTAATAGTAAAAGAAACTTCATTGCTTGCTGAGAAATTTTGTTTTTTTGTTCACTCCCTCAGTGCCTTATCTTTGCTGCTGACTTGCTAATTTTCACCTCTCTCGTATGATATGTATCCTCTAGTTTTTTTTTTTCACAAAAAATAAAATAGAAACAAGTTAGTTTGTTCTGGCCAATTTGCTTTTCTGTGAGCTAGACTTAGGTTGCGTTTGGCTAGATATTCTTAGGTATTCTGTGAATAATAGTAAAAAAATAATAAAAAAGTAAAAAAAAATAATAGAATAGTAGTGAAAAGTAATAACAAAATAATAAATAATAGCGAGTCTCCGGGAAAAGAAAAAAGGGAAGATATGACTATTACATAGCAAGACGGGGGGTTGGCATATACTATTTAGATTAGATCTTGTTCTTTTCGACAAACCAAATGCTCATATCATGTCTCTTGGTTACAATGTAATTAGGCTTTCACCATATGGTTTATTTCTTCGTATCTTTTTCTAACTTTCCTTTCTGTATTTGCCCAAAAAGCTAAATATTTATTTCATCGTACACATCAGACCAATGCTAAATTGCCATGCCTTTCTACAAGGGTTCTTTTAAAAGATAAACATTAAGTGAATTAGCCTCTCTTTCCAAAGCCTAAAATTATTCGTTTTGAGAACTGAACGCAGCAAATAAAGATAGTTGGAAATAAAGCATTTGACTGCCAGAATGCACACTTTTGCTTGCATTCTCGTATAAAGAACCCACGGGCAAGAGGGCATGAACCTAGGTCAATAGCCACTTCTACAGGGATTTATACAACACCAAAGTATCACTGCAAGCTGTACAGGAGCTTTCCGTCGCTGATCATGACATAGGACTTATATCGTTGCTCAAGATTGTGCTTCATGTATACTGCTGTTTTCCTCCCTTATGTTTATAGCATGCTTTTCATTCTTTTTTTAGTCTCCGACTCTGTTCTCTTTTTGAACCGTTGGGTGAAGTAATAAATAATGAGGAGAGAATATAAATTTAAAATCCTCGATTTCTTGATAATGCTGCATGGTAGTTGTTATGTTGTAAATCAATCCAATGATTGCTTCTACTCTTGGGAACAGGTGACAAATACAGTGGACCATCTGCGATCGGGTACAGAAGCTCTCCAAACTGCAAAGAGTTTGCAGAAGAAGTCAAGAAAGTGCATGATGATTGCCATCATATTGCTCTTGGTTATTGCACTCATCATCGTCCTCTCGATAGTTAAACCATGGAAATGACAACAGAGCAAATCGCATCTCATCTGTCCAGTCTGCCTTGAAAAGGAGAGGAAAAAAAACCATCTGCATACTCTCGTACAGACATTCCAGAATATATATTAGAAATAAAAAGAAAACTATTACAATTTGTATTATTTCTTTCTTTCTTTTCCCTTTTCAATTAAATTGCATCTCTGTATTCTATTACTTTTGAGATAGATTAACAAATAAAAGAAGTTGGCACATGCGCTTTTGCTTGTTTGTCTCTGAATTGGGTTGTAGAATGCTTGCAAGGCTGCTTCTCTCCTTTACTTCCTCCAACATCCATAATTTTAATAGTTTTGGGTGAGTTAAATCACTAATTTCAGGCATATTTGGGCATTGATAGCAGATTTTAAAGAACTGAGGTTGGATTTGAAGGACTGCATATTCTTGAGGTAAGATCAGATTTCTCAATCTTTAACAAATGTATATCGAAGTTAAGTAATGAGAAATAGTTATATTTATCATACATAGGTAGAAATATTGCATGAGAAGTGCTAGATCTACAAAGTAGGGCTTTTTCAAAGATGCATGGTTTTCTTCTCTATATATGTTCGACAAATGATCACTCTTATAATTGCTTTGGAATTCTCTTGACTAATTCAATGCAAAATGTATAATGCGATTCAAATAAGGTTTCACTAAATTTAGACTCATCAATACCTGAAGGGACTTAAAGCATACCAACTTGTGTGCGCATCAAATATATGATGAAATAGAGATGAGAGAGTCAGCTCACGTGTCCATTACACCCTTCACACCAGCTATTATGGAGAAAACCTAGCTAACACTTGCCCAGTTAATCAAGCGCTGCTACTAGTTCCTAACCATCGTTATCAGCCATGAGATGACAAACTCACCCAAGAACAAACCTACCAGTCAATGTCTATAGCCATGAATCCTGTGAAACAAAGTCGCCTTAGCTCTAAACAGTTAAAAGTAATCAAAGCACCTTGGGCAGTCTGCCTGAGCATCTAGTTGTGTGTATGTCCACTTTTCTCGGTGATTCTAACAGTGGAAATCTCACCACAGGGACAACTTAATGCTAGCATAAAATGCAGGAAGATATTCCTTGACACAGTTAACAGGCGATAGGTTACTGATACGCATTGCATGAGAGTCCCTATCTGAGAGAGGTTCCAAAAACAGGACAGTAGTGGTTAGAAAATTAGCAGTGTTTTCTGATTGATTTAGATGTACAGATACCAAAAAGAAGACAAAGAAAGCAGAGAAACAAACGAACTTAGGATAAAATTACAAATGTAATAGCATCACGTTAGTTCACAAACATGCACAAGATCCAAGGACATTGAAAAACAAGGCATCAGGAACAATGACACTAAAGACTCAGTTGTGCACATTGCATCGACATTAATTGAAGAGCTTTACTTACAGGGGACTAGATCATGTTGCTTCTATTGCAAAATCATCCAATCATTCTCAAACATGCTAAGTAGGGGTGCTACCCGCCCTATGTCGGCGGTAACCACCCTCCCCGGCCACCGTCCCCTCATGGGGTGGCTATTTTGGCCCCCTGGCCCCCGGCCATACTGTCTATCCAACCCTGCTGACAGGGCCGGCGGATTCTAGAAGCCACCATCTGGGATTCACAAGTGAAAAATCAACCAATAACCAACAACGAAACACAATCGCAAAAAAAAAAACAAAAACAACAACAACAAACCGAAAAACCATCCACAATTGCAAAGATCTGTGGACAGATCTGTAGATCTCATCAGATCTGACCAAGATCAGATCAGATAGGAAGAGTCAAATTATATCTGATATTCTAATCGAATCTCAGACCTACGGCGCTGCGCATCACAGACCTACAATGCTGTCATGGCTTTGGAGATGAAAGGACCCACAGCCACAAGTCAATCCGTTGGAGGTGACCAGACCCACGGCCACAGCAGCAGGTAATTCAAGGGGAAGTTCCCCCAATCCAGTGGTCACTAGAAATTGCATACACCCAAGGGTTTGAGCCTTAGACTTGGAGGTGGGAGCATACCACCAAAACCAAGGCTCTTACCACTTCTAAAGACTACAAATAACTCTACTTCTAAAACTGTTCCTAAGTTTCCTTCCAGTTTGTAAGGCTGCTTCCAGCATCCATTTAACTGCTTGAAACATGCTTTCCCCGGTCTTGACCTCCCTTTATGCACTCTTGCATTTCTATGTAACAAGAGGTGATATATAGCAGCAAAGCATGCAAGTTTACGAAGAATGATTTATGATTCAAAGACGGACCCTTCAAAGCATTGACATCCCAATTCAATCCTTCACCCCAGCTTCTAATCTATCAAGCAACCATGCATTTCCGTCCAAATTCTCCGGGGAAAAGAAAATTCATAAAAGTACCCTCTTCTCTGCAGCCTAATTCTACAAAAAGTACATGATATCGTATAACCCCAATTAGCTAATCTATCATTGGTAGTGGTAGGGCCAAGAGCCAAGTCTTTATAACAATCCAGCATATAAATGGGTCTCTTTGATACAGCACCAGAACAGGAATAAGCTTCTAACATGGGACATGAGGGATCCTGTGTCTATCTGCCTCCCAAATGCTAGTGGGTATTTTCCCATTCCAGGAAGGTAATAAAATAAGCTTCCAGCATATGATACAAGTAATCTCATCTTTAATTACAACCCAAATATTTTTTTTATTGGCACCGGGTGTCCGAGAATAAAGTACCAACTAATCTCGGAGGTGCATGGGCCCTCGGCAAGAAGTTTCTCACATGTGCATCTCAGGTAATTCAAGGGAAAGTTTCCCAAGTCCAATGGCCCCTAGAAATTGTCTGCACCCAAGAGGATTCAAACTTTAGATTTGTAGGGAGCATACCACCAAGACCAAGGCCTTTACCCATACATCCCAAATATCAATGGAACTGTATTTCCTATTCTGGGAAGAAAACCAAGTAAAATGCTCTAAACCATTAGTTTCTTCTTCAACTTTGAACGGCTAGCTTTGTAACTCCACATATAGAATTCATGTCCAAGTATATGGTAAAGAGGACCAAGAGGCTTCCAAATATCACGCCAAACAGAAATAGAACCATTTCCCACATTATGTTTCAAAAACCACTTCATCCACCCCTCCCCTCGCCCCAAGCACTCTCTTGAGGAAATGGAAAATCCAAAAACATTAGGGTAAAATATTGGTTTTGTGATGGCTTCTCTATTTTTCCATGTTCAACACCCATGCAATCCGTTGTAACCTTCTATGCAAACAATTTCCATGCATGTCTCGACACAACAGCTTTATTCCCATCTGCAATTTTCCCAATCCCCAAGCCACTCTCTACCTTCAAACGATTTCATCTTCTAATATATACACATGTATTTCTCTCATGAACTTCTGGACGACCAGTTCACACAAAAAAAGAAACAAACAAGCAAAATAGAAAATTCGATGTTGAATAACTGCACAAATGCATGTACAGGACTAAAAAGCTTTCCTTGTGATAATGGGAAATTCATATCAACCTAAAGCATAAGATTCAAATTTTCATGAAGTTTCTCAGCACCCAAACAGAGGTAAACACAAATGGGTGAAATCCTCAGCACCCAATTGGTCAAATATAGAATACATAATACCGAAACTGCAAAACGAAGACAGAATTAGAACCATCAATACTCGAAACACAACTTCGAATCATGCATTTTAGAATTCTGTACCTTAACACGATCTGATTTCGTTGAAAGCCCTAATTTCTGATTCGACTCAGAGAAAAAAGAGTGAGAGCGTGAAAGCGACACTCGATCCTTGAAAACGATGCTAGATCTATGGTTAGTCGCATTGGCCAAGGAAGACAGACAGACAGACAGACCACTGAATAGTAAATCGCCCAGCTGGAAACACGCTTTATAAATTATATTTTTATGCTGCCCGAAGAACGTTGAGCACGATGGCATTAGTATTGGTCTTATATGTATATATAAAGTTATATCTATATAATATCATCTTAAAATTCTTCACATTAACATAGGCATATCTAAATATTTAGCTACGTATGAATAGTATTTATTCAATTTTGGATAATAACTATTCACCCTACAAATTATATTTTCGTCATTATTTTTCTTTCCTCTCACTCTCTCTCTCAATCATTTCTTTTTCTCCCTCATTTAACAACACAACAAACCTTCACTTGCATATTCATTTTATTATTATAATATATTATATATATATTTTTTATTTTATTATATTTTTAATATAATATATAAAAAAATTATATTTTTTATTATTATATTTGTATTATTAATGTCAAATGTATGTAGTAGATGTTAATTGTAAAATATATATAAAAAATTGATTTTAGTAAAAAATTAATAATAATAATATTTTATTATTATTTTGTCTCAAATATGCATAAGTCAATATGTACTTGAATAATAAAATAAATATATAAAAAATGTGATTTTACATATGCATATTCATAAACCAATACTAATACCCTGCAAGCGCCATATTATATTTTTTGAATGGACCTTAAAATCCCATTATTGATATAGAGCATTGGCTAGTCATTTGTCTAAGTCTAAATTTTGATTAAGAGTTGAGGTTTTAAAGTCAAAATCTTTAAAAATGTTAATCGATTAGTCATTTCAAAATTAAAATAATAATATAATATTATATATTTTAATAATTTTTTTTTAATTTTTTACAAATACACTATATATATTAATTAATAATTTAATTTTTATTGTATAAACAAATTATTTAATATGAATAAGAAAGGAAGAGAAAATGAATGAAGGGAGAGAGGAGATGGGGAGTGAGTGAGAAATGTGTGAATACTTTTTAATAAAATATTATTTTGATTGGTGAATAGTTACTCATCAAATATGACTTTGATTTTTTATTTCTTGTAGCTTAACGCGGTTGATTTTGAAAATATTTAGTCAAAATTTAAACTTAGCTGGCATTTTACTAGTCCAATACCTATACTCTTAACCACGTGGCATCGTGTTATCAGATGAAAGAACCAAAAATCAAACCAAATACATGCGGTGGCTAATAGATTCTACGGAGCTTTTGTCTGAATTTTAGGATTTAGAAGGAAACCACTTTGTGTATCATCACTTAGTATTTATTAAAATTTAGAAAAAATATATTTATCATCTTTTTTTTATAATCATTCGATGTGGCATTAAATAATATATCCACAAATGAGACGTAATATCACATTATAGAATGATAAGAAGATTATGCAAAAAATTTATTTGAACAATCATAAATATTGTGACACTTATTTATGTCTCCATCTCTTCCTCATTTTAAATCCTAAAGTTCGGGCATGAAGTTTGTGCGATCGGAATCTATGGATAATAAATTATTAATAAAATAATTTATAGTGTGTGAAGAAGACAATCCTGTTTGTATTACAAACACATAGTCTAATCTCATTTTAACATCAAAACATCACAAATACAATTATTTTTTAATTTTAAAATTTTAATTTTAAAATTTTAATTTTTTCATCTAATTATTACAATTTTTCTAAACTTTAAAAAAAATATAAAAATAATTCAATTTTTTAAAATTTCAAAACAAAAATAATATTCTAACAATATTTAAATTTTATAATATTTTTATTCAACTTTTTTATCTCATTTTCTAAAACCCAATAAAACATCTTAACTCAAACCATTTTATTACTATTTACAAACTATTTCATTAATATTCATAAATTTATAATTTCAACATCCAATGTAAAATGACCAAAATAACACATATTTTATATTAAATAGATACAATCTACGCTTTTAAGTGAAATAAACAGGGTCTTATTCCATAAAAATAAAGGGACAATGGATCCAATGAATTAATTTTAGTCAAGCTAAGTAAATAAGTGCTAAAAGAGAGTTTTTTTTTTTTTTTTAATCCAAATGGTGGACTAAGGAGCTACGATTGAATGTCACAATTGATAGAAGAGCATTAGAATCGCATTTAAATGATATCCATTATTTTTCAATATCTTTGAGTCTTCATTTGGATTAAGCAAAAATATAATCAAATAGATAGTTTGGATGAATTGACATGTGGGATTTACAAAGGTCACAGTGGTATGGACTTATGGGACTCATACAATAAAGTTCGGGTGGAATACATCTTGAGACTGGTTAATTAGAGAAATCCAGAAATCTCGTACGTGTTTATGGTAGATTGAGGTATAAATTATAAATAGTCTAGTCTGAATTGAGAATAAAAAAATAAGTTTGTAGTTTGAAAAAATGAAAAAAAAAATTAAAAGCCAAAATATCGGCCAATACGGGCCGAAATACAAGCTGGTACAGGCCGAACTATAGGCCGGTACGTCTGGTATTTGAGCCAGTACAAAATATATGTAATACTTGTACCGGATTTGTCGCCAGTACAGCATTTAAAAGAGTGCTTGTGCCTTTTTTTTTAACCCATCCATGTGAAGTAAAATATCATAACAGAACTCGTAAGTACTTGCGATAGTATTTAAAACATGTGGAATGAACCAAATTACAGACAGCTGCGATCTTAACAATAGCTTTGAGCTAATTAAACCGACGGGTAAACATGCACCAAGTGGCCAAAATTTGCCCAGAAGGATCCAAATTGTCTATGAAATTATTACAACATCTTATTCTACCCAAGTTCCAAAATATAGGAACTTGGAAATGTTCTCATTAGCCGGGACCAAGTTCAAATTCAAGGCAACTCTTCTACATTCTTGCCTTGGCAACCACGACACTGCCATCACCCATGTCCGCAGCACCTGGCCTAGTCCATGTTTCTTTGAATTGCTCTTCTGTCACACCTGTGTTTTAAAAACAAAAGAAAGAAACATAAAACATGCAAACATCATGAAAGGATTGTGATCACTTTCTACCAAACCACATTTTCATGGAATGAGGTGATGACTTACCTTTGCCCATAGCAGCAGTTGAAGAAATGCCTCCCTGGACGGTCTTGAGGTACTTGTCATAGTAGTTTGCACCAGACCACTTTTGATGAGCAAGTGTGTCAACCCCATTGTTCCTCTCCTCTCTCTGGATCCTCTCCACATAAGCCAACATCCCCCTCCTTGCAAAATCCCTTGCAAAGGTGTCGATCACAAGAGCATCAGCATGGAAACCTGCCAGCGTTATGAACTGCCAACAGTAGCCCAACCTGGCTATTCTGGGAATGAACTCCTTCATTTGTTCATCGGTCATTCCCGATGCATCCCAATTGAAAGAAGGCGAAAGATTATAAGCCAACATGATCTCTGAATGCATGGATTTCACCCCCTCTGCAAACTTGGTGCATTCAACCAAGTCAGGACTTGAAGTCTCCATCCAAATAATATCAGTATGTGGAGCAAAAGCCCAGCCACGGACAATAGCTGCCATAACAGATCCCTCGAACCTATAAAACCCTTCTCTAGTTCTAGGCAAGTCCCAGTCCCAGAAGAGGTTCTTGAGCCCAAGTCTCTCGGCAATCTGGCGTGCTTGCTCATTAGAGAGGCACTTATGATAACTAGAATGGTTCATCCATTCATTTAGTCTCACTCTCTTTTCATTCTCTCCAATGTTCATATTCTTGATGGCATCCACAACACAGTCAGAAAATGTCTTCAACTGTGCCATGGATATCCATTGGTCTTCAATAGCTTGAAGTTCAGCTCCTGTTTTTCCAGCAGACATTGCTCCTGCCAAAATGGTAGCCAAATTCTTCCCCTTAAGGTTTGGGTTTGTCACACCCAAAATGAACTGATGGTCTCTTGTGTCAATATTGGTTTGGATCAGATTAGCTGCGACTGCATCAGTTCTAGCAACCAAAACTGTTTCAACCCCCATGACATCAAATTGCAACCTTGCAGCCACAAGCCTATTGATGTGCTCGCTAACGGCAACAAGTACTTTCCCAGCCATGTGGCCACATTTTTTGGTCACCGAGGACTGGTCCTCAATATGGACTCCAGCTGCACCACGCTCCACAAAAAGCTTACAAAGCTTAACTGTTGCTGTAGTGCCACCAAATCCAGTATCACCATCAGCTATGATTGGTTTCAAGTAATCGACATAAGGGGTTCGAGCTCTCTCTTCTCGGCTCAAGCCCATTCGTGCCTCTTTTTGCTTTCTGTCATGGTATTGTTGTGCAAAAAATAAGTGTTCCACTTTGTTTGGGACAGTGTCATAAGGGTAGTCAGCTAGGTCAGGGCCAGGTTCATTTGTGCTGGTGTGGGTGGATGAGCACTGCCAACCTGACACATAAATGGAGTCCAAATGCTTTGCCATCATAGTCACTTGGACAGGGTCAAGTGCACCAAAAGTCCTGGAGGCTGTGCCATTGGCTTGGTGGGTCTTGAGAGTTCTCCATAGCTTTTTTGCCATTTCATTTGAGCCATAGCTTTGTCTTAGGTTGCCTCGTAGTGCCACTACATCTCTAGCTGAATATGGTCTTCGGGTTAGCTTGAACCTCTCGGAGTTCCACCAAGCTTGCACCTCAGCAACTTCAGCTTCAAACCTCCCTTCTTCCTCCATTATCTGTTTACAAAATTAATGACTTGTTATGTCATAACGCAGAGCTAATTTACTGATTTCAGCTCAGTTCTACTTGAAACGACACATGGACTTTGCCCTATTGGACATTGTGTGAAATGCATTAGAACTGGATTTTTCCCTTCAAAATTTATTTCATTTTAGTTATCTACAGAATTTGGAGGAACTAACATAAGAAAGGCCCATTGTCCCGAGTGAGGTTGCATGTGATCTCTCTGCCTCTGCAGGATACGTTTATATAAAACTAAAAGTATCCACAATTTCATGCTTGCAAGCAGAAAAGTGAAGTAATTTAAATTCCTGAAACTAGGAACAAGTGCTTGGGGAGATGTTATCGAAAAGATTCTAGGAGATTTCCACATGAATTTCTGCGTATTACTGTCATTGTTATACTGGGGTCTTAGTTCTTCCTGTTGGGACCGAGATCTGATATACAAAAGCTTCAGACTGGCAAATTAAGAAGTATAAGGAACAGATGCTCAATCTTCTAGCGAGAGAGAGACAGAGATCCATGCAGACCAAAATAGAAGGTATAAGGAATCACGATATAGATGTGAGATACTATAAGTTAAAGAATAATAATATTTTTCTTTCCAAATAAATAAAAATATAATATTTTATCTTCCCTAAAATATCATATCGATGAAAGCATCCTAACGAATTTCCCAAGGTTTCATTTGGCCGATTGAAAATTTTATATTTATCCACACAAAAAAAAAAAAAAAATTATATTTATCCACAAAAAAAAAATTATATTTATCCACACAAAAAAAAATTATATTTACCCGCACACAAAAAAAAAAAAAAAAGGAATTTATATTTAAATATGGGCATGATTTTAAATTCCTTTAATTTTTAATGTAATATAAAAGAAATATTTTAGTCACAAAGAGATAAATCCACAAACTGATGTGATTTGATGTGATACGTTAAATAGTAAGACTAATAAAGTAGATCTAACGTATCATGTAAAGCCATATCAATTTGTAACTTTATTTTTATGAGATCTCTTAGTGATTGTAGCACTTCTCGTAATATAATAGACTATAGAATTTTGAAGGATTAAAATCTGGTCCGGAGTTGGTGCAAAATCTAAATAAAATTTTTATATAGGATTCAAACAAGAGATTTGGATTTTAAAGACCCAAATCCAAATCTCTCTCTTCATCAAATCCAACCATATTACAAACGCACCATATATAAAAATTCCCAGATTGTTTCTATGGAGTAACTATGTGGAGAGATTCAAAATATTATACTCAAAATCTTCTAAAAGCAAAAGTCTATTGTTGCTATAAATTTGTAGGCATTTTCCGAGAAGGGGTAGCTCTTAACCTCCTACATTCAGGCATATGATCACGATGTGAGCAGAGGCATTGCTAGCTATATGTCGTTATGCAGAAATAGCCAGCCAGCAGTACTTTGAAATTGATTCAGCATGAATTATATCCCACATCCAATATAATAGAGCCAAGAGAACCACCACCCTCTATACCTGGGTGCGGCTCACCATGATTTGTGCAGGGCAACCAGAATCAAAGAAATTCTAATAATGCATCATATCAAATGAAAAACATGCATGCAAGACTCATTGCATCATGAACATCTCATTACGAAGTCGTCTTGAAATACTTTTAAGCATAAACATATATGGCTTTAAGTGATTGGACTCCCCATTGAGAGAAAACGAAATTTAATAAAGGAAAGAATTAAGAGAAAGAATTAAAGGCTACTGGTATATATGCATGCTTACCATTGAAGGTACTGAGTAAGTTCCAGCCATGGCGAACTTGTGCGCTTTTTTCTGCTTTTCCTTTTAGGGTGTGAAAATTTTCTTTAGCAACGAGCTGGAGATGTTGGTGCAAAAGCTATCCCAAGGCCCTCAATTTATAACACATGCAAGCTGAGGGGCATCATCACCTGATCCCATCTGAAGATAGTAAAAACTAAAAATCGATGCCCCATGACCAGGTCGTAAAAAACAAACCCAAGTTGTATATTTTCTCAGTCCGATTTATCATTTATGTCTATCCGAATATTTCTCGAAATGAATGTGAAACTTGTCCGAATGGGAGCGCCATTTGCAGGCACGTATGATTGTGGCACCTCTCCACCTATCCCGTGCGACCATGCAGCTTCTCCTTTCATTTTGTGTGATGTCACTACTCTCTTTCTTGATAGATGACTGATTCTCGTTTTTCTGTTTGTTTCTTTCGTAATAAAAATCATTTTATTTTGGTTCTTTTTTTATTATATAAAATTTAGAAAGAAAGTAACCCTTGCAGTATTTGATGGGTTATTTTTTAATTTTCATATTTTCTGATGTGGCATATTTTAACTAATAATTTGTCTATTTCAATTTATTGACGTATGATGTTATTTAATGTCATATGAATAAGTAGATATTAATGGATAGTTATTTTCTTGAGAGAAAAAAAAAAAGTAGATATATATGAATAGAAATAATTACAAAATCTAAAATAAATACGGATCAATCGAGTTCTAACCATCAGGCAACCATCAATCATGTAGGATCCAGATCCATAAAAAACCATGATGAATTAACGTTTTGAGTTATTTCTATATATATATATATATATATATATATATATATATATATATATAATGTATGTATATACCTGAGCAAAAGACGTGGTTAGGAGAGAGCATATATATATATATTGTTCTTAATATTGTATTAATCCCTCTTTCCATGATGCTTTGAAAATTATATATATAGCATATAGCTAGTTTGAAACAAAATTAGTAATTTAATTATTATATATATATATATATATATGTTTTTCATTGCATTAATTTAACTTAATGATATAATATTGTATAATAATTTGGATGATGCAGCTTTCTGAGAGAAAAGCTCTATATATACTTTAAAAATTATGGAGTGTGTATATATATATATATATATTATATACATAGCGGCAAATGATCTTCATTGTTACAATATTATATATTCCTTGTCCATTTGCATCTAAAAAGATGAAAACTCTTTTCATGGACTGTAGAAATATAGGATCTATGTATATATTGGGCCAACAATTACAGATGACGACTTTCCTTTTTACGCATTTGTACGTCCTCAATCAGTTAATTAGATCGAGGATTTGGGTCTTACCCATTTATTAGGCCTACATACGTACGTACATAATGTACATTACAACCCAAAACCAATATCTAATTATAAAAAAATTCTTAATCCTTGGAAAATCATGCTCAAGACCAACCCTACCTCGCGTTTAAAGATTAGGCAAAATTTTCATTTTCTCCCTTTTTTCCTTCTTATTTCTTTTTACCCGTTTTTTTTATATTATTTTTTTCCCTTGTTTTGAAGCTTCAACCCATGTGGCACCAGAAAGAAAGGAGCACTTATATCGGTAAATTTTGGTATTGATCTGGGAATGAGAAATATAGTTTTAGAAGGTAATTCAAAAAGAGTACTAGTAAAGGAAATTCAGAAACAATTGGTAAATAAAAGCTATTTTGGGATGACCATTTCAAATATCAAATCAAGAATTACATGTTTTGATGTAATTGTAATATTAAACATATCCATAGAGAAGGCAATGTTTTTTTTTTTTTTTTTATAAAAAATAGACTTCATTTTATTTCATCCATGAAGGAAGTTACAACTGTGACTTGTCAATATAGAGAAAAATTCTGAATACAAGCCAAACTACACATCTGTTGTACACCTCCCCGCACACAAATTTCTTTACGACGAGTATTGTCTTAACTTCTAGAAACCCTTATAAGAGAGTATCAATCTTTGTATAAAACAGAGATAAAAAACCAATCCCTACCTCCAAAGGAGGGAAGGGTATCCAAATCGGTATCCAAACCCCCAACCTCCAAAGGAGGAGAAGGAGATAACCACCCCATCCTCTAACAGAGAAGTGGTTCCCATGCTATGGACATAAGTCCAATAACCTATTCCTTTATTAATCAACACAAACAGAGGAACAAAATTACAAAAAACTAAGAAAACATTGTAAAAACGGAGAGAACAAGCACAAAGAGGCTGCAGGAGCGCGTGCAGGACACACGCTAGTCGAGGAAGAAACCGGGTAGACGATCGTGTAGGAGCCAGAGGCACTGGATCCAACGGCGCCGCGCATGGTGCCAAGAAAAGAAACTGCACGGAAGCGTGTGGCGACTATGCTCAAATTTCAAACTGTGCGTGAAGGATACGTGCCGCTCCTTTGGACACCGCGTTCGGTAAGCTTATAGATCGGCAGCCTCTGAATCCCCCTGTGGGGCGCGTGATGTCCTCCGACCACCGAAAAGTCTCCGAACGGCACTCCTCCCTTATTTGGCCTGTAAAACCAAAAAAAAAAGAAAGAAAGAAAACAGATAAAATGATTGGGGTGAGAGGAGGGTGAGGGAGGGGGAGGGGGAGGGGGAGTAGCCGAAGCTCCCACCCCCTTGATCGGTTTTTTCTGGTGAGTTTTCTAGAGAGAAAAGTTAGTTTTCTAAAGGAAGTTGTCCCATAGAGAAGGCAATGTAGTTGCACATACACTAGGTAAAAATGCTCTGCTTATATCAGAGTGTATAATGGATTCAGAGGAAACTCCACACTATCTTCAGTGTCTATTATAGTACAGTTGATCAATAGAATGAGGTTTTTTCAAAAAAAAAAAAGAAAAAAGAAAAAGAAAGTGTCAAGTAGAGTAAAATGATTTTTATTATGTGTCAAGTAGAGTAAATGATTTTTATTATGTAATAATAAAAAATAGGTTAATATATATAATTATAAAATGTAAGTTTGTTTTTTTTTTAGATTTTCATTGATTATAAAAATAATTATATATATTATCTGCAGAATATCTATGATTATAACATAGGAATTTGCACGAACATATTTATAATTACACAATTTTCTATTGTAGATAAAAAATTGACTATTGAAGCTAATGCGTTATCATCATAATTACAAGTGAAAAGAAAGAGCTATCTTATAATTACATATGAATTTCTTATAGCTATACACGATAATAATTGGAAATCTGTAAGAAAATTTTGGAAATAGCTATTATGCTGTCCCAGGTATGCTATTTCTTATAGCTTCCATATATCTTTTACGCATATCTGTTGGACCTCCAATAAAAGATGAAGGTAGGATAATGCGTTTTACAATTTTTGAAGCATTAATTTCTCCAATCGAAATACTATCCACAATGCCTTGATATACATCTGATCTAATTTCATGTTGTTTTGAACGAAAATAATCTAATCTCGATGTTTCTACTTTAATGTACATGCCAACAACAAATTGTTGTAGCAAGCGAGCAGATAATAACAAAACTAATCTGTATGTGTCTCTCATTTGTAATCTGAAACAGTAATATTCACGACAAGAATTTGTTGGCACTTTCTTCTTCTTCTTTTTTTTTTCCATCAGTATTTGTTTATTTCAAAGAAATTCTTCTGTGCTATTTGAATGTTTAATATGATGTAATTCTAATGTTTGGGTGTTTACTGATATTATTTTTTTTCCGATTTTCTTGATTCCTTGATGCCAACACGAGTCACCGAAAGGAAACAGTAGTGGATATTGTAGCGAATCATAACAACCAAAATAATACTGACAATGTGACTTATTTTGACTACAGGTGCATTTATATAGATTAAAAAAAATTAAATAACATTTTCTTAAATAATGTAGAAGAGAATATACCAAAAAGTACATGAGGACTAAAACAGCAGTGTAAATATAGGAAATTGACAACAACCAGAATGAGGAACAGTAAAGTAAAAACAAAAGCACCAAATTTGTAAAAAACAAAATACATTAGAAAATATTAGATCTATATTAATAAAACATATATTTTTTACATTTTTACATATTTTTTTTATTTTTATGATCATTATTATTATTTACAATACATATTATACACATAATCTGCATAATGTTTATAACTATAATACGACAATTTACAAGAATCAAGTCACAACTTTGAGATCATACGGCCAATTTTTATAATCGTCGAGCATCACAACCTAGGTATCAAAGTATCTGAATGGGTTTTGTTCCTGGTCTTCGCCATGCCTATTTATACCAGAGTTCAACATATTGGTTGAATGAATAGCCACATACATTTTAGATGTAAATTATATATTTTGAAGTGTATGATATGGCTAGATAGCTATTCATTCAGCCAACATGTTGAACTTTGGTGTGAATAGGCATGGCGAAAACAAGGAGCAAAACTCATTCAGCTACTTTGATACCTAGGTTGGGATGCTCGATGATTATAAAAGTCGGCCGTATGCATCTCAAAGTTGTGACTTGATTCTTGTAAGTCATTGTATTATAATTATAAACATTATGCAGATTATGTGTATAATATGTATTATAAATAATAATAAAAAGTTAAAAATATAAACATAAATCTGTCCATTTATAGTTAAAATTTCTAAGTTATGGTTATCAAGAAGCCAATTTGCATCCTAAGTTGGATTCTGAGATGTTAATATTCTTTTTTTGAGAGATGTGGAGATTTATTTGTTTGTGACATATATGTCTATTGTCTTAAACTTGAAATCTTAGATATTTGAAGTCTGGATGTTAATATAATTTATTTATGAGACGTGAAGATTTATTTGTTTGTAACATATATGTCTATTGTCTTAAACCTTTTGTGACATATTCAAATTTAAATTTTGAGATGTTTGAAGTCTGAAATGTTAATATTATTTTTATGTGAGATGTGGAGATTTATTTTTTTCTCACATATGTTATGATCTTAAATTTTAAATCTTAGATGCTTTCAGATAATAACAAATATATGAATAAAATAACAGATCTACAGATTTACAAAAACACAAGAAATATCAAAATTATTCCAAACAAAATAAAAAAGGAATAGTAACAAACAATCAACATTCTAAATTTAACAACATGCACTATTCCAAAGTCATAACACAATTCAGAAGTTCATATTCTTTATTTTCATTTCATCACAACCAACCTCCAATCTCTATATTTTAAGAGAAGATAAGAAAATAACAGTGTGAAAAAGATAATTATTTGTAAAAAAAGTAAGAAATATGATTTTAAACAATAAAATTATACCGTCATTGTTGTATAGATTTCAAACCTTCGGCAATTTCAGATGTGTTATTAATGAATCAGAAGAATTGCCTGAAGTCGACGCGCATGGCCTATTAAAATTGTTTGCAATTATTTCTTCAACCAATGTATTTTTTATTACCCTCAAAATTTGAATTAATAATTAAAGCAAAACATTGAAATAAGAAGAAATACATGTTAGATATATATGGTAATACATCGAGAGATTTTAGAATTATTTGTAATAAGATGTAATGTTCAAATTTTTTTTTTAATCTTTGAACTGTTTTTTTTTTCTTACATGCAAACATACAAAACATAGAAATAAGATTCTAAAAAATAAACAATAGTACAATTATCTATATTTAAAGCATAAATAAATATCATTCAATCAATAAAATACACTTAACATTAAAACAAAAGTAATTAATATAATATTGAACTATTTACAATTAGAAATCTTAATACAGATAGAACAAATATTGATCAATTCTAATTAACAATCATAATTCCATATATTTGCAAGATGCATTGTAAAAATAAATGCATTAAATATTATAAAATATAAATAACAACATCTATTTGTATAAACAAATATAAAAAGTAGGGATAGGGGCAAATAAAAGAGCAGTGAAAATAGAGTCAAACAACGAATAGGAAGACAAATACAAATGACAAAACCAAAATGCCTGTTATAAAGAAATATATTATACAAGATCACATAATCATTTCAATAATATATCATTTCATTTCAATAATCATTTGAAGATGGTAGCTAAAAGAACAATGAAAATAGGAAAAATTGACATTAATCAACTTGAAAAACAGTAAATGAACGACAGAAGCATTGAATCTATAAGTTAAAAAAAATAAAAAACATTATATCTATATCAATAATTATAGTTTATTGCATATGGCGTATATTTATTACTTCCAAAATAAATATATAAACACTTTGAATAAATTGTAATATATTACAAATTTTATAAGTTTTCAAATGTTAATAATCTTGGATTAGGTAATAAAGTAGGAATTAAAGAAAAAAAATGCAGAAAAGAAATAGAGTATATTTTTTTGAAGACTCTTTTTTGTTATTATAATTTTATGGGTAATTGATATATTAATTTAGATTGAAAATTATTTTTAATGCCTATGTATTTTTCACATCTAAAGTCTAAAAAAGCACTATGGTATGCAATATCACTT
Source organism: Juglans mandshurica (assembly GCA_022457165.1). Lineage (NCBI taxonomy): Eukaryota > Viridiplantae > Streptophyta > Magnoliopsida > Fagales > Juglandaceae > Juglans > Juglans mandshurica. Next base: position 25,674,891 of record CM039620.1, on the reverse strand, counting down.
AGCAATGTTTTTATTTTTTATTTTTATTTGAAACCTAGGGAAAAAAAAAAGTCAACCTAGGCCCAAAAACAGCCATGAAGCCCAGCCCACTCATCAGCCCAAAATACACAACGGCATCGTTCTGAGCACCAACTCGTTGAACCCACCCCATCCCAGTTGACAGACGGTGTCGTTTTCATTAAGAGAAAACCTAATTCTACACTGACCACTATAAAGTCATCCTTACCCACATATGCCTCCATTTCATCCATTCTAGATTGTTCGTGCCGTCTCTCTCGCTCTCTTTGTTTCTTTTTCTCACATTTCTTCTTCTTCTTGTCTCTTCGCTTTTCGTCTCATCTCTCTCTCACAACTCGTCTCTCTTCTTCCTGCCGCTCACTGCCTCTTCTCTCAACAGAGAAACAAAAATCACCACATCCATCTTTATGTGTTTCATGATATTTTACAAGTTTGTTTTTCAAAATCCTACAAATCTGAAGCTCTTTAAGAATTGTTTTTTGGTCTTTCGCTTGATGTGTGTTGCTTTGTACTTATTGCTCTATGTTTTTCCTTTCTCTATGGTCATTTGTTTATTTCGTATAAATAATGTTTTGTGAACACAAATATGAGATTCTTTTTCTCAGATTTCGATTTTTTTCTTTTTTTTTTTTTTTGCTTTTTATTTTTCTGCCATGGGTTCCTGTGGCGAATATTTTGAGCGTGGGCATTTTTTTTACGGATGCTTATACAGATCTCTAAATCTGTAAAAATCAACAGCTCTATTTATATTTTTTTCTGAATTTTTAGAAAGAAATTTTTAAATCTAATGAATTCGAAAGCTTATCTTTCAGATATGAGTTTTTTTGTTTTCCACCTAATGCGTGTTGATTATCCATGTGTACTCGTTTGTAAATATTTTTTTACAATACAAACGAATATCAGATTTATTGTTGATTCATACAGATCTGAGAATGTATTTCTCAGATCTTGATTTATTGTTTTTTTTCCACCTATTTATGTGCATTGGGTTGTTGTCATGATTTTTTTGGTTGATTTTTTTTTTCAAGTGGCTACAGATCTTGAGTTTAACAAATCTATGTACATGTACAGATGTATTACATCTTTTGATTTTTTTAAATTTTATTTATTTGTCGAATGTCACTGCAATATTGTTTCATATCTGACCATCTTGTTGTATTTTTTTTTTAGATACTCTATGGCTAACAGTTATCATCTTCTGAGGTTTGTTCCTGATCTGTTTACTCTTTATGTCTGTGCTAGTATCTAAACTATTATTGTCAATACATACATATCTGACGTTATATTTATGACATTTTTGTTCCTTTCTTATTTTTTTCATTTTATTTTATGCGTTGGGCTGTTGTGATGATTATTTGGTTGCAAGTTTTTATTTTTTGGATGTCTATAAATCTTTATGTCTGTGTTTCTTATCTTCTGATTTATTTTTTATATATATGCTTTCATGTTATTTTAGCATACTTTACTATATTTGATATTTGTTTAGATGTGATCTGAACATGTGTAATTTGTGGGTTTTTGAGAATTTTGTTTTTCGGCTTATATTGGTAGTTGTTTTTTCTGAGTGTCATTCTTTTGAATTTAATCATTATGTGTAGATGTAAAGATGTACTATATGTTTTGAAGTTTTTATTTCTTATCTTATGATTTATTTTTTATATTTGCTTTTGTGTTGGTTTCACATGCTTTAATATGCTTGATATTTGTTTAGACGTGATCTGAACATGTGTTGTTTGTGGGTTGTTGAGTTTTTTTTTTTTTTTTTTTTTCTGACCTATATCGATAGTTTTTTTTTAGTAGTAGTTTTCTTTTGAGTTTAATGAATATCTGTAGATGTGTAGATGTAGTACATGTTGTGAAGTTTTTACTTTTATTTATTTCTCTCATTTCATTGCTTGCTTGTTTTTTTTCCCAGATGCTATATACGTTAATAACAAAAAAGGGAAGGTAAAGGAGTCAAAAACAAGAACACAATAAGAAATGAAGATTCAGTCCTCTTCTCATGTGTTAACTAAATTTAGTTTTCTAAATTCAAAGAGTCATGTAACTTTTTTATTTCTTAACAATTGCATATTATGTAAATAACTGAAGAAAATAGTCAGGAAATGAACATATAAAAACTGACTTGTGAAACTGGAGAGGTGGGAGACAAATTTAAAACTCAGAGTCGAAAGAAACAGATCTGAGAAAGTTAAAAAATGAGAGATAGGAAACAATACAAAATAAAGAAGATGAAATCTACTCTTATACGAAGTGGTTGGCGGTTTAAGCGGTAGAAAAAGACAAAATAAAATCAGATTCTGATAATTGTAAAAATGAAGATAATTCTTATACCAAGAAATAAGCGGTTGAAGCGGCGAAGGAATGTAAAAAAAAAATTGAGAATGTGATAAGAGGAAAACAATGGAGGCGGTGGGAAACGAAGAGAAAAATCTAGAATCTGATTAGATGAAAAAAAAATAAACCTAGAAGGCAGTGAAAATCGGGAGAAGAAAAATGTAGAATCTGATTTAAAATGAAAACGCATGAATTCGAGAAGTACAAAAAAAGGATAAAATAGTAAATTTATTAAGAGTAGCAAGAGGGACATAAATTACAAACAAACACCAGTTGAAGGACAGAAATGGAAAAAAAATATGAAAAAAAATCCTCCAAGAAATATAGAAATTCAATTGAAAAGAAATATTAAGTAGGGATAAAAATGGAAGGACAAAATTGGAAAAAAAATATCTAAGCAGCGACTGCTTCGGCTGGGAGGAAAAAAACGAGATGAAAAAATTATTGAGAGAAAATAATAGAACTTACGAGAAGATTGTAAGAAGTGGAAAATGAAAGAAAAACAAATATCAAAGCAAGGGTAAAAATAGGTGACTGCAGAGGCCAAGGATGAAAGGGGAAGATAAATAGAAAATTAAGGGTAAAAATGGAAAAGAAAAGGAATACAGAACGACAAACATACGAAAATTGAACCGAAATGTAGGGGTAAAATCGACAAGAAAAATGGAATAAGGCAGCAAGCTAAGGGTGCAAATGAAATACTAATAAAAAAATGAGGACAATCTTGATAAAAAAATATTGCCAGGACAAAAAGTAATGGCACAAAAGACAAAATCATAACTTCAATAACTGAAAAAAAAATTTTGCCAGAAGCGAGTAAAAAGTTAGAACGTATTGGAAGTCGGAGAGCGGGAAAATGAATAAAAATGGAGGACAAAAATGGAAAATAAAATTTGAAAACAACAAGAAGATAATACCGGAATTTATTCAAAACATTAGGGGCAAAAATAAAAAAAATAGTGTACGACAGCTGCCTACTTATTGACATTTATTATATATAAGATATATGTACATATATAGCTATATATGTACATATTTCTTGGAAAAATATTCTAAGAAGTTTTTTATTAGTTGCGGGCGTACTGAACATATTGTTTTTGGCTCAGAGAAAAAGAAACAAAAAAATTACACCCTTTTTTGTGGGTGTTAGTTCTAGCTAGCGGTGACGATACCAACGGCTGAGAAATTGGAAATTGGGACTCCCAAGAAGGATAAGCCTATCTGAAAACAACTTGGCAATTCTATCCTCAAAGTATTATTCTTTCCCTTTGGTCCAATGATCTTGTGCTCATCATCTTCTACAGATCAAAACAGAAAATCCACATAAATTCATGAAAGGAAGTCGACGTACGTGCATGACAGGCGCAGTCATGGGCATCCACCGATAACTCGATAAGGTTGCACCAAGTTTTATGCTACGTACTCCATGTAATAATTAATGTATTCTCATCTTGTGTAATCTCTCTCTCTCTCTCTCTATAAGACTTTTCGTGCGCCCGACATGCATGTATCGATCGATACATGTTTTGCGGCAAACTTATTAACCTTTTTAAGACGAAAAATATGATCTAAAACAAGCATTTATGTCGTAGTAATCATTAACATATATAGGTAAGAGATGCATGAAACATGAAACCAATTAAGCATAACAAGTTGAAGCTCTACTCGTAAATTGTTTGATATTAAATTATTTGCCTATTTAAACTTTTAAAGATTAAATGAAAAATTAGGAAATAATAATTAATAATAGATCTTAATTATAAACCGCACATATATTGTCAATTTGTCATCGTGCTAACATTAATATCAAGAGAATTATCAAATACATCCAACACGTACGTACAATAATGGTGTGGACAAATTAAAAGTCATACAAAGAGGCATTCAACTTTCAAGTAGGGCGGGCATGCAGTATGCAGGATTCGTGTTTTTGATGAAGTAGGTATAAAAAATAAATAAAAGGATTGGGATGATATACGTCATGGACATGGGAGCGCTGCTCGCAATTATTCGCACCGTCCCAACATGCAGCTAGCATGTGATTAGATGCTCTTGATTTGGACTCTAGCTCATCATGGTTTAATTCTACAAAAAGGACGACGCTAGATATTAGTGTTCGAATAATGATCAGGTTTTTCACTCACGCGCAATAGCGGTCCAGAATCGTTGGCGGTGATAAACTGGTAGCGGAAGGGTTAGGTGTTCAGCATTTCGAGGAACAAGAACGTCCTTTCACATGATCTTCCTCACATTCTTTTGGAGATTGGTATCCCCAGTTATCTAGGAATAATATTGAAAATCTACTTGTATTATATATGTATATATCGAACATCAATCATACTTCCTCTTTATACGGGACGATCGATGCCAATTACTCTTTATCTTCTACGTCCAAGCTTTTTAACTCATACGATTTCTAATTTATTTTAATTTAATTAGATGGCCTAATACACGTCAAGAGTCTGGTCTAATCACATGATTTGGTTCTCCAAATAAAAAATTTAGATTCAAAATCCCCCACTCCCATTATATAAAAAAACAAATAGTCTAATAAACAAAAAGATAAATATGATATCAAATATTAAATGTTTCATGTGCGATCGATATATCATGCATTATCTATTGCTACTAACTTTTATGCAAATAACAAATTATTATATCAAGAGCAATGCTAGATACAGTCTTTATTTAGGGACTGCAATGCAAGTTTAGGCAATTTTATCTTTAATTTTTTTTTAAATTACAAAACTATCCCTCCTGAAATAATGTTTTTTCTCATTTAATAAGGGGTCTGCACATACAATCTCCAAGTGAAGACTGCAAATAGAATTTCTCTTATATTAATACCGGTAGGCTCGCATAAATATTTGTCCATAGTTCCACTGGTTGCATGCAGCAGTCATCTAAAATGATATTTACAATCATAAATTGTGTCAATGCTGCATATTCGTTTTGAAAAAATTAAATAAATATAAGATTAGGTGAAAAAATTAATTTTTTAATAATCAATTTTATTCTTTTTTAAAATAAATGTGCAGCGCTTGCACAATCTATAACTATATCTAGTATTACTTATTTATTTATGACTAAACTAATTATACGGAATAAATTAAATTATAAAAAAGTGTAGTAATAAGAAGTAAAAAATAAAGAAAAAAGAACTTGAATTCCTAAGAAAATTTTCATCTGATCTTATCATTACAATTTTTTTAAATTTTTACGTAAAATATAATAAACAATTTAACTTTTTCAAATCTCAATTCAATTTTTTTAAATCTCAAAATAATAATAATATTTAAAATTAAAAAATTTCTCTCTCTCTCCAAACCTAAGACCACCATAGTGGAGTAGATGGACAAGAGGACTTTCTCCACTCCAGACTCGAAAGAAGAGATAAATACAGAAGCCATGGATGTTGGATGCAGTTTGGGCAACAATGTCGGGGTTCGTGCACAGTTTATGGGTAGAACAAAGTCCACGTAGTAGCCTATAATGTCTTTATAAGGGTTTGACTCCCCAAAAAAACGAAAACACTGACCCAAAAAGTAATGCGTTTGATTTTGCTATTTTGTGTATCACAAAGGGTTCTCAATTCTAGATGATCCAATATTGATAATGTACGTTGATTATCTCTATCAAAGAACTATATTTTTCGACTGTAAGTCATGTATATTCTAGCCTATAGCAATTAGAGGGGTTTGATGGTTCCAGTATATATATATAGTTAAGGCATAGGCGATCCCGACATATTATTGCTAGATGCCGCCCAGTCGGTAGCGAAACCAGCAATTTTTTAAAAATAATGTGTGACACATTGAAATTTAAAAATAATAAAAACATAACTACATGTAAAATTAGATCTCCATAATTTACAATATACACGTAAAAAAAAAATTTTGAAATACAACGTCTTAATATATGTTTCATATTTTTTATGTTAAAGTTTCATGAACTAATATTTATCTATTATTATTTTTGTAATGAAATATTTAGAGTATATTTGTTTCATAAAAACTATCAAGTGATTTTTTAGAATGTCATCTTTAATTCTAGTATCTAAACTAGTTAATTTATTAAGTTTCATGAAAACTCTAGACATTTTTGTGTCACATTAAGCATATAATAATCTATAATAGTGACCTTAAATAAGTTTTTTTTTTACCCAATGAAGTTTAGAGGATAAAACCTCTCAACTATTTTCCATATAGATCACCAATCTTAAATGATTTTTCTTATATTTTTACTTTGGACTCCATATTAAGAAGCCTAATATTGTATAACAAAAAAGTTTGGGATTCATATTAATAAGTTCGGAATTTTATAAAATTTTACAAAGCCTATGAGGATTATAAAATTTTTTTTTTTGGGCAGGAGAGGCATTTTCTATATTTATAAAATTATTATTAAAAATTAGGGTATATTTTGATTTTTCAAAAACATTAGGGGGGGCCATGGCCCCCCTTAGATACACGTAGGTCCACCACTATGCCCAATAATGACCGCTGGGCGTGCTCCTAGACAAAATTCATTTTTTAAAATTTTTTAATTTTTTTCTTATTCATATTTTTTTAATATTTTTAAAAAATATAAAAAAAATATCAATACACTAATAGTCATTTCCTTAATCAGTAAGTAAGAAAAAAAAATTAAAAAAAATGAAACACATGAGCGGTCAAAATGAGGGAATAAAATGAAATAAAATAATGGAAACAATCATGCAAGTTACAACTAAAGTCCTTTCTAGATCTACATTGAGTACACTGTGTGACAGAATCTTCAGCATTAAAATCTTCCTATATATGATGATGCAGTATTGTTCCCTTGATGTTGCATTCCCGAGATCATCGGGAATCAATAATTGTGTTGAATGTGCTGAATTTAATATTTATGGCTCTATCTCTCCCCCTAGAAGTTGGTCGGGAATCAAAGCTTGCCAAGTTTGGTTTGCACAAGTTCGAATACAAACTTGTGTGCCTTTTATATTTTATTTGCAAGCACTTGTGTCATGCGCCTTGGCTAGTTGGGCAGAAGGAAAAATCTAGTTGTAAGCGATTCTGCGCACTAATACGCACATACATTCAATATGATTGGTCAGAAAGTAAACATTCAAACTTGCTTGTATATAGCAAAACTCCAGGCAGAATGCTTAGAAACCCCTTCTAGAGGTGATTCGAACCCTTGCCCTTTGGGTTAACCAAGGGCATAATTTCCACTAAGCCAATGAATGGCTTATGTTATGTATATGCACTCAATTTATTAAAACCATAAACATAAGGTTATAAACATTCCTTAATCTCTCTTTCAAAAATAATTCATAACTTCCAAAATAAATCCCAAATTATTATTAATATTAAATATAACATATAATTATTTTGAAAATATTTCCAACAGATGTTAATCAACTGGTTGTATGAGTTAACAAACCAAGTTTCTAAGCTCCCGCGTTCCACTCTTTTTCAAACATAATGGTAATCTAACTCAGTGTGCTTTGTTCAAGCATAAAACACTAGGTCAATGGTTATGTGCAAGGCATTCAGGTTATCATAATGTAACACTGGTGTGCTTGTGAGAGGGATGTTGAGGTCATGCAGCAAAAAGGAAAACCATGTAATTTTGGCTGCAGTAGCTGCCATGAATCGATATTCAGGTTCTACACTGGATCGAGCTACAATAGGTTGTTTCTTGACATAACAAGAGATGCAATTATTGCCAAAAAAGAAAAGTGCAGAAACCACCTGTTGAGTGGCGGCTAGTGAGGTAACTGGCCCAATTAACATCTGAAAATGTATACAGACTAGGTGTGCTTGCTGGCAGACCAAGGCTTGCCGCGCTATGAACATAGCAAAGGATGCGCTTAACCAGTTGATAATGCACCATTTTTTGAGATTGCATAAACTGGCACACATAGTTCACATTTCAAGGAAGATCAGGTCGTTTGAATGTGAGATAGTGCAAACATCCCAAAAGGTTGTGATAGTGTATTGGATACGAAAAAAATGCGTTGTTAGTTGCAAGTTGTCTCCCTTTTTTACCATAGAGGTTTAGAATGAAATAGGCTTGCAACCACTCATGGCAACATGGTTTAGTAGGTCCAGAGCATACCTAGTTGTAGTAAGGCATATTTGACTGCATGTTTGAGTTGACACACATGAGGCTGAGTTTGATTGACATAACCTGGAAGTTGTTGCATATAAAACAGAGTGGATAGAAAACCATTAAGAAAAGCATTTTTAACATCAAGTTGGAGCAATTCCCATCCTTTTACAATAGCAATTGTAAGGATTAACCAATTGCTTGCCGGTTGGATTACTAGGGAGTAGGTTTCAGAATAATCAGTACCAGTGATTTGAGTGAAGCCCTTAGCTACCACTCTGGCCTTGAGGCTTTCAACAGAGCTATCAGGTTGTAGTTTGGGCGTATAAATCAACTTGCATCCCACCACATTCATAGTGGGTGAGTCATTTGGAATCGATGTCCAGATATGGTTGGCAATAAAAGAAGTGATTTCTTCATTCATCGCAGCAAACCAACCAAGACGATTTAAGGTTTCCTTGGTGGATTTTAGCCTAGCAAGAATATCAAAGAGAACGGTTGAGGAGCAGTGCTTGGAGAGGAGACTTGGTTAGTCACTATAGTAGGCACAGGGTTATTGTCTCACGTAGTTGTCGAGGGGCAAGAGCTGAGATAGGAGTGCTATGCAGATGCATTGTTGGAGCAAAATCAGGGATCCAATCAAAAAAGGTGGTAAGCTCCCCCTCCAGAGAAATGTTGTTGAGAATATTATTTTGATGCAAATGATCAATCATTTGATAGTTTGGATCCCTAGTCCCTGATGTCAACATCCCTTATTAACTTTTTGAAATCGAGAAGAGAAAAAGGCTTGCCACCACATTGAGAGCTAGCAAGGAAATGGTCAAGAGTGTAAAGGTCCTTCTTGTACCTGTTGTTACCTCCCAATTCAATTTCCTATCTTTTATCACAAAATCATGGCCATCAAACTCAAAAATAAGTTGAAAATCAGAGGTTAAACAGCTAACAAAAAATCAAAATCTGCAAACTTATGAAGCTAGCGGCTTTCTAATACATCACATTATAGATGCTAGCACGTGAGTAAAGTTGTGATCATATACAAAGCATGTGAGGAAAATTTCATTCAAATCCTCATCTTCTGTTTTACAACAAAATTCTTAGCCTAAACATGATCTGTCTTTGTCGTTTAATTTTGTTCTTAACTCTAGTATTTCAAGAGAACTGACTAAACATCAGCTAAGAAAATGGACTTCCGGTTTGATGTGTAATACGTTAGTAAAGTAATAAAATTAATTATCCGAAAGAGTTGGACAAAGAACACAAGCCCCAAATTCCAATGCACCTAAGCCTTATTAAAAAAGAAATTCTCCTATTGCAACACCACACAAATCAAAATCTTACATGTACGTGAATTGGACAAGGTATATATATATATATATATATATATATATATATATATATATATATTTCTATTTCTAATCAAGCGTACTTTTTATATTGAAATTCATATACAACGTTCTTTGGGTAGATCATTTCCGCTGTCAATATACAAAATACATCTAGGTAATATATCTAGGGGTATATATCCAATAACTTGATTGGTTGCGGCCCATTACACAAAAGAGTGCGCACATCAATTTTGTACTCGATGGATTTTTTTTAACCCTCCAATCATCTCACTTATGTAGATTTTAACGAGTATCATCAATGATTACGATTATTTGCCATATTGATGAGGAGTCCACATCTTCTATTGTTGAGATGACTTATTGTGCATCTCCTTCCAGAGTGAGGGAATTTAGTTGAAGAGAAGAAGCTAGTTGTGATGTCAATAGTTCAGCAAATGCTTTAGCAATGAATTGTATTGTGGAAAGGATTTTTGAGGTCCATATGTTGGCTATCAAGCCTTCCAGATTACAGTAGACCGTTGAGGTTATGGAATATGAGTCTCCAACGCTGCATCAACAGAAATGCTCCATCGATTTAGGGGTGGTGGAGACCAGACTGGGATGAGTGAAACTTGTAGCTTTTGTCTCCAAGCTTGTGTATAGGCCTAATAAGAGTTTTCCAATTGGGCACTAGTAATCTGCACAGATGGTTTAATATGATCATGGAGTATTTCATTTCTATGTTTCCAAGTAAGATTAAGTGTTAATACTGCAAAAATCTGGAAATTGTGTATCTCTGGACCTTTTAATCTTAAGATTGATACAAAATCAATTATCATTAATATCTAATTTGAGATGGAGTTAATCGATAGTGAATCCAAGTTCAAAGGCCAACTGCTTTGATTCCCATAAAATCCTTGAAAAAGTACACTGGTTGAAGAGGTGAAGCAATGATTCTTCTTCACAATTACAAAAAGGACAAAGCACTTCTTCATCTTGGGGATTTGGGAGAATATGGCTTAACCTCACTCTGGTCGAGAGGATATTCCAAATGATTTTCCAAACTAGTAATTTGTGACGGTCGTGAATTTTTAACTTCGACATTTTTTTCAGTACTTGGCATGGAAAGTTTTGCAGAGGGGTTGAAAAACCTCTTGCTTCTAAATGATATGTTGATTTAAAAGAGAATCTCCCAAAGTGATTTGGAATCCAGATCAAAAGATCTTGCCTATGATTGTTATGAGAGAGAGGGATTTTATAATTTTCTGAAATACTATCCAGATCAAAAAGAGATTCCAGTTTATGAATATCCCATGTTCGCGGAAATTGCATAATTAAATTTGTAACTTTTTGACAAGGGAATGCCTCATTCATTTGCTGGACTGCCCTTGGTTTAAAATTATTCAGAGTAGGAATCCAAGGCTCAGACCAAGTATTGACAGATAATCCATTAAAGATTTGGTAGCATGTACCTTTTGAAAGTAGATCTCTTGTCTTTAGAATCCCTTTCCATAGCTAGGAATCCTATAGTTTTGGTTGGACTGTCCACAAGCTTGAAGAGTTGAGATATTTTGAGGAGAGTAATAAGTGCCAGATGCTACTGCTTGCTTGACTCAGTTCCCAGCCAGTCTTTACTAATAATGTTTTGTTCATACTTTTCATCATTCTCAAACCAATTTCACCTGAACTTTTTGGTTGGCAGATTTCCAAGATTTCAAAGTCAAATCTTGCTTTCAGTCTATGAAGAAGCCCCACCATAAATTTTTGGAACTAGTATCGAGAGACTTACAAACTGATTTCGGTAGGAGAAAGGAGGACATTTAATAAGAAGGTATGGTGCTTGCCACAGTTCTTATTAATATCCCACAACCCGCTTGCGAGAGTAATTTTTATTTCCAGCCCTCTAGTTTCTTTTGAATTTTTCCTACAATTCTTGAAATGATTCTTTTTTCCTTCTACCAAAGGATGTTGGGATTCCTAGGTACTTCATTCTGGAGGATGATGATTTGTATGGAATAATCCGTGAGAGTTCCACTTTTGCAGCCAAATTGGTGTTTCGGGTGATGAAGATAGAGGACTTGTTTTGGTTGATCTTTTGACCTGACTGATCCTGGTAATTTCTTAGACATTCCTATATTTGCTGAGCATTCGTTTCATTAGCTTTCTCAACAATGATTAGATCATCTGCAAATAACAAATGTTAGATTGGGGAGCCGTTTCTATTTAGACGAATCCCTTCAAAGGTACCTCTCAATTCTACTTTGGCTATTAACCTGGATAGAGCTTCCTTACATAATTTGAAGAGAAAAGGTAACAAGGAGTCTCCTTGTCTGAGTCCCCTCTGTGCATTGAAGAAGTCTCAAGATGTTCAATTTATGAATATTGAGAATGAAGCAGTGGTCACACATTCCTTTACCATGTTGATCCAAATCTTATTGTAAGCTAGAATCTTCATCATTAAAAATAGAAAATCTCATTCAATATAATCGAAAGCTTTTTCCACATCGATTTTGATTATCATGACTCCTTTTTTTCCCCTTTTTCAGGTGGTGGAAAATTTCTTGGGCAATCATTGTGTTTTATTTGAGAATGTGATCTAGCATAAAAGTTGTTTGAAATGGGAAGATGATACTGTGAAGAGTGAATTTCAAACGAGTTGACATGATTTTTGATATGATTTTGCATGCAACATTTGTAAGACTTATTAGGTGGTAATGATGAAGAACACTTGGATTGGTAACTTTAGGGGTCAAAGCAATATTTGTGTGGTTTATCTATTTCAAGAGTTTTTTAATAAAGTGTTAAAAACTACATGATTAAGCTGTTAAAGTGAATGATTTGTTTAACCAAAATATAAATGAAGCATTTAATTATGTAGTAATTTTTAGTTCTTGACTCAATATTAAATTTTGATATTTTGCACTTGAAAGGAGCTGTATTGCAGTTAGTTCACACCAAAATTAATACTTCAAAATTTTACTCCTCATATTTTATTTATGTTGCAGGGCATTATGGGAAATATGTTGAAACATGTGGGTATTCTTGGAATTACCCAACTGACACGGCAACTCCAAAGAAAGCTCTGGAAACTCACGCAGAACACTAGTGGCTTGAGGGGCAGACATGCGGATAGTGGCTTCCAGGAGACGCAACACGCAGGATGAACCTGGGCTGGAACGAGCGGCTCAAGGTGCGCTACAGAGGCTGGATCGTGGCCTCACTGCAGGTAGACCCACTCACGCGAGCAGGAGTTGGAGACGAGCGCGCTGCAGAGGTGAAATGGTGCAGGGCACTCACGCGATGAAACGACCAGCAGAAGGCGCGCATTGAGGGATCGGGCCTCACAGCTGGGCTAGAGATGAAACGTAGGGGCTGGAGGCGCAAAACGGCATGAAGGCGCGGACTGCTGAGACGTCAAAACGTAGAATGGGGCTTAAGCTCAAAACGCAAAAGGGTCTGGGCGAAATGCAGCTGAAACAGGCTCAACGCACAGTATAAAAAGAAATTTTTTTTGCCGTGCGCCGTTCTTCTTTTTCTTTCTTCTGTATTTTTTTGGTTGTTTTATTTTTGGCTCTAAAGAGAATTTCGGCTGAGGGGATATTTTTCCTTTCGGATTTATTTCGTTCGGCGGGTTCTTCTTCTTCGTTTTTCTGGTTTTCAGCAAATTTTGGATTACAATATTTTTTCTATTCAGCAATTTTCGTTTAGAGCAATTATTAAAGATGTTTGAATTTAATCTTCTTGGACATTTTGTTAATTTAGAGATGATAGGCTAGATTTTTAACTTGGGATTCAATGAGTAACACATAACTAATTTGGGTTGGATTTTATTTGATATTTAGTGCTTTTGATGATTAACTTGATGGATTATATTTCAATGTGCATCTAGAAAAGATTAGAGTTCTTTATTCTTGGTTTAGATCATTTGTAGACGTAAAGGCACAATTGATACTTAAACAAGTAACATGACTTTGATGGTTTTCTTCCACTTTTCTATGGCTGTCATATATTTTGTCAAGTAGTTTTATTAGAATAAAAATTGTGGTTCATTGCTATATTATCCGACCATGATTTCTAGGAATGAGAGAATGGTTGAGAGAAAATGAAAAGAGAAGTAAATCCATCACCAAATTAGTGGGGGAAAATTGCATCCCAAGTGTTTGTTTAATTGCTTCTTACAAGTTTAAGTCAAATTCCGCACATTTTCTTTAAATCTCTCGATTCTTAGCAATTTTAGAAAAATAGATTCACTTTTATTTTCAGCTTTACTCGTGCGGGAACTTCCCAACAATTTCACTCTTAATTCATTCCACACTCCCTTAGTAAATAGCTCCATTTTGGTGTTGATATAGTTAGTGGTTAACTTCTAAAATTTATTTCTCTTTTCTTATTATTTTTGTTCATTGCTAGATCATTTAGTGTACTGATTTCTTATCATTTCAAAATTTATTGTCACTACAAATGGTAATATGTTGTCTTGCGAATATGAATTGTTTGTTAAATTCTCATTGTCCCTGTGAATTCGATCTTGGGATTTACCCTTGTATTACTTTGACAGCTTCTACGCTTGGAAGTCGAAATTAAAAGCTGACCATTTTCCATGGAGGAAAAAAATTTGAACTGTGGTTATGACTTTTTTTTAAAATTTTTTTTTTTATGATATTCCAACAATGCTTGAAAAAAAGAGTAGACATTCCATCCGGTCTCGGGATTTTATAGGCTGGAATTGGTTTAGTGCTGCTACAATCTCACATTCGTTTGGGATAGCACAAAGATGGTCGTTATCTTTATCAGTGATTTGTCTCTCAAACAGATTTTCAAGATTATCAGGGATAGATGGACTTGTGGTAGTGTATATGGACCGAAAATGATTTATGAAAGATGATTCAATAATAGATTGGTCCATAGTCCAATTACCTTGTCCCAATTTGAGGGAGTCTATAGCATTCCTGAGCCTTCGGATTGTTGTTAAGAGATGATAGACTTTTGTGTTGAGATCTGTTGTTGTTAGCTAGGAGATTGTTGATTTTTGCCGCCAAAGTGCTTCCTCATATCTAAATTGTTCCTGGAGATTGTTTTGTAGGATTTTTTCTCGTCCTTGATTATGATGTGATGGGTTAAGATATTGGACTACCAACGGCTCTTTTTCTATTATTTGGATATTGGTTTGAATTTTTTCAAAGTGGGTTTTATATTTGAGAGCTTCTTTGGTTGCTTTGATCTTCCTACAGAAAATATAGGCTGGGGATCCAAGTAGTGTTTACTCCATACTTCTTGGATTATGATATTGCTAAGTGGTTCATGTATCCAAAATTCTTCCAACTTGAAATAGTGTGGTCTTTGTTGTTGAGCAACTGTGTCTAGAAGCAGCGAATGATAATCAGATGCTGAGGAAGCCAGATGGTGTAGCTTGGCATCCAGAAATAATATCCTCCACTATTGGTTTGCTATCCCTCTGTCTAGCCTTTCTCCAATAAGTGCACTTCCTTATATGTTATTGGACTATGTAAAAGAGGGACCTAAGAATCCAATATCAATTAGTCCATTATTTTCCATAAAGGTTCTTAACCCTCCTACAGATGAGGATGGTACTGGACGGCCCCCTTCTTTCGATTGCTTTATGAGGGCCTTGAAGTCGTCTATGCAAATCCATGGACCCGAAAAGGCTTGATATATGGAATTCAAGTGTTTCCAGAAGTTTTTTTTTATGCCATTGAGTGGCTACATAAACAAAGGTAATTAGCCAAGGTTGGTGTGGAGGATCGAGTAAACCAAAAAAGACTTAAGAGTTGATATTAATACTTATACGTTCAACTTCTACACCCAGACGCCATAAAAGCAGAATATCTCATTTGTACTTAGAGGCTAGAAAATGAACAAAATGGTGGAAAACCTAACTATTCACAATAGATAAAATGCGTTCATCAAACACCATGGTTTTTGACAAAAGGATTTAAGTATGGACTATATTTCCTAATATTAGCCCTTAAATCATGAATTGCCTTGGGTCAGGCAATGCCCCTGCAATTTCATACAAGTGTTTTCATATTGTTAGTGGAGGCTGAAGGGAGCTCGCCTCTTCAGATTTTTTGAACTGTGCAGTGGTGGCTGTGGGAGATCATACCTTGTGGCATGGGGTCGATTGGTTTTGCACTCATGTTTTATTGACCTTGCCCAAGGAGCTTGACTGAATTTCAAGGAGCATGGCTGCTAGTGTGGATTCTTCAGTAGGATGCATGGTTGAATTGGCAGCTTGCATAGATTTATCTTCAGGCGCTATTTTCACCACAGTTAACAGTTGGGCAAAATGTTGGAGAGATTGTTTCTTGGGTGGTTTGTTATCCTCCGGTGACAATGAGAAACTTTGCCTCTTTGTGGATCGGTTGAGTGTTTGCGGAGTTTTTGGTTAAGACACGGGAAAATTTATTGGGTTTATGAGAATCGGCTTGATGGGCTTTGGTCTGTGGATGGATTCTTCCTCTTCACTTTTCTGTAGGCCGGGTGTGATTATGCCTTCCAGGAGCTTGTTTGGTTCCGAGTGAGTGTTGTTGAGTGGGCTTTGGATAGTAGCTCTATGGGCCCTTTGAGAGAAACCTTGGAGTATGTAGTTGGAGAAGATGGAATTGGGCTCTTCATTGTGGGCTTGGGTCTGGGCTGGCTGTGGTTGGTTGCACAGATATGGTCTGCAGTGTTTTCCATTTGAGAGCGCCAAAGAGGTTTATTGCTTCCTGTGATGTGTTGTGGCTCACTAATTTGAGGAGGGAGAGCAACTAATGCAGAGGAATAAATGGATGGGAAGTTTTGGAGTTGATTTGTGATTGATGGTTGGGGGTTGATAGAGATAAAATTAAATTCATTCTCAGCTGAGGTTGTTGTGGTCTTTACTTCTGTTGAGTAAATTTTTAAACCATCATATCATTGCCACGTAATGCTTGGTATTCAAAAGGCAGTTCCATCGGCTGAGTTTTCGATGGGAAGTTAGCTGGAACAATGACTTGGGGATTTTTCTGGTAATTGTTTGTTTGGAAGCTTCCCGTGGCCGTGCACATGGTGTTTAGAACAGGAAAATCGTTCCCCATGAATTCCGATATATTGTCTGCAATTATTTCTTTAACCTTTACACTTCTGCATGCATCATGGGTTTGTTGTGGCTTATGGAGACTTCTGCTGCTATTTGCTTTAGGAGATCCTCCCGTGTTGGTTAAAATATTCTGCATTTCCGTTTAAGTTGCTTATGGAGCATTTGGTGTTGGGTTTTGTGCACGTAGCCATGAACCAAATGGGAGATTTACAGATGGGATAATAAGGAAAGTGAAAACAATCAGGAGTGGCCTAAAAGCCTACATGCATAGCAAAAGTTGAGAGCCTTTCATATTTGATGGATACCCAGGTGTCTACTTTTGGAACTCTAGGAAGGAGTATTCCTTGTTTTAGAGGAAGTGTAATGTCTATTTCCACTTTAACTAATTTTAATAGCACCGCGTATCCAAGAACAACATTTCAGTAATCTCGAACTGTAACTATTTATTAGAAATTTTATATGAGCTAATCTTCAGAACAATTGCTAGTTCACACCACCCCCAATGTCAGCATCCCATTGATTATGAAAATGACTAATGACTCACGGAATAACATTCTGTTCACCTTGTTGATCTCTGTTTAGTGTTTATATCCAAATACAAGCCTCACACCAAGTGCAATGTCACCGTTGCTCATGTCTACTCCCAAATCTAACATTCAGCCTACAATGAGTCACTACATCCAGCCTAGGTTCTCTAAAAAAACTCTCTCTCTCTCTCTCTCTCTCTCGATATTGGTGTATTGTGGCTTGTCTCCCATTCACATAGAGAAGCAAATTTTTTTTGCATGCATTAAATCCATGACATGCTTTGCAACCAAATGGGTAAGCCTATGATTCGTAGGTGCGAGACTCTACTTGTCTAGCCAAATTAATGTTTAATTGGCATTCTTTGCAGTCTCCCTTTGGTCTAACTGCGTGTTTGTGTACTTCGAGCGTTTGAGACTGTCTTGTTATATTAAGAATTGTAGAGAAATCAAACAACAATAAAAAGCGAAATTATGACAATATGGTGACACTCCCGTGAGGGTATTTGTCCCACAAGTTGGTGATGAACAAAGGGAATTGAGTGCATTTGTTTGTGCACCAATGACCCCTATTTATAGGCCATCATGCACCGGTTGGTAAATGGCACATCCATTGGTTAACCAATGGTAACCCAAAGGTCACAACCTTAAGGAGTGACACATCCTATTGTGAAAAGGGTACAACCATTGGTAAACCAATGGTAACCCAAAGGCCACAACCTTAAACAGTGACACAACCTTTTGACTAAATCAAAAGGTTGTGTCTCTTGACACTTTACCAATCACATACAACCTTTTGATAAATCAAAAGGTTGTGTCTATTGACACTTCCTTAAACATCACCCCTCATGAGAACCATCATCATGTTAGAGAATATAATTCCAAGGGGTACACCGTTTGGTGATCACACCCCTTAGAATAACATCTCCCACTTGATCACAAAACGATGATGATCCAGTTGAGTATTTTACCTTGGTACCAATATAAGCTTTCCACTACTCAACTCTCATCTGCTACTCTTGCAGATCGGCGTCAGAGCATGACAAGCCTCTACGTGCACACGTTTTTGTCATTACCTTATCTGACCACACCATTTACCATATGTGCTCCCACTGATCACATATTAGGGGTGACTACATTTCACTAAAAAAATTTAGTGAACGGCATCAATTCTCCGTGACTGGATCAACAATCCATACCTCTGTCACAATTGACGACTTCAGCCGAATACATAACACATGTATCGACCTGTGCTGAATTTTCGTTAAGTACTTCCTCTAGAGGCTATTCCTCTAGTCACATGTTCTCTGAATTTCTCCAGAGATAAACCTTTGGTCATTGGATCTGCTACCATCTCGGTCGAGGAAACAAAATTAACCTTGACCTCACATCTTTCTACTATATCTAAAATATAGTGATAATGCACATCAATGTGTTTTCCCTTAGAACTCTGTGTTCCACTTTTTATCAAAGAAATGACAGACTGATTATCACAAAACACATTGATTGGTTCTGTGGATATACCCAAATTTAAGCTTTCAACAAAGCGTTTTATCCACACCGCATTACTCACTGCAGTACTACAAGCAATATATTCTGCTTCCATAATAGACTTAGCAACACAGCCCTGTTTCTTACTTAACCAATAAACTGTTGTTCCACCAAATAGAAATATATATCCAATTATAGATTTTCTATCATCTACATCACTTCCAAAATCAGCATCACTATAGCCGATTAATTCTAGATCACTGTTTCCAAAGCACAATTTCAAATTTTTGGTACCTTGTAAATATCTCAATATACGCTTCACTGCTTGCTAATGTTCTTTACCTGGATTGGATTGAAATCTACTTACCAATCCAACTGCATGACAAATATCTAGTCTGGTACTTGTCATTACATACATGAGGCTTCCCACAGCTTGAGCATAGGGAACTTTAAGCATTTCACTTATTTCCTCATCATCTTTTGGGCACATACTTTTATTCAAAATATGAGCTTTGCAAACAGGCGTACTTAAAGATTTACAATTTTCCATACCAAATCTTTTAAGCACTTTTTCTAGATATTTTTCTTGATCTAAATATAATAGATTTGAATTACTATCCCTAGAGATTCTTATACCAAGAACATAAGCGGCTTCACCCATGTCTTTCATTTCAAATTTAGATTTCAAGAATTCATTTGTTGCATGCATCATATCTAGACAATTACTTGCCAGTAATATATTATCAACATACAATAATAATAATGTTAATTTATTATCATTTTTCCATATGTATACACAGTGATCTAGTGGACTCATTTCATATCCCATTTCCAAAATGGCTTGGTGAAATTTCAAGTACCACTGTCTTGAAGATTGCTTAAGTCCATACAGTGACCATCTCAACCTGTAGACTTTCTCTTCATGTCCTTTAATTTGGAATCCTTCTGGTTGAATCATAAAGATATCCTCTTTTAATTCACCATTGAGAAAGGCTGTTTTTATATCTAACTGATGTAATTCCAAATTCATCCTGGCAACAATGGACATGATGATCCTTACGGATGTGAACTTCGCCACAGGCGAATATGTATCCACAAAGTCTACACCTGTTTGTTGAGTATATCCCTTGGCCACTAACCTTGCTTTGTACCTTTCCAAACTGCCATCAACTTTAAATTTTCTTCTGAGAATCCATTTACAGCCAATAACTTTTCTATCTTTTGGAAGATCTGTTAACTCCCAAACATTATTTTTGTTTATTGATTCTATTTCATCTTTCATGGCCTCAAGCCATTTATCTGAATCAATACTATTGACTGCCTCAGAAAAATTTTCAGGATCATTATCTAAATTTTCCAAACTGGTATTTAGTGCATAATGATCTTGAAATAATATTGATGGTCTTCTGGATCTTTTACTCCCACTGTATCCAACATCAATACCTGAAGATTGATTTTCATCTGACTTTCTTTTATTATTCTGGATTTGAACAATATCATTATTTTCATTGTCAGATTCTGTGGAGATCTGTTGATTCTCTAAATTATTTAATAAATCTATTTGATCAACAGGAGTAACAAGGTTCGTGTTTTCCAAGAAAACGGCATCCCTACTTTCTATCAATCCTTTTTCAGAATGATAAAATCTGTAGCCACTTCCGTTTTCTACATACCCAATAAACCTGCATTCCCAGGTTTTACTTTTTAATTTATTCCTTAGTGGCTTTGGGATAAGCACTTGTGCCTTACAACCCCACACTTTGAGCTTACTTAAGTCTGGTTTATGTCTCGTCCATAATTCGTAAGGTGTAAGAGGTTTCGCTTTAGTTTCAACTCTATTCAGTATATATGTAGCAGTCGATAATGCTTCACCCCAAAAATGTAATGGTAGATCAGCATATGCCATCATCGATCGCACCATATCCAATAGAGTTCTATTTCTCCTTTCTGCAATGCCATTTTATTGAGGTTTATATGGCATAGTATAAATATGTCTTATACCATTCACTTTGCAAAATTGTCTAAAGCTTCAAATTCTCCTCCTCTATCACTATTCAAACTTTTAATGGGTCTACCCAACGGGGTTTCTACTGTAATTTAAATTCTTTAAATTTATCAATTGCTTCAGATTTATGCTTGAGTAAGTAGATATGCCCATATCTTGAATAATCATCAGTGAAAGTAATAAAGTACTCAATTCCTCTATGAGTTTTGGTTTTAAAAGGTCCACACACATCAGAATGTATAATTTCTAGTAAATCCGTTGATTTCCAACTTTTTGAAAAAGATTTAATACTCATTTTTCCTTTGATACATGGTTCACATATATCAAAATTATCTGAGTTTATTTGTGGTATTAATCCACTTTTATACATTCTGATCATCTTATTTTTATTTATATGACCTAATCTTAAATGCCATAAATATGCACAATCTGTAGACACATTCAAATACTCAGAAATAGGTACTTTATTAATATCAACATTCAGTACATACATATTATGATCTTTCACGCCTTTCACTGACACATTTCCCTTACTTATTACAACGGTTCCAGACTTAAACTCAACTGTGTAGCCTTTCTGATCTAGTACAGGCACTGATACTAAATTCCTAAGAATACTAGGTACATATAGAACATCACTAAGTAAAATAACGGAACCATTCACTTTGAATTTACATGTACCTTGCCCCAAGACATCGCAATATGTATTGTTGCCCATATAGACTTTGTGCTCTCCAGTTTGTTTATCTTCAAGTTTGACAAACATATCTTTGTTCCTACATATATGTCTTGTCGCTGTAGAGTCAACCCACCATGAATCTGTCACTGGTTCCACTAGCATTACTTCTGAGATGGTCATCACAATTTCCTTGCTTTCTTGTGCTTTTCCTTTGTTAGGACATTGTGATTTGTAATGACCCTTCTTTCCACACTTAAAACAGTTTCCAGAAAATGATTTGTTTTGTTTTCTTTTTAACCATTTCTTTTTCTTGAACTGTTTTGGCTTCATCTTATTCTGTGTAGAACGTTTATCTTGAGCCATTAATAAATTGGATGATTCACCATCTTTATTCCTTATTTTCATCATTTCTCCTTCAAGTACTAAAAGTACTGGAAGCGATATCATTGTTACTTCATTTCCACTGTGTGTTAAACAAGTAATAATGTGATCCCAAGATGAAAGAAGACTATTTAGTATGGTTGTAACTTGCATTTTATCAGTGAGAGGATGACCGGCATCATTTAATTCTTTCGCCATCAACTCCATTTGAAGTACATGATCGCCAATATCATCATTCTCTTTCATACAATTCCGGTTATACTTATCCAACAATAACTGTATATAAGTATCCGACCTTAAACCATACTTTGTTTCAACTGCATCCATAATTTCTTTAGCAGTTTCATAATCTTCAAATAAAGGAATAATGTGATCACTCATGCAATGCAAAATTAAAGCTTTTGCCCATGCATTGTGTTCTATCCATTTATCTACATTTGAAACGCTGCTTCCACTTTCACTTTCATCATTTTCTACAATTTCTCCCCATGGCTTTGGTGTTGTTAATGTATATAAGGTCTTTTCATGGGTTAGAAGAAAAGTTATATGCCTTTTCCAGGCCCGAAAATTTCTTCCATTCAATTTTTCTATCCCCAATGGATCAATACTTTTCTTCGGTGCCATGAATAATAAACCTTAAAAATTAATCAACAAGAAGAATGTAGAAATAATAAATGTGTACTATTAAATACAATAGTTCAACTGTGAAAAATTAAAATTATTACAAACTTAATTAGTAATAATAACCCTTGGATTTAATCCAATGTGGCAGCCTAGAAATTCTCCTATTATATTTTATATAAGGAGAATAATGAAAATGACGCCCCGATCGAGGATATCCACGACCTTTCCTTGATGTTTCACCTTTTTCAAAGAATTTCTGGTGATAATTTCGACCAACAGGGGCTTTGTAATATTTTGGCTTGAAATTTGGAGCACAACGGCTTTTGAACAGACGAAATCGGGCTTGAAATGATCTCGAACGGCCCGATTGAAAAATTCTGCCCTGAACCGGTTCAGGAAACCGGGTAAACCGGTTCAGCCGGTTCAAGCCGGGTCTGGGAGGACGAGAGTCGGCAACTCGGTCAACGGCGCGGTCAACGGCGCGGTTATCGGCTCGGCTTGGTGGCTCAGAAACGGGCAAAACGACAATGTCGTTTTTGCCGGAATTAACCTCCGTTGGCTGAACGACACTGTCGTTTAGCCCTGGATGGTTTTGAACGGGATGACCGTTGGACGAAACGGCACCGTTTCGTCCTGGGTTGTCTTCAACCTCGCACAGAGGCGTTCCAGCGTCCGTGAAGCTGGTGTCTACACTCCCGTCCGACCAGTTGGTGGCCGGCGAAGACGAGTCCGACGTGCTCCCGAGGTCGACGAAGTCCGGCGGCGGTGAGAGGCTCCGGCGGCCGGCAGAAACAGTAACTTTGTGTGCAAATGGGCTATTTAAATCACTATTTCTTTGTGTAAAATAATACCAATAATTTTCTTCAAAATAGTAACAATTTACTAAATTTTGAAGATTACCAGTATACTCTAAACCCCCCACCGTGATCTGAAAGAGTCTCTCTCGAATTTTCAAGCAAACGAAGATGATTAAAATATGCAAGTGTGGTTGCCAAACCAAGCACTTGCCTATTTATCGTCTTCGTTATGCGTGATAAAATTCCTCTGACATGACCAGGCTCTGATACCACTATAGAGAAATCAAACAACAATAAAAAGCAGAATTACGACAATATGGTGACACTCTCGTGAGAGTATTTGTCCCACAAGTTGGTGATGAACAAAGGGAATTGAGTGCATTTGTTTGTGCACCAATGACCCCTATTTATAGGCCATCATGCACCGGTTGGTAAATGGCACATCCATTGGTTAACCAATGGTAACCCAAAGGTCACAACCTTAAGGAGTGACACATCCTATTGTGAAAAGGGTACAACCATTGGTAAACCAATAGTAACCCAAAGGCCACAACCTTAAGGAGTGACACAACCTTTTGACTAAATCAAAAGGTTGTGTCTCTTGACACTTTACCAATCACATACAACCTTTTGACTAAATCAAAAGGTTGTGTCTATTGACACTTCCTTAAACATCACCCCTCATGGAAACCATCACCATGTTAGAGAAGATAATTCCAAGGGGTACACCGTTTGGTGATCACACCCCTTAGAATAACAAGAATGTCTCAAATGATATGAATTTATTTGTAAATAATAGTGCATTAGGATATTTGAATGGATTTTGTAGATTTAATTGTCTAATATGTTTTTATATATGAAATAAGTTGAGATATGTTTAACTTATTATAAAAAGTTGAAAAAATAGTGGAATCTATTAGTGATTGATTTGTTGTCATAACGATAGAATAATTATTTTATTTATATGTTTTATAAATAAAAATCGTTTCGATGAGTAGTGCCGAGTTAAGATAAAAAATTGAGGTTATTTTAGATAAAACAAGTTGTGTGTATTTGGATGGAGAGTATATACATTCGTACCAAACTATTTCAGATGGTCTGAGATAGTCTTACCATCCAAATGCAAGGATGTTTGGACAAATTTTTAAAATTCTCAAAACTTCTCATTGTCATATGCTCTTTACCATTGCACTGCCCTCCAATTTTACTCTTGTCATACGCACTCTGTTTTAGTTCCTCCCTTGTATAAACTATTGTCAGCTGTAATATTCCAAAAATTTAAATAAGAAAGATAGAGACACTCTCAATAATGAGTGGTCATTACAAAACATTGTTTACTTAATGGTATAAGAGCAAAAGTCCTGGATTCGAATTATGACTTTACACTCTATTCAATTTAATTAAATATTTCACGTATTTAGCATACTCAATTATAGAGTCTGGCTCGTACGTGAGTGGGAGTATTAAGAGTATAATACAAATAATCAAATCTACAACTTCCTATTTGCTTAAACTTTTGGGATAATTGATGATTTCATATTGTATCAAGATCCAGCGTTGAAGCTGAATACCGTGCTATGGCCCATACTACTGCTGAATTGACCTGGCTCACCTCACTTCTCCATGATCTTGGTGTTAGTCTACTAAAAGTACCTACTTTGTTTTGTGACAATCTTAATGCTCTTCATCTAACTTGCAATCCAGTGCTCTATACTCACAATAAACACATTGAAATTGATTATCACGTTTGAGAACAAGTCGCATTGGGGCTTCTTCAAACACAACACGTTCCTTCTTCCTCGCAAGTTGCATATATTTTTATAAAACCCCTTGCTCGTTTTACCTTGCTCAAAATTCTAAGATTATGTTTACTCTTTTTCCGTAACAAGAGACCATACCATTTTATTTGTCACCCAAATACTTTTTAACAAATCCCACTAAATTCCTTTTTATTTTGATTAATTTTATATACAACCGTGAAATGTGCAACCACCGCGTATTCGTTTTAAAAAAGAGTGGAGTCTACTATTAAAAAATTAATTTTTTTCATGTGGGTCTCATATTTTATTTACTTTTTTCAAAGCGATTACGCGGAGGTTGCACAATTCACGGTTGTAAATATATTTTTTCTTTTATTTTTTTATTTTTATGAATAAGAATTGTGAAGACTGTGTAAATGCAACGTGTCTTTTTACTTTATTAAAACAAACCCAAACTCATACAAGGCATTTCCATCGTACATGTTCAGATAAATTATTGAGTTTTCATCGATGGAATGTGCATCGTGACTCTTAAGGACAAAGGGGAGAAATTCATAGGTTGTAAATGGAAAACATGGTCTGAAAAGCAAAGGGCAACTTCAACTTTTCTTAGTACAGCCAG
Organism: Juglans mandshurica; assembly: GCA_022457165.1. Classification (NCBI taxonomy): domain Eukaryota; kingdom Viridiplantae; phylum Streptophyta; class Magnoliopsida; order Fagales; family Juglandaceae; genus Juglans; species Juglans mandshurica. Next base: position 25,649,154 of record CM039620.1, on the reverse strand, counting down.
GTGCACGGGTCTGTGTAAACGGGCCCTCACATTAACAATGAAAACACTGTGTACATGGATTCTATGCACCAAGCACGCTATGCAACCAGGTAATGCAGTCTGCAGAAACACGAGGGAGACTTTTCACTGGATCCTCGTAAGAAACAAACATTTCTGACAAAGGGGCACTCTGCTTTCAGGGATGCCCTGTTTTCCATCAAAACCAAAGCCTGACGGAGGAATGTGCAGTCTAACCAAGATATTATTCAATCCAATCTTGAGTACTTTAAACCAATAAATCAAAACAAAGCATTCCCATAATAGAAAATTATATTTCAATTACACACATTCATCACCATACCAGTAAGAACAACCCATTGTACATTTACTTGCTTTGAAGTAATAACACTGCCCCCCCATTCAGTAAAAACCCAGGACACATTTTGTGTCTTTCAGGAAAGGAAACTGACATATTCGACATAAACAAGCTTCACAACCCCCCACCCCAAAATTTTCCTGCTCTAAAGGAGAAACACCATCCACAATTTTGGCCTTTCATTCACTTGTCGAGTATCTTGAAGTCCAGTACTTCTCAATTTCCTCAGCTGTTCTTCCTGGAATTCTCCCAGCAATCAGAGACCACCTGGGGATTAGCAACTTTTTCTCATGAGCTCATTGGAGATTCAAAACCTTTCCAACAATAAGTGTGGGAAAATCAAGCATAAAAAGATAGAAAAACAAGCCCACCTCTCACCAACCAGGTTAAACATCCTTGTAATAAGGGTTTCCTCATCTTCAGAGAATTCAAGCTTGGAATCTTGACATCCATTTGCATCTGCAGAGAAAAGAGAAAAGCCATTACTTTCTATTTAGCTTCAGAACGAAGGACCCAAAGGTAGAAATCCTAAAGAGAGAGTCTTCAAAATAGTAATATGTGTAGGAAGGTAGGAAGACCTAGGATGCAAAGACAATCGCAATTAATAAATTACACAGGAAATTTAAGGCAATAAAACCAAGAGTTTCTCGGGAGTATCTGTGAAACCAACAGGTGTGTATTATTATAGAAGTGACCCAAGTCCTTCCCCCAAACTCCCCTTTTTGTCCTGGAGCTCTTAGAGGCGAAAATTATGAAGAAGAGACACAATAGTTCCAAGTGTATCGTAATTTCAAACGTCTACTTACTAAATTCACAGAAGTGGCATTCGGAAACCGTCACGGAAGAGTTGAAGATGCCAAAAAGAAAAAAAGAAAAAGAAGCAATAATTTCAAACGGGTACCTCTGGAATCCACGGAAGAATCATCTGAAGAGTGACCCGAGTCAGCCATTTGGATTTGAAAAATAAGACAAGCTCAAAGCGCCACAAGTTTTTCCACTATTATAGCTAACAAGTATATCGAATATTAAAGCAAGTGGAGGAATTGAGTGTTGAATTGAGGGGAGTTATTAACTAGTATTAATAGGAGTCCATGGAGGAAGAAGAATGGGCGGTGAGAAAGAAGGTGGAAGGAAGGAAGAATGGTAGTTGACAGGGTGGGCTTTGGTCCAACGTTGATAGGTTGTTGAACTCTTCGCATGGTGGTTGGTGTAGATTTTTGTAGTTAGGCTATTCTCGAGTGTTATTGCTCACACCCGTATGCGAAATCTTAAGCAACACAAAGCATGAAAAGTCTTGAGTCATCATTTAAATTTAACACTTATTATTAATATTGGATATAATTTTAGAATGCGTAAATTCGGTGTATTTTTTTTAAAGTAGTATTTATTATTAAAAAATAATATTTTTATGTGTATTTTAAATTTATCTATTTTTTTTTTAAGAGAGTGCATAAAACTTATACATTCTAATTTTAAAACCGTAAATATTATTTCTCTCGTGTCAAAATATAATATTTTATTTCAAAGCTTTTGATATTATTTTGTTTTTTCTCTATTCTATCGTGGGAGACGGGAATCATGGAATAAAATGTTAGAATCACTTCACCGTTGACGTGGTCTATGGTAAAAGAACATTTTGCGATGTCAAGGTATATCTAACTTCTAAGTATTGGCCTGGCCAATCACGATCATGGTCAGAGATTGTTTTTGGTGCGAGTAATGCATACAAAGAGCTCCTTCATGGACATTGTTTGGTGGGAATGTATTAATAAAGTAGATTAGCCTGGTTGTGTTCGCAAGTAATTAAGAAGAAACTGCCAAATGAGAAAACAGACAGGCCTTAAGACACCACAGCTACTTCTTGTGCCTATTAAAGTAGATAACTTAATTCTATACTCTTCTCTCTCTCTCTCTCTCTGGGACTGGTTTTTCTTGCCTCCTTATCAACTATGTCTCTACGTTGTAGGTCATTCATTCATTCTAAAATGTCGCCATCGGCTACCAAATCATCGAATGATAAAGAGATACTGAGAAAATAACAACAACAATAATAGAGAAACCATTCCATACATGTTTTCTACAAACCGCAATACATCGCTAGCTTCACAGCATTTCCAAATTATGCACAACAATCTTTTTGACAAGGAAAAGAATGTGTATATCATCAATCCCAATTCATGTAAATCCCTCGTATTGCAAATGATTATAGTTTTGAGATTGATATCCTATAATTCTTTCGGATCCTTAAAAGTTGGCTAAGTGATAAAACTTTGGTTAAGCCTATATTTCCTAAGTTATAAGTTTTTTTTTTTTTAAGAATATAACAGTACCTCAATTTTATTCATTAACCTTTATTTATGACTAAGAAATACCTTATACAAAGAGGAGCAAGGGGTTACATAAATCTCAAAATTGGAGTCCTATAAAATGCTATAATCCTTAATAAAACTAGTTACAATTGAGAACGAAAGAAAAGAAAATTAATGACGAACGTGGGAGTTCCAGCACAATCCAAAGAAAAGATATCAATCATGTGTCTAGGTAGTTCATTAACGGTGGAAAAGCTTATTGTATTGCCCATTGTACCGAAGGAAACAAGGTTATTAGCTAAGGCATTGTCTTCTCTATATACATAGAATATATCAAATTGGAAAGCACTTTTAAAATGAAGAATGACATCCCAGATATTGAAATAGGACTAAGGGGACAACAAATTATTCTTGAACCAATTAACAATAAGAAGAGAGTCCGCTCCAGAATAAGATCAATAATACTTAGTTGATAACATAAGGTAAGACCCAACTTCAGAACAAAAATTTCAACATAAGTATTAATATCAACACTCAGAAATGAGGAAAAACCAACAATAAAAGAACTATCATGGGAATGTAGAACGCCCCCACAGCCTGCAGGACAAAGGTTGCCTCTGGAGGCGCCATCTATGTTTAACTTAAACAGACCAAGGGGAGGACAAATCCATTTGACTAAGATGAGTCTTCTAGATCTAATCGTGAGGATAGAGAGATGGAGGGTGTCCAATGTGGTAACACTAGAGTTGGACACAATAGCTTTCGGTTCAAGGAGAAAATTGAGATCTCTCAACCATGCTTTAATGTTGTAGATAATTTTGAAGCATTAACTGTAAATAATTATGAAGGATGATCTCCTATCGGTGAAAAGCATGCACGAGTCCGGTTGCAACCCCTTAGAAAAGAAATTTGGGTATCTCAAGAATCCAAAGATATCTTCTATTTCTAATTCATTAAAAGTGAAAAATCAGTGGTTCATATTGCTGCAACCAGGTAGCTCCAGTAAAGAAACAAGAAAAGCACTATCATAAGAAACGCAGATAAAGTGTTTGAGAGAATGCCTCAATTGATAATTTTATTATATCATTTCATCTTTGTTGCTCATCACACTTATACAGACCCTTACAAAGAATATTTATACAAGACTCATGACAGAGAACAATCCCACACTATTTTCCAGATCACACGACCCCTAACACTCCACCTCATCAATTTTGTTATACAAGAATATTCTAGAGTTAGCTCTGCACCTCATCATTTGTTGTTATAAGGAATTTTTCCAGAAGCTTCTAAATCTGGTAGCATATCTTCAAGTTGCAATATCTCCTGTGGACAGGTCTTTGTAGAATCTTCTTCTTGAGAGATGATTGCCTTAATAGCCCCCCGTGAATCAAACGGCACCAGAGAAATGGTGAGGCTTGATCGTAAAAGATTGAACGAAGCAGTAGAAAGTGGCTTAGTGAAAATGTCAGCAAGTTGATCTTTGCTAAGACAAAGGAGACTTTAAGGCCCGATTTGGTTAGGCAATTCAGATGAGATGAGATAAGATATTTTGAATAGTAGTAAGATTTTTTGAATTAAGATGAGATGAGATAGTTTATAAAAGAGTGTATGTTTGGATAGTGAGATGAGATGAGATAGTTTTGACTTTTTGAGATTTGTTTGAGATGAGTTTGAAATTTTATAGAGGAAATAGAGATGAAATAAAGATGAAATACTAACTTTTGGATGTCTAAAACCCTCACATCCGTACAGATCAGATGAGATAAAACTGGCCATCCAAACCAAGCAGAGCCTTGGTAGCCCTTCGATTTGGAACAAAATGGTAGTCAAGGTCAACATGCTTCGTAAGAGAATGTAGAACAGGATTAAAAGACAAGTATGTAGCACCAAGGTTATCACACCAGAGAGTGGGTGAATCAGGAAGAAAAATATTGAGCTCACCAAGCAGTGATTGTAACCAAAGAAGTTCACAGGTGGTATTAGCTAATGCCTTATATTCGACTTCAATGGATGACCTCGCTATGGTGGGTTGCTTTTTAGAATCCCAGAAAATAAGATGTAAGCCAAAGTAAACATAGAATCCACCAATGGACTTGTAGTCATCAGGGCAACTAGCCTAGTCAGAATGAGAAAAGGTAGACAAAGTAAAAGAAGAAGATGTAGAAAAGTGGAGACCAAAGTACTGAGTGAGACATAAATGTCGAAGAATTCATTTAACAGCCTGCCAAGGAGGAATCTGAGGACAATGCATGAATTGACACACTTTATTAACTGCAAATGAAATATATAGCCGAGTAAAAGTCAGATATTACAAACTACCTACAACACTGCGATATAGTTGAAGGTCATCAAATAAGGGGCCATCGAGGGTAGTGAGTTTAACCAAGGATGACATAGGAGTGGACACAGATTTAGAATTATGCATATTAGTGCATTTGAGCAAATCATATATGTATTTGACTGAGACATGAATAAACTATGAGGATTTCGACTGACCTCTATGCCCAAAAAATAATGCAAAGAACCGAGATCTTTGACTAGAAATGAGGCATGAAGAGCATCCATAAAATCAGAAATTAGAGATGAATTAGAGTCACTAACTATAATATCATCAACATAAATTTATACATAAATGGAATCAGTGGAAGTGCAGAGAATAAAAAGAGAAGAGTCTGACCGAGAACCATGAAATCCAAGAGACAAGAGCTTATTACTCAATTTAGAAAACCAAGCCCTAGAGGCTTGTTTGAGACTATAGATAGATTTGCGCAACTTACATATATGTTTAGGGTAGTCCGGATTTGCAAACCTAGGGGTTGTTGCATGTAGACAGCCTCCTCCAGATCACCATGTAGGAAGGCATGCTGAATATCCAGTTGATGCAACAACCAGTGAGATGACACAACAATGGAAATGAGAAGCCTAATAGTGACAGGTTTAACAATAGGGCTAAAGGTTTCGGTGAAGCCAATACGAGCTTGCTGATGAATCCCTTTAGCCACAAGACGTGCCTTGCGGCGCTCAAGAGTCCCATCGGCATGGTGCTTGGTCTTAAGCACCCATTTGGAATCCAAAATATTGAGAGTGGAAGAGAAGAGAATCAAATCCCAGGTGTGATTTTGAAGAAGAGCTCGGAACTCAGTGGCCATAGCCGCATGCCACTTTGGATATTTGGAAGCGTCAGTGAAGGAGGTGGGCTCTTTAGGTACGGAGGAAGGCGTAGAGATCGTAAGGGCAAGGAAGGGCTTGGGAGGGGGCCACAAAACTGTACCGTCAAATCAAAGAAAAGGGCAATGAATATTGTCTTTAAAACGAGTGACCATGGAATGAGTAGGAGGTGGCCGAGAAGGCATTAGGGACAAGGGAGGGCAAAGTTGTATGGCGCTGGTGAAGAGAGATTTGAGGAAGATGACCTAGTCAAAGGAATGGAGGAAGTTGGGTTTGATAATGAAGTAGTGGAAGTAGGAAGTGAGGAAGGCCTAGGAGAAAGGGATAGGGGTGGAGCTATATTAGGAGATGGGCTGGAGAAAGAACAAGAAGGCAAAGATAGTGGAAGAGACCCAGGAAAAATAGGGTCCGAAGAGGGATAAGTATTTTTGGGCACAGGGTGGGTCGAAGAAGCAAAGGGAAAAGATGTTTCATGAAATTGAACATCACGAGAAATATAGGTTTGGCTCGTGGGAAGCTGTAGACATCAATAGCCTTTGTGATATGGGCTATAGCCCATGAAAACACAAAGTTTAGATCAAAGGTCCAATTTGTGACGATTAAAAGGTCGCAAATTGGGTCAACAGACACATCCAAAAGTTTGTAAAAAGGTATAATTAGGAGGATGGTGAAAAAGAGCCTGAAATGGAGAAAGATTATGGGGAATAGGCGTGGGCATACGATTGATAAGAAAAACCACAGTCTGAAATGCCTCAGCCCAATACTTATGTGGAACAAAGGCATGAGCTAAAAGAGAAAGCCCAGTCTCTACCATATGACGATGTCGTCGTTCAACAGTACCATTCTGGGCAGGAGAATAAGGACAGGTTATACGATGGGTAATGCCAACCGATTGAAACAATTTATGAAGGGGCCTAAATTCACCACCCCAGTCAGATTGGACTGACACACCATTAAAGGAGAATGAATTACTAACATATCGTAAAAAAACTAAGAAAATAGAAGAAACATCGAATTTAGACTGAATAGGAAACACCCAAATGTATTTAGAAATTCATCTACAATAGAGAAATAAAATCGACAACCAGAGGAGGAAAGCACAGGCGCCGGCCCCCAAACATCAAGAAACAAAAGTGCAAAAGGCTGCTGTGATCGAGATGGAAAGGAGTGGTGAGGCAAGGCATGGGACTTTGCTTGAGGGCATGCGGGACAGGGAGGAACACCGGCAGTGACTGGAAGCTGAAAATGATGAAGGGTGAAAGAAGTGGTTTGAGAAGATGTGTGACACAGACCAGACTGCCAAATCTGAGGAGAGGTGCATTCACCGACAAATGCTTGAGGCGAGGAACTGGAGACAGAGAGAGAGGGTGAGGCCGAGACATCAGTTGGTAGAATGTAAAGACCATTCCTAACGTGACCCTGAAGAAGAGCTGCACGGGTATGCAAATCCTTCACAAAGAAACAATTAGAGTGAAATTCAAAATAGACTGAATTATCAAGACAAAATTGACATATAGACAGTAAATTGCGAGTAATATAAGGGACATGAAGGAGTTTGCGAAGAATAAATTTGCCAGAAGGAGCATGCAATTGAGCTGTGTCGATGTTTCGGATAGGAAGAGTTGACCCATCACCAATGCTGACTTGATCGGAGCCCCAATAGGCAGTAGTGTCCAAATTCAGGTTGGAAAAATCCTTAGTAAAGTGATTTGTCGCAGCAGTGTCAAGAAACCAGGCATTGGACTAGGGTACAAAAGAGGGCAATGCCGTGAAGTGAGCTGCAAGTGATGGAGGGGCCAGAGCTTGATAAGCTTGGTTGAGCCGGTGATAGCAAGACAATGTTGTGTGACCAGGTTTTTGACAAACTTGGCACACTGGGCGATTATCTGGTCGATTGGAGAAGAAGTTATGGTTCTGCGAGTGACCACCTCGGCTGCCCCTGCGTCCTCTTCGTCCATGATGGAAGTTCCCTCTACCCCTACCAAAGGGAGTTGATGAAGTGGGTTGCCTAGTTGTAGTAGCATGAGCGGCAAGTTGACCACCTAAAAGAAGCGTTTGAGTTTGATGAGCAAGCTGAGACTCATGATTAAAGAGATAACTGTAAAAGAGTCAATAGTGAATTTGGCCGAGTAGTAATGGAGGTCATGAGTGATTCATAGTCAGTACCAAGGCCTGCCAGTACATAGATAATAAATTCAGCTGAAGAGAGCGGTTCGCCAGTAGGGCCAAGAGTGGCAGCCAACGATGTTGCTTTGTGAAAATACTCTATAATAGACTCAAATCCTTTCTTCAGAGTTGCTAATTGATAATGGCTCTGCATCACCTGAGCGAAGGATTGAGCTGCAAATAGGTTGTGTAGCATGGTCCATACCTCGTGTGAGGTTGCACAATCAAGAATTTGAGCTAGGACCGTGTTTGATAAAGAGGAATTGATAGCCGAAATGATTAACTGATCTTGCGAGACCCATTTGGTGTATGCTGGGTTGACATTTCCTTCCAGCCAACGAACACGTCCACACCAATGAATTCAACAATACTCAAACAGAGCACAATATGTTGGAAGTTTGTTTATCAAGGGAGAAACGATATTCAATGTGCAATGAATCTCTTTAGGAATTTCTCTCAAGAATTCAATGAATATGATAGCTCTAGCCTCTCTCCACACCTTGGAGGTCATGCACATTATTCTATATATACTTTGGGTTGAGTAGACCACTTAAAGAGTCCAAACCCTAGTCAAAAGTTGATTCTCATCATTTTCGCTCGAGCAAACTTTCTATGCAATGTTTAACCATATAAATGTTGGAATTTGAAGTTCCTTTTGAAACTTAAATTTCTTAGAGAATTGAGTTAGCTTCCCAACGACACCAATATAATCTCAATCTGATATGAGAGTCAAAAGGTATGACTAATTTATTCCGACTAAATCGATCTCATCAAGTCTTGTGAATTTGCAATCTTTACACTTTTTTCTTTCAATTTCAACCTAGACTCTACTCAACATATTTATAACTCAATTGAGCTAAGTTTTATCGTAAGAACATTCTAGCATATTATTTTTATACTAACAAAAGGAAAATGCTCAGAGAAAACCATCCATACCCCAACAATAATGTTCCTCATAATTGTGATTCCATTTGCTTCAGCCTACATATTTGTTGCAAGCTCAACGTTATGTTTGCTTGCAACCCAGATCAAGACAAATAAAAAATAATATGACAACAACACACAAAAGAAGGAAAACCCCATAAAGAACTTTGCAATAATAATAATAATAATAAAACGAAAATCTTAAAGGCTTTTTTGAGTTTTTTCAAAAAAATACTAAGAAATTCTGCCCCAAATTATTGTTCAGACATTTTCCTGGGATGCATCACATAGCCAGAAGTGAGCACTAAGAGCACTCTCAATGGATTCTTCATCTTATCCTTTAAAATACATCACCAAAATTCACTTTTTCTTTTCTATTTTATATGCTGATTTTTATAATATACCATACATCAGCTTATCTATTTTTTCTTCATATCATTTAAATATTATACTTTTTAATATTTTTTTATTCATTTCAAATATTTTATCTAACTATCAATAATATCCTCAATTCTTTTGATATTTGCAATATCTCTCTATATACAATGTCATATAATTATGTTCTATTTTAAATTAATCCAAATTTATAAACTAAACCAAATTATAAATTAATTAAAAAAAAAAGAGATTATATAATGAAAAGAATAGATTAATTCAGCTTCAGATTTTGTCTTTGGCACCCAGCAAAGAAGAAAGTGTGGGAATGAGAGAAAAGATCTGAAATAAAAATAAATGACTATTGAAGAAATAAGAAAAATCAAATAGTAGGAGAGAGAAACTAATTTAAAATGTTTACAAGGATGAATAGTTCCCTCCACATCTAGCATGCTACTGTCACTACAACAAATCTCGTTTTTCCCGGGAATGATTGTGGTCGGAAAAAGTTTAGATTTCATGGGAAATGATATGTTTCCCACCAATTTGTGTGGTGGGAGACCCGTGGCATAAAACTGGTGGGGAAAAATTCTTTTTCTACCAAACCACAAGTTCATGGGAAAAGCTTTCTTTTACCCATGAACTACCGTGGTGGTTAAAACTTGTTTTCTTCCTGGCAAATAAGGTTTCATTTGGTATGATGTGGTGAGAAATAATACAATTTTCCATGGAAAGAAGTTGATGCAAAAAGTATTTATCCATGACATGTCTTCGTGGGAAAAAATTATTTGCCTATAAAATATTTTCCTGGGAAATATATATTTTCCATACAGTATTTCATCATAATTACTTATTTATGGAGAAATGTTATCGCGGGAAATAATCACATTGGCAAAAAAAATAGTATTTGCCACGAGTTGCATTCATGGCATATGTTAAGAGATTTTAGAAAAAAAAAATTGTAAAATACAAAAATGAGACTGAGCCAAAAATAATCAAAACAAATAGGCTAATATAGGCTAAAATAAATATATCCAAATCTTAGAGATCCAAATTCACGTTTATAATAATTTAAAAAAAGAACATATAAAATTGTGGTAACATAAAAACTTCTAATTAGAACCTAAGAAAGGAAATTGTCCATACAATTTATACACATACACCATACAACCACAAAACTTTATAAGTTACAATTCATGGCTCTACAAAACCACAATCATACAATCCATTCAAGCTTTATAAGAACAACATACAATCCATTCAAACTACTCATTTATTTTTACAAGCTTCATCCATACTCTACATTTAATATACACAAATTTGTCTATTAAACCAACATCATCATCATACTTTACAAACTCCCTATAACTCCAAAATAATTCATCACTATCAAGTTCAGCCTTTACCAGATTTGAAGCATATTTCAAAATATCCTCGCTTGAGCAAATATACTATTGTAAAGTCATAGTTCTAGTTCTAACCTGTCAAGGGCACAATAAAATGCCCATACTTCTCTTACAATAGTTGTGCTGTGTTATGGAAGAACTTTTCAAGAAATGCATCCATCGATGTCACTCCCCCTGTTGACACAAAATAGATTTTGTAACAAGTAAGAACACAGACACACTCTCTCATAGGCAGGCTCACCCAAGTACATCATCTGAGTAACATAAATTTCCTGGTCATTCTTTCTTTATTCTTTTACAGTCTTGGCATGAGTTGATTTATATTTTTTCATGAAACCCCAAATGAAGGCTGGAGTATAGTATGAACTTGTTAAATTTCTTAGCTTCTATATATGTTGATTACCACTTCGTTCCACTGGAAAACTATAATAAAAAGATAACTTAAATATCACAGGTGCGAATATATTAGAGCGTCATAGCTTGGTAATAGGACTACAGGCAAAAGTTTCTTTCCACAACAATCTTTGTTATATCATCCGCTAAAGTTTCAACAGATGGTAAATCTGTTGAAACTTTGGACTGAGGAAATTGAAGTACCTAAAATTCCAATATCATAGTCGAAAAATGAGCCACCAACAGCAGCGACGCTACAGGCAATGATCACATAAACAGTGACCCTTCCTTGGTATTGTTCAGCTCTCTCTTTGGCCACACCAGCCAGACCAAAAGATCCACCTGCCATCTCCAAAAACGTTATCTTCTTCTCAGATCTCACCAATATGAAGGAAAACACAACCAACTCTTCACCCTTGAGTAATGACTATTAATGTCACTCTGCTTGAGTTGTTATAAGGTTTGCAGTGCAGTTGTGTGTACAGAAGCAACTCCCCCACTCAATCTTTTCGATAAAAAGACATTTTTTCAAGTACATAACTGGTGTAGGAATTGAAACACAACCCCCCTTTTATTAATTTGGTTGACAAAGACAAACATTGCATCATAATTACTATATTCCTTCCTTTTTTAACTGTGGATAAGTAGGTAGTCCAGTATTTTTTGGACTAATTGGATCATCTTCCATGGAAAAGCAAGTATTGCTAAATTCATTATACCTATTATTACAAAAATAATGTAATATTACGTACATACATTTGTAGAGAAGATTTCCTTTTCTAGGGATGATATAGATAAGGACTAATATTTTTTAAGATAAACTTGTATGTCATCACCACTTTAACAAGGCAATACTCAACTTCATAGTCATAGCCTAGACATTTAAAGCATTTTTTTTAATATGTACTCTATATATATATATATATATTATGCTCTGTTATTCCTAATATAGCAACATGATCATCCTATACCCCATTATATATGTAATTAACTAAAAATTAATAAATATGTAATTAAAGTTAAAGTTACCAAATTATGTAGATCTTGGTATGTTGACTTGGTTCAATTTAAATGTTTTCATCTAACAAAATTAATTATTCATGCAGGCATCTTGGAATTCGTAATGGATAAGGAAGTCTTAAATGAGGTTTGAAATTAATTAGAGCTATTTTCTTTAATTCATTGCAGACAATAATTATTTAGGTGGCAAAATCTGAACCATTTTTTATCCTTTCGCATTTGGAAACTATATATGAGTAAAATACCAGTGGGTGTATGAATTTGTTTGGTCTATCTAAAAGGATTTTGGGACACAAACTATTCTGATTACTTACACCCATACACTTGTTATCCAAATTTGAACGATGGAGTATAACTGCATGATCATAAAAATGAAAAATAAGTGACATCGCACGATCTTAACTTTGGATCTTAAAAGTGCTTTCATATCCTCAGCACTCTTTTTATCCACGACTAGCCTAAAACCATTTTCAAAGCAGACTCAAAACCTTGTGAGGTGCAATTTAGTTGAAAACATTTGAAATAGTAAATTTAGATAGATACAAATCTGCCTAAGCCCTCAACACCACACCATACACGTCTATATACACTAAAATAATGCACTTAAGACACAAAGGTAGGATTGTTACCATGTATAAGAGCTGGACAACGAAGGAGGCATGCGGGAGGTGCTCATGCGTCCATGGGTTGCTCGTGGTGGTGCTGTGTCTTGGTTGGAGGCGGAGATGGTGGCTCACGGCGGTGGGGAAGGCCACTGTAATAAGACAACCGTGGGGGGGGGGGGTGTGCGTTGGAGACCCACGAGAGAGACCGTGCAAGGGAGACAAATGCAGGAGCTAGGGTGGAGCGACAATTGGTGACTGGCGGAACCGTACGGCAGCTGAGGGAGGCGATAGCCATGGCTGGAGACGGCGGAGGGGCACAGATGTGCTGCGATCCGAGAGGGAGAGGGAGAGAGAGAGAGTCGACGAAAGGGCAAGGGGTTGAGGAGGAAGACCCACGGTGGCTTGACGGCAAGGGGAGCCGTTCGTGGTGGCACAGATAGGAGGAGAGGCTCGACAGTCGCAAGGGGAGAGAGAGAGAGAGAGTCACAGGAGTATTTTGGGGTTGGGGGGAAGAATGGAGCGGGGAATTTAATTTTATTAGTATTTTCGGCGGCTTCTTATCGCCGCAAATACTAACAACGCAGAATTAAAATGTTTGTCTATTTGTGGCGACAAAAAGTCGTCGAAAAAAATAATAACTCGTCGCAAAAACTTATTATCCAGGAGAACAATTAAAATCTGGTTAAGACTATTTGCGACGAGGAAATGTCGCCGTAAAAAATTGATAACCTTGTGGCAAGAACTAATAACCCACGAAAGGTGGATATTTTTGGTAAGTTTATTGCTACGATTTTTAGTCGCCGCAAAAAGTGTTTATTTCGTGGAAAAAGATTATTTTCTCATAAAGTTTTACTCGCCAACGTTATCTCATGGCAAAAGGCTTGTCTTTTTTCCCACGAACAGTTTTCGTGTCATCAGCCTACTATTTGCCACGAAAAAGTATCTTGGAAAAAGAATTCGTGGGAAAAATCCATATTTGTTGTAGTGTGTAGCAGAATGTAAAATGAAGGATATAATATAAGATCCATTGAATGGCACTTTTAAGAAAATTTCTTTATATTTTAAAGAAAAATATATTATAGAGCATCCATTGGGAGTGCTCTAACATTGGTTTAGTTAAATACCAGTGTAATGCAAAAATTGGCTAAGATGTTTCAAAAATACTCTACATTGGCTTAGTCATAGATCAATTAAGATGGATTTTTGCTACAATTGTTTAACAAATAGTAAGGAACTGTTGCTCTAGGCAAAACATTTTTAATTGTTATTTTGTCCCTCCCCCAATAGCCATCATCTTTCTCAACGTGTGAATTCTAGGAAACCTTGAAAATAATAAAAAATAATAATTTAGCCAACCTCATACCTAATTTAATGTTGGATGAAATTGATTGAGGTTAGCTAAAGCCACTTGAATGTCATTTTTAGCTCAAATTTGGCTACAATTACGCACAAGCCAATACTGATGCTCTGAATATTTCTTGAAGGATCTAGATTCGAGAGACTCTGTAATGACTAATTTTCTTTTCTTCTCCATTTCTTGATCTAAGCTTAAGGGTTTGGGAGGGAAAGAAAAAAGCCCTTTCCGCTACCTTAAACTAAAAATTCAATTTTTTTTTAAATCTTGGATATCAGATCCTTTTTTTTTTCTTTGCATAATCTAGATCAGAAATCTTTTTAGCTGTATTTAGAACTGTTCATCCAGGGTCCGTCCTGGAACCTGAGCCGGATTAGCCTGGGTTAAACTCGGGCTAGAATCCGGATGAATCCAGAGTTTTTAAAATCCGGATTCCGGGTTGAACACCATTTTTTTTTCCTTATTACCTTAGGGGTGGCCTTGGTGCTTATTCCCTCGCTTCGGGCATGGGTTTTGCCGCTTGCTCCTCCACTCTGCAGATACTTCTGCTCGATCTATGTTTTTTTTTATTCTAAGCAATATGATGGGTAGGTTTGACAGCAAGCAATAATATTGTGGAAGATAGCTGTCGTTTGTTGTGGTAGGCCGGAAGCAGCCAAATTGGCAAAAGACTATGAACACATTACTTTAGGACAACACAAAAAGCTATATCCTCCAAACACAAAAGTCATAAATATTAATATAGAAGACCTTGATGCACCAACAACAGCTACTACAGAGGCACCTTAGGCATTGTATAGCATTGTATAATCTATTTTTTGTCTCAAGTTATGTACTGAATTGATTCCTTTTGATTCTTGGAATATTGTACAGAATATGTGTATAAATACCCCTGATGCAACATAGAGTTCACATAATATTTCATTCTATTATGGTATCAAAGAGCCCACGAGTAACAGTCTTCTGATCCATGGCTTCTTCTCCCTCCCTTCCCTCTCCAAACTCCTTAGCCATGTCCTCCTTCTTGCATCTAGTCACCACTAAGCTCACCAACGATAACTATCCATTATGGAATGTGCAGATCTCTACCTATCTAAGAGGTCAGGATCTTTATCAATACATTGATGGCACACTAAAATCTCCTCCTGCCCTTCTTGAGTCTCAACCTAATCCAGCTTATGCCTCCTGGAAAAGAAATGATCAGTTAGTTCTCAGTATACTGTTCTCATCCCTCTCAGACTCAGTCCTTGGGCATGTTCTTTCATCTCAAACATCTCGTGAGCTTTGGAGGTCTCTCTCCTCACTGTTTGCCTCTCACTCTCAAGCCAAACAGTTTTAAGTTAGATTCCAACTTGCTAATCTGACTCGAGGTGACCAAAGCATCACTGACTATTTTGGTAAAGTTAGATCTCTCGCTGACATTCTTGCTACCTCTGGTACTCCCTTACCTGACCCTGAATTTGTCATATACCTCCTCACTGGACTTGGTTCCACATATGATTCTTTTGTTACTTCTATAACAACACGGGTAGAACCCATTTCTTCTCATGAGCTATTTCAGTTGCTTCTTGTCCATGAGAACAGACTTGCTCACAGTACACAGAGTCTATCTCCCCGCAACCCTTTATCAACTTTACACATACTGGTGGGCGAGGTTCCACTTAGTATCGTGGTGGACACAATGGGAGAAATTGGCGAGGTAGATCCAATTATCCAATAGAGGTGGCCGTAATTTTTCCCCTACTACACAACCAAATCCCTCAAATCCACAAAATCACCAACGTCCAACCTGCCAAGTATGTCAAAAAGCAAGACATGTAGCTCTACAGTGCAGGCACCGTTTTGATCATAGCTATCAATTTGGTGCGCCTACTTCCTTCTCAGCAAAATTCACCCAGCCTAGCCCCTTCCCAGATCCTACCTGGTATCTCGTTTCGGGAGCAACCCATCATATAACCCACACCTTCAACAACCTGAATCTTGCCTCCGAGCCTTACTGTGGTAAGGAACAAATTCTAGTAGGAGATGGTTCAGGCCTTTGCATTCATAATACGGGTGAATCTTTTTTATCTTCTTCTTATTCTCCCTCTTCCTTTATTCTTAAAAACCTGCTTCATGTTCCTAAAATTACAAAGAATCTCATCTCTATTTCAAAATTTGGCAAGGATAACTCATGTTTTTTCGAGTTTCATGATTCTTTTTTCTCTATGAAGGACACATCGACGGGGACGATCCTCCTCACAGGGCCAATCCGTAACAGCCTCTATGCCTTCCCTTCGAAGTCAGACTCCTCCTCCATCATCTCGTCTCCATCTGTCAACATAGGTGAAAAAGCTTCTGTAGCTCAGTGGCATCGTAGGCTTGGCCATCCTCATCACTCAACTCTCTCGCATATTCTGCGCACCACCTGCCTAGAAGTTCTTCCCAACGCCTCCAACTTCCAGTGCACTGAGTGTCCCTTAGCCAAAAATCATCAGCAGCTGTTTGTTTCTCATTTGGCCCATTCAAATAAACCATTAGATTTGGTCTGTGCCGATGTTTGGGGCCCTGCCCATTTTGTTTCTAGATAAGGCTACAAGTACTATGTCTCTTTTGTGGATCAATACATTCGGTTTACTTGGTTTTATCCCTTAAAATTGAAATATGATGTTCTTAATGTCTTTTCCAATTTTTTATCTTTTGTTGAGCACCTTTTTAATACAAAACTCATCACTCTTCAAACCGATGGGGTGGTGAATTTCAACCACTCACACCACTATGTCAAAAACTTGGAATTCACCATTGGTTTTCGTGTCCACATATCCACCAACAAAATGGGCTTGTGGAACGAAAACACAAGCATATAGTCGAGACTGGGCTTGCCCCTTTGGCCCAAGCTTCTCTTCCATTTTCTTATTGGGCCGATGCCTTTGATACGGCAATATATCTCATTAATCTCTTACCTTCCCCAACAATTGACAACAAAACACCATTCTCTAAAGTTTACAATCATGATCCAGATTATCATTTTTTAAAAGTGTTTGGATGTGAGTGCTTTCCTAACTTACACCCTTACAATCAACATAAATTAAATTTTCCCTCCACCTCATGTCTCTTTCTTGGGTATAGCTCGATTCACAAGGGGTACAAATGCTTAGACTTAAAAACAAATCGGCTATACTTCTCCTGAGACGTCATATTTCATGAAAATAAATTTCCTTATTCAAACCATCGGCCCACTTCATCGTCTAAATCTCAATCTTCCTCTCCTTCATACGTTAGTTTACCCATTCTCAATCCACAACCCTCAATTTTAGGCCCAGGCACAAACTTCATTTGTCTTCTTCTCAAAGCCCACCAACTCACAGTCCCCCAATTTCCTCTTTGTCTTCCCGATTTGAAATCCCTAGTTCTTATTCCCGTAACTCCTCTGATCTTCCTCTTCCCATACCACCCTATTCGGCCATCATAACAAGAGCACAAACAAATTCCTCTTGACCCCTTATTCGACTGGATGTAACTATTCCTTATCCTTCTAGGCATTGTCTTGCTACCACAGTCACCCCCAAAACACCCAACAGCTATGCCATCGCCTCTAAACATCCTGAATGGCATGAAGCCATGAACCAGGAGTACCAAGCCCTACTACAAAACAAAACTTGGTCCCTCACTCCCCTTAACCCATCCTTTAATGTACTTGGTTGCAGATGGATTTATCGCACAAAACTACATGCAGATGGGTCTATTGAGTGGACAAAGGCACGACTTGTAGCTAAAGGCTACCATCAGCAGCCTGGACCTGATTCAATGAGACATTCAGTCATGTAGTCAAGGCACCTACTATTCGATTGATCCTCTCAATTGTTGTCGCTCGTGGATGGGCCTTGCGACAGATTGATATACAAAATGCGTTCCTACATGGAACACTCATAGATCAGGTATATATGCATTAGCCTCAAGGATTTATTGATTCTCAATATCCTCAATATGTTTGTAAATTGCAAAAAGTAATTTATAGTTTGAAACAAGCTCCTCGGGCATGGTTTGCCCAATTAAGTTCATGGTTACTTGATTATGGTTTTCGGGCATCTCAGGCTGATGCATCTCTCTTTGTGCTTAGTCAAGGTGATCTGCGTATATATGTTCTGGTTTACGTTGTTGATTTTCTAATCACTTCTTCTAAAGCCTCTGCCATTGATTCCTTTATTTCTGACTTGAGCTTGGCATTCTGAGTTAAAGACCTAGGTGCTTTATCCTACTTTCTAGATTTAGAAATAACTCATTTGAGCACTGGCTTATTACTCTCGCAGAGAAAGTACATTAAGGATCTCTTCACTAGAAGTAAAATATTACATGCATAGCCTGTTACCTCACCCATGGCAGCAAACCTTAAACTGTCAAAATTCGACTCACCTAGTTTTGACTATGCTACTCTGTTTAGAAGTATTGTTGAAGGGTTACAGTACTTGTCCCTCACCAGACCCGATATATCTTATGCGGTCAATAAGGTGTGTCAATTCATGCACACACCAAAAGTGCCACATTGGGTTGCAGTAAAACGCATACTGCGTTACTTGAAAGCAACAATCAACCAGGGTTTGTTTTTCTCCTCTCAATCTTCATTTAAATTAAAAGCTTACTCAGATACGGATTGGGTTGGATGCCCTGATGATAGAAAATCTACGGGTGGTTCTTGTATTTTCTTGGATAAATATCTCGTTTCTTGGAGCTCCAAGAAGCAAAGCACAGTTGCAAGGTCAAGTACTGAAGCTGAATACAAATATGTAGCCTCAGCAGCTGCTCAACTCATCTGGCTCCAGACACTTATTTTTTAGCTTGGTTTACCACTTAGTCAAGCTCCAACATTATGGTGTGACAACATTGGAGCCACTTACTTGGTTGCCAATCCTGTCTATCACTCAAGGACAAAACACATGGATATTGATTTCCATTTTATTTGAGACCGCATTGCTGCAAAAACACTAAACATCTCCTTTATCAACTCCAAAGACCAACTAGCTGACATATTTACCAAACCTTTGGTAGCTGACAGATTTTCTAAGTTGAAGACGAGTCTCAACGTTGCTGACACACCCTTGGACTCGAGGGGACGTATTAATATAGAAGACCTTGATGCACCAACAACAGCTACTGCAGAGGCACCGTAGGCATTGTATAATCTGTTTTTTGTCTCATGTTATGTAACTGAAATTATTCCTTTTGATTCTTGGAATATTGTACAGATTATGTGTATAAATACCCTTGACATTGTAATGAGAATGCAACATAGAATTCACAGATTCTATTAATAAGTAATGCATTTGGTTCTTCAGAGCGAAGACGATTGAGTTTTTCTTTGAACTTGAAGAACAATCACCATCGGAAAATGATGTTTTTCCAATAATATAGCATGCAGCATCAATGTTTTCTCCAAAGAATGACCAAGTAATACTATATATAAACAAAAAGCATGTTTTGAGAATTTGAAATTTCAATGGGAAGAAATAAGAAATTACTTTGTTAGCAGCCTTTACTGATCTTGTTTTGAGCATATGATTTTCTATTTTTTTTTTTAATGTACACCTTTTCTGTGAATATCTAAACTAAGTTGTGGAAGTTCTTAATTACATGACAGCTTTAATAATTAGACATCCAAAATACCTCTATGGGTTCAAGGGATTCAATTCCCGTGGGTTCATATCAGTCTTCATATATATATATAAATATATATATGTGTGTGTGTATATATGTATATATGATTCTACCTTGAGGAACTGCCAACAAGCAACATTGAAACTTAAATATGTAAAATTATTGACTCATTATAAAGGCCACATTTGGTTATACTTCACAAGCAATCATTCACAAGAGAAACTTTCAGAAATCAGTGCATAAGCCTGCCTTGTTTCTGCCATAACAAAACAGCATGTTTTAAAAAAAATCATTTAAGGAAGCACAACCAAATGAACTTGCTGCAAAGGAAGACTAATTATTAAAAAGTATCAACAAGAAACTTCAAAATTTTTGTTTCAAGAATGCAATATACCAATGTGATATCTACTACACCACTAACAAATAATAATAAAACAAGAAAAATTGCAAGCAAGCATCATAATTTCATTGAGTATTTATGTTACAATGTGACAGATCAATATAAGAGTGTTTCAAGTATCAATACAAAAGCCGGAAACATTTCATTTTGAGTAAGCAGTACATAATCAAAGTATTTGTCATTTACATTCTAAATGAGATAAAAGCTCTGTAAATAAAATAATGAAGCTGATATAGTTGCTAAAGGCATACAAATTACACCTTAAATTTTAAATTAGGCTGTTAGCAAAGATTCCACATGTCATCAAACTCAAGCAAAGTTATAGAAATAAAACCCCATTAAAATTACGGAACATATGCTTACCTAATCAAGTATAAGAATTTCACAAGGTGATCGATGGATGCTGATAGAAGTAGACCCGCTGGCAAGCATTTTGGTATACCAATAATTCAAAATCAAGGAAGAACAAAAAATATATAAATAGGAAAATGAATCTAACAGTGAGTATAAACATCCAAGAAACTAAAATAGCTGCTAGATTTATGAGTTATATTCACATCTATCTACCAAACCCACCATCAAGGAGCTAAAAATTTCGCTTAATTGGAGATAAAAGCTACTTTCCTATATGCTGGTAAACAAAAGCAGAGGGTTACTCTGTTCTGGGTTGGCTTACGGCGTTGAAGGGGAGGCGGTGGAGCATGGGGGTGGCATTGCGACCGTGTGGAAGGCTGACTTGTGGTGGTGCTACGCCGTGGAGGAAGGCGGCGAAGGGCTTGTACGAGGCGCTTGAGCGAGATCCATGCAGGGGAGAGCAGATTGATGGTGAGAGAGAGGGAAAACTTGTGGAGGGGCTGGGGACCGTTGGGGGATAGCTATGTCGGTAGTTGGAGGTGGTGCAGTGGCTGAGGATGCGGCGAGATTGGGAACCCAAGAGAGAAAGGACTTCAAGGGTGAAGAGAGAGGGAGATCTACAGGAGAGAGAGAAGCCGCGAGGGAGGGGCTTGGCTGGGTTGGTCAGCGACGGTGGAGTTGGACAGTGACGGTGGGTTGACGGCGGCGTGCGGTGGCAGCTGCTTGGAGGCGTGAAGAGTAGAGATCGAGGGAGAGAAGCAGAATGACACTGGGGGAAGAGAGAGAAGGGAGGGAAAAAAGTGAGTATAAGGTGTTTTGGCGCCTAGTGATTAAAATTGAGTTTTTACGACTAAATTTACATAGCTGGAAAATGGTCATTTTTTTTGTTTTTGATTATTGCATCAATTTTTCCGGCGCAACAAGTAAAAACTCGCTGGGAAAAACCAATTTGAATATTGTGCTGAATTATAGTCGTCATAAAATGTAAAAAAAAATTGATATAAAAGACAATTTCAAACTTTGATGTAAAAAACTTGTGACGACATCAAAATTGCTGGAAAAAGACTTTTTTTCTTGTAGTGTCTACAAGAATATGCATGCATGCATACGTAAGTACAAACATATATACAAACTTACATATAAGCCCGGACGACAAGGAAGCTATTGTGTAAAAACTTATAATGTAATTCACTAAAAAAAATACAATGTGGCGGCATTTTTATTTCCTGCATTTACATAGATTCTGGCAAAACTTAGTCATTTACTGATATTTCATTTTTTACGTCGATAATTATCGATGTGTATACTTTTACGTCAATAATTAAATATACATTTGCCGGCATTTGTGAAAATGTCAAAAAGGTAAGAGTACTTGTTCCTGCATTAATTGGCAATAACAATAAGAGTAACTATTTTATAAACAATATTATTTAACGACAAAGTTATATAAATATAATAACGTTTTAAAACAAAACTCTTCACCGAACGAAATGAAAACCCCAAACACTTGGGCAGTTACATTCTGATTGAGAGGAGATAGAAGTTAAATAAAGAGAAACTAAAAGGAAGAGGAAGAGCAAGTCCTTAGCATGCATCTAACGTCCGATCCCGGAAGGGTCGGAGTGTTACTTCTTGTCACCAAAAATCGTATCTCACCGTACAAATATAAACTCCAATTCTTCAATTACTCATAGACCTCATTGTTTTAAACTAACTACCCCAAAATAATTAACTATGAATACGACAAAGTCTCAAAATGAATGCCAACTTTTCCAAAGTGCGATGTCAACAAAGCAAAACAAAACTTCTAAATAAAATTCTCCAACAACAAGTACCCTATTTCTATTTAATACACTATGCTCACATAGTCTTACCCATGCTTCCTATTCTTGAACTTCCGCTGAATTATCCAAAATATCTTAAAAAAATTGTGAAGATGAGGGGTCAATTATCAACAACTCAGTAAGCAGAGGACATATACTAGCATGTAAACATGAACATTTACAAAGTACAATATACAGAACAAAATATTTTCCAGAATTATCATGCATAACAAAATATGTTTTCAAACTTAACAGAGTAATGGTTTTAAGACACATAAAACCTAGAGTACTTTGGCACAACGAAACTGAGCATCATCATAACATCAAAATAGAGCATATCACAAAGCAGAGACCATGTTTAACCCCGTGGTAGGGTTGTGCTATCTCCAGTGGCCAAACCAAGTAAAGACAGAGGTGAATCTTCCCCTTATTATTCTCGAAGCCCTGAATGTACACACAGAAAAAATCACATAAAAATCACTTTGTTTCCAAAGTAGGTGCACTCAGAGACAGAGAAGTTGGTACCAACCCAAACAGAGCAGAGCAGAGTAGAGCAGAGACAGAGTCAGATAAAAAATCAGTAAACCATGCCAAAGGTTTCAGATGCCATATCAAAACAAAACAGAGTATCGAAACATATTTAGATCATTCTCACATACTGAAAACAAAAGTCAGAGCATCTTTCTAATCAATGCAAAAATTTTCAAATTTTCAATATCGCTCTTTTTTACATTTCAAATACAGACAAAATAAAGCTCATGTCTACACAATGCATGTCAGAAAACACTTTCCCCCTTTCATATAGATTTCATGAGTAATGCAAATAAACGACCGAAGTTGTTTTTCCCAAGTTCTCATTTCATAACATAACATGCAAAATTTTCAGAAAGTCAACCTCAGTATAAGCAATTCGTGTAAAGTCTAGCATAAGAACCCCGCTTATCTGGACTTTTAGCTTTCCAGAAGTTTTCCTCAATAATACGGGACAAATATTACTTGTCATCTATAAAATAGTCATGTAACCTCTGTAAATTTTCAATCGAACACATACTTCGATATGTAAACCTGAAATGTTGAAATATCCTATTTTAATTCCTCAAAACCTAAACTCCTCATAACCCTAAAATCTCATCACTTCTTTAAATTCATCAATATCCATTTAATTTCTCCAACTAAAATGTTAAATCCTAACTTATTTACTATTGAAGTCTAACTATAAAATTTAATACTAGATAATATAATCATATCAAAATCTATAAAATAAACCATAAATATTAATAAAAATAAACTAAATTAGGTTTAAAGCGTTCAAAATAACATTACGCAGTTACCATTTTCTTCTAAAATTAAAAATGTAAAATCTATACTTAATAACATAATTTAAATCGTATAAATATTTTCTTTTTTAACAACTTTCAAACTAATTAAAAGTGAGCAGAAACACCCGAAAAAAAACAATAGTTTTCTATAATAAAACACAGGCCCAGCGTAAAAAATAACCCACTGAAATATAACTTTAAAACAATTTTTTTTAAAACTGAGGGCAAAATTATAATTCCACAGAACTAATCCTTCCACCTACGTAAAGGGCCTTACATAAAAACAAACATAAACATGGCTTAGTTTGCGGGAAGGTATTCGCTAGAACTAGGGTACTCGTGCGGCAGAGACTCACCATGAGAGCAGCTGCGAGGTGGCGGAGACACGGGCGGAGCTGACGGCTGAGCACTGAGAGAAAGAGTGATGAGAGAGAAAATGAAGAAAGGGAGAGAGAGTAAGTCGAGTGAGGGAGAAACGGAGAGGGTGTCGGTGGCTTACCGTGAGTAAAGCGGGGGAGTTGGAATGGTGTGTAGTTCCCGGCGGTACTTTCTATGAAGGTAACAAAGGCGTGGAGGAGCTGTCGACGTCGCTGGATGTCATCGTGCTGTGGCTGATGGCTAAGATGTCCATTCGGGAGAGGTTGTGGATGGCTTTGGGGTACTTTGTTTTGGGTTTAAGAAAACGAGGGTGATTTTCTTTGGGTGTTAACCGAAAGGTTTGCGGCTCACGGTGGTGTTAACCATGGTGGTTAGTGGTTTGCAGTGGCGTCTCACGGTGATAGCGTGGTGGTGTAGGGCTAAGGTTTAGGTTCTGGGCTTGCGGTTTCTGTCTTGCTGGGTGATCTCGGCACGTTGGTTGCCATTCGAAGTTGTTGTGCTGCGAGATGGGGGCAGCGTTGCCGTTTATGGCAAGGGACAAGGTGGTAGCAGTTTCTCGAGGGGCTGGGCAGTGGTTGCTTTCCCGTGGTTGTGGGGTTGAGAGGGTGAGCAGTGGCTCGTTGGTTCATCTGTGAAAGCCATAGGTTGGTGTGATGGTGGTCGTGAGGGATGGTTGGTGATACCGCAGCAGTGAGTGATGGCCCTAGCTACGGTGACTGCATGGAGGTTTGCAGTGCACGAGAAAGACTCTGAGAGAGAGAACCGAGAGTACAAGAGACATGGATAGAGAGAGTTTGTCAGGTTGGAAATAGAAATGCACTGGAAGTAGATGACAATAAAAAGTAGAGATGGAGAGACGTGAGTGATGGATGGAAACGAAATAAAAAAGAGAACTCAGAAATGGAAAGGAAGTTCAAACTGCCTAGACGTGGAGATAATGGAGATTTGGGTGGGGGAATTTTTGGAAGTGCAGACACTGAAAATGAAAAACCGTCGGAAAGATAAAATGCATGTGGAAAGATGAAGCTCACCTCAAACGACGTCGTGGGGGTAGGGGAGGTTACTCAGTGTTGTGGCTACATGAAAAATAGGGGGAAATTGGGGAAGTTTATCGGGACTGGGGGAGGCAGGAGGGAAAAGAAAGAGAAGGGAAAAGAAAATAATCCAATGGGCCTGGGTGTTACATAGCAAGTCCTCAACAACACACCAGAAATCAACTACTAGGAAGAGGAAGGAACACCGAGAGCTGGAGGAAGAGCAAGGTAGATTATCTAAGAAAAACCAAATTTAGAAGCAAATTAATGGGGATCATATGGATATACAAGCGAAGTTATCGATGATGGCTGGGGTCCAGCCCCACCGGGAGCCATGAAAACACTTAGCTGGAATGTCCGTGGGCTTGGAAACCCACGAGGCATTCATACTCTTCGAGACTTACAAGGCATTCACGAAGGAAGGGCCTGACATCGTTTTCTTACAAGAAACCAGGTTGAAAGCTCGAGATGTTGAGAACTGTAAGTATAAGCTTGGCTTTGTTAAT
This sequence comes from Juglans mandshurica, assembly GCA_022457165.1. Lineage (NCBI taxonomy): Eukaryota > Viridiplantae > Streptophyta > Magnoliopsida > Fagales > Juglandaceae > Juglans > Juglans mandshurica. Next base: position 25,623,631 of record CM039620.1, on the reverse strand, counting down.
TGTCTAGCAGTAGATTGTGAAGGGAAAAGTGGGGGAATTTCTTTATTGTGGAATAGGAATGTTAATCTTAGCATTCTCAGTTATTTCGAAGAATCATGTTGATGCTTACGTTAAGGATGAAAGATTGAATAATTTGGTCTGGTACATTACGGGTGTTTATGGACACCCTAATACTACTCATAGAAACATGACATGGTCAGTAATTCGCTCGTTGTGTAGAAGAAGGGAAGAGAAATGGGTGGTCTTTGGATATTTTAATGAAATCTTATATCAGAATGAAAAATGGGGAGGAAGGGATAGATCTGAAAAACAAATGTGTGGTTTTAGAAAGGTTCTAAATGAATGTACATTAAGGGATTTGGGTTATCGTGGGCCAAAATTTACTAGGTGCAATAGAAGAGAAGGCAAAAACTACATCAGTGAAAGATTAGATAGTTTTTGGCTAATTCCCAATAGTATACTTGTTTCCCACAAGCAAGTGTTACCCATGGAGTTGCGGCCTACTCTGATCCTCTCCCTATTTGGTTAAAATTAGAAGGGGGTTACAAACAGGGGCTGGAAATTTGGAATCGTACTAATTTTGGCAGAGTTCAACATCAACTACATAAAGCAAAATAGAAACTTCAACGGGTACAGGAAAGGGATCCCACTTTTGTTGATAGAGAGGACCATATTTCAGCAAGAGCGAAGGTTCAAACATGCCTAGAGAGGGAGGAGATTATGTGGAGGCAGAGATCAAATGCATTGTGGCTGAAGGAAGGAGGCCATAATTCAAAGTTCTTTAATACTAAAGCTTCACATAGGAGAAGAAAGAATAGCATAAAGAGATTACAAGATGAAAATGGGGAATGGCAGGAAGGGAAAATAGAGATAGTATTATTCTGGGTTATTTTCAGGATCTTTTCTCTGCTTCTCAAGAGAGAGGTTCGATTAATTTTCTGGAAACTTTGGCAAGAAAGGTGACTGGTCCAATGAATGAAGAATTAGAAAAGACTTATATTGAGGAAGAGGTGATTGCAGCACTGAAAGAGATGAATCCCTCGAAAGCTCTTGGACCAGATGGCATGGCCCCAATTTTTTTCCAAAACTTTTGGCATTTTGTTGGCAGATCAGTTACTGCAGCAATTTTGAAAGCTTTAAACACTAGTGAGTTTCCCACTTCGTTGAATCATACTTTCATTACACTGATTCCGAAGAAGAAATCTCTTGTGAAGGTGGCAGATTTTCGTCCAATCGGTTTGTGCAATGTAATTTATCAATTGATTGCTAAAGTAATTGCAAATAGATTGAAGATGATACTTCAATCTATAATTTCTTAATCCCAAAGTGCATTTGTTCCTGGTCGTTCTTATTACTGATAATGTCCTTGTTGCATATGAACTTATCTACTATTTGAAATAGGAAAATGTAGGGAAAAAATGATACATGACCTTAAAGTTAGATATGAGTAAAGTCTACGATCCTGTTGATTGGGATTTTTTAAAGGCTATTATGAATACTATGGGGTTTGAGAAGAAGCTGATAAACATGATTATGAAGTGTGTGACTACAGTGCCCTTGTCTATATTTATTAATGGAGTTCCAAAAGGGCCTCTATTGTCCCTAGTAGAGAATTGAGACAAGGGGATCCTCTTTCCCTTTATCTGTTTTTTCTTTGCACTGGGGTATTAATTTCCTTATTAAAAAAAGGCAGAGAATGATCATAAACTCATGGGTATTCAGGTTTGCAAAAGGGCTCCTTAAATTAATCACCTACTTTTGCAGATGATAGTGTGATTTTCTATAGAGCAAATCCTGAAGAAAATAGAAATGTTCAAAGGTTGCTTGATACTTATGAAAAGGCCTCAGGACAAAAGATTAAGGCTTCGTTTGGAACCAAAAACCCTCCCAACTCATCTCAACTCATCATTACAACTTTTTCAAATCCCAATACAAAATATAATAAACAATTCAACTTTTTCAAATTCCAAAATAATAATAATAATAATAAATAATATTCTAACAATATTTTATTATCTCAACTCAACTCAACTCAACTCACTTCAACATCCAAACGTACCCTAACCTTATGGTTTTTAGTAAGAATGTGGCAACTGAAGTGAAGGATAAAATCTTGCATCTGTGAGGGGTCAATTGTGCTCAATAGTATGAAAAGTACTTAGGCTTACCTCCAGTGGTAGGTCGATCCAAAATCAAGGCTTTTTCAGAGAAAACATATAGTTTGGCAAAAATGACAGAGTTGGAAGGAACAAATGCTATCTCAAGGTGGCAAGGAAATACTTATAAAAGTTGTAGCCCTTTCCATCCCAACATACTCTATGAGCTGCTTCTTATTACCTAGTAATTTATGCACATGATTGGAATCCATGATGGCCAGGTTTTGGTGGGATCAAAAAAAGGATGAGAGAAAGATACATAGGATTAGTTGGGAAAGAATGTGTGAACCTAAATTCAAAGGTGGTTTAGGCTTTAAAGACTTGAGAATCTTCAGCTTGTTTTTGTTAGCCAAACATGGGTGGTGGATCCTGCAAGATGAAAGTTATATGCTACACAGAATCTGTAAGGCAAAATACTTCCCAAGAGACAATTTCTTTGACTCTTGCCTGGGTAATAATCCTTCATACACATGGAGAGGAATATGGACAACAAGGAAATGGCTATTCCAAGGATGTAGGTGGAGAATTGGTGATGTAAAAACCGCATAATTATGAACTAATAACTAGATCCCAAGACATCAAGCATTACAGATGGAAAGCATAGACTCAAGGGCAGGGCATGGAGCAAAAACAGTGGATAGCATTATTGACAATAATACAAAAGGGTGGAATGTGGAGAAGATAAGATCTCTATTCAATCCAAAAGTAGCCACAGATATACTGAAAATCATAATATGTCCTGGAGAGCAACCAGATAAATGGATATGGACATAAGTAAGAAGTGGGAAGTTCAGTGTTAGGAGTGCTTACAGATGAATCAGAGAGAAGATAAAAAACAACCCAGGTGAGTGCTCATCTGCCAGCAGACATTAGGCTCTATAGAAGGCTCTATGGAAGATGAAAGTTCCCAACAAAGTAAAGGTATTTGCATGGAGAGCTTGCAAAGAAGGGTTACCCACTTGATACAATTTACAAAAAAATAATGTCCTAACAGAAGAGAATTGTTGTTTCTGCAATGAAAGAAGAGATGATTTGCCTCATGCATTATTTCATTGTATTAAAGAAAGGATTATTGGAGTAGATTTGTGCCTATTATGGGAGAAATGGACAAGGAGTTTCCAGTACTGGATGTTGCTATGAAAGTGAAAGAGACTGGAAAGGTTAAAAAACTGACAATATTTTTCTTAATAGCTTGGGACTTCTGGTTTAGAAGAAAAAGATGGTGAATGATAAAATTTGCATTCAGCCTAGATAGATAATTGAACACATGCTTTATCACTACAGAGGATGTCCAAAGATATCAAGTCTTTGCCGAACAGCAAGACAAAGATCTACTGCTGCTAGAACCTCTCCCGATAAGTTTTCTGAAACTTAATGTGGATGGGGCAATGTTCAGTGATCTGCACAGAGCTAGAGTTAGGGCTATTCAAAGAAATGACAAAGGAGACATTGTTATGGCTGCTAGTAAGGTAGAGAATGAAGTTGTTGATCCAGAGGTCTTCAACTATGGGCATTCAGAAGCTAATACTTGAGAGTAACTGTCTATTGATAATAGAGGAGCTCAAAAATCCATCAGATTCTTCATCAATGCTAGGGAATCTCATGAGAGAAACAAAGAAAATCTTTATTATGCTTGGAATGTTGAAACTTTAGAGATGTGGTGGGATTGTATTCCATACTTTATTTCTCAAACTATATGGTTTGATAAATGTTTGTAATGTTTTCTTGATTAACGATACTGATTTCCTATCAAAAAAAGAAGAAGAGATATATACATGTGATTTAAAAAAATATGAATGTTGTGGGAAAATATTATTGGCCTTCAGATTATATATTTACACTTTGTTTTCAACCCACTTTCATTTTCCTCTAGCCAACATAAAACCTAATATAATATTAGTTAACTAGCTCCGCATTCATTTTTTCCAACCCACTACTATCCAGTCGACCCTTTCATTATTCCAAGTTTGTCCCTTTCATGGGTGTGGAAAAAGATCAACAACTAGAAAAATTTATTTCTGTCAGCAGCAGGTAAGGAGGTTATGATCAAGGTTGTTTTACAAGCAATACCAACCTACACCATGAGTGTATTCAAACTCCCAAAAAACCTTTGTAAGGAGTTAAACTCATTGTTGGCAAACTTCTGGTGGGGTAATTAAAAAAAAAAAAAGCAGCAGTATGCATTGGTGTAGTTGAGAAAAGTTTGGAAAATCAAAAGGAAGAGGAGGTTTGGGCGTTAGAGACCTAGAGTCCTTCAATATGGCCTTATTGGCCAAACAAGGTTGGAGGTTCTTACAGAACCCGAGGAGTATGGTAGCTAAGGTGTTTAAAGAGAAATATTTCAGATCAGTTTCCTTGATAGATGCAAAATTGGGACATAGACCTTCCTTTATATGAAGGAGTGTATGGGGAGCAATGAATCTATTGAAAGAAGGCTTAAGATGGAGGGTTGGGAATGGTAGAAGTATAAAAATATGGGGACAGAATTGGTTATCAACTCCTTCTTTATGTATTCAATCTCCTTGCACGATACTGGACAAAGAAGCTAAAGTTTGTGATCTAATTTCTGATAAGGAATGGAATGAACAGTTGATTAAGAGAATTTTCTTTCAAGAAGAAGTAGACCAGATATGCAGTATACCAATTAGTAAGATGGACTCTGAGGACAAATTGATATGGGGCAACACTAAAAAAAGGCCAATTTACTGTTAGTAGTGCTTATCAGCTGGAAATGAGTAGGAAAGAGGCAGTGAAGGGTGAATGCTCAGAAGGAAGAGAATGGGAGAATAGGTGGAGGGGTATATGGAATTTGAATATCCCAAGAAAAGTCAAAATCTTTATGTGGAAAGCTGCAAAGGAATCAATTTATACTTGATGGGAATTATAGAAGATCAAATATGCCCAATATGTAAGAGTGATGTTGAAACAACAATGCATGCAATATGGTCCTGTCCAGCAGCAGCAGATGTTTGGTCTAAATCAATAAATGTGATTCAGAAATGGAGCTCAAATGAACTTGATCTTTTAGCTTTGTGGGAAAGACTGGTGGAGAAGGTAAGTATAGAAGAATTAGAAGAGATAGTTATGGTTATGAGGAGCATCTGGCTGAGAAGAAATGAACTTATATTTGATGGCATTTTCAAAAGCCCAAGTCAAGTGATGGAACTAGCTAGAGAAGAATTAAGAATGTTCCATCTGGTAATAGATGCAATTCCATGACTAAATGTAAGAGCACCCATAACAGATCAGGAATAGTTTTAAGAGACTTGGATTTCGTCACTTGGGGGTTTGATTCCTTGATTTTCTTAATGGGTCTCTTTTGTGCTTTAGTTACTTTTTTGTAATCAATGGTTTGTGGTAGAAAATGAAAGAGAGAGAATCTTTCATTGGTTCCAACTCTGACATTCAGTTTGGGAAAATAGAGTGAAAAATGTAAGTTTCTTTTTTATTTTTTTTTTATTTTTTATATTTAATGTTCTCTTTTGGTTGGTTAGGAATATAGTACTTGAAGAAAACAAATGATAGTTTTTGGAACACAAAATTTTGCTTTTGTTTGATACCAAAGAAAACAAATAATATATTATAAATTTATGTTAGGATTATAGTTTTTGAGTCTACAACTCTTTTTTTGGCATAGCCAGACCCCTCTCTCTCTCTCTCTACGGTCCTTACAAATTTGTAGTCTTTCTCTTGTGCAGCTATATATGGGTTGGACTTGGACTATTATCAAAGAGAAAGAAAAAGGCAATTCATAATATAAATCGCCAATTACAGGTATTGCAAAACATTCTTATTACTCAATTTCAAGTTCTAAGTTTTAAGTATGGTACTTTTTCTTTCTATTCATAAATTTTATTTTTTCGCTAAAAAACATGGGTTCGTTTTCTACTGTTCCTCATTTGTGTCAAAATCTGATGAAATTTTGGATAGCTTTTTCGTGTAACCCATATTGCATAGTGCAATAAAAGTTTAATTTTTCGTACTAAATTAACTTAATTTATCAATCAAGTATCATATCAATTCACAACTCGAAACGAGTCTTTGATATTTTTTTTTTTTGAAATAAACCTCTGTATGTTTCCTTTTCCATTAAGTATTCAACTGATTACAATGTTTGTCATTTACAACTTTTTGAACAACCTCAAGTGGGACACATTCCATCCACACCCTTTCCATCTCTATAGACAGTCCTATTTTAGCGAGACAGTGTGCCACTTCATTACAATCTCTATGAGAAAAAGTCAGTTTCCACCCTCTGCAGCCTCTAAGTTCCTTCTGTAGATCCCCCACCGCTTGACCCTCCCATGATTCATCCTCCTCTTCTTTATTCACCCCGTCCACCACCCTCTTTGCATCCCCTTCAAACCAAACATTATAGAAACCCAACTCCTTACACAGCTCTACCGCCCTACCCAGTGCTTTACATTCTGCTATGAAAGGAGAAGTAACATGCCTAAATTGAGCACATAAGGATACCAGGACATCCCCCCTCCAGTCCCTTATTACCACCCCTGCTCTCATAAGCTTTTTATTTTGGTCCAAAGCCGCATCAAAATTCACTTTGACACTTAATTCTTCAGGTTTTTGCCAAAATCTTCTCTGCTGAGGTTTTTCCATCTTCCTCCCAACTGATATACTCTCTCTTTGTGCATCTTGGAATTCATCTAAGCAGACTTGAGCCTTTCTCATGACACTAAAAGGGCTAGAAAAGCAGCTGTCAAACACCCATTTGTTTCTTCTAGTCCAAATCGAGTGCATTATGGCCATTCCTCGTTCCAGCTTAGATTGGGACAGACCCTTAACCATTTTCAACCATAGCTCCACAAAATCATCCCCTTCTGAGTTCCATTTGTGCAAAGAGCTCCCCCTTTCTGCCCATACATCTGAAGAGGCATTACAGGTCCACAAAACATGGACTACAGATTCTTCTCCTTGCAAGCAAATTGGACACCTTGGATCATTAATAACTCTTTTCTTGTAGAGGTTCAGTTTGGTGGGCAAAATGTTATGCAAAGCCTTCCAAATCATATGCTTCCAACCCCCTGGCACTGACAGCTGCCATACATTCCTCCATATATCCTTCTTCCCTTGAGAACAAGAAGCTTGCCCTTTCCTTTCTTTGCACTTCTGAATCTCATTATGGTAAGTGCTCTTAACTGAGTACTTGCCATCCTTTGTTAGACCCCAAATCTGTTTATCACCTCCTCCCCTTCGACTAAGAGGTATTGCACAAATAACTGCTGCCTCTTCTTCATTAAAGATTTCATGAATCAGCTCAGCCTTCCACTCCATCTTTTCCTCATCAATCAGTTCTCTCACCTTTGCATCTGATCTAAGCAAGCTTATAGGAGATTGGACAGAAAAAGAAGTTTGCCTAGGCAACCACTTTTGACCCCAAATCCTTATATCCTTCCCATCCCCTACCCTCCATCTCACCCCATTCTTCACTACCTCCTGCACTGACCACAAACTTCTCCATATATAGGAAGGCATCAACCCCAACTTTGCATCAGTATACTTAGAATCCTTAAAGTACTTTTCTTTAAAAAATTTTGATACAAGAGAGTTCTCCATCTTCATGAGTCTCCATCCCTGTTTAGCCAACATAGCTTTATTAAAAACCTCCATATCCCTGAAACCAAGACCACCCACTGTTTTTTACTCTCCCAATTTTTCTCAGCTCTTCCAATGAATATTCGAGTCTTTATTCCCTTGTTTCCACCAGAATCTTGCCATAATAGCTTCAAGGTCATAACAAAGCTTTTTTGGCAGTCTAAACACACTCATTGAGTATGTTGGGATAGCTTGAAGAACTGATTTAATCATTATCTCCTTTCCAGCTTTGGATAACAAAATATTTTTCCAATTTTGTATCTTTTGCCAAACTCTTTCCTTTATACTTTGGAAGGTTTTATACTTGGCTCTACCAACCATTGCTGGAAGTCCAAGGTATCTTTCATAATTATCACACCCTGTTGCGCCTATCTCCTTAACCACCTCCTCCTTTATTGGTTTCTTGGTATTTAAGCTGAACAAGATGGTAGTTTTCTGTTTGTTGAGGGTCTGACCTGATGCCATTTCATAGCTGCCCAGTATGTAGTCAACTCTTCTCCATTCTTCTGTTAATGCCCTACAAAAGATTACACAATCATCCGCAAACATGAGATGATTGACCTTTGTTCCCTCTCTACTTGTTGTAACTCCTTTCATCTGCCCCTCTTGAGCTGCTTTATTCAACATATGGCTTAGTCCCTCAGCACAAATCAAAAACAGGTAAGGGGACAAAGGGTCCCCTTGCCTAAGTCCCCAAGAAGGTTTTATCATCTGGCCAGGTTTCCCATTAAGGAGGACTTGATAGGTAACTGAAGTAACACAGTCCATTAACAGATTTGTCATCCTCTCTCCAAACCCCAGCTTCAACAACATAGCTCTTAGAAAATCCCACTCCACTCTGTCATAGGCCTTTGCCATATCCAATTTCACTGCCATACATCCTACTCTTCCTTTTTTCCTTGTTTTCATAGAGTGCAGCAGCTCATAAGCAATTAATATATTATCAGAGATTAATCTTCCAGGGATGAACGCACTCTGATTAAGAGAAATACACCCTTGCAATACCTCTTTAATCATGTTTGCTAGCACCTTAGAAATCAGCTTATAAGAGACATTACATAGGCTTATTGGTCTATATTCCATTACTGAGCTGGGTGTTTTAACCTTAGGGACTAGAGCAATTAGTGTATGATTAAACCCCACACTCATTTCCCCTCCATTTAAAAACTCTAACACAGCTGCACAAGTCTCCTCCCCCACCACCTCCCAATGGTTATTGTAGAAACCCACTCCAAACCCATCTGCACCTGGCGACTTTAATGTTGACATCTGTTTCAAGGCCCTTTCCACCTCTTCTGGTAGAAACTGTTTTTCCATCTTCCTCCTTTTACCTTCATCAATTTTTTGCTCTAACCCCTTCACGCATTTTTCCACCTGCTCACTAGTGGGATTTGAGGAAGTATAAACCCCTCGGAAATAATCACTAAGGACCCCTTCAATCTGCTCCTCACCGTGTACCTCTCTCCCTTCCTCATCTTTAATTTTCACTATTGCATTTTTTCTTCTCCTCTGAGAAGCACAGGTATGAAAATACCTAGTGTTCCTATCTCCCTGTTGCAGCCAATGTTTCTTTGCTCTAACCTTCCATTTCAGATTTTCTTGTTCTAGCAAACTCTCTACTTCCTTCCCTTTAGCTTTTATTAGAGCCATCTGTAAAGGGCCTTCACTCTCCTGTAACTTTTTTAATTCTTCCATTTTTACTTTTAGCTCTTGAGTACTCTCCTTCAGCTTCCCTTTCCTCCACTGACTCAAAGCCCCCCTGCACCTTGATAGTTTGTTGAGGAAAATCTCTTGTGGTCTCATCTGTCCTCTTTCCCTCTCCCATACTTCTTTGATAACCTCTCTGCAGCCCTCCACCAAATCCCAACTTAACTCATACTTGAAGCAGTTGCCTCTTCGATAGGCTTCTTTTTGAACATTTCTGTTGAAAGACAAAAATAAGGGGCTGTGATCTGAGCACACAGCAGGCAAAATGTCCACCTTGGCTTGAACATTATTATTTCTCCAACAGTGGTTTACTACAGCTCTATCAAGCCTTTCTCTAATGAGGGACTCCCTTTCTTGCCCATTGCACCAAGTGTATTTACTGCCCCTCCAACCCAAATCTGTCAAACAACCATCCTCAAGTACCCTTCTGAAACCCTCCATTTGGTCCTCCCTTCTGTCCCTACCCCCTTCTGTCTCATTGTTGCTCACTATTTCATTAAAATCCCCAATCACCAACCACCCCTTATGCCTACCAGGATTAAAAGATGAGAGTAAATCCCATGAGCTTTTTCTTTTGTTTGAATCCAGATGGCCATAAAAAGCTGTGAGTAACCATTTATTTCCCCCCTCCCCTTCATCAATCCAACTATTAATATGCCTGCAAGAAAAATTAATCAAACTAACCATCTCCTCTAACCTCCACAAAAGAAGAAGACCTCCACTTTTACCCCTCGAGGCCACCCCCACACATCCTTCAAATCCCAACTTTCTCAATACCAAAGCACCTTTATTCACTGTCATTCCAGTTTCCATTAAAAAAAATGTCTGGCCGCATATCCCTTACTGTTACATAAAGGGATTGAACTGTTCGGGGGTTGCCAAGCCCCCGACAGTTCCAGCTTAAGATTTTCATGGCTGCTGGCGGGGCTGCCTCACAGCCTCCGCCAATACATAGGTTGCTTCCACTTGAGTATTTTCCACCTGACTCCCACCTTTTTCTACTTTTATTTTTTTCACTTCCTCTTTCAGACCCTCTCCTAGCAACTTTCTCTTTGTCACCTTTTGTAATCCAGCCATAACGTTCACACTTCTTTCCCTTACCCTCCTCTTCCATCTCCCCCCATAACTATTCTTTTCTTCCTCTTTTACAATTTCCTTAATAAGTTGGGCAGATCCCTCTTCCCCATCCACCCCCTCGTCACCTTCTTTCTGCTTCTCCATATACTCCCCAGGAAGTAAAGAACTCATCACCTCTCTCTCCCCCTCATCTTCTCTGTTTTTTACTATTGAATTTTCTTCATTTACCGTTCCCCCACTCTCTAGCCCTCCCCCCTCTTTTGAGGATTGTATTTCCCCTACCCTCTCAATGACTACTCCCTCCCCCTTCCCCTTTCTTCTACTCTCCCCTACATTTCCTCTATCAAAATGTTTTTCCCCAGATCTGTTCCCTCGAGAGGATTCAGTCCTCCAGGTGCCTCCCTTAGGAAATCTTTCAGCTCGCAACCATGCCCCGTATTGAGACCCCTTCTCCATTCCCTCCCCATTCTTACCACAACCAGAATCACCATGAATCAAACACCCACAATCAAAACACAATCGAGGTAACTTTTCGTATTTAAAATTAACCCAAACTTTCTTACCTTCCACAACAACCATTCGGCCTCTAGTAATGGCTTGTTTGATTGGGATCTCGATCCTCACCCTCAATGAGCTTCCCCAGCCAATACCATCTTCCGGTACGTCAACCTCCAGCACCCTTCCAACCGAGCTTCCTATCTTCGTTCCACATTCTTTACTCATACTTCCCAGTGGTAAGTTCAACATTTGTACCCAAAACACCTCTGTCTCAAACTCAAGGGATTGTGCTTGCGCCAGTCCATCAAACAACTTGAGTGCGAAGAGATGGTTATCAAATAACCATGGGCGCCCTTCTAACACTCTAACCTTATCTGCGTGGTTTGAGAAGGAAATGATAAATGTATTGACCCCGATCTCCTGGAACTTTGCCGGTTTGCTCACCCTCCAAACTTTTGCCATCGTAGACTCCACAAAATCTTTCCCAATCCGCCTATCCAACCAGATTTTCCCAACAAGGCTCTTTTCTCCTTTTTCACTCATCCATTTCTCCATTCCTCCAAACTCTATCAGAGAGCTCTCCTCCTCCATCAGACGGAGATTCTCATACATATCCTCCAGTCCCTCCATGCCTCCGCCCCTCTCAGCCGTCGTGTACCGGCAAGATTCCCTTTCAGACATACGTAACTACCTCACAACAAACTTTCCCCCCAAAACTCCACCTCTGCTCGAGAGCCAGAGAGGATACTCATTTTTCACTAACGAGTCTTTGATATTACTTACTAGGAACACGGTCTAAAATATACACCATTATTTTTAAGAGTTTTACTATACATTTTTCAAAAAGAAAGAAATAACCAATTCGATGATTTTCATGACCATCACCAATTCAGTGATTTTCATATTTCTACCTAGCTAGTTGTATTTCCTCCCCATGCAAAGTATCTCAAGATTGCAAACGGCTTGAGACTTCTCATCTTGCATATAGATTCATCCATACTATGAAAGTCATCTATGAAAGTAATGAGATACTTTTATCTATCAAACATTATATGAAACAATGCCTACATGTATCTATACGCATTCTCTTAACAAATCTATAATTAGGACGAGGTTTAAAATTAGCTTTTATACCCTACAATCATAATAGCTCATTAAAATTTGAAGAAATATGAATTGAATGATATGTATTGAGTAGTCAAATAATATTATTTTAATAAGAACTTGAACTATAAGCTACAGTATTTGGGAATGTTTCTTCATATTTAAAGATGTACTATTCATTTTCAAAAGTATATTTATTCTAAAAAATTAGATCCAACTACTTTAATATTTTATTCTAAAAATCAGACCCAACTAATAGTTGAGAAATAGGTTAAAGAAAAATGATAGTTGGGAAATAATAACTTAAGTAAAAATTAAATTATTAATTAACATATAGTTAGTGTAGTTATAAAATATGAACAAAAAAAATTATTAGTAAAAAAATAATATTATGTTATTATTTTGATTAATCCAATGTGAAGTTATGGCTTTAATGATTTTGAGTTTATGAAAAAATATGTACTCTTAATTTAATTTTAAAAATGACTTTGATGAACTAATGCTAACGTTCAAAACTACCAGCCTACCATGATATTTTATCTTCATCATAACTACAATAGACTCACCCACATGTACACAATCAACTTTTATAATTTGTTTTCTTAAAAAAAACCGTAAAGTATGTTGACACGTGTCGGCCATCGAACTCCGGCAAACTCTTAAATATATTTCACTCATAAAAATATTTGGCATTAAAGTTTTTAAGAGTTCAGGTTCTTATTTTAGATTTTAAAATTTTCATTTAAAAATAATTTAATGGATCGAGTGCGGTTTTGATTTTTGTAAAATTGATAAAATCATGCAGTGATAGTGTATGTAGGGGTGTAACCGTTCCGGTTCGGTCCGGTTTTTTTTTTTTTAATTTTGGAATCGAACCAGTATATACCTGTTTTGAAAATTTAAGAACCGATACGGACCGATTCATCACCAAAATCAAAACTTTCAGTTTTTTCGATTTCGGTCTGGTCCTGTCCGATTTTTTGGTTTACCATTTATACATCATTTATACATGTGACACTATATATATACACTATATTATAATTTTTTAATACTAAACTTAATTGTGAGAATTTAGTATTTATTATTAACAAGTACTAATTCTTTAATGTTCACTTATAGTAGTATAATATAAGCAATGTCTAACTTATTAGTGAGATTAATAAACTTGAATAATAATATTAAAATAGTATAATTAGTGTCTAATTATACTAGTATATTAATTTTATGTTATAAGATTAATAGACTTGAATAATAAGATTATAATTTCATCTTATATTAATTAGAAATGTAACGTATAATATATATAATAATAATAATATAAAATTATATATAACATAAAAAGTGATCAGACGGAGATCTATTAATTGTTATTATCTCTTTCAATGTCAAGGGGCTTGTCTTCTACATATATAGTGGTCGAGCCCATCTTTTATGAGATGTTGATTATGCGGTCTACCACTTGCAATATTTAGACCAACCAGACTTCAGCCTTGCGTATATATTGGGTGGAAAAAAAAAAGATTGGGACTACTTTGGTTTTTGTTTAAAAGAAAAATATAATTTTTTTTTCATTGACAAAAAGTGAAAGATATTCCAAAAATTAAGACGTTTATCGAAAACCTATTTTTCAATAATATAGAAAATTAATTATATGTTTTCAGAGTACATAATATCGTTGTCAACTTGTATAGATATATTATAGTGTCCATGCTCAATTTATAAATGTAAGACCCCCTTGTTAGATAATTGAAGAAAAAAGCTCAATGATCGAAAGGACATCCACTAGGAATATGGATTGGGATTATCGAACTAATCCAAAAAAAAAAGTCATGACATACGTTGATGGTCAAATCATTAAATTTGAAAAGTCATGCACTGATTAATTAACAGGCGGTGACGTGAAGAATATGTCCATTGACTTGAAAAATCCGCACCAGTAGTACTGAAGCATGTTTTTTATGACCCATCGATATCTAGGAAATCTCTTGAAAACTGTTAAGATTTATAAGGGTGTGTAAACAAATTGAATTCGTACTTACGTGGTTAGACTTTAGGAGTGGAGTATGATATAATTTTATTCAAACACGACTTGACTTTACTTGTTGTACGTCATTCATAACCTTATAAAAGCATCACTCAAGAGTTTGAAATAAAAAAAAAATAGAAAACAAAATAATAATAAAAAAAGTTTTTACTTTATACAATCTCCCATGGATAATAAGTCATTTTTGTGAAGGCTACATATCCTATCAATTGTCGAAATCCTTTTCTGCCACTACCGTAGATGAATGTTGTTTTTTATGATGCTCATATAATTTCAGTCTGCCATGTTAATGACATTTTGCTTTCAAATTTTGTACCAACTTACACATCAACATTATTACCTAGCTTGCCTCTAGTATTTTACGTGAACACATAATTAATATATATATATATATATATATATATATAATGCAATGCGAGGATGATTATCAATTATGATATATAATAAAAAATCATATAAAAATTATTTTATACAATATAAAAAATTAAAAAATATATATATGAATTGGTCCGGTCCAATTCAGTCTGGTATTAGAAAAAGGAAATCGGAATTGGATCAAATTTGACCAATTTTAAAATAAAATAAAATCGGTACCGGATCGAACCAAACCCGATACCGGATCAAACTTCCCAGTTCAATCCAATTTACCGGTTCACCGGTTTTTATTTTCTTCACCGCCAAGTGTACGTAGGTAAAGAGGTATTTGCCATTATAGGGAAAGATGCACGTGATGCTGTAATCCCATGAATGTCTGTGTTTGCGGGTTTCACAGACGTGAACTTCACATTTACAAGTCGACGCTGTTTTGAATATTTAGCATTAGCGCGTTTACAAGTGGACTCAGATTAGTAGATAGCAGCCAGCAAAAGCTGAATATTCAAAACAGCGTCGACCCCTATTACATGGCCCATGGCCGTCTGCTTTCATTACCTTCAGCTTCAGCATCACATTGTAATTTTTACCCTTATCAATTAGCGTGCTGCTCCTTGTACTATATCAACATTTCTCATCTCCACATAATATGGCAGGATCAAATTCAGAGTCATATGAAAATAAGTTCAAGTTGTGTTTCATTATTTTGTTGCCACAGGTTTGTCAATGAATTGAATATCAAACGAAAATGAAATGTTTTGGGGCAGAAATTCACGGACTTTAAAAGGGGATGCTGAAATTTTTTACTGTTGCAGTCTAGCGCTGCAATTTGCCTCATTTGGTTACGCAGTTCAGATGAGATGAGATGAGATGAGACGTTTCGTTAAAAGTTGAATAAAATATTGTTATAATATAATTTTTGTTTTAAAATTTGAAAAAAATGAATTGTTTATTATCTTTTGTGTGTGAGTTTAAGAAAATTGTAATGAATATACGAGTTGAGATAAAAACACTCTTAATAGCTATGAAAAATGTAAATTATTTGAAGAATTGCTCTAAAAAAAGGTTCCATCCGATTATGTAAAATGAATTGTAAAATACAATTAGCTATAGTAACCCGCTACATGTAGCAGGTATTGTTCCTGTAAAATTTTTTTTACTATTAATATTTCATTTACTCCCTTAGTTTCTTTTACTTTGATTTTTATCACGTAAGCAAATTCTTTTTATTGTTCATCATTTAAAATACATATTTCATTTTCTTCTAAAAAAAATCTTGGAAATAATTTTAAACCAATTTTTTCATATTTTGATTTTATTTTTAACTTTTATTTGGCTTATATATTTTTGTTTAATTTACATGTATAGGACTAAATTATTTTACATTGTATATAAAAACAAATTGTAAATATAAAAAAAATATATTGATATTGTAAATTTATTAGTAAAAATGAAATATTTAAAAAGAATAAAAAAATAATATTTAAATAATATAGAGAAAAAATAGATAAACTAATAGATGATATATTGTAAAAATTAATATGTAAAATAAAAAAGATTATTTATATATTTTAAAAAATAAGATAAAGAATCTATTAAAATTATTCTCATAATTTAATATGTAACTAAACTAACGGTAAGCTCTAGGTCCTCATATTAACATCAGCGCTGAGTCTCTTTCATCTCTTTCCTTTTCTTTTTTTTAATAAAAAAGAAAAAGAAAAGAGACTTGGGGAGTCAGCAGTAGGACTTTATGCCCCGTGAAAAAACCTTCGCTAGAAGACTTCTCCGATTGTTCCATGACCCAAAGGCAACACCCCACCGCCTTCCTCGCTCGATTTCTGTTTTAGAGCAGATTCTGGTACGTTTGTACAGTGATAATATTTTATAGGAAAAAGCTAATTTGCCCTGTGACCGCTCAACTTGAACGTTCAAAAAAAAATTATTTTTTATTTTATTTAGTGTTAAGAAAGTGATTTTAAGTATATTGATGTATTTTTTTTATTTTTTAAAAATATTTAAATATATTAAAAAAATATAAATAGAAAAATTAAAAAATTAAAAAAGTTGTAAAATATAACTATCGGTCAAGTAGAGCAGATTACTCTAGGTGTTATTTTATAATTATTGAAAATATTTATAAATAATAGTGAAAAGTCATGAATAGTAATAAAAAATAAGTTAAAATTAATAATAAAGTAATAAATAGAAGTGAAATATTTGAACCTCTGCATCTTTTTCAATTTATGAATAGTAATAAAAAATAAAAAATAATAATAAAAAATAATAATAAAATAATAAAGAGAAAATATACTTACAACTGTGAATTGCGTAACCGTCGCGTAATCGCTTTGAAAAAAATGAATAAAACATGGGACCCACATGAAAAAAATTAATTTTTTAATAGTGGACCCCACTCTTTTTCAAAGCGATTACGCGGCGGTTACGCACTTCACGGTTGTATGTAGAATTACTCATCTGCCTTGTCATCTTGCTGCACCACATGACCACCACCGTCGCCGGTGACTCCCCTTATACTTACACACCGGTCGAACACATTCTCCTCAACTGTGGCTCCTCTGACAATTCTACAGCATCAGAAGCTCGGATCTGGATTAGAGACGTGAATTCAAAATTTCTCACTCATGAACAATCACAAGTTCAGTCATCTCTTATCGCTAGCGTAATTATACAAGCGCTGACTGTCCCCCCCAGTACCTTTTACCGATGCACGGCTATCTCTAGCCTAGTTCACCTACTTATTCCCCGTCACTGCGGGCCAAAAATTCGTTCGACTACACTTTCACCCCGCTTCCTACTCTAACTTCAGCCGCGCTAACGCCCTCTTCTCTGTCAATGTTGGTGGTTTTACCGTTCTTAGCAACTTCAACGCTTCACTTAACGCAGATGCCGATTCTGAACCTACCATATCTAGAGAATACTGTGTCAATATCGAAGAAGATCCGTGGTTGAACATAACCTTCACTCCATCTCCGAACGATTCTGATTCCTATGCTTTTATCAACGGGATTGAAGTCTTGTCGATGCCTACTAATCTCTATTTCACTCCGGTTGACCATCCAGGGTTTGTTTTGATCGGCCAGCAGAACATGTACCTCGTCGATAACAGCACTTCTCTCGAGATGGTATACAGATTAAACGTTGGAGGGCGAACCATCTCACCCGCTGATGATGACACCGGAATGTTCCGGGAATGGCAAGACGACATCAGTTACTTAAAAGAACATAGAAGAATGTTATTCTTACCTTTCAACGAAACTATCAAACTGAATAACACCGCCATACCCGGGTACACTGCTCCAGAAGATGTCTTTCGGACTGCCCGAAGTCTGGGGAATGACTCAACTCTCAACCTGAGCTACAATCTCACCTGGCAATTCCCCGTAGATTCTGGGTTTGATTACCTCATTAGGCTGCACTTCTGCGAGTTTCAACCCGAAATTATTCAAACGTCAGACAGAAGGTTCCATATTTTCATAGCAAATCAAACCGCCGATGAAGCAGCCGACGTGATTTTGTGGAGTGGTGGAAATGGTGTGCCCGTGTATAAAGACTACGCCGTTTCGATGCGCGAAGGAACCGAGAAGAAAGTGAATCTCTATGTCGCAATAGGAGCCGAACCGCAAAGGTGGAAGACTTCATACCAGGATGCAATCTTGAACGGCGTCGAAATCTTTAAAATCAGTGACGTCAACGGCAATCTTGCGCCACCAAGACAGTCGAAGAACTCGAAAGGGAATAGAACAAAAATAATTTATGTCGCCGCTGATGGTGTCGCCGGATTTATTGTTCTCTCATGTTAGAGCAGTAAACGTAAAATTTGTAAAATAGGATTACATGACTTTACATTTGCCTATTCTTGCCTATTCTATTCAAAACTTATTCTCACGTTAGATTATTCATCTTTTAGTCAAAAATAATAATAATATTTTTTTTTCAAGAGCTATATGGAAATATTAATGTTATATAATGTGAGACTTGGAGTATACAACCTTTAATTGGAAAATTAATACAATCGTTCAGTATACAACAATTAATGCTCTAGCTTAATACTACAGGGAAAAAATTGGGTTTAACAATTACTGCCATTAATGCAACAGGGAAAAAAAGGAAAAAAAAATAAGGACAACAAAACACAAGTGCTGTCGGAAAGAAAGAACATGTGGGAAGAAATGAAAAAAAATAAAAAAAGAGTCCGGTAGAAGCCAAAACCGAGGGAAGAGAGGGAGTTTGCAAGGAAGAAAATATTTTTTATTCCCTTTGGTCATGCTACAGTGACCACCAAATATAACCACCAGTCCCAAATTACTGTAACTAAACGTCATATCCTTTTGAAGTTGCATAATCTAATGTAAACAATTTTTTAGGTCTATTAGTCGAACTCTTAAGTAGTAGATTTTGTAATGGTTTGTTTTAATGGTAAAATATTAGCAATAGAAAATAGTAAAAATTTTAAATTAAAAAATTCAAATTCAAATTAAAAATATATTAACAGAATGAAATTACTACTAAATAACTATCGATTCCCTCTCTCTACACCCAGAGTAGAGGTTTTTCTCTCGTCTTGGTACGATCTCTAGTGGAAGCATGGCTGAGGCGTTAGAGAAGATGCATGCTAGTCTGTCTCTTACTAAGAAGGAATCTGAAGAAGTGGTGGTGAAGATTAGTCAAGTTGAGGAAGTCCTTTCTCGAGGGGAGAACTGTTTGATTATGCAGTTGTTAACCAGGAAGTATTATAACCATGAAACTTTTAAACAAACAATGAAGAAAGTGTGGAGAACAGTGAAAGGTGTCAAAAATCGTGATCTGAGTTCTGTATTCAGTTTGGTTGAGTTTGAGGATGTGAGGGATAAAGTGAAGGTCATGCGTGAGGGGCCCTGGATGTTTGACAGACAGCTGGTGCTACTGAAGGAATTTGAAGGCATGTTCCAGATTAATGGTCTAAAAATTGTTAATGCCCCCTTTTGGGTAAGGATTTATGATCTCTCACTGATGGCTCGAAATTCTTATGTGAGTAAGTTAATTGGCAGTTTAATTGGAGAATTTATGGAGGTTGATTTGGATATGGGGGAAGTTGAGTGGGGTGAGTTCATGAGAGTACGGGTTCTCGTAGACATTTCCAAACCACTTCAACAAAGGAAAAAACTGAAATTGGGGGCTGAAAATTATTGTTGGGTTCGATTGGTTTATGAAAGGCTTCCTGATTTTTGCTACTATTGTGGTTTATTGGGTCATTCATATCGGGAATGTCAAGATTTTAATTCAGTCACTTATGAGGTTGAACAGATGCCTTATGGAGCTTGGCTTCGAGCAGGGTTTTCATTAATTAAACAAGGGTGGAAGGCAAGTTCTGAGGTTCAAGGTGATGGAGGGCAGCGAAATGAAGAGCCACCGCCATCTATGGTGGTTGAATCCGCACAGGCAGTAGTTGTCATGCCGTTCGTAATTGCTAGGACGGTTGAGAGTCATTCTCTAGGTGGAAACGGCCCTTAGCAGAACGTGCGCAAGTTGGGGAGAAAGAAATGGGTGCTGAAAATGTGGAGAAGCCGTTAAATTCGGAGTCTCGAGTTTATCAGAGTAGTCTTTTATCTAGTGATGGTGAAGAGAGACTTGGTCAACAACGGTTGGGAATAGTAGTCACAACGGTTACTGAGAAAGTGGGGGACTTGAGAAATTCGAATGAGGATGAAGGAAATCTGTTTGAGGTTTCGATTGCTAAGGGACCTGTTATGGGCTTGGGCCCTGGTCATTTGTCTTCTAAAGAGGCTGTGTTACCCAAAAGCCCACATAAGAGGAAGCCAAACTCGCACTTTAGGGCACCGGCGCGATCTGTCCAGCCGAATGCAACGAGGAGCAGCATTGAGGAACTTGCAGAAGAGAAGCGCAGCTCCAAACGGATAGTGTGGTTTTCTCATGAGGATGAAGTTGTTCGTTGGAGTAAGAGGAAGCTTGTTTCTGTTAAGGAAGATGAAGGGAGCAGGAGTAAGAAGGTACATGTTTCAAATCCAACCCAAGAGATATCGGCTTGGGAATCTACGAGGCATTCGTACTCTTCGTGACTTGCTTGCGAAGGAAGATCCTAATGTGCTTTTCTTACAAGAGACCCGTTTAACATCTCGGCAATGGGACTATTGTAAATTTAAGCTTAGTTATTCAAATTGTAGTTGATTGTTTGGACCGTAATGGTGGTTTAACTTTGCTTTGGAAAGATGAATTGTATTTGTCTGTTATTAATTTTTCAACACATCATATTCACTCTTAAATTCGAAATACCAATGTGGATGGGGGACAGTGCCTTCTTACGGGTGTTTATGGACACTAGATTCGGGTAGAAGGAAGGAAGTGTGGAATTTGATAGAATCCTTGGGACACTGTGTTGAGTGTCCTTGATTGGTTTTTGGAGATTTTAATAAAATTCTAAATCATGATGAGAAAAGTGGGGGGCAATTGAGGAATGAGAGGTTGATGAGCAGTTTCATATCTGTCCTAGAGGAAGGGCACCTGAGAGACTTAGGTTTTGTTGGAGTCCCGTTTACTTGGTGTAATAGACGTGAAGGTGAAGGTGCTATTTGCAAGAGGTTGGATCGATTTATTGCAAATTCGGGATGGTGTGATGCTTTCCCGAATTTGAAGGTTCAACATGGAGCAACCTCTTATTCGGATCATATCCCAATTTGGTTGGATACTAATGGGGTATTAGTTAGAAGGGGTGGGGACAAACCTTTTAGGTTTGAGGCTATGTGGGTGGGTGATAAGAAATGTGCTAGCATTATTGAAAGGGTGTGAAGGGGTGGAGCGGGGTCTGCTTCTATTAACCAAGTGATGGGTTGTATTTCGAAGTGTGCAGCTGAGTTGAAAAGATGGAATAGAAGTTCTTTTGGCCATGTTAAAAAAGAGCTTGCTAGTGCCAAAATGAGACTGAAAAATATTCAAGAAACTGACCCAACTTGTCATTCTATGTTACTTCATAAAAGTGCACGTGAGGATGTTCAAAAGTGGCTGGAGAGGGATAAGGTCATGTGGAAACAAAGATCCCGAGTTTTGTGGCTAAAAGAAGAGGATAGTAATTCAAGATATTTTCATACAAAAGCTACAACAAGAAGAATGAAGAACATAATTTTACAGCTGCAAGATGGTAGGGGTGTTTGGAAAAGTGGAGAGCAGATGGATGACTTGATTGTGGGGTATTTTCATAATCTTTTTACAGCTACAGATCAGATTGTTGTGGATGATATTTTATTAGGAATGGAGTGTAAAGTTATAGGTCAAATGAATGAGGATTTAACTAGACCTTATGTGGCAGATAAAGTGGAAGCTGCGATTAACCAAATGCACCCTTCAAAAGCTCCGGGTCCTGATGGAATGTCTCCAATCTTTTTCCAAAAATACTGAGGGGTGATAGGTAAATCAGTAATTAATTCTGTGTTGCATGCTTTGAGTTTTGGAATTTTTCCAAAGGAGGCAAATCATACTTTTATTACTTTAATCCCAAAGAAGCCCGACTCTTTGAAAGTAGCTTATTTACGTCCTATTGGTCTCTGCAATGTACTTTACAAGATCATGTCTAAAGTTATTTCAAATAGATTAAAAAAAATTCTACCTTTTGTCATTCCGGATTCCTAGTGTGCTTTTGTTCCAGGGAGGCAAATTACTGATAATGTCTTAGTAGCCTATGAACTATTACATTATCTTAGAAATAAGAGATATGGGAAGAAGGGTTTGATGTCTATAAAACTTTATATGAGTAGGCGTCTGATAGAGTGGAATGGTGTTTTTTGGAAAGAATTATGGGGGCTCTTGGTTTTGCACAAAAGCTAATTGATATCGTTATGAAATGTGTCTCTACTGTTTCATTTTCAGTTCTTACGAATGGGAGTCCAAAAGGGCATATTATTCCGAGTAGAGGACTTAGACAGGGAGATCCACTGTCTCCCTATCTATTTCTTCTCTGCACTAAAGGTTTGATCAATTTATTGAAGAGGAATGAAGGTCCTGGTATGGTAGAGAGTATTAGAATTTGTAGAGGGGCGCTAAGAGTTAATCATTTGTTATTTGTGGATAATAGTGTGATTTTTTACAGAGCAGATGTTGCTACAAATGAAAAGATTCAGATTCTATTGAATAATTATGAGAGGCCTCAGGGCAGTGTATTAACAAAGAGAAGACCTCAATGGTCTTTAGTAAAAATGTTAATGAGGACTTGAAAGTAGAAATTATGCAGTTTTGGGGTGGCAATACTACACAGCAGTATGAGAAATATTTGGGGTTACCACCGATGGTTGGGAGATCAAAACAGCGTGCTTTTTTTTTTTGTATTAAACATCATTTGTGGCAAAAACTACAAGTTTGGAAAGGGAATATGATTTCTCATCGAGGTAGAGAAGTTTTATTAAAAGCTGTAACTATGTCTATACAGACATATGCTATGAGTTGCTTTTTATTTTCAAAATCTTTGTAACATGAGTTAGAGATGATGATGACCCGATTTTGGTGGGGTAATCAAGCTCGGGGAAAGAAAATTCATTGGGTTCGTTAAAATTCATTGGGTTCGTTGGGATTAACTTTGTGATTCTAAGTTTCATGGTAGTTTGGGTTTCAAGAAACTTAGTGACTTTAACTTAGCACTTCTTGCAAAACAGGGCTGTAGGCTTCTCACAAATCAGAATTCTCTCCTCTATCGGGTTGTAAAGCAAGGTACTTTCCGAATTGTAGTTTGTTTGAGGCCAACAATGATATTAATGCGTCTTATGTTGGGAAAGGAATTTATGGTGCTCTTCCTTTATTAAAATCTGATTGTATGTGGAGAATGGGAAATGGGAGGAGTGTTAGGGTCTTTCAAGATCATTGGATACCTGGTTGTGGATGAGAAGAGATTCAGGAAGCAATGGGGCAAATAAGAGATGATAATTTCAAGGTACATGAATTATTTGATAAAAGTACAGGTTGGTGGAATATAAATGTTGTTAGAGCTCTCTTTAATCCAATGTTGGCGTATCTGATTCTGAAACTTAATATTTGTTTACCTCAAGCAGACTCATGGTATTGGACTCAAGAAAGATGTGGTACTTACTTAGTCAAGACTAGTTATAAATTTTTACAGTTGGCCAATTCTCAGACTTTAGGTGAGGATTCAAGATGTGCACAGATTTTGAGCTTTTGGAAGTGTTTATGGCATTTGAAGATTATCAAGAAAATGAAAATTTTTGTCTGGAGGCCATGCCAAGAAAACTTGCCTACTTTTCAGAATTTGAGAAGGATGAGGATTAAGGATGATAATAAATGTGGTTTCTGTAATCTGACTTCTGAAGATGCAGCCCATGCTTTATATTTCTGTCCTGTAATTAATGATATTTTCCTGCAATATTTGCCTTCTTTGAGAAGCTTTCAACCTGGTTTATCTTTTTGGGACTTGGCACTTCATGTTAGAGATAAGGGTGGTGCTGAAGTTCTTGCAACTTTTATCGTTATTTGTTGGGCTTTGTGGTATCGTAGAAATCAGATTTTATATGAGCAAGTTGTGCATCAATATTCAACTGTGATTAACAATGCTCTCTCCATGCAATCTGCTTATAAACAGGTGCAAGTCTTTGATGGGTTTAGCAAGGAAGTTACAAAAGTGATTTGTTGGTCACCACCTCCGTCTGATTATTTGAAATTAAATGTGGATGGTGCAATCTTCCATGATCAACACAAGGTAGGCGTTGGGATTATACTTAGGGATCAGCAAGGGAGTGTGGTTGCTACTTGTAGTAAGTTAGAAAGAGAAGTTGCATCTTCGGAGTTTATTGAGGGTAGTGCAATGTTGAGGGGTTTACAATTTTGTGCTCAGTGGGGTGTTCAAAAATTGATGTTAGAAACGGATTGTTTAATTCTTGTAAATGCCTTAAACTCCCAAACTGAGTATTTAACGGATTTTGCTTTTCTCTTTCAAGACATTCGTCGCATGTTGAGGGGCTTTCAACAGGTTCAGATTTTACATGTCAGCAGGCTAGGCAATGTGGCAGCGCACCAATTAGCAAGGAATGCATGGAATGTTGAGGATATTGAAATGTGGTGGGGATCTTGTCCTTCTTTTGTATCACAAGCTGTATGGCTTGATAGAATCAATATCTTGTAAGGACTTTTATTATTGGAATGAATGATTCATTGGTTATAAAAATAAAAAAATAAAAGTCCACAAAATTCATATATCTATATGGCTTACTATACAATAAAATTCATAGGAAACAATAATTAGGAATTTTATAACTAATAACTATAATTCATACATTTATATGGCCTACCATAAAATAAAATTCATAAGAAACATTAATTCAGAATTTAATAAATAATGGCCATAATTCAAGACCAATATATTTATTAAACAATAGAAGATATACTTTGAGATTGAAAGAGAGAGAAAATATTATATTTCTGATTTTTCTTCTTTTTTTTTTTTAGAAAAATAATAATAACATAATCTGGCCAGATCCAAGTCTGAATTAGATCCCGTCGGTCAACCCAATGCGCGACCCAGTTCAATACCTGGGTCGGGCTTACTATTCCGTTCAACATTCTTTCTGCTTTTTGGTTTACTGTTCAGGCTGGGCAAAATTCAGCCCACTGTGCTAGCCCGTAGCCCACTTGACACCCTTTTTTTTGTTTGCATTACGTTTTGGGTTGGTAGGCCCAGCGTGCTGACCCGCAGCAACACAACTTTTTTTAATTACATTGTCAGGCTGGGCCAAACTTATAGGCCACTGTGCTAGCCCCCGAGCTTGTTTTTCACGTTTCCAGGCAGGGCCAAGCATTGCAGGCCACGGTCATTGGCCCAAAATAACTACCCCTAATGGCCTATGGGTTAAAATCCTACCCGAGACCATTAACCCATGACCCGTTCATCTCTTCGTCTCTCCCATTACACAGCTGCCGCACCTTCTTTTCCATACTCTATTCTGGCGTAGCTGTGGGGTGAGGCATTCTCGGCCTCTTCCTGCCACCAACGTCCACCTCCTTCTACCTCACGCCACCCTCTCCTCACCCCACACAGCAATTCTTCCGTCATAATTTTCTCTTACTCGAACAACAAAAAAACGTAAACACAAACCTCAACTATCGCATGGTGAGACCACGAATGAGGTTGAGAACCAAAATACATGCATGTAAAACAGAAAACAAAACACAGGAATATTTTGTCTCAATTAACATAAAACATTAAATATTAAGATCTTCCATACTCTACGATCTATAATAAGAATAATAATAATACAAGATAAAAATATGAGAAAAGATACTTACAACCGTGAATTGTGTAACCGCCACGTAATCATTTTGAAAAATATAAATAAAATATGGGACCCACATGAAAAAAATTAATTTTTTAATAGTGGATCCCACTCTTTTTCAAAACGATTACGTGGCGGTTACGCACTTCACGGTTGTATGTAGAATTACTGTAAAAATATACCTCCCGATCAACTTTACATCTCCCGATCGCTAGAGGTACAATTATGTTGTAGGTGAGAATCATTAACTCTCTCACTGCTTAAATAGATTTTTGGTCATCATGAAATCTAGAGCTATTGGTATTAAATTATAACTCATTAATTAAGTGATATAATTTGAATTAGTATAGCCCCGTAAAGATATGGGTGTGTGGGACATCGAGCTTTGATAAAACTCTTACAACAGCCTCCCAAGCAGAACACATTTTGCAAAGACTTTCCACCAAGCAGTACACAATATTTCTACCTTCTAGTGATAATTCAGCTGTTTTCTTCCTTGGCTGCAGTAATACTTTCTCACATAATTTTTCAAGAATTTGAATATCAATACAATTGTTCTCGTTGAATAGCATCCGATCGTGATTCATGCTAACAAGTTTTTATGTAGGAAAACTTGTCCCCGATGAAATGGCATCAGGAGCTATATACAGATTAGCTATGAAATTTGAACAATATATCACCAGGACGTACATGTACGTACTACTGGACCATTCTGGGAGGTTTACATATCAGATTGTGGGGATGCGGGGGTGGGGGGCATGTGCTGGCTGTATACTTTGTCAGATGCCTTTGACAAAGATTCCCAGTTCCTGGTCCCAACATAACGACAGAACTTAGAAAACTTGTGCGTAAAGGGTTCAAAGGTAATTAAGCTTCAAATATTCTGAAGAAAATTATTAAACCAACTTATTAATAGTTCGAATTTTGACTCTATACTCTATCTCATTTAATTAAATATTTCATATGATGAGTTCACTCATAAAGATGAGTGTTAAGAAAATAAGACAAATAATAAAATTTTATTATTCCCATCAACTAAAGCTTGTGGTGATTTTATTATTTTCGGATAAATTGTGATTTTACATAGTATTTAAATAGAGATCTTGCTTAAATTGGAATCTTGACTATAGGCCAATCTGATGCAACGTCCCTTATTGACGTGGCCCTTTGCCTGAGGCAAAAGCTTGTGGTGTACTTGAATTTCAGGTTAGCAGATGAGAGCTGTCTACGTGCTGATCAGACCTGAAAATAGGGAACAGAATTTGCATGCATGAGTGTAATTTTAGTTCATTGAAGTTGAAGTTCCATAATAATTTGGGTGGCTTGTCATGTTAGACTTTACTAATTGCTTCCTAATGCGCCTGTACTTTCCCCGAACAATATCATTATGGAGGGACTTTATATATATATATATATATATATATATATGCGACTTTTATCATATATGTGCCAGTTAGGAATACTAAAGCCACTTTAGGCCTTATTCCTTGGAGACAAATTACATTAGTTTTCCTGCCCCTCCTTTCATGTTTTAAATTCTTTGGAATATATTTCGAATGCATGGAAGAGTCATGATGCTATACACTACATTAGAGTAATTCTATATACAACCGTGAAGTGTGTAAACGCCCCGTAATCGATTTGAAAAATAGTAGGGTCCACTATTAAAAAATTAAATTTTTTTATGTGGGTCTCATGTTTTATTCATTTTTTTCAAAGCGATTACACGACAGTTGTATAATTCACGATTGTAAATATCTTTTATCTTATTTAAAATAATAAATTTAAACATTGATTGACAGTGTTATCTCAATACAATAAAATATTAATAGGATAAAAGTTTGGTATATAACATTTTTTTTCTTCGAGTGAAATGATATAGTTGGAAGGCATTTAAAGGTTTTGATCCAAGTTTGGATAATAAGTGGGGAGATTTTTCTTTCCCAAATTAGTTACTTATGATTGGGCTAAGGTCATTATATAACTGCAAGGCAATTAAAGCGCACTGATCATCACATGATAGCGCGCAGTATGGAGAAAAGTTTTTTTTCTTTAGTAAGTACCAACATGATCGATCGATGTTATATATATATGCACGAGAGACTGTCAGATCTTTCAAAGTTCTTGATTCTTGCTGTTTAAAAAGCAAACGAATTGAAGAAGCAGCAAATAAAATTGCGCGCAATTCTTCCTTCCAAACCACGCAGTACCCTAACCTCAGGATGCCCTTTATAAGTAGTTAATTACTTAATAAAGTAAATGACAGATCACCGACAATGAATAAAGCCACTTTGAAGAACATTATTTGTTAGCACAATGGTTTTTGCTTTCTGTGATTCTTTTCTTTTCTTATTTCTTCTTCTGTCTCTCTTTTCCTTTCTGGCCTGCAGCTGGAATTGCATGTAAAGCTGGACCCTCCTACTTGAAAAGCAATCCCACGGGAACTTCTTTTGATTAATATTGGGAATTAATTATATGCTAATCCATGCTTTGAAGTTTGGTACGTAAGTACCCCTAGCTAGAATTCAGTTGATCTTCGTATAAGGTTCGGCTATTAATTGTATTAATTAAATTTGGTTTCATGTCTTGAACTACTCATTGATACAGTCAGAACTAAGTAAAGAATCTATATATCCAACGTCTTAATTAGGCAGTGCATGGCTAGCTATAACGTACTCTCCTAGCTAGCTAGCCTTCTTTCCAGTTTTGTTTATGCAAAATTAAGCGTTGCAGATAGCCTTCCCAGCCAAAAAGTCATGCAGCCTGCGTTCCATTAAACAAGTTAAGAACCATTTCACCCGGCCAACTCGCTAGCTAGCTCCCCCTTCTTTTATTCCTCCTTGCCATGCACGAAAGCAAAAGGAGAGAGCAGATCGTCAAATGGGATTGTCTAAATAATCCCCTTCCTTTTTTAGTCTTTTTTATATTTTAATTCTAGTATATATGTGAGTGCCGCCCGCTGGCACAAAATCACTTTTTTATTTTTATCTTCCTTTTTATTTTTTTACATTTTTTTAATATTTTTAAATATTTTTAAAAAATAAAAAAAATATATCAATATACTAAAAATCACTTTCCTTAATCATTAACACAAAAAAAAATTAAAATATGGTCAAAATGAGAGGCAGCATTAATCATATATATATATATATATATATATATATATATATAATAGAAGCCAATCACAAATTCTTGAGTTACTTTATTCTTCACGTGTCACACTTTGATTGTCGTAATGTTTTTTATTTTTATCTTTTTTTTTACATTTTTTTAAATATTTTTAAATATTTTTTAGAAATAAAAAAATATACTAATACACTAAAAATCACTTTAATTTCTTAATCATTAACAAAAAAAAAAAAAAGTTAAAATACATGAACGGCCACGGTCAAAATGAGTGGGCAAACTAAGAAAATATACTAACATTAATCATATATATATATATATATAATAGAAGCCAATCACAAATTCTTGAGTTACTTTATTCTTGACGTGTCACACTTTGATTGTCTTAATGTTATTAGACTAATACCATAGTTGACAGCAGGTACCCAATAACGAACGAGGAAAGAACTTGCTTCAGCAATATGACAAAAATTCGATCGTAAGAGTAGGTGGCAAATGATCTCATTCTGCATAAATATTGTCTTCCTCTTCACATTTTCTGGCCAAAAGATCAGCAGCTAGCTATATTCACCAAATCCATGATGTACACTGCATATATATATATATGTTAGACCCCACATACAACTTAATTAAATTTATCACTGATCAATGCCATTCTTTCCAATTCAACTCAATGTTGCATATACTAAGTTCTATGCCTAAAGGATCAGTGCTTATGATTTTCCATTTAATAACTACAATGGAAAAAGAAAATGTTCTGTAATGAAATGTCAAATGAGGGATCATGCATTGTGACACATGAACGGAAGGACCTAATTTGTGGCTATTTATTCACTTGTCGTGTGGGGGGACAGCCCTAACTAATCTTATTTTTAATGTTCAAGCTCAAATATATTGTATGATACAGCAAGATAAGGTATTACCTACTAGCACATGTTGGTTAGCTTGCTAGCTACGTGTACGTGCTTCTACTTTTCTTCCTCTTTGCTTCTTATAACCTGCAAGCTAAAGTAAAGGTTATAAATCTACCCCTCACGCTTCCAGAATCATTTGTAGACGCACTGGAGTCGCTTCCTACAAAGAATCATATAAACAGTAGTAACTCAGAGTACTTGAAATGGGAGGGATACGTTATTTTGCGATTATAATCATAGGTGTTTTAGGATTTTTGGGTTCTACACAAGCTCAACTGCAGTTGGGTTTTTACTCCAAGAGCTGCCCAAGAGCCGAGAAGATTATCCTAGATTTTGTTAACAAGCATATCCATAATGCTCCATCATTGGCTGCTGCCCTCATAAGAATGCACTTCCACGACTGCTTTGTCAGGGTTTGTGTCCTCTCTTTTCTCGTCAACTTTTTCATTCCACTATGCTTCTCTCCTGAGCTTCTTCTTCTTCTTCTTCTTCTTCTTCTTCTTCTGTATTCTTCGTTTTGATGGCATAAAAAGTTCATGTTTTATGCCTTTTCTAGGGCTGTGATGGATCCGTGCTTCTGAACTCAACGTCGAGCAACCAAGCTGAAAAGGAAGGTGGTCCAAATCTAACACTCAGAGGTTTTGACTTCATCGACAGAGTGAAGAGCCTTCTTGAAGCTGAATGTCCTGGCATAGTCTCTTGTGCAGATACAATTGCTTTGGTTGCAAGAGATTCTGTCGTGGCCATAGTAAGACCCAAAACATAATTAAAAACAAACCCAATTTGATCTTTCCTTTTATGAGTAAGAAAATGTTTCAAGTTTTACTTGTTTTTGTGTTATTATACAAATATATATTGTTTCTCACATGCAGGGAGGACCATCTTGGACAGTTCCAACTGGTCGAAGAGACGGGACAATCTCTTTGTCATCAGAAGCAGTGAACAACATCCCACCTCCAACTAGCAACTTCACAAACCTCCAAAGACTATTTGGAAACCAAGGTCTTGATTTGAAAGACTTGGTCTTGCTCTCTGGTAATCCAAACCTCCTCATTTCCAAGCACCTTTAATTACTCAATTCAATGGCAATATTAATATATTTCAGTCAATTTACTCCATGATCAGGTGCTCACACCATTGGCATCTCTCATTGTTCATCCATCTCTAACCGACTGTATAATTTCACTGGGGTGGGCGATCAGGACCCTGCTCTGGACAGTGAATATGCTGCAAATCTCAAGGCAAGGAAGTGCCCAAATCCTAATGATAATACCACAATTATTGAGATGGACCCCGGAAGCCACAGGACTTTTGACCTCAGCTACTACAGTCTCCTGCTAAAGAGAAGGGGTCTATTCCAATCGGATGCTGCTTTAACTTCCAACGCTACGACAAAGTCTTACATCACCCAACTGCTTCAAGGACGGCTTGACAATTTCTACGCTGAATTTGCCAAGTCCATGGAAAAAATGGGTCGGGTCGACGTTAAGACTGGGAGTGTCGGTGAGATTAGAAAGAACTGTAGAGTGGTTAATAGTTAGAGGGTAAAATGTCTTGTCTACTCAGGTTTCAAATTGTTTGTTTGTTGTGTGTTTTCATCGTAGTTGTTTTGCGAATAAACAGGACCTGGTTCTGGTGCCCGTTTCCAGTATTTAGAGAGAAAAACTGTTACGAATATAATAATTCTAAATTCTAAAATCTCGAAATTGTGTGTCATTTTCCTGTATATATAGCTGCTTCTGCTTCTGCTTCTGCTTCTGCTTCGTGTATACACGAACAAGACTTTGTACAGAAACCTTTTTCCACCTTCCAGCCTTCCAGGTGGTCGGTGACATTTATTGCTCCTACCGAAGGATCGTACAAAGCATTATTGAATTAAAAGAAGTCATAATTTGAAGATAAAGTGGTCAAAGTTACCGTTTTTAAGAAGTGTGATAATTTGAATATAAAGTGGTTAAAGTTAGCTTTTAATCAGTTTGATAACAGATGAGATGATTTATTAATAGTAATAATATTATTTATTAAAATTACATTAGGTAATTTTTCTTTTATTTTATTTGGCCAACGGCTGTCTTGCAGATTGATGGTTTCTTTAATATTTTCTCGAATGAAAATGCTTGTCCAATGACATGTCCCGACAGTGGATTTTTATATATTTTTTATTTAATGATTAAAAATGATTTTTTAATAATATTGTGAATTATTTTTTAAAAAACCAAATGACGACAAATTCTCGGTCGGTGGACAGTAGAACCGTCCAGCCTTGGAAGACATGAATTGGAACACAAAACTTAATGCAGGGTAGGTAGTTCGAGTTCCTACTTCCTCCTACCAGAGTCTGAGTTTAATGTGAGTGACGTGTAACTGTGTTATCTGTTTCTGGTGATTAAATTTAAGGTCAAGGGTCACATGCATGGTTGGGTTGGGCTGTGCTATGTGTGTTTGAAATTTGTTGGTGGGGCAGAACCAGCTCCCATTATTGGGTCAATGGGCACAGAGATTTCGGATGAGCAATCTGAGCTATCACTACTTCAACTACTTGCTTTGAATTTGGTCTGCCTGCATGTGCAGGTAGCTTACGTTACATTATTATTGTTTGGGTGATGATATCCACAACTTTACAATCCTTCTGCGATAGGATGAGTTGGGCTTTCATAAAAGATTAATTAATGAATAATTCGACATACAACTGTGAAGTGTGTAAACGTCGCGTAATCGTTTTGAAAAAGAGTGAGATCTACTATTAAAAAATTAATTTTTTTCATATGGATCATATATTTTATTCACTTTTTTTAAAGCGATTATGCGGCGGTTACACAATTCACGGTTATAAATATCTTTTCTCCTAATTAATACACCGTACCTCTCTTACTCCTACTTCTCTACTCAATATTTTTTTTTTCTTTTTGAATTTGGATTACAATGTAAACATATTTAAGTTTTTCATAAAATATTTCATGCTGAGAATTTAAAATCATAATTGTTCATACATATGCTATGACATGAATGACTTGTTTTGAATTATCTAACTTATCTACTTATTTTGTTGGCCCACACACTTAACCATATGTTCCAAACGAAGCATAAAACAGCTTGCGCTCCTTCATTTTCTAAAAAACGAAACCAAGCTGATCAAACTCTGCCATTAAAATCAGTTTGCTGTCTTTCATTTTCTCAAAAATACTCGATAAAATCGAGCCGCTCAATCAAGTGACAATACACCAATAAACCCAAAAACAACAGAAAAAGAATGAAAACAAAAATCTCGTTTTTCAATGTCAGAGGTATTGTTTACATTGAGACAATCCAGAAGAAAGAAAGAAAGAATCCGTAATCATGTCAAATCCAAGAGGCAACGTTACCCGGAAAATTCAAAACTTATTTCTCTTTCTTTTTTCTGTCTTCTCAAGAGTACTTTCTCTATAGGAGTTGATAAAAAAAATGCTATAAAAAATGAGCAAGAAGAAAAGTTGCTGCAAAGTTACGGAATTCAGTTCTTGAGAAGTGATCTTTTCACGCTGCCATAAGTTCTGAATTTGAACCTGGGCACAAACCCATGCTTTAAGATCACTTCTGGCAGCGTGAAAAGATCACTTCTCATGGGTTTTTGCCAGGTTTAAATTCAAAACCTTAAAGCATGGGTTTGTGCCCAGGTTCAAATTCAAAACCTTAAAGTATGTGTTTGTGCCAGGTTCAAAGTCTAAATAGAAAAGAGGAAAATCAGTACAGTATATTTAAATGAGTAATGCTACGTCCAGTTGTAGAGTGTGCAAGCATTGTGTAGTCATTTTGAAAAATAGCAGAGTCTACAATTAAAAAATTTATTTCTTTTTATGTGACTCTCGTATTTATTCACTTTTTTCAAAACTATTAATTATATTAAATTATTAGTATTAGTTAAATAGTTATAGACTTATATATTAGTATAGTTATATAATATTTTAGACTATATAATAGTATTAATATTAGACTATTAGTATAGTTATATATTAGTATTAGTTATAGTGATTTAGTATAAGTATATTGATATAAGTATAACTATAGTCTATATTAAACTATTAGTATTAGTTAAATAGTTATAGACTTATATATTAGTATAGTTATATAATATATTAGACTATACAATAGTATTAATATTACTATATTAGACTATTAGTATTAGTTATAAACTTATATATTAGTATAGCTATATAAATTATTAGACTATAATAATATAATAGTATTAATATTAGACTATTAGTATAGCTATATATTAGTATTAGTTATAAACTATATATTAGTATAGCTATATAATATATGATCAATTAAATTTTCATTTTTAAGATTAAACTTTTATTTTATAATAACATTATCTTATATATAATTATATTAATAGCATATGATCAAACAAATTACAAATGTTCATATTTAAGATGAATATTTTACGTTATAATTTATAAATTATAATATGAAATTATTTATATATGATATATAATTATATATTATATATAAGATTTTCACATATAATTATACATTATATATAAAACTTATATATATATAATATTTTGTATAATTTTAATTTTGTATAAAACTTATATATAAAATATTAATATATATATATTTATCAACCGGTTAGGTCCGGTTTGGGAAATTCTAAAACCGGTTCCAGCCAGTTTACGCATTACAAGAACCAGTCCCAGACGGACCGATTTTCCGGATTAAATTTACACCCCTAGCTTGAGTGTCTAAATAGATGTGAAATTTTCTCGGTAGACAAAGTACAGTCAACAGGTTGCGAATAGGGTCTAACTAGCTAGTCGCTGGAGCGCGCCAAGCACTAACGCCGATGGAGCCACACTTTATTTTATGTGTGTCCACAACAAATGTGGCACAAACAATTCATGGTGCCACAACAACTGTGGAGCATACACTACGTGAGGCACAGCAATTATGACATGTAGAATATGTGGGGCGACAGCAACTGTGGAGTATGTATTAACGCACTCACAGCTGGTATAGACACTTATGTTGTGATGCGGTAATCGGCAGAAACACACGACTCAAGGGGACCCGTGTAGCACCCGCATGGTCACTTTATTAATTAAGTCTATTGAATAAGATTCCAAATTCATGTATTTCACGTTCAAGTCATGCTTCACGTTATGTTATGTTCAAGTTTATGTTCGTGTCAATCATGGTAACCCCATGAGATAAGAATACGCAATCATGGTAACCCCATTAGATAATAACAAGCAATCATGGTAACCCTATGAGATAAGAATACGCAATCATGGTAATCTCATAAGATAAGATTAAGCAATCACGGTAACCCCATGAGATAAGACTACTCAATCATGGTGACCCCATGAGACAAGAATATGTTTCAAGTTCATATTTATGTCATGTTATGTTTAGGTTCATGTTATGTTCAAGTTCACATTCATGTTATGCATGTTCACATTTACATTATATTTCAAGTTTACGTTCATGTTATGTTATGTTCACGTTCACGTTATGTTTCAAGTTCACGTTTATGTTATGTTATGTTTATGTTCATGTTATGTTCAAATTCATGTTCAAATTATGTATGTTCACGTTCTTGCTATGTTTCGAGTCCAAATTATGTTTCAAGTTCACGTCCATGCTATGTTGCCAGTTCATGTTATGTTTCAAGTTCACGTACATGTCATGTCACGTCAAGCTAAGTTTTAGTTTTAGTTCAAGTTATGTCATGCTATATGTCAAGTTATGTTATGCTTACTTACGACTTTGATTATGCATTCATGTTTTTACTGTCATGCATGCATCATTAACCTGTGTGGATGTTTTCTGTTAACTTGCTGAAATTTGTAATCAAATCTCACCGAAGTAGTCTCAACTACCATTCCCCCCGAATGGTAGGCGATGTGTCAGGATCAGAACATGAAGCAAACACTGGTAGATTGGAGGAGGTTGACTAGACGCCGTAAATGCAACACGGAGCTTGCAGCCTACATAGTTAGGTCTTTGGATAGTATTCCGGCATCGTTAGTCGAGTTACGCGAGTTACTCAACGAACTAGCCCAATAGTGTATTTTGGCAATGTAATTATGGAGCCAGGTCTCCGTTGTTTTGAGATTATAGTCTTCTGAGACCCGTGCTGTAATCGTGGACATTTATTTTATTAAGTATGCATGGATTATGTTTTAACTATTTGGGATATTATAAGTTTGATGCATAATATTGCTCAAAAAAAAAATTTATCAGCTGTGGATATTTTATAATGCTAGGTGCATGTTAAAACTTTGCATCATATATGTCATGAACGGGGGCAGGTAACCTTGCGTTGCATGTCCCAATGCTTCAGATATCCATCCGATCCCAAGTGAAATTTGGGAACATCACAGAGTGGTATCAAAGCAATACGTTTAAATCCACATGTCCGTAGGAGTATTTCGTGATCACCAGTCTCAACAAGGAGTATACGTTTACTCCTACGGCCCACTATCCATGGGCCCAACTGCGGAGACTGGTGACCACCTGAGGGATGCTGGAGTTTTCTGCCATAGACACGAAGTTCCCCTGCAAGGAACGCTGCGCGCAATGGGCAACGGGTGCATGCTACCCCGTGCGCCCCAAACGCAACCCCACTTCCTGTGGCTCCAGTAGGCAACGAGCAGCTGCCCCCCATCGCCATGTGTTCTGTCGAAAAAGTCTGTCCCGGCTTGAGTACCTCCGGCTCACCCCGAAGCATGGCGGGCAGCAATGGCCTTCGGCCATGTAATCCAAGCATGTAGCCAGCTTACTGCGGACTGCCATTAGCCCCTTGGTCTTGCCGACAGTCATCACTTGGACTATTGGCATCCTCTACCTTCTGAGGGGTGGACCTCGACCACCGCGATTGACCCCGGTGGCCTCTCGACCATGCACCTAGTGCACTAGACTCCTCGGCCAGCTCATGGCCGAGGTCTCCTCTCCTATCCACAACCATTACAAGTCGGCCACACCTCAGTGCAAGCACTCCACAGCCACCTCGCCCACAGTCATGCACAGCGGGTAGAGCTCCATGACCTCCACTCGTCGGCCATGCATTGCGACACAGCCTCCTCTCCTCAGCCATGTGCACCACTGTCGGTGGATGTACTTCTCGACCATGTGCATCACGGACAGTGGCCAAAGACATCCAGACCCCACGGCCAGAGCACTTGTCACAAGCAACTAATCAACTGCTTGCTCTTCATTTGCTCAAACTAACCTCATCTGTGCGGGTTGCTAGAGAGAGAGAGAGAAGAAGAAGAAGAAGAAGAAGAAAAAATAAAAATAAAAAATAGAAGTATAAATAAAAAATGAGGAGCAAGGAAGAGAAAATGGCAAATAGCAGCGGGCAATTCGGTCAAGTAGCAAACAAATAGCAGCGGTCAAACAAAAAAAAAGAGAGGAAGAAATGGAAAGGGGAATAAAAAATGAGGAGCAAGAAAGAGAAAAATGGCAAACAACAGCAGGCAACTTTGGTCAAGCAGTGGACAAATAGCAGCAGGTAAACAAAAAAAAAAAGAGGAAGAAATAGAAAGGGGAATAAAAATGAGGAGCTAAAAAAATGGCAAACAGCAGCAAGCAACTTCGATCAAGTTGCGGGCAAACAACAATAGGCAAAAATTAGTTGCATCAGCTAAACGCTCCAGTTTGTCCCCCTCAAAACTTCTATGAATTCTGTCTTACTAACGATATTATATCCTGTGGAGCAAAACACCAATTGTATGACCCAACACGATATTTCCAATTAGCAAAACCTACAATGACAAAATCAACTACTTTCCATCAAGCAAAGTCAACTCTGTTGAATGGGAACTCCATCAACAACTTACCTCGCCGCGAGGAAAAAATGGAAAGGTAGGCTTAAAAGGTTGTCTTATCCCTCTCGCGGAAGAGTGTGGGTAGATCCTTGGCCACCTGAAGACAAAAATTTACCTTCCTCGTTAAGCGTCAACAGGCGGGAATGGGTCTAGTAACAGACTGTCAGAACGACTTACCTCCTTGCGGGATACCAAATGGAAAGGTAGGTCTAAAGGTTGCCTTGCCCCTCCCATAGTGGAGAGCGGGATCAGTCTCACGACTCTCCGAATGAATTACCCCGACATCTGCGGCAACGAAGTGTGGGATCAGCGACAGCCTAACCTAAACCTGCCATTCCCTATGATGTCAATAGGCAGGAGCGGGTCCAAAACAAACTGCCAGAACAACCTACCTCCCCGCGAAAGATGATAGGTGAGCAGGTAGCTCAACCTCCTCGTCCGTGAGAGCGGGACTAGCCCCCACGGTAGCCCGAATAACTTACCTTGACTAGCATCATGGTGAAGGATCAAATCAGCCACATCGCTGTCCGAATTATGTCATCGCGGGGCAACAGAGGGAAATGTAGGTCTAAAGGTTTCCTTATCCTTTCTACGGCAGAGTGCGGGTCAATCCTCAGCTACCCGAAGGAAAATGCTTACCTTCTTGGTAAGCGTCAACGGGTGGGAGTGGGTTTAGTAGCAAACTGCCCGAACAACTTACCTTCCTGCGAGATACCATGGGGAAAGGTAGGCCTTAAGGTTGTCTTATCCCTCTCATAGTGTCAGCCTGATCCAAACTTACCCTTTCCTGCACTGTCAACAGGTGGGAGTGAGTCCAGAACAGATTGTTCGAATAACTTACCTCCCGTAGGGAACAAAAGGATGAGATGAGCCAGAGGTCGTCTTGTTCCTGTCACGAATGAGAGTGGGTTCAGTCTTGAAGCTGCTCGAATACTTACCTCCTCGCAGGAGAAAGAGGCAGTTTGGCATGAGGCATTCTGACCTCTCCCCGACGGAGAGCGGGCCGAGTCTATGGACCGCCTGAATAATGAAGAGAAAGACGCGGACATCATCAACGAAATCTCCACCAACGGAACTTACCTCCCCGTGAGGCAATAAAGGAAAGGTAGGCCTAAAAAGTTGCCTTATACCTCTAGCGGAGAAGTACGGGTCAACCCCTAGCCACCCGAAGACAGAATCTCCACCAACGGACTCTACATCAACGAAATCGCCATCAGCAACTTACCTCCCAGTGAGACAAAAAGGGAAAGGTAGGCCTAAAAAGCTGTTTTATCCCTTTCGCGGAGGAGTGCGAGTCAGCCATTGACCACCCGAAAACAGAATCTCTATCAATGGAATCTCTATCAACGGAATCTCTACCAACGAAATTTCCATCAACAAAATCTCCATCAACAAAATCTTCATTAGCGGAATCTACACCAACGAAATATGCACCAATAGAGTCCTCAACAACAAAATCTTCATCAGTAGAATCTCCATCAAATGAATCTTTACAAACAGAAACTAACATTCTCAGAATGCAAGAAGGAGCAAATAAAGAGGAAAGCAAAAGGGAATCAAAAAGGCCCGCGAGGTAAACCAATAGGAGCGAAAGGAATGGAGCTAAAGGAAATATGAGCGAAATGAGAGGCAGCTAAAGGAAATAGGAGTGGAATAGAAAGGCGGCTAAGGAAATAGGAGTGAAGGGAAATGCAGCTAAAGGAAATAGGAGCGAAATGAAAGATGGCTAAGGAAATAGGAGCTAAAGGATATAGGAGCGAAAAAAAATGCGGCTAAAGGAAATAGTTAAGGGAAAGGTAGCTTAAGGAAATAGGAAAGAAAAAGAAGGTTAAAAAAAATCAGTAGGACAAAGCGATGACAGGAAGGATCGTGGGGTAGAACCCCACGAAAAGACCGATGAGCGAAAAAACTAACGGTCCAGCAGAATGAGGCAAGGCGAATGGAAAATAGGCTAAAAAACCCCCATCAGACAAGTTCGATAGGAATTGGCGGGGTAACTGTGAGAGAATTTTTTTTCGGGCCCATGGAATTTCCTGGGCCTAGCCCATTGGGGGGAACCCACTAGAGGAAAGGAGAGAATGAGTGAAAGAGAGGGGACAAAGGAATGGGAAGCGCAGTATTAGAGATGAGAAAGTAATATCAGGAGAGAAAAATAAGTGATTTGACATAAAGTAAGGGAAGACAAGGTGTAAGGTGTCAGGAGAGGAAAATAAGAAAGTGACTTAAAGCCAATATGAGGGGGTCAGACACACAAAAACAGACATCCCTCATCACTATCGAGGGACACGCAAGTAGAGGGTCAGATAAAAGAGATTGAGAATTTTTTTCGAGGGGACGCTTAATTTTCTTCCAACTTTTGGGTTTTTCTTCGATTTCTTCTTCAACCTAAGAGCTCTAGAGAGGATTTCTTCTCCAATCAATAGAATTACAGCTTCCATTGTACATTGAGAAATGAGGGGCTATGAAAGACTGTAAACAAACTTATTATAGTAAAATCTCCCCTCTCCAAGCTCCCGTGGACGTAGGCCTAATGCCGAATCACGTAAATCTGTATGTTCATCTCTTCTTATTTTCTCTACGTTTAAATATTGTTTATCGCCATGGATGAACGTACCGATACCGTACAACTGCACAGTATACGCACCAACATGTGATGAAAGGCATGTTTTGCACATTTTTACGTGTGAACCACGTAAAAACGTGTAAAACACGACGTTAACAAATATTTTATTCAATTTTCATCTCGAGGCGATGTCATGCCATGCTCAAGATCTAGATGGTGATTTTTACAAGAATTTGGATTTCTTGCAATTTTTTCATTGAGTATTTTCTATCATTTAGAGAAGAATTGACATGGTATACATACTCTACTGCATTTAATATTTGGATCCAAATATTTAATTGGAAGCATTTAATGCAGTAGGTACGCATGTCAT
The DNA here is from genome assembly GCA_022457165.1 of Juglans mandshurica. NCBI lineage: Eukaryota > Viridiplantae > Streptophyta > Magnoliopsida > Fagales > Juglandaceae > Juglans > Juglans mandshurica. Next base: position 25,582,988 of record CM039620.1, on the reverse strand, counting down.
ATCTATCTATTTTCAAATTATAGAAAGTATGTGGGTTACAATTTAAGCACGTGGGTTAGAAAATTGGAAGGTTAGAAAATTGTAAGGAATTGTTTAGAAAAAGTTTTATCTCATTTTATCGTATTTTTAAATATTATTTAAATATAATTATTTCTTAATTTCAAATATTTAATTTATTCATTTAATCATTATAATTTTTTTAAATTTTTAAACAAAACATAAAAAAAAAATTAAATCTCAAAATAAATATAATATTAAAAAAATTATATTCTAACAATATTTTAATTTTATAATATTTTTATTTAACTTTTTCTCTCTCACTTTTCAAAATCCAATAAATACCATAACTCGAACTATTTTATTATTATTTACAAATTTTCCACGTAATCTCATTACCATACATCCTCTTAGAAGTCTCAATTTTTTCTATAATTTTCTGAACTAATCACTTTATAATGCTCGAAAAAGGATAGATATAGTATGTGGGCTCCAGTACATTAAATATTGCCCGTAAATGTGGACTTGAAAATTTAATGTTGTGATGAGATCCACATACCATATCTATCTCATTTTGAATAATGATAATTGGTTGGGTATTTCTACTGTGTGCTGAATGTCTTAGCACTTTGATAAATAAAGCTGAGAACGAAGGGGAGATAAAGGGTATGCAAGTGACTAGGGGAGGAACAAAACTTACACATCTGCTTTTTGCAGATGACAGTATTATTTTTGGGAGGGCTAGCTTGAATGGATGGAGAAGACTGAGTAAATTATTAGATATGTATGAACAGGCATCAAGACAGTGTCTAAAACAAGTAAAGAACATCGATATTTTTCAGCTCAAATACAAAGGAAAAAGAGAAAAAAGAGATAACTAAGGGCAGTAGGAGCAAGAGATAGTAGCTGCTATGAAAATTATTTGGGATTGCCTACAATGGTGGGGAAAGCAAATTATAATATAATACCTTTAAAACTATCAAGGATAGAGTATGGCAAAGGATAAATAATTGGAAGAATCAATTTCTATCCCAAACAGGGAAGGAAATTCTCCTAAAGGTTGTCACTCAAGCAATCTCCACCTATCATATGTGTTTTTAAATTACCAAAGAGGCTTTGTACAGAAATTTCATCTATAATGACTAGGTCTTGGTGGGAGCACAAACGTAACGAGTACAAAATACATTGGAGAAATTGGAGCAAGATGGGGGGTGTCAAAAGCACATGGAGGGATGGGATTCAGGAATATAGAGAGTTTCAACCAGGCCATGCTTGCTAAGCAATGCTGGAGAATTTTCACATCTCCTAATTCCCTAGCAACTAAGACTTTCAAGGAAAAATACTTCGAGCAGACAAATTTTCTTCAAGCTAAAATAGGTCAGGGTCCATCTATGATCTGGAGAAATATATGGAGTGCTTGGAATTTGTTGAAAGCAGGATTGATTTGAAGGGTTGAGAATGGACAGGAAATCAAAATAAGAGGAGATAGATGGTTTCCAAAGCCATCAGCTTTCTGTATTCAGTCCCAAGTGAAGGATTTTGATAAAGGTTCAAGAGTGAAGGAACTTATTGATGTAGATAGAAGAAGCTGGAATAAAGAAATAATAAAGGGAACTTTCGACAAAGATGAAGCATAGATGATCTGTAAGCATAGATAAGCTAATCTGGGGCACCAAATCTGATGTTTTTAGTGTGAGGAGTGCATGCCATCTGGAGATGAAAAAGAAAAAGAAATGGTAGTGGTGAATCATCAAGACAGACAAGTGACAATAAGGGATGGAAAATACAATAGAATCTTAATGTCCTAGGTGTGGTGAAAACATTTATATGGAAAGTTATTAATGTCTGTCTTTCGACAAGGTAAAACCTAACACATAAGAGAAAAATTGAAAATCATTTATGCCTCATATGTGAAAGAGAGTAGGAATCCATTTGCCATGCTTTATGGAGTTGTGTAGTAGCTATTGAAGTGCGGGCAGAGTCGTCTATTCTTGTGCAAAAATGGAGCAGCTAGCAATGAAACAAATCTCTCGACTATCTGGAAACAGATGAATATGGAAAATTTGGTTTAGAAGAAATATTTATATATGAGAGGATGTTTCCAAGTCCGAAAGAATTTATGAAGCAAGCAAAAGGATACTTAGGATAGCATAAAGCTATTTGTGTTGAAGGCTTTGGAACTTTGTGTTGTGTTGAGCTTAATTTTCTAAATATAGTATTGGAAGAGGATGCACAGGTGGTGACAAAAGCTATCAACAACAAAAGAGAAAACTAGTCATGCTATGGCCATTTAATCGGAGATATCAAAGAAATTCTTGGAAGTAGCACAGACAAATTATGTAGAAGAGACGCTGGAGATTGGACGTGGTGTTTATATGAAATTTACATCCTCCAATTGAGAGGTGACACGTATGCCATCAGATATAATTATGGTACAACCGACTACATGGAAAAAAATTCAGTGAAACTCTCTCTCCCTCTCTATGAATATGTACTAACCCACATATTTCTCAAAGAAACAAAGGCTTGAAAATGAAACATATAAACAGAAGAATTAAAAAGATATCAACCTCGATCAGGGTTTTTATTAGGATGGTAATGAATATATATTCTTCTATATGCTTTGTCTATTTCTAAGTCGGAAGCCCTAGGTTCCAATCCAAGAATGCTGGAAGACACAAAAACGTGAATCCCAAGAAACTGTTCTGTTCAAACCACCCCTAAATCCATTGAACCATTTTCATCTCCGTTAGCCCAAACCCCTAGGGAGAGAAAGATGGAGAAATGGAGATAGAAATAGATAAAGCAAGAAATGATGAATTTGAGTTCCTGTCAAGCAATGTAAGTAGCCAAACAATGTTAACCACATATGAGCTTTTCTTTGATAGGAAGCTCCTTCCCTTTTGGCAAATGAAGTATCTAGAGAAGCTAGCTAAACAAGATCAATCTCGGGAAAGGCATTGAGCAAGAAGAGGTGGACGAGGAGTTGAGTAGGGTGGGTTGGTTTGCGACGGAGATCCGTCGCAACCAACGAAAAGGGTGATTTTGAGGCGAGAAATGCTTTAGGTCCCGAATTTGGGATTCAAAAAATGTCCCGAATGAGATTTTTTTTTTTTTTTACCGAATGATTAAAAAAATATTTTTTAATAATGTGAATTTTTTATTTTTTTTAAATGTTTATGATGATTAAAAAAATACATGAAAAAAAACACACTGTTCAAGACACTTTTTGGATCCCAAATTCAGGACCCGTAGCAATACTCACTATCACGTTTAGCATAGGGAGAGAAAGAAGAAGAATATTATTATTATTATTATTATTATTTTAGTAAGCAATTATATTTCATTTTTTTTAGATTCGGCTACTCTGTCGCTAGAATAGATCGGCGCACTTCATTTGTTGTGTTTTTATTTTTTCTTTAATTTTCTTTTCACATTTTTTAAATATATTTAAGTACTTTTAAAAAATAAAAAAAATACATCAATACACTTAAAATTACTTCCTTCAATATTAAGTAAATAAAAAAAATACCGAGCGGTATAGTTGAGGTGGTAGAGTAGTGTTTTTCTTTTTTTTAAGCAAACAATTATATTTCATTAGATAAGATGATACAAGAGGAGGGGATAGAGTTTCTAGCAAACACCCTAGAACAATAACAATAGTGTAAAGTGGTTGATAAAAAAAAAAAAGATTTTTAAGTTTAATTTCTTGGCCTTCACCCATGTTCTAAAATAACACTGTCTTAAAAGATAGAAATTAGGTGTTTGCAAAATGGAACCACTACTAAAAGTGGTAAAACCTTCGTTAAAAGCAGTAAAAGTGGCACGTGCACAGTTGCTTATTCTCTTTAGAAGAAGAGAAATCTTGCCCAACACGACAAGGTAGTCTGGCATTTAGAAATTTCACCAAACAGCAGTGTGAAAAAATGTTTAGCTGGGCCAATGGGCTAGAATGGGTTGGGTTTGTGGGCTTGAAACGCTTTAATTCGGAGCAGGTGCAGCCCCCATACCAAAACCCAAAACGCAACTACTGTCTCAAACCCTAATTTCTGCATACACTTGGCACTTCCTCTAAGTACATGCTCTGCATTCCGTAGGATTTTCATAGGTCCAATGTCTCCCTTTCTCTCTGTTTCATGCTCGCTTCTCTGTTGTCAATGTGGCTTTTTTTCTCCAAATAAAGTGCATTTTGTGGACTAGAGTTTCTGATCTGGGTGTTGTTCCCGGAATCTTATCTGATTAACAAACCCCTTGGCTGTCTCAGCACTTTCCCTTCCCAATCACTCTTATTTTACTGTTTTTTTCCTTTATTAATTGTAAGAATATCCACGATTTGATGGACTTTGGTTATAATAATATTACTTTGTAAAAATATGACTGTATAAAAAATTATTATCTCACCAGATTTAAGTGAGATTTTAATGTCTCGTGCCACTATTTGATTGTTTTTTTATTTATTTTTATACATTTGGAGTGGGGTGGTTTCGAACCAAGACTTGCATTTTAGAGATGAGAAAATATATTTACAATCGTGAATTATGCAACCGTTACGTAATCGTTTTGAAAAAAGTGAATAAAACATGAGACCCACATGAAAAAAAATTAATTTTTTAATAGTAAACCCCTCTTTTTCAAAACGATTACGCAGCGTTTATGTATTTCACGGTTGTACGTAAAAAAATCAATTAGAGAACTTTTTTTTTTCTTTAATCAAAAATAAAGAATTTAAATAAATCAATACATCAGAAAAACATTCCATTCATTGATGAGTTTGCTTGTTTTTTTATTATTGGATGTCTTTTTATTGTTTTGGGGCCATAGGAAAAACTCTATTTATCTGCCTTTTGTGTGGCGAAGAATGAGATATAGCCGTTCCCAATCTCAATCTCTCACAACCAATATCTGATTCTCACACACATCCTCCAAACAGAGCAAAACTCCATTGACAGACATTCACTACCATTGTCAGCAAGCAGCAGCAGCAGCAGCCATGGCCAACATGCTCATGTCCTCCTCCAAACCCTTCGTCATAGCCTCTACCTCTCTCTCCTCTTCCACCACCAAACCCAAACTCTCCATTCCCCAACTCCCACTTCCCAAACTCCCAATCAAGCCCTCCAAATTCTTCACCCTCTCCCCCTCCACTCTCAAATCCCTCTCCCTCGTGGCCGCCACCTCCCTCGCCCTTGCCCCTCCCTCCCTTGCCGTAGAGATTGAAAAGGCCGCTCTATTCGACTTCAACCTCACCCTCCCCATCATCGCGGCCGAGTTCTTGTTCCTACAGTTCGCCCTCGACAAGCTCTACTTCTCTCCTCTGGGAAAATTCATGGATGACAGAGACGCAGCCATTAGAGAGAAGCTGAACAGCGTTAAGGACACATCGGGAGAGGTGAAGCAGCTGGAGGAGCAAGCCGCGGCCGTCATGAAGGCCGCCAGGGCGGAGATATCGGCAGCCCTCAACAAGATGAAGAAGGAGACGCAGGCAGAGGTGGAGCAGAAGCTGGCCGAGGGCAGGAAGAAAGTGGAGGCGGAATTGCAGGAGGCTTTGGTCAGTTTGGAGCTGCAGAAGGAAGAGACCCTGAAGGCCCTTGATTCCCAGATTGCTGATCTCAGTCGGGATATCGTAAAGAAGGTCCTTCCCACTGCCTAATTTGGGCAATTATGGAAAACCCAGGAAAGGAGGGAGGATTAGTGACTTCAGTTCTCTTCTATATAATCTGTCATTTCCACACATATTTTTACATTGTACTGAAATATTTGGATTGTGTTCATCAAAACATTTGATCAATGGTTGCTTTCCATGTCTTTTCCATCCCTTGGATTGTTCATCAAAAGAAGATAACTATTGTAAGCCCGAAATAAAATTCAATTTGATGGAAAAATAACTAATTAGTAAGAAGATGACTTGGTTTCCATGGCTTTCTAAAAATATTGGGAAAGAAGTTTCTTTTACACCACATATTGTGAACAATGATAGGTACATTTGAAGGCTACAATACAAGCTTAGACTATTTTAACTATAAAATTTTTTTAAATTACAAAATTATCCCTTTCAAAATGATGTTTTCTCTCATTTAATAATGTGTCTGCATATACAATCTCTACTTGAAGACTGCAAATAGAATTTCTCTTATTTTAAACACATTCAACTAGGATTATTCTTTGAGAGAATGATTTAATTGATTTTGCCCGCACGAGATTCGGGTCGATAGAAGACAACTCTGTAACAAAGAACACGAATGTAGCAATCGATGGCCACAAGTCTTCTATGTTTGCATAACGATTTGGTATGTAAAAGCACTACAGATTTCTAGAGAACAAGACCTGAATAAGCAACCAAAACTAAGCACCTTGAATCAATTACATGTGGACAGAGATCCCTCGTTTTTTTTTTTTGAGGCATATGAATATTATGTTTCTTATTCATATGCCTCAATAGAATGAATTTTAGAGATTTTAAGAATTTCCTCGCTTTCCCATCGACATGATTTTCCTTTGCCATGAAGAAAGTGAGATCAGCTCAACCAAGTACAGGGAACTTTAATTAACTACAAACAAACTCCGGTGGAGCTATTTCTTGTTACCAAGATAGATGCCAGACAATATGGCCACCCCAGCAACTGCAACACCTAGAGATTTGAGGATATTCACAGTTGAAATAGCTGGTTTTTGTGGTGGCATAGTCAAAAGATCCTTCACCTGCAAAAAAAAAAAACAGTGGATGGACTCTCAAAGCTTTGAGGTTAGATAAATGGAAAAGCTACTCCAATACAACGAAGCACTATTTCTCATTTAAAGTAAGACATGGCATGCCAAAATGACTGGCCTCTCTATAAAATACCCAATAAGGACTGGTTTTAAAGGCATATCATAAGAAAGAAATTCTTGGGGGGGAGAAAAGACCAACCCCAATAGGCTGCTTCCAATTCTTTTTTATTCCTTGCAGATGTCCCTTCCCAACAACTGCTACGACTAAGCTGTTCTCACTAGCAATTCTTAGTAATCTGGACGACATGTACCTTGAAACACATAACGTTTGCCCCCAAAAAAACAAGAAGTTGCCCTTAGAGAAATCGTTAAATATTAATTACCATAAAAAAACAAATGTAGAACCATGAATTTCTCATTTTATCACAAACCTTTGAAACCATCTTATCACATCTCATTTTAACATCCAAACACCATTCAAATGCAAACATTTTTCAATTTCAAATTTTCATACAACTTTTCCAAACTTTCAAATAAAACAAAAACAATTCAACTTTTTCAAATTCCAAAACAAAAATTATATTAAAAAAATTATATTCTAACCCTCTTTTAACTTAATACTTTTCTCATTCAACTTTTTCTCTCATTTTCCAAAATCTCATAAAAATATTAACTCAAACCATTTCACTATTACTCACAAATTATCTCACTATTATTTACAGATTTCTTATCTCATCTCATCTGTATTACCAAACGAGGCCTTTATTTTTTTCATTAAAGAGAATCTCTCAAAACAAAAAGTTGGGAGACTACAACCTTTTCTTTATTATGAAAGAATTAAAGTACTGGGCTACAAGCACAAGTGTGTGGTTCCAATCTTGAAAGCAGCCACTTCATGCAGAAAATTATAGAATAAAAAATAAAAATTCTGAAGTATCAGGCAATATCGAAGCCACCCATTCCCAATGCCTTAAATGGACCATCGCTGGAAAAAAAGTAATTAAGAGTATTAAACTTGAATAACTCGACTTGACTTGTATAAGCTCGTGTAAACTTGAATAACATTGTATCTATTATTTTGCATAGTCTTATCTCTACATTTATAATGAGAATATTTTAAAGATTGAAAAAGATAAGAGGATATCATGTTCCTAATACTAAAAGCGTTACTTGAACTTTATGAATATAATTATTTATATACAAATATATAAGCATCATAAAGATATTAGCAAAAAGTTAAAGTTTGTTTGTCAAAATATGTAGATAAAGTTACTTATCCAAAAAAAAACTGTAGATAAAGTTACAAAAAAAATATATATATATATAAATAATCTATTTATCTAAATGGAGCAGCTCGTGAACAAGCTCGAGCTCACTCGAATATTAAATGATTTGTTCACGAACACAAAATCCAACTCGATGAAAAGCTCAAGGTCAACTTGTGTTTAAATAAAAATCGAACAAATGAGGCTTGACCACCCACTGCTCACTCCAACTAGACTCATTTACACCCCTATCAGTCCCTATACTTTGAACTTTTTACTCTTGTGCTTAGAACTTTGATCAAATCACTAAATCAGTCCTTCCGTTAGTAATCCATTAATAATCTGTTAAAATGTCGTATTAGCACCAATCATTGAGTGCCGCGCGTCATTTAAAAAATAAATATGAAAAATAAAAACCTAGACAGACCCAGGAACGCTTGGGTTGTCTAGTGCGACTATGGTTGACGCCTAGATTGGCACCCAAGTGTCCTAGGCAGTGCCTAGATGCATCCAAGCAGTCACACCTAGATCAAGCCAGGCTATCTAGGTTTTTTTCTCATATATTTTTTTTAATTTTCTTAAATGGTACATGACATCTAGTGATTGGTGCTGACATGACATTTCAACAAAGTATTAATGTATTGGGATTTACTATGCATCAGCCACTATCCACTTTCACACCCCCCACCTATAGCTTTTTCATAGGGTGTGGAGGTGTTTTTCATAGGGTATGGGAGTGTTTTTCATAGTGACTGATTTTTCTTAACGTATTACTAATGAAAGAACTGATTTGATCAAAGTTTAAGGCACAATAAGTAAAGATTTTAAAAATAGAGTATATAAGGACTAATATTTCCAGAAAGCAGACGACAGAGACTATTTTAAAAGCTAAACCTTTACGATATCTCAAAATTATTTCACCATAGATTTAAATTCTTTATTCCATCTCACTTGTAATGTTTAATTAGGACAAAGCAATTTATATCATGATATCATCTTTTGACATAAACGACTATTTTTAATAGCATAAATGAAGGTAAAAGATACTAACTTATCTCGCTCATGTACAAGGGTCTCCATTAAAGTGGGGAACTCCTTGCTCATTTCTTGAATAACAAGAGTCAGCATGTCAACATCATCCATTTCCTTTAACTGAAGATAAGAAAAAACAAATAACAATTAACTAAACTTAGAAACATAAAATGAATGCCCCTTTTCTAGATGCATATGGGGTAGATATCATTTGCTACTTCTGCGAATTACGATAAATATGAATATATGAAAACTACTAATGTCAATAAAAAATGAAGATAGGAGAGCTCACCATTCTATTTAGATCTTCAGAGCTTGGTAGAAATACTGCTTGAAAAAACAAGGTGTAGAGTAGTTTTATCTTATGCCACAATGGCATTTTTGCCCAAGTCCTTCGTATTGTAATCTGCTTCAGCCAGTTTCAGTCATACAAAATTAGTCCTTAACTTGAGAAAAAAAGGGAGGGTGGGGGTTCCCCATCAAGCTTTGACATGAAAGTGCATTAGATTAAAGATAGACAAGTCTTACTGCTGTATATTCAAATACCTGTGGCAAAAGAATCAATAAAATAGATACTCAATTCAAATTTTGATTTCAATTCTAGAGTGTGGTAGGTATTTCCTTTGGAATACTTCATGTGTACTTGGGCTATGCCTATTCGTGATAATAAAATTCTTATTAATTACAAAAAAAAAAAAAATGATTTCAAAACAGCCAGCATATATGCAAAGAAACTAATCCCCAAAACCCCCCAAAAAAAAGAACACTCAACGCACAAGCAAACTCATCCACACAATAAGGTTGATTCCAAAGAGGATGAATAAAAGATTTAGGTAGCTAACGGCAGATCATTGAAGAACTTACAAAAAAACTGGGGAGTGTACAAGTTGTAAATAACTTAAATGTTCATTTGAAAATAAAATTATAGAAGTGCCATAAATTTTGCGAAAGCAAGAATAGAAGTAATCCACCAACAATTTTTCACTTCTTAATAAATTTCTTGACTAGACATTTATGGAGAGAGAGAGAGATGCTTGATATGGCCCTTGGTTGGGCCTGCAACAAGCTACTCAAACAGAAAGCAAAGCATGTAAACAGAAAGCGTACCAGATTCTTTTAAAAGGATTAAATCTCATGCCCTAGGTTTCAGGGATTTTATCACGTATTTCTTTTTCACAAAGAGAATTGTTACATTCTTGGAAATAAAAAATGACCAGCAACATACTCAGAAACAAAATCAGGTATTCATCCATGGAAACAGTTGTAAGGAATATATAAATATTCACCTTAAGGGTGAAATGTACCACCGTAGAACAGGAATTCAGTAGTGAGGGGTAGAATGGGTTGGGTTTGTCTGGGTTTTGGACCCTAGGGTTGATATGATAAAACACCAAAACAAGAGAAAGAGAGAGGAAGAAGAAAACAGAAAAGAATAGCGGCAGGTGTGGTAATAGGGTGGGCTGAAGCAGAAAGATGATCCATGGACCAATTCCATCTAACAAACACTCAAAGCAAAAATACCTTACCTGAGCCGGAAGGTCACCCAGAATCACCCTGCCCCCATATTTCATTGCTTCTTCATACGCCACACGAAACTCTGAACCAGGAAAAACCTCGAGCTTACTAGCAACCTACTAGGAAAAAAATGAAAACAGTTTAGAGCATAGAATGTAAAACATCCTATTTAAGAAATTATGAAATGTTTAATGAGGAAGTGAGCAGAACACTGTGACTGAGATGCAAGCGAGCAGAACACGGTGTGACTGAGATGCATTCTCTTTTATTATTATTGTGATGATCGAGATGCAAATTAAGAAATAGAAGCATGCCTTAGCAAGGAACCAGCTGTAAAGTATTCCAAAGATGTTGTGCTTTTTCTTCCACATGTCTAACATTTCTCCCATGGTCGGTACCTGTAGAACTAACAATGAGCATACAAACATGTAGAATCTTGGACGCTAAAACTGAAGAAGCTGGATAGCCAAAAAAGCGTGTTCAACAAATTATAGCCAGCCATCAGAGAAATACAGGGTTGTCTCTTGAGTATTTTTTTTAATAAGCAAGTTGCCTTAAGCCAAACAAAAATAGTCTAAAAATTTAATGATTTAATAATTACGCAACCCAGTAATGAAGTCAAAGAGCCCAAATACGATAATTTCCTAGCAAGCACACATGCATTAGAATGTGCACACGTGTGTCCGTATAAAAACAACAAACACACCTCACTAGAGTGTGCTGAAAAAAGAACTACAAAAGCAATATAAAGACCATTACTCAGAGCTCAGCAGTGGATTGGCACATGAAGGGGGCGGGGGGGCAGGGGGAGAGACAGAGAGTGACTGCAGGTCAAATCTATAATTAGAAAAAAAAAATTAAAAACCACACCAGAAATCTACAGAGCATCCAATACACTGACCTTTATATTCTGAGGGGTAAGCACTGCAACACGGCTTGAGCATAGTTCTAAGAAAACAACCTGTAGTCAAGAAACACATTTGTTAGTGTACACAAACTTCAAATCAAATATTCAAGATGTTTACGTCTACAAAACAATACTAATGCAGGAAGTCGACCTGCAAAATGAACCATCCATCAATCAAATGATTTTAATGAGTTCTGATAGAGAAAGAACCTGTGGTTTCAAAAAACTGATTACAGCTTGTACTTCTCTGCATGATTCCTGCAACGCACATGGAAAACTCAGCATAGCTATTGATTCTTTATATTCATAAGAACAGCGCCATGGATAACCCACCCCTCTGTAATTTTTACAAGCAAGTTTCTACTACAATTGAATGTAAAATAACCTTTTGACTCTTCCACAGTAGGGTGAGGTCAGTACAAGATAATTGTAATTATCTGTTTCACTAATACAAAATCTAGTCCTTTTGAGTACATTTAAAGGAAGAGACCCCTTATCCATAGCTTCGTCTTTAGCTTACATCGTTTTTGTATCATTCGCACGCATAAACCTAGAGGATGTTATTTCTTCTCGGACACTTTAAATGAATACGTATGAATGAATAAACGTAACATCACACACCCACCCACCCACCCACACGCATGTTTGTTTATACATCACTCTCATACATCACTGTAGACAATCAAACTCTTAACAAAAGCAATCTTAATGGAAAAGAAAGCAATGTAAAAAGTTAATGAAATTTCACAGATATGTTTGATCCAATCATTGGATGTTTAATCCAATGTAAGATGGCATTTAGAATTTTCTTGACAGCCAAACATTAACCAATTAAGAATTCTCTAGCCTGCCAAACAGAGTGAAAGGGATTTCAAGTTTTGTTGTGATCGTGTCGAGATGGGCAATGGTTTTTAACTGAAACAAGCAAAATGGTGAGTTGGGGGTGATATTTAAGTGATGCGCGGCATTTTGGGAGGGTTAAATGAAGTTGTGCGTTTTATGGCAAGAAACGGTATTAACGGAATGAAAGTTGAAACGAGGCATTTTGGGGATTAAATGAAACGGTGCGTTTCAAGCTTAGTAGGAGCTGTGCGGGAAGAGATTTATATGATGCATTTTTACAATGCAATAAAACAACTGTGTTTTACTTTGTAGCTTAGAAAGTACAAAAGCTGAAACAATTGTAGAGGACTCTTGTTCAGACTTGTTGATAATTGAAGTTTTCTTCTCTGGAGGTTGGAGGTTCCTTGAAAGCCTCTTCCAAGAATCAAGATTTGGATTCTTGGGTTTCTTTCTAATTTCTTGTTCTGTGTTTTTGAGTTTCTGCGTGTTGTTCTTGTTACTTGTGTTCTATGGCTTTGTGTTGTGAATTGAAGGGCACTCGTAACAATTGGTATCAGTTTGAAGGCAATCCAACAATGGCAGAAGGCACACGTTCTGCTATGGTGAAATTACATCAGGAGGCTCTGCAGAGACAATTGGATGAACACCAGAATGCTATACATGGCATTACTAACAGGTTAGACATGCTCACTGATATGATCAAAACTCTGGTAGAAAATCATCAAGACAAGTAACTTCACCTGGGGATCGTTTTCATGATGTTAGATTGGGTATGAATGAAGAAAGGGTCTCTATACCTCGTGGCATGAGGATAGATTTTCCCCATTTCGATGGGAATAACCCAGATGGTGGATTTTCAAAGCCACCTGATACTTTGATTTTCATCAGACACCTTCAAGTTAGAAGCTTTTTATGTCATCATATCATATGGAGGGTGAGGCTCTCATGATCCCTATCTGTATTATGTGGTGTTTATGGCAGGAGCGCAATAGGAGGACTTTTGAAGACAGAGAGATCCTTGGCGGAGCTAAAACTGTTATTTTTTAGGACTCTTTGTACTTGGGCCAATGCTGTGGATTTTAATGGCATGGACCTTCATGATTTCTTAGTTTCTAATGTCCCTACATAATTAGGGCTTTTCTATCTTTGTAATTGACAGTTGGTGGTTTAATAAATTCTTTTTTTACTTTTCAAAAAAAAAAGATGCCATAGACTGTGGTGTTTTTAATTGGTGGGATTCCTTTGTGAAGGTATTGCAAGTAAGATTTGGGCCAATAGCTTATGATGACCCAATGGAGGCTTTGACACAACTCAAGCAATCCTCATCTATGGCTATGTTGTATAAAGCTCAATTTGAGGCTTTGTCCAATAAGCTTAAAGGATTGTCCAAGAGGCATAAATTGAGCTGCTTTTTAAGTGGCCTAAAGGTTGAGATTCGATTACCAGTAAGAATGCTCAATCCTATTAACCTCAATGCTGCTTTTGGATCGGCAAAAACCCAAGAAGAATACCTATTAGCTGCTAAGGCATCGTTTGTTTTTACAACTCCTCTCAACTCATCTCATCTTATCATTACAACTTACTTAAATTCCCACACAAAATAAAATAAACAATTCAACTTTTTCAAATCTCAAAACAAAAATAATATTAAAAAAATATATTATAACAATATTTTATTCAACTTTTATCTTTAATCTCAACTCATCTCATCAGATCTGCGAAAACAAACGAGGCCTAAGAGGCCATGGAGGAGCAGTGCAGTAAACACTGACTCAGCTGTGGAAGGGAGTAGAATGCAGAAACCTACTCTACCAAGAAAACTCTCTTCCCAAATGGATTAAAAAAGAAAGAAAGACCTATGCTACGATTGTGATGAAAAATGGAATCCTGCACGTGTAAGAATCCAAAAGTGTACTTGTTGCAAGTAGATGACACTGTTAATAAGAGGGCAGAAATTGAGTTCAATGAAGAGATTCATGTGATGGGGGAAGAGACAGTAGCTCAGGATGAAGGGCTAGAAAAATCCATTTATGCAATCTTAGAGTGTTAAAATAATAATGCTATGAGATTACTTGGAAGGATAGGGAGTTGTGCAGTTGAAATTTTAGTGGATTCAAAGAGCACACAACTTCCTAGATACACTAGTGGTGCAGGCAGCAAAGTTAAAGGTTCAGGATGATTTAAATTTACAAGTAAGAGTGGCCAATGGTGATAGATTGTTAAGCAAGGGTAGATGTGAAGAATTGATTGGTTCAGAATTCATTTTCATGTTCTGACCTTAGGTGGCAGTGACATTGTGCTGGGGGTTCAATGATTAAAAACCTTGGGTCCCATTAACTAGGATTTTAACTCTATGTCAATGAGCTTTGTGGTTGGACACTCAAGAGTCTCTTTGCATGGACTGAGGTCTGATAGTTTGAAGGTACAGAATGGGGAAAGCAGTTTGAAGTCTTCTTTGGTAAGACAACAGGAATGGTTTTTACAATTGGTGGTTGGGGAACAAGAGCAAAAACCTGGAAGTTAGGTAAAAGAAGTAGCAGAATTGATTGAGGAGTTTAAGGACGTGTTTGCAAACAGATCTGCTACGTACAACCGGGGTGGGAAACTGCCGGGTAATCTGCTGATGTGTCAGATGAAAAATTAGAGAGAAAACGTCTGAGCCTCCAAGCTTCAAGAAAACTCTTTCCCTGGGTTAAAGAAAAGGAAAGCATTTTCACCAAAGTTTTATTTTTCACAAACACTATTATGTTTGTGGTCCTGGAAAGATTTTTCACCAAAATTTTATTTTTTACCAGCGGATCCAATTTAGTAAAGTTTTTCATTACCCCAGAAAAAAAAATGGCAACTCTGAAATACTTTTCTTCCACTTTCTTTGCAACCAAACAAGTAGGGGTGTAACCGGTCCGGTCCGGTCCGGTTTTGGATAAAATCTAGGACCGAACCGGTATGTACCGGTTTTGTATTTTTCAAAACCGATTACGCACCGGTTACCCTCCTAAACCGGTACTTCCGGTTTCCGGTCCGGTCCAGTCCGGTTTTCCGGTTTTTTTAAAATGTAAATTTCACAATTTGTCATTAAAAATTTGTTTATTAAAAAAAAAAAATTGATTTAAAAAAAATTGTTTTATACTTTTATTAATATATTAGACTATATAATAGTATTAATATTAGACTATTGGTTTAGTTATAAGTTATATATTAGTATTAGTTATAAACTTTTAGTGATTTAGTATTAACATTTTATGTAATAATTTATAAATTATAATAAGAAATTATTTCATATATGAATATATATGTTATATATAAAATTTTACATAAAAATTTATAATTATACATTATATATCAAACTTATATATATTAATATTTAATATATATAAAATATTTTGTATAAAACTTATATATAAAAATATTATTTTTAATTTTTTTTAATCAACCGGTCCGGTTCGGTCCGGTCCAAAAAATCCCGGAACCGGAACCGGACCGGAACCGGCCGGTTTTTACATTTTAAAAACCGGTTCCGGACCGGACCGGTTCAAAACCGGTAAAACCGGTCCGGTTCGGTCCGGTCCGGTCCGGTTTTCCGGTTTGAGTTTACACCCCTACAAACAAGACATATGCAAAAAATAAATGCAAAACAAGTAGGAAAAATAAATAGGTAGATGGCTGGAATAGAATGAGAACAGCGTTTTGAAGTTTTTCCATTCATTGTTCTCCACAGGTACGACCTCCATGAACTCAGGTAACTTCGCCACTTTCAATCACCGCGCACAAGGAAGAACAGAGCAAACCCAACGAATTAGTGATCCTATATATGGGTGCTATGAGTTTTTTTTTTTCATCTTTCAAGATGACATTTTTTTTTCCTAAAACAATTGAAAAGAAATTCACTTTCACAAAGCTCACGAAAAGTTCTCTATGAGGAAGTGATAAGAATCCCATCATTTTCTCAGCAGTTCTGTGAGGAATTGAAGTAGCAGACGAAAAGAGGTTAAATTTACTTTAATTTGGCCACGTGGGACTCTGTGTCCCCGCGGTTCCCCTGGCCGGTTGTTAATGGACTTTCTCGTTTGCAAAACCTGTTGGGCTGCCTCCAAGAAGATCTTTTGATCATCATATTCCACTAAAGGATGGAACTGCCCTAGTCTTAGTGAAGCCTTATAGATACCCACACTACCAGAAGACTGAAATAGAGAATATTGTCCAAGATTTGTTAAAATCTGTAGTAAGGCACAGTCAAAGCCCTTTCTCTTCACCAGTGCTTCTTATAAAAAAAATCAAATGGCTCATGGAGAATATGCGTAGATTGTTGTGCATTAAATCAAGTAACCATCAGGGACAAGCTTCTCATACCTGTCATTGGTGAATTGCTTGATAAATTATTTGGGTCCAAGGTATTTTCCAAGCTGGATTTGAGGTCTGGTTATCACCAGATTCAAGTCAAGAAAGGAAACAATGAGAAAGTAGTTTTTAGAACTCATGAGGGCCACTATGAGTTCTTAGTAATGCCTTTTGGCCTTACTAATGCCCCTGCTACTTGCCAGGGGTTGATGAAGGGGTTGACATGTTGATTTACAGCTGAAACTTGGTGGAGCATTTGGGACATCCCAGATCAGTTTTGGGGGTATTAAAGCACA
The DNA here is from genome assembly GCA_022457165.1 of Juglans mandshurica. Lineage (NCBI taxonomy): Eukaryota > Viridiplantae > Streptophyta > Magnoliopsida > Fagales > Juglandaceae > Juglans > Juglans mandshurica. The sequence continues at coordinate 25,566,087 of CM039620.1, read as the reverse complement.
GCACAGCTCGTATGCAAAGATGTCAAAATGTAAATTTGCAATGGAAGAAGTTGATTATTTGGGTCATCTCATTTCTGATTGTGGTGTTGAGGCTGATCCTTCTAAGATTGTTTCCATGATAGAGTGGCCCATTCCCACTTCCTTGGAAGCACTGAGAGGTTTCTTAGGCCTCACAGGCTATTACAAGAAGTTAATAAGAAATTATGGAACAATTGTTGCTCCATTGGCAGTGTTGCTAAAGAAAAAATCTTTCAATTGGACTGCAGAAGCATCTCAGGCCTTCCCAACAACTTAAGAATGCTATTACTACACCTCCTGTTCTCAGATTACCTGACTTCTCCAAGAGCTTCACAGTTGAGTGTGATGCTTCTAGCGTGGGATTGGGAGTTGTTCTCATGCAAGAGGACCAGCCTATTGCCTTCTACAGCAAGGCTTTCAAGGGGAAAACATTGTTGTTATCTAGTTATGAGAAAGAGTTACTAGCTTTTGTTTCTGCAGGGAGCAAATGGAGACGTTATTAGCTAGGAGGAGTTTTTAAAGTGAAGACTAATCAACAGGCCCTTAAGCATTTGTTAGAGCAAAGGGTTGGCACAAAAGCTCAACAAAAGTGGCTGTCCAAATTAATGGGGTATTATTTCACTATTGATTATAAAAGAGGGAAGTAAAATAAAGAGGTAGAAGCAGCTACTTTGGCCTTAATCACTTTTCCAACTCCTGTTTGGCTTGAAGAGTTGAAGCAAAGTTATCAACTTTCTCCTACAATCAGTAACATTTATTCTAATCTTTAAGAGGGCCTGGAGGGTCCAAAACATTATGCATTACAGCAGGGTTTGCTGTTGAGAAAGAGAAAGCTTGTAGTGGTTCAGAATTCACCATTCAAGACTAAGGTGTTCATCATGTACATGATAGTCCACAAGCTGGGCTTGTGGGTTATTACAAAACACTGCACAGAGCCAAGATGGACTTTTATTGGGGAGGGATGCACAAAGACAAAAAGAAATTAGTCAGAGAATGTGAGGTGTGTCAGACATGTAAGCGTGAAACTGTCCATCCAGCTGGCAGCCACTGCCTATTCCAACCTCTCCATAGTTAGATATTTCCATAGATTTTATTGAAGGTCTCCTCCTTCTAGTGGTTTTACAGTGATCCTTACAGTAGTGGATAGACTCACCCAAGTTTCCACATTGAATAATAATAGGGTTACCACCCTATTACTACTCATCTACTACTCTTTTTGTATTTGATTTTTTTTTTTAATTTTTTTATTTTACTTAATGATTAAGGAAATGAGTATTAGTAAAGTTGTATATTTTTTTAATTTTTTCTTAGTGATTAAGGATGTAAAAAAAATACTTTAAACAATGATAAAAAAATAAAGAAATAAAAAAAAACTTGAAATGCATTTGGGTAGTAGATGGATAGTGATAGGGTATTCACTACCCTTCGACATTTCTTTCCTCTTGCACACCCCTGTACAGCAAGTAAGGTAGCCCAAATGAAGCGATGCGTTTCGAGCTTAGTAGGAGCTGTGCGGGAAGAGTCTTATACGATGCGTTTGTATGCGTTTTGTGTAATAAAACGACTGTGTTTTACTTTGTAGCATAGAAAGTATAAAAGCTGAAACAATTGAAGAGGTCCTAGAGGACTCTTGTTCAGACATGTTGATAATAGAAGTTTTCTTTTCTGGAGGTTGGAAGGTTCCTCGAAAGCCTCTTCCAAGAATCAAGATTTGGATTCTTGGGTTTCTTTCTCAATTCTTGTTCTGTGTTTCTGAGTCTCTGCGTGTTGTTCTTGTTACTTGTGTTCTGTGGCTCTGTATTGGAATTGAAGGACCCGTAACACAGACAAAATCCAGCTAAGTAATAAGCAAGAAAGGAATTACCCGAGACACGTGAGCGGTGCCAACCAAGTACACGTCGCAGACACCACCCTTGGCGACGGAATCGCACGTGAGGGACACCACGCTTCTCGAGAGTTCCTCGGGAAGCACTGCCTTCGTCTGATCCGAGGACTCATCCTCGCAACTCGTCGAATCTTCGTCGTCTCCCGATGGCGGCTCCTCGATATTAACGATGGTTTCACTCAAGTTCTCATTGGCGCCAGTGTTCTCGATGTGAACAAAGTCCTCGCCTTTGGCGTTGGCGGACGCGGCTTGGGGGTCCATCGCTGGATGGGACGAGAGGGGTGGTTTCCGACGGTCGAGGGATGAGGCAGAGAAGGTAATTTTGGATTGTCGCGAGGCTGAGAAGTGTACGAGGCTTGCGAGAGTGTGGGCGTTTTGGGCACGACGGACAGAGAGTCTAGCACTGCCAGAGGCGAAGCCGAATAAGCGGAGTGACCCGACCGAGTTGGGTAGAGAAACCAGGTGAGCCGGACGAATCATAAAATCAGGAGCAAATGGGTTTAAATTTAGAAAAAAAATAAGGGGCGCATGGGTTTAAATAACGAGGAATACTACCTATCTACTTATACTCTCCACACACCATGCACTCAAATTTTATTTTATTTTTTTTTTAAACTCAATACACTAAGAATGTTGAGTGTGTGATAAATAATAGATAGTGAAGTAGATTTTTTCTTAAATAACGGTGCCTTTACTAGGGGGAAGAGTGGAGCCTCGAATAAGTATTCTGTATTGTTGGGAGAGAGATACGAGGAAGGACAAAGCCTAGGCCTATGTGATATTATTACAGAAAATGATAGAAATATAATTTTTGAATTCTGCAATATAATTATTTTTGTATTCTTCTTACGTAATCAAATAATTATTTTATATTAAAAAAAATTGTCAAAACCAATCACATTAATAGAATGCCTTAAGTAACATGTAAAAATGATGATTATATATAAAAAAATTTTATAATTTTTTGAATAGTGATATATCTACAATTTTTTTACAACTACTTTATAACTCATTTTATAATCAATCAATATAATTGTGTCATTTCATTAAAAAATCTAAATTTACAAAACTACCCTCAATTTCACATAGAGTTGTAAGATATGAGAGTGGTAAAAGAATCATTTCTTAATTTTTTTTATATAATTATTATTTAAAATGAGTATATTTAAGTAAAGTGATATTATTTTTGTAAGAAAGGTACACCCATAGTGGGCACCCCTTCACTTTCTCTTGGAGGTTATGAAGTGGCTCTTTAACCACTTCATGAGGCTTGATGGCTGGCCCTTAATGGCTAGCCAAGGGTTACACTAGAAAGACTATTTACATAGTCTCTCCCCCTCTTTGGATGATACACTTGGAAAAACAAGCTCTCTTTCTCAAAATGATTCTATCTAGTCACGGCATTTAGGCTATGGAACGTGTGAGTGTTGCGCGCTCTGGTATTACCACGCAGCACACTCCACCATCGATGTGAAGATTGTGGACGAACAACGACGCTGGAGAATCCGTGGGACAACCGCACTAGATCCGAGATATTTCCTATGAGGTAATATCGCTTTCGTTGTGCATTCTGATCTAGTTTTTCTAACATTGGTATCAGATTATTTTTGGGTTGTTCCCAATTTATGTTTTGTTGTGCCTATGGAGATTTCTTTTAGGGAAATATTTTTTCTGTAACGAAAATATTTTTTCCCGAGTGCATGAAGTGATTCTGACCATATATACCACCGTAGCACCCATGAACGTGCAACTATGCCTCGCAACGTACTCTACTGTGCGCAGAGCTATGGGCACCATCGTGGTGCAGTGGACAAAGCGGCACGCACCAACAAGGTGCCACCACCATAGCACACGACAATTTGCCACGGGATGCAGAGCACCTGGAGGTGCGAGAAGCACCTAGGAGCGGCATGGCCACCTCTGTTACATGCAAAACTGCGAGCGCCTCCACGGAGGCACTGTCCTCTAATGCGCACAGAGCAACGTGCACCATGGTGGTGCTGCGAGCTCTGCTGCGCACAGAGCACAGCAACTCCATTTTTTTAACGTTGTGCGGAGAGGCAGCATAGGTGCAACGGTGCACCTTGTGACGTTGAAAGGGTAGCACTGACCAAAGTGGCGCGCGCCCAACTGGGCGTTGCGCGCACACAGGACACATGTGCAACATAGGGTAGCGCCGAAAGGAGCAGCACTGCCAAGGAATGCACCATGGAGAGCAGCACACCCTGCTGCAAGCAAAATGGCGAGCTCCTCCACGGAAGCGCTGCTCTCTGCTGAGCTCTGCTTCACGCAGAGGAGCGTGGCAGCTCCGCGCCTCCCCAACACTTGGATGCAGCGCTTCTAACTACCAAGATGTGGCGGCGATGCAAACGGGGCAACCGCAAGCTGCTATCTTCCATGGTGAGCAAAGCTCTGTGGAGTGGAAGAGAGGGTGGCGGCAGTTACAAGTTGATGATCCTTGTTTTTAATTTTTTCTTCCATTACAAGAATAGTAACATGTGCTTGAGGAACAAGATGAAGCATTGTGGTTTATTTGGGTTAAAAGCATACGGGCTTGGTGGCTTGGGCTTGTTTTAAATTTTTTTTGGTTGTTATATTTTATTTACTTGGGCTGAAATTGTTTTCGGCAGTAAACATATTTATTTTAAATTCGGCCTATCTATGTTCTTATATTTAAAATGCAACAGTCCATTACTTTTTAAAGGGTCACTAGCCAAATTGGGTCGTGCGCTCAGAAGACCTCGGCCTACTTTGAAGCTAGGCACCCAAGGCCCATTGGCTGTCCAAGAATAGTGGCATAAAAAAATCGTTTCTGACAAAATGTTTGGTTGGTGTTTGTTGATTTTATTTAGTAATTCAACATGTAATTGTGGCATAAAATATTTATTTTTTCTTAAATATATATTTTGCATGTGCTTATTGAATACATGCATGCCATGATATTATGATGTCATATTTTATCGCATTTATTAAGCATTTTATTTTATGTTATAAATTGCCTAGATTATTTTTTTTGGGTGAATAATAATTATTTGGATCAAATGTGATGTGATTATTTTTGTACATGTATTGTGATCACATGTAATTGTATGAGCTTATTTTATCACTTGTATTGTTAGACTATTTTTAAGAATTATCTTCAGTTTTTTAGAATGTGATATACTAGAGGATTAAGTAGCCCGAGTTTAATTAGTCCATGCTTCTAATTGACTCAAATGAATTTCTTCAATTTGAGAAGAAATTATTTTTTTCATGTAACTAACTCGGTAGATTGCTTATCCTAGTGGGAGTATGGTTGAGATTGATTTGGAATTAGTCTCCTATAAGATATAAATTTGCGCGAAAATTAAATTAGAAATTAATAATTAAGCATTGAGGCGCAATAGATGATTATGAAGTTTAGCGAATTTTCGATCTTGCGACGTGTATTAATTATTTTTGTTCTGACTTATATTAAAGCGGTAAATTTCTTATATATGTGTGCAATTAGATGCGCATAGGTTAGTAACTTGGAGATAACCATGAAGAAAACCTAGAAATTATTTATACGACTTAATCGTCGCATTAATCTCCTCTATGAGCAGTAGTTGGAAACGAATAAATATTATTGTGAATGTCAGTTAGTCTTAGACCATTATTATTGTGAAACCTTTGAAATGTCTAGAATAAAATTGGAAGTGTGCGTGGGACGCATGCACTACAATTTTTATAGAAGTTAATGGGATCAACTATCAGATAGAGCTAAATCATTATTTTGCCTTTAAGAATCTTGTGGGTAATAGTAGAAATTGCGCATTGTTTTTGTAATGCAAAGATTAATTGCTCCTATATTTTGAGGTTGAACATTATAATCTTGAAGCAACTTAGATTACTCACAAATAAGAACATACTCTCTAAAACTTGCTAGTATGTCTGGCGAGTAATGATATTAAAATCTGAGTGTGCAAGCGTGTTGAGGATATTCTTGATTGGCACATTCATTTTTATGGTTTTATCAGTGCATATCTCTATGGTATTAGTATTGATAATTTTGCTCAAGTTTTATTTCTCTCTAGCGAGAACAAATAGGTTCTTGCAGAAATATGAACTTAGGAGCACCCCTTGAGAGTAATACGAAGTACCTTGGAGGTTTGCATGGTAATTATGACAAAAGTATAAATAATTAGGTATGACTTAAATTAAGCCTAAAAATCTTGCTCGTGGTTGCACTAATACAAGATATGTTTTAGACTAAAATAATTTCTCGTAAAGTTTTTTTTTCTCTCTTATAGTGGATTGAAGAATATGAAAATATTAGAGTAAGCGAGAAATGAGGATATATCGCTAGTTAGCGACTAAAACGTCACATACTACATTTGTTGCACAAAGTGATATTTTTAGTGCTTTTAATGCGATAATAAAGAAGTTTATACCTAATTTGATTTAAAACTCATTGAAAATAGTGGTGTTAATGAGATTTCCTAGAGATTTAGAAGTTGGATGGTCACTCATTGACTCAGTGATATTATTTCTCGAGTGGGGAAATGATATATTAAAATATGCCATAGAGGCATAGGATGATGGGTGTGAACCTTGAGAAATTGAAGATTTTCTAGCTAATAAGATCTCTCTCCTTGGTTTAGAAGAGTCAAAGAGAAAAGGTAATATGAGAATTTTCTATGTGAAAATTCCTATACATGCACACTAAGGACTTATATAATAAAAATATTGTTTCATCATATAAATACGATCCAAATTTTTTTTAGGAAAATATATTTTTCAGTTAAAATATTTTCAAAATCGCAATCGTATGAATTATATGATGAGAACAATTATCTCGCAGTTTATTGACTTGTTGAGAATGGTGTTATGGCGCAAAGCAGTTGTTACATCACACTTGGGTTGATGTAATATGGAGTTGCGGCCGTAATTCTTATTTGTCGTCTTTAGATCGAGTTCATTCACTTTTGAGAAAGGTTGAGTGACTATTTTGTGCAAACGTGAATTCTATTAAAAATTTAGAATATCTAAGTTTGATCATTTTTTTTAGTCAAGAAAATTATTTGTATTTCGGCGAGGGTGGGGAATTGTCGATTTTTTTGTAAACACTTATTTTTGGAAAGAATATTTTCATCGCGTTGCATTCCACATTAAGAACGTTTTCATCACGTTGTATTCTACATTACCTTAACCTTACTATTTTCAATTTTTTTTAAAGATCGTCGAAAATAGTAGAAATAATTCAACAACTAGTATGAGTATACATTTGAGTAATGGTGTACCACTAGTGATAGTGACTCCAAAAATTCATAGAATATAAGGATCCTCATAAATAGCGTGGTAATTTTATATCAGTATTCTCTCGTTGTTTAGAGATTAGAAGAGAATATTTGTAATATGGCTCTGCTAAAGGTTTTGAGTTCATATTGTAGGAACCCCAACGTAGAATCTTAGATTTGCTTCACTTATATGATCCAACTTGGGATTGTTGATCTAATTGACAGAGGAAAAGTGGAGTTAATAGAGGTATAGATCCATCTCTTAACACTAATTGAGTTGTATTTAGATAGCTATTGATCGCATATTTATTGAAACTTTTCTTAAAAAAGTTAAATAGCTGATTCTCATAGGAGAATTAGATGGTTAGCTTTTGTGATGTTTAGGCATGAAGTACTCTGAGCGCATGATTGTTGCTAGTACTATTTTGGTACAGAAAGTGAATGAATACTGCTGGTGCTATTTACATGAAGCTTAAACAAACCATCTATTCAAAGATACCCAATGTACCTAGTCCTTTTTTTATTAAACGACCTATTGAATAAAATGAGGTTCTTTGAACGCTGTTGACAATATTAGAAAAGTGTCATCATAAGAGATATTGCGAACTGATTGTTTTAGATACTTAATTGTCGCCTAATAAGAGGTTTTCCATACTACGATGTGATGAACATGAGTTTGTGAAAGATAACTCAGGCTTCATGTCTTGTGAGACTGTTTATAAGAAAAACAGTTTTTAGCAGCTCTTGTTCAAAATCTATGGACAATTAATGAAATAGAAAATACTAAAGAATCTAGTTTTGCCTATATTATTTGGTGTTTCCATTATGGTTTGCTCATGGGAGTTAGAAGTTAAGATTTTGTTATAGGGTATATATGGCTTACTTGGTTAAGTGAGTTTGTAATGTGATTGTCGTTAAAAGTAATGACTAAACTATTATGATTGTCTTTGTGGGTAAAGGCCCTAATCGCTTTACCCTTAATGAAAAATAAATTATAGTTATCTCACATGTTTTTGTTGAGTACAAGAGATTTACATGAAACCTTGAAGTCGCAAATTAAGTTTGTTGAATGACATTTGTGGTAACTTTGTATATTCTTAAAAATCGCAATTGGACTTGCTAACTAGAATCTAAGGTTTAAATTGTGAGTTTGACCTAAATGAAATTCGCGATGAATCATCGCTGATTTTATGGTTATGCAAATGACTTTTATATGTAAATGCAGAGTCTCTTGGTAGGAGTATGATTTGGAAAGTTAGTACACATTAGAATGCCCATGGAGAGAAATGATCATTAAACACCACTTGAAAGTTGTGGTTTAATAGTTTGTTGTTGACCATGTGGTTTCTCTGTACCTCATGGTATTGTTTGTCATACACATGATACTGATGTATTATATGATCATGTGACGTGATTGGAAGCATTCTTTGGTAAGCACATACATTCATCATAAATTTAGGAATTATGGTAAAAAAGGTATACCGACAGGGTTAGATCGGCTCACCCACACGAGCGATCGTTTTTGGCACTACAAAGAGGTAGCGAGCAAAGATGAGACAATGTGTCACTCGATACTTGTCTAGAGAGAGATAAGTTGTAAGACACAAAAGATATGTCGTCTTAGTGGGAGCTAAGATGAGGTCCATCATATTTAAAAAGGACTGTGCATGGTTACCCACAATCCATGTAGCCTGTGGTTTAGCCAGATGCGAGATCCTCTTTGGTGCTTTGGATAGCGAGCAAATGGAGAGACTCGGGTTAGGCACTGAGATAGCGACTAGACTAATATCTGTACGGTGTATTAAGATTAGATATACACTCTTTCTTCTGAAAGAGAAACCCACCGTAACATTTATTTCATACTACATGTGCTTTTGCGACCAACAGTAGAGGTGAGTGAATGGATCCCTACTTTTTCACTGTGTGAGTTCTGTAGGTTATAATTGATGACCTTAATTTATTTATGCCCTTAGGAGACATTTGACTATGTCACGAGGTTGTTGTTTTAGTGTCTGCTATTTTGGCATGTTATCTATGGCCATGAATGATTCGGTCTAAAGAGGCATTGCTGGGAAAGTGATTGGACTGAAACTAAATGACATGAGCATGAAGCGAAGACTATTTGGTAACACATTGATAATAGTGTGTACTCATTGTCGGCAAGTTATGTTGCTCCTTGGGAGTTGCAATATAGCTGTGCGTACATCCAGTTTTATAAAGATTGAGCATTATTTTGAGTCATTTGGATTCGAGAGAGATTATGGATGTTTAGTTTGATGTGACCAAATGAGTCGGGGCATAACGATACACTTTTAGGAATGTTGCTATGCTGGTCTTCTCTCGGAAAGATTTGGTATAATACTCCCATTTTTCTTTTGCAACTATGCTCGATGGTCGCATGACCTATTTGCCAGTATGAACAAGATTGAGAACATATTAAGAAATGCAGACTTGGGGTCTTGCCCACTATGTGTGAGTGGGAGATATAAGAAAGGGGCACCCATAGTGGGCACCCCTTCACCTTCTCTTGGGGGTTATGAAGTGGCTCTTTAGCTATTTCATGAGGCTTGATGGCTGGCCTTTAATGGCTAGCCAAGGGGTTACACTATAGATGCTATTTACATAGTCTCTCCCTCTCTTTGAATGATACACTTGGAAAAACAAGCTCTCTCTATCAAAATGGTTCTCTCTAGTCACGGCATTTAGGCTGTAGAACGTGTAAGTGTTGCTCTGGTATTACCACGTAGCACACTCCACCATCGATGCGAAGATTGTGGACGAACAACGACGCTAGAGAATATGTGGGATAATCGTACTAGATCCGAGATATTTCCTATGAAGTAATATTGCTTTCGCTGTGCATTCTGATATAATTTTTCTAACAATTTTTATGTGTGTATTCCTATTATTATTATCTCACAATAAGCGGTGCGGCGTGTATACATTATACAAACATCAATTCACAATTAAATATTATTATTTCTATTACATCTCCAGGTAGTAAATGATGTGATCAGATACAAAAATGGAGTAGAAGTGAGAGACCTACAATATTTATTTAGTAAAATTATTTACATAAGCCTATAGCCGCAACATACCTATGAATTGAGTAAAAAAAAAAAAAAAAAAACATGTAAGGTGTGCTGAGAGTGCGACTGATGTATAGTTCTGCTCATTTATTTATTGCATATTGACGCATAAAAAATATACACATATCGATTCAAAAAAATAAAAATAAAATATACACATAATTTTTTTATAACTTTTTACGTATAAAATAATTTATAAAACAATATAATTTTATAAAAAGATTTGTAATTTAAAATATAATTATAAAAATAATATAAGTAATTATCACTCTTCACGGATGGGTTTACGGGTTCCTTCGAAATTTTTGTCTAAATTTTAAGAAACAATAAATGAGAAGCAAAACATAAAAGTTTAGAAATAATTTCATCTTATTTTATTATTATAATTTTTTTAAAATTTTAAATAAAATATAATAAATAATTTAATTTTTTAAATTTTAAAATAAAAATAATATTAAAAAATAATTTTTTATTTAACTTTTTAACTTTTATTTAAAATTATGTTATGTCCCTCGCTAAATTAAGAAAACAAGAAAGAATTTAAGGTTGGTTGGGGTTCGGCCCAGAAAAGCTAAACGAAAGAGACTCTGAACTCACCGAAGTATACTGTCTTTGGGTCTTGCCTTCTGTCGGCGATTCAAAGCTTATCTCATCACCCAGATTCCTCGTTAGGTACCCGGCTAGGCTCTAACAGTGTAGGGCTACCTTCCCTTGCAGGAATTCTCATTTCATTCTTATCCATGGCAGCGCCAGGGACTTTTTTTAATTAGTAAACCTCTCATTGGTTTTATACTTTGTTTTCATTCTCGCCTCTCTCGCAAAGTGATTTTCTGATTTCGGGCTTTAGAGAGAGTATCTACATTTTTCCGCCATGGTCGAGAGGAAACTATTCAAGACGAAGCTGTGCGTTTTGTACCAGAAGGGCCGCTGCACGCGCCAGAGTTGCTCGTTTGCGCACGGCGACTCGGAGCTCCGGGGATTCTCCGGTTCCTATACTGGTATATATAAATATTCCTTGATATATGAAAAAAGAACTTGTTGCACTGCAACTCAAATATGGTATTACCGTTATGCATCGGCTTTTTTTTACTATTATAATTTATTGGGTTCTGTTTTAGGTAGTTCTTGTATGTTGAGTAATGGTATATACAGTGGAGCACCCAAGCCTTGCATTGAAAAAGAGTGGGTTCACTATTAAAAAATTTATTTATTTTTTTCGTATTTATTTTTTTATTTGTAAGGTGATTATGTGACGCTTGACTCACGACTATAATTATAATTTCTCTTGTAAGGTACAGTAACTGGTTAATAATATAATATATTATTGAATGGAACACATGTTGTCAGAATGCACAACTGAGAAACCCTGGTTTGTGGAATAGTTGCTTATGAACTTTAAGCCAGCATTCCAATAGTATTTGCATTCATTACGTACACGTTATATGTATGAATAGATTATGCGTGTATGTATATACAGGTACAGTCATATGTAAAAGTTGGGTTGTATTCCCTATCAATATAATTTTTGCTTTTCCTGTCCAAATTTTTATGGGTATTTGTATGTTGATACCTATATTTACCAATTGCCTCTGTATAAGCCGGAGCAAGAGGGCTTATGCCATGCAAGTGACATTATGGGACAATAATATATCAAAATGTCTTGTTGAGCGACACATGGTACTAATTGTAGTTTGGGGCGTTTCATGAAAGATGGAATGTTTATGGCAATTGACAGGGTTAGTGGCTTTCTTCTTCAGAACGGATTATGTTGGTTGGTTGTTTTATCTTAACGCCGATTGTGGTGTTTACTTGGAGAGCTTTATCATTGCCATAATGCATCTACAAACCATCAAAGTTTTCTTAACAGACCATGATATAACCACAAAGGGCGGTTTGGTTAAAGGTTCAAATGCAATTGCAGCAACTTCTGATACTACTTTTTCAACAAGCTTATTGGACCTTATTCATCTGTTAGTTCTGCTTGAATGACACTGTGATGGGATTCCTTGAGAAGCAAAAATGCAAGTTAGTTGGAGATAATATCAGAATCCTAATTCTACTGCTCTTTTGATAGATTATTATTGTATCATCAAATGGCAGTTTGAAGAAATCTCTACTCTTCATATTGTGTTATAATCTTAGTTGTGACAAAGACAAGGATGTCACCTCATCTTTATTGGATACTATGCTGAAGTGTGAAGGATATTTCAATGATGTGTGTTCTCATTGGATTTATCTGCTCAACATGGATTTCTTTGGCTCTTTCGGGACTGTCATGGAGGCAATTATACTGTTCATTAGTGTGTTTCTCATGATGTTCCTTGTAATGGACTCCTTAGTATCTGCTTGTATTATGTATCTTATAGCTCAAGAAGAAGATGGAGATATCACTTCTCCTTTATCAGATTTCATATAGTGATGTGAAGATTTTCTCAATGTTATAAGCTCAAAATGGGTTTTATTACATCTATTCATTTTAAGACTGGTACAAAGACGTTTGTAATGTTCATTATTATGTTTCTCATGGTGTTCTAGGTGGTAAGCTTAGCCTCATTATGAACTCATTGTCTTCTACCTGCTTCTCAGTTAGAAATTAATTCATATTGACTTAGTTTGCTGTTTGAAAACTCTTTTCTATGTTATTGCAGCTCGACGGGAATATCATGGTAGTGACTTAAGGAATAAGCTTGACAGGAGGCACTCTCCACCACGAAGGTATTCACCAGTGAGAGATGCAAGAGGCCGACAAACACTTCGTGGTCAGACAATGTTTTTCAAACTCACTTTCCTCATTTTCTAGAGTTTTAATATTTGTTATTATGTAACGCTCCAATGGAATGCCCAAACTACATGGCCTATACTCCAAAAGGACTAGTTAATGATACAATTGGAGTCCCATTGGAACCTTATAAAGAGCAAAAACTTCTCCTTCCCAAGCAATGTGGGATCCCATACACCACCTATCCTTACTCATATCATATGGGGTATCACAATCTACCCCCCTTAAATTCCAGACGTCCTCGTCGGGCCTGTCTATTATAGGTGGCACGGCTCAAGTCCCAAATTTCTGGTTGTGATAGGCTCTGATACCATTTGTAATGCCCCAATGGAATGCCCAAACCACATGGCCTATACTCCAAAAGGACTAGTCAATGATACAATTGGAGTCCCATTGGAACCTTATAAAGAGCAAGAACTTCTCCTTCCCAAGCAATGTGGGATCCTATACACCACCTACCCTTACTCATATCATATGGGGTATCACATATTACCTCTAAAAAGATTTCTCATTATTTAGCATTTGTCTACATGTCAGAGATGGTTTTCATTTTTTATTTGTTTTATTATCATAAAAGAGACGGTAGAGCTCTACAGTGTTTTTTTTTGTGTAATCATTTTTGTGCCACTTTTGGTTATGAATTTACTATTAACTTATAAATATATTTTTAGTTTTATCTTTTACCTTCAGCTTGTTAAACTTTCTCTGGCTGAAATTGAATTTGCAGAGTATAGCTCTTCCATATCAATTGAACGGACGAGGTGAGTTACTGTGAACTCCTCAAAAACATATATATCTGTGTGTGTGTGTTGGGTCAGCTGGCATCAAATTGATTTGGATGTGGTCCTATATGCCCTATGTGGTTTATTTGGTGAGAAGAGATATCGGGACATTTGAAAGACTATTAGAGACTAAATTGAAGATGGTCTTTTAAGGTATGTTTGGTTTGTGGAATAGACCCCTAGAATGGAATATCTATTCTTGAGTTTGGTTTGGGTTTTTGATGAGGAATAGCCATTTCATAGGGAAAGCCATTTTGCAAAATGAGGAATCATCATTCCGAAAAAAATTTGAGAGGAACAGTTATTCCCAGGGGTAATAGATGTATTTATTTCCTTAAAAAAAAATATGAAAACTTAAATGTCCGTTCTTGGTCCTGAAAGTGTTTATAGTTCATTTCTCCCCAAATACACCATATGAAGCAAGTAGGAAACATTTTCCACAACACTGCAATTTGTAGACTGCAATCTAACCCTCTCCAAGTGTAGCAAGGTTCCACAATTCTTCTTGGCATTACACAAGCCAAACCAACCCACAATTTGGAGAAGAATCCACTAAGAGAAGATGAATAGATATTCAATGCTAACATAAGCAAGGATTCCTATTTCTCTTGCACATAAGTGTTGGTGAAACCGCTAAAAGGGCATTCTTGATTGAAGTAATGAACACATTTGTAAAGATGATGTATAATAACAAAAAAAAGCCATAACTGTAATAAAAAGGTTTAAAAAGCAAGATGGTGATTTATTTAGCATATTAGCTCAATTTAATAGAGTATTATCCTAATATTATATAAGATATAAACATAACATTTTATATAATTCTCTTGTTCTTTGCTCAATATACACATCTAATATTTGATAGCGATAATCAAGTTAAAGTACACGGTTGAATCAATATATACCCAAAAGCACATGACCAAAAATTTCAAGAATTATATTCTCTTACTTATCAAAAAAAAAAAAAAAAAAAATTCAAGAATTATATAGGTATTGGCTTCATCTTGAAACCCAACTTGGACTATTATATTGGGCTCAAAGCATATACATATAAATGCTTTCAGATTGGACCATGTGGGTATCTTTCGGATTGAACTGATGCGCTCTATTATTTTGGAGTGAACCATACTGATTCTCGATAAAATACTACGGAATTTTCATTTTACTATCCTTTCTTTTTCATGTAAAGCGCATGTATATGATTTCAAAATACTTGTTCTAGAAAACGTATGAAAAAACAACACTTCAATGGCAAAGGTGATTTTTCTGGAAGTTTGAGAATCACTGAGGGAACTGAAGATAGAGTTAAAGAAGGAAAAATTGCATCCACTGATTCCAGGGATGATCTCAAGGATCAGGTTTGAAAATTTATTCTAATAGCTTCATCCTGAATTTGTTTAGAATCTTCTTACTCAACTAACAATTTTCTTTTCTGTTTTGTGGGAATTATGTGCAGTTAAAGAAAATGCAGTCGGATATTAACATGCTTGAACATCACAAAATTCAGCTAGGGGTCAGTTTCATCCTTGTTGCGGTTACTTATTGGTCAACTGTACACAGACACGCACGCACGCACATGTGCACACAGTGCACACAGACACATGGACAACTTGTACAAATGCCTGTGTTTATTGTGTGATGATGTTACACCATATGTGTGAGATGATTTGTTATTTCATTTCTTTTCATTGGAAGTTAATTTGGTCACTGAAATCTAGTTGTCATAGTCTATTACAATTTCTGATGTTCTAGAGCTGTTCATATTCAGTTACTTGTGAAGGAAGACCACTGATATAAAGAAGGACGAATGATATATTTATGGATATTATGTTTTATATTGGAAGAATCTATACGTTGCCCTCGGGTTAAAAATGTCTGGGCTGAGGGAGTGACAAGATTTGACCCCACATCCATTCATGGCAGGCAGTGGACATACAGACATGTGTCCCTCTTCCTAAGAATGGCCAGTGCTTTGATGATTGGGAGCGCTATTTAGATGAGCTTAGAAGCTTCTTTTCTCACACCTTATTTCTTTGGGTTTCTGTTATTGTACTCAATGGGTCTAACCTTTTTGACTTTTTTGTATCATTTTCTGGCTCCTAACTTGGAACTAGGTGTTCCCTTTCATATACTCTTGGTATAGTTGGCCAATGCCTGTTTACTTGATTCGATAAAATTTTATTTTAGTTGTCAAAAATAAAAATTATACTGGTGTTATTTTTTGTATATTTAATTCGCAATCGAGGGTGTTTGATGACATACAATGTATGTTGTTTAAAGGTCTATCTAGAAGAGGGGATCCAGGAAGCAGATAGTCTGACTTCTAGAATTCAGGAGCTTGAGGCTCAATTATACAAAGAGAAAGAGGAATGTAAAAGGTAATCTCAGATGCAATGACTTTGTTCCTTTCCAATTCACGATCCCTCTCATACTCTCTCTCTCTCTCTCTATTTTTGTAATGTTTTTTGGGTGGGGCTGCTATTAAAAATTCAGGATCACCTCAAGAATGAAGAAGTTTGTGAAGGTACATAATCGTCATTCACGGATACAAGATGAACTGAAGAGGCAAGTATATGTTTTATGTTATTTCCTCTGTTCTTTCTTATAAAAAAAAATTGCAATTTTCTCTGTTCTTATCTGTTTGGTGCATTAAAGCATTTAAAGTTTGTCTTATTCTGTGATCTTAAGAAGCATTGGAGTTTTATAGTCCTGTAATTTAATTGATTTTTTTTTTTTTTTAATTTGTAGGTCACAAGTGCGACTTCAGAAGTTGGGAGATCAGCTTGGGTCAGATATTACTAGAAATGGTGCCAACGAAGAGGATTCCATAAATATCGTGAGTGATGGAGAAACTAATGGTTTTCCTGTAACCAATCCACACAATGATTTGCAGAATGATGCTTCTTCTGGCAAGACAAGGCTGTGTGTTAATTGGGATCCTTCTGAAGGAGCAAAACAAGGTGTATTTTAATTAATATTTTTTTCACGCATATAGTTTGTGGAGTAATTAAAATTCACAGGATTTAATTTACTCTATGCGGATGATGTTTTCCTGTGATACTTTATTGCTGTGAAACTTTTAGTTTTCAGGCCTTGGTTTTAGTGTTCGGTGATATTAGAATTTTGGACTACTTTTGCAAAATGTAGATTGGCCTTGTGTATGTGTATTTGTTCAGCACTTTCTTGGCGTAAAAGAAATGTGGAGTATTTTGGAGGTGTTCTTGGCATTGGTCAAAATGGTGAAGTGTGATTCAACAAGTGCCCTCCAGAAGCCATAAGTGAGAGAAGCATCCTTTCAGTTATAGGAAACTCCCTATTATGTTTTTTTATAAGTAAGAGGGAAAACTGCCTATTATTCTTGTGCAAATAGAGGTTTCATGAACAATAGTATGTGATGATAATAATGGAGAGAATCCTTTTTTAGAAACAAAGTTTTTTTCTGAAGTTTGACAGGAATTTCAGAAACTGGTTGGAAATGCCACAACATATGATGCCAATACGTCATATTGTATCTCATTGGTATTACTAGAGAATTTTGTTTCCCATTGAAATGGATTGATTTTCAAGATAGAACTTAACATATCACACTGCCTGTGGTAGCACTTATCTTTCCAAAGATCATGAACTCAGCATGCTGAAGCTCATTAGCCTGGTTGATGCTTGCCCTTTTGTTAATCCTTTGTTAAGTTGTAGAGTTAGCATATCTGACATCTCATGTCCATCCAATATTTGATATCTGTCGACAATTTTCAACTTATCATACTAGTGTCTACTTCCCTAAATGTAGGAAAATGATGTAAAATATTTCGTGGAAACTACATAACAAAACATTTTATATGGACTTCTCATATTAAATGGTGACCAAGTTGTCCAGTTTTTTTCCCCTACATATATGTCCAAAGTGTTTTAAAATCTCTCTGCTATTTTTTTCCAGCCTGAAACTTTTCCATGGTGATTACTGATCATTGTACCATTATCTTTTCGTATTGATCCTCGCGTGTCTTCGGTGAACCAGCTGATTCAACAAGAGTAGGACATCTGGACGACACGATCAGATTCAAGAAGCTTTCTAGGTGGAATCTGCAACCTGTCCAGTCAAATGAAAGTAATGAAGTTGAGGCATTGCATAATGGAACTGACAGTGCTAAGAGCCTAGCAAAGGAAGGCAAGAATAAGCGAGGAAAGACTGTTCTTACAAGCATCCTCAATGCAGATAAGGTACATCTCTTTCATCTTCATGCGGGACCTTTGATTGGTGAAGCCACAGGCAAAAAAAAAAAGAAAAAAAAAAAGGTGATGAGCAGTGTCTAAGTTTTGGACTTTTACCTCCAGATATTGCATGGGTGTGAATATCAAGTTTGATCTCTCTTTTTGAAAATCGACCTTTACAAATAAAAGAGTTGTGCTACTGATAAGCCGGTGTATTAACAAACCACTCACTGTGGTTTTATGCTAGCTTATGTGCCAGACTTCCAAATCAGTGGTGTTTAGTCTGCCATTACATAGACTTACAAATAGATTTTTTCTAAATAAAATTTGTGGCTTCAAATGGTTGCTCATTTTATTTTAGTATAGTATTCCTAGTTTCTAATTTCAACATACCCACTGCTGCAGGTGGATTAGCGGTTAATACACTTGTTATCCTGGCTCAATACTTGGTTCCACATTTTTGCTATACTCATGTTGTGGTGGGGTGATACCTTGCTTATGGGGTCAAAGAGTATTACCTTTTACAGGATTACTCTGCTGGGGTCGTGGGTAGCGGGTGCCATCATCCCTCTCTCGTCCTTTTTTGCAAAGAAAAATAAATCAATGAAAAGTTTCTATAATCTTATGATTGTTTTAATCCAGACCTAAGTGTATGGATTTCACTTGTCACCCCATACCTATTTTGGGGTTAATCCTCTGTGCTTGTTTGTGTGTGTTAATGTACCATCATTATTGTTCTTGCATTGTAATCCTTGGTATAATTAACAATGCAGATGAAGGCTTTGGATTCAGCGCTTGTACCATCGACCAGCATGGCTGCTCATGTAGAAGATGAAGAGGTTGAGATTGAATTGGACAGACTTGAGGTAAATGAACCTGCAGCTACAGGAATTGGGAAAGGACCTGCAAATGAGGTCATGGGTGTGCTGCCATTTCAACTTCCCCCACCACCTCCAATCCGTCGGAATGGTTATTTGCTGGTTTGTCATTTGATCATTGCAAACTTTCTCAGGCATTATATTATCTTAATTTCATATTTAGACTTTTACTCCTTTTTCCTCTTTTTGTTTCTTTAATTGACATCTGATATGAGAAGTTTGATTTGGCTTTGGCTTGCAGTATGAGGGTGACAATGAGAATGTAGATGTGGATGCGCTCGAAGAAGAGATTGAGAATGTTGACATTATTTAAAATTTTTAATAGCAGTAAGAGTTTTGATGGTTATCTTAGTATACATAGCCCTTTTAATACTTGGTAGTTGGTCGTGTGTTATTAGTAGAAGCATGGAGTGTGGAGCATTCATGTACAAAGCTGGACTCTGTGGACGTAATATTTCGCTTTTGGAAAATGCTAAATATACTTAAAGAAAAACTTACTTTTCACATGTCAGTTATTTTTTTATTTTTTATTTTTATAGGAAAACCAATTTTTCATTCATAATAAATAGATTACAAAGAAGAATCATGTCAAAGGAAATTAGCAATTACATTTCGGTAAGAACCCCACTATAAACTAACTTTCGAGACACTCAAACTGAGCTTGGCAAGACTATGAGCTATTGTATTGCAGCTTCTATTTACATGTTTTAGAACACATGTTTAAAAACGATGCATCAACTTCCTGACTTCACTAATCACGTTCCCCATTGTGGCCATAGACTGTCCATTACGATCAAACTCATTTACAATCAAAAGATAATCTGATTCAATTGACAAATGAAAGATGCCAAGTTGAAGACACATCTGTAGCCCCCTGAGGACTGCTAGACCTTCAAGCTCATGAACATTTAGACTTGTCCTTTCTCTTATCGATGTCGCCATTAAAACATCACCCTTTGAATCTCTCAACACAACACCTATACCTGCCACATATCCATCTTGAGAGAAAGCTCCATCTACATTTAATTTGAAAGTGCTAGGTGGTGGAGCTTCCCATCTGCAGTGCTTCCTAATTACAGACAGTGATTTGTTCCTCAATTCATGGAACCCTTTTTGCATAGCCAAGGCACTTCCCAATAAATCTTCAGCATGAACATTTTTTCCTTAAAAAATCTTCCTATTTCTTCTATTCTAGCAGCTCCAGCATATTAAAAAGAAACACTCCAATAGCTCGGCACAGTTATAGAGTTGCAGTTTTAGAGCAGCATCATTAAAGGAGCTGAAGTCATCAACCTGTAACAGCTTTGGGAAGTTTCGAATCCAGAATTCTCTTATTGATGGGCAGGAGAGTAGTACATGCAAAACATATTCTCTACTATCATTACAGAACACACAATTTTCTGTAATATTTACATGTTTCTTCCAAAGATTATGCTTAGTAGGTAAAACTCATTTGACAGCTTCCATGCAAACACTCTTATCTTTGGAGGGAGTTTCATGTTCCACATAAACTTCCACAATTTCCTTATGAGGGTAGTATTTGATGCTTCCCCACTTTGTGACTCCATATTTACTGATCGAAAGAAACTATATCCATTCTTGACTCTGTATCTCCCATGAGCTTCATTCGTCCTGCAAGTCACATCTAAATTTTCTTGACTAAGCACTATCTTCATGATCTGTAGTGCCACTGCAGGAGGGAACATGGTGGTAATTTTGTTGGCATCCCAAGCTGTCTGCCCATGGAGAAATAAAGAGTTCACAGTGGCTTCCTCTGCACCTATAACTGACACAGAGTTCATTTCAGCAATCATTTTAAAACCTGGTACCCACACATCAATCCATACTTTCACTATATTCCCTGAACCTATTCTCCATCTGCACCCTTCCCTCAGCTTTGAAATTGTGCCCCAAATTCCTTTCCAAGCAAAGGAAGGATTGCTTCCCAAACCAGCATCTAAAAAGTGATTTTTTGGAAAATATTTTGCCTTAAACAAATTGTGTAACGAGTCTGTATTTGTCATTATGCCCCATCCTTGCTTGGCCAAAAGGGCATCATTAAAAATCCTCAAATCCTTGAATCCCATTCCACCCTCCTTTTTTGTTTCACTCATCTTCTTCCAACTTATCCAATGAATTTTCTTCTCTTCATTTTTCTACTCCCACCAGAATTTTGTCATCATTTGTTCAAGTTCATAACACAAAGAAGATGGAAGCTTAAAACAGCTCATGGAATAGGTAGGAATAGCTTGTGCTACACCTTTAATCAACACTTCATTTCCTCCAGCCGAGAGTACATTTTCTTTCCATCATTGCAACTTCCTCTACACTCGATGCTTTATTTAAGAAAAAGCTCTAGTCTTTGACCTCCCAACAAAAGTCCACTTTGCTCCACTCCCCAAAAGTCCATAATTACTTTCTTAGTTGGTTGTTGCACATTTGAATTGAACACAAGGCCCGTTTTGTTTCTGTTGATCACTTGACTAGACGATACTTCATAAAATTTGAGAAGTGATTGAATTCTCTGATTTTCTTGCATATTTGCCTTACAAAATAAAAGGCTATCATATGCAAAAAGTAAGTGAGAGATCTTGGGAGCACCTCTACAAATCTTCACAGCTGAAATTTTCCATCTTCTCTCGGCATATTTGATCAATGAGACCAAACTTTCAGTACATAGTAAGAATAGGTAAGGTGAAAGAGGGTCACCTTGTCTCAAGCCTCTAGATGGAACAAATGAACCTTTTGGCACACCATTAACCAAAACTGAAAAAGAAACAGTTTTGACACACATCATAATGAGATGGATCCATCGAGCATTAAAACCCATTGCCTCCATAACCACTTGTAAATATGGCCATTCAACACGGTCATAAGCTTTGCTAATATCCAACTTCATGGACATAGATCCATTCTTTCCTTGTCTCTTATTTCTCCAAAAATGTATCACCTCATATGCCACTAAAATATTATTAGTAATGATTCTTCCCGGTACAAAAACACTTTAAGTTTTTGAGAGAATTACATCAAGTACACTCTTAAGCTTATTTGCAAGAACTTTAGCCACTAATTTATACAAAATATTGCTTAAACTAATGGGCCTAAACTCAGAAATTTTCTCAGGCTTATTTTGCTTTGGAATCAGAGCTATGAACGTATGATTAAGAGAGGAAGGAATAGTACCACTTCTGAGAGAGGACAACACCCCATTTGTAACCTCATCACCCACAATATGCCAATATTGTTGAAAGAAAACAGGCGCCATTTCATCAGGTCCAGGAGATTTCGTTGGTGCTATTTGATCCAAAGCTGTCTTGGACCTCATCTCGATGAAAATCTCTCAATAACTCAACATTCATTTCTTCAGTATCTGACCACTTAAACCTTCCAAAAACTCCCAATTATTATTTCTAATATCAGATTTGAACAAATTTTGGAAAAAGCTAACAATCAGTTGGTCTCTCTCCTCCTTAAAACTCCATATCCCCTGCTCATCCTTTAATTCATTGATAAAGTTCTTTTTCTTCCTTTGTGAAGCCTTATGGTGGAAAAATTTTGAGTTCATATCACCCCCCTTAAGCCATATAACTTTAGCTCTTTGGTGCGACATAATTTCCTCCATCTTTAGCCAAATTTGCACATTATTCCTTACTGTTGCCAATTCCTCTTTTGTGACTCGTCTTGGATATGACATTTGCAGTCTTTGAAGAGTAGCTTGTGCTCTCCTCAGATTCTTGTGCACTTTGCCAAATTTCTTCTCATTCCAGATTTCTAGACCTCTATTACAAAACTTGATCTTTTGGGATATTGCCATTAAATCATTGCCTCCAGTAACTGCTTGCCAATGTTGTGCAATAACTTCTTCACACTCATCATCTTCTATCCACATGGTCTCGAATCTGAATAGCTTAGTTATGCTTCTAGCCAATCCCTCACTTAGAGAAAGTAATATCGGTAGATGATCAGAATATGCAGCAAAGTAGTGGAATACTCGAGCTTGTGGAAAACATTCCTGTCATTTCAAATTAGCCACAAAACGATCAAGTCTTTCACTTATCACCTGTTGGTTTTGTCTCCTACTAGACCACGTGTATTTAGTACCTAGAAACCCCAAGTCTAGTAGATGTCAGTCATCAAGAGCACCTCTAAAGGCATGCATCAACCTTTCTTGCCTTGGTCTTCCACCCAACTTTTCATTGTTGCTCAGCACCTCATTGAAATTGCCACAGACCAACCATGGGATATCTTGAGATTCCCTTAAGCGTCAAATTAAATTCCAAGACTCTCCTCTTATTTCAGTTTCTGGATGTCCATATAATT
The DNA here is from genome assembly GCA_022457165.1 of Juglans mandshurica. NCBI lineage: Eukaryota > Viridiplantae > Streptophyta > Magnoliopsida > Fagales > Juglandaceae > Juglans > Juglans mandshurica. The sequence goes on along the minus strand of CM039620.1, from coordinate 25,542,872 downwards.
CTGTAAACTTCCATTGAATTCCTTTACTCGGGTCCTCTATCTTTGCATCAATATGGAAGAAAGAGTAGCTCTTGCTACTCAAGGTAATCTCACTCTTCCACATGAGAGCTACACCTCCACTCCTCCCTTCACTTGGTACAACAAAACAGCCGTCAAAACCCACCCTTATTTTAATTCTTTCCATAGTCGTAGCAGTCAACTTTGTTTCCAACAGAAACACAACCGTGGGAACTTCCTTCATGATGAGATCATGAAGAGCTCGAACTCCCCGTGGGCTCCCAAGCCCATAGGAGTTCCAACTAATGAGTTTCATTGTTTGTGGCTGGGCTACTTTGCAGCCTCCACCATTCTTCTTTCATCAAACTCAACTATATTTCCTTGGCTCTCTCATTTTTCAGGCGCTTTGTTTCAGACGAGATCAGTACTAAGGCCTTTCTCTTTCCTTTAGTATCTTGTGGCATAGGAGCTATTGTTGGGCTTCTAAGAGAAGATGGACATACACAAGTCCATTTCCTCCTTGGTCTCCCTCGTTTGGGCCGGGAAATTGGATCAACTAGGCTCAATTCATCTACTAATTTTAGCTCACCTCCAGATGTAGAAAAGAAACCGTCAATATGGACCAGAGTTGATTTTGTAAGGGCCTCACCTTTCAAATTGCTGTTAAAGTCAATATCAGTCAGAGTATTTGTTTGTTTACTGGTGATTGCCTCCTCCCTTCTTGAATGTTCCTCCTGCAGGTTTCCCATACCCCCATCTAGTCCAGCTATCGTATGAGGAAAGACCTCTTTTCCCCTCATTAATCTAGCATGGGGGTCTGTACTTGTGGCCTTAGTAGAGTTGACTTCGTGTGCCACAATGCCTTGATTCACGCTCCCACATGCGCTGCCCAAGATTACACCTATTTTTTCCGGATTTGCTTCATTACCTTTGGAGCTTGTACATGGTGGCGGAACAGGTACCTCATTGCCTTGCTCGGCCTGGTGGTTTACAGAGGAGGCCCCTGCTTTCAGCCATGGCCCATTTGGATAATCCTCTTCCTTCTGTGTTTCACTAGTTTTCATCTTCTCTTCACAATCTTTATGACTGTGACCCAAAATCCCACAAATATAACATAATGTAGGTAACCTTTCATATGTAAAACGAACCCAGCAACACCTTGGGAAGGTATGTTAATGCATTTACCTCGTAGCAGTGGTTTTGTGACATCCAATCTGATCCTGATTCTGATGAACTCACCTTATGCAACTTCATTTTTCTCTATATTGATCTCCTCTACCGAACCTATGCTGTCACCGATTTTCCTCACCACCCTCTCATTCATGGCTCCTAGTGGTTGGTCGTTATAGTCTTATCCAGAAGGAAGACAAGACTATCTTTATTTTGTGTGCTTGTAAGCCTTCTGCGAAGTGTTTCACCAAGACTAGATGCCTATCAAAAGACCAAGGGCCTTCGCGTTGCACCCTGGCCTTTTCCTTCTAATCTTCGAATTCCACTAGAAGCAGTTTAGAGCCCAGCTCCTTGAACTAGGGCTGAGCACCGACTGTTTCGGAGTCGGAGGGCCCAACCTCCGACTCCGACTCCGACTTTGTCGGAGGTCGAATCCGACCTCCGACTCCGACTCCGACTCCGAAACAGTCATAATCCGCTCCGACTCCGACTCCGACTTGTCGGAGCGGAGTCGGATTTTTTTATTTTATTTTTTTGTCTTTTTTAACTTCATATTTGACCCACTTTAAAAAAAAAAAAAAATTTGTGGGCTTTCAAATTTCAGCTTTCTCAATATTACAATCTAAACTAAATAGAAGACTTGGACATGCATGCAATATCAATCTAATGTTATCATTATACTAAAAGAACATGCAAACAAAAACATGCATTACAAAAGTTTCGAAGGGCCAAACTTACTAATATCCACATCATCCATCATCTATATCCTCATATCCACATCCAACTAAATACTAATCACTACAATAAACATCCACATATCACACCTACCATCCATCATCCACATCTATTATAATAATAGATACTTACCACTACTACAATAACATGCATCAAAAATTAAAAAGAAAGTCCTATTTTTACATGTACTCCATCATCAAGATTCCATATCCTGATATCCACATCATTCTAACAAAAAAAAATCTAAAATGTTCTAAGAGCCAACCAAAATAAATGTTCCAACAACATTTAAATATTTAATTACAAACTTTCAAATGCACCAAAATAAAATAAATTACAAGCTTCCAAATGAATCAAAATATATTAAATGTTACAAATTTCCAAATGCTCAAACTTCCAAGTTCCAACTTTCAAGTTGTGCCTGAAAAAAAAATGAAAATATTAGTAAGAAAAACAACCCAACTTTAATATAATATGAAAAATAAATTTAAACAAACATAAAAAGCATGTATATTACATCTTTTTAGGAAGATGCAAAATCTTACATAGTTGTAATATTCTCAAAAAGCCTATTAGGAGGAATGGATCCATTTAGTTTTTTTGAACTAAGGTCTCGGAAACTTAAATAAATATGGACCAATGGTATAAACAAAATAGAAGTAGATAGCATAGTTGTCTTTGAAAAGTAAACAGAATTTAGCATGAAGCATTTAGTATTTTGGATAGTAGCTCAAACCTCAAAGGCTCAATATGTCAAATTGTCAATCATCTTCACGAAGTAAGTTGGCCATACCAGTGATTAATTCTACATTAAGATGTTAAAGTATAAGAGGTTAGTATCAGAAAATGTCAAAATCAACATATATAACAACTTAAAAAAATCTCTAAATACATTACCTGAGTCTAACTTATAACTCTCCGCATCATCAATGGCATCCGTATAATTTTGACTCAAGCATATAGGAGTTGATTTCAACCAGTTTTGCGTGCACACAAGAGCTTCGACAGTTCTAGGAGCCAAAGAACTCCTAAATGGATCCAGGACACGGCCTCCTGTGCTAAATGCCGACTCAGATGCAACGGTGGTGATCGGAATGGCCAAGATATCTCTTGCCATTAGGGCAAGAACCGGATATTTGCTTGAGTTGACTTTCCACCATACCAAAATTTCAAAATTCCCCGTAGGAATCTCAACATCCTCCAACAAATACCGCTCTAGTTCGGACTTACAATCCATCAAGGATGCTGATTTTTTATCTTTATGGAATTCGAACAAAAAGTCCATGGGATCATCATCATTACCGGTACCACTACTACTCCCCATTGATGCACTAGCCTCGCCACTCCGACTCCGAGTTGACTTAGACCCAGTTACGCGGCCACCACAAAACCCTACATATTGTTCATATAAATATTCCATATCTCTCTTGAGGAGTACAACAAACTCCTCACCCCTCTCATCCCCCAATGTTTTGTTGAACCAATATGCTTGAGCAACTAATTTGTACCGTGGATCAAGAATGGCAGCAACAAACAACAATCGATTTATTTTTTCAAGATCACCCCAATATTTATTATATTTTGTCTTCATTCTCAAAGCCATTGAACTCAAGCGTCGATTACTATTGGTACAAAAAGCATTCAAATTTTTATGAATATTAATGAGCTCTTGGACATACAAATTTGATGTAACATATAGTGTACCAGAAATACGCATGGTGACATTATAAAATACATGAAGAAACTTCGAAAAGTTTCTTATGGTCTCCCAATCATCAGCCTCAGGAGCTCCTAGACCCTTTTTCCCATGTCCATCCTCAGATAAATAAACTCTTGAGTAGGGATCCTCATCAAGCCAAAGTTGGAAGGCTTTTTGATACTTCTCAGCCACGTCCAACATAAGAAAAGTCGAGTTCCATCTAGTAGGCACGTCGAGACACAAGAAACTAGAACATGGCACTTTTGACCTATCAACACAAGACTTGAAAGTGGCAAGTCTTTGGGGAGAAGACTTCACATACTTAATCAGATTTCTGACTCTTATGATCGAGTCATCAACATCTTTTAAACCTTCACTCACAACAAGGTTTAAGATGTGTGCCGTACACCTCATGTGAATAAACTCGTGAGCTGCAACACAATCCTCACTTCCTATTTCCCTTGTTCTCAACCAATCAATAGCAGAGTCGTTAGAGGTAGCATTGTCCACCGTAATTGTGAGGATTTTGTCAATGCCCCAATCAAGCATACACTCCTCCAACTCCCTCCCAATCGTTGCCCCCTTGTGGTCACTAATCCGAACGAATGAAATGATCCGCTTCTGCAACTTCCAATCACCATCAATAAAGTGAGCGGTCACACACATGTAATTAATATTTTGGATAGAAGTCCAAGTGTCAGTGGTCAGGCACACTCTTTGTTTGGTGGTCAAAAACATTTTCTTCAAGCTATCTTTCTCTTTCAAAAATAGCCTCATACAGTCACGCATTACGGTAAATCGAGAAGGAATTGGAAACCTAGGATCAAGGGATTTAGTGTATTCCCGAAACCCTTGGCCCTCAACAACCCTAAAGGGTAACTCATCCACTATCACCATCCTAGCAAGGGCTGCCCGGATTTTTTTCTCATTGTACTTGGTCATCCCTAAGGTCTTCTCCCCTTGGCCTTCAATTCTTGCTTCCGGGACCAAGAATGTTTGAGTGTTGTCCAACTTACTCTTACGGTTTTTGGGACAAAGTTGGATGTGTGTTTTCATGGCCGAAGTGCCTTGCCTTTTGGGATGGCATTTCCATTGCCTCCCACAATGGTTACAAGTAGCTATAGGCTCTTCAGGATCACAATCGGGCACTCTTGTGAAGTGGACCCATACTAAAGACCTATTCTTAGGAACTCTACTACCAGGTGGAGGGCGAGGGTTAGAACAGAAGGCACTAGGAGTCCGAGTGCCTACCGAAGACTCTATTGGTCCGGTGGACTCTTCAACCATGGGACAAGGAGCATCAATAGGCTGTTCAGGGATGCCAGGAGAAGATGCAGCTGTGGATGTAGACGTGTTTCTGCCTTCTATATTCATGATTTAAGAACTAACACACAACAAACAAACAAAATAATACGGTTAAGACAATCACTAAAACAGCCAAACACAGCCCCAAAAGCATAATAACTCAACTTGTGGACGTTTTACAATCACTAAAACAGCCAAATATATTTGAGAAAACAACATAAAAAATTACATATAATCGGTTACATATAATCACTAAAACAGCCAAATATATCACATATAATCGGTTACAATCACTAAAACAGCCAAATATATCACATATAATCGGTTACAATCACTAAAATAGCCAAATATATCACTAAACACCACTGGCAGCAAGATGTTGTTTGCCTAATACAAATAAAACTATCATTTATAGAGTGAAATTAAACACATCAAAATCAGAATCACTGCAACCTCTTTAGCTTTCCATGTTCAAATCCTTCTACATCAGACTATTCGTACAGCTAGGAATTAATTATAGAACCAACAAAAATCAACATTATCAACCTCAAAGATTCGAAAAAATCAACATTATCAACCTCAAAGATTCGAAAAAATCAACATTATCAACCTCAAAAATTTGATTAAAGAACAGAGAGGGGCTTGGGTAATCGGTTACCAAGAGGAGCTGCGGCCTGCGTGACTCCGTGAGAGGAGGCTTGCGCGAGACGGCGAGAGAGGGGCTCTGCGATTCGGGCCGTGCGAGGGAGAAGCTGCGCGGCAGCGCGAGAGAGGGGTTGCGCCTGTGATAGAGATGGGTTGCGCGAGAGAGGGGTTCTACGAGAGGGCTGCGCGAGGGACCGGCTGCGGCGCTGCGCGAGAGAGAGGGCGACTGGCGAGAGAGCCGAGAGGGCTGCGGGCCTGCGGCGCTGCGCGCGCGAGAGAGAGGGTCACTTCTCGGTCCGTGACTGCGCGAGAGAGAGGGTCACTTCTCGGTCCGTGACTGCGCGAGAGAGCGGCTGTACTGCAGACGCCAGACCTAATTCTAATTTCTAAATTCAATACCCTCCCATGTATCCAACGGCACCGTTTTTGCTGTAATGAATAGGTTTTTTTTTTTTTTTTTTTTTTTTTAATGAATAGTTACTATAGTAATATTAATATACTAATATACATTATATACTAATTAATATGAATCTATTTTATATTATATATATATATATATATGAAGATTCATAAAAAAAATATATGATATATATTATTATATATTAATATTAGTTATACTAATAGTTATATTAGTATTAGACTATTAGTTATTATTAATACTATATATTATACTAATAGTGATATTAATACTATATAATATATATCGTTATAGTTATAGTCATTTAGTATAAGAATTTAGAATTAGTTGTAGTGATTAGAATAACTATATATTAGTATTTGCTATAATGATTTTAATTTAGTATAACTATATAATAGTATTAGTATTAATATTAGTTATACGAGTAGTGATAATAGTTATACTAATAGTTATACTAATAGTTATATTAGTATTAGACTATTAGTTATTATTAATACTATATATTATACTAATAGTGATATTAATACTATATAATATATATAGTTATAGTTATAACTTATAGTCATTTAGTATAACTATATTAGTATAAGTTATAGTGATTTAGTATAATTATGATACTACAAGTTATAACTATAGTCTATATTAGTATTAGAATTAGTTGTAGTGATTAGAATAATTATATATTAGTACTTGCTATAATGATTTTAATTTAATATAACTATATAATAGTATTAGTATATTAGTATTAGTATTAATATTAGTTATACTAGTAGTGATATTATTAATTTAGTATAACTATATAATAGTATTAGTATATTAGTATTATGCTGACTATATCACTGATTGTATTAGTATACTTAATGTCTAATACTAGTATATCACTATAGTTAATAACTTAATAGTATCATATAGTAATATAGTATTAGTAATTGTCAAATTGATACTACATTATTTTATATAGTCATTTATATATAGGCTTAAAGTGGTTTACTAATTTATATATAGTAATTAATACTATTAGACTATTAGTAATTTATATGAATAATACTTTAGTTATTATACATTAGTATTATATGTTATTATAAATTTATAGATTAGTGTTTATACATTAGTATTACAATATTACATGTCGATGTCATTATTCATCTTAGTGTTTATAGTATATTATATATACATTAATTATTAGTATTATATGCTATTATATTTATACATTAGTAATTTAGTGTTACATCATTACATGGTAGTAATATTGTAAATTTGTAATAGTATGATATTTACATATAGTCATATACTAAACTATTATTAGTCAATTTAGTCTATATATTGTAGTATAAATATATTATTTAACTAGTATATTATTGAGTTTAACTAACTATATAAGATATAGTTGTATAAAATTTAAATAATTAATATATAGAAAAACACATATTTTATAAAATATGTATAAACTCGGAGGCGGAGGCGGAGTCGGATGGCGACGTCGGAGGCGGAGGCGGAGGCGGAGGCGGAGGCGGAGGATCGGAGTCGGATCAGAGCGGAGTCGGAGTCGGATCCATTGAAGATCCGACTCCGACTCCGACTCCGACTTCCAAGAAGAAAAAACCTCCGACTCCGACTCCGACAAGTCGGAGCCGGAGCGGAATCGGAGCGGAGCCGGATTCGGAGTCGGATTGTCGGATTTTTGCTCAGCCCTACCTTGAACCAAACTCTCTTTATTGGTCTCCATAGTTTCCGTAAAGTTTGTTTAAAAGCCTCACAGTTGTAATGTTTCTCTGTAAGTAGAGGCACTAGGAGATAGTGCTCCCTCTTTGGTTCGTTTCGTCGAGCAACTCCTTTTCCACTATAAGCTCCTCTTTTTCTTGTTCCGACAGAGACATCCATTTACATAAATCTTCTAAAGACTTTTCCATGATGGAAGAGTTTTGGGACCTGTACTTGAGACAGGGAAAAAACCTCCACGATCGCAAGAGCTCTCGAGAGGAATTAGGAGATAAGACACATATTAGTTATTGATATGTTGAAAATTATGAAATTTGAAATTCAAAATATTAATTTCAAAAGAAAACTAACAAAATGCATATTGTAAGTAAAACTGTAAGTACATGTAGCACTACTCTTTTGCGTATTGGATGCCATTGTGTTTCATATTTTATTTTATCATAACATGGCGTAGTTTCAAACGTGAAGTCTTGGTTTACCTCGGCATGCAGCATCATGGACTTTGGGCTGTGCACCTAAATTTTTGGAGTCCCACTCCATCTCCGACTTTGTAAAAGTGGATATTGGATTTGGGCCTTCATTGGGCCACGACTTTCTTTAGGCCTTTTAACCACTTCAATCAATATTGGGCCTTCATTGGGTTCTATTTAAATCTTCATGAGTCCAGAATAAATTCTTTTGTGCTGAAACCTAATCTAATCATCCTAAAGGATGCATATCAAATTTTTGGCATACAAGGTAGTTTTTTGTTTTTTGCAGGGGTTTTTTAACATACGTATTTATAACTATTATTATTTAGCTTTAACGAATTACAAATAACTAAACAGCCAATAAAACTCCAAAATGTTAAAATAGCTGATTGAAAAGCTAATAAAGCATTGAAAGTTTGAAACAACCACAATCAGTAGAAAAAGCTCCAACACAACTCCAACCAACATTCGTTACTATCAAGCAATTCCAACTAAAAAATTACAAATAAAACCCAACAAAAACACTACAAATCCACAACCAATATACTTCAACACAACTCTAGCATACTTCAGATACAATTGATTGTGGTAGCCCATGCAATTTAAAGACATGTTTAAAAAATAATTCAGCAACATCTTTAGTAGTATAGGGGTGTTTCAAGGGAATGAAGTGACTGTATTTGGTCAACTGGTCGACCATGACCCACAATGCATTGAACCCTTGTGAACTAGGCAGCCCTTCCACAAAATCCATGGTGATGTGTGTCCATGATTTTTTCAGTATGGGCAGTGGCTGTAATAGTCCACTTGGTAGGGTATTGTCAACCTTGACTCGCTGTCATATATCACAGTTTCTGATGAAGGCCTTGACATTTATTTTCAGACCCTCCCAATAGAAATCCCTCCTTATCCGGTGCATTGTCTTATCATACCCTGAATGGCCTCCCCACGGGCTGCTGTGTGACAACTCTTAACAGCTTGTTTTTGAAATCTGCATTTTAGGGAATGTATAACCTGTTCTTGTAAATCAGTAGTCCTCCCCTCATTGCATAGTTAGCACTTAGCTTCCCTTCATTATAGAGTTTAATGAGGCTTTGGACATGTGCATTAGACTCACTGGCAGCCTTTAATTCTTCAATCCACTGTACATTGGGAAATGTGATCAACATTAATTCCCCATTTCCCTCCATAGACTTCCTTGGCAACGCATCGGCAATCTTATTTTCCGATCCCTTCTTGTACTCCACAACAAAATCGTACCCAAGCAACTTTGTAATCCATCGTTGTTGCATTGGTGTTCCCACCTTTTCTTCTAAAAGGTATTTGATGCTTTGCTAATTAGTACGCACCACAAACGCCTGCCCAAGCAAGTAAGACCTCCATTTAACCACAACGGAGACTAGGGTGAATAACTCCTAATAGGTCGACATCATAAGTGCTCTCTCCTTCAAAGCTTGGCTAAAAAATGCTAGGGGTTTGCCTTGCTGCATAAGAATGGCCCCAAAGGCATTTCCCGAGGCATCGCATTCAATAGTGAATGGCCTTGAAAAATCCGGAAGGGCCAACATGGGGGGCTGTGTAACAACCTCGAGCATTAGCATTGGTCTATGTATATGCATATGCAAAATCACATTTTTTGCATAACCACTTTGCCATTCAAGTAAAATTTCCACACTGGCTTATGCATATTTGAGACAAAATAATAATAAAATATTATTTATTTATTATTATTAATTTTTTGCTCAAATCAATTTTTTTATATATATTTTACAATTAGCATCCACTACATATATTTGACATTAATAATGCAAATGCAATAATAAAAATATATATTTTTTATATATTATATTAAAAATATAATAAAATGAAAAAATATATATAATATATTATAATAATAAAATGAATGTGCAGGTAAAAGTTTGTTGTGTTGTAGAAGGAGGGTGAAAATGAAAGAATTGTGAGAGAGAGTGTGGGAGGAGAGAGAAACAATGATTAAAATATGTTTTGTAGAGTGAATAGTAATTATCCAAATTTAGATAATCACTGTTCATAGCTAGCTAAATATTTGGATATGCATAAGCCAATATAGAGGATTTTAAGGTCATATTATGCAAATATGACTTTGTATATACATATGTATAAACCAATGTGGGTGCTCTTAAGCCTTTGAAAGGCTAGCTTAGCTTCCTCGCTACATGTAAAACCATCTTTCTTCAACATCCGAGTAAGGGGAGAAGCAATCCCGCCATATCCCCATATAAGTCTGCGGTAATACCCTGTTAATCCCAAAAATCCCCTTAGAGCCTTAAGGGACTTAGGTAAGGGCCACTATTTCTTAGCTTATAGCTTAGAGGGATCTGCCTAAACACCTTCAGTAGAGATTAAGTGGCCTAAATAGGCTATTTCCTTGGAACCAAAGTGGCACTTGGATCGCTTGGTGTACAACTGGTGTTGCTTTAGTAGCCCAAGAGTGGTTCAAAGGTGCTCCTCATGTTCCTTGACAGTTTTGCCGTACACAAGTACATCATAAAAAAAAAAACAAGAATAAACTTTCTCAAATGGGCCCGGAATACCTCATTCATTAAACTTTGGAAGGTAGACAGGACATTAGTCAGCCCAAAGGGCATAACTAAAAATTCATAGTGCCCTTCATGCATCGTAAACACTGTTTTGGCACATCCTTAGGCTTAACTCGGATTTGATAGTAACCCGACCTCAAGTCCAGCTTTGAAAAAACCGTGGCCCCTTGTAATTCATTCATAAGCTCCTCAACTACAGGGATATGATATCTATCCTTGATGGTCACATTATTAAGGCACCGATAGTCCACACAAAGCCTCCAAGTGCCATCAGCCTTCCTAACCAGCAACATCGGGGATGAGTAGGGGCTGTGGCTAGGCTTAATAACCCCAGTGGATAGCAACTCTCGTACTATTTTCTCAATCTCTTCTTTTTGGAAATAGGGATAGCGGTAAAGCCTTAAAGGAGTGGGTTTTGCCCCGGGAATTAAATTTATGGCGTGGTCGTGGTTTCTTGATGGGGGAAGGCCTTTATGTTTAAAAAATACATCCTCAAACTGTTTTAACAGTGGTTGCAAGGAATATGGAACTTCATCTAGAGCTGCATTTTTTTTGCCCACTACCTCTTCAATCACTTGCAAGAACACTCCCTTCTTTTCAAACCCATTCAACTTTTTTAAAGACATCTCTTCAATCATTCTTGGTACTGCTAGCCCCTGAAGTGAAACCTCTCTCCTTTGGTAATGAAACTTCATCACAAGCTTCTGAAAATTCCACAAGATGGATTGCAATTCCCTCAGCCAATTAATTCCCAGCACCATGTCGCATCCAGCTATTACTAGGACATGCATATCCACTTTGAAGATAGTGCCTTGGATTAGGACCCTCACACCATTGCATTTCCCCTCACTGGGAATCAGCTGCCCATTTGCAGCTCTCACTTCTACATTTTCTTTGAGATTTAGTAGAAATTGGGTCTTTTATAATTGCTGGATCTAAGAAACTATGAGCAGATCCTGTATCCACCAAAATGGTCACCCATTGAGTACCAATTTTACCTTTCAGCTGCAAGGTTCTCAGGTTGTGAGAACCTGTCAGTGCATGGAGTGAAATTTCAGGACCTCCTTGGGTTACGATTAATTCGGTTGTTGTAGTTTCTGTTGGATTAGCACACTATTCATCATCACACAACACTTCAATATCACCTTCCAGCATCACATCTTCTAGCATGTACAATTTAGGCCTCTCACACTTGTGGCCCAGGTTCCACTTGGAATCGCAATAGTAACAAAGCCCATTTTCCCTCCTCTCCTTCATTTGTTGTTGACTAATTCTCTGTATGGGCAGGGATGGTTTGGAAAAGTTTTTGTTGGTTTTTGTTGGCTACTTGGATTGGTGGAAGGGTGGCAGGTTGGGTTTTTTAAGTATACCTAGGTCAGGGGAGTAGCTTGGGCTGAATCTCTAATTTTTTCTTGTTAAGTTAATGGTTTCCTCTTGTATCTTGGCCAAACTATAGGCTGGGGTTAAGTTTTGAGGGTTAAACATTCGGACAGGTAAACATATGTCATCCCGAAGGCCACTTAGGAAGCAACTCAGTTTGTAGGTATCAAACAATCCCTTAAGTCGATTAGACAGGGTCTCAAAACTGGTCTTATATTCTTCAACAGTGCTACTTTGTCTTAGCTTAGTGAGTGTCCCCATAGGATCATCATAAACATTAGGGCCACATCTTACTAAAAGGGCTTTAATGAAAGAGTCTCAATCAATAAGGTGTACAAATTCTTCTAAATCTTGGAACCAAGTTAGGGTTTTACCCTCTATGTGGAAGGATGCCAGCCTTAAACGGTGTTGGGGCATTGTATTATAAAAACTGAAAAACTGATTAACCTTATAAATCCAACTTGCAGGCTCTTCACCATGGAAGATAGGAAAATCAAGCCTGATGGTGCGGGTATGGATCTCTCCTTGTTGTGGACCACCATCCTCTCTGTTGTGAACGTTTAAAGACGATGCTCTATTGCTGTTACGTTTCTGAAGTTCTGAGTTCAAAGTTGTGAGCTACTGTACCACAGCATCAAGCTGCCTTTTGATAGTCGTTACTTCAATTTCTAGCACTTTATTTGTTTTTTTCACAGCATTTAAACCATCTTGTAACTAGTTTATTCTTGTGCCTTCAACCATTTTCTTGTAATGTTTGAGAATAGGGAAAGTGTCTCTAGATACCACTTGTAACACTACTGGAACAGTAACCAGATGAAATGCCTCCTTCGAGGGTAGGCGCCTCTAGAGAATATAGATGAGAAAATAGGGTTTCTTTGATTAAACTTTCAGATACCTCAACAGATTTTAGGTACTCAGAATTAAAGGGAAATTACTGGGCCCTATTGGGCTTTACAGACTAACTCCGACCGCATGGAAACAAAGACTAAAGACATGGACTAAATAAAAGACTAAGGGCTACGGCCCATTACACCCAGACCCAACAAGTAAATTAAATATAAGACCAAAGTAAATAACCGGAGACCAACTCAAGCCTCTCAAGCCCAACCCACGACTTGTACTTCTTCCTTCTAGAAGGTCGAACTGCTTTGGTTCCCCAATTCGATCACTTCAGTTCACTTAGGTAAGTTGTCTTCAAGCTAGGGTTCCACCGATTCCTCTCTTCTCCTCCTCTCCCATGCGCCGTCCATTTCTTTCACCACCATCAGCGGCGGCATGTGTTACATTCTCCAACCATGACAGTTTTATAACATTAGGACATTCTTACTTTCCAACAAGCTTTATCTTTTTCTATTCAACATTCATATAGAAGGGGTAATTTTGTTGATGATCAACTTGAAAAAAAGTCAACTTGAAAAAAGGTGCTAGGTGTTTCGACCACTTATTATTTGACCATTCAATTGCCATCATTGGTTTTGGGGGTATAGAATGGAGGTTTTTAGATTACCTCAATTTAGGCAATATGATTAGATGGTTGTGGATTTTAACTTTGTTCTTTAAGTGTAGATTTTGATTGTAATTAGCATAATATACAGATAAGAGTTTTTCTTAAAGCTTGGTTTTGAAATTTTTGTAACCCCCAAGTTTTTCTTGTAAAAAGAATTCCTCCTCCAAAAGTGAGGGTTATTAATAAAATTAGGAGTACTGTCCCTATTCCTTAAAAAATAAAAATAAATATGCCAATATAAACTAAACATGAGCAACAACAAAATATAAACCAGTTTTCAAAACAACTAACAATACTAAAAAGCAAGATAACAAAAGAGAAATGATGCTTGCAGTCGTGAGTGTTCAAGCGTCACGCAATCATTTTGAAAAAAAATGAATAAATATGAGACTCACATGAAAAAAATTAATTTTTAAATAGTGAACTCCACTCTTTTTCAAAGCGACTGCACGACGCTTGCGCATTCCACGACTGTATGTAACATTACTCATAACAAAAATATAGTCTCACTATATTGTCTCCAAGCTAATTTTCAATTCCAAAGTTGTACCTTATAAAAAGAAGACACAATTAGTGAAGAAACAAGTTAAGATGCCACAAAAAACCTATGAACTACCCTAATCTTCTTGACAAAAATATGGTTTCATATGTATTATCACAGAATAATCTTCTTGACAGCTTAATGCAGTGTCATTAATATTGTTTCCAGTACAAGTGTCAAGACTGAATCCTAGGATTGAAATTTGGGAATGTCTTGATCATGTCTCTTCTAGTAAACACTTGGGGCACTTGCATTTGAAACCATAATCAGCAAGCAATGCCTGCCTCTCTTCAAATGAAAGGTCCTCATCTACATATGAAATGGTAACCTGAAAATGCTCCAAAATGTTAAATAGTTCTTGCACAAAAATATACAGATGGGGGTTTCCATTTCAGGTAACTTTAAATTGATTGCAGGAGTGAAAACTACAACAGCCCAGGTTGCTTAAATGAATTACCTCTTCTCCTTTGCTGATGGGACCAAGTGCAATTAATGTTGCTTGACCATCTCTATCCTGTAATGGAGAACAAACATGAATGACAGAGGCACAAAATCATGAAGCGAAACTGAACTTTCTTGCCAAGTATAAACTACCATGGACTTTGCTGAACCATGTTTGATTTGTTCATATGCTACCAATGTACATTTGCGCATGAAGTCAATTTCTAGCATGACTATACTTACACAGTGGACTTTAACATTTCTTGATCAACGAAACAACTCATGACTCCATCTACCACATGAAAGCTAAAATAAAATACCCCAAATCTTATTATACCGATAAAAAAAAAGTATACCCCAAGTCTATACCTGTAAAAATGCAATAATCACACATCCCCCTAGGTAGGATTCTTAATTCTACACATACTAATGTCCAGCCCATGAGTGTCACATAAACGGAGATGCTATGGCATGATTTAAGCATGTGTTGTCTATAAACTAGATTGCTCCCACCCCGATGGTAAAAAAAGGATGGGCTGGCTGTTAACATGTTGCTCAATCAAGTCTAACTTGTGTTATTGAAGTATTTATAGCTGACTAGGTCCCAACATAATTAAAGATGCCTTCCACTAATTCAACTTGTCAGAAACCAGCTAGGTGAAATAAAATATGAATTTTAGAAAATACATAGAAAACACATTAACATGATGGCCATATATCTTTGCTGGTCTTAAATAGGTTGGAGAAGGTATTCCTTTTTTTTTTTGTTAGGCATTTGTGCCTGTGATAGACTTGTCTAAACACAAATGTTCGTGCTAATCCTGGGAGCTTAATCTGAACCTGCTTGGATCATAATCCTGCAACATCTGACCTAAATGAAATTAAGCATAAAAAACAAGAGTAATACGAAAAAAATACAGGTTGTTTGGAGGTTGCTGAGGTGTGTACTACCATTGTATACAGGATCAGACTGAACAATTCTAGGAGAAAAGAGACAGACAGAACATGGATGCCAATAACCAATGAATAAAATAAAGAATTCTAGGAAGTTTAAGATGTTAATTCATTGCCCCCCCCCACATGACAGCATGTTAGCTGGACAGTTAGAACTTAGAGACAAAACAAGCTTCATTTTTCTGTATAAATTTATATCTAAAACAGGCATATCTCCAAAAGCTACAACCAGAAAATTGAAAGAAAAAAAGCACCAGAATTTGCGAACTCTCATAAGCTACAAAAAAGTAACCTCTGGTTTACGTACCTCTTCTCGTTTAAATGCTTTTGCATTAGGACAACAGGAATGGTTCATACAACTTTGCAAAGGAAAAAAGCCGGTGCCTAAAATAAATAAAATTATGTTAGTCAGCACATTTAACCAACCCCCCCCCCCCCCCCCCCCCCCCCCCCCCCCCCAGGTTCCCTTAAAAAAAAGAAAAGAAAAAAAATTCTATGTAAGATGCAGATATTTACAAGCACCACGATATTACAATATCTGAGTAGCTTTAGCTAATCTTATTTGACTTAGATATAAAAATTCCTATAGGATAGAAAACATCATCTTAGGAGAATCATAAACCTCAACTATAAGCTTATATAGATTGCAGAAAACCCAATGCAGTAAAGTAGGTATCAATTCCATGTACTGCTAATGGATTTTTAATTTCGACAAGGAATGTAGTTCAATGCATTGTTCTGTTCCTGTCTGTCTAAGACACTTTTTTCAGAGGACATATCAAAGCCTATAATTTTTCTAATTGCTTAATGTTGAAGGAAATATGATACTATGATCAAAATCTGGGAGTTAATGAAAAACCAATTCTGAAGCAATCTGCCAAATAACATTTAGAAGCCAGAATAGATTAGTTCAACATCTTTTGCAGAAGCCTATTATCTTGCTATGGTTCTTAGAGAATAAGAATACAAAGTTACAAACAAATGAGAAAACGGAAAATAAAAATAAGAAGGATAACAAGCAAGAGAAAGTAACGAACTTGTTTGAACATATCGACAGATTCTGCATTTAATATCATCTTACCCTGGCAACAAACTGAATATTCATCTCCAAGAGCATCAAGAAATGGTTGCGTAACTTGCTCTGCTTCTTGCTGTCATCAGTGATAAGGTAATGACATTACAATTTTATGTTTCATTAAAAAGAGAAATAAAGAACAAAAAGTAGCTACAAGGTCATAATTCTAACCTTGTCAGTATATGGAAGATCATCGATGTATAAAAAGTAATCTTCCACTGGGGATGCTACAACCAAATCACTGAAACATAAATTAATTTAAATAGTTTCACACAGTGGCACGCTGCATCATTTCAAAGCACTGCATGTAAGTGGCTGGAGTAATGAGAGAAGCAGCCTTGAGAGAGCATGACTCTTACAGATTATTCAGCTCAAACATGCCAATAATGTGCCCATACGTCTCCAGGGAAAACACTTGGTAGAGTTAAGGCCTTCAACTTGTGAGTGTCACAAATAATGAATGTTGGGTCAGGGTTATCTGCCTTGTTATCTAAAAGGGAGCTGGCTGAACATTGATAGATAAGCATGATTACAATGAAAAGCAAAAGTATATAGACTCTACATTTAAAAGGATACATGGCTCACATTCCTTGTCAAATATGGCTGCCTTGAGAAGTTGCAGTGACTGAAAGGATACAAGATACAATTTAAATATTTAGGATTCAACATAGCAGCATAATAGGTCGGCATTATAATTTCTAATCAAAGATGAGCATTTACTATTTGGAACTCCACTGGAAAGAGTTCCCCACTATTATATGGTGTGTTCATGAAACAAAGCCTAATCAGTGCATTAAACTTGTGTTCTCAATAAAGTTTACCCTTTGGACAAAGTGATAGGACTTAGTCATAAAGATTCCATTTCATAGGAATGATGCTATGCAATGTCATTTCTAAAGTAAGATAACTATTGATATTTTCAGATCACAAGTGCTCTAAGTATTTACGAACCACTGGTCAGTATGATTTAATCCAAAGTTTAAATCGTTTGGTGCGTGAAAAGTTCTCTAATTTATTAGAATTTTTGAAAAACTTTTTGAGACGTCTTTTGTATTTGGTTTTGTCAAAACGGAGAGAGAGAATTGAAAAGTATTTTGGATGAAAATTTGTTTTGATGTGCTTTGTATTGGGTTTTGTCAAACTTCTTTAGGTTTTTGTGTTTGTTTTTTCATTTGTCATAAAAGCCAAGGTAAATGATTAGATGATTTTATTTTCTTTAAGCGAGATTGAAATTTTTTCTTAACTTTAGATCGTTAGATTGAAAGGCAAAAATATATGAAGAAGCTTCTGAAAATTTTGTGAATCCAAACGCCCAAGCGACCTGAACAATTCTAGACTCAAAGTTCCCTATCCATCTGATCTAGAAAGCTACTTCCACAACCAAACTCAAATTAAAATGGTCCAATAGACCGGATCTTCAGAGGCATCTTGGGTAGGACCTAGAAATGCACATATATTGAGGTGGGAGAGAAAGGTTTTGAACAAAGGGACTTTATGACCTTGGTGGGCAGATTCTGATCTAGTAACAAAGTTTCTGACATGCAGGGTAGTTATCCAAAGACAGGAGCATTTTTGGAAGAGCTTCTTAGAGGATATTTTGAGTCGTTCTGACCTGAAGGTTATGTCATGAAAACCTTTACATGAGGACCAATTGAGATATGCGATCTAGTTATGGATAGACTGATTGTGCAGCTACAGGTAATTTCAAGATTACTCCTTTATTATTTATTTATTTATTCGTTTTTTGAAATTCAAATTATTGAAGGTTGTGCTGATTCAATATATTGAGTTATTGTTTTCCTTTATTGTCTCTCCATTTGATGCCCTAGGTGATTACTGTCTATGGATGCAACCAAATCACTTAAACATAAATTGAGAATGTTCACACGTAACATACACCAAGTTATGCGAGGAAGTTTTACCGTGAATGCCAGCTCTCTTATCTGCATCCTGAAAGCAGATTCATCAGAAGAATCAACATCATCTGGCAATGCAATGCAGTCCCACCACCTATACACAGATCTGAGTGATTCTAGCAATATACTTCAAATAACAAAGTATCTTCCTATGCAGTCTTAACAATAGAAAAAAGGAGAGATACCAAAAGGGCTATGCCAAAGAAAACAGAAATTAATGTTTAGAACAATAAGATCTCTGACCAAAACATCAGGCTATGCTGTAACAAATCAAATATAAATATTCATAAGACATCTAACTTTTTGCCAAGCATTACAAGCATCTTTGTTGTGAATTGGATATCACAAAAAGATCAAGCAAATCCTATAATGATTGCAGAGCAAGAAAATTCTACATTTGTTACCTCAATAAATATCCAAAGTTACTTTCAAAAAATTCCTTGACAATGTGTAAGTTTTTTTCCTCAAAAGAATACTTCAATCTCTTTATGTAATCTGATTTAATGTGAGTAATTACAAAGAAAGAGTCTGCAAGTGGAATTGTGATACTCTACCACAATCTTATTATGCAACTCTTAATTCATGTCCTGGAGCCTCTCAGGTCCACACAAAGAAAAAAAAAGGTTCAGTTCCACACAAAGATAAAAGTAATACTGAACTAACATGCAATAGGAGCCATGCATCCAATGGTATATTGTATATACTATAGAAACTGCAAATTCCTAGGGCAAACATCATGAATCTCGAAGGGGGATTATAATTCTCTGATATTTAAATACATTCTTCACTGATGTCTACATGCACTGTGTTGCCCTAAATATCTTTCTTTCAGGATAAAATATTAGAAAGGAAACATGATTCACAACTACCTTCTCTTGTGTCCCATTGAAATTGGTTTCCATGCCTCCAACAGTAAAGATATATCAGAATGGTCCAAAACATTAGGTGTGGCACACTTATCGTTTTCTTTGAGACGAGTTGCTTTCAGTTTCCTATACCTTAGTATGGTGGAAGAGATAACCTGAGAAAAAGATCTGAGGTATAAGGTTATATTCCAACTTCTTGGGAAGTGGCACAGATGAAGTAGCTAGGTTAATTCTACGCAATCTACGATTTGGGAAGATAACCAGGAAGATCAAAGGCAATACTTGATAAAATTACAAATATACCTTCGCAGCAACGAGAAAAATATCATTTGTTTCTGGGGAAAAAAGAAGATAAATCTTTTAGAGAGAGCATAAACAAAATAAATACTGGAAAGTGTATAATTATCAAATGCACTCCCTAAGGATTGGTTTTTCTCTCCGTACAACTTGTTACTGATGAGGTTATTTGGGTTGCAGTGGTGATATTACTGCTGAGTTGAGTGTTTTTAAGTGAGATTAGGGGGATTATGGTGATAGAATCAAAGGCATTTGCCTTGTTGAAGGATGGGAAGTTCTTGTGCATTACTGAGAGGAGTAGGAGGGTGGTGAAGGAGATGAGGTTGGGAATTCCTATTGTTTTACCAAAACATTGGAGGATTGCTTGATGGGAGAAAAGAAGTATTTTTACACAGCGTCAAGGGAGGATAAGCTTCATCGCGCAGAGGTGTTCAAATGTTCATGACCGTTACATTGCTCTGGTGGAGTATGGTGGTGGTGGCCAACGAAGTTTCATTTTCATACTTGAAGAGTTGGGAGGTAAGGGTTGGACGAGAATGGCCGATGCACTGTGGGAGGCCGTTATGGAGGGAGGGCAAGAGTTTCAAGGCAGAGGAGAGGCGTAGTGCGGAGGCCATTCGTGGCGGTGAACCACCCATAGAGTTATTCATATAAGGAGGTTTTGGTGCAGCAGACAGGCCGACAGGGGTGGAAAGGCTCCACCTACCTCTGGGACAGCAAGTGCATAGTGGATAGGTGGAGGAGGCAGGCTTGTCGTGGGTCTGGCAAAGGAGGATGTGCATTGTATCTTGCTGGACGTGAAAATGCGGTTATCGGCTATGCAAGAAAAGGTTTATGCTCTACTACGGTGCGTTGAGGAGGACTATAAGATGGGCCTAAGCTATGAGGTTTGAGGGCAATTAAAGAAGTTTGTTGTAGCAGGCGGGAGATTAAAGGAGTCTGAGCTAGGCTCTAAGCAAATGGGCCGTCCGATAGGGCAATTAAGGCCTCGTTTGGATAGTGAAATGAGATGAGATGATCTGTGAATGAAATGGTTTTTGAGATTTAAAAAAGTTGAATTGTTTTTTGTATTTTGCTTGGAAGTTTGGAAAATTTGTAATGATTAGGTAATGATTAGATGAAAAAGTTGAAGATTTGAAATTGAAAAGTGTTTGTATTTGTACCTATGGTGTTTGGATATTGAGATGAGATCTGATGAGATGAGATGAGATAGGATGAGTTGGAAGGACTTTGATATCCAAACTAAGCCTAAAAGAGGCTGGGCTAGGTCCAAATCAAATAGGCCATTCGGTTGGGCTTCAGGAAGTGGGGCAAAAGAAAGAAAAGCTTAGGGCTGGAACCTAGCCCGTGTGGAGAGTTAGGGAGGGTGGAGAGGCTAGGCCTTCTACTGGCGAGAGTCAATCAACCTTGCCGGAGAAGGTGCCAAGGTACCCATCGGATCCGTGAGTCACCCATCGGACTTGCAAGAAGGCGATGGTGGTACTGAGTTCATCGATGGCGACAGAGGACTTGCGAGAAGATGATGAAGGAGCCGAGGTGCCAAGGACCATAGTTCACAAGCCAATCAACCCATCAGGATTGCAAGTGGCCGAGGAATCATTGACGGTAATTAGTAGCTCAGAAGGTGATCGTGGAGTTGCTGACAGCTGATCTAGAGATGGATCTCAACATTTTCTCACTGGCGGAAGTGGGATATTTGGCATAGCATACACAGACAGGGCCGATGGACAGCAGGGAAGAAGCTTAGGTGGTTTTCTCTCCGGCGAAGGTCTTTGGGCAGCTAGTTCAAGGGGTGGTAGCTGGGCAGAGAGTGGTATGGAAATCGGTGAGGATAAGTCAATGCCTCTTGATTTCTTGTCTGAGTCAGAGGACGTGAATTATACTCATTAGTTGGTGTATAAGGAGGCCGAGGTGGATCCAGAGCCGTTATGCACCTCGTCTCCCTTGCTTACAAAGGGAGGCTCACCAATGGATTGGGTGACTCAGAAAGTGAAGGATATTCAGGATTGTGTGGGGATTTCTTGTGATGGGATCGAGGAGCAATTCAATGCATTACTTATTGCTATTGAGGCGGTCGTTTTCAATCCCCTAAATTTGCTTCTAGGAAAAAGAGGGAGCTGAAGCATCTCACTTGTTCAATCAATTATGATGGACGAGAGGGGAGTACTAGCAAGGGAAGATCCAAGGGAAAGGTTGGTTCTCCCCATAAATCCTAGAATTCTTTCTTGGAACATTCAGGGTCTTAATGATCCCAATAAGCGTTTGTGGGTGATGAATCTATTACACCATTGGAAGTTTGATATTGTTTGTTTGCAGGAAACCAAGATGGAATTTATGGGTCGTAGCATCATCACTAGCATTTGGGGCTATCCATTTGTGAGATGGGTGTACCTTGCTTTTGAAGGAGCATCTGGGGGTATCCTTATTATGTGGGACTCGAGGGTGGTTGAGTTTATTGAGGAGTGTGCTGGAAATTATACGGTGGCATGCTCGTTTAAAAATGTGGAGGAAGGTTTTTGTTGGGCTTTCGCAGGTGTGTATAGGCCAAATGTGGACACACATAGGAAGGTTTTATGGGAGGAGCTTGCGGGTTTGAGCGGTTGGTGAAACTTACCGTGGTGTATTGGTGGTGACTTTAATATCACTCAGTTCCCTAGTGAAAGATCATGAGAAGTCCGGTATAGCCAAACAATGAATGAGTTTTCTAAATTTATCTACGATATGGATCTGGTGGATTTACTCTTGTTCGTGGCGTGCACACTTCTTCTAATAATTGGTTTTGGTCTCGTTTGGACAGATTTTTGGTGTCTCTTTCATGGGAGGCACATTACTCTACCTTGCTACAGGAGATTGGATTGAGTTTGCTCGGACCAGTACATACAAGGAGCTACTGGACTATCGGCTTTAGATAGTCATCTTCCCATCCCTATCATTACTTTTCACTCACTTCCTCTCGTCTTTTACTCGAGTAGCTCTTCTTTACAGACTATCACCCTCGCTTTCGTTGTCTTTGCTTCTGGTGCTGACTTTCGATCAAACTAGACGGAAGGGAGGAGGAATTCAATACTCCGATCTTACTGGGGATTCATCACAGGCTAGGGCTTTCGAATTGGAGGCATTCACGAGGGTAGAAGATACTTTAAATTTGAAATTATGTGGCTGAAAGTTGAGGGTTTTGTGGAGAAAGTCAGGTTGTGGTGGTCTTTGTATTCTTTAGAGGGTTCACAAAGCTTTATATTAGCTGGAAAATTGAAAGCATTGAAGAGGGATTTGAAGAGGTGGAATGCTGAAGTCTTTGGCACATTAATGGTAAAAAATGGCCCCTTATGGAGGAATTAAAGGATTTGGAGGAAAGGGAGGTGAGCGCTCCTCTTTCCGAGGACTCTTGCAGGAAATTAGCTATCACTTGGAGCTGGAGAAGGTGCTACTTATTGAGAAAATTTCTGTGGGAGGTGTTAATCTATCTCACCTTCTATTTGCTAATGACACGCTACTTTTTCGTGAGCCAAACCGTGATCATATCCAGTACGGTTGTATTACTTTGCTTTGAAGCTAAAACCTGTAGGTAAATCTCTCAAAGTTTGAAATGGTTCATGTGGGTGGTGTGAACAATATTCAGGGTTTGACGAATATCCTGGGCTGTAAGGTTGCTTCCCTGCCCTTGAAATACCTTGATCTTCTGTTGGGGCTGCTTTCAAGACAAAATCTATTCGGGATGGGGCATTAGAAAAAATTGAAAGAAGATTAGCCGGGTGGAAATGGATATATTTGTCCAAGGGTGGAAGATTAACTCTCATCAAGAGCACTTTATCTAACCTCCCTACTTATTTTCTATCCTTATTTCCGCTACCTACAAGTGTGGCCTCTCGTATTGAGAAAACTTTTCGTAACTTTCTTTGGGGAGGCAATGGGGAGGACACTAAGTTCCATCTTGCTGGTTGGGATAATGTTTGCTCACTGATAACTTGCGGTGGGTTGGGGGTGCATAATGTGAGGGTTTTCAATAAAGCACCTTTGGGGAAATGGTTGTGGAGATGTCATCGGGAAGGGGAGGGCTTATGGAGAGAAGTCATAGATTCTAAGTATGGGAGTGTTCAGGGGGGTTGGTGTTCTAATCAAGTTAGGGAGACACATGGTGTGGGATTGTAGCAAAACATTAGAGCTGGAGGGGGAAGATTCTCCAAGTTTTTCAGATTCGCAATTGGAAGAGGTAATATCGTTTAATTTTGGCATGATGTCTAGTGCGGTGAAGGGGCTCTAATGCAAGTGTTTCCCATGCTCTACCAAATTTCTTGTGACAAAGAGGCTGTTGTGGCTGATTTATTGGTATTATCTAATGGTGCTGTCCATTGGAATGTAAGTTTTTCGAGAGTGGCTCAAGATTGAGAGTTGGATATGTTTGTTGATTTCTTTGACTCGTATGCAATGTCAATCGGCAATGAGATGGAGGATAGGATGATTTGGAATCTGAGTGAAAATAAAAAATTCTCGATGCGCTCCTACAAGGCTCCTTCTCGGTGATCATAATTTTCCTTGGAAGGCTATTCGGAAGTGCAAGGAACCTCCTAGGATTGCTTTCTTTGTACGGACTGCATCTCTTGGGTGGATTCTCACCTCGGATAATTTGAGAAAACGTGGTCTCATCATTTTAGATTGGTGCTTTATGTGCAAGAAAGTTGGGAGAATCAGTGCATAATTTTTTGTTACATTGTGAGGTGGCCCGGTGTTTATGGAATGAGACCTTTGACCGGACTGGGGTGACATGGGTTATGCCTAGAAGAGTTAGAGAAATTCTAAGGTGCTAGACAAGAATTAGGGGAAATGCCCACCTCGCTGTTGTGTGGAGAATGATCCCTCATTGCATTATGTGGTGTTTGTGGCTAGAGAGAAACAAGAGATTCTTTGAAGACATGGAGCATTCTTTGTATGAGCTGAAGCGATTTTTTTTACAACACTTTACTCTCTCGGGCTTTGGCCATTATTTGTAATAAGGACAATCTTCATGATTTGCTTGTATCTCTCACTAGTACTTAGACGTAATTAGGCATGTGTGTTGTATACTACTAGTGTACTTGGGCGTTGCCTCGTACATCAATAAAACTTTACTTTTACCTAAAAAAAAAAATTGTATAATTCATCGGTATAACCTAGGATGTTAGAGCCCTTTTTTTATGAATAAGGATGTTAGAGCCCTACCGTTGGCATGCTGTATAAATTTTATAAGTGCCTCCCGACATGATGATTTTGACCTCTCCCCAGTGCAAAGTAAGGAATGAGACAGTTCCCAATCGGCCTCTGCACATGATTTGCTACAAATATTGACAAGAAAATCAAAATTTATTAATCCATAATTGACAGCTACAGAGAAGAATGAACAATAGCACGTGTTCCAAGGAAACTTAGATAGGAAACCTGCAATCTCAGAATAGTTTCATATGGTCAAAACCAGGTTTATTCATTTATTTACCTTTTCAACAGGTAAAATCAGGTTTATTCACTGTTTAGCTTTTCACCAGTACTCCAGTTATGAAACATGAATGTCCCTCCTTGTGCCCTTTTGCCATGTTGTATACCTCAACAAACATGCAAGTTGTGCATGTAACAGCATGGCACCTATCATGTACCAAATTTTCTTTTTCTGGTCTGTTTTGTAAATGATATAAAAACTTGATTCCTGTGCTAGAAAAGTGCTGCCCCATGTCTTTCTTATAGTCTTTTTTTATAACATAAATACATAAATGAAAACAATAAGTGTAGAGAATGTTGATTTTGATAAATGGAAAATTAAGCATCAAGGAATCACTATAAAGCTAACAAGTGCGATTTACTTGTAAACAACAAAAAAAACTAACAAGTTCGATTTCAGAAAAAGAGAAGTTCTCATAAAATTATTAGAAGCTCTTCAGGCATTCATTTGTGCTTATATCTAAAGTAGTTATGGCTAAAACACAACCTATTTAACAGCTGGTGGTAAAAGAAAAATGGATCACCAAGAAAAGACTTTTCATCATGCAAGGATTCTGTTACCTGCAGTAATAAGCTTCTCCACATCCACCAGCACATGGAACAGGTGGAGGCAAGGAGAACTGTTTGGAGTAAGGCAACATCAATTCACCATTCATTAATGATTCTACAACATCTTTGGGGATAGTGAATATCTGTTTGGAACTGCTAGAAGCACAATTTCCCAAGTTGTCACGGTTTTCCAAAAGGAAATCATATTCTCCATTGTTGGAATCAGTTTTGCTACAATCTTTTGATATGTGTTTAAAGGTCTCCATATCGGATCCATGATTCATAGAAACACCTAGACCTTGCAAATAAAGTCTCCTTCCAATTTGAAGTTCTATCGATCCAATAAAACAAAAACAGAAGCTACACACTAAACAGTCAATCTGCAATGCAAAACGGAATACACAAGATGAGCTAACCTTAAGGGGACAAAAAAATGGATGAAAATTAGTAAATGAGCACTCAATATACGCAACCTTGTTTGAACAATGTTGAGCACCCACAAGCATTTGGTCTTTAAAAACAAGTTCCCCTTCCTTGAAGTCCAAGTCAGCATAGACACCTTCAGTACATCAGACGATGTGATAAAAATAGCCATTACAACAAGAAGGATAAAGATTGGAAGCAAGCTGTTCAAAGTTTGCTGAGGAAACTTCCCTAGACATTTTATTGTTGCATAGTGTTAATGATTCCGTTTTTATAAAATTTATAAGGAAAAAAGCTATATCCAACATTTCAGAATGAAAAGCACTGTTGGCTAATATGCATTCACAAAGCTCACTAGTTTCAACTTTCTAGTCGTCTCTAAGGAGCAAAGCTCAATAAACTTTAGGAACAGACCTTTATTATTGAGCACTGTGAGTTAGAGGGTAATTTATATTTTGTCAGAATCAGACAACAACCGTTTATTGTGTTGATAATATACAGAAGCTTTATAGGGTCTTTATTCACAACTCGAGAGCATCAAGTTCACCAATAATACACCTTAACTAGCTGGTAATGGAAATTGAACTAATGACAGACCAAATGCTCGTCTACTTCAAATTCAATTACAAGACGTGCAAGCATGTATATTACTGATTCAAACGGCCACATTACATAGGCTAACTGTCTAAGTGCAAGTGAAGTAAAAACACATAAAGATTTACCCTTTCCAAATTCTCCATTTGGTTTCACTTTGATACCATGGCATTTTCTCGTCGATATAAGGTTATCGAAATACTCCTGAAGAACAGATATTTATTAAAATAATAACAGATGTAACAACAACAGTGACAGAGGAACACTAACTGATTATTTTATTCAGCATCCCTCGGTTTCTTTTAAATCAGTTGCACTTATCTCCGGACACAAACCATGGAACAGTAAAAGAGCAAGGTTTTATGAATCAAATTAAGCTTTTCTTCTGTTGAAATTGTTGAGAGAGACAGAGAGAGAGAGGTTGCCTGAACTTGGGGAGGCGAAGGAGATGTGAGAAGATGAGAGATTTCACTGGCAAGCGCAGCGTCTATTGAGCAGATTGTCTCCATTTGAAACGACACAGCAAAGACTGTTTGCCTCCGAGCTGCGCGGTCTTCAAGCAGAGTAGAAGAGCACCGAGTTCTCAAATGGCATGTGCGACGGCGCCGTGGCCTTTTTATTTTTTTATTCTTTTTTGGTGAAAATGATATTATACCTTACAATTTGAACGCTCATATATTTTATTTTATTTTTTAATATTTTTTTATTTAATAATTAAAAAAATGACTATTAATATATTGATGTTTTTTATTTTTATTTTTTTAAACATATTTAAAAAATATTTGAAATAAAAAGCTAAAAAAAAAAATACTGACATAATAGCACATTAGCACTACTCTTGTTTTCCTTCTACTTTCTTTTAGATCAATTTAAAATTTAAATTATATTTAAAAAAATATAAACACACCTCACTTTTCACAATTTTTTTTTATAAAACTTATATAACACAAAAAATATTTCCTTACGCACCAGCCAATACAAAGGGATAAATAGACAGAGGACAGTCCTCTAAATCAATTTCATCATCAGATAAAACTATAGCTCGCTTTGCCAATTGATGAGCCACCTGATTAGCATTCCTTGTTACATGTGTGAAAGACCAAGCTACTGGCAGCAAGCTTATGAGAAGGAGACTGAACCATAAAAGTATGTTTTTTAGGCAACCATTTATCCCTCTAAATACCTTTACTTTTCCCATTTCCAACCCTCCAAACCAAATCATCTAGAAAAAGATCCTTGGCTGATAACAAACTCCTCCATAGATAAGAACATCTATGAGATAAACCAACAGAAAAAATAGTTCCTTCTGAAAAGTACTTAGCCCGTAAAATCATAGCTGAAAGAGAGAGAGGATTCTTCAGAAGCCTCCATAATTGTTTTGCCAATAGAGCTTTATTAAAACAACCCAAGTTTCTATATCCCAATCCACTCGAAGTTTTAGAAGATCCCATATTCTCCCAACTCATCCAATGAATTTTAGAAACACTCTCTTGATGGCCCAAGAAAACCTCTGCATGATTTTGTTAAACTGTGAACATAGAGTTTTTGGTAATAGGAAAGTGCTTATGGTATAGGTTGGGATGACTTGAATAATTGCTTTCAACAAAACTTCCTTGCCTGCCTGGGAGAGGAACTTGTGCTTCAAATTACTAATTCTATGCCAAACTCGATCTCGGTAATAAATCTGAATGCCTTCACACGGGATCTACCAATTAGAGTTGGAACTAAATAATGTTCAAAGCTGTTAGACTCGTGAATCCCAGCAATATCAAGAACGATCTTCATTGTAGCCTCATTTGTGTTATTGCTGAAATCGAGTGATCGTATCTCCCAAAACAACACTGCATGGTATTGTTGTGAAAAACGATGACAATAAAGTGAATGTAAACGCACGAAAAATAAGCAATCACACATGACACAGTATTTACGTGGTTCGGCAAATTGCCTATGTCCACGGGAGCTGCAGAAGATTTTTTATTTCTTGAGGAATCACAATACAATAGTGTAGAACGGCTACTGTTCACTCAGCTACAGTGCAAGACAAAACAAAAGTGTTATTTATATGTTGTACGGCAGAAACCCTAATTCATGAGAATTAGCGATGTTCGCTCGAGCGGCGTGTCGAGCTCGCGTCGAGCGAACTTGTTTCCCGCAATTGCTCGAGCCGTGAGTCGAGCGGCTCCTCAAGCGAAGCTCTCTGACTTCCCTCCGCTTGAGCCGTGAGTTGAGTGGTCATCGAGCGAACCTCTCTGTCCCGCAATTGCTCGAGCGGTCTGTCGAGCTTCCTTCGAGCGAAGCTCTCTGTCTTGTATTCGCTCGAGCGGCGTGAACCAGACTCCACATACTCAACAATTCTCCCACTTGGAGACTGGTACACCCACATTGTTGCCCTCTGCCTCAAACATGATATCCTCTACCTCTGCAACTCACAGCTCCTGTCTTCATGCTAGAAGACCAACTGAAGTTGTGCGCAACTTCAGTTTCTCAAGTGTAACACCCTTTGTCAATATATCAGCAGGGTTCTTACTTCCACAAATTTTCTCAAGTAGCAACTGTCCATCATCCAACAATGATCGTATAAAGTGATACCTGATCTGAATGTGTTTAGTCCTGGAATGAAATGCTGGATTCTTGGCAAGGAATATGGCACTCTGACTGTCACTATAGAGAGTGCCATTCTGATTCTTTTTACCCAATTCCTCCAAGAAGCCCTGTATCCAAACCATCTCTTTTGCAGCTTCTGAAACTGCAATATACTCAGCTTCTGTAGTAGACAAAGAAACTGTCTTCCGTAGATTAGAACCCCATGAAACTGCAGTACCACTCAGAGTGTAAACAAACCCTGTGGTACTTTTCCTGCTATCAATATCTCCAGCTTAATTAGCATCAACATAGCCTTGCACCTCTAAGCCCTCTCCTGAGAAACACAAGCACGTTTCTGAGGAGCCTTTTAAGTACCTCAAAATCCACTTCACTGCTTCCCAATGTTGTTTTCCAGGATTACTCATGTATCTACTCACAACTCTCACTGCATGGGCAATATCTGGTCTAGTGCAAACCATAGCATACATAAGTGACCCAATAGCTGAGGCATAAAGAACCTTACTCATATAGTCTTGTTCCTCCTCTGACTTTGGTGCCTGATCCTTGCTAAGTCTGAAGTGACTTCCTAAGGGTGTGCCAACTGACTTGGCCTTGTCCATACTGAACCGGTTGAGTACCTTTTTCACATACTCAGCCTATGAAAGTCTCAACGTGCCTCTGACTTTGTCTCTAACAATTCTCATGCCAAGGATTTGCTTTGCAGCTCCCAAATCCTTCATTGCAAAATGCTCTGACATCTGCTTCTTCAGACTATTGATCTCATCAATACTAGCCCATGCAATGAGCATGTCATCCACATATAACAGCAAAATGATGTAAGAATTGTCAAACTGTCTCACATAGCAACAATGATCTGCCTGACATCTGATGTACCCTGCACTACACATGAAACTATCAAATTTCTTGTACCACTGTCTGGGAGCTTGTTTCAGGCCATACAAGCTCTTCTTTAGTCTGCAAACTGAACCTTCATTTCCCTGTACCACAAACCCCTCAGGTTGGTACATGTAGATGTCTTCTTCAAGATCTCCATGAAGAAAAGCTGTCTTCACATCTAGCTGCTCAAGAAATAGATCTTCAGTAGCAACCATAGCCAAAACTAGCCTGATGGTTATGATCTTTACCACAGGAGAAAAGATCTCAGAATAGTCAATGCCCTGTTTCTGTTGGAAGCCTTTTACAACAAGTCTGGCCTTGTACCTCTTACTGCCATCATGCTCAGTTTTCACCCGGTACACCCACTTGTTGTGTAATGCCTTCTTCCCTGATGGAAGTTTTGTCAACTCCCATGTCTGATTCCCTAACAGGGAGTCCATCTCATCCTTCATGGCCAACTCCCACTTGCTAGAATTTTCATATTGCAAGGTTTTTTGGTAACTTTGTGGTTGTCCACCATCTGTCAACAAGATGTAATTCAAGGAAGGTGAGAAACGCTGTGGAGGACGAATAGTCCTAACTGACTTGCGAACTGCAACTATTGGAGTGGACGGCTCTGGATCTAACTGCGGAATAATGGGAATGGGTGTGCTGGACCCACTCTCCCCGTCACTCACATCTCTGCACTGCACTGTGACCTCTGGTAGATCATCCAAACTCACAAACTCAGACTCCTGAGGGGCTGCTTCAGCAACTGTACTGAACTTGTCTTTGTACACAATCTTCTCATTGAAGATCACATTTTTGCTTCTTATAATCTTCCGACCCTGATTATCCCAGAAAAGATAGCCAAATGCCTCGTCTCCATAGCCAATGAAATAACATTTCCTTGACTTAGCCTCAAGCTTATTACGAGCATCAGAATCAATAAAAACATAAGAAAGATAGCCAAATATTTTTAGATGAGAAAATTTGACCTCTTTCCAGCTCCAAGTCTCCTCAGGCAATCCACAATCCAAAGGAACTGATGGTCCTCTGTTTATCAAGTATACTGCAGTGCTAACTGCATCTGCCCAGAAGGTAGGTGGTAGCCCAGCGTGCAGCCTCATGCTTCTAGCACGCTCATTTATGGTTCTGTTCATACGTTCAGCAACTCCATTTTGCTGTGGTGTCCCAGGAATGGTCTTCTCCATTCCGATTCCCTGAGTTGCACAATACTCCTTGAACCCGCCATCAATATACTCACCACCATTATCAGACCTCAAGCATTTCAACTTCAAGTCTGTTTCAGTCTCAACCATGGCTTTCCAATTTTTGAACACACTAAATACATCAGATTTATGTTTCAGAAAATAAACTCATACCTTCCTGCTGTGATCATCAATAAAAGTAACATAGTAGCGAGAACCTCCAAGAGATGCCACTGGGGAAGGTCCCCACACATCAGTGTGCACAAGATCTAGTCTCTCTGACTTCAGTGTTCTACCACTGTTCAAGAAACTGACCTTCTTCTGTTTCCCCATAATACAGCTCTCACACATACTGAGATCAACTGACTTCAGTTCTGGTAGCTTGCCTCTAGACAGAAGTTCCTTCATGCCCTTCTGACTCATATGGCCAAGCCTGCAATGCCACAAGTCTGCTGTGCTCTCTGCAACGGTAGTGGCAATAGTATTGTTCAAACCAATAGTCATATAGAGTGTACCAGTTTTCTTACCCCGAGCCAGTACCAGTGCCCCTTTGGTGACCTTCCAGGTGCTATCTGAGAACACCACTGAGTGGCCACAATCATCAAACTGTCCAACAGAGATGAGGTTCTTCTTTAACTCAGGAATGTGTCTGACCTTTTGCAAGGTCCATTTGTTCTTGTTAGGGAGTACGATGTCGATGTCTCCCATTCCAATTACATTCAAAGCTTCTCCATCAGCCAAATACACCTTTCCAAAGTCACCCGCAACATAGTTTTGCATTATCTCCCGGTGGGAAGATGTATGGAAAGATGCCCCTGAATCAAGTATCCAGTCATCAACTGGACTATGAACTGCAAGTAATAGTGCATCCTGTAATTCTTCAGTTACCACATTAGCACTATCATTCTCTGTCTTCTTGGGATTTATGCAATTCTTCTTTATGTGGCCAGCTTTGCCACAATTCCAACAAATTGCCTGCTGGCCAGGTCTCAACTTGCTCTTGCTCCTATTCTTTGATTTTGATATGCCTCTATATGAGTTCATGTCTTGTGCTCTTCCCTGAGAGTCAACATTCAATGCTGAACTCAAACCTGAGGTCTCGCCTGAATCTCTCCTGCGTACCTCCTCAGTCAAAATCAAATCGCGGATGTCATCATATTTCAATTTTGACTTACCAGCAGAATTGCTAACAACCATCCTCATGGCTTCCCAACTATTTGGCAGTGATGCCAATAATATCAATGCACGTATCTCATCATCAAATTCAATTTCAACAGACGACAATTGATTTGTGATAGTATTGAAATCATTCAGATGTTGTGCAACAGACGTACCATCTGACATCTTTAAATTAAATAACTTCTTCATCAGATGTACCTTATTATTTGCTGACGGCTTTTCATACATACCTGATAAAGCCGCTATGAGATCCGCAGTCGTCTTCTCCTTGATGACGTTGTGTGCAACGGATCTCGATAGGGTTAAACGAATAACCCCCAGGACCTGTCGATCCAACAGAGTCCAATCAGCAACTGACATGCTGTCCGGCTTCTTCCCCAACAATGGAAGATGGAGTTTCTTCCCATAGAGGTAGTCCTCTATCTGCATCCTCCAATACCCATAATCCGTGACATCAAACTT
This sequence comes from Juglans mandshurica, assembly GCA_022457165.1. Taxonomy (NCBI): domain Eukaryota; kingdom Viridiplantae; phylum Streptophyta; class Magnoliopsida; order Fagales; family Juglandaceae; genus Juglans; species Juglans mandshurica. The sequence continues at coordinate 25,509,815 of CM039620.1, read as the reverse complement.
CTCGATCCCCGATACTCTCACTTCTTCTCCAGCCATCATTTTTCTCAGACCCCGAACCTTGGCTCTTGATACCAATTGTTGTGAAAAACGATGACAATAAAGTGAATGTAAACGCACGAAAAATAAGCAATCACACACGACACAGTATTTACGTGGGTCGGCAAATTGCCTACGTCCACGGGAGCTGTAGAGGATTTTTTATTTCTTAAGGAATCACAATACAATAGTGTAGAACGGCTACTGTTCACTCAGCTACAGTGCAAGACAAAACAAAAGTGTTATTTATATGTTGTATGGCGGAAACCCTAATTCAGGAGAATTAGCGATGTTCGCTCGAGCGGCGTGTCGAGCCCGCGTCGAGCGAACTTGTTTCCCGCAATTGCTCGAGCCGTGATTCGAGCGGCTCCTCAAGCGAAGCTCTCTGACTTCCCTCCGCTCGAGCCGTGAGTCGAGCGGTCATCGAGCGAACCTCTCTGTCCCACAATTGCTCGAGCGGTCTGTTGAGCTTCCCTCGAGAGAAGCTCTCTGTCTTGTATTCGCTCGAGCGGCTAGACGCTTCGCTCGAGCGGCGTGAACCAGACTCCTCCAAAGATCAATATGGTTCTTCGATTCATGCTCTCTCAACTGCTGGTGTATCGGGCATTGGTAGAGTCAGTCTAGTTTCCTCTCCAATTCCTCCTCCATCAGAAGTTCCACAACAGGAGACGGTTACGACAAAAGAAGGTGAAGCGTTTTCTGTGTAAGTCCTACTGCCGTATCTAATAAACTCAAACTGTGTAGTCATGCAGTTACTCATAGGGATACGTTAGAGCCAAATTTACTTGTTTCCTCTGAGGCTACCAAGGATGATCGATGATGGGATTTACTGAAGGTGATGGGAGTAAAGGGGATGCTTTAGAGTCGAATGTTATTGCTTCCTCTGATGAAATAGTTGATGGTGCGGCTTTGAGAAATGCTTAAGGCGATGGGAGTAAAGGGATTCAATCGGCTAAAGCATGTTTTCAATCAAGTAGTGACCATGCTGTCGCAAAAAGGACATGGAAAAAAGGAGCTCGTGTTGGAAAGGAAAATCTTCCCTTGCTTGTTGCTTCATTGGCTTCGAATGGTGGAAGGAGTCTGGGATGAGTAGCATCTGTGTGCCCAAAGCCAAGTACGATTCCTAAACAACATCATACTAGATCTAGTCTATTTCTTAAGAGTGTTGGATCTGACACTGCTATATTGGCGGAGGCTGTTACACAGCCCCATCAGGAATTATGAATTTATGAGTCTCATTAGTTGGAACTGTCGAGGGCTTGGCAACCCTCGCTCAGTTCGTAGCCTTTGCCGATTGGTAAGGGTTAAGAGGCCATCAATTCTATTTCTAATTGAAACAAAATTATTGAGATAGAAAATGGAAGGAGTTAAACTTAAATTAGGTTTCTCTAATCTGCTGGAGGTGGAGGGTGGTAGTGGTGCAGTTGGAAGTTTGGCTTTACTTTGGTCAGATGATTTTATACTTGATCTTGTAAATTATTCTATGCACCGCATACATGTAGAAGTATCAAAGGTAGGAGACACCTTTTAAGTGGATGTTGACAGGGTTGTATGGCCATGTTGATGTGGCTTATCAAAGTGAAAGTTGAGCACTGTTAAGACACATTCGAGTTTCTTGTTACCAACCTTGATGAAGTAGTTGAGCATGTTGACAATATTGGTGCTAGTTTGAAAACTGTGAAGCATATGGAATCTTTTCAAGAAGTATTGGATCAGTATGATTTGACAGATTTGGGATTTATTGGTCCTACATTTACTTGGATGAATAACCGTGATAGGTCCCGCGTAATGGTAATCTAAACACTCACAAAAGTATTCTCTTCGGGTGAGAATGTACCACAGTATTTTGGAATAATTTTTGCTAGCTTTCATTGACAACCCACAGTTACTTAAATAGCAAACCATGTTCATAATACTGAAAACAGAGAATGCTGAAAACAGAGGAACAACCTAAGGCCACTATCACTAGTAACCGACGCCTAACATACGAAATAACATAAATTGACTCCAAGTACTAATTGAAATAAAATGCAACAGAAAGATAACCTTAAGCATAAATTTCTCCAATTGCTATGACCCAGTCCATGCACGCCATCCCCATGATATCTTCACGCCCATTTTTTGCGTTGCACTACGTCTTCATGCCCACTTTTGCGTTGCACGTCTTCACGCCCACTTTTGCGTCGCACGCTTCCCGTCCACTTTTGCATCGCACGCTTCACGCCCACTTTTGCGTCGCACGTCTAACCTCCTCCCAGATATTTGGGGTTTGGCTAGAGACCTCTATCTGAACGTCGCGGCTTAACAATACTTCCCATATCGGGTGGACTCTTGTCCTCAAGGTCCACAGCTGGAAATTGGTCAAGCAATGACTGGTGCGTCTCCCATGTGGTCTCTTCTACTGGCAAATGTTTCCATTGAACCATGTGTTTTTCTTCAAATTTCTTGCCCCGTTTGACCCAACGATTATCTAAAATGTGTTAAGGCTTGAGTATGACTGTCCCTTCATCAGTTATTGGCGACAACTCAGTGGAAGGCATTGTATGTTCTCCCAAAAATTTTTTTAAGAGGGAAATGTGAAAGACTGGATGACTTCGGGCTCCCTCTGGTAGCTGAAGTTTGTAAGTAACCTCTCCAATTTTTTGTATCACAGGATATGGCCCATAAAATCAACTGGCAAGCTTTTGGCGGGCTTGTTTAAAAATTGATTGTTGCCGATAGGGATGCAACTTAAGAAAAACCATATTGCCTAATTCGAATGCTACATCCTTTTTTGATAAGCCGTTTGCACCATGCGATTGATGGATGATTCCAAGTTGACTTTGAGTTGCTGTAGTAACTCATCTCTAGACACCAAATTTTGATCCACTTCGTTGATGGAAGAAAAGCCTTGATGGTAAAGTAGGATTGAGGGAGACAGGCGCCCGTATAACGCATGAAATGGAGTCATTCCCGTGGATGCATGGTATGTTTTATTATACCATAACTTAGCCCAGGAAAGATAGGCACTCCACTTGCGTGACCATTGATGCACAAAGCATCGAAGATATTGCTCCACACAACAGTTGATTACTTCCATTTGTCCATCGGTTTGTGGATGATAGGAGGAACTAAGTTGCAATTAGGTCCCTGACATTTGAAAAAATTCTTGCTAAAATCTGCTAATAAATGTTGGATCACGATCACTGATGATGGATTTTGGAAGGCCATGCAACTTGATAATTCCTTCAACAAATTTTTCAGCCACACCTTTAGCAGTAAATGGATGAGTTAAAGTTAAGAAATGTGCAGATTTACTTAACCTGTCAACTACTACCAATATTGTGTCCTTGCCGTGAGACGTGGGCAATCCTTCAATGAAGTCAAGAATGATATCATCCCATACTTGGCAAGGAATGGGCAACGGATGGAGAAGTCCCGCAGGTGAGAGTGTCTCGGATTTCATCTTTTAGCATACTTCACATCGCTTGACATAATCTTGGACTGCATGGTACATTTTAGGCCAATAAAACTGTTGAGCCAGCGACTTGAATGTTCGCAGTACTCCTGAATGCCCCCCAATTTTTGTGTCGTGAGCCTAGTGCAACAGCCTTTTCTGCAACTCCCCTTGGGATGGAATGAGTACCCTGCATTTGAAGTAGAATAAAATCTGACGTTGTGTATATGGCCCTTCGGTTTGAGTCTTGGTCAATTACTCTACTGATTGAATATATGGATCTCCTTCGTATGCCTTCCGAACTTTATCCCACATGATCACTGCGGGTACATGGAGTTGATTAAGGATTAGACTGTTGGGCTTGCGTGAGAGGGCGTCCGTAGCTGAATTTTCTCGACCTGGGCGATAAGTGATTTCATAGTCGTAGCCCATTAATTTGGCTACCCATTTTTGTTTCTCCGGTGTTGCCAAACGTTGTTCCAAAAACTATGTGAGGCATCATTGGTCGATTTGGATGAAAAACTTCATTCCCAATAAATAAGGTCACCATAAGCATATAGCCTCCACAATTGCAAGCATTTCTTTGGCGTAGGTTGACCATGAGTTTTTTGTAATTCCCAGTGCACGGCTCATAAAGGCGATGGGCTTGCCTTGTTGAGTCAAGATCGCGCCTATTCCCTCTCCTGTAGCATTGGTTTCAATGGTGAAGGCTTCATTGAAATTTGGCATCGCCAAAATAGGTGTGGTGGTCATCGCCTACTTAAGAGCCACAAAGGCTACTTTGGCTTCCTCGTTCCATCCGAACTTCCCTTTCCTGAGTAGATTGGTAAGGGATCAAGCGATGATGTCATAATTCCGAACATATTTCCTGTAATATCTTGTCAAGCCTAAAAAACCACGTAATTCAGAAATATTAGTTGGTCGTGGCCACGCCACCATGGTAGCGATCTTGTGATTATCAACCTTCACTCCCCGAGGCGTAACAATGTGCCCCAAATATTCTAACTCTTGCTGGCTGAATGCACACTTGCTTGCCTTGGCAAAAAATTTATTCTGCCTCAGAATCTCTGAAGTTTGTTTAACATGCACCACATGCTTATCCCAAGTAGAACTATATACGATAATATCATTGAAGAAAACCAAAATAAACTTTCAAAGATAAGGTCGAAATATAGTGCTCATGATGGCTTGGAATGTAGATGGTGCATTACAAAGGCCAAACGGCATCACTAAATATTAGTAATGACCGTTGTGAGTACGAAAAGCATTTTTTAGTTTGTCGGAAGGATTTACTCTTACTTGGTGATATTCGGCCCTTAGATCGAGCTTGGTGAAGTATGAGGCACCATGCAACTCATCCAACATGTCGTTTACTATTGGAATGGGAAATCGATCCTTGATGGTGGCGGTATTAAGTGCGCTGTAGTTTGTGCAAAATTGCCAACTTTTATCCTTTTTCTTCACTAATAGTACCGGTGATGAAAATGGACTAATGCTTGGACGAATGAGGCCGGAGTTCAGCATCTCCTGAACCTACTTTTTGATTTCTTTCTTTTGGAAATGGGCATATGATATGGTCGTACATTAATTGGCTCGGTGCCCTCCTTGAGTGTAATGCAGTGATCTACTTCACACACTGGTGGTATGCATGAAGGCTCTTGGAACACATCCCCATACTCTTTTAATAATCCTCCTGTATCTTGCTGCTTCCTGTCGTATGCCGCATTTGGTGATGTGGTTTCCGTGGCTGTCGAAAAACATACTGCAAGCAGCGCATCACCCCGTCTACATTCTTTGGAAATTTCTTTTAAGGTAGCTTCTTGAATGGTTTGCTCTCCCATTCCTTGCAGCCGTCTGGCTTGATTCTCCCAGATAAATTCCATGGTTAATTGCTTCCAATTACAAACCACAGAACCCATCATTTCCAACCATTGAATGCCAAGTGCAAAATCAAGTCCCGTTAAGGGTAGAGAGAAGAGGGTGAGGTAAAACTCAGTGCTTTGTAAATTTACCAGTACTTTATCAAATCGCCCTTGACACTCCAGTTGCTGTCCATTAGCCACCCGTATGGTAAATGTTTCTGTTGGCACTACTGGTAATCTCAGTATATTCACCAATCGATCGTTGATGAAGTTATGCGTTGACCCATTGTCGATCAATACCACAACTTCGTAAGAGGCCATCTTAGCCGTCATGCACATGGTTCTTGTAGCAGCCAATCCCATTAATGCATGTAACGTGATTTCGGGCTCAATTCTTGGTTCCTGCACCTCTCCTGTTTCTCCACCTTGGTCCTCGTCTAGTGTATGGGGATCAGTGACTTCCTCCAATATCACGTTGCCAGGTCTTCATATCCTTCCAAGAGTAACAATTGTGGTTTTTGGCATCTATGTCATGCTGTGAAATGTTCATTGCAGTTGAAACAGAGGCCTTGAGCTTTTCTCCTTTGCATCTCCTCCCATGATAAACACCTGACTGGAGCCGCAGGGGTGGCAGGATCTACACGAGTGGTTTGTGGAAGAGCTAGAGGAGCTCTTGTAGGTGGTGGTCGCATGAACCTCCGCTGTCGTGTGAGCTGCTCATCTCTCATCTGTGCCAATTTAATGGCCTCCTTGATGGATTGCGATTTAAACATCTGAATCCCATCAGCAATCTTAGCCTTCCAGCCGCCCATGAATGTCCCCACCAATGCCTTATGCATCCATCCACGCACCTTATTGCCGAGCTTCTCAAACTCACACTGATAGTCTCTTAATGTCCCCAGCTGCCTTATCCTTGAAAGAGCTTCATCAAAGTCTTCACACTCTAATGATCCGAAGCGAGCCCATAATTCCTCTTCGAATTTTTTTCATGAAATCACATGTCCTTCTTCCCGTAATGTCCTACAAATCCACTGTCACCATTGGTTGGCCTCCCTTTCAAGGTGGTAAGCAGCCATGGGAACTTTCTGGGTTTTGGCAATGCCCTGGTATTCGAAGAACTTTTCCACTCGATTGAACCACTCCGTTGGATTGTCTCCAGAGAATCGTGGAAATTCTAGCTTGGCTGATTTTGATGAGACGACCTGCCGACCTCCATCTTGGTTTTCTCGATGGTGATTGCCATGGCTTGAGGACTCCGGATTAGAGAGCAAAACATTTGAGAGACGATTGAGAGTTTCCTCCAAACGGTGAAGTTTATCATTCATACCAAACTCCATTCAATGTAGTCCCTCTTGAATTGCACCAAGCCCCAACTCCAGTTGTTCAAATACGCTCCTTGTTGGTTCCCATTAACCTGGCTTTGAGGCCAATGATAGGTCCCTCGTAATGGTAATTTGAACACTCACAAAAGTATTCTCTTCGGGTGAGAATGTACCACAGTTTTTTGGAATAATTTTTGCTAGCTTTTATTGATAATCCACGGTTGCTTAAATAGCAAACCATGTTCATAATACTGAAAACAGAGAATACGGAAAACAGAGGAAAAACCTAAGGCCACTATCACCAATAACCGACGCCTAACATACGAAATAACAGAAATTGGGTCCAAGTACTAACTGAAATAAAATGCAACAGAAAGATAACCTCAAGCATAAATTTCTCCAACTTCTATGACCCAGTCCATGCACGCCATCCCCATGCACTATGTCTTCAAGCCCATTTTTTACGTTGCACTACGTCTTCAAGCCCATTTTTGCTTCACACGTCTTCACGCCCACTTTTGCATCGCACGCTTCTCGCCCACTTTTGCGCAGCACGCTTCAGGCCCACTTTTGCGTTGTACATCTAACCCACTATTTTAAATTTCGTACCGTACTGGCCGGTACGGCTGAAATTTTCCGTATCGGCCGCTGGGCCGGTACAGGTACCCCATACGTTTCGTACCATTTCAAATACCGGCCAGTACCGGCCTCAATTTCGCCCTGTACTAGCCTATATTTTGACCGGTACCGGTCGATATTTCGACCTTCCTTTTTTTTTTTTCATTTTTTCAAACTACAAGCTTATTTTTTGACTCCCAATTTAGACTAGGCTATTTATAATTTATATATATATATATGTATTTATATATAATTTATTCATATATAGACTATTATTTTGGAATATAATTTATATATATATTTATATATATAATTTATTCATATATCGACTATCCCGAAACGGTACCGGTACCGAAATATTTCGTTCCAGTGCCTTGACCGGTACGGCTTCCGGTACGGTATTCAAAACATTGGTCTAACCTCCTCCCAGATATTTGGGGTTTGGCTTGAGACCTCTATCCGAATGTCGCGGCTTAACAAATCGAGGGGAGGGTTTTATTGCTAAATGTCTAGATCGTGCAGCGGCGAATCAAGCATGGATATCCATGATCGGACGACGACTAGTACATGTTCTTCTGAGTTCTACATCTGATCATAATCCTTTATTTTTGACTTTTTCCTACATAAATTGTAGTTTGAATTATAAGAGTAAAATAGGGCGATATGAAGCTAATTGGAAGTTAAGTTTGTAGAGATGTGATTTCTTCTTCTTGAAATGGGATAACACTGGTTTCTTGAAGTCATTGTTCAGGGACAACATATGTGTCAAGAAGCACTTAGAACTTGGGATAGAGTTAACAATGTTGGAGAGTTCTCGGTTGAATGTTTTGCAAGAAGAGTTGTCCTCATTGTTGTTAAAGGAAGCCACTACACCACCTGCTCTAATAACACATATTCAAAAGGAAATTAACATTGGGTTAGAAAAGGTTGATTTCAAATGGAAATAACGGGCAAAGCAAGATTAGCTTAAAGGTAGGGATCACATTACTAAATTTTCCATTTGTATGCTAACCAGAGGAGGAAATGAAATTTGATCATTTAGGCGAAAGATGAACATGGTTCTATTCAGCATGACTTACCCTGTGTTAAGGAAGTTTTTCATCGATATTTTCACAATCTTTTCAAAAGTTCAAATCCTAATGCTAGCAATGAGTGTTCTAGTGTGCTTGTGCCCAAAGTTACAGCTGCTATGAATCAGGATTTAGACAAGCCTTTTACAACAGAGGAGATCACCCAAGCTTTATTTCAAATGCATCCTTTGAAATCACCCAGATCGGACGGATATGCAGCAACACCATTGGGATATTGTGGGCCCCGAGGTAATTTCTATTTTGCTGTAGTGTTTGAATGAACATTTACTCTTGGTTCTATCAACCATACATTCATTGTATTGATTCCAAAGAAGAAAGATGTTGTAAAATGTTCAGATTTTAAGCCTATTAGTTTGTACAATATCTTGTATAAGATCTTATCTAAGATCTTGGCTAATAGACTTAAAAAAATTGTCCATTGTATCATTTCCTCAACATAGAGTGTTTTTAATCCTGGTCATCTAATTTCTGATAATATCATTGCTGCCTATGAGGTTTTCCATACCATTGTTAATTACATGGTAAGGAGTCATATATGGTTGTTAATTTGTATATGAGCAAAGCATATGATCAAGTTGAATGAGGTCTTTAACATATGGTGATGGAGAAGTTAGGCTTTAATGGAAACTGGATATCTCTTATAATGGAGTGTATTTCCCCTTGTTGGGGTATATGTCGAGACTAGTTTTGGAGCTGAAAAAGGTGTTTGCTAAAATTTGGCTCGAGAATTGGCTCGAGCCAAAGTTTGCTCGACGTCGCTCGACATATCGCTCAAGCGAGGCTCAAGTCCGAGAGTTTGCTCGAGTCCCGCTAGACTATCCGCTCAAGCGAGGCAGAAACCCTAGTGTCCGCGCAACCCTTTGCTTGACACTCCGCTCGAGTCAATGTTCATTTGGTCGTTCGCTAGAGGCGCGCTCGACACGCCGCTCAAGTAAAGTATGCAGTTTTTGCCAAATTAGGTTTCTAGTGCCACTCACTATAAATATATCATATTTTGACATGTTTTGAATGGCCTCAAGCATGTATTGAGAGAAAACAATTATCTAGTGAGTGCATATTGTGTGAGAGAGCAAAAAGCCCTAGAGAGTGTGAGTTGAGATTGAATGATTGTAATCTCCTCTGGTTAATAAGATTTCTGCAGCTCTGTGGACGTAGGCAATTTGCCGAACCACGTATATTGTGCTTCGTGTTTTTTATTATGTTGCTTTTACTTTATTTGTCATCATTGGTGTGTGTGTTTTGCATAACATTTCAGATCAACTAGTATCAAGAGCCAAGGTCGGATCTGAAGGAGAATGATGGCTGGAAATAAAGTGAATGCACCCAGGATCGAGAAGTTTGATGGCACTGATTTTGGGTACTGGAAGATGCAGATCAAGGATTACCTCTATGGGAAGAGGCTCCACTTTCCACTGTTGGGAAAAAAGCCGGAGAGCATGGCTGATACTGAGTGGACCCTATTAGATCGACAAGTTCTAGGGCTTGTTCGGCTGACCTTGTCTAGAATAGTGGCACACAATGTCAGTAAGGAGAGAACCATGGTGGATCTCATGGCGACTTTGTTAGGTATGTATGAACAGCTGTCTGCGAACAATAATGTGCACTTGATGAAAAAATTGTTCAATCTGAAGATGTCAGAAGGTATGTCTATAGCCCAACACTTAAAATAAATTCAATACGATCACAAATCAACTGTCTTATGTAGAGATTGAGTTTGATAATGAGATCAGAAAGTTGATTTTGTTGGCATCGTTGCCAAATAGTTGGGAGGCCATGAGGATGGTTGTGAGTAGTTCAGCCGGCAATACAAAACTGAACTACGACGACATACGTGATATGGTACTTGCTGAAGAGGTACGTAGGAGAGACTCGGGTGAGTCCTCGGGTTTTGGATCTATCCTGATAGTTGATAATAGGGGCAGAGGATATGACAGGTCAAACTCCAAAAGCAGAGGGAAGAACAAGATGAGATCTGGGCAGCAGATCACGTGCTGGAGTTGTGGCAAGCCGGGACACATCAAGAGAAACTGCAGGAATCAAGAAAGTGCTGAGGATAATGCTATGAACGTAGTGGCAGAAGAAATTCATGATGCCTTACTTCCTGCAGTGCACAGTCCGATTGATGATTGGGTGTTAGATTCAAGGTCTTCATTCCATAGCACCTCACATCGAGAAATCATGCAGAATTATGTTGATAGTGATTTTGGGAAGATGTATATGGTTGATGGAGAGGCACTGGATGTAGTGGGAATGGGTGATGTGCATATCACACTTCCAAACAGAAGTGTGTGGACTTTACAGAAAGTCAGACATGTTCCAGATCTAAAGAAAAACCTGATATTTGTGGGATAGCTTGATGACAACAGATTTGTAGTAGCGTTCTCTGGAGGAGCTTAGAAGATCACAAAGGGTGCGCTGGTCTTAGCGCATGGTAAGAGATCTAATTCTTTGTATTTTACATCAGGGTTCAGTGATGTGCAGGAAAATACAAGAGTGCAAAAAGGCAGGCTTGATCGCGAGAAACATGTGAGGAAGGCAAAGGGAGTCAGCTTTGCCGTTCCTCATGAAAGCCTGGGAAAGTTAGCTAAGGTTGCCAAGATCGGTTCGAGACAGGATACTCTTAGTACAATGGGAGTTGTGAGTCGCCCAGTGGATGTACTGACTAAGGGCGATGTACGTGAAAGATTGAAGTCGGGTTTGACTTCAGTGCGTCTTCTAGCTTGAAGACGTGAGTTGTGAGCTGCAGAGATGATAGGGCTTGGTTGAAAATAGTGGCTGGCATGTGGAGACCCAGTCTCCAAGTGGGAAATTGTTGGGGTATATGTGGAGACTAGTTTTGGAGCTGAAAAAAGGTGTTTGCTGAAAGTTGGTTCAACATACTGCTCAAGCAAAGCTCAAGTTTGAGAGTTCTCTCAAGTCCCGCTCAACACTACGCTCGAGCGAGACAGAAACCCTAGTGTTCACTCAACCCTTCACTCGACACTCTGCTCGAGCCAATGTTCATTTGGCCATTTGCTCGAGGCGCGCTCAACACGCCGCTTGAGCGAAGTACGCAATTTTTGCCAAATTAGATTTCCAGCGCCACTCATTATAAATATATCATATTTTGACATGTCTTGGATGACTTCAAATATATTTTGAGAGATAACAATTGTTTAGTGAGTGCATATTGTGTGAGAGAGCAAAAAGCTCTAGAGAGTGTGAGTTGAGATTGAATGATTGTAATCTCCTCTGGTTAATAAGATTTCTGCAGCTCCGTGGACATATGCAATTTGCCGAACCACGTATATTGTGCATCGTGTTCTTGATTGTGTTGCTTTTACTTTATTTGCTATCATTGGTGTGTATATTTTACATAACATTTCACAACACCCTTGTCTATTACTCTATTTTGGTGAATGGGGAGCATCAAGAGAGATTTTATCCATATAGAGAATAGCGACAAGGTGACCCGTTGAGTCCTTATCTTTTTCTGCTATGTTTTGAAGTTCTCAGTATTTTGGTTAGCAATGTTGAAAGTCAACATATTATTTATGATGTTTCTATTGCTCGAGGTGTGGTTCGTGTTTCACATCTATTTTTTGCAGATGATAGTTTGTTGTTTATTAAAAAAATTTACAATATTTTTCACAACTATTTTTAAAGTGAGAAGTCTTTTTGTAAAATACCTTATAAAAGTAGCAAAATTTTACAAAAATATCTTCATTTTAAAACATATATTGTGAAATATATTGTGAAATGTCTTGTATACTCCTCCATGATTCTAATATAATATATAATATAAGATCATTAAATCTCAACTATATTACGGGTTAAATGATCCTCTTTGATCATTTTTCCTACCATTAATTTATTGCAGGTCAAATCTCAACTCTTTTATAAAATATTTTTTAACCAACTAATATAATTATGTCACTTTATTAAAAATAATTTTTTATAGAAGTATAAATTTATTTTATTAAAGAAAGAATAATGCTAAACAGATAGAGGGATTGTACCGATAGAGTGTACAGAAGGGAGTATTTTCTTTTTTTTTTAATAATTAAAAAGAAAACATAAGAAATGCACCCATCGGTGCACTTTGTCATTACACTCTCTCGGTGTATGTAGTAGCACTCTTAAAGAAAATCTCAATTTTATATAGAAAAATGCTAGTATGCTGCTTGAGTTTGTCCTTCATTTTGACCGCTCATGTATTTATTTATTTTTAATTATTTTTACTTAATGATTAAGAAAATGATTTTTAGTGTATCGATATATTTTTTTATTTTTTAAAAATATTTAAAAATATTAAGAAAATGTAAAAAAGAAAAGAAGATAAAAATAAAAAAGCAACTTTGTGCTAGCGGGCACGCCCAACGGTCAAAATTGGACGGCACACTAGCACGACTCTTTTATATAACTCTACACTATTTGCAATAAAATTGTAAAATAGTTATAAGAAAAATATAAGCTTATTATTATTCCTTCTATTTTAGTAGTGGAATAAATATTTTAGTGATAAATTGATAAAAGTTATATACAAGATAAATTTTGCTTTTCATTAGCAATCTTGTTAGAGTAACTATTAGGTATTTTCGAAATACATGTGAGGTATTCTCATCCTGTCATAAGATGTCATGTCAATTAAAATGATGCTTACATAATAAATTCTAATTATATGGCATATTGTAATAGTATGAGAGTATCATATCATCCTTATTTTGAGAATACCTAATAAATCTAATTATAAAAATGAACTTCAAATCCATTAGATCTATAATTATGATTAAGAATGATAGCTTGGAGATTAAAAGACAGCTTGGAGGGGAGCAATCTACTAGAAATGGGATAAATATGGTCTGGAAGAATATGTGGAGGCTTAATATACCTAATTATATTAAGATATTTCTATGGAGAGCTCTAATAAATTGTTTGCCTATTGAAGATAATTTGCTGAGACAGAAGCTTGTTGAACCTGGTTTGTGTCCAATATGTGAGCAGGTGGAGGAAACAAGTGGTCATGTGTTATGGAGCTGTGTGGCCACTTCTGATGTGTGGTCCGAAAACATGAGTAAATCACAGAAGCCAATATGCAGAGAAGAGGATTTTCTTGTTACTTGGTCTAAATTATCACATAAGTTATTGAAAAGTGAACTAGAAAGTATGGCTTTTATCTTTAGAAAGGTTTGGCAGAGAAGAAACAATTGGATCTTTGAGAAATATTTTCAAAGTCCATCTGAAGTAGTTGCTGCTGCTATGACAGATAGGGATGAGTACATCATAGCTAAGGGTGCAAATAGAGAAGGTTCTTTTGTTTCTGCTCCTGTGGACCGAGATGTTGTCTGGCATGCCCCAACATAGCTTCCTTATAAGGTGAATTGGGATGCTGGGTTTGAGGAGTCCACTCACAGAATGGGGGTAGGAATCATAATCCGAGATGGTGCAGGAGATGTTATTGCTGCAGTGTGAATGTTTGGGAATGCTGTTAAGGATGCTGTGTTGGCTTAAGCAAATGCACTTTGGAGGGGTATTACTTTCTGTGAGGAAATTGGTAGTGAGGCTGCTATTTTGGAAGGGGATGCAATGAAAGTCATCAAGGAAGTACAAGACTGTGAGGAGAATTGTGCATGGTATGGACAAGTAATTGAAGATATTAAGATGAAGTGTTGATTTGGACAGAGATGGCTACTGCAGTATGCCCCTAGAGAAAATAATGTGGTAGCTCATAGACTTGCAAAATTTGTTATGCATTGTGAGGATGAGGTGGTCTGGTTAGAGGAATGTCTCGATTGGATAAAGCCTTGTATCCAACTGGAAAAACTATGTATTTCTTCTTTTGTGGAATGAAAGTATGGAATATATTATCTTTTCAAAAAAAAAAAAAAGTGATATTATTATTCTAATGATATATCTTCAGAAGTTTCCCTACTCAATCATTTTCCTTCTTGTTGATAGATATCTCGTTCCTATACATTTTCTCTTTGTTTCTAGAGCCTATAGTGAGTTACAAACACAGCTTGAAAATGTCAAATCTTTGATGATTCCATCATAAATGATTGAGTTGCAAAAAGTAGGTATCCTACATCTAAACTGAATTCTTTTTAGTTAAAGAATATCTTTCTAATTGCTTAGAAATAATTAGGAGATTTTATAGAAGAAATGCGAGATTATAACAACAACATGCCATGGGGTGGTAGTCTCACTTATGGGGTCAAATCAATTAGTCTCAAGAAGAAATATTTGAATATGAATCTCATAAAAAACATACCAGGTCCCATCAATCCAATCGGGTTTTTTTTTTTTTTTTTTTTTTTTTGAGAAATGGAACTAGAGGATCTTATTCCTTCGATCTAATGGGAGACTCAGTGGTTCATAATTTATTTATTTATTTTTATCAGTGGTTAAGAAATAGAGCCAGCATTTATTATGGTGAATTAATTGGAATAGATTAATAAAGCCAGCACGGAAACCCCCTCCAATGTGCCCAAGAAATCAACCAAAACCAGCCAATCCGCCTCTACCTAAGTTACAATTGACAAACAAAGAAAAGAACAAAACATTGCAAAACCATAACTGCGGAACTCCTATGTTTCTTGTACTAAAATACACAGACCTTCCATTTGATGAAATTTCCGATGACCAAGTTCGGATGTAGACCAAATCTTTTACAAGAATTACAAGCAACGAAGACTTCTCTCCCTTAAAAACATTGGGAAGGAAATACAAGTTTTCATCTAAATACCAGCCGTATGAGGATACAAAGAACATTGAGCTTTATCGAACAGAAACTCCAAGTTATGAATAAAATCCATAGGGGAGAGAAGGCAACCTAACAAAAGTTCCAAATTATATTGCCATCTTTTTTCCGGTTTTCAGAGTTAGAACTTAGACACATCCAAAGAACTGTTCCAAGGATGGGGTGCTGAATACATTCGGAGCAGTCCGTTCAGGTCTGTTAGGAGATATGTGAAGTTGATATTTGATGAATCTCTGTAACAGAGACAATAAAATTTAGAAGAGACATTTCGATGGCTAGGTATATTGACACCAACACATTATGAACATGAGTGCAGATCAACGACTATAAAATGATGACTAGTGGAGATAACATACAGATAACTGATAAATGATTTCAGGATTTGAGTCAATATGCCAGTCGGGTTCCAATTGCCGTACGAAAGATGACCGGCCAATCTCTGTACTACAGAAAAGAACCTGCATATGCATTTCACATGAATCACGACATTAAAAGAAATATGGAATATAATAACAATAAGAAGAAATATTTTTTTAAGTAAAAAGTAAATTTTTTTTTTTTTTGATAAGTATCAAGTAAAAGTAAAAATAAGAAGAAACATGTAATCTGAAATGGTGAATACTAATCACAAAGCATAATTTCTTCATTTATATCCAGAGTTCTTTCGTCGATCAGAAAAGGGAAAAAAATTCCAGAGTCCCCTAACTGGCTATGGATCTTGAATTTTGTTCCTAACTTCCTACAACCAGAACAAGGATACATCATTGCCGCATCTAATCTCTTGTAGGTAATCTTAGCCAATAGAATTGACAAGACAAATCGCAAGACCATGTAGCAGAGTTCTAATCTTTCTAGACAAGATTGTGCCCATATTTATGCTCACTGTTGTTTTTCTACAGTAATACTCCCAGTTGATCACGCCAAGGGTTTTCTCACCAAGTATAATCAATCTCAATCGAAACCAATCAGCAGCCTTGGAGCATCAGGTTTCCTTCTCTTCATAATTTTCCTAGATTCTGATTTCAGCCAAGGTCAATCAAAATAAAATAAAGGAGCCAAACTTGTCCAGTGAGTGGCAGTTCGTTATTCTATTTGTAAGGTGTGTCCCACTACTTCACAGAAGGCTGAAGACATATTCTTGTTATCATGGTAGATAGATTGGGCACGTACTTTGGTACATAGATACATGGTGTGTAGTCAGCACAGACATATGCACGGATAGTAAATGCATACCCAGGAGGTCCACAGCATTAAGCTAAGATTGTCAATAGATAATGGTCATATTAATGTTAAGAAAAACCACATTTATTTACCTTGTCTTTGACCAAACCACCAGATGTGAAAATCCCAGCATCTTCTAAAGCCAGAAGAACCTTTCTCTGTAGACAAAAGTTCACCGCACAAATGACAACGGAATTATTTAATGTCTAAATCATAAACTAAAAATTTTCCTATAAGAGATAATACACTATAATACAGAAGCAAGAAAACACTGGAATAGAGCAGTCAGCAGAATGAACTTGATTTTAAGCCACTAAAAGTTAACTGCGACTAGCATAACAGAACCCCAACCATGCCGATACTAGAATATCAGTTTTAGAGACCTTATTACAAAACATTAACCAAATATTAGGTCTTAGATTATTTTTTACAAGAAAAAAATTAGGTCTTAGATTCTTGTATGTCAACGTGACCATACTTGTATCCATAGATGGGACAAATTTGCAGACCAAAAGTCAGCCTAGGTGATAAAGAATATGGCAATGTAACACTGTAGAATCCATGAAATATAAACATACGACATGAACATGAACCCCAAGCACACGGGAAGCAAGCGAAAAATGCGTCAGCCACAATTTCTTCTTTTGAAACGTAATGTTAGCCACTAACATTAGTAAATACTATGTTTCTTTTTTAATATTCTAGAATTGAGAAAATATTAATCCCATGTTATTGTATCAGCACTGTAAATTTAAGTTTAAAAATGCTGAACATGCTAAACCGTGCAGAAAAGTACAAGGGTAAGAGAGCAATGAGTATATATGGTTAAGCACTTGAAAACTTGCATACTGGCACTATTAAGCACATCACATGGCACAACACATTCTCAGAAAACTTAAGGGTAACTGTCACAATGAAATAGTTAACAGGACCCACGCACTTCGCTTTCATCATCCAAAACTGTTTCCATGAGATATAGATCACAAAACTTCGTGATTTCCAACAGTACTTCCAGCACAGGGGACCTAACGGTTGCTTGTTTCTGCCATGAGCATGGAAAATAACATCAATCCTTTTCCAGATTGCTTTTACAAGAACAGAGTTCACTAAACAGAGAGTTACACCACCTGAATCTCCTCTGGACTACTTTCCTCAAGAATTACTCCAAGTAAACGGCAGGTTACCTGCATAAATAACAGTCGCAAAGTGAATAAGCAAAAAAATAAAAAAATTCAGAAAGTATTGAATACTAGCAAACCAGAATTTAATGCAGTTAAAACTCTACTTGAAGTTAATTTTCATAACAAGCATTAGAGAGCTGAGAAGCACTGTAGTCAGGGAGTGGAACAGGAGGCTCCCAACCACTTAAAATAGAGAAAATGCTGAACTTGTGGGTGTTGGCATCTAGATAAAAAATGATGGTAGAATGGCAGCAGGGTGAACTTCACGCATCCAGAGCAATTAAGAATGCTGAGTTAGTTCTTACAACATGGAATTAAGAAAAAAATAAAAAACTTCACACATCCAGAACAACAAGAGCAGCCTAACTTTAAAGTGTACTCACGTTTCACATGGGAGCTTTAGGTGGTATAAAAAAAAATGGCTGCATCAAGGGATTCAGGACCTCTTGAGCAATTAACACCAGGAAATTTAGTGTGTTGAGAAATGAATCCCACTTTGCATTTCATGCATTCCAATATTCACTATATACATGTACGGGCACTCTACTTCCAAAAGTAAATATTATTTCAACAATCAGAGCATCATACTCTTGCTCTCAACATCAATCTAACACCATAATCTGTTCACCAAACTAGACCAAATTAGATTCAGTTACAAACTTGGTTTATTGAAAAGTAGGTGTTAAATCTTGTTGAGAATGGTCTGGAGTAAATGAGAACTACTTTAACTTGTGAATGTCCATTGGTGTTACTTTGCTAACTTCTACACATTATTTCCACAACCAAATATTAGATAGGAAACATAAAAAACATTCATTGTGCTTTGTTGAATTATCCAAAACCTTGTTGGGTTTTCAATTAATATTAAATAGAGAAAGTATAAAAAATTCAAAATCACTCCCCGACACATTATCAAAAGATTCCTTAGTCTTTCAATCTTATAAAATAGATCCTTGAGGTTTAAGCCGTTATCAAATAGGTCATTCCATCGACTTTTCTAACGAAATGCTTATGAAATGCCCCAAAAAAGCCAGGGAGGTCAAATCTCCAGGGCCAAGGAGGTCATGTGTCAAAGATCTCAATGCCCTCCACAGTTGTGGCAGTCAGGTCCTTTATTTTTGTGGACCTGATCCAGAACAGAAACATCAAAAGCTGAACTGTCCTTCAAAAACTTCAGCAGGTTACAGAACCCAAACCCAGAATAGAAACATCAAAACATCATTAGAACCGATCAGAACATCCTGTGACAAATTGTTACAGAGTGGAATTCCTGGTCAACTGCCTCCAAGTCTGTCTAATTTTCATTTAAATATCTTTCCAGATGGTATTCTAGTTTTTCGTATATAATTCTTGTTTTCCCCCAGTAGATTCTTTAGTATCACTCCAAGTATGAAATAATTGTAAAGCATAAGAATCAGACCTTGGAGACTGTGAAACTGAAACTTATCAGCAACCCGTGTTATTTTAGAACAGACCATGCATAGTATGTGACCGATGTGAATTTATCTTATTATATTCGTTTACTTCATTGATACAAAGAAGATCCATGTTATGTCCTGCATGACCATACTGTTTGGTAAGGCCATAGGCATACAGCAGTTCTGTCCTGCATGACCATTGAGATTGTTGAAGACCTTCACTCAAAATAGAGAAATCACCAAATAGTCACATTGACAAAAGAAAGCAAACTATATTTTATTATGGATTCTAGTTTCAACTTTGTGGCAATTTGAGAACTACTACTACATCCTTAAGGAGACGTTTGGATTCGCAAGTCATCTCAGCTCATCTCAACTCATCTCACTACTATTCATTACTATTCAATAACTTTAACTCACAAATTTCACTACTATTCACAACTCAACTTAGTACTATTCACAATTCATCTCAACTCATCTCAAGTCATCTTCGAATCCAAACGTCACCTAAGTCCTTCCTGTAAATAACAATAAAGTAATAAGCAAAACAACAAGATCTTGCTTAGCTTACAAGAATATCCTAGAGCATCTGCCAATTACCTTTCTTCCTTCACTCAATTTCTGCCTCACAATTTGCCCCAAAGTTGGCTGAAAAGGAGGAAGATAGCAACTTAAGAGTATGTCAACAAAAAGCAATATATATTTTAAGTGCGGTGCAAATAACTCAACAGTAACCTTCACTGACTGAAAGAATTCGTCAACAACAGTTTGTGCTCTTGAGTCCTCCAAGGATGAAGAAACACCGGAAACTACCAGATTTGCATTTGAATTGGTATTGGCACCCGAACTACTGGGTGTACCAGCTTGCCGTTTGGGTTGCCTTCTTTGAGGTTGACTAGGTGATCTCAAAAGCCTCCAAGTGAAGGCTATTGCAACAGCAAGCCCCGCAATGGCCCCAACAGATCGTGAATCCTGCTACATAGTTAAAAGTTGTGTTGATGATAATTCTAATCACGGATAAAAACGAAGAATTCTGTTTATGATAATTCCTAATCATGGATAAAAACTAAGAATTGTGAGGAGCTGTGTAACATTACTAAGAAGGAAAGCCTATAGAAGCTTATTTTTTCTTACAGACGTCATCCCTCTTTTTCTGTATCTCTTTCTTACCTTTGAGAGAATGCTAGTAACCAATATACTTTTGAAAGCATTTCATTAAGCTTACCAATTTACGATTATAGGTCCAACAGACTTCAATTCCCTCCTTTTTGGAAGGACCACATATTGCGCTGCTGATTTAATCCTTGGAGGTAGTAGCTTTTGTAGTCTTTAAAAATTTAATTTAATTAGGAAAAATATTACACATTAGG
The DNA here is from genome assembly GCA_022457165.1 of Juglans mandshurica. Lineage (NCBI taxonomy): Eukaryota > Viridiplantae > Streptophyta > Magnoliopsida > Fagales > Juglandaceae > Juglans > Juglans mandshurica. The sequence continues at coordinate 25,489,521 of CM039620.1, read as the reverse complement.
AGAAAAAGCGCATTCCATAAGAATAAAAAACCTTTCTCAGGGAACAGAAAGGGAAATTCTTTCAACTTTTTCAGGAGTAATTTTTCCAGTCAAAGTAATTTTTCAACTTTGTGGAGAACAGTTTTAGACTCAGTATGGTAGAGCATGGGGAGGTTGGCGCTCGACTGAGGTGAGTGGATCCTATGGGGTGGGGCCTTGAAGCACATTCGACGTGGATGGACTGAATTTTCTAGATTTACCTCTTTTGAGGTGGGTGACGAATCCCGAATCAAATTCTGGCATGACATATGGTGTGGTGACAGGGCACTTAAGAAAGCTTATCCAGACTTCTTTGGTATTGCAAGAATGACGCCTCGATTGTGGACCTCCTTGACCAATCTAACGGTACTCCCCAATGGAATATCACATTTCTTAGAGCTGTCCATGACTAGGAAGTTGAAGCAATTTCTGAATCTAATATGATGATCGAGTTGATTCCATGATTTTACAATTTAATATATTCTATTCTTGTGAGAAGGGGAGGTGAAGACAAGCTTTTTTGGCAACCCTCGGCGAAAGGGAAGTTCACAATACGCTCTTTTTACTAATCCATCTCTAAGTGTAATGTAAATCCATTCCCGTGGAAGAGCATTTGGAAGACAAAAAATCCCTTAACGGCATCCGTCTTTGTATGGACAACTTCTTTGGGGAAGATTCTCACTACCAACAACCTAATGAAACAGTGAATCATAATCTTGGATTGGCGTTGTTTGTGTAAAAAAGAGTGGAGAATCCATCGATCATCTATTAATTCCTTGTGAGATTGCCACGACTTTGTGGAATGACTTTTTTGCAAGGGTGAGTGTAGCTTGGGTGATGCCAAGATGGGTGGCCGACCTCTTAGCTTCATGGAGAGGTCTCCAAGGCACTTATCAGATTGCCACAATTTGGAAGATGGTTCCGATCTACCTATGGTGGTGTCTTTGGAGGGACAGGAACGAGCGAAGCTTCGAAGATCGAGAAGGGTCACTGGATGAACTTAGAACCTTCTTTTTTAACACCTTGTTCCAATGGTTGATTGTAATAGATTTTAATGGCATGAACATCCATGAATTTCTTGTATCACTAGAACATTACTCCTAGGCATTACTCTTGTATATGACTCGTGTACTTGGGCATTTGTCTATTCCAAAGATCAATAAAATCTTATTTACCGATAAGAAAAAAAAAAATTCCAGTCAAAAGACAATAAACTTTGTTCTTCTCAAACTTTGGTCTTCCTCACAGGAGCTATGTTCTTAAGCGCAAATGATCCATATTTCTCAGGAACCACAACTCAAAGGTTAGTGTTCCAACAAAGTATATGGATCTTATGGGATTGGTCTTTCAACATCAAAAGGGGTTGGAGAGACTTTTCCACTTTATTAGATTTGTAAAGGATGATAAGTCCAAGATTAGATTTTGACAAAATGAGTGGTGCAGTGATCAATCATTGAAAAGTTCTTTCCCTAGGTTATTAAGAAACACACACTCAAGAGATGCTTATGTGGTGGATCAATAATATCTGGTTAAATTCTAGTCCTTGGTGTGTTAAATTTGTCAAGGAGGCTAATGATTGGGAGGTGGAACCTTTCACATTGTTTTGTATCCATGTTGAGTGGATCTATTAACTGTCAAAAAGGGTAGTTTCGATGCCACCTGTGCGCACTATTGTGGAGGAAAGCCCCATCATGCTTACTGTGCTCTATACCAAGAGAGAAAGATTATTGTTGTACTGAAGATTGCGAAAATTCATTAGAGCTCAAGACATCCTTTCTTTTTTTGATTGGCACTGTGTGTCCGAGAACAAAGTCCCGACTAATCCCTTGGGAGCACATGCCCTTGGCAAGGAGTTTCCAGCAGGTGCACCTTGGGTAATTCAGAGAGAAATTCCTCAGTCCGATAGCCCCTAGAAATTGGTCGCACCGAAGAGGATTCAAACCTTAGACCTAGATGGAGTATATCACCAAGACCAACGCCTTTACCAATTGAGCCAACCCCCAGGGGTTTCAAGTCATCTATTCTTAACACTCTCTTCCAATCGATAGTGGTCCAAACCAGCATAGCCTTTTCTGTTTTCCTTAGGTGGAATTCTTATATACTTTCTATGTAGAGGGAAACTATTTCTTTTAGTATTAATAATTTTTCGATAAGTTTTTTAGAATTAATAAATCATTATCTTACCTATAAAAAATGCTTGGTAAAATAATAAAACCTTAAAAAATTCCAGTACCCTCACTGGCACAAAAATAATCCTCCTTTCATGTTAGAAACGCCACAACAATGTAAAGGGAGAATAAAAAAAAATAACTTGTATTGACACAATAATTAAAAACATGATGCCAGCATAATAATTTTTTTTTTTTATAAGTGTCAACATAACAAATTTAATTTTGTTTTGTATCTAATTCCAACATCAAGTAATGAACATTAGGCTTCATAAGCTTAAATTCAAAGGTGATACCCAATGCCTAAAGCTTCTAATAATCACTAAAACTACTCCAAATTAATGTAACCCATATAAATTGCGATGACGCGCCCTTATTCGAGCAATCTACGACACTAGAATATCAGAATTTTCATCGTCAGAAATAGCTATAATTGTTCATAGCTGTTTGTTTAAACACCATTGTTTTCTATCTAAACCCAGAATACTCTAAGTTTCAAACAAGTACCGAACGGCAAAAATAAAAGATGAAACTTAAATTAGAGCAGAAACTAACAAAAACATTAGATTACAACAAAAATCTTGGCAACAACGATGTATTCTTGACACGAAACGAGCACCAGATCCGCTAGGAATCTCGGAAAAAAAAAAACTCAGAAATTGATATCTAGAGGAAAAGGAAAGGAGGGATGAACCATGTTTTGGAGGGAGATCGGGAGTAGCTTGGAAATCTTGATGGTGAGATAAGCCCCGAAGCGCTTGATCAGCTGGACCAGCTCTTGTTTTGAGGAATCTGCCATGGCCGAACCCAAACACAACCAAACAAGCGTAGTCGTTTCGCAGAGCCAAAAGTCTGAAAGAGAAGGCTTTAATTTCTCAGGTCCATCGCTTTACACTGTCTTTGGAGAGAGGGAGAGAGGGAGAGATTGTGCTTTGCGTAATTGCGTCAACGATCGAAAAAGAGAAGGAAGGTGTTTTTACTTTTATTAGATCGTAAATACTCAAGTTTACTATGTAAGCAGTTCAAGTTCGGTTCAATCAATTCGTGCTTGACTCATTAATAATGTGTTGAATAGGTTTCGAAAAAAATAATAATGTATTTTATAGGATTCAGAATGTCTCAACAAAAAACCTTCCAAATAGATTTATTCTTTTTGTTTATGTAATTTCTTAATTGTAATTTAAAGAAATTTTGATAGGACAATTCTTATACTTGGCCTATTTTGATAAAATATCCAACGTATTTTAGATTAAATAGCCCAACGCACAAGGAATGTCCCAATACGGTTGAATAACCCACGACGATAGCTTAAAGGTTGATATAGTGCTCAAATGATCTTCCATAAAATAAATAATAAATAAATTATATAAAATATAAATAAAGAGAAATGTAGAGATTTACGTAGTTTGATAGAAAAGCTTATGTCCATGGGCCATTTGGGAGCGAAATCTACTATATTTAGTGATTTTATATGAGTCTTTTATGGCCTTTGTGAACTCTAAATACAATAGAGAAAATAGAGTTGAAGGGATGCTGAAGAAAATGCTTTCCTTCTGGTATGGATGAACAATAATCGATAGAATTGACCCTCGCCGACTAGAACTGGCTGATGGATTTTGGAATCGGCCAAAATCGATGGAGAACCGATTGGCCGGCGGTCTTAAATTTTGAAAACCGACCTATATCATATATATATTTATTTTATTCTTACATAAAATGACGCCGTTTAATTTAAATGAGTTGAACGATATCATTTTAACTTAGTTTTAGGAAAAAAAAAAGAAATAACGGTGTTTGGTACACCAAACTAGGGGTGCTACCCGCACTCCGCCCCCGCATGGGCAGGGGGTTTGCTCCTGAAATATGCCTACTACATCTTGGGGGCAGCCCCCCGTCTGTGTGCCGGGGTGCGGAGGCAGACCCCTAGTTCGTCTGCCCCTCATCCACTGCTCTCCTAGGACTGTCACAACCAAAAAAAGAATTCAAAGCAAAGAGAGAATTCATAACATGGTACAAATTCACAAAAAATCCACAACACAATACACAACAAATTGAAAAAAAAAAAAAAAACCCTAAACTAATAAAAGCGATTTCCAAACCCATGTCCTTGGGCCAAAGATGACTGCAAGAGGGAGAGAGGGTCTGTCAATAAAAGAATTTATAAATAGATTTATTCTTTTTGTTTATGTAATTTTTAACTATAAGTTCAAGAAATGCACAACTCTTCGGCCTATTTTGATCAAATATCCAGCGTATTTTAGATTAAAATAGCCCAAAGCACAAGGGATGTCGCATCAAAATTTGTTGATGCATTTGTCAGGCATAATTGGAACCTAACAGTACGGTTGAATGATCCACGATGGATGAAGCGTTAATACAGTGCTCATTACATAAAATAAATAATAAATAAAACATATAAAATATAAATAAAGAGAGATACAGAAATTTATGTGATTCGGTATAAAAACTTGCATTCACAGGCCATTTGAAGGCAAAATCTACTATATTTAGTGATTTTATAATCTCTCATGACCTTTTAGAACTCTCAATACAATAGAGAAAATAGAGGTGAAGAGATGCTGAATAATATGCTTTCCTTATGGAGAAAGAGAGAACCCCATAAGTTGTAGAGAAGTAGTAGAGAAAAAGAGAGCCTCACGAGTTGTAGAGAAGTAGTAGCTCGTGAGAGAAGTAGTAGAGATACTAGATGCTTCACATTTGTAAGTAGCGGTTCCTTTTGAGGCATCCTTCATTTTTTTAAGTACTATTTTTTTTTTTGAGGGAGGGGTAATAGAACTCCCAACCTTCATTTTGGAGGCTAGGGATTATGCCAACTAGGCTACAGGCTTTTGACACTTTTTTAAGTCTTATTTTGTTTATGTCAGTTTTACCTTTTTGTATATGAGTCAATATCCTGATCTTCTTCTGAGTTTATCTCTTTTTTATCTTATCTCTATTTGATTTTTTTTATACGTATATATGTATATATATTTTAAAATTTGGATTTATGTTTTCACTTTATTTCAAGAGTATTATAAACGAAAAAAACTACATCTTAACAAACAGATGATCAGAAGCATCCTAAATCTTAACAAAAACGGAACGAAGATCAAAGAGTCCTTGCATGGAACCAAGACACAACCATGCACATTGAACGTCACATACTTTTACAGTTCCATGACTGCACAGCTAAAATCACATGTACGAAGCGCAAACTTACATATAGACGTGTGTTGGTCACATGCATCAGGTTTTTACCGTAGACTGCATGCAACAAGTCATTAAATCATTCTTCAATCAGATCAATGGAGAAAACAACTAAACTGAAAGAACTAACAACAATTTTAAAGAAAATTAAAGAAGATGATAGACAAAACAGACTGAGCATTTAATGCAACGTCCCGTATATGATTTTCGGGTAATCAATTATATGAATCCTACGCGAGCATTTAACGCTGTGTTTATCACTCTATACGGAACCATCCAGTTCGATCAAGAAGTTCGGGACAATCCATGTACCAAGAATTGAGATTCCAATGTACAACTCGGAAGCGACACAAGGGGCAATTATCACCGCAAAGAAACCACGGAAGAATGCAGCCGAGATGGTAGGCGTGTGAGCATGGCAACAAAGCAGCTTCAGTCCCAGCCTGCAACTCTTGTAAGCAGATGGCGCAATCCGAAGGGTCTTCAAGTTCCACCTTCTTTAGCTCCAAATCGAGATATGCCAACGACAGCCGGTAGATGGCCTCGTCCCTACTACTCAGCTCCTCAGACGTAAAATAAAAAACCCAATGAAACTCGCGTGTCTCTGCGATGTCCAAGACCGCATTGTAGACATGCACGCAGTGCGTATCCCTAGGCAGCGAGCCAACACACTCCGAAACAGCATCGATAAATCCAGGACAATCGTGAAAGAACTGTGGGATGTTCGTGCTGGAAAGCAGAAGGGGTACGACGGTTTTGATGGACTCCTCGGACGCCAACAGTCTGCGCTGCACTCGAAATACAACCAGGCTCTCCTCCTCGTCTGGGTGCTGCGGTTTCACCACATGGAAGTTGAGCATCAATTCATCCTCAGATAAAGGGGAACCATCGTCGGGTTCAGTATAGTACTCGGATTCCGTCGCTATTTGCCTAATTCCAAGGGGAAGGAGAGAAGAGATCATATTGGTTTCGGCTAATTGATTGAAAAAATAATTGCTTGTATTATCATATATATATATATATGTAGCAAAGACGTTAACACGTAGTAGAATTACCGAATCCTAGTCTAATTATAATTACTTGGTTTTGAGTTTTCCTGATCTGGGTCTCTTCGGGTACTGCTGAATCGCTGATCATCGATAAGTCACGAGTCGAGAGAGAACTTCAAAATCAGCTTTTCAAAATTATTTTACTAACAAAAACACAGATTAGGAGTAGTACTTTGGATACGAAGCAAATTTTTTTTTAATCTCTCATTATTATTATTATTATTATTATTATTATTATTATTATTATTATTATTTCTCAGATCATTGTTTTAGTTGAAATGGCTAAGATCGACCTACATATATATATATATATATATATATATACACATGTATCTCCCCATATTTCAAAGACAGATTAATATAAAATTAAAAGCAAGAATAACTAAGGACTGATGGAGAGGGCATTTTTTGCCTAAATCGGAGATGATTTAATTAGTACTTGATGTCATGATCAGGTCCTTAGAATTTGATTAATTAGGGTCTGCATATGATTATTACTTTATAAATATCTCATTTAATTTTTGTTACACTAAGGATGGGAAATTAGGGAATTCTCACTTCGAGGGGAGAGGGCCTCCAAGGTTAGAGATCGACAAGAAAATTGTTTATTTGTGACCAGTTAATTCCAGCGAAATGACTATTTGTAATTAAAATTGGTTATAAATAGTCTTTTGGTTGCAATAAATTGATCACAAAGTCCTTTTTCTTGTAGCTAGAGAAGATAAAGAAAATAAAACTTGTACTAATACCCCAGATGATCCCCACATTACATACGCAGTGTTCCTTATAGAAGAACCATAACAGATTCTGTTGGACAGTGGACCCATCAATATTTGCATGTCGAAATCACAAGTAAATGCAGAGAAATGAAATACAAATCCAAATGAAATGTAAAGTAAATGCAATTAGCGACTAAATGAAATGCAGCTTCTAGATTCATCATCTTCCTTTTAAGTGTTGGCGCACCTTAATCGAACCCAACTCCTTCTTCCAATCACTTCTGTCGAAATAAGGGTTTCTCCCCTTTTCATCGTAATAATTTTTTATTTTAATTTATGTCTTTATAGATTAATATATAAACCCTCTATTTATCTCCTCATTTTAATTATGATAAGTTGATTTAAAACCAAATATATATATATATATATATATATTGGTTTCTCCACACAGAATAAACAATTTGTTTCTGAATGTCATCATAACTAATGTTAGAGGTATCTGTTTCAACAATTTTAAAGGAACCAAAAGTAGGAATATCAAGACACGAAAGAGTTTTAACATGTGTCTTGATCTATTTAATAAGATTAGGATGAATTTTGGTCCAAGGGAGAGGGTTGGAATGTAGTCGCTCAAAGAGTGGACGACATTGTTTTTTCATATCCTTGTAGAATTCTACAACATAGTTGAGAGAACTAAAGAATCTCTATAACTGGATTTAATCAAGAATGACATTGAAATATTTGTGAGCAAATTCAATAATGCGGCTAATAGGTTGAATTGTACTTTCAAAAATATCATAACCAAGAAATCTAATCTTGGTTTGGAATAATTTGATTTCTTAGCAGAGACAACAAGATCATTTTATCTAATGATATCTAAAAACGAATTCAAATGTTTCAAGTGTTTATCAAGAAGAATATCTTTATAAGCTCAAGAAGATGATGATTTGCCAAGAACCTGAAACTTCTAAATCAAAAATTAGTTTTCAAGAAACTTTGAGAAGATTTGAAAAGAAAAAACCCAAAGAAATTTTTAGTATTGATTTACAACTTGAAGTTGTTTTATTAAAAAAGAAATTGTTAAACTTAAAACTGAGATTAACATTCTCAAATCTGAAAATGATTCTTTTAAACAAGAGTTATTATGTTTAAAAATTGATAACAGTTTGATCAAGATATTCCTTATGATAATGATGAGCAAATAAATGATTCAGATTCAAGTTAAAAGGAAGAAAAAACTTCTCCTTCTGAACAAAATCAAATTTGCTTGATCTATCATACTATTCCTCCCAAGTGGTTTTCTAAGGTTACTATTATTGTCTGTCATGAATATGAATTTACTATAATTGTTATGATTGATTCCGATTCAGATATGAATTGTATTCAGGAAGGAATAATATTTAGTAAGTATTATGAAAAATCTACTAAAAGATTATTCTCGGTTAATGGATCTCAGATGAAGATCAAGTATGAGCTCAATACTGCTCATATCTGCCAGAATAATGTTTGTTTTAAAATTCATTCAGTCATTGTTAAGAATATGACTGGAAAATTCACATTAGGAATTCCTTTCATTTTTGCTTTATACTCATTCCTTTCGGAAAAGGATGTCATTACTATTGATCCTTTTGGTCAGAAAGTAAAGTTTAAATTTGCTTCAAAATTTGATATTGATATTGATAAAAGTTTGAAATCTTTACTTTATGCTAAAATAAAACATTTGAATTTCCTAAAACAGGAAATCAAATATAAAAAGATTGCTCCACTCATAATGTCCAAATGGGGTAGTAAAGACAGTCCTATATCTATCCGACTCACTAATCTGGATTTGTCAAAATCCTGATTTTTGGTCAAACTTGGAGAACACTACAGCGTTACTAAGCCTATGAATCAAGTCATTCTTATTGGGGATATGATACCTAATCCACTCTAATACTTTGTTCAAATGTTTGTAATTAATAAAAAGGTGGGGTGTTCCTCTCTCAATTTCTACATTTTGCTGGATATAAAATCAGTACAAGACCAATGAGACTTACTATGTCTAATAATATTCTTAGCAAGCAAATCCTGTATTTCAGTTTTGTAAAATTCTAAAGTCTCACTATTCATTTGAATAGGTCAAGCTTTGGTGGGAATATTTTTCTCAAAAAAATCTTTAATATAAGGTAAAGTAACAACATGTTTCTTCCTATGCTAGAAAGCATTTGGAAGATCAGAACAAACATCATCAATAAGTTTTTTTTGTTAAAATTACTGACCTTTGACTGTAATAATTGGCAAAGCCAAATTTGGCTCTGATACTAGAAAGGGGCGGAAGTCGAAGCACAAATAAGTAGATAAGAAAGAGAACATATAAAGGAAGAGACCAGATTTATATTTGTTCATCTTATCTATTGTGTTGTCCTCCATCATTTACTTCATAGTTTCTTCATCTTATTCAATTCTTGATTATGTTGGTGTCACCCCGGTTATAACGAATCCCAAGGACTATGTCTGTAAGACCCGTTTTGCTAGAAAAAGCGTTTAGGGCATGAGTGAGTAGATGGTTGACCTCAGGGTATGTGTTAAAATGCAACAGAGATATGAGTGACGATAGGATTAGTGAGTATTAAATTTAGTTTTGTTTGATTTCATGATAAATAAAATGTTTAGATCTAATTCATTTATTAGTTCTAGATCTAGTATGCCCCTTGATATCATTAATAAGGAGAAATTTTCTATTGAAGAAATTGATAATGTTGATTTTAATAAATGAAGTATTCCAATATCTATTAATGATATCATTCCTAAGCATGACTCTAGAGATAAAAATATTTTGATACCATTTATAATCAGATATTTGACGGTATCTCAAATTATTTAAATAATCGCTAATACGATTAGTAATGTTAGAGGGAGTTCGAACAAAATGTTTAAGAATAATATAAATCAAAGTATTAACACCATCAGGGTTGCCTCTTCCTATGATTGTGTCAAAAATAGGTAAATCATCATCAATGTAAACAATAGTAGAATGGGTGAATGAATTGAGAATACATTCATAATGTTTTGAAATTCACTAGGAGCATTTTTTAGTCCAAAAGGCATTACATGATTTATATCTGTTCATCTTATCTATTGTGTTGTCCTCCATCCTCTACTTCCTTTTGATATCATTAATAAATATTGGGTATGACGCCCCCAACCCTCGCTTATGATTTTGCGGAGAACCATGGCATCAAGGAGTATATTGCATGGGTCACACCCTTCAAGAGATTGTTGAAGTTTTGTGTACTTGTATGCCTAGTATATGCATGTATACAAATTCACACAAAAAAATGATAAAAGGCATGTTTTACAATCACAAACATTAGTACCAGAGTAGATATTAAAACATTGAACCCGACATCTTAAAATACCATCCATAAGTCACATTGTCTCAACATCACTATGTCATTATAAAGTCATTGCAACCACAAACTGTCCATCAGATTCATTTAAATAAAAAATAGGGATAATTAACAATAGAATGATAGCCCAAACAGGGACATGCCCCGGTCTCACTCCTGAGGCTGTATTGGGTTGTCTTGTTTGTGCACACCCTTGTTGCCTACGTTTGCATCAAACCATAGTGGAATTACCACAATAAAATTTTGAGAAATATCAATATATGTGTTAAAAATCATGAAATACAAAAAATACATGTAATGATAGTAAATAATATGAGTATAAAACATAAGGATCCGAGCAATAATAAACACTTACAGAAATAAGAATCCCGAGTAGAAGAGATACAATACCCTAGGGTACTACAAAGACCCCAAGTAACATGTGTATAAAGGAATTGAAAACAATAAGCATCTCGAGTAGTGGGCATGAAGCCTTAAAACAACAAAAACCCGATCAACAATTAATCTTAAAACTGTGATTACCTGCACGCATAAGTATTTATCCATGAAAACTCTCAAGCACCGAGCAATATACACATTTTCCTCAACACAATAAACAACCCGAGAAATATACACATTTTCCTCAACTCAGTAAACAACCTAAGCACCCAATGCCCAATCATCAATGAAAAGATCTTAAGTCCGAGAACCCCAGGTCCTCCAAACATCCATAAAATCTCCTTAACCATTTCTCCTTTTTAACATATGCACCATAGCCTCACCTAAAATAGCCATGCACACACCCTGACTCTGTTTGCCACACCGTGCGTAACGACTGCCCATGTGGCTTCACCTTAAGAACCACCTTGGCTTCCTGTAACCATTCTTCATCACAAGTGTTCTCTAGCCTCCACTAGTAGAGAGATGACAACTCATCCTGAGATTGTGACAATCTCACTCGAGTTCGTTGATAGCCAAGCGTCAACTCAGGAGATGTCACTCTATTGTTACATGCTCCTAAGTGACCAAGGGAACTCCACCGAGATGATACACTATCTCTGCTTGGGATCATCAATCACCCACACAAACTCCCTTTTCTTAAAACTGAAAGCAACATATATAATATCAACATATGAGGCGAGATTCAACAATAAAAACATTGACACAACAAATGTTCAAGATGTGGATAAATCAACACAACAAGGTGGTAAAAACCATAAAATCACATAAATGGTCTTCGTATAAGATTTGAAAACCGAAAGCCAAACATGGTGAAATATTCAATGTTGCAGTGAAATACAAGAGATAAACCCACTTAGTTACCTTTACGACGTAGGGCTAAAATCTGAAAGGAGAATATGACTCACGATCATCTAACATAAAGCACTATAGAGGAAATCAACTTGCAAGCATTCAATGTAACACAAGAAACATAGAATCATCTTGTTGTTACTCTTAACATTACAAATGCTATGACCTTGGAGCGAAAATATAGCAACACAAGTCATGGTCATCAACATACTTTGTAAGCACTGTCACAGAAGACACAAACCTTGAGCAGTGAATATTCACTGAGTTTGATCGTTTGTGGGTTGATAGATCTTCAAGCTGAGACTGCTAGTCCAATGATAACCTCGATCGTCCAAGTATGTGCATGCTTAAGCTTTAGAGAGATAGGGTTTTTGTTTTGAACACACACACACACATATATATATATATATAGAGAGAGAGAGAGAGAGAGAGGCTTCAGAAATCAGAAAGTATATTGGAGTATGATCATCATCTACAATCAACCCCTGCTGGTATGATCAACGGTACTGACAACATGCATGGAACAAGTTGAAGTGTTTGGAAGGGGGCTGAAATAAAACGTTGGGAAGGATGACACACGATTATGTTATGCATCTTTGTAATCTCAACCGCACTACACATATTCCTTCCTGAATTGTATAAAGCATTTCTTTATTGTTTTTCTGACAACTGTATATTCCTTTCCTTTTCTGTTAGTTTGTTACGCATGAGCACTATATATACGGAGTGCACTCCTTTGTACATTTCTTAATTCGTTTGAATGAAATTACAAGAATATTCTCCCAAAACTTGCTTGCTTCATCTCCCAGCATTTCATTTTATTACATGATATCAGAGCCAGGTTAATACCCCACCTCCGACTACATCCATCTTTCTTAACTTCAATAATGTTACCAACTCATACCGTCTCAATCACGAAGATAATCCCTCCATTCCTCTGGTACTAGACTTACTCACCACAGATAACTACACAATCTGGTCCAGAGCTATGTGTTGAGCATTACGAGCCAAGAGTAAACTTGGCTTTATCAACGATGCAATAACCAAACCTAAGGATCTGAGTGACCCACTTCTTGCTGCCTGGGAACAATGTAACATTCTGGTAGTATCATGGTTGCAAAACTCCATCAGCCAAACACTCAAATCCAGCATCGCATTAATCGATGAAGCTCCAGTCATCTGGGGAAAACTGAAGGACCGTTCCACGCAGCAAAATGGCCCACGCATCTTCCAACTAAAGAAGACCTTGGCTGGACTGCAACAAGAGCATGATCCCGTAAGTATTTACTTTGGAAAATTAAAATCACTATGGTACGAATTGGGGATCTATGATCCCATTCCCAGCTGCAGCTGTTGAAACCTCAAAGTACTCTTTGACAGATACCAACGAGACTGTGTAATCCAGTTTCTAATGGGTCTAAACGACTCATACTCCAACACCAGAGATCAAATCATGATGCTGGAACCCTTACCACCCATGAACAAAGTTTTTTCCATTGTCCAATAACAAGAGGTGCAGCACTGTATGCTCTCAAATGTCCCATCCATTGATTCTATGGCTTTAGCTGCTAAGAAAGGTTATACAGCCTTTAAAACAAACACTAAACCATTATCCACTTCAAAACGTGAAAGGCCCTACTGCACCAGTTACAAGATCCAGGGACACACATTAGAAAATTGTTTTAAGGGTGGAAATGCAGAACCTCCCATATGTGGCCACTGTCACATTACCGGACACACTGCAAAAAAATGCTTCAAGGTCCACGGCTACCCCCCAGGACACAAACTCTATAATAAGAACAAACAATCTACTCTTTCAGCTAACATGTCTTATGCATAAGAAGAGGAGAATCCAGACGAGAAAATGTCCTTCACAAAGGACCAATACCAGCAGCTCCTATCCTTGTTGCAGCAAAGAGATACTTCCATTGCCAGGCACTCAGTCAATCACATCCAAACAACTTTCACCTTTCCTCCAAATGACTCAAAAGTGGTAAACATGTCCAGTACACCTCTCAGCCTTGCTGCCTCAACAAAAACACGAGCACATCCCACGGATATACCTTGGATCATCGACAAAGGCATGATTTGTAGTACATCCTCCTTCCATACAATCACTGCCCAAGTCTCTTACATGGTAAAACTACCCAATGGGAGTGATGCACCTATCACACACGTAGGCATAGTCAGGATCACCAACACTTAATTCTCAAGAATGTCTTATGTGTACTATCCTTTCATTTCAACTTGATTTCTGCCAAACAGATTGCCAATTCACTCTTGTGTTGCCTTATTTTCTTCTCACACTCTTGTTTCCTTCAGGACCTTTCATCTTGGACAATGATTGGAATGGGTGAGTTGAAGAACGGCCTTTATCAGCTGCTTGTGACTGAAGTGCCTTCAACAACTCTAGTTGATCATTTTTCTTTCCTTTTTCACAAAGACATGTTGATTTCAGCTGCTACTAGCAGCAACATTACTGTACACGACCTCTGGCATTGCAGACTCGGTCACACACCATTATCAAAGTTAATTTCAATTACTGATCCTGTTATTCAAGCTCAATTGCCTTCAGTAAATAGAATCCTATGTTGCATTTGTCCTATGGCCAAACAACACAAACTCCCCTTCCCAAACATCAATCATAAAACCAAGCAAATTTTTGAACTCATCCACTGTGACATCTGGGGATTCAATCCTACTAAAGCCTACGATGGGTCAAAATACTTCCTAACCATAGTCGACGATTATTCTCAAAGCACTTGGATCTACCTACTAAAAACAAAATCTGACACTCGAGCATGCATAGAAGCCTTCTATAATCTTGTTCAGACTCAATTCAATGTGAGAATTCAGATTCTTAAAAGTGACAATGGGTTGGAATTTCAAATGAAAGAATTTTTTAATCAAAGAGGGATCATCCACCACAAAATGGGGTGGCTGAGCGAAAATATCAACATCTTCTAAATATAGCTCAGGCCCTCAAGTTTCAATCCAACATTCCACAAAAATACTAGAACGATTGCATACTAGCAGCAACCTATATCATCAATCGAATCCCCACTCCCATCTTATCCAATAAAACTCATTTTGAGATGCTAACACAAAACCATCCTACAACCACATGAAAATTTTCAGATGTCTTAGCTTTGCATCTACACTCTCCCAAGGCCGCAAGAAATTTGACTCCCATGCCAGAAAATGTGTGTTCCTCGGATATCCCTTTGGCACAAAGGGGTACTAGCTCCTTGACCTTGACACAGAAACCACATTCATTTTCAGAAACGTTATCTTCCACGAAACAGTTTTTCCCATTCACGCTTCCACACACCACAATCTAACACCCTTCACAACACTTCCCGACCCTACTGTCCCTAGCCCACCAGATCATTTCTTTTCTCCCATTCCACCATCTCATGATTCATCAACACTTACATCTACACCTGATTCATCATCACCTGTAAATCAATCCCCACCCCTACAATCAAAAAAACCCTGCCAAACTCACCCACCAGTGACGTTCTTTCCTCACCTTCTTCTCAACCCCCTTCTCACTCAATTCTCGTTGTTGAAGAACCACCCCTTTGAAGATCAACTCGAGCTAGAAGGGCACCACAGTACCTGCAGAAGTTTCACTGCCAACAAGCCCTCCTCAACACATCCAATTCAGGACCTCAACCAGGTATTTTTTTTCCTATCACTGACTCATTCTCTTATCATCGTCTGTCTCCACACTTTGCTTCTTTCTCCACCATAATTTCTTCACAAGTCGACCCACACACATATCACCAAGTTGTCAAGGATCCCGGTTGGTGCAAGGCAATGGAAGACGAAATAAATGCTTTGGAACAAAACAACACATGGACCATAACAGATCTCCCTCCCGGAAAGGTTGCCATCGACTGTAGATACACTTACAAAACCAAGTATCGATCAGATGGGACCATTGAAAGGAAAAAGGCCAGATTAGTGGCCAAAGTGTACACACAATAAGAGGGCATCGACTACCATGAAACGTTCTCCCTAGTTGCAAAAATGGTCACTGTCCGAACCCTCTTAGCAGTTGCCGCCATACGCAGCTTGCACCTCCAACAGTTCGTCGTAAATAACGCATTTCTTAATGGAGAATTGCGTGAGGAAATCTACATGCACTTGTCCTTGGGCTACCACAAAGGAAAATCATGCCAAGTCTGCAAACTGCTCTGAAGCCTCTTTGGCCTCAAACAGGCATCTAGGGAATGGTACTCCAAACTTTCAACTTCCCTCATTACTTTTGGTTTCACACAATCACAATCAGATTATAGCCTTTTCACTTGGCACGACGACATTCATTTTTCTGCATTCTTGGTATACGTCGACGACATAGTAGTTGCCAACTCATCACTCAAATCCATTACCAAAGTCTTATTGAACCAACAGTTTAAAATCAAAGATTTGGGGACATTGCGATACTTCCTCGGCATAGAGGTAGCTTGATCCACAAATGACATCCACATATGCCAAAGGAAATACACACTGGACATCTTGGCAGACTCAGGCTCTCTAGGCACTAAACCTGCCAAAATACCTATGGAACAAAACCACAGACTAAGCAGCGATTCCAACCATTCCCTAGCTGATCCCAGTTCCTACATGCGACTAATTGGGAGACTCTTATACCTCATAATCACACGGCTAGACATCAGTTACTCTATACAAATTCTAAGTCAGTTTATGGCCCAACCTTCTGCCTCACACCTCGCTGCAGCATATAAAATCCTCAAGTATCTGAAAGGAACTCCCGGCCAGGGCATTCTTTTGTCCTCATCATTTCCACTTCATCTCAGAGGCTACTGCGATTCTGATTGGGCCTCATGCATCGACACGAGATGATCCATCACAGGTTACTGCATTTTATTGAGAAATTCCCTCATCTCATGGAAGTCTAAGAAACAAAACGTGGTATCCTGATCATCAGCCGAGGCTGAGTACCGAGCCATGGCTGCCACTTGTTTAGAATTTACTTGGTTGATCCAACTTCTCACACTACGAGCGCACAAAGCACATTGAAGTGGACTACCACTTAATCTGCGACAAGATTCAAGAAGGCAGCGTTGAAACAGCTCATCTTCCCACTCAATCACAGTTAGCCGACATTTTCACCAAGTCCATTTCTTCCCAAGTCTTATCTTCACACCTCTCCAAGATGGGAATAGTGAATCTCTATTCTCCATCTTCGGGGGGGGGGTATTGGAGTATGATCATCATCTACAATCAACCCCTGCTGGTATGATCAATGGTGCTGACAACATGCATGGAACAAGCTCACGTGTTTGCAAGGGAGCTGAAATAAAACGTGGGGAAGGATGAGACACGATTCTGTTATGCATCTCTACATTCTCAAGCGCACTACATATATTCCTTCTTGAATTGTATAAAGCATTTCTTTATTGTTTTTCTAACAACTATATATTCCTTTCCTTTTCTATTAGTTTGTTACGCATGAGCACTATATATACGGAGTGCACTCCTCTGTACATTTCTTAATTCGTTTGAATGAAATTACAAGAATATTCTCTCAAAACTTGCTTGCTTCAAATCATCTCCCAGCATTTCATATTACAAAGTAAGAGAAAAGAAGTGGCTGATGAAGAGATAAAAGGACGGGGACGAATTCACATGTTTCACTGTCCACTTGTGCATGATTGGTTGGTTGGCATCCATTGGTCTAGGTGTACGTTGGATTGAAAGAGAGACAAAGACAACAATGCTGTGTTCTGTCGTAAACGGCCAAGGAGGGATGAGCTTCTCCATTGGGGTTGGTCTATCTTTTTTGTTGCTTGTGAATGTAAGGCACATGTTGAAAATGTTTCTGACATCAATTGCAAATGGTCAGAGCGGAATGTGAAGCTCGTGATCCTTCTCGCAAACGATGTCATATTGTGAGAGCACCTCGTACGTTCCCATGCACTTGTCGGATCTTCATGTCTCTTTCGAGCAATTGCTCAGATTCCCATAAAAGTATAGGAGCTCTACTTCGGGCACTAGTTTTAACTCACACTAGGGCAAGAAACTTGTTTCGAGCACTTGTTTGGACTCACATTAAAACAAGGGAAATGTGCTTCTAGCACTAGCTTAGACACGTGGTACGGTAAGGAATGTATTTTGACCACAAGCTCAAACTTGTATTATTTTGCTTGCTACTTGCTTGTCACCCAGTTTGCCTAATGCTCCCCCATTTTGTTGCTCGCTTTTGCACATTGCTTACTCCGTGTTATGCCTGCCTCTCCTTTGCTTGCCCAGCACCGTGCTCACCTACCTTTTCTCGCCCTTGACCTTGCTCGCTCGGTATGACCTTCCCTCACACTCGAGATCACAATGAACAATATAGTTAAGTCATTACTACGCGACGTGATACTACTAACATTGGACGTGGTTCTCATATAGGGTTTATCCTAAATTGTCCAAAATTTCGTTGAGGTTAATATAACTTACTATAACTTACTTAAAGAAAAAAGTGTTCATTTTTATATTTTGGGACACGACTATAATCATTCCAAAATTCTCAAACATAGTTAAGTGCTACATAGTTAAGAAAATGTAAAAAAGAATGTATAGATAAGGGAGATTGTGACTAATAGAGAAGTCGTGCTACATGGTCCTAGAGAAGATCCAACATAAAATAGTTTTTATTGTCGGTCCCCGTAGAGACTTGGTCTTTGGAAGAGAAAAACACAGGGATCCTAGCAACAAAGGTTTGATAATTAATTATTTTCCAATAGCATGTCTTGGGATTAGAATTTGGACTAATATTTTCAATTTATTTCAAGAGGATTATTAAGAAAAACATTACCTCATGCGAAACAGACCATTAGAAGCAACCTAATATTAATATAAATGGAACGAAGTTCAAAGAAACTAAGAATAATTTTTAAAAAAATGAAAAGGATGAAATTAATGAATAAAAACTCTCTCAAATTGCTGGATCAAATTACATGTTGGATATATATATATATAGCTTGAAATAAAATAAAATTTTATTGAAAGAATCTCTAGAATAGAGATTCAATGCAATGAGGAATTTCTTCCAAATCAATAATCACATCAGAAATACCTAAAGCATTTTTTTCCTAGAGCATGAGGCACTTTATTAGCATCCCTCTTGACATGTTTTACAGACCATCAATCAAAATTTTTGAGTGTGTGTTTCAAGTCTATGATTTAGATCCCTTTGTTGTTCCAGTGTTTTTTGTGTCATTGATATCATTGACAACTTGTAAGGCATCTCCCTCTAGCATGATCTTCTGAAGACCTAGCTTTGTGCCAAAATTATAAGCTTGAAGAGCAGCATATGTTTAAGCTAGATTTGGATCTGGAAATAAATCTCTCTTTATTCTCATAGTTGCTATAATAGTACCCTCCCAGTCACGAACTATAGCCCCAGCCCCTACTTTGCCCAAGGTTTTGTCAATAGTAGCATCCCAATTGATCTTAAAAACATCTTTTGGAGGCGCCTCCCAGGTACTAATAGTTTCTAATGATGGTGCAACCTGTTTTTTGGACTTCTTATTCACCAACCTTAGATCCTGCAAAGTCTGTGTTGTTTGCTTTAGTAGAATGTTTAGATGTGAAAGATACGCTCTAAAAACAAAATCATTCCTCCTCTTCCATAATCTCCATGCAACCACTGCCATCTTTTCCAATTCCTCATTGCCAAGGAACCAAACATTGTATCCAACGTTTCCTTAAAATAATGATTCATTATGCCGCACTTCTATGTTTTTTTTAACATTTTCCCCAAACTTCTCTTGCTGATACACATTCCCATAATGCATGTTCAAAAGTTTATGCTTCTTGTAAACAAATGGGACAATTTGGATCATCAACTACTTTCTTCTTGAAAAGATTTAACTTTGTAGGTACATCATGACATGTTTTTCACAAGTAAATCATTTCTGCATTAGGGATTGCCAATTTCCAAATCTTTTCCCAACCTTTATTCTTGCTACGATTGGTTGATGGTTGTCCCTTTGATCTCTCTTGTATTTCCCCATGTAAGGCGTATGCACTTCCAACTGAAACTAAACCATTAGTCGTGCATCTCCAAATCTGTCTATCAGGACTACCACATGGACTTATAGGTATTTTGCTTATGATTTCAACTTTTACACTCGAGAATACTTCCTTAATCAGATGCATATTCCATTATTTTGTTTCTGTATCAATATGGGCAGCAACTTTTGTATCTTCATTTAAGAGTCTAATTTCACTTTGAGCCTTGAAAGAGGTGGGTTGTGGAATCCATTTATTAGACCAAATCCTAACTTTCTTTCCATTCCCAATCTCCAAAATAAGCCATCTTCAAGAAGCGGTCTTGCTTCCAGAAAAAATTTTCCATATAAAGGATGGATTCCTACCCAAATTTGCTTGATTGAAGTCCCCGTCTGGAAACTACTTAAGTTCGAGCATTTTTGCAGCTAATGAATTAAGGTTCTGCACCAATCTCCAGCATTGTTTACCCAGCATTGCTAAATTGAAGTTTTCTAAATCTCTAAACTCCACTGATTTTGCCTCTTCCACTTGGTTCCATTGAACCCAGTGAATCTTCCTTTCAATCTCTTTATGGCCCCACCAGTTGCCTTGCATAATTCGGCTTAATTCCTACATAAGTGATCTTGCAATTCTGAAAACTCCTATACAGTAGGTTGGGATCACTCGAACAACTGATTTTAGCAAGATTTCCTTTCTAGCTTGCGTAAGAAAATTCATATTTCAATTACTGAACCTTGTTCTCACCTTATCCGATATGCTTCTGAATGAGCTTGATCGAGATCTTCCAACAAGAATTGGTAAGCCTAGGTACTTCTCAAAAGATTGTGTTGATCTGATACCAACTATCCTTATGATGATGTCTTTGTTTTCTTCCCTAGTATTTTTCCAGAAATTTTTTTATGTTTTTTCGTTGTTGAGCCTCTGACTTGATGCCTTCTCATATTTCACCAACAAGCTTAATAGTCTACTCCATTGCAGTGAATTAGCCTTACAGAAAAGTAGGTTATCATCTGCAAAAAAATAAATGGTTAATGTATAGCTTTCCCTAGCCAAAGGAATTCCTGTTGATTGGCTTGAATCTTCTACTTTATTGTGGAGGTTACTAAGGGCTTTAGAACAGAGTATGAACAAGAAAGGTGAGACAAAATCAACTTGTCGAATGCCCCTTGTTGGTTTGGAAGTTCTTTGGGGGGTCCATTAATGATTAAAGAGTAAGAAACTATTGAAACACATCTCATAATGATATCAGTCCACCTGCAAGCAAAACCTATCTTTCCATGATTGCTTTTAAGAAAAACCAATCAATCGTATCATATATCTTACTCATATCAAGCTTCAAAGCCATGAAACCAGCCTTCCCTTGTATTTGACTTTTCATAGTGTGCATTGATTCATATGCCTCAATGAAATTGTTTGTGACCGATCTACTTGGAACAAAGCCAATTTGAGCAGGTAAGATAATCACATAAAAGATGGGCTTCAATCTATTTGCTAACACTTTTGCCATAATCTTGTAAAGCACATTGCATAGACTGATGGGCCTGGACTCTGAAACTTTGATAGGACTTTTAACCTTGGGGATTAACGTAATCATCTATCCAGACATCTGTTTTGAAATCTTCAATGACAGCTGCACACACATCTTGGCCTACTGTTTTCCAAGGGTTTTGATAGAAGGCTGCTGGAAAACCATTAGGACCTCGAGAACTTCGAGGATTTATTTGAAAAACTACATCTTATACTAATATGGTAGTGAAATCTTGTAGCAGTTTAGCATTCATCTCCTCAGTAACAATGGGATCCATTGACTAAAAGTATTCCTCTATTTTTGCAGGCTGAGATATTGCAAACAATTACTGGAAATAACTTTGAAACATATGACTGATTTCCACTTGTGTGGTTGCTGAGTGGCCTTCCCCATATGAGATCCTACTGATAGAGTTGGTTTTCCTTCTCTGATTTGCACATATAGGATAAAATTTAGTGTTTCTGTCTCCATCCTTTAGCCATCTTTGCTTTGCTCTTTGCTTCCATCTTAAATCCTCTTCTTCAAGCAAACTGTCCACCTCCTTTTTCAAAACTTTAATTCTCACTGTGGAATCTCCACTATTGGCCTCTTGTAGTTGTTTGATTTGAGTTAGCTTGGCATTGATGAGTCCTTTTTGATTCCTGAAAGTATCCTTACTCCAGCCTATTAGGCTGTCTTTGCATCTTTTTAATCCATCTGTTGCTACTTTCAAAATATTATTTGGGCATGGTGATCGAGTCCAAGCTTCACTGATAAGGCCATTGCACTCCTTCCTTTTTCCCCATCTTGCTTCATACTTGAAAAATCTCCTTCTCTGCCTTCCTTCTTCCAAAAGAATTTTCATTGTGATAAGAATATGACAATAGTTTGAACTTTGAGCTGCTAGAGTACTGACACTAGTATCAATGTATAAGTTAAACCATTCAGAGCTGGCCAATGCTCTATCTAGTCTTTCTTTAGTATAATCTCTCCCTTCTCTATTGTTGCTCCATGTGCAACGTGCCCCTTAGTAACCCAACTCACTTAAACCACACTCTTCGATGGCATATTTGAATTTTTCCATTTGATTATAATATCTCATAGCTTCCCCAAATTTCTCTTCTTGATGAAGCACTTCAATGAAACCTCCCATACAAAACCAAGCCATATTGTTAGATGGCTTTAATTCTCTAAGTAACCACCCACTGTCTTTTCTTTTAGTAGTCAAAGGACTACTATAGAAACTTGTTAAGAGCCATTTCCTCCATGTATCTGGCTATGTAGCCATAAGAGAAATATGCTTCTGTGTGTAGGAATCGAGCCCAACCTCCAACTGAGTCTTCCGAAGGAAAGCTAGACCTCCACTCCACCCTTTATTGTCCACTACAAAGCTCTGATCATAACCAATTTAGTTTCTGACCTTTTCAACCTCCCCCCTATTACATTTTGTTTCTATAAGAAAAATAAAAGTTGGGCACTTTTTACTCACGAGATGGTGAAGTTCTCGAACTGTCCAAGGATTTCCAAGCCCTTGGCAGTTTCAACTAAGGCAAATCATTGCTGTTGGTGGGGCTGCACGACAACCTCCATTTCCTCCTGAGTTAAGCTACTTGTAGGAATGAGCTTACTTTTTAGACTTTTAGCAGATAATGTAACCAAAGAATCCTCTACCACTTCAATATGCTTTCTCTTCTTATCATCACCATAATTAATCAAAGGATCAATTTGTTTTAGTAACAAAGCCCCTCTAGTTCTTTTCTTCCAGCTAGGTTTCTTTTCAGGCAGGACAACAATATTATTAGGAATCAAAGCAGGACTTTCAATTGTACGTACTATGCTATTGAAAAAGCTAGGATCCTTGGGAGAGAGAGTAGCGATTTAGGCAATATCAAGTGCCTTGAGGTTCATTCTTTTGGAGATATCCTTTCCTTTTGAAACTTCCACATGCACTGGCTTTATGAGAGCTGGTTGAGATTGCCTTTCCTTCTTGGAAGCATTACCATATAGGGAATCCTCAACATATTGGGGTATTTTTTTTGTACTGAACTGCTACAGGTACTCGCCGTGGGTACCTTTTGGGGAATCAGATTTTTTTTCAGAAACTCACCTAGCGGCAAACTCATTCCTGATATTGCATCTCAGAAGAAACGTACCTGCAACAACTTGTCTACATTCTTGGCCATCTGAGCAACGGGTATCAACTTCTCTTCATTCCTTGGCCATCTGAGCAATGGGTCTCAACTTCTCGGCTTCGTTCCGTCGAAACTACGCCACTGTGCCAGAAGAAACTTTGCCGTCGAACCCCCATCTGCACCGGTGGTCGTTTTCTGAAAAAAGAGTGTCCTCGTGGATATGAGCATTCTATCACGTTTTATGCAGTTTTTCTTTTCCTAACAAAACTGTGACTCATAATTCTCACACTCTATATATATTATTTTATTTTATTTTATCATATTTTATTTACAAATATGTTTGGAATTATTTTTATTACAAAAATAAAAATATAAAATGACCTATTTTTAAGTGTTATGCAAGAGTGTGAGGCTTATATTTAAAATTTTTCTTTTTATTTTTACGATGAATAAAGAAAAATGACAGTAGCAATCATAGAACTTTGAGTGAAAATCTGTCAAGATGGGCACTTTAACATCTGTATGTATGCTTGTATCATCCTCTGAAAGAATAACATCATGGAAAAGTTAATTAGTTGGGTAAATCGATAATAACACAGATAAGAGCTGGAATCCAAAAGGAATTGAAATTGATGCCAAAACAAAAGGGTAAATAAAAAAGGGTGCAAACAAGAAATTCAACCTGAATGCCTGTACTTCACTTACATAAGCTTTATTGCAATTACTGGTGTTCCTGAGCCTGTGCTTTGCACGTAGTGCCTTTCTAATGCTAGTTTGCTCTTTACATCAATTTTTTTACGAAAAAATCCAATAATCAAATACCTTTTGTCATTTATATTAGCATGATTTTGAATATTTTTTTCAGTGTTCATCATATTAAACATCTGTCTAATCCCATTTATTTTTTTGAAGTAAGTTAATAGGGATTCTAAGATCATGAACAAAAGCAAAGATTTCAAAAAAACTTACTCTAAGAGCTTTCTTCTTGAATTTCTTCATCAAGCAGAACTGCTTGATTTTTGTTTTTAATCCAAGTTGTTCTTCATCATCATGTACATAACAAAAAAAAAAAAAAAAACAGGACAATGATTAGATTATATTGTTCACTTATATAAGCTTTATTGCAATTACTGGTGTTCCTGATCATGTGCTTTGCACGTAGTGCCTTTCTAATGCTAAGTTTGCTCTTTACATCAATTTTTTTACTAAAAAATCCAATAATCAAATAGCAATACCTTTTGTCATTTATATTAACATGATTTTGAATATTTTTGTTAGTGTTCATCATATTAAACATCTGTCTAATCTTGACTGGCATCATTGCACATGCAGTTCATCTCTGATCAGCATGGGAAAAGGGGAAGAACACTCATCTCCGCTAACACCATCTACCTCAAATCCTCCATCAACTTGGTCCAAATTTCACAAATTACATGCACGGTTACTATGGACTACTTCCTGCGTGGTCACCGACTTTTCCGCCATATCCAGATGTCTACCAATATCCAAGCAACATTCAAGTGGTGATGCAACTAGCAGTTGTAGTTCTTGCAGTTGTAATGGACATGGTGAATGCCTCTCTAATGAGATTTGTAAATGTAGAAATTATTTACTTTCATTTTTCTTTTCATTTTTTCTATGTAGTTCTTGTAGTTGTAATGGACATGACCAATGCCTTTCTAATGAGATTTGTAAATGGAGAAATTATTTACTTTCATTTTTCTTTTCATTTTTTCTATGTTTTAGTTGGCAGGTTTCTTGTTTAATTAGTTCTTGCAGTTGTAATGGACATGGCCAATGTCTCTCTAATGGGATTTGTTAGTGGAGAAATTATTTACTTTCATTTTTCTTTTCATTTTTTCTATGTTTTAGTTGGTAAGTTTGTTGTTGAATTCTGGGCAGGTTTTAGTTGGCAGACTTTTCTATGTTTTAGTTGGCAAGTTTAGTCATTTTGGGAGGAAACTGTCATTACCTATTATTAGATTTCATGCAGGGCAATATTTTGATTTCATTACTAGATTTCCATTTACATGCTTGTTTCAGAAGAAGCCAACAACTGATGCAAATTGAAAAGAAAAACTGATAAAAAAATGTTCCA
The DNA here is from genome assembly GCA_022457165.1 of Juglans mandshurica. Lineage (NCBI taxonomy): Eukaryota > Viridiplantae > Streptophyta > Magnoliopsida > Fagales > Juglandaceae > Juglans > Juglans mandshurica. The sequence continues at coordinate 25,463,913 of CM039620.1, read as the reverse complement.
TTTACATCAAGCGGGGATAGCTCAAATTGTTCCATTTACATCAAAACTGTTCCATTTACATCAAATTGTTCCAACAACTGAACAAACTGTTCCATTTACATGCAGTCGAAAAAAACTAAAAAGCTGGGCGCTAGAGCAAAAGTCCCGACTAACACAACATAAATTCTGAGTAACTTAAATTACATGTTCAAACTAAGTTGTAACATCACCAATATATAACCAACTTAGATACACATAGCACCAATGTCTTATTTCAGCTTCACGTACAACAAGCACCAACTCCTTATTCAGAAACTCCTCATTTCTATTAGATAGCACCAACTCGATCTCATCCGCTCTCTTATCGAGATCAATCTCTCTCTTTTCGATATCGTTGAGTATACTTGGGATTTTATACATATTTTGGAAAAATGTTAGATGCACATAACTCAATATAATTGCAAATAATCCGATATTGAACATAAGCCTGTGATATTATCATCTTTCTCAAATCATACTAACTATATATAAAATAAGAAAAAGAAATCATGATGATTATAAATGTAAATCTACGGAATGCTCAAGAGAAGTTGAATATAAATGTTAATTTAATAACCCGAACCCATAGTTTATGTGCACATTCTAGGAGTATGAACATGGAGAGGAGCCATGATAATAAAAAACCTTAATTTCAATTAGTCGAGTTTGATACTCTTCACTTTCTTTTATTTTTAGTTACATTAAGGGAATTGTATCAGCACCTTACCACTCCACACTTGATGATAAATGAAAATGAAAATTGACCCAACCATTGCGTGGCTTTATTTTTAAAGAACCAGAGGCCCTATGTGTACAGCCAAAAACTGAGGACAAGTAATGTCATACCCCATTAGCCAAAGTATATTCCAAGAAAACATGATTAGCATTTTCAGCAAAGCCATCAAGACTACAATCACACTAACTGGTGATACCTGAAAACTGAAAAATCTAAAAACTTTTTACTTACCAATGAAAACTTGGGGATCAATTTTACAACAACTTAAGCCTCTTTTTTTTATTTTTTATTTGCAGCACATTTTACTCCAGTACTCAAATCTAGTAAGCTTGATGACAACAGAAAATGGGAGGTCTGATCATCCATGATTGTATAGTGTAAAAAAAGCCAACCCTCAGCAGATTCCCCATTTGAAAGCCATGGGCCCAAAAAAGGGAAGGTAGTAGAGCATACAATTTTTGCATCTTTCTAGTTTTTTCTGATCTGCAGCAAAACAGGATATTCAATGTTTTCAACTTTTCCCAAATAGTTGGTGGGCAAATTCCATTATGAATAATGAACAAGGTAGTGACCATGATCATGAATCCCTCGCCTCATTCTGTCCCCATCAAACAGACCAATAATCAAACATTCCCCATCTCTTTCTCATCTTGTTCTACATATGTTAATCAAAACATAAAATGGGAGAATTCTTCTTCGGTTTAGGGCATGCGAAGAAATGGGGCACGAAGAAAATTCCAGAAGATGAGAAGAAGGTGCGAACCTGTAGATGAGAAGAACCTGTCTTCGCGTTTAGTCTTTGTGGTCGTCTGTGGGGAAGCTTGCTCCAGAAAGCCGAATCTGTTCCATGGGCTACAGATGAGAAGAATATGCAAAAAAATAAAAAAATGAAAAAAATGAAGATGAGAAGAAGAAGATGAGACGTACCTGATGTTCGTGGTTCTCTGTGGGGTACAAGAAGAAGAAGATGGAAGAAGAAGATGAAATCAATCTCCGTGGGTTTCTAGCTTGCTGCATTTCAACCTAACTGAAAGTCTGAAATCAACGAAACGATGCGTTTCATTTTTACACGTGGATGGACATGTACGTGGAGGGTTCCCAACCCTGGGTGCGAGTAGAATTTTTGTTTTTTGTAACTGGTCCTCTTTCCCTCTATTTCCTTGATTTTTGTTGCCCCAAAAACTCTTGGAAATATTTTTAGAATCTATAGTTCTTGAATATACCAAGCTTGCCTTTGAATGTGCCTCGAATCTCTCCAATTGATCTTACTTGCCTGTTTTGGACTCACTACTATCTCCTTCATCGTCATTCTGCTGCTGCCAATCATTGGGTTGAGCCTTTTCCAGCCTGCTACCATATTCTCTAGCCCCATATGCACTAGATTGTACAGATTGTGCTCATAAACATGGGCCATACTATGATTGTTTGTCCTCTACTAATTGCCTTCCTTGTTTTGATAGTGAACAACCTCTCCCCTTGTGCTTCAAACCACCACATTGGAAACAAAAGTTCTGCAAGTTCTCATATTTGAAAGTAATCTACAACTATTTACCACCAACTTTTAACCATCTTCCTCGTGCAATAGGTTTAGTAATATCAAGTTCCACTCTAACTCTTGGGAATTTCCCCCACCCAAAACCTTCCCTGTCAACATCTACCATTATTATATTACCAATAGCAGATCCAATTTATTCTCCAACTTCCTTTGACACTCCAGCCAATGGTAAGTTATGAAGCTGAACCCAGAAAGGCTCATATTGGAATGTTATAGCATTTGGTGGAGTGTTTCCTTCAAAAATCCTAGAGAGAAACCAAGAACCTATCAAACGACCATGGCCTTCTAAACATAACTTTTTCTTTATCAGACTCCTTCTGAAATCCTATTATAAACCGATTCTCCCCCACTTCTTTGAAAGTGATCCATCTTTCTGATTTCCAAACCTGTGACATTGTTGATCTAAAGGCCCCTATCATGTTCACCCATTTGTCTGCCACAATCAATGCCAAAAGGCATTGTTTCCCTCTAGTTCTTTACTCATGAACAACTTCATCAACAATAAAATTACTTGTTCTTCTTCTTTAGTGAGTTTGAGACCTTCCCACAGTTTAGAAAGATCATCAGCCATTTGGCAAACTACTACAGACTAAAGTCTAGAGACAAAAAACTCTTTGCCATAGAAAAGGACGTACACCCTACCCTTCAGAGATGAGAAGAACCTCATTTTGAATCCTTATTTTCTCATGTTCGATACATATATTAAATGTGCCCTACAACATATAATGTTGCATGTATAAGACTTTTACATTGTAGACCTCGCACTAACTTTAATATTACGTCTATTTTCTCTATATATTCTACCATCAAATCCAATCCAATAAGTTGACAGAGATCTACTAATGAAAAACTCCGGTTGCAATGTCGAGCGGAAGCAGCACAAGGGGCAATAATTATCATTTTGAAGAAGCCATGATGGAAGCTGACGTGTGAGCATGGCATAACAATTGCAGCTTTAGTACTCCCAGCTTGTAGCTCTTGCAAGCAGATGGCGCAATTCGAAGTACTTAAGTGATCTTCAGCTTCAAGTTGTCTCGCCTCTTCTATAAAACTGTAAATCCAATGAAATTCGGGTGTTTCTACAACGTCCAAAACCACGTTGTAGACAAGCATGATGTTCATGTCACTGGGTAGCGAACTAACATACTTCAAAACAACTTGGATGAATTGAGGACAATGGTGATATATGCAGAAAAATGAAGAACAAAAATGGACGGAAATCGAATGGAAACTTGACTATAAGGTAATACTCCCGTGAGGGTATTTATCCTACAAGTTGGTGATGGAAAAAGAGAATTACGTGCCTTCATTCATGCACCAATGATCCCTATTTATAGGCCATGAGACACTGGTTAGCAAGGGGCACAACCATTGGTAATACAATGATTGACAAAGGACACAACCATTAACAAGTGACACAACCTTTTGACTAAATCAAAAGGTTATATCTCTTTACACTTCGTCAACCATCACCCCTATGGGAACCATCACCCCCATGGGAACCATCACCATTCCAAGGGGTACATCATTTGGTGATCACACACCTTAGAATTAGAATATATACATATGTGGTATGTTCTTCATGTGGGATAGCAGATGGGGTACTATGGTTTTTGAGGACTCCTTGGATGCCAATAGCCTGCACCGCACTTGAAATACATACAGGATATATATCTCCTTCTGGGTGCTGTGGTTTCACCACATGGAAGTTGATGCAGGGGGATTCAAGTCCAAATCTGAGGCCGATAAGGCTCAACTGACAGATGCGATGTTAAAAGCACTGGACTACTTAGAGAAGGTAGACCAGTGCAAAGTCATCGGGAAGAGATAAAGATTTGGGCGAGGAGCGGCAGATTTGGGTGAGGAGACTTAAGTAGGCGGGAAGAGTTAAAGACTTGGGCCAATAGACTTATCCCTCGGTTTGGGCATTGAGACTTAAGTAGGCGAGAAGAGTTAAAGACTTGGGCGATTGAGACTTATCCCTCGATTGGGCATCGAGACTTATCTCTTAGTTGGTTGGGCGAGGAGAAGTGGCGGCATCTGCATTTTAACTATAACTTGGGCCACAGGTGTCAAAATCGCACATATGACCCCAATTCGAAAGGCTCTCTTTTTACAATTTAAGGCAAGAATAATATGTAAGGAGTATTGATAGAGATTAACGTATTTATGCCTAAATCAGAGATGGTTTAGTATACTTGACATCATTAGGTCCTTAGAACTTAATTAGGGTCTGTATATGATATATTACTTTATCAATATCTTATTTAATTTTTAATTTAATATATGTATTTATAGATTAATTTATTTTAAGGGAAACAGAGGTTTATTAATAAATACTCTATAAGAGAGCTTGAATACAAGCATAAACTTCCTTTATGTCAATGATGAAATCTAAAATAGACAGAGCATTTTTTCCTAGCGCATGAGCTACATTGTTGGCATCTCTTTTGATATGTTTAACCGACCAACTATCAAAATGAAAAAGCACATTTTTAACATAAAAAACAAGCATGCCTTTGCAATCCCAACTATAATCTGTACCATTGATAGCCTTGAAAACAAGTAGTATATCCCCTTTAAGGATAATCTTCTTAAAACCCAGTTCAAGACCCATAAAAGTTGCATGAAAAGCAACATAGGATTCTGTTAATAATGGACCTAGATATAGAGGTTTGTTCATCCTCATGGTAGCAAGTACCTGTCCTTCCTAGTCCCTTGCAATAGCCCCTATTCCAATTCTAAAATTATTCTTGTCAACAACATCGTCCCAGTTGATCTTAATAACATCCTTTGGAGGTGCCTCCCAGCATGGTCCATTTTTCCTCTTGGTGTGTACTCTCTGATGGCTGGTCCTTGTCCCTTTTTGTTAGCTCCATTGCAGATGATAGACACTTTTAACAATAAAAATACTATTTCTTGTGCATCTCCATATATGTTTGTTATCATTTCCACAAGGACTTATTGGAATCCTACTAGTAATCTTAGCTTCATCACTCGAGAATACTTCCTTGAGAAGTTGCACATTCCATTGTTTTGTCTCTTGGTCTATAAGATCCGCAACCTTAGCATCTTCTAGTAGTTTGATGACACTACTTTGGACCTTGAAGGATGTGGGTTGGGGAGCCCACTTATCATACCAGATCTTGATGGATTTGCCAGTCCCTACTCTCCACATTAAGCCTTCTTCAAGAAGAGGTTTAGCTGCCATGAAGCTTCTCCATAAAAAAGTTGACTCCTGCCCAGCTTTGCATGTAGGAATTCCTCACCTGGGAATTACTTTAGAGCCAATACTTGAGCAGCAAGTGAATGAGGATTCTGCACCAGCCTCCATCATTGTTTGGCAAGCATAGCCAAGTTAAAATTCTCCACATCTCTAAAGCCAAGCCCCCCCTCCCCCCACTGATTTCCTTTTACCCATCTGGTTCCATCAGATCCAGTGGATCCTCTTTTCTTTTTCTTTTTGGCCCCACCAATAATCATGCATAAGTGTATTAATATCCATCAATATTGACTTAGGAATCTTGAAAACTAGTATACAATAAGTAGGAATAGCCTGAATCACAGACTTAAACATAATTTCCTTGCCAGATTAGGAAAGAAACTTCATCTTCCAATTACTTATTCGAGTCCTGATTTTGTCCAAGATGTTGCCGAAGGAACCAACTCAAGATCTGCCCACCATTGTTGGAAGTCCAAGATATTTCTCATATAATTGTGTTGATCTGACTCTAGCAATACTAATGATTATATCCTTTTTAGCCGCCTTGGTGTTTTTATTGAAAAAGATGAATGTTTTCTCCTTGTTAAGTCTTTGGCCAGAAGCCAATTTATAGGTCTACAATAATCTGAGCAATCTACTCCACTCCAATATGTTGGTTTTATAAAAAAAGAAAGCTATCATCTGCAAAAAAATAGATGAGTGATGTGGAGCTGCCTTCGAGCTAAAGGAACTCCAGTAATTAAACCTACAACTTTAACTTTGTTAAGCAAATTACTAAGGGCTTCAGAGCAAAAATTGAAGAGATAGTGTGGGAGGGGATCATCCTATCTAATACCTCTAGATGAATTAAACTTCCTATGGGGACTGCCATTGATGAGCAAGGAGTAGGAAACTGTTGACACACATCTCATAATAAGCTCAACCCACCTAGTTGCAAAGTCCATTTTCTTCATAATTGCTTCAAGAAAAGGCCACTCTATCTGTCATATGCCTTGCTCATGTCCAGCTTTAGGGCCAAAAAACCTTCCATACCATGTAATTGACACTTCATTGTATGCATGGACTCATATGCAACAATAATATTGTCTGAAATCAATAGATTAATAGATAAACGTTCTATTTATCGCCTCATTCTGATTATATGATATATATATATATGTACATATTTAAGAAAAAATATGCATAACGGAAATAGAAATGTGCGCGAGACTTTTGCCTACCACATGATCATATATATGTTTGACCAAATCCAAATACTAAAGGATCTTTAACTAGTAGATGAGCCTAATCTAATCATCAATATAGTTGGATTGGTGTGTTGAAACACATGATCATTCAAGACATATCTTCTTATACTTGAACAGGAATGAACAGTGATCTGTGTTTGACACTTTATTTCTTCCATCTATGCCCATGTGCGGGTTGGGTCTTATTACGGTTTTGTACTTGTTTTTGTGATTTACTTTCCGCGTGTCCAGTTCTACAGCTTTAAGATACTATGTGAAGTGATATTTCATTTCTCTCATCTCTCTCTCTCTCTCTCTCTCTCTCTCTCTCTCCATCAGCCGGCAACCTTCTTCAAGGAGCAGAAGCTGGTCTTCTCCGTTCTTGGTGCTGTTGCGATCTGGGTATAAATTTTGTAAAATATAGATCTTTTTTTTTTTGCATGTTTTCGAAGATGATCTGAAATTTGACTTTGGGTTTTTTGTTTTTTATTGACACATTGTGATAGATCTATTCTCTGCATATTCTCTCTTCTTTTGGTCTTCTCTTGGTGGTGTAGGGGGCAGAGGTAATAGCTAAGGGAGGTGGGGCTTGGACATGGGCTATGGTGGTCTAAGGTAGTTGGTGGCACCACGGGGAGGGCTGGAGGCCAGGGGTTGAGAGATAGAGAATGGGAGAGGGACGCTGGGCTGGGATGGGCTGGAGCAGTGGTGGATCGGGGTGGCTCGACTAGGAGGAGGCCCACAATGCCTCTTGGTGGCACTGCCAGCGGTTGTGGGTGGCGGGGCTAGGTGTGGCTACACAAATCTGTCTAGATCCAAAAGGGAGGGAGATCCAAGGGGTGGGAAAGGGCTTGACACCTTATGTTGGTGATCGGCATGGGGAGATCGGTGGCGTTGAGGTCGACGGGGCTGGGCCTAGTGGGCTGCGCATGGCGGCGATACAGGATCTAACGAGATCCGAGAGATAGAGTAAGGACCTGAGGTGGTGAAGTAGTCGGTGATGGCATGCTCGTGGTACCGTCTACATGCTTCGGTGGCTGGATGAGGAAATATGGCATGAGGGAGAAATGGTGTTGATGATCTTGGGTTTTGAGGAATTTTAGTTGTTCATTATTTGAGCCAATTTGGTTTTTTTTCCTAATCTGTTTGCTTGCTTGGAAATGCGAGAAGAGAGAAAAAGGGTTTTCTAACTGTAAGATATTTTTTTTAGCTTTTCTTTGTTTAGTTGTTGGGTAAGAGAGTGTAGGAGATGAAAAAAAGTACAAAACTTCTTAACTCCTCGCCCCTGCACCCAAATTTTACGCTTATGAAAACTCGGCAGATAGCAGGCGAGGAAAGATAAAATCTTTCTTGCCCAGGCGAGGAACTGACTGAACTCCTCGCCCCTGCACCCGAATCACTCTATTGCATAAAAGCACACTGCTCAGGCACTTACACTTCCGAGTTGGAAGAATAATTAAAAACGCACAATAGCTGCAAAACAAGGTGTAGTACACAGGCTGGCATGGTGCACTTAGTGCACAGTGCCATGCATGCCCACCGTGCATGCACAATGCTTGGGAGCACCATACGAGACCAAATCTCCATCACAACCCCTCCCGCTCGGTAGCCAACTCACTCGGGATCAATCCTCACGCTACTCGGGAGTCTCCATCGTAACCTCCCTCAGTTCGGGATCACTCCTCAGCCCACCAGCTCAGGAGCCATCCGCTCGGGAACCACCTTCTCGGATGTCACCTGCTCGGATGTCACCGGCTCGGGAGCCACCTACTTGGGAGCAACCTGCTCATCACCTCTTTTGCCTAGGACTTACTAAGCTTGGGAAGCACGGCTTGGGAAGCATCTCGGGAAACACCTGCTCGGGACAAACCCTCACTTTGCTTGGGAGACACCCGCTTAGAGATGACCTGCTTATCACCCCACCAGCTCGGGACAGCACCTCACTTTGCTCTAGAGTTACCCGCTCGGTATCTCATGATCTCCTATGGACTCCTCTGCCCACGATTTGTTAAGCTTAGGAAACAAGTTCACGCACAGGAGTTCAGCTTGGGATCCCTCCTCTACTCTACACCTCATCTTGGGAACCTCCACCTCCACTTGCTTGGGAGATGACTTGCTCGGCAGCCCACCAGCTCGGGATAGCACCTCACCTGCTCTGGAGTTACCAGCTCGGTACCTCAGGATCTCCTCGGGACTCCTTTGCTCAGGATTTATTAAGCTTGAGAAACAAGTTCACGCACTGGGGCTCTATACAATGCCGATCGAGGCCCAAGTCACTCCAGTGGGCCGGGAATAACTGTTTCTCCCCTTCCAGCCTATTGAATGATTTTTATTGCATCAACAATAATAATACAAGGCAAATGTGCCTCGCACATAACCCTACTGCTAGTGTATGTGTATATATATACGTACAAGAATTTACCACCGAACAACCATTTTTTTTCCTATTTTTTCAAACAATTTTTTAAATCCCTTAAACATTTTTTTAAAATCACAAACTCATTAAAAACCCTTAAGCATAAAAGGAAAAAGAAAAAACCCAATCGGTGAATTTTCTCGGTGGGTTTTGTAGGTGGGAGTAGTGTTTTCCACACACACATATAAGTTCTTCTACTCAACATCTCTATACTAAACACTTGCCAAGAAAAAAAAATAAAAAATAAAAGTAAGTATGTGGTGTAGGAATGATTAGTAGAATTTTTCATATATATATATATATATTTGATTAGATGGGATCGGTTGAAAAGAAAAACAAAGGAACTATAACAGAAAGAGAGTGAATTAGATTGCAAATAAACAAGATTTGTTTGTAAGTAGCTAGAGTTCGGTCAATTTGACTGGTATTAATTATTAAATGCTACAACTTGAATTAGTTAGACATGCAATTTATATAAATTTGTATGAACTTTAATAATTTCATATTTATTACTTTTCAAGATATAATTTTTACCTTTATAGAAGGATTATTTTTCTCTTTTTTTTTTTTTTTTTTTTTTTAGAAAAAGAATAGTGTTAGATATAGTCTTATGATGTGTAAGTCTCGCGCCCTTCATTTAAAAAAAAGTAGATTCCACTATTAAAAAAATAATATTTTTATGTGAGTCTTTGATTTACCTATTTTTTTTAAAAAAAATATGAGAGACTTGCACGTTCTAAGATTACAAATATCATTTCTCTTATACACATAATTTTATTATAGTAATCCAAGATATAGTAGGTAGGGGTTAGAACTGGTGGGCCTAAATACACATTGTAGCCTAGGAAAGAATTACAAACAATTAACGAGGAGACTTTTCATAGTGGGCGAGAATGGCGACCAAAGACATGGTCATAAGGGATCCACGTAAACTAAGGCGACTAAATAGTAAAGCTTGACAAAATGCACCGTACGATGCCGAAAATAGAGTCCACAAGTGATACTCGATTCAAAACCATGTTCGACCAAATTCATTGAAGTTTGGATTCGTGGAGAGGGGGTCGGACAAGATACTCGTGCCGGAGGGGTGCTATCCACGGCAGAATCGCGCTCTGAAAGGAATTGTACCCGATTCCCTAGAATTATGCTCCGGATCTTACTCTCCTCGTTTGTTTTCAGAAAACATCTCATCTCATTTCATCTAATCATTACAACTTTTTCAATTTCCAATACAAAATAAAATAAACAATTTAACTTTTTCAAATCTCAAAATAAAAATAATATTAAAAAATATATTATAACAAGATTTTATTTAACTTTTTAACTTTAATCTCAACTCATCTTATCTACGAAAACAAACGAGACCTAGTCTCTATAAATGGGTAGCTGGATATGTTTCAGGCTCTCCCTCTTTCAGATTTTACTAGCAGCAGAGAACTTATTCTTCTCTAATTTAACCATCAGAGGCATTCCACTCTAGACCCCCTGAGGTTCTTGTTATGATTGCAGGTTAGTTGGTGTTGTAGGCATCACTAGAAATTGCATCAATAATTTGAATTGGTATATTGGACCTCGAGAGAATATTAATTAATTTGTTGGTGATGTGAGATCCATATGACTGCTACGACATGCTCTCACACAATCTGAGACCAAAAAGTTACTGCAATGAATGACTGCCAATGGCAAGGTGGATAGAAGATTTGCGGAAATGGAAGAAAGATTGCAAAGAATGGCATTAGAGATGGAAACCTTACAAAAAGAGAATGAAGTCCTAAAGCAAAGAGAAGTCGAATATGAAGGAGGTGATGATCGGGGTTAGGATAGGCAGCGTGATGAGAATCTCAGGGTGAAGGAGGACCAACCCAAAGCGACCAAGATGAAAAGAAGAGGATGCATGGCAATTTGTGGGATCTCATGGAAAAATATGTTGCAAAACAAGTAGGATCATCATCGTCGGTTGACAACTTGCTCAACAGCATGGATTTGAAGTACAACAGGGAGATAATGATGGTCCCTCTCACACCAAAGTTTAAAGTCCCACAAATAGACCTTTATTATAGATCCAAAGATCCTGAGGTATTTGGAGAACTTCAAAGCCCATATCACCTTACATGGATTCCCAAGAGAGATCACGTGCTAGACTTTCCCTTTAATCCTCAAAGGTGTGGCGAGAGGGTGGTTCGAGAATCTACAGACATGCTCTATAACAAGTTTTGAGGAGCTTTATAGGCAATTCCTTACACAGTTCATGGCTAGCAAAAGGAAAAGACGGCCTGTTGTGTACCTCCTCACAGTGAAACAACGAAAGGATGAAAGTCTGAAAGGGTATCTTACCCGATTCAACAAAGAGCATCTAATGACAAACAATCAAGATGAAAAGATAATGTTGAAGGTACTTTTGGGAGGAATTTCGCCCAAAAGCCCTTTCATGGCAAAGTTGGCAAGAAAAACGTCAATAACTCTATGTCATAGATAGAGTGGAAGACTTTGTCAATGCCAAAGGCACGCTTATGGCAAAAGTGGTAAAAGCGCGAGAAAATGAGGAAAGAGCAAGAGGTAGTCGCTATGGTCAAAAGAAGGAAAGAGGCCCCCACACCCGCAACCACAATGCTAGAGCGGTACACTCGAGTATGAATGTGCAAGGTGGTGAGGAAATACGGGCACATAGAGCTGATCCTGACAAGCAGATGTCTAACCGTTACTACACTTATCACAGAGCGAGGGGCCACAAGACTGAAGATTGTCACAACCTCAAGCATAGGATAGAGATTATGTAGAAGAACGGGGAATTAGAGCGCCTTGTTGATGAACACGAGCCACCGCCCCAGCAACCAGTCGGGAAGCGAATAGAAAGATGATTAGACAAGTATAGAATCGAAAACCCAAGGAAAGAGAAAAAAAAAAGAAAAGAAAGGAGAGCACCCCCTGCCATAGCCCTGCTCGACCGCATTAGCCACTTGGAAAAATAAAAACTATAACAAGGGGACTCGTCGAGGGTGGAGTATCATCGTTCACCAGGAAGGTCTATACCAGAAGTACCATATACAAAGAAGTCTTTGTTATCAACAGGCCCTTGAAGCAGACCAAAATCGGGAAGACTACTTGCATCACCTATAAAGACAGCTTGGGTGTGTTATACTGACATGATGATGCTTTAGCAATGACTCTACTCGTCGCAAACTACAACACTCATAGGATTTTGATCGACAATGAGAGTTCATTGGACGTCCTATTCTGGGACACATTCTTGATGATGGGCATTGAGCTTGTGGCCAACTCCTACACCGTTGAAGGGCTTTGCAAGAGAAACAATGCAACCTCTCGGGGCCATCGTGTTGCTTGTCATGGTAGGAGCCAGATCCGGCACGACAATAACGATAATTTTTTGTTTGTGAAAGCTCGTTCACCATACAAAGCAATCATCGGTTGCCCAACCCTGAACAAGATGAGAGCAATTACCTCAACCCACCAGTTAAGGATGAAGTTCAGACAGACATGTGTTCTAGGGAAGGTCGAGGAGAGCAAGTGCTAGTACGCAAGTGCTATGTACAGGAGTTAACGAATGAAGGTGCATAAATTTGCATTGCTAAAGATTCGATGAATGAGGATAAGATTCCCCCACTCTATAGCATATTGAACGGGCGATAGAGACTCGTGACAAGGAAAGTCTAAGACAAGGCAAAGCCGTTGAGCCAATAAAATTGATCACCTTGTACCTAAACCTACCAAATGCCCTGGCTCGGATAGGGATGTAGATGTCACTAGAGCTTCACTGGTGAATCAAGCAGCTCCTTGTCGATCATAAAGACGCGTTTGCATGGAGAAATGAGGTAATGATGGGAATAGAAACGAAGGTAATTGAACACCATCTTTGTGTTGATCCCGTGGCCAAGAAAATAAGACAAAAGCGGAGAATCTTCAGCGAAGAAAAAATGGTGGCAATAGGATAGGAAGTGGAGTGTTTACTAGAAACGAGCTTCATCAGGTAGTCACTTTACCTGAAGTGGCTTTCCAACATAGTATTGGTGAAGAAAGCAACCAAAAAATGGTGAATGTGTGTAGAGTTCATAGATTTGAACAAGGCATGTCCCAAGAACAACTTCCCTTTGCAGAGAATTTATCTAATAGTCGATTCAATAGCAGGACATTGAATATTAAGTTTCATGGAAGCCTACTTGGGGTACAACCAGATAAAACTCTATGAGAAAGAACAAGAAAAGACATCCTTTATAATAGATAGAGGGCTCTATTGATATCGGGTAATACCATAGGCCTGAAGAATGTAGAGGCGACATATCAGTAGTTGGTGCTCTATAAACAAATCAGACGCAACATAGAAGTATATGTAGATGATCTCCTAGTCAAACGCAAGAAAATGGACCATCACTTGTCAAACCTAAAAGAAGCCTTTGCTGGTTTACTGAAGTACAACATGAAGCTCAACCCAACCAAGTGAACGTTTGGTGTAAGTTTAGGAAAATTTGTGGGCTTCAAGGTGCTGAAAAGGGAGACAGAATCTAATTTAGAAAAGGTCAAGGCGATAATGAAGATGAAGCTGCCTCGAAATCTAAATGAGGTATAAAAATTGACCGGCAAGGCAGCGACACTGAATTGGTTCGTATCAAGGTCGACGGACAAGTGTCTCTCGTTCTTTTGGGAGCTATGGAAGGACAAATCCTAGCAGATTTTGTTGTCGAGTTTACAAACTTTCTAGAGGAGCCATAAATGGCACTAAAGGAAACACTCTGGCAGGTATATGTCGACTCCTCCTCCTGCCATAGTGGAAGAGGGGTAGGCCTCTACCTCATGACGGAATAGGGTGAAGATATTCATTATGCTATAAAGTTGGCATTTGAGATAACCAACAACAAGGCAGAGTATGAAGCACTGTTAGCAGGACTTGCCATGGCCAAAGGGTTAGGCGCAACTGAGCTTGAAGTACGCAAAAATTCCCAGTTGGTAGTGAACCAAATGATGACAGAGTACCTAGAAAATGGGACAGGCTGAAGATGTACTTGCAGTGGGTATGAGAACGGTGCGATCATTTCAGTACTTCAGTATTCGATAAATACTGTAGGAAAAAAATTGGCGAGCAGACAAGCTCACCCATGTCACCTTAGGTATGGAGGGATCCTTCCCTTATAGTCCATAAGGACATAGGTGTCAGATGCCTCGTCTATTGAAGTTGAAGTGTCGGCAATAGGAGCGACTGTATTTGAGTGGGCATAGGATGTGACAAAATACCTGACCACAGGGGAACTTCTAGAAGGACAAGGCAGAGGTAAGAAAGATGAGATCTAGGGCAGCCAAATTCACCATCGTAGTAGGGGTGCTATATAGAAGAGGTTTCTCTGCACCATTTCTAATTTGTATATCCAAGGAAGAAGCACAATATGTGATGGAAGAAATACAAGAGGGAATCTGTCCAACCCGGTGGCAGAGAATTAGCACAAAAGTACACGAGGGCAAGATAATATAGCCCAACAGGCTCGAAGATGTAGAGGATCAATTTGTTAGGAAGTGAGTGAAGTGCCAACTACATGCAATTGTGCCTCATATCCCATTGGAGGAGTTGAAAATGATGGCAACCTCCACCACCTCTGACATGGCCGGAAAAGCTCTTTCCATATACGATTGGGAGGACTAAACTTTCTCCTCTAATCTACTCTGGCGCTGGGCGATCCACTGAGCTAGAAAGGATAGGCCCACCAAAGAATGCACAATCAATTCTAACTAGTCAGCACATATAAAAAACTCATGGGTGAGTAAATTAATCATATACCAGGGTGAGGAATTCACCGAGTTGCAAATTAATCTTGAAGACGAATGGGTCAGAAGTTTTGCTAGCCTCTTGGCTAAAGGGAAGGGGTGGCACATAACCGGAGTCTTCGACCCCTATGTGAGACGAGGATCCTTGGTGAACATCTTTAGGAGAAGGCACCCTTGGAGGACACTCAGTTGAGGCAGGCATGCCCTTGGGCGACGAGGGTGCGCCACAAAGAGACTCAACCCGTGGGTCAGTGGGAGCCTATTTTGGCATGTTGAGCTCTCCGGAACAGGTTCACCCTTGGTGATGAATGAGTTGGATGTTTCGCCAGCCTTTGGGTTGAATGGAGGAGGTAGCACACAGTAGGGGTCGACGACCCCTAGGTGAGGCAAAGACCCTTGAAGAACATCCTTAGGAGGAGATACACTTGGAGGACACTCAGAGGAAGAAGGAGTGACCCTAGGCAACGTAGGCGCGCCACAAGGCGTGCCCTTAGAGGGAGCCATATTTTGGCCCTTCAAGCTCTCCAAAATGGCTTCACCCTCGTCGATGCTCGGGACGTTGCATTGGGATAATCAACAGTGTCTATGGATACCTTTTCAATAAGGACAGTGTCAACCAAAGGTATGTCTTTCGTGACAGTCACTTTTCCTCCAACGGAGGCATGCCGGTGGAACCTCTTGAGTTGGGATCATAGCCAGTTCTTCAGAAGCAAATGGGCCAACATAAGCCTTGACTTGCTTTGTTGCACTATCGGTAGTGCTCCGACCATACTTTCCATTGCCCGTCTCTATCACCTTCACATAGTCACTAGAGGTTACAAATGAAGGTGATATTGGCGTAAATCTCTCGAGGGAAATATCCATGAATGATTTGGGGAATGTAACGCCCCAATCCGGGAGGTCCGGAGAGTTAGCTCTTGTAACCTAAAACCATCTCCCAATAGTAATGGGCATTCCCTGATGAGGTGCCCAGTCTTACCACATCGAAAACATGACCCCATCTCCCTTCTGCACTCTCCTGTGTGTGCACGATTACAAAATTTACAGAGGTCATTTGGTTGATTTCCTTGCGTCTGCCTCTGACCTGAGCTGTTCCCTTCATTTCTCTTCTTCCACGGCCCTTAATCCATACTAGAGGAAGATCCTTATGGGGTAGTTCTCTTCATCTGCTTTTGAAGTTTGACACTTTTCTTGAGGCTTCGTTCAAATACTATGGTCTTATTCACTAACTCTGAGAAAATTTGGATCTGAGATCCCGCCACTTGCTCATAAATCCTATTGTTCAACCCCTACTCAAACTTTCGAGCCTCGATAGGAATTAGATATGCGGCAAAACGTGATAGCTCAACAAATCTGGCCGCATACTGGTGTACCTTCATAGTTCCCTGCACCAAACTAGCAAACTCCATGACCCTATCTTCTCTAACTGAGCTTGGGAAGAAGCAATCAAGAAACGTCTGCTTGAGATGGGACCAGTTGACTACTTTCGTCCCTTCAGCTTCCCTAATGGTTCTATTAGAAATCCACGATCCTTTTGCCTCTCTTGACAACTTGAAGGTGAGTACATTACTTTCTGTTCATCAGTACAATTCGAGACACAAGGTATCTCATCAATATCCTGGATCCAGTCCTCAGCCAAGGTTGGGTCTCCATGCCCATCAAAAGTGGGAGGGTGCATCCAGTTGAACTACTCTACGTGCATCTGCCCTCATCATTTCTCACGTTCAAGTCCCCCAAGATTTTGAAGATGGCGATGAGCTACCATCTTGGAAGACTCATACTTGGTTAAACGTTTCAAAGGGAATATTAAAAATTATAAACTAAGCATAAATGTAACTACCAATTAATCTATATGTCACGAAACAACAATTTATTGTCTTACTCATTCTTTCTCATATGCTAAATTGGCTTAAAGTTAACATACTCAATAGTTCATTCCATTTAAACCAAACCATTTTAATTAAAGCCTACGTGCAAAATTTTACCTCAATTACAGAAATAATTTAGAGTTTAATGTATTAGTCCAAAAAATTTAGTGGATATAGTTTAAATTGGAAAGTGATGAGATTTTAGGGTTGCGGGAGTTTTTAGATATTTGTTTTTAAAAAAATAGGTTATTTTAGTATTTTAGGCTTGAATGTCAAATTATGGGTTTAATTAGAGATTTAAGTTATGTGTTTATTTTATAGGTGACGATTGATATTCGTTCGACACTATTGTGGAGAAATTCAAAAAAGTTAAGAAGTCCAGGTAAGCAGCATTCATATGCTAAACTTTGCATTAAAGAAATGAACTGAGATCTATTTTGGAAAATATGCATGTTTGTTTTGAAAAGAAATTTTAAACAATCTCAGTTATTTGTTCTGAATTATAATGAGATTTTGTATAAGAAGAAAATATTTTATGTCGTGACTGGTGTAGACATGATCTTATTTTTTGCATTTCATTTATGAATTGTGCAAAAAGGAGCTAACATGAAAATTTGTACATAATTATATGATTATGATATGATTTTGTTGTGTTCTGAATTTGTTATGTACTCTGATATGATATGATGTGACTTCTGAAAACCTCTAGTATGACTTTCAATTTCTATTCTGTTCTGACATTACCACGGGTGTAAAACTGTGGCCTAGGTTCGGGTTATGAAAATTTGTACATAATTATATGATTATGATATGATTTTGTTGTGTTCTAAATATGTTCTGTACTCTGATATGATATGATGTGACTTCTAAAAACCTCTGGCATGACATTCGATTTATGTTCTGTTCTGACCTTATCATGGGTGTAAAACTATGGCCTCTGTTTGGGTTGGTACCAACTTTTTTGTTTCTGGTGCACCCACTTTGGAAGCCAAACTGGTTTTTTGCGAGGTCTTTCCTATGTGCACACTTGGGGCTCCAAGAATAATAAGGGGAAGATTCACATTCTGTTTCTACTTAGTTAGCCACTAGGGTTTGCACAATCTTATCACGGGGGTTAAACATGGAATTATGTTCTGATATGATGTTCTGTCATACTATGCCAAAGGAAATTTTGAACTTTCGCTCTGATATTTTTGGTAACATGTTCTGATTTTGATTCCGAAAGCAAACGTTTTGATTCTGCATTTTGAAAGTAAATATTTTGTTCTACATTCTGAATTTTGTAAATGCTCATGTTTACATACTAGTATATGTTATTTGCTTACTGAGTTGTTGAAAACTTACCCCTTATCACCACAATATTTTTTAGATAACTTTGATGCTTTAGCTGGAATTCAAGAGTAGGAAGTGTTAGCAATGTTTGATGGTCGTAGAGAAATAAGTGTCAAATGGTACAAGTATTTATTGGAGAGTTTTATTCAGTAGAGAATTTTTTTTTTATGTTATTTTAGTATTTTAAGTCATGGATATTTCTGAGTTATTGTGAAGATTTTAATTTATTTCATTAAGACATTTTTTTGGTGTCACTAGTCTTGGTGGAGGAACATATATTTTTGGTTTTGAATAAATGAACTTATATTTTATGAGAATTTGGAATATATCAATTTGTTATGGGAGATGGTTTTAGGTTTCAAAAGTTAACTCTTTAGACTTCCAGGACCAGAGCGTTATAGGGAAGGTGTTGAGAATTGTGTCAAAATAATTAGGGTTTAGGAACAAATCTAAATCCTAGGCCCCTTGGCCAACCATGTCCGTGAGGCGGTTGGTGTCAAGTTGAGGTGGGGTTCTTGGGCCTCCCGACCACCTTCAAAAGTGGGGGCAATAGATGAAGGCTGCGATGGCACACCTCCCTTAAGATCAACGAGGTTTGCATGTGTGTGGGGACCACACTATCGTTTGGTCCCCTATATATAAGGCCTTTTCCCATTTGGTCCAAAGTTAAAAGGGAGATCCTCTTGCACTCATAGGCTTACCCAGGGCCAATAAGGCATAAGGCTAGGCGACCTATAACATGCGACCGGTTGGGCATGACCAAGAAACAATTGACTTTCTCCTCGGTAAGGATTGGAATTGACAGATTTAGGGTTCTCTTGAACCCATGCGTAGACGAGGTTGAGGCACAATATCTCATCCTTATTGCATGTCACTTCGAAACAACGACCGTCTGGGACCGAACGCCAGGAAACCCTGAGAGGAAACTTGCGACGTGATCCCCACTTTCGCAAGGAACTCTCAACCTTCCCCTGATACAAAGAATAGTTTTTGCTCCAAATTCTTGATGTGAGAATACCGAGATTCCAAATGGATAACCCGATAACTGATACGCAAGTGGAACCTACATTGATTCCCATCGTGCCTTCTCATCTCATGTCGTGAACATGGAAGAATTAATGGGTTGTCAGGTTAGGATTCTCAAGCCCGGTTGCTTCAAGGGCTTGCCTCTATACTACGTAACAAGACAAGAAGATCCTTTAGACATTGGGTAAAAGCTGGGTGGGAGCCATGCCCAAATAATCCAAAATGTCACGGAGGGGGTGGCAAAAAAGGAAGTCTCAGCCCCATCTAGAACAAGTTGATGTAGAGTTCGACATGCTCGGCAGTTTCATTGGGATTGACTATGCTGTCGCGAGAGTCAGGAGGACTCGACCTCGCTGAATCAAGGATTCTAAATCACTAAGCCACAGATTTCAACTCTGCTTGGGTAGTGGTTGCTGCCCATCGACTCCCCTCAAAGGCAATAGGATGAGATGAGTCGAGTCCACGAGGCCAGTTCAATATTCGGTGCGCACAAGAAGCATAACGAGAAGCATTTTTGTGAGCCATTTAGATGAAGAAACGAAAAACCTTGGAGACATAGAAGAAGATCAATAGAGACGATCTTGAAGACAAAAAGAGAGAGGAATAGGAAGGAATGGCCAGACGCGGAGATGAATCAGAGCAAGAAAAAGAGGTGAAGGAATAAAAACAAGAGTGATGGTTATGGGAAGATGGGACAACAAAAAAGTACAGAAGTTAATCCAAGAAGAAGGTGACACAAGTAAAAGGAGAAGGAGCGCACCAAACAAAATCCTGCATTTTGCGCTACACACAGAGACGAGAACGGTCTCTGCCAGGTGAGCACATGCCAGTGGGTGAATACATTCATAGAAGCATAATCTGCACGATACTCAACCGACACACGTGTAACAAGAATTTGCAGGATAACTATTGGGCCTACATACACATTGTAGGCAAGGAAAAAACAACAAGCAATTAATGTGGAGACTCTTCATAGCGGTTGAGAAAGGTGACCAAAGACATAATTATGAGGGATTCACATGAAGTAAGATCACTAAAGAATAAAGCCTGACAAAAACACACTATACGGTGTCAGGAATAGAGTCCAGGAGTCATACTTGATTCAAAACCATGATCAACTGAATTCATTTAAGACTGGGAGTCATGCAAAGGGAGCTTGACACGATTCCCACGCCGGAGAGGTGCTATCCATGACAGAATTGCATTGCGAAAAAAATCTTACCATGTCGGGTCCCTAGAATTATGCTTCCAAAGGGATTGTACTCCTTAGACTCTATAAATATGTAGCCAGGCATGTTCTAGGCTCTCCCTCTCTCAGACTTTACTAATAGGTGAAACCTTATTCTTCTCTAACTTAACCATCAGAGGCATTCTCCGCTGGACCCACCGAGGTTCTTGTTTTGGTTTCAGGTCAGTTGAATGTGTTTCAAGCATCGCTGTAAATTGCATCAAAAGTCTGGCGTCGTCTTTGGGGACTGGAGAGAATATTAATTAATTTGCTGGTGAGGTACTGAGATCTAGATATCTGCTACCACACACTCTCACACAATCCGTGACAATGAAGTTACTACAATATCTCCAAAATCTTCAAACCTAGATGCTAAAGGGTAAAAAATATATATAAAGAAAAGTCATAGAGATGAGAAATTGAGACTTAGTGGAGGACTGCTACATGGTCCAACAGAAACTCTACGATGAAGGTGGTTTTATTTGCAGTACTTGAAGAGGCCAGCCCAAGATATGATATAGGGAGGGGAAAACAAAGAGATCCTAACAACAAAGGTATGATAATTATTTTCCAATAGTATGTCATGAGACTAGACTTTCTCTCTAACATTTTTGTTTTTGTTTTCACTTTATTTCAAGAGCTAGGGTTCTATTAGAAAAACATTACATCTTAGTGAACAGAGAAGGAAACTAAAATAAATGGAACAAAGATAAAAATAAAAAATAAAAAAAAGTAATTCATGCATGAAACGCGTACACTACCATTTTGAATGTCCTATTTTGACTATTCTATGACTGCATCAAAAATAACATGTAGGTGCACGAACATGTATAGATGTATGCTAGTCAATAGTCAAATGCTTCACATCACAATAAGATTAAAGAAGGTTTTACTGGATTCTACAGCTAATCAAACATGTTACACATATGATTCATTGTTCAATCGATTCGATGGAATCTTTTTAAAGACTATTAATTTTTTACGTACCGGTGACATGGTAGGGCGATTTTTTGCTCTCTTCTAGGGTTACGTAGGTTTCTTGAGTGCACGCTTGGTTTCATTCTGCCCCTCATGGGCGGCCCTCCAGTTACTCTGGTTGCCGGTGGGATTGAGAGGGCTCTTCAGTCGGAGTCCCTTTTGATTTGGTTGGACGCTGCACAAGATGGTAAATTGGTTACGTGGGATAAGAGTGGAACTAGTCCAGATGATAGACGTTCTTTTGCGCAGGCTCTACAATGGCCTGTGCCTTATTCTAAATTTAGGTTACATTTACGGAAGCCTGAGATCATCAATGGGGAATTAGGATTTGTGTTTTTCGATGTTGAGATGGATAGGGCGGCTGAGGATCTGAAGTTTGCACTTGTTTTGAAATTCCTATCAAAGAGACCATCCATTGATGTTTTGAGGCTGAAGATTATTAAGATGTGGGGTTTCATTGAGGTGCCGATGATTAGTTTTATGGATGATTATCACGTATGGCTGCACCTGGCTAATGAGAAAGATTATTTGCATGCATGGATGAGGGAGGGAAGGGTTGTGGCTGGTTGTTAGTTCCGGTTGTTTAACTGGTCATGGATTTTGATGTAAAAAAAGAGCCTTCCATTGCTGCTCAATGGATATACCTTCCTGGATTGCCGGTGCTGTTGTATCGGTTGGACTGTCTTTAGATTCTTGCTTCACGGTTTGAAAAGTTTCTTGGTACAGATAATGCCACACTGTATCGGACTCGTGCTATAGGGGCGAGGATATGTGTGGAAGTGGATCTGAAGGTAGAGCCAGTTCCAGGTTTCCCGTAGGTGCTACGTCAGAAACATCATGTTTGGCAGGAAGTGGTGTATGAGAAACATGGCTTTTATTGTAACAAGTGTTTCCATCAGGGTCATATGGAGGTTGTTTGTAGGATGGGCGATGGGGCCAAGGCGAAACCAATTTTGAAACACGGGATTCGGATGGATGGGAAGAAAGGGGATGTCAAAACTTGGAAGGAGGTGGGAAAGAAGGATAAAATATTAAATGAAGGTGTAAGTGGAAAGGTGATGGTAGAACCCATTGTAATGTCTGCAAATAAGGAAGGTGGAACTGATGTAATATCAGTTGAGGATAAAGGAAAAATGAGTTTAGATGAGGAAAGTCCTCTTCAGGTCCTTGTGGTTGAGGGTTTGCTGGGGGACGGATTTGGTAAAAGTGCTCAGACAGTTTAGGGTGGCGAGATGGTACAAAAAGATGTTCAAAGCGAGGTAAATGACGTGGTGGGGAAGGAAGGGAAAAATGGAGAAAATAAAGTTCCAGAGGTGATTGAAGATTGTAGGGCACTTCAATCGAGCGAAAGAGGGTAGGGTGGTGAGGTTCTTATTGATTCTGATTCCCTGGGACTAAACACAGGGCTAGAGGAAGGAGAGCTTTGTGAACTTGCTTGTGAAGCTTGTTGTTCGGTGATTCCACATCATGAGGAGACTGTGTGGTGGTGCGATGAGGCGATGATTCCACCCCGTGATGATGCGAGTAACCAGTTTAGTCTGGTGTCTGAAATTCTGGAACAGGAAAATTAGTTCATGGTTGAGAATAAAGGGTTGGATTTATAACAATTTGAGTTAGCGTATGAATAGGAGAGCAGACTACATGATTTGGCTTCAGATAAAGGATATGATTCGGAAGGTACTCAAACAAGAAGTCCGGTGGTAGAAAATCCCTGTCATGGAGTGCAGCAATCCCAACGGGTTATTACCCGTCGTGCTAAACTCAATCTATGATGACAAAAATGATGGTGTGGAACGTTCGTGGCATAGGCACATCAAAGAAATGCTTGAGGAGGTTGGTTAGGAAATATTCAATATCTATGTTGGCCATTTCGGAACCGTTCATGAAGGAGGATTCGATGTTTCGCTTTGCGCAGTATTTAGATTTTTCTAACTATTGCTCGAATGAAGCAATGGGAGGTAAAATGTGGGTAATGTGGAATGGGCAGGATGTTTTTGAGGTGGAGAGTATGTCGGATCAAATGGTCACGGGTTGGGTGGTCGTTAATGGGTCAAAAGTGCTTGTCATGTTTGTTTATGCGAAATCATAGGGTGGCTATATGTACTCATTTTCAGATCGTAGGGGGCTTTGGACTGATCTGGAAGCTTTACCTGTAGGTTTGAATCCTTGGATTATTGTGGGAGATTTTAACATTATTAGAGAGGATGGGGAACGAATTGGGGGGCAGCCTTGACCTTTGGTTGCTATGGAGGAATTTAATAACTGTCTGAATAATTGTGGGGTGGTGGAGTTGAAGTCATAGGGTGGCTGTATGTCTTGGTTCAATGGGCATGTTGGTCAGACTAAGAGATGGGTGAAGCTTGATCGGGCTGTAGTGAATATGCCGTTCATCAATATTTTCAATTGGCTAGCCTGGAATATTTGGAGAGGAAGACGTCGGATCATAAACCGATGTTGATACATTTCTCAAAGCCTACATCAAGATATGGGCCCCCTCCTTGTAGGTATCAAAATATGTGGAGTACTCATGCAAAATTCTATGACTTTATGAAACAGGTTTGGATGCAACCAGTGCATGGTGCGGGAATGTGCAAGTTGACGGCTAAATTAAAAAAGGCTAAGATTGCTTTAAAGAGGTGGAATGAAGAGGTCTTTGGACGGGTGGATGTTACTACCAAGGAGTTAGAGTCGCGCATATTGTATCTGGAGGAGCAACTGAATAGGGGATATGATCAGGAGGTGGAAACAGAGTTCCTAGTTACAAAATGTGAATTGGATTATTGGGAGAAGAGGGGGGAGATGGGTGCTTCCCAGATTGCGAAGAATCGATTGTTAGTGGAGGGTGATCAAAACTCCAAGTTTTTCCATGCGGTTATTAATCAACGATGGAATTCTTCAATGATTGACGCAATGGTTTTGGAGGATGGTGTGTTTTTGGCTTCACCCGAGGATGTTCATGAGCGTGCGATCAATCACTTCCAACTTTTTCTTTCTAAACAATCATCCAGTGCAATGCCTGATTTGAGTCAATTGATTTCGACAGTGGTATCAGATGAAGAAAATTAGTGTATTGTTAATGAACACTCGGAATTGGAGCTGAGATTGGCTATTAAGTCGATCCCAAAAGATAGTAGTCCAGGGCCCGATGGTTTTGGTATGAGATTTTACGAATCGTGTTGGGATTTTGTCAAAGAAGATTTATTGGAAGTTGCCAAGGATTTTCTTGGTGGGGTGCAGCTCCCCAAAGTTTTCACTTCTTCGTATTTTGTTCTAATTCCTAAAGTGAAGAATCCAAGAAGCTTTGAAAAGTTTAGGCCTATTAGTTTATGCTCGGTCGCCTATAAGATTTTTAAAAAAATTATTGTAGGAAGATTGATGCGCTGCCTGACTAAGATTATTTCTCCGGAACAAGGGGCTTTTCTCCCTGGTAGAAGTATCTTTGAAAATATTACGTTGGCACAGGAAATAGTTCATTCTATCAACATGAAGAGTAAAGGGGGAAATGTGGTATTAAAAGTGGATATGGCTAAGGCTTATGATCGGGTTGACTGGCGGTTTTTGCTTTGGGTTTTGGAGGGTTTTGGTTTTTCTAGCCGTATTCGTAAATTAATAGCGGAATGCGTTTCGAGTCCATGGTTTTCGATAATGATGAACGGTACTTATAGGGAATTTTTAAAGTTTCAACGAGGCCTTCGGAAAGGTGATCCGCTATCATCTTATTTATATATTTTGATGGAAAAAAATCTCTCTTGGCTCTTAAGAAACAAATTTGAGGTGAGGAGGATTGGGAATTTTTATCGTCCGAGAGGAGCGCCATTAATCTCTCATTTATTATATGCAGATGACTTGCTAGTTCTGCTAATGGAGAAAGGAGATCATTGAAGATGCTTATGAAAACGTTGGAGGTGTATGAAAGTTGGTCTGGTCAGTTAATAAACAAGGAAAAATCAGCTTGATTCTTGTCAAACAAGATAAGCAGAGCCAGAGGCAGGGGTCTTTTCCGTCTTATGAGATTTGTGGAAGGTAAATTTCCTACAACATATCTTGGAGCGCCTTTGAGTCCAGGACGCCTTACGGCTAGAACGCTTAATCCATTGGTTTCTAAAATTCGAGATAAGGTGACAAGTTGGAAGAGGAGGTTGTTGTCTGAAGGAGGTCGCCTCATTCTTATTCGGCATGTGTTATCATGCATTGCGACTCGTACGCTTGCGGTTCTGGCAGTTCCGTTGGTCTTGATAAGGAAGATAAATTCCAATCTTTCGTCATTCTTCTGGGGGAAGAGTAATGGCAAGGAAAAAAAAGAAATGGTGTGCTTGGTCAAAGGTTTACAAACCAGTGAATGAAGGGGGTGTTGGGGTAAGGGACCTAGATGAAGTTCAAAGATCTTTTCACATGAAGTTTGCATGAAGGCTTTTGAGGGTAGATAATCTGTGGACTCATTTCTTTAAGGCAAAGTATGTTAGATCTGGTCACATGGCGTTAGTTACTACTTCTCACACGGACTCTCGATTTTGGAAGTCAGCCTTAAAGGTTTTTCCAGAGGTGCATGAGAATGTATATGTAAAGATTAGAGACGGAAAAACCTCTTTCTGGTTTGATAAGCGGTTGAGCAGTGGTCCCCTTGCTGAGATCACTAGCACGATCTATCAACCTGAGCTAAAGGTCCAAGATTGCTGGGTATCGAGGAGATGGGATGCGAACGTTCTGGAAGAGTTGGTTGGTGTAGGAAAAATGAATGAGATTCTGATGTCAAGTTCAAAGCAGAGAGTGGGGCCTAACATTTTTGTTTGGAAACCTTCTATTAATGGAAATTTCTCAACAGCCTCAACATGGGAGGTAATAAGAGTTAAAGGGGTACAACGGCCATGGATGGAGTGGGTATGGCACAAACTACTGCCTAAGAGAGTGTCCTGTGTATGTGGAAAGCCTTGTCTCGTTGCCTGTCGTTAGACAAGAGGGTGCGCAATCTGGGAATTTCGATAGTCTCAGGGTGCAATTGCTGCGTGAAAAAAAAAGAGGAGACCCTGAATCATGTTCTGAGCATGGGGTCAATTGCAAGTATGGTATGGAAGAGAGAAGCGTCGGTGTTTGGGATTATGAACGTGATGCAGAGCCCTGGAGGGTGAAGATCAACAGGTAGTTAAGAGTTGCAAAAAAATCTACACAGAAGGGAACGGTAATTGGTTTATTGCCTGCTATTATTTCTTGGAGACTCTGGCTTTGGCGTTGTAAAGCGCGCATGGAAGATAAGCAAGAATCGGGAGAGGCGGTTTGGTTAGCTGTGCGATGTTGGCTGGCAAAAATTGTAGATGGTGTGAAAGGGGCACTGTCCTATTCAGATAAGAAAATATTGGAAGAGCTACAGGTGAATACAAGCAAGCCAAAGGTTAAAATTGCTTGCAAAGTGAGCTGGGAAAAGCCTCCTAAAGGTTGGTTGAAGCTAAATGTTGATGGGTCTTGTAGAGGGAATCCGGGTTCTTGTGGTGGTGGAGGTATCATCCGAGATTCAGCTAGCAATATGAAGGCAGCATTCTTTGAAAATTTTGAACCGGGTACTAATAATGGAGAGGAGTTGAGGGCTATTTTAGTGGAGTTCGGCTTTGTAAAGAATTGGGATATCAGAATACTTGTATTAAAAGTGATTCGGAGTTGGTGGTGGGTTGGCTCATTTCTGGTGTTTGTATCGTTTGGTACTTATGGGATTTTTGGGAACGATTAGAGGAGGAGGTAAACGGCCTTTGTGTCTCCATAAAGCACCAATTTAGAGAAGAGAATCATGTGGCAGATTTTCTGGCTCGTCAAGGAGAGGGAGGCAACACGAAGAGATATCTTGCAGGTGATGAAATGTCTAATAAAATGAGAGGACTTATTCTTATGGATAAGCTCAGGATTCCAAGTCTGCAGATGTAATTAAAGTATTTATTCGGGGATTGGTTCGGTTTGATTTTGTTTTAGGTAATATAGAGGTTTTGCTAGATTGGTTGGTTTTCGTTTTAATAGTTTTGTGGCCTGGGAGGGTCGGTATAGGATATTTGTAAAGGCCTTGGGTTGTGATTTACACGGTATTCCTCAACTATAAGCGAGGGTTTTAATAAAAGTGAGAGGGGGTCACTCGCAGACATGTGACCTTTTCTCTTCGATAAAAAAAAAAAAAAAAAAAATCGGTTCCATGGAGAAAATAAATATAAATGGAAAGAACAAAGAATAACTTGAAAGAAAAATGAGGGGAAGAAGATGAAATTAATTAATAAAGATTTTCTCAAATTGTTTGACTTACAAATGGTCAAATTATATAAAGAGATAGATATATAATAATGTGAACCCACAATATTTAGGTAATATGTGTATAATAATTTCAGATACTGTGAACCCACACTTTTTAACTTTGAGAGAAATACTACTTATCTTCCCTACCCTATAAATGTGTCTGTTTAAATCCAAAGATAAAAATGACAAATTAAATATTAGTGTGTTATAGGAGATGATCATAAATAAAATTATTTTAATTTAATATTATGCTTATTTTCTCTGTATATTGACAATCACATTCGATCTAGTAAGTTAAGAGAGATCTACTTATCAAAACTTGCAATTGCAACGTACAACCGGGAGCGGCACAAGGGGCAATTATCACTTCGAAGAAACCAACTAAGAACGCAACTGGGATGGAAGACGTGTGAGCATGGCAAAATTGTTAATGCAGCTTCAGTCCCAGCCGCCTGCAGCTCTTGTAAGCAGATGGCGCAATCCGAAGGGTCTTCAACTTCAAGTTTCACCTCCTCCTCAGTACTAGTGCTCGGCTTCTCCCTCATAAAATTGAAAACCCAAAGAGACTCGGGTACTGTTTCTGCAACGTCCAATACCACATTGTAGACATTCAAGCGGTTCGTGTCACCAGGCAGCGAACCAACACTATAAGAAACAGCTTCGATGAATCGAGGACAATCGTGAAACAAGTGCGGGATGTTCGTGTTGGAAAGCAGATGGGGTACGAAGGTTTTTGCGGACTCGTCGGACGCTAACAGCCGGCGGCGCACTCGAAACACATACAGCCGGCGCTCCTCTTGTGGGTGCTGCGGTTTCAACACGAGGAAGTTGACCATCAACTCATCCTCGGACAAAGGGGAACCATCGTCGGCTTCAGTAAAGTACACGGATTCCACTGCCATGGTAACGGCGCCGTCGCTATTTGCCTAATTCCAAGGAAAAGGAGAAGAGACGGTTCCAGTTAATTGATTGAGATTGTTCAAGAAAATATTGCTTGTATTAAAGATATATATAGCAAAGAAGTTAAACCTAATACGATTACCGAATCCTAGTCTAAACATAATTGCTTGGTTTTACTTGGACGTTGGTTTACCTTAAAACATGATGACGTGTAAATAGGCTTTTTTTTTTACCTTCCATAAGCTGTCACATTTATTTATTTTTTATCCTAAATAACATATATTCACCGTACAATCAAAGCTCGTGATTTTTGTAACAAGCCGAGTAATGGGCCCAATCCAAACCATGGCCTATCCTTTTATCCTTAATTTTATTACTTTTAACTTTTACTTTTGTGTGTTAGGCCTTAGACTATGTTACTAGATCTTTAGATTGTAATAAGTAGTGGGCTTAGGCCCGTAGCATAAATTAGTTGCAGATTCTAGTCTTATTATCTTGTTGTTACTTTTAGCTCAAGCCCAATACGTGAGTTATATGAACTGAGCAACTTGGCTCTGAAAAGGCATTTAGAAACTTAATACAATATTTTACTATTTCTGATCTCTATCTCTTTTCTCTTAGAGGCTAGTCAACCTCGAATCTGACCATTTTATTTATATTTTCTCTCATATTTTATAGTTATCCAAACAATACTTATTAGATGTGTTACAAGTGGTATCTAGAGCCAGCTTTTCCTTAGCATCGACTTCATCAATGAATGGAAATGGAAAAAATTCTCTCATCCTTACTCAACATCAAGGACAGCGGCAGACCTATGAAGGGCCCCCCAAAAAAAGTTTGAAAAAAATAATATATATTAATTTTTTATAATTTAATAGGATTATATTAATCATATTTTGTGTTGGCCCCCTCTAAAAAATTATCTTAGCCCCCTCTACAAAATTATATTGATTTTATAAATTAATTACTTATAAGTCCAATTAGATTCAATACTTGATATTTTGTTTCTATAAAAGAACGCAAGTTACAATTTTAGACATTCTGTATTTCTTTTGATTGATATATTTGTATGAGTGTTTTTATGTTATTTTAATAATATATTGTTCTTGACATATCATATACTTTTTTAATACATAAGTAGTATTAAACGAATTTTATTTTTATTTTAGATCTTACTATCATATTGTTCTATATCACAAAAAAAATTGTATAGAAATAGAATAAAAAATATTTAATTATAGTTTTTGCTTTACTTGACCCCCTAAAACAAATTCCTAGTTCTGCCACTGAGCAAGGAGCTAGTTGAACAATCATAGCAACTTTATGAAGAAATTTTACAGACATTTAAAGATATGAAGAATAATTTTGAAGAATTCAAGAACAATTTCAATGAAGAGTTAAACGATTTGGAACACCAACTTTGTGCATTACAAGAAGAGGAAGAACTTGGTGCGTTGTAGAAAGAAGAAGAACTTGCTAAAGAGGTTGATTCAAAGGAGATCTCTCTTTCCCCTATTCTCATAAATCCCTTCGAAAATCTAGTAATCTATTCTCAATTCAAAAGAGAAGCAACCATCTGCTTGCAAAATATACCATGGCCAAAGTGCATCGCGTCTGCACTGAACCTTCATCCACCTACGAATCCTTCAAGAGCTAAACGCAACGTGTAGAAAGAGTCCGCACAGCCTTCACAGACTGATTTATTCCCTTTACCTCCACAAAAGCATTTCTTCGTTTGGGCAGAAGTTTTTGGACCCAAGGGAACTGGCTCGACCCAGGCCATATTCAGAATGCAAAGGAGATTATTCCAGTTTTTTTTGAAATTATTTTCTACTTCCCTCAAGACCATGCCTCAAGACCATGCCGTTATTTTCTACTTCCCTCAAGGCCTGCCGAGACGGCTTCTGGTTGGAACCCTACAGGTGAGAATTGCGCGGTGCCGTATGGAGGGTTTTCGACATTCTTGAGGGATTTCTCTCCCTTCGAATCTCTCCTTTCTCTCCGAGTCTCTGTGATGCCGATCCTTATCTCGATGACAAGAAAGCCCTCGGCCGTTCATTCTCAACCTCCATCATCGTCGGGCACCCCATCTTCAACACAGTTCATTCCCCAGTCCAGTTCTATTCCGTTCAGAACAGCGTCGGCGTCCGTGACACCCACTTCTGCTTCACCTCTGTTCAGAGCGACTCCGTCTACGAGAGCAACCTCTGTTTCTAGTTCAACACTTTTCGAAACAATAGTTCCATCAGCAAGTCCAAGTTTAGCCCCTTCGGATCATCTATATCTACACCGAGTTCCACCCAATCTATATTTGGAACAACAACATTCTCATCATCATCGTCATCTGCTGCTTCTCCATCTTTAAATACTAAACCCAGCAGTAGAGAGGGACAGAAACCACCATCTCGGGGTTCTCATTTGGTTCTCATGAAAGAGGCCTTGAATCTACTGCCCAGGGAGATAACAGTCACCCACGACCCTTCAAAGATACTCTCGCTACAAGCCCAAGGAGCTCGCCTTGCCTCCTCACCACACGAACTCACTTGATCCGTTGTTGGCAGCGATGATGGAGTTATGAAATGGTTAAAACCATGGTTTGGCGATTTGGGAAGGGAAACATAATGGGGTGAAGCAGCTAGCTGTTAGATTTGTAACGTGAAGGACCTAGAGTGGCTCGAGCCACAAGAGAAGAAAGCTAAGAATGCTCAATACTCTCATTCAATGCCTACACCCAGGTACATTTATTGTGTTGAAATTGCTGAATCCTTGAAGTCGTGTATTTTCAGGGAGGAAGGTGTTGTCCAAATTTTGGCGCATTTAGGAGATAGTCACCATATCGCCCTCGGCTGGTTTGTGAAAATGCCAATGAGGAACATATATGTTGAAGTTTTGAGAAATTTAGGAGACAAGAACTTTGTTCCTCAACTGCTTGATCTTTTCCCAACTAAAGGAACTTTTGAGCCCTTTGATAGAGGAAGAGAGCATAGCCATGTTTACACACCAGACATGGAGGGTTGTAACCTCCTGGAACTTGTGTGGTTGGAAACGAACCTCCCAATTCCAGGGTTGTCTGACCATGCTGTTCATATCTTCAACAATGGGCAATGTTCAGGATCAACCGTTGGGACCAGGGAACATAGGCAATTCACAATTGCAGGACTAGTCAACCTAAATGCAAGAAGAAATAAAATTGCACTACTCAACATAGATGTGGGGTTACCAAACTTTGGGTTGCATTA
Source organism: Juglans mandshurica (assembly GCA_022457165.1). Taxonomy (NCBI): domain Eukaryota; kingdom Viridiplantae; phylum Streptophyta; class Magnoliopsida; order Fagales; family Juglandaceae; genus Juglans; species Juglans mandshurica. The sequence continues at coordinate 25,432,132 of CM039620.1, read as the reverse complement.
TGAGATGTGGAAAACAGGAATCCTTGGTCCAGTTTTTCATTATGGTCTTGATCAAACCTCGTTGCAAAAATGTTCCTATAAGGTTGGTCTGAAAGGAGAGGCAATGAATTTGGTCTCTCCCGATAGAGTCCCATTTGTTGATTGGATCTGTGGGTCAGTAGCTGTTCGAAAGCTAATTACACAGGGATTGAAGGGGACTAAAGAGAGAAGAGTGACAAAATTAGGAAAAATAGCATTCTCAATTTTTACCATGGTGGTGGTCGCATGTATCTCACAATGGGTTGTTATGGGAACAACTGCTACTTGTTGGTAGCCTCGTGTAGAAATAAACTGGAGACTATTGGTGATATTGATGCCACCCTTGTGCATTACAAGGTTGTTGATGAGGCGGTCAAGCTGATTCTTGATGCAATAGAGCAAGAGTAAGGATTTCATTTGGGACTGCGGAATAATATATGGGAAAGTCTGTTACAAGGACTGAGTAGTAAAGTTGCATCAGTTCTTCCAACCTTGAGGACAAGGTTCTTTGAAGGAGACAACAATGTAACAAGCCGAGTAACGTGGGCCCAATCCAAGCCATTGACTATCCTTTTATCCTTTTACTACTTTTACCTTTGTGTGTTAGGCCTTAGACTATGTTACTAGATCTTTGGATTGTAATAGGTAGTGGGCTTAGGCCCGTAGCATAAACTAGTTACAGATTCTAGTCTTATTATCTTGTTGTTACTTTTAGCCCAAGCCCAATACGTGGGTTATATGTACTAAGCAACTTGGCTCTGAAGAGGCATCCAGAAACTTAATACAATATTTTCCTATTTCTAATCTCTATCTCTTTTCTCTTGGAGGCTAGGTCAACCTCGAATCTGACCATTTTCTCTCATATTTTCTAGATATCCAAACCCTACCTATCAGGTGTGTTACAATTTTGATTTTTGAAATTGAGACAGAGGTTATCTGGTGCCACCGTTGACTTTCAAATTCATGTTGTTACTTCGGTCGTCTTTTGAGGTGTAGATTTTCCAAGGCCGGAGTGGTGGTCAGAGATAGTATTAAAAATAACAAAATGATGAATTAATTTATAATTTTGTATAAAATTCAAGGTTGTTTAAAATTGAAGTTCATTTTTAATTAAAAGGCACAATGCATTAGTTGATTATATAGAATGGATTGTAAAATATTTGTAGAAAAGTAACAAGAGTTTTAGATATATCATTACTTTAAAAATAATTAATGTTAGGTTTAGAATAGTGTCAGTGGTATTAGGGTTTGGGTTTGTATTTTAAAGTTATTTAATATCAATTTATCTCTTTAATAACATTGTAGAACCCAAATTTATGATCATGCGCCACTAATTAATTAGTTTCTTTCTATTCTCGCTCTCTCCCTTTTCTCTCTACACAACTGCCCACCCTCAAAAAACTCAGACCAGAGGAGGGGGGTTAGAGCTTTGGCTCCTCCCTCCCTCCCCCCTATTCTCTCTAGTTTTTCTTTTATTTTTTTGGTTTTGTTTGTTTTTTCGTTCACAGTAAGGCAAAATGTAGATCTGTTGTTATCCGGAGCCAGGCGACCACCACGTGCCCCACCGCAAGATTCTCAAAGCGCTGATCCTTCAGAGGGACAAAGAATCTCTTCGAACAGGGCAGCGCATGCATGCTCAGCCCAAAGTGTACGCTTGACATCCACGTGCCACCGCAAAGGGAACTCTATCGCCACCACGCGTGACTTTTTTGGGACCAGGGCCATCGATTCATTCAAACTTGACGTTTCGCTGTACTTCTAAAGGGACGCATGCCACCACAGTCTCGGTGTTTGCATTTTTTATTTCCTCTAAGGTTGAAAATGCGGATTTATAGCTTTCCAAGCTATAATTCGCTATTTTATCATGTATCTTTTACGTTTTATGTTATTTCTTTTGTTTTAGGTTTAAAAAAAAATACATAGTCTCTTGAATTTTTGTCCATAGAATGCTTACTCTACTCCATCTTAGACAAAGTGTGGGGTTGTTTAATTTTATCTTAGGACAGAATGTGAGGTTTGTTAAATCTATCTTAGGACAAAGTTCTGTCTCTCAGAGGGTATGTCTATAGAGAGTTACAGCAATGGACTAGACCATGTCAGTCACAAAGAAATTTGTGTATTGGAGAGTCTTAAAAGCAGTAGTTGACTTGTATTCTGTATGTCTCAAGTCAAAGTTGTAATGTCCAGTTATGAATGAATGGAGTTTGTTTTACATTAAACAAAAAAAAAAAATGTAGAACACGGCTTATAAGTGATATCTTATGTTTGGAGAGTATAAAAGTGACTTTTACACGGCATCCAATTAAAACACATCCACTTTTTCCTTTGAATCAAGTCTTATGTTTACGACACTACACTTTTTTGTGTCTTTATTTCATTCAAAAAGTGCAATTAACACAATTCTTACATTTTGGTGGTCATCATTTCTTTCATTTCCCAAAAAGATACAATTTCTTTTCAACTTCTTGAGTGGCAAATTATCAAAATAAGTTTGTCTCAATCTAACAACCAAGTTTCCAACTCATGCATATTTCATTACTTTGATAAAATAATAATGTTTCTAAAATAGACAATTCTTCATGATAAACTACAAAATAAGAAGATTTCACTATTTCAATTCCTATGGTTCAAAGTTTGAAACATAGTAACTATTTTCATTTTCTTAAATTTCATGTCTCTCTTATACTTATCACTATTCTCATAATAGTAATTAGTTTTGGACTTAAAATGGATAAATTATGATCTAGAACCCTAATGATAAATCTTAAACACTAATCTTGCTTTAAAACTAGAATCGCCAAATTAAATAGGAAGCCTTATATATGTATTGATACTTGTATACTTACTGCAAGAAATAACATTCTGATCCAATTAATGCTTTGCATTCTACACTCATAAATAATCATAGAATTTAAACTATTATGGATGAATTAATAATGTCATTGATATCCCTCATTTGGGAGTGAACCATAACACACGAAATGTTCCTTTGAATTTGAGATTTTATAGATTAACTAGTTGTATCACTAGAAATCTTGTTTGGCAGTAAATTTTGACATACAAATTGTTTTGATCTCTAACATTAACTTCAGTGGATAAACTAGTGTTGCCATCAAAACTCCTCATATGGGAGTGAGTTTTGACACACAAATTGTTCTTTCCACATCATTAATTATATCATAGATCAAATTATCTAAAATCAAAAAAGATTTGTAGCTTTGAGCAACTAACACCTTCCCAAATTTTTGTACGCGTTATATATACCATTCTTACCCATGATATTATGAAATTAATTATTTTTCATCCAAAATCAAGTAAGGTTTTGTACCTTTGGGTAACCAACCCCTTTCCCAAATTATTCACTTCATTTAAAATGAACAATTATATATATAGCCAACTCAACTATAATAAAATTCATAAGTAATAATAATTAAGAAATTTATAACTAATAGCTACAATTCAACTCCAAATAATTCTTATATAATAATAAAGGACATACTTTGAGGGAGAAAGAGAGAAAAGAAATACAATCCTTTTGCGAAAATATATATTAAAATAATATTATAAAATTCCTTATCAGATCCGGATCAAAACTGGATCCCATTGGTCAACCTGTGAGTCGTAATGTGTGACCCGATTCAATACCCGGGTCAATGAGTGGGTCGGGTAAGGGCTTCAGTTTTTTATTTTTTTTTATTTTTATTGAAACGGGTTGAGCCAAGCCTTTCAACCCACTATACTGGCCCACGCTCATGTTGCTTGGACCAAAATCTCCTTGGAATTGGGCCAGATGTTCAACCCAAAATTGAAGCCCACCAACATATCTTAGAACCCTACATGAGTCACATGAACCGCAACCCACATTTCTCATCTCCCTCACTCATACACATTGTTGCAACTGCTGGTTTTCTAGCCACTGTGCCGGCATAACCAGCCGCAGTTTCAAGCGCATTCCAACGACCACCTTTTTTTCTTGCCGCTGCTATTGAGCTTTCAATTTCGTTGATGCTATCACATCTGTGAGGCAACTCGACCCATCCTGACGAGGAGGCGTTGATGATGTGATTTTCAGCATCCTCCCATTTTGTCACCCTTTTTATTATTGAAAAAATAGTGCTCCAGCGTTCATTTGGGGCTTCACAGCCCATCCGACGGTGCCACCCATCCAGAGTTTTGGACGAGGAGACTCTCGCGATCCTCACTCCACTCTTCGCCAACCCCTATGGTGGTTCTTCTCTCCTCACCTCTCTCATACTAAAACCATACAATATGGATCAATGCATAAACCAATGGGAGAAGCACACAGAGTTTATGAAAAATTCACTCATTATTCATCTGTAAAACTGAAACACAGTTCATGAGAATGACATCAATTTTATAATTTTATTCATGACTCAACATTGAGAGTATAGTTCGTACAATATTGAATCTAATAAAATACAATTATGCTACAGGTAGTCAAGCTAGCGCACACCCTGTGCACCCCTTGCTGACATAGCAAGGCATTTTTGTAAAATTGAAAAAAAAAAAAAGGGCAAAACAAGCTGAATTACTTGGGGGAGAAGAAGTCTGGAATTGGGACCTGTAGATCTGAGCCATTTTTGCTTTCCCTCTTACGAACCAAGAACCAACTTGTTCCGGCGACCAAGTTCTGAGCAACAACAGCTTGTTCCGACGACCAAGAACCAAAAGCGTTGCTCTTTGAACTCCATTTTGAGCAGCTTTCACAGCTTTCCTGCTCACGAAGACACGAACCAAGAAATATTTTGGGGCTTGAGAAAATTTTGGGATCTTTGTGTTTTCTTGTTCTGGTCTTACCGGTGCTTTGTTTGTTTGGGTTCACTTCCCCTGATTTTCTTGGTCCATTATGAAGCGTTTTGATTTTTTTGGACTTTCGGCTCTTCCACAAAGTCATCTCTCTAAACCTTTATTCTTGAGTAATTCTATAGTTCCTTCCAATTATTCAGAACCCCTCAAGTTTTGTCCTCCTCGTTTTGTATATCTCTCTCTAAATTTTCCATGGGATCCAACTTCCTCATCATTGTTGTTCCTTGTTATGTCCGCCAGATTAGTTGAACATTATTGGACCTTTTTCGCGTAGTTTCATTTGAAACTTGTTTTCATCACGGTAGACATTCTATTAGTCTTTATATTTTATTTTTCCATTTCAGTTCCAATTCAATTGTATTGGGCATCTATTTCTTGGTGATAAGGATTCACTTTTCTAGTTGAGTGTTGATCTCTCCCTAGTTTTAAATTACTGAGTTTTGAAGTCTTTGTCCTTTGAAAAAGTTGAGTTTTTTAATCCCTCACAATGAAGTGTTGGAAAATAGTTATGGAATGCCAAGCAGCAAGGCAAACAAGATTTCGAGCAATGAAATACGAAAATGGGATTTCAGCTCAGCGAACTCAAATCAACACCCTACGACACATTTTCCTCCCCATCTTTAAATGTGCATCTCTAGTGAGAAGAGAGCTGAGAACTCAAATCAGAGAGCTTCAGTTCGATTTCAGAGAGCACAGCAGAGGAGAGGGTCACGCTCACGATCTGGGTTGCACCATTTCAAACGGAAGAGAAGCTGCAAACTGAGGAGAAGAGGAAGAGGAGCTACAATCTGCAAAACTGCAAGACGAAAGAACAACCAAAAGCTTTCCCTTCTGAAAATCTTAGTACGCACCATTTCATTTAACTGTTGGCATCCAGATGGACTTCGTGCGCAGGGTGTGCACAAAATTGTCTACATTTAGACTTTTCCAATAAAATAACATGAAATAGAAAACATACCCCTTCTAATTATTTGATGACGAGCTGGTCTGATCACAAGAGAATGATCATCCTAACAACTTTACATTCGAGTGTCTCCTGATATCTACAAGCATAATTATGTTATAGGTGAGAACATTTGACCCTCTTAGTAATTAATTAGATTTTTTGGCCATCAAGGAATCTAGAAGTATTTGTGTCCCAACATAACTGATTAACTAGTTAGTTTAATTAGACAAGTATAAACTTAATAGAAGTATGGAGTTAAAGCTCAAAAAATTAGAATCGGGTAGGGACTGGTTCAATGAATCGGGCGATTCAATAAATCGAATCAGATAATTCATGATAATTTTGAATTGGTTATTTCAATGTTGATAAAAAATAGTAAAAATCATATATAATGCATTTCAAGTATGTATAAAAGAGTATTAAATATAAAGGCATTGACTAGTTTCAATAAAAATATTATATGAATCTAAATAGCTTCAATAAACTCTTAATTTATGTATTTAACCTTAAATGTTGACATTTTTTGCCTCATATATGAAGAAGATAAAGACCATTAAGTTATAAGCACATGGCAAATTAGTATTTTATGCACAACCACAAACTTAATACAAAACATTAATTCATCTCCTAATCTTTTCGTTCAACTAAGAAAATAAAGAACTACATGTTTTGTCTTTCAATTTTTCTATGATTCTTATTGAATGCAATAATGAAAAATTTAATATATATTAGGTCTATCATATTTTTGTAAAAGAAATTAAAACAAAAATCCAGTTGTTAGACAACATGAAAAAAAAGATGCAGTTTTGAATCGGTTCAAATCGGCTAGAATAAATCTGAATTAGCCTAAATCAATTGATTGAAGCAGTTCAGTGAACAATTAAAAATTTTCACTAAAATCAATTGGTTTCTAACCGATTCAACTTGGCCCAAATAAAAAATGTCTTTTTGAGTCTTGGAATGGAGTGTGTAGGACACCTTACAAAATTAAGATTCTTACATGTTTAGCTTGTATTTGGTCATAGGAGGAGTAAATCAACAAACCAAGAGAGGTTTTTTTTTTGTACTAATACATCTACAAAAAAGTTACACAAAAGCAATCTTTGTATATATATTGTAAACCTTTACTATATATATATATATATATATATATATATATATATGTATACACATTTGTAAAAGACCTTTGTAATTTACAACAAAGCGATGTGTAGAAGAACATGATCGTAGTAGTCACTTACCTCGATCCTTGTGCAAATTAAACTAATCGTGTATATCTCTAATCTTTAAAGTGCAGCTATTATATGTTAGGCAATAGTGTAAGCTTCCTAGTCTATTAAACATTATGCATGAATTCTCAAGATGTCTAAGTCCCTCGACTACTACTCTTCCTCACCTACATTTCTCACCAAGCACTTTGCTCACTCGCTACCTTGCTCCCTGATCACTTTGCTCACTAGCTACCTTGCTCCCTGATCACTTTGCTCACCTAATCCTTTCTCACTCGTTGCATTGCTCGCCTAGTACCATACTTGCCCAGTACCTTGCTCACTTAATCTTGGTTGTTTAATATGTTGCTCGCCTAACCTCAGTCATTGGATATGTTGCTCACCTAACCTTGCCCACGTACTACCTTGCTCGCCTAATCTCACTCACCTTCCCGTATTACACCACTCAACCCAAACCTAAATTCCTCATGTTAAAAACCCTAATTGAATTATTCTAGGGTTCGAGGCTACTCCCATGGCATGTGAAATACCTGCCATCCAAAATCACCAATGGATTGTACATAACATACTCTCATGAATTTGGTTTAACCCTAATCCTAAGTTAACTCTCTTTCCCTTCGGTTTTTACTATCGTGCTATAATATGCTTATGGTTTTAATAGTGAAGGAATATATTATATACCTAGGGCAATCCAAATACACCCGAGGAAGGTAGAGGTTGAGAGAGAGTGTTAGGATTTTAAAAACCTAATCTCGTGTGGCTTGAAGGTTGATTAAGGGTGGCTCCAAAGAATCTCAAAGGATGTGAAATATAATGGATGTGGTTAGAAAACATGGTGTCGTGATGGTGGTAGATTGTTTGCGTGGCATGAGATGTGTGCATGCAGCTGCTCAGCCTGATCCATGTGTGTGTAGAAAAGAAACTTACCAATAGCAAGGGTGTTGTAAAACATGGAAGAACTAGAGATATGGTGGTCGGACAAGAGAGATGGAGAGTGGTTTGGAAAAGGAGGGTTGCGGCCAAAAGCTTAGGGCAAAAAAATATGTATGTCGTGCAGCATCCTAGAACCTTTTATGGCTAATCGGGTCTGGTCAAAGGAAATTTGGGTTTGGGGTTTTTTATTTTTCCACAAAATAAAGAGAATTTGGTGGCCTTACTTGGGGCTCATCTAATGGTAGGTAGGCTCTCATATGGGGTCTATAAATAGAGATTAAAGTGTGCAGAGTCCAAGGGGTGTGGTCATCCTAGTGTTGTGGGTTTAGTGGAGTGTTTGAATGAGATTTGGAGTCAAAGTTGCCCTAGGCATTGTGAATGCCTTAGGAGTTGTGGTTGGGGTAGGAATAGGTCACTTGTGGTTGGGGTAGGAATAGGTCACTTGTGGTTGGAGTAGGACTAGACTTATGCTTGCAATTAGAAGCGTAATGCAAGTAGGTTTCAGGTATAACATATGTGGGCTCACTTCCATGGTCTATATGGGTTTGGCACAGGTTTGCTCATCCTTGAATGGACCTAGTGGGCTTGGGCCTACTGGGCCTAGTGGGGTTCTATATCTTCATGAATTTAATCCTCCACAACGAGGGTCTAATCCTAGGTGCCCAATAATTAACCTCAAGAAATGAACACGAGCTCAAGTGCCAAATTTTAGATCTAACCCTAATTTATTATTAAAAAAAAAAACTAATTATAGTGTAAACCCTAACTTTCCTAAAATAGAAACCTCAAAAGTTCGAGGTGTTATAGTTTTTTGTGAAACCTTCTTAGAATAGTCGGGCCATCCTAGAGTCAAGCACTCAGACGCCTCGAAAAACAGGAAAACAGGGCACACATATGCCTTCACCACAACATCGCAGTCGAGCAAACCTCCTGCCACGACAAACAAGACACAGATATGCCTTCGCCACAACAGCGTAGTTGAGCATGCCTCCCACCACATCAAACAAGGCACACGTGTCTTCACCACAACAACACAATTGAGCAAGCCTACCGCCACTACAAACAAGACATACATACACCTTCACCACAACAACCAAGCCTAATAGCATGCAGGCCGAGCTCTGGCAAACAAGGCACATATATGCCTTCGCCACAATACCGCAGTTGAGCAAGCCTCCTGCTGCCTCAACGAGAAGTGTCAGAACACGCAACTAGGCTACGTATCTCTCTTTGCCTTAACCATCGCTAGTGGGGGTCACCTTCGAGAATGAGATGGACCTAGGAGGTCAACGGGCTCCCTTACCACTTAGCGCAGGTTACAACAGACAAACTTTAACTTTAACATCAAAACAACAACACCAACATGAAATCACCTCAAGAGGACAAGAAATCTAGTAGTGCCAACGAAAACAAAAAATGATCGTCAAATTCAGGAAAAAAGCACTTTTCACGCTCTTCACTAATATGAGCAGTCATACGCTCGCACAAACAAATTTCCTAGAGGCTCATCCTCAAAGGCCCTTACAAGGTATTTCAGAAGTTTCCTCGTGGTCCACCCTCGAAGATCCATCCCACAGCAATGAAAATCAAGGACAAGCTCTTAGAATTTTTTTCTATAGTTCTAAATTGTAGATCTTCGTTGCATCACACAAACAATAACAAAAATCAAGGGCAATGCAAGTAGGACTCATATACTCCAAAGAAGGAAGGAGATCTCTGTAAAAGAAAGTGACCACTACAAATGTGGCGAATCGGACAACTTTATAAGGAAAGCCTTCCCAACCATCACGAGAATCTCTCTCTAGGAAGGAAGGCATCTTTTTCAACCTCTACTCAACTATATTTCCTCCATTGTTTTGAGAGATTTGGCCTCCTATATAACCACCCAATCTAGTGGATTTGCCTCCCCCCCCCCCCCCCCCACAACAATTTGTGAACGTAGACTTTTATGCCGAACCACGCAAATCTCTATGCTCTCTCTTTAATTACAGTTTATATGCTTTATTTATAGTTTATTTCTTGGAAAAGCATCTAAGCACCGTATCAACACCCAAACCATTACCGTGGGCCATTCAACCATATTGTTGGACTCTAACCCATCAAAAAAAGGCATCAACGATGTTTATACATAATTCAAAATATATATATATTGGGCGGAGCCGGGGGAGGGGGGGTTGGGAGGAGGGGGAGGGGTTCACAGCATTTGATTAAAGTAGTGTGAAATGGCTTAGACCGCATGCATGCCCATATGCCGACTAAATTCAAGAACAAGGAGATAAATAATTGCCAAGAGCTTTAAAAGCACTAATTCTAGTGAGGAATCCAAGTTTTGTGTTATTTATACTTGCAATATTGCTTTCTGCAATGACAAAGATCTCTTAGCTAGAATTCCTAATGCAACCAGAACCAGATGCTCTTACAGCTAATTCCTTGTGGACTAATCAATAGAATAGTAAACTTAATTATTTTTTTTCCTTTTTCTTTTTTTATTTCATCAATATGGCAAAAAGGCAAGAGGTGAAGCACCATGTTACATGATAATTAATATCATACAAACAAGAAAGCAGCCAATGATTCCATGGCCAACAATTCAAGATTAATTCACTAAGCCAAGGGAAAACCGGATGCAGCAGAAAACTGCAGGTCAATCTACTATCTGAGGTGGTGATGAACTTTGTGTATCTTCTACTGATATTTCAGTCACATCGTCGACAGCACTGGAAATTATTGCCCTTTCGATCTTATTCCCGATGCCATTGAATTGCATTTCTTTTTCCAAGTGCAAGCAATAGATCTCGAAAACCCGGGAGCTTACTGTAACTCCAAAATCCAATAGAAAGAGCAATTCCAATTCCAGCCTGTTCAACTCGGCATTGCTTACTCCTCCAACTCGAGCAAAAAATGCATTGTTATAATGCCTATAATAGGAGAACAAATCAATTAATCATCCAAGATGCTGTCCTCCATGTAGTCTTTTCAGCAAAATATATGTCCTTAATTGAAACGTGCACACCAAATAGGATAGATGATGCAATTACTTTATTGACTAGATATGTAAGTGTCTGCAATAATTCCTTAAGTCCACTCACGTACGTCTTTCACATACATTAATATGAGTATCTAAACAGAGATATCTATAGTATATCAATCAAATCCATTCAACCCAGTTCAGAGCAGTGTTCGTTTATATAGTTCGATTGAACCAAAATTTTTTTAAACAAGCTAAATTCAAAGCACCCCCATAAATCAAGAAAACAAGCCAGAGGAAGGAAGATGCACAAAAGACACCATCTCAGAGAGAGAGAGAGAGAGAGAGAGAGAGCTTACTCGTCATCTAGCATCTTAGAAGCAACCATAACGCTTGTAACCAATAACCTATGCACATTCAAGGATATCACGAGGGAGTCAGGGTGCCTGTGTACCAATCTGTCTATATACACATACCCAACCACAAAACAAGATGGACTACAATTCGTGTACTTGTACAGCCTCTCCAAGTACTTCGGAACACTTATGCTTGGTGCTCTCACACCATGAAACGCATTCAAGCCCTTCCCAAGTCGACACGAGCCGCAGCTTACCTCATCCAGCTTCTGACTGAGGGAGTTGGCCATCAGCCGGTCATTTCGAGCCACCAGCTTCTCCAACACGGAAGACAATATGGTTAGCACTCTAGGCGTGGTCGTCTCAGCTTGGCTCGGCTCCGGCTGCCGGCTTTGGTTTGTATATCCACCACCAACGACGGTAGACAACATTTAGGCCATTGTTGTGGTTTCTCACAGATGTGTGAGAGAATTTTCAGGCATTTGGTTGGTTAGACTTGAGGGTGTGTGCTTCTAGGTGTACATGTTATCCAGTTTGGAGGGTCGTGAACTGGGATTTTGACACGTGTACATCTTGCTATGTGTCTTTTTTTTTTTTTCCTCAGCAAGTAGTTCATTCATTCAAAAAACTAAAATTGTTCTTACAGCACAAAAGCAAACCAGATTATTACAACACAGAAACATAAAGCACAGAAATTGAAAGCTAATATGTTACAATCGGTGGGTCTTTTCCACTTGGAAATTCCAGCAAACAGGTGGGTATTTTGATGAGTGGGATATTTCCAAACTCTAGGTTGGAATGAGCCCATTGCGCAATAGAATGCGCGCATCGATTCTGAGATCGATGTATTTTTTTGCCTGCCATGCTTGAAAGTCTTGAAGCAGAAACCGAGTGTCTCGAACTACCCCCTCTGTTTCCCAATTGATGGCCTTATGAGGATTATTGATAGATTGAATTGCATTTAGAGAGTCTCCTTGAAGAACAACTTTAGTAATCTTCCTTGTATATGCTTCTTGGACACCTATGAAGGCAGCCATTTTCGCCGATGTTTGGACGAGCACTCCAATTGTAACGTGCTACAACAAATTGTAATGTGCCCTGGCTATTTCTGCATACTGCTAATGAAGTGCTTCTATCGTTTCTAATTGCCACATCAAAGGTGATGGCAAAGGTATCCTCAGATTCAGGGGGACTCCAACTATGATGTGATTTTATGCACTTTAGCTCTCAGGCCTTGTCATGTTCTCTATATAGATCTTGCGTTTTTGTTATGAAGTAGTGGATTGTATGGTTTGCAATGTTGTATGTGATCTAATTTCTTATAAACCATAAATTATCCATAGCTAATGTAGAGAAAAGTTGAAAGTTATGAGCTTCAGAAGCAGGGATCTTTAATTTGTCTGATGGGTTTAGGATAATATTGACCCAATTCCTGATTCCAGTTTGCTTGAAACAAGTTATATCAAGTGGCCATGGAGCATTTCTTCACAAAATTATAGAGAAATTACAATTGAGGAAAAGGTGATTCAGATTTTCATTCTCCATATGACAAAGAGGACAAAGAACCTAATCTTCTGTTAGTGGAAGACAGTGACTGAGAGATAGTTTAGGGGAAGGATTTCATTGTAAACTTTCCATAGGAAAAGTTTCAGTCGACCCTGCAATTTAACAGCCCACAATTTCTTCCATAGGACATCAGGTGTGCTTGTATTTGTGTTGAGATCTAAAGCTGCATAAGCAAACTTTACACTATAATTACCTAAGAGTGATGTTTCCATTTGGGAAAATCCATGATATTATGGAATTGATATTGAGAAAGGTGAATGCTTTGTATTGCTGCAATTGTTGCAGGTGAAAACAGAGTGTTCAAAAGGAGCGTGTTCCATCTTCTAGGATTTTCAAGTGTTAACTCAGCAACTCTAAAATTTGGATGTTGATGTGTACCTTGACTTTGTGGTGTAGGGAGTGAAGGATGTAGCCGAGGGAGCCAAGGGTCAGACCACACATGAGTAGCAGTGTCATTATTAATCTGAATGATGACACTTGACAAGATGAAATCCTTTTGCTTTATCAGGCAGTTCCAAAATCTTGAATCTGAGTTTTTGGCCTTAACAGTCGCCAGTCACTGTGTGTCATATATTTGTTCAAAATTGTTGTTTTCCATGCACTTGCTTCATTACTGATAAGATGCCAAACTAATTTGCCAAGAAGAGGTTTTTTAAACTTTGTATATCAATTAGAAGCTGGATTTTGGGTGATCTGTTGATGAGATATTGGGGTGCAGACAATGATTTCGAGCCATTGGATTTGAAGGGATCATGCATGCGCATGGGAATAAATATAATAAGGATTTTAACCGGACAGCAACAATTCACCAAATTGACGGTCGAATCTTGTGATACCCTATGATAGGATAAAAGTAGGTGATGTATGAGATTTTACATTTATTGAGAAGGAGAAGTTTTTGTTCTTTATAAGGGTCTAATGAGGTTTTAATTGTATCATTGACTAGTCATTTTGGAATATAGGTCATGTGATTTAGGCTTCCATTGGGATGTTATAAATGGTATCAGAACCTATACCAACTAGAAATGTGAGACTTGAGCTGCGCCACAGCCACCTACAATGGACATGCCCAACAAGGACGTTGCTAATTTAAGGGGGAGAGATTGTGATGCCCCATATAATAAAGATAAAAGTGGGTGATGTATGAGATACCACATTTCTTGGGAATGAGAAATTATTGTTCTTTATAAAGGTTCAATAGGCTATAATTATAGAGTAATTCTACATACAACCGTGAAGTGCGTAAACGTCGCATAACCGCTTTGAAAATGAGTGGAGTCCATAATTAAAAAATTAATTTTTTTCATGTGGGTCTCATATTTTATTCACTTTTTTTAAAGTGATTACGCGGCGGTTGCACAATTCACGGTTGTAAATATCTTTTCTCATAATTATATCATTGACTAATCATTTTAAAATATAAGTCATGTAATTTGAGCTTTTGATTAGTATTACAAAACTACCTAGTCAGGACTACCAGAAAACACGAGACAATGCTTGAGACAAGCAAAAATGCAGTGTCTGGGATCATTGCCGAGGACCGACCTTTTCACAACACAAAAAGGAATGTCCGTACCTCCACAAACATGCGATACGTTTCTGTAAATCACGGAACTTGAAAATGGCTGGTCACCGAAGAAGAGTGAGGGTGAAGAATTGGTTGAAAAGGCCGAAGCGTGGGCTACAAGGAGTGGCTGAAATCTTCCATTTATAGTTTTATCGTGGTATGTGCTCTATAGCCACTTTACCTCCAAAGGGAAATACTCTACCTACAAATAGATTATATAAAAATAATTTTACAAACTGACATGACTTAATATAATTCGTCATATTATAAATTTATTTTTATTATAAACTAAATTTAACGAATCAGATGAACCATCAATTTGTAAAATTACTTTTATATAATTCTATTGTAGATGTAGCACTCCTATCTGAAAAATATTACTCAAAATGATAAAGAGTTATATCTAGGAACCATGTTGAGCTTTTTCATCATAAATCTGCTCTTGTTAGGCACTTGAAATTAGATTTTCCACAAACAATTTCCACCATAAACAAGGATATTGTATTAAATTGAATCAAGATATCGTCTATCAAATATCTACTAATGATTGAACGACCTATTTTTTTTTTTTTTTTTTTTATATAAACAACAGAGGGAAAATTAACATCGTAAAAAATGGAATGACAGATCCTTATCGCTAAAATGTTATACAAAAACCTCGAATATTGATGCGGCCAGCAAGACATTGATTGTTTGTCTCGCTCACTATACATTGTGCTCACTAGAAGCAAGTAGTTTTTTCTCTTCCTCGTTTGGGATGTCGTTCATGGAGAGCTGAATATTTGACTTGGAGTTCATCTTATTCCACTCATTTTCCACACGGAAGAAAATCCATTGGAAGCGACGAAAAATCTCCAAAGCAGCTATAGCAAACACCGTTAAGTAATTATGGCGAAGATGCGCAGACAGCTTGTATGTCCATGTGCAACGCAAGACAAGATTACTTCCTATCACCCAAAAATAAACCTGCAATCCATACGTAAAATTATTTCAGACACGGAGTATTTCGAACCAGTCAGACAAGGAGGAATACTAATTAGCAAATAAGCCTTTACATCAGCTTTATTAAGCTTGTAAGGAATTCTAGAGCTGGCAATGAAGACATCAGCTTTATTAGGCTTCCCAACAATTTATGATTGGGTAATTTTGGTCACACAGGACTAGAAATGATAGTTGCAGTCGTGAGTGCGCAAGCACCACACAATCACTTTGAAAAAATTAATAAATATGGGACTCACATTAAAAAAAATAATATTTTAATACTGGGTCCCACTTTTTTTCAAAGTGACTGCATTACGCTTGCATACTCCACAACTGTATGTAGCATTACTCGTCCAGTCCACGCTAGTTCAAACTTGCTCTGTTGTCAGGTTAAAAGTCTCTAGGTTTCTTAATCTAAACAAGTCATTTAAGGTCATTAAAACACTTTTGTAACCCAATTACTACAATAAGATGGGCATAGC
This sequence comes from Juglans mandshurica, assembly GCA_022457165.1. Lineage (NCBI taxonomy): Eukaryota > Viridiplantae > Streptophyta > Magnoliopsida > Fagales > Juglandaceae > Juglans > Juglans mandshurica. The sequence goes on along the minus strand of CM039620.1, from coordinate 25,416,259 downwards.
CTTACCCATTTTCGTCCATATAACATGTGTGAGAAGAGATGTGGTTTGCTGAACTTGAATATCCGAGTGAAGCCACTGGTAAAGAGAAGATATTTAATGACAAATCAAAAGAGAATATTCGAGATGTAACAAGTTCTAAAAACGTATGGTAACTGTCCTTTACATGGCCTTAAGTAATTTTAGTGCACAACTCCTGAACAAGAACATGAAAGACGGCAGTAATTTTACTGAAAACCATGATTACCAAATAAGAAACCTAGCTATTTTTAGTTTTGCTCCAACACCTTTTCTAAATCAGTAACTTCATAATTTAGCTCCAACACTTCCAACAAGAGCATTTGTGGCAACTAACTTTCAAATCACATGATCATAAATTTGATATAATAAAATGTTCTGAACTGACACATGACTATCAAATGCTATTTAACCTTTTCAGAATTACACGAAGAAAGAAACGTGCTTGCTTGTGCACATAAAATCCAGAGGTGTTAAGATTTCAGATAAAGGAGTTTAGACCGAAAACCACATAGGAAACAGATTTCTATGTGGCATGTGGTTAATGTTACTACAAAAAATAAAAAAAATAAAAATAAAACAGGTAAGAAAAAATCACGGATAAATTTGATTAGAACATGATCTGTGAAGTTATCAACATTTGACATACCTCAAGTCCCAGTCTCGGGTCACATCCCAGTAGAATGAATATAAGGAGTTCAAAAAACTAGAGAGAAGCCAGAGAGGCCGATAAAAATTTGTCCACCTTTCAGGGAAAACATGGTATTTAAGGGCTGAAAGAAAAATCACCGGTACAGCAGTCGAATATTTCAAAGCTGAAACCATGAGCAAATAAAGTCACCATAAATTTGAATCAATAAAACCATATGAAACATATAAATATAACAGATAAAGTTAACATATTTAGATTCAATAGTTAGAAAAATAACTTATAAACAAACCTAAAAATATTAAAGAACTCGAAATTCATATATGCTAGAGGAAAGGCAGAGCCCAGAAGTTGAAACCAAATGAGCCTGTACAATGGAAAACAGCAAATATGCTGTCTCAAAAGACATCTAATGATAGAAAACTATTGGTGAAGTAACCATTAGATCTTACCATTCAGAACGGTTGTTTTCTCCCCAGTATCTTTGTATTGTCGAAGACATTGAAAGAAACGAAAAAGGTATGGCAAAACCAGAACTATAGGTATTGCAATGGAGTGACTGCCACAAACAGAATCGGCTTCAAACCAGGCAATAGTGGCAACCTGCTTGAGTTAAAATATATCCCTTAATAAGATAGAAGTAAAGCATCAAATTTATATTAAACCAATTCTAACGAGTAAATAAGCGCAGGATCAAATAAGACCTACTATAAAATAATAGGAAAATCAACAAACTCCATTAGAAATTTTAGTTGTAAAAAAAGGTCCATGACTTGGGGTCATGGAGCTAGTGGCAGACTATTCAACACCAAACAGTGTTCTCCCTTGCTTTCAGATATCAGTAACCTCATTATCAAATTTTCATACAAATGTACTGTCAGCACTTATTTGATTTTCTCAAGGGTAATTAATTGTATTTCAAATTTATCAGAATGCATCATTTAACTCAACTTAAATTTCAAGAAAAAATGAGAAAATAAAAACTCAAGTAGGTTCCACCAAGCTAGACAACAGATTATAATTAGATATGGAAAATTTGAATCGTAGTTACACCAGCAAAAAGTTCTGATAAGTTCTGTACATGAGAGGAAATCTAACGTGTAACATTAAAATTGGAAAAACCAAAGACAGAAAAACTAGGCTTTGAATCAGAGCCAAAAACATAAGATGGCAATCCCATGAAAAGTAGAAAAAGCTAGGGCAGAGCAGATGTATTCTGATAATATGCGCTAACCAAGCTAAACAACAGAATACGACTAACCAAGCTAAACAACAGAATACGAACCTGTCGATGGACCATTCTACACACTGAACGCTCCAAATCAGAAAAAACCTGCAGAAAGTCACAATTATAAGCACCAAAAAGGTATAGTGATATGTATGTATCTGAATATAGACATGCAAACTATTTCCTGATTCTACACCCAAAGAAAAGGTTAAATAATGTTAAAAACTACACCACTATTTGACCATGTGGTCCATGTCTCACTTCGTTGACATGGCAGGGTCTAGTCCTTCGATCAATCCTTGTTAAAAAAACAAATATAAATCCAAGGGTTATTACATACTGTCACGTTAATGAAGTGAGATAATGGTGGGATGGTGGTGTAGTTTCTAGCATTTTCAAAAGACTAGATGTGAGTAGACTGTGACTGTATATTTAGGCTTAAATGTTATATTTTCATTTTCCAGCAAAAGAAAAGGTTCAAGAGGAGAAACATATGCATGTGTGTCTATACATAAGTGTACACATGAATCTCATTACATATATAAGAAACAATCATATAATCGTACTTGATACAATAATTATGCTATCAAAACAATGTTGGTGAAAGCGTAGGCACACTTAAGCTCAAATGCTATCTAGAGCCTAGGCGCTAGCCGCTAGGAGTGTAAACGAGCCAAGTTCGAGCGAAAAGTAGGTGGTTAAGCCATGTATGTTTAATTTTTATTAGAACGCAAACTGAGCTCAAGCTTATCACGGAGTTGCATTTTTATGTTCATGAAGAGCTCATTTAATATTCGAGCGAGTTCGAGTTTGTTCATGAGCTGCTTCATTTTGACAAAATAGATTATTTAGATTGTATTTTATAACTTTATCTACAAATTCGATAAACTTTTGACTTTTTGTTAATATCTTTATAAATTTATATATATACATACATATATCAGTGATTATATAAGACGTATGGTATTAGGTACATGATTCCCTCTTATACATCCATATATGAAAACATGTGGCGCCATGGTATGTAAATGGTCTTCAATATCAACTAATACTTGAGAATATCTTTTACATCATTTTCTAGGCCTTGAATTGATATTTTATATTTTTTTCAAAACATTTACAAAATGTGCTTTAACCTAACATAAAAGGGGCCAAAATACGCACCTAAAGCGTGTGCTTCGCTTTTGTTAGGCAAAGCGCTTCGGCCTTGGAACTTTGCACTTTACGCTTAAGTGCAGTTTTACCAACACTATCAAAATACTAAAATGGGAATTGAAGTGGAGAACAATTGAATTCAAAATGATTGCATACCTTTGCCATGGAGGTCAAGATATCAGCCAAGAAAAAATCAGAAAATGATATTGCCTGCATTCACCAAACAAACTCGAAATATTTAACACAGCATACAAAGGCCTGAACCAGCAACAAAGGGTTTATACCACCAAAATAGAGCAGAATATATATTCCCCTCCCAGGCAAAATGAACAAGGTATAATGGCACAATCACTGCCTTTTCTTTTTCTTTATCCCTCCTCTATAGAAAGAAGGGATATCTCAAGGTTGGTGATACCACGGTGCTGTATACAACTAAGGTAGGTTGTGGGTCAGCATGATTCCTAAGACTATTACACCCTCAATGATAACTGATACATATTTGTGGTGTCTAGCATGACCACACAAACCCAAGGCATCGAGATCAAGTCCTGCCAGGCAATTTCATTTTGATTGATTGGCAATTATGCTGTTTAGTGAGTTTTCTAGTTTTGAGGTTTTTACAAAATATCGTGCATTGGCAAATGCTGGCGACCTCCTTATTTGATCAACTAAAGAATTAAGACAAGTAAATTAATACTTTTAGTTCTATTTGTGGGCATGTAATCTAATGACAGTACATATGTATTTCTAATTATCCAAAACTAGATATGTTTCCCAAGTCACTAACCTTCTTGACAAGATACAGCAATTGAAAAAGTCACACAACTTTTAAAATCCTAGAAATTTTTTTTTTTTTTTTGATAAGTTGAAATCCTAGAAAATATGTGAGCAGCAACATAATTTTTGTACTTATCGGCCTTTGTCAACAGCAAGTTAAAAAAAACCATGGTTCCTGGAAAGAAGATAAAAAAAAAAAATAACAAAAACACACTTGCCTGTAGTGGAAGAACTATTCGCCAAAGAGTCCTTAACAAGTAAAAGCGGGATGACAAATAAAAAATATCAAATGGGAATATCAAAATCATTGCGATGGCACAATATAAGAGAACCTGCAGATGAGTCCCGCTAAAAGTTAGTCCAGTTTTAACATGGTAATAATAAGAGTAACTCATTGAAAAAATACACTAATAAGCGTATAACAAACAAATCAATTACAAGTCAATGGATAACTGATGATAAGCAATACAGCATGATCAACTTATAATGAGATTAAAGTAGACCTTGATATACACAATGCATGAGCATTAAACTGAATTACACAGAGGGGAAAGAAAACATATGTTCAATGAATATATCATTTATGTTTGGTAGGTCGAGTCATCTGATGAAGTAAGTATTGTTTTCTGTTGTAGACGAACTCATGTTCCAGAGTGCAGCCAATTCCCGTGCAGATATTCTTAAAATCCAGTAAATGCATCAAATCACAAATAAAAGTTTTCAACATAAACATCCCTAATCTACATATACAATTACTCCATTTGAACTGAATAAAGAACTCTAGGAAAAATGTATCCCAGAAAATAATATACTCACTCCATCCACCTTAATGCACTCATAGTTGAATTAAGAATTGAATCACGTATAAACTACTAACAAAAATACTATGCAACGATCTAGGGAAAGCACTAGCCACATCTTCGCCATAATCCCAAAAAGATTAGTCAATTAGAAGCTTCTCTAGAGTCACTAATAAAGCTCAGTTTCATCAAATAAGTAGCCAATGTGAAACTTAGCACCCATGACTACCTTTATAACCTTTTTTTTTTTATAGGTAATCAAAGATATTATATTCATAGAAATAGGCAAAGCCCAGGTACACAAGAAGTATACATGAAGAAACGCCTAGCTAGAGGTTACAATAGAAAGAAGAAGATCATGGACACTTAGTCCGTTACAAACTATGGCCCCCGCCCATAAGCACAATGATGTAAAAAATAAAACTTTTAGCTCATCCATTGTTCTCTCTTGATCTTCGAGACTACCTTTATAACCTATCCAGTTTATGTGTATTATTCACATTCCTAATGTGGGACTGAGGTGTTACAAACTCCCACTCTTAAACTCCTGATGTCCTTGCCAGGGCTTTGTCATGTAGCGCTCCAGCTTTACATGATTGGCCTTACTAGGTGACTTTTATACCATATATAACAATCCAGGTAAAGCACTAGCCACATCTGCACTATAGCCCGAAAAATACTAGTCAATTTGAAGCTTCCCCAAAATATCTATAGCCCAATTTCACCTAAGAAGAAGCCAATGTGCGACTTAGCACCCATGACTACCTTTATAACCTACCCACTCTGTGAGTTTTTTATATTCCTACTGTTGGACTGGAGTGTTATATACTAACTACAAACTTTGGCAACTAATGGCATACTCTATTATAACGATTACAATGACCCAAGTTATTGACTATATCAATGGGTGAAGTTTTTGACACATTGCAAACAGTTTATAAGTTATAAACAAGATATTTCAGCTAGTTTTTCACATTGAAAAATAAATTACTTGAATCAATAATTAAATGAATGATTTTTTCAAACAAATGGAAAGAAATGGAGAAGAGTAACTCAATACAAAAATGCATAAGAGAGGATGCATCTATTACACTGGTTGTGAAGCAGCCAATGATACTTCTCCGTGTGAATAAAGATAAAGATAAGCTGTCATGCTACTTGGAACAACGATAGTCATCCATTTGGCACACTGCACATATCAAAATGGATGGTCAAACTTAGTCTAAAGACATATACACCACAATATATATACAATGTAACCAGTTTTTTTTTTTTTTAAGCCACCAATAAATACAGTATGGGGGAACAAGCAGCAAACTCTGCACCAACCAAACAAGACATTTAGGCCAAAGTGACACACAAGTCAAACCAATCTCCAAATTCCACTGATGATGAAATGTCAAAACAGAACACAGTAGATGCTACAACTTAATTTTGACATCCACTTCAACAAAAAGGACAGTTCCAGACACAAGCTAGATTATAGACGCCCCCCCCCCCCCCCCCCCCCCCCCCAAAAAAAAAAAAAAAAAAAAAAGTGATAAGCCATAAGAGCATTGCATCAATAAAAAAAATGGCCAACGGTCAACATATTAGCAGTATAACATAGTACCTTCCAAATTTCCCTGTGACTTAGGTGATTTTGATCAAGGTCAAAAATTTTTGCATAATTGACATTGGCTTGAGAAAAAAACCATAAATTTATTCCCCAAAGCCAAACTGTCATAGTCTGCAATACCAAAACAAGAAAAAAGTTTGTTACTTCAAGGATAAAAAGTTTAAGAATATTAAGAAGATATTCTATTTTCAATAAGAAAACTAGAACTAACCACAAGAAGAAGAGGATTATAATACAAAAATGCCTCGTATAGAAATAAATCACGCAAGTCCACACTCATTCTCATAACAGAATCCCATCCAATCTGCAAGATTCACATATACCAAATAAGAAATCAAATCCAAGAGATTGCCAATACTACTCTATTGGTAATAAAAATACAAGAATGTAACTAACCTTGCAACAAATGAAACCCCAGACAAAGAATAATAGTACCTGGACATAGTCTAAATTAGGATCTTAGAAACACATAGGAAAAGATCTTGGGGAAAACAGAGCATAATAAAAGCATGTGTTTGGCTCAAAATGAAAGTGGAACTCCTCAGAAGAAACCAGGATGCGTGTAAAATTTTCTCAAAGCAAAAGAAACTTGATATTAAGAATTATAAAATTCAATCTTTTTTACACTGAATGATTTCCAGCTATCAAACATCTAAAATCAAAGTCAAGCTGAAAAATAATTACGATCTACTAAAGACATTTGGTATATCACTAGTAATACCTTGAATCTCCATAATAAAATAGGTGATGGCATGATTGCAGCGGTGCTCACTGGAGTACTCACACCCTTCAAATCAATTGCCTCCGTTGGAGTCAAGAAACCTTCCTCAGCACCATTTTCCAGCTCACCTGTAACGCAAAAGGCATTCAATAAGTGCTAGAGATAATGAAAAAACAACCTTCAAGGAAAAAATGAAGATGAAACCACCAAATTCTCATACCAAATTCAGAGAAAACAGGTTTGCTTCCAGACTTCCGTAAGTGGGGACTATTGGAAGGAGCAGTAACAAGACCTCCCAACATAGATGAAGATAAGTGGATAGAAATAAATTTCGCAACTTACCCTAAGCCAAAACCTGCAATAAGCAAAATTACAGAGAAAAATCAAAATTCGTAAAACAGCAACCATGGGAGAACTGGTAATACACTATTTTCTTTTGGATAAATTAATATACTATTTTAAATTTTTTATTAAAATGCAAAGAAATCAAGGGAGGCACCCAGCTAAATAGTAATTAATCTTGCAACCAGATCATTTAAAAGGGATCAATAAGGTCATAATTCCTTTAGTGTGATAATTGGGTACGCATAAAAAATATAACACTTATCTAATAGTTCCTTACCTTTCCCGCCGACACAGTCACTAACAGAAAAATAAATCAGGGGAAATTAGTTTCCAAATGAAACCAAGATTTCTACCAGAAGTTATAAGTACAAGAATGTAGAGTTTCTGTAACAATATGATTGATCCACCTGAAAATTTGCCTCAACCTAGGCAATTGATCAAGACACATTAGATCCAACCATGATGTGAAGCACATGAGAATGGGAGCCTATAATCCCAAGAGCATTGTTGAAGGGACAGTTAAATAACCTTTCTTTACGAGAAACAACAATCATACTCACACTAGGCATCAAATTAACCAATCGAAAGGAAATTCCCAGCATAAAGTGTGTATAGTTAAAGAACTAAGGCAGCCCAATATAGGTTTTTTTTATTTCAACAACTCAGTATGGGTTTGATCATTGACTACCCAAGCCCTTCCATAAATGCCCCAATTTGCTTTGTGCAAATTAAATCCCCCCATCTCTATCTTGCTACATTGCAAAATGAGATCCACACAAGAAAACCCAATTGTTCATAATAAAAATTCATGCAACTCAATTGAGAGCTAAAGCATCGGAAAGGAAAATATCACTAACAAGTTACCACAATTCAACAAGCAAAATGCATCATCATGTAATTGATTAACTTATGGACTTCTCGGTCTTTCCCAACATACCACGCACTTCAACCAAACAAACCCATTAACAATTGGAATACTTTAGATCAAAAGCCATATTAAGTTGCCATAACTATAGAAAACGTCATAAGATCACTGACTCCTGTACGTTAACACTCTAATAATGAGAATTACACAAGCATGGGAAACAAAATTTATCAAAAATGGAATTTTCAAAAGTACTCTGTAAAGGCCCCTTAGAATTACACATCAATCTCAATATTAAGCACCCAATAACTGAAAAGGCAAAAATCCGCCCACAATATCAAGCACCCAGAATTACAAATCAAAACCAAATTTCCGAAAAGCAGGACAGCCACCAAAGAAAAACTAACAGTCAGAAACAAGCAAAAACAGAGAAATCATAAACTGGATCAGATCTGAAGAAAACCTACAGAGAAAGATTGATGATTTCTGCGATTGGATTGAATGAACGGCGCAATGCTAACGTTTTTCTGGGTCTGCTGGATCTCCCTGTCTGAATGTGATCCAGTAGGTTGAGGGGATTAGAGTATTAAGGACTAAGCAGGGGAACACAACTATTACAATACACTGCGGCCTTTCAAATTTAAGGAGGCTGTTTGTTCATTGTTAGGTTCAGGTCGTGAATTTGACTTCAAATTAAGCCGTGTTTGTTTTCATTGTTGGGAACATAACTTTTGTTTTTTTTTTTAACGGTTCAGATTCAAAAACAAAAACATCAAATTAATTACAGAAGGCTGCAAATGTTAATATTTAATTTCCTTATCACCTTGTCTCCTTAAATGATTCATTTGTCATCGAAATTCAATTTATTTTAGGAAAAATATTTGCATCTGCCTCCACCGGCACACACTCAATGCATTGAGTGTAAAAAAAAGCCTCCACCGGCACAAGGTGGAGGCTGTAGGCAGATGTATAGCATTTCTCTTTATTTTATGGGTTAATTACATTTTGCTCCCTTGAATTTTTATTCAATTCACAATGTGCTTTCGAAACTAATAATTGCATCAAAAAAACTAATAATTGCATCAAAGTGGACCCTCAAACTTTCAAAACTTACCAACCCCCTTCCGTTTACCAGAAGCGTCAAATCTAACAGAAATTCACTGCACGTGCTACTCATGTGCATAACATTCACTGTAAAAATATAATTTTCATCTAATGATTATCATTGACCATATAAAATATAAAATAATATATGCAATCAATTAATAATAAATCATTAACCATATATAAAATTATTTGATATTCATTAAACATATATAAATTAATAAAAAAAATTATTTAATGATTTATGATTTATTATTAATTGATAGCATATATTATTTTATATTTTATATGGTCAATGATAATAAATTAAAAGAAAATTACATCTTTACAGTGAATTTCCGTTAAATTTGACTCTGCTGGTAGACGAAAGAGGAGATTGGTAAGTTTTGAAAGTTTGAGATTCCACTTTGATGCAATTATTAGTTTAAGAGGCATATTATGAATTGAGTGAAAGTTCGAGGGGTAAAGTGTAATTAACATTTTGCACACTCCAATAGTTTTTTTTTTTTTTTTTTAAGGAAGAGGAGTGGGGTGATCAGTGTAGAAACCCTCCTAGGCATGATCATAAGAGCCCTTCCTCGTTGCAGAAGGTCCGGTTTGAACCATAGCTATTGTCTCAAGGGTGAGCTCGTCACCGCAACACTCCCAAAGTATCCAACTAGTCCAAAGCTCATCCCATGGCCCAAAGGTTAGGTTTTACTACCATAAATGGTTTCAACTTATGTTCTAACTCGAACTCCTGACCTCAAAGCCATGAAATATTAACTCGTACCAACTAGGCTACAGCCTTGATGGTGCACACTCCAATAGTTGAGAGTATAAAGTTTATTTTTTCCTACAAAACTATATATAAATGAAATCTGAAAAAATAGGCAACAATACAAAAAATTGCATGAAATACAAGTCAATAACACTTTTAAAAACAAGCTCAATTATATAAATAGTTTGAGAAATGGCTACCAAATAGAGAGGAAAAAAAAAAGGAGACCGGTTAAAAAAATAATCTCAAAATCACAGAGCCATCTTTCCCTTCGAGAACTCTCTCTCTCTCTCTCTCTCTCTCTCTCTCTCTCTCTCTCTCTCTCTCTCCAAAGAAAAATCCTCTAGATCTAAGTTTTGCCAGAAGGAGGCCTCCTCCATCTCCATCTCAATCTCCTTCCCTCATTTCTCAGTTTAGTTTTCTTCTTTTAAGGCCAAAAAAATTAGATCTACAGTTTTTCGGCAACTCTCGAAAGACACGGATAGCACAAGAAAACTCTCAGACCGCAAATCATTCAGAGGATAGTGTCGGTTTTGCTGAAATCACTGTGCGTGGTCCTCATGGGCTACTCACAACTGCGTGTGGTCCTCACGCGCCAGATCACTGGAATCAACACCACAAGATCTCATATCTAATTTTTGTGGCTGAAAAGAGACAAGTTTATTGCCTTCACGTGCCGTCAAAGTCTATCAGAGTTAGTTCAAACTGTAATCCATCATTTTTCGTTTTTATTTTCCTTATTGTATAGTAAAAATAAAAAAGGAGTTCGTCTCTTGGACGGTTTGTCCATAGAGGTTGAATCCTCCATTTCTACGAAGGGTGAGGTTGAGTCTCTGTTTAGGCAGTCTTTTGGACGTTTGTCTATAAACAGTATCAGCAGCAGTGAAGTTCTATTCAATCCAGTAGTGTACTGGTAGAGCTTCAAATGCATTTAATATCTCCACATATATCCGGTCATGGATGTAAGTTTCTCTTGATAAATGAATAAATGATATTAAAAAACACAAATAGAGAAAAAAAAAAATATATTATTTATTGTTATTTATACAACCTCTCAAATAATATTAAATGCTTAATAAACAGTGTATAATACATATTTTATATATTTATATCTCTCAATTTAAGTTTAGAATTTCTAACAGTTCTCAATCTAAGATTTTTAGATAAAGACAAAGTAAATGCGTTCTGAATTTACCTTATCTTACAAAAGGATTTTAAACATCACAATTCATGTCTACTTTCATCATTATAAAAATTTTAAAAGTTAATAACTAATTATAATGATGTTTGTAAACCTTTTTAAGAAGTTACTTATTTTATATCATTCTTTAGCAATTAGCATTACTCTTCCTTCTGCAAATGCATGTGTTCTACTATTTCAAAACTAGTAAATGTTACATTTTATGAGCATATAGTTCTTATTTTGTTTGTTAAGATATTGAGTGCTTTTACTAATAAGGTAATGATACGTACACCTACAGAAGTACCCTTGATTTAACATAAAATAAATTGGTAAGATGTTGACATTTCATGCAGCTTGTGGCTTGGCTTATATACTGAATTCCTGAAGCCACTTTGTTGTTTGATTTTTCAAGTTGGCTGAAAAAGAAAGAGTAGGAAGGCTTTCCCTTGAAGCGAGCAAATCACATCACATGCTAACCAATAATCCTAAAGACGTGCCAACTACTAATCTATTACTAAACAGACCAGACTTGCTTAGTTCTCAAACCATTCCAACCATTCTGATGTAGAAATCAATTTAATTTGGAATATTCTCTTAATTAAAAAATCAATGTCTTAAGGAAACTACTGCAAAACATGAAATGGGGGATCATAGACCCACTCATCCTAAATTTTAGGATCAAAAGGAAATGTGAAATTGACAATAAGGATCATTACTATAGTAAGTACTCTTTTTTTTTTTTTTTTTAATAAGAAAAGCCGGTAGTCACACACATAGTGGACTCGTCCCAAGTTTATTAATACGCATTCACTTATAGCGGAGGAAAATCGTGATAACATTATTACACTTGGGGGCTTACAGGATAAAACACTATAAACTAACCCAAAACCAAGTGTCAAAATAAGCCGAAGCCAAAACAAATTCTAACAAGCCTAAGCCAACGTGAATACCTTTAGAATCATACGCAGCTTATTCTGAAGACCTAAGACCTCAAAGAAGGAAAACCTAATCTATCCACTTGTAAAATACCTTTGAGCTTCCACGGAACATCATCAAAATTTATCCACATACCAGATTGATTATTCGAAGCCATATGAGTAAGAAAATTAGCTCCTGAATTTCCTTCTATATAAACATGGTTGATCTTGACTTACAAACTCGACAAGACCTCTTGGATTTCATCCCAATAGTCTTCAAGATACCACATGCCACATCTCCCTTTTGCCAACCAGTTAACAACAAGTAAAGAGTCAAGTTCAATCTCAATTCTTTGCAAGCCCAACTCCTTGCAGTGTTTCAGCCCATAATAAAGAGTTAATAGTTCTGCCTCGTTATTAGAGCCATGAGCCAACTCCTTAGCAAAAGCCAACCTCAAATAGCCCCGATCATCCCGAATAAGGCCCCCCGCCCCCATGCAACCTGGAGTGCCTAACGAACTCCCATCAACATTCAACTTAAACCACCCCCTATTTGGCTTACACCACTTTACCAAACAAACCGGCTTACGTAAAGGAGCTTTAACCGGAATTGAGAAGGCCTCCAATATTCTAGCGTCACCATTATCCAAGTTTTTACTCGCCCTCAGATGTAATCCTACCCATGCAATTGCCGCTTTGATCGCACTCCACAACGACTGTACAGAACCATGTTTCCCTTCCATACGAGCCTTACACCGCCACACCCAAAGAGACCACATTAAAATAATGGGAATCAAACCAAGCAACATACATTTTTGGGATGAATGTGAGGCCCGTCGAAACCAAAGCTCCATAGTATTCTTCCAACGCCTGGATGGGTCATAAGGCATCCCCAAAGTCAAAGACACCATGCACCAAATTTCCACTGCAAAAGTACCTATGGCCAGGACATGATCCTGATTTTCCAGACAACCCCGTACACAACATTTAGAAACCATTGGAATGTCCAACTCTTTAATATGCGCATCCACACTTAGACAAAAGTTCAAAGCTTTCCACATTGTAACTGAATACTTCTTTGGTAGCGCAAAATGCCAAATCCTACGAGCCCATTCTGTTTTTGGGGCCTTAACACGAATACATTCCCAAGCCAACTTTGAGGAAAAAATACCATCCAAACTCGGCTTCCAAATCAGGATATCTGCCCCATCTTTATGCTCACCTAAAGATGTCAAGATTTCTTCAAGTTTGGATTCCCCCACCAGTCTTCTAAGAAGGTCCACATCCCACCCATTATGAATGCGACACTCCCTTATTGTGAGAAGAGGAAGATCCGAGATCACAAGAGTCTATAATAGCACCTAATGACAACCAGTTATCCCTCCGAAAAGAGACACAACCATCCCTTATCTTCCACACGGCTTTACTCAACACCTTATGTAACACCGCTACTATTCGCTTCCAGAATAACGAGCCCTTACTAGCCTCAATCAAAGAGATATGCCTCTCTTTGACATATTTTGCCTTAAAGAAATTAACCCAAATGGAATTTTGAGTTAGAAGCTTCCAAGTAAACTTCATAAAGAGCGACACTTGCACATCTTCAAAATTTCGAAGACCCATACCCCCTTCAAAAATTGGAGTACACACTCTAGCCCAAGAAACCCACTTCTTTTTTGGTTTACCATTGTAGGAGCCCCAAAAAACATTACTCATGAGCCGATTCAGACTTGCCACCACAGCCTTAGGAGCATACAAAACAGAAAAGAGTGTATCAGTAAACTTGCCACAATATGCCTCAACAACAAGATACGAGTACCAGACGATAGGAACTTTGTTTGCCATCCTTCAAGCTAGCTCTGGATCCGGTGCATTAGCCCATCAAAATGAATCACTTTCAGCCTTCCTGAAACCAACGGCGCGCCTAAATATTTCACCAGAAAGGAGCCATTTGAGAAATATGTAATTCTCAAGGCACTCTTTTTTTGAGCACTCGTAAAATGTTTAGGGAAGAAAATAGAAGACTTCTCTTTACTCACCACCTCACTAGACCAATCTTCATACTGAGCAAAGACAACCCTGATAGCACGGAGCGAGGACTTCCCACCATTAGCAAACACAACAATGTCATCAACATACAATAAATGTGATATAAGAGGAGCACCCCGAGGGTGAGAAAATGGAATAATCCTCCCATTGACAAAATTATGCTTTAACAATCTGGATAATAATTCTTCCACAAGAATAAACAAATAGGGAGATAAATGATCCCCTACCTAAAACCACGCCCACTGGGAAAGAATCCTTTCTTTGTGCCATTCATAACCACAAAAAACCATGGAGTAGAAATACACTGTTTGATCAACTCACAAAACCGAGGGCCAAAACCAAAAGAGGACATGACCTGTAATAAGAAATCTCAGTCAACACTGTCATATGCCTTAGCCATATCCACTTTAATTACGACATTACCACCATGGGCCCGCTTATTCAATAAATTAATCATCTCTTGAGCCAACGTAACATTCTCAAAGATGCTTCGTCCAGGTAAGAAGGCCCCCTGCTCCAATGAAATAATCTTATTTAAAATAAGTAACAATCTATGAACCAGAATTTTGGAGCATACCTTGTAAACCACAGAACACAGACTGATGAGCCTAAATTTGTCAAACCCAATAGGGTTTGCCACCTTTGGAAGGAGCACAATGTAAGATGCCGAGTAGAATCTGGGTAGAGTGGCACCACTAAAGAACTTCCAAACTGCGGCCACCACATCAGCCTCCACAATATCCCAACACGAACAATAGAATCCAGACCCAAACCCGTCTGGGCTTGGACTACTATCCGCCGGAATAGAAAACATAGCCTCTTTAACCTATTGGATTGAAGGGAGTTGAAGAAGAGTGTTGTTTTCCTCTTCTGTAACGACATTCTGCACAAACAAGGATAAATAAGAGGTAGCCCTCTTTGGTCTTGCCTTTAGAAAATCACTCAGGAATTCCACAGCCCCAGCATGAATAGCCTACGGGGATGATAAACAAGAATCATCACGTAGTCGCATTTCCTGCACCATCGGCTTATTAACAGAAGCAAAAGTTTTAAAAAATTGAGCAGAGGCCTCGCCCTTCTCCATCCACCTAATTATGGCCGGTTGAGATAATCGAGTCTCCACTCTATGAAGCCACACAACAAGCTCTTCCTTGCCAATTAGTAATTCTGACTCAACCTCTTCAGAAAAGCTAGCCTGCAATTGACCCTCAATTCTTTCCATCTGCTTCTCCAACTCACAAGGATTTTTTTCCGTATGCCCAAAAACTCTACGATTCCAATCTTTCAAAACCATTTTCAGCTTTTTTAATTTAGCACCAAGACAAGACAGCCCCACATCATCAATTGGAGCCTGCCAAGCGCCTTGCACAACCTCTCTAAAATTCACATGAGACACCCACATTTGTTGGAACTTATAAGACAATGGACCATATCTACATTGCCTGAGACTTTAAAACAAAGAGCATAGGAGCATGATCCGATGTCGAGCAAGGCAAATAATTATACAAAGCATCCGGTAATATATCCACAGCCAGAGGATTTAGGAGACATCTGTCCAGTTTCGACCAGCTTCTAGCCAAACCTTGCTTCCCCAAGAAAACTTGGCCCCAATTGACTTCATTTCCATTAACCCGCATGCCTCAATAAAATCATTAAATTCATCCATTGACATTCTCGATCAGGGTCTACCACCCCTACGTTCATCATCCCACGAATACTATTGAAATCACCAAGACAAAACCAGGGGATATCTTGCACGACATCCAACTGTAACAACCTCCAGAGATCATGCCTCTCCATATGGTTACATTTTGCATAGACCACATAAACCATAACAAAATGAGAGGCATTCTTCAGCAAGACAGACACATGCTGAGCACTAAATTGACTAACCGAAACCTCTAACTCATCTTTCCATAACAGCCATAATTTTCCACCAACACTTTGATTAGAAAAACCATAATCAAACTTCAACCAAATTTTTAAAACATCCAACTGACTTTCATCAACAAAAGGCTCAACTAACATAATAAAATTAACTTGAAACTTCCTTACCAACTTACATAGACGTCTCCACGATGTTCGAATGACACGGATATTCCAAAAAAGAGGCGTACATATAATAAATTCACCCGAGCGGGCTTGCTAGGAACCCGAGATGAGCTTCTGAGAGTTCGTCCACCCTTACTTGTATCTTTTGTCGCTATAACATCCCCATCAGACAGATACTCTTTAATTTTGCATAGGTGCTCTATCCTATCTTCATCGGGTTCTGAGACGTAATACTCAACCATTCCATCAGAGGGGTAGTCTTTTTTTTTACACAGATGCTATGCTCTTTCTTCATCTGGCTCCGAGACATAATCTTCAATCACTCCATCCTGTGGTAACTCATCTACTGGGATCACAACAGTCAACGACCCCATCTCATCTATAGGACCATGCAACGCCCCCTCCTCTGCCACCGTCTCAACTAACACATCATGCATCATCATTCCACATGGTTCCATCACCATCGGATGACACCTTAAATCCACTTCATGGCTTGCGTCCACAATACTCGACTCAACCACCTTTGTTTCCGATTCCTCATGACCTCCACCACAAATCTGCACTTCCGAATTACTAGGAACGCCCATAATGATATCCACATTTTCAGCCACCAAATCATTCACAACAGATAATTTAGCGTGCAACTCAACATCTTGTAAGTCACTCACGCACACGAGAGCATGGCCCTCTTCCATCATGTCTTGACTACCCATCATAGGTAATTCTTTAGCATCGCAAACTTCATTAGAGTCCTGCAATTTAGAGTAACTAGGACCAGCCAAGTCCCTATCTACCTCTGCATCCATTCCCACATTAACCACAGCAGCCTTCACAAGCAATTAAGGTCGCGAATCAACTATAGGCTTCAATAATACCAACTCCTCATTCGGTGCAGCAGTAAGCTTCAACAATTCATTCGGCGTGTCTTCCACTGTTATCTTAGGCTTCCAAGTATTTACCATCTTCTCCGATTCTTTTTCGATCCCCTTTTATTTCCTATCAGCAACCTTAGTGCCACCACCCAGCAATTTGCATGTCTTTAGGTTGTGCCCATGTATAGCACATTTAGAACAGAATGCCAAGAGCGTCTCATACTCCACCTCAATATAGAAGCTTGAATCATTATGCGAATTTCCAATCCAAATTTTCCTAACCGGTTCTTTAGCTGCATCTAATTCCAAGCAGACTCGTGCCCCATCGATTCTAGTCACACACTTGGTGGCATTATCTCAACGCAAGAAACGACCTAACGGAGCTGTGATATTCCTCAAGAATGACTCATAGTAGAAACTTGGTGGTAAACCAGGGAGGAATACCCACACCGGTACCAATAAGGGCTCTGTATCCTCATCAAATCCCGTATGTTAATGAAACCTTCTATAAGAGACCCCATCAACATCTGTAGCCTCCCTCAACAATGCCTTCACAAAATCCACCTCGTTACTCAAATGCACAAACACATTCCTAGGCTTTCTCATTGCTGAAACCATCGGCTGCGAGTTCAGACCCCAGCGATTTCAGATGAACATTCTGATTGCATCAAGGGATGGACGCTGCCTCAAAAACTTAAGGACCATAGAAAATCGAAATGGAGCTGCACATTTTTCTATTTCCTCCTTGGAGAACAGAACACAGATTTCACCATCTATGACTTTAGCCGGACGAAAAGGAACATCAATCTCAGGTAACGACTGCGGCTTATAGGCCACCAACTCAGCAAACAAATGATGCCTGCCAGCCGTCGTCGATGGCCCAGGATGAGCCCCGGCTGCTGCCATACACACACGAACAAACTAAACCTAGTAGAGCGCGATTTAGACTAAATGGTATTCTGTGTATTCTTGAAATGTCGAATTAAATACAACTTGCTTCTAAAGTAAGTATTCTTGTTTAGCTAAATAATTCAAATTTTATTTGGCTAGTTTGGTTACACAAAACTAAACTATCTCATCTTATCTCATATAATCATTACAACTTTCTTAAATGCTCACAAAAAATATAATAAACAATTCAACTTTGTCGAATCTCAAAACTAAAATAATATTAAAAAATTATATTATAACAGCATTTTATTCAATTTTTAACAAAACATCTCATCTGAACTGCGTAACCAAACAAGATCTTACATCTAGATTAAGGGTAAGGCCCCTTAGGCCATTTCCTTAACGCCCCCACCTTATAAGGCCCCCAAAAACAAAAGTACCATATTTTTATTTATATTTATCAAGAAAGGAGTATGCAAACAGTTACATTATATAAAGATTTAAATAAAACATCATTTTAAATAATTTCTAATATTAATTTTTATATTTTATACAATGAATACTTGATATTTTTAAATAACTTATTTTTAGAATTTTGTAAAATTGAGGCCTTAGACAAAATTTACAACGAGGCCTTATTTTTTAAATTTTATATTAGATATAATTTAATTTAAAACTTTTGTTAAAAGATTTTAAATAAAGCATCATTTTATTTAAAAATGTAAGAAAACCTCATTTTAAATTTTATTTAAAAATGTAAGAAAACCTCATTTTAAATTTTATTTAAAAATGTAACCCTCACTAGTTAACATGAATGAAGTGCTTATCAAATATTTAATAATAAGCTTTGCTACTCATCATCTCCACACATCACACACCACATTTTTTTAATTTTGGTTTTATTCTTCTTAAATTTATTTAATTCTTCAACATATCATTCATATACCACATATTTAATAAGAGAAAAGAATAAAAAAAAATGTGGTGTATAGTATGTAAAAATAATGAATAAAATTTTTCTTTAATATTTAATGAGCGTTAGGACGGAAATCTTAAAAGACTATCCCGTTTTGATGGAGTTAAGGAGATGGAATCCCGATGCATAAAATCTAGATCCCATTTATTATGGGAATGTAGATTATCTTTTAACCTTTCTTCAAATGTATTTTTTTATAATCATTTTTTCTATTTTTATAATTTTATAATTACATTAATAACTATATTTATTTATAAATAAGTATTCTTGTTGTTTGTGAATTTGATCAAGGGAGTTAATTGCAAAAATTATCAACTCGAGGAGTTAATTGCTAAAATGTAAAAGTCTCATAGGAGTGGTAATATGTAACACATCTCGTAAATCCAACACGAATACGACATGAAATTAAAGGGTTTGAGTTTGATATAAATAGGTTTAGGTCAAAGTGGGCTTACCCATTTATACATGATTAAAAAATGGGTCAATAACGGATTAATCCACTTAAACCGAAATCAACCTGCAATAGTCCATTTAAATTTAATTTCAAAATGACAATTTTATTACTTTTGGATTATAATATTAATTCTCAATATGCTTATGTTTTTATTGTTGAGATTATAATTTTAAACGTATGCTCATATTTGTTATTGATGAGTTTGTAATATAGATTTTATTATATGTTAAAATCTAAAAAATATTAATATTTTTTGTTAGTAGGTAGTCTTATTATTTTTTAGAGATATTTTGGCTACTAATAAATATAGATTTTAGTTATTTTGTGAAATTATATTAATCAAGTCAAATGAGTTATACAGGTTATTTCAATCTTTATATGAAACGAGTTGAAATGAGTGTGTCATGTTGACCTATTTTTAATTAATTATTAAACAGGTCAAAATAAATGACACAACATGACCCAGCCACTATTTAAATGGGTCGTGTTAGGATTTAAAGGTCTAACCCGTTTAGCTTAACTAGGGGTTGTGTTCGGATTGGCCTATATAGTCAAATATCTATGACTTGATACAAGACGACCCGCGAATACCAATTGCCGCCCCTAAAGTCTCATAATGCTGAGAATTCCATCATATTTCTAATACTTTTCAAAAGTGAGCTTAGACATGTTAATGTCTAAATTCACACAACAGATCAGAATGGAGGAAAGAATTATCCCTAGCTCATGTTGGTGATTCAGGCTTCAATACGATACTCTTCACGTTCATCCATAAAATAAATAATAAATAAGCAAATAAAAGTAAATAAATAGAGACAAATGGATATATGTGATTCGGCATAATGCCTACGTCCACAAGTTATTTAGGAGTGAAATTCACTATAATGGATGATTTTACAATCTCTCATGGCCTCACATATCTCACAATACAATGGAGTAATTTAGGATTTCTTGAGGTTGAAGACAATGTCTCTCTTGAGAAAAGATCCTTCGGAGCCGCTATGTGTGGTGGAGTTTGTACGTAGGGAACTTCTGTGGAAAGCCTGTCAGATTTGTGGGGATCTCTTCTCTATATAGAGGTCTATTTTCTTGGAGTGATTGAGTTTAATTTGCCTTGTGAACCCCTTTCCTCTTAGGAGTCTGAGTCTCTTTCCTTTTAAAAGTCAGAGTCTCTTTCCTTTTAGGAGTCTAAGTCAACTTGTCTTATCTCTTATTGGCTTTATCTCAGAGTTAAATTATAGGCTGCTGAACTTCAAAAATTTCGTCCTTGGTCTTCTTGTTTATTTTGTGCTAAGCAGTGAAGAGCTCGGCTTGGAGAGATAGGTAGGAGATGTGCTCGACTGCAGTAGTGAAGCTTAGCTTGCTCGATTAGGGCGAGAGATGTACTCGACCGCAATAGTGGCGAGCGTAGAGCTTGGCTTGGGCAGGTGATGTACTCAACCACATTAGGTGCAAGCGCAGAGCTCGGCTTTGGTGGGAGATGACCTCGATTGTAGTAGTGGCTAGCGTGGAGCACTGCTTTGACTAGAGATATACTCGACCGTGTTAGGTGTGAGCGCGGAGCTCGACTTCGACGAGAAATGTACACGATTGCATTAGTGGCGAGCATGGAGCTCGGCTTTGGTTGGAGACATACTCAACCGCATTAGGTGCGAGTGCGGGGCTCAGCTTTGGCAGGAGATGTACTCGACCATGTTAAGTGCGAGCATGAAGCTCGATTTTGAGTTTGTATTTTTATGTGGATATTTGCCTGAGAGGTTTATTGTCGACGAAGATTGCATATTTTCATGATGGTTTTTTTATGTATATTTCGTGATCCTTTTTATTATTGTTGGTAGTAGTAGATTTTCTACCCCTTGGTGTAAATCATTATTTGATGTTCCCATTTTGGGGTTGATGTTATAGTTTATTTGCAGTAACACGCGCTTAAGTAGTTAGGAAGCCCGTCAACTCCCTAAGTTCACATTAGGAGATTGCCGAGCCCGTCAACTCATTCTTGAAGGAAACCTGCGCGAAGCGGTTGTGGAGCTCGGTGGCTCTTTCCCGAAGGTAACCCGCTAGTGACAGTTGTGGCATGAGTGTAACCACTCGGTGTTTGCTAGAGAAGATGTTGTGCGAGGTTCGCAAAGTTTGTTGACTTGCGTGCCCGTTTTGATGGCAAAGGTCATGAGGCCTGCGCGCCCAATTCGTGGGTCGTGGGGTCCTTTGGCCTACGCCCCCATTCTGTTTCACCGAAAATCTTTGGACTCATCATTGGTGTTTTGGAGGTCACGGGGTCTTTTGACCTGCGTGCCCATCTGGTCACCTTGATTATTTGGACTCGTCATTGGTATTTGGAGAGTCACGGTGTCTTTTGACCTGAACACCCATTTGGTCATCGTGAGTTTTTGGACTAGTCATTGGTGTTTGGGGGCTCGCGGGGTCTTCTGACCTGTGTGCCCATTTGGCCACCGCGAGTTTTTAGACTCGTCATTGGTGTTTTGGGGGTCGCGGGGTCTTTTGACCTGCGCTCCCATTTGATCACCGTGAGTTTTTTACTCGGCTTTGGTGTTTGAGGATGCTTGGCCGCACTGTTGTGGCAGGAGGCTGAGTTTGACTGCGCTGCTGTGGTGGGAGACAGAGTTCGACTGTCCTGAGAGGTTTTCACCAAATACCAAATAGATTAATGTAATACAAATTACAAATTAGGGATTTGCAAACCTAAGCCATTTCGCTAGAGCGTGACGACGGCTTGGGGGTGCCCGCGATACCGAGTAATCTATTATGATGAAGACAGATTAAGATGCCCGAGAGGGGCTTTGTAGGCGGTGTTCTGCGCAGTGCGGGTGATTTCCAGCAAAGTATATACATGGGTTGTGTAGCCATTGGGACTCTCATGGAATGTCTAGGAGTTTTATGGGGAACAATAGGTGAGCACACGAGGGCGGCGACTTCCTCTGTGGCGAGCAAGTTTTTTGTACTTCCTCTCAGCTTTGTTTGTGATTTTCGTTGGTGATCGAGAGTAAGCTCCATGCTTGCCCAAGGTTACCCATTTTAGGTGAACTCGTTGGTGAACTCACTACTTCCCGTGAGTGAACTGACTTCATTTCGTGGCCGGGTGAGGAATTCTCTATCTGTCTACCGCAAGGAACTCCTTGCACACCATGAGAGCGACGAGTTGGCTGGACGAGTTGGCTTTCCATGAGTGCCATCTATCCAGATCTGTTGGTCGCCAAGGGTGGCGAGCTAGCATCTTGGGCCCGTTGTGGGGCGTTTATGAGCAGTGGCCTCTCAGCGACGTCTTCATAGTGACGAGTAATGGTCTTTCAACTGGAGAGGAGCTCTCTTGCTGGCGATAGAAACTTTCATGCTGATGTGGTGGGGACCTTCAGTGCCGAGCACTGGTGAAGGTGGCGAGGAGGTTTTCGTGGCATGAAGTAGTTTCTCTCGACTTGTGGCGGGTGGAGTTTCCGTGGTCGAAGATAACCATGATAGTGACAGAGTGTACCAACGAGTTGGGCAGCGGCTACTGGGGCCTCACTGGTTCACAACAATGGGGAACTGTGCGCCAGGAGGAGCTTTTGTGGCTAAGGACCAAGGGTTGTGTGAGCCTTACGGTGGTGTGTTGCGGTGATGGTTGCGCGGAGCTGTACGACTAACTCATCTGGTGGGTGAGGATCACTGTGAGGGTGCCAAATGGCACTGGAGGTTCTGGGCGTTGCCATGGGTGGCACAACGAGCTCGCGGTTGGGCTGGGCTGGTGAGCACGTTCTGGCGTCGGTGTCGAGCGACTCTTGTGGTGAGCTTTGGTGATGGTGGCAAGGGTTGACGGCGGTGAGGAACTCCAGTGAGGTCGGGAACCACCACACTGGCAAACAATGTCGGCGAGCTAGGTGTGGTCGATGGTTGGACCTTTGTGGTGAGCACTGGTGAGAACGATGAGGGATGGAGGTGAGGAACTGCAGTGTGATCAGGAACCACCAAGCCGACGACAGAAGGGCTGGTGAGCTAGGTGGTGGTCAGTGGCTGGACCTTCATGGTGCATAGCAATGTGCATCCTCTACCCGCAGTATAGTGCTCGACATGATCAACTTCCGTGGTTGGGGAACCACCCGGCCAGCGACAGAAATTGCCAGTGGTTTTGGTGCCGGTCGGTGGTGTCCCCACCAATTCACGGAAGCCTAAGCGTGGGCCTCTGGTAGCTGGTTTCTTGTTTACCCGCGTTGTGTACGGTGTGCACAACACTCTGATCTGATGAGTTACCAGCAGAAGGCTTCGCCGTTGTCGTATCTCCTCCATGCAGTGTTGATGCCCTCAAATCCCATTGTGCTATTGGGGGTGGTGGTTGAGGTTCTACACGATGAAAGATCAGCTGGGTGCACGTTGTGCACCCCTTACATAAGCTGTGCATGACACATGCATAGTGCATGATGCACGTTCGGTATGCTTCATGTGTTCTTCCTCTATATTTTTTTTACCATCCACTGCAATGTTACGAGAATAAATAATAGGAAATAGCAAAGTTAAGTAGATCTTATCTATTTTTCAAAGACGATCTCGTGAGTCGGAGAATATCCTTCTCCCAATTCAGGTGCAGAAGATTTCATGAATCCCACAGATGGTACCAACTTTAATGCCTAAATGCGCACAACAGACTTGAAGGGAGGAAAGAATTATCCTCAGCTCACATTGGTGATTTGGGCTTCGATACGGTACTCTTCGCGTTCATCCATAAAATAAATAATGAATAAGTGAATAAAAATAAATAAATAGAGACATATAGATTTACGTGATTCAGCATAATGTCTACGTCCACGGATCATTTGGTGGTGAAATCCACTATAATGGGTGATTTTACAATCTCTCATGCTCTCCGTATCTCACAATACAATGAAGTAATTTAGGGTTTCTGGAGGTTGAAAACAATGTCTCCCTTAAGAAAAGATCCTCTGGAGTCGTTATGGATGGTGGAGTTTGTATGTAGAACTTCTGTGGAGAGCCTATCAGATTTGTGGGGATCTCCTCTTTATATAGATGTCTATTTCTTTGGAGTGATTGAGTCCAACTTGCCTTGTGAACCACTTTCCTCTTAGGAGTCTGAGTCTCTTTTCTTTTATGAGTCTGAGTGTCTTTCCTTTTAGGAGTCTGAGCTAACTTTTCTTATCTCTTCTTGGCCTTATCTCGGGGCTAAATTATAGGATGCACAAGTCACATTCTTAAAAATTTACAGATTCTTAAGAATGTGGATGTCGAGAAAAATGTTAGATTTCATGAAGATTTCATTATCTGTTGATATATCATTAATTAATTAAAAATTTGTTTATTGTCTTTTTTTATTTATCAATCATTTAGTAACACATAAGCAAATAATGTTAGAGTAATTCTTAAAACTATGACTAATTGCATTTTTTATTACACTTCACATACTCAAAACAAAGGTGCCCTTAACATTTAAGACTACAATATCCACTTTTGTCAACTCTTAGTTGAATTCTTGATTCTTTTAGCATGTATTTCACAAATACATTGCTCTCATGCTCGAGTCTTGAAGTATGATATACTAACTTTAGTGTCGTGTTTCGTAGCCTGGGCAACTCCACGTTGCCGAGCTCGATCTAGATCTTGTTGAGATAGAGAATGAGGGCTCGAGGGTCGTGGTACCTCCGATGCCTAAGTCAGTTGCTTGGATATGGTGGCCAAAATAAGTGAAAGAGAAAGCTATTCGAAATTAGAGAGAAAGCCCCCCAGAGGGTGTGAGAGGGTATTTATATACTTGACCAATGTGGTCTTCTGATGAAAGGGATTCGAGGAGGAGTTGTCCGTACCTATCAGCTGGGTTGTGGGGGTGATGCTTGCACCCTTCTTGCCGTGTTCTGTGTCCATTGTGTCAGCCTTTCGTAAGATGACAGGACACCATGCCTGATCATGGCAACCACTGACACCTTAGTCTAAGGCATGTTGTGCTTGGCATTGTCCCATTTAATGCAGCATAGCCATGGTCAGGCGAGACACCGTCAGTACCCGAGGGCAAGGGTTGTCCCTGACACCTTGCTCCTGAGTTGCTGGCACTTCCATCTGTGCTGCATTCAGCGCCTGGATGTCAGTGTCCTTCCTGACACCCTGATTTGATCCTGACACCTTGATTGTGGGTGGTCAGGAAAACTCCATACCTCTGACCGGTTCCCACACAAGGCACATCTTCTGCTCCCTTCCTGTTGTGGGCCTTGTGGGTCGGCCTGGCCCATGCCACCCAAGTGACCTAGGCCAGTTCATTCTGCCTAGCCCAGATCTAGGGGATTACTCTCCTTACAGTAGCCCGCGAATTCCTAGCATATTTATAGGGTAGGAATTGAAAAGAAAAAGAGGAGTTGTGACTCCCCCACATTTTGTATTATTAAAGTCTTGGCAGTGTAACTGTCGCTCCCTGTCCACTAGTGGAGTCTGGGAGTGCAGCGTCCACGTGTGTGTCTCCCACCTGTTTGGCTTCCTGGGGACGCGACGGTTTGTAGCACCCGAAATGACCCCGCGATGTTTCTGCTGCCCTATGCAGATTGGGAGGGGATGCTTCCGTTCTTCTACTCGAGGTTGTCCCATCGGTGAATTTCCCGCCCGCGTGCCATGCTCGGGATTGGGCCGTGCCGTCCATGCGCCCAACTGGCGATTGTTGGTTTCGTCACCTCACCTCGTACACTTCCCTAGAACTATCACGTCCCTTCGATTTATGACTCGTGGTCACTTCATTGCCTGCCGAACACCAACCGTCACCCACTCCCCTATTTAAACCCTTTTTCCCTCTTCGATTCTCCCATTTCTGCCTCTACATTCCCGAAATCCTCTTGTTCTCTCTTCTTCAAGCTTTCCTCAAAGTTCCTTTCTCTTTCCTGCTCTGATATCTTCTTCTTATGTTCTGCCATGGCTGCACCTACCGACATCGAAGGTTGCCTCCTCTCTTTCGTCGGGAGGAAGGAGTCTATTGTCACTATCAATGATCTCCGTGCATGGCAAAGGTCGTACGCCATTCCACCTGAGGTGGTTATGGATATTCCTGGCCATCATGTTCCAACCGTGGATGCGGATGGGATGGCGACACGAGTGGCCCTCTTCCTGTTGATATTCTCCAACAGGTTGCGGCTGCCGTTCTGCCGCCCCATCCAGGACATCCTCACCTTTCTGAAGTTGGCTCCTGCACAACTCCACCCCAATGCCAGGCGAATCACGGTGGCGAGTTGCATAATCTTTCGGCAAGTGTGGATTGCTCAGGAGTTATTGTCGGTCTACAGGATCTTACGCCTTGATGGGAACTTGTGCAATTTCTAAGCTCAGGCCACTGAGAATCGCTTCGTCACTCTGGAGAGGCGTTTTTCTTCCATCAAGGAATGGCAATGGCACTTCTTCTTCATCTCTAGCTCGGGCTGGGAGTATCCCCAGGCAGGGGAAGTTCATCAGGAATTTCTCGTTCAAGCTATCTAGGCCAACATGCAGCGGAGTCAGACTCTCTCGATCCAACTGTCCAAGAGAGAAGAGTTCAGAGTTGCCACTGTTTTATCTTGGGTGGCCGCCCACCTCATTGCATCTAAGACAGACGCGTTGTTGACGGAGGTTAACATCAGGCGGCACCTGCTCCTTCCCGACCGATCCTTTGTGCTTGGTCAGGAGTTTCTGTATGTTCCCCCTTTTTCTCCTGCGAGGAAGTGCCAGCCTTCCACTCATGTAGTGAACGATCGGGGCAAACGATGTCGAACCAACGATAGCGATGCTGGGGTCCCGCCTAGGTCAGGGGATCGGGGCCCTCATTTTCACCCCTCCACCTTTTCTTGCTTCGTTCCACCAAGCTCCTCTCGTGGGGCTCCGGCCAATTCATCATGTCGAACTCTGCCGAGGTCTCCATTCAGTGAGTTCGGCACTGCTTCTTGACCAGTTTTGTCGGGCACCCCTCGCGGTATCTCTCACTGCCCGTTTCACCCAACACTGTCAGGGCTTGCTCAGAGTACCTTTGGCGGCACCTCTTCCCAAGCTCCTGCAGGCACCTCCCATTGAGGCCCGTCCAGCTCTTCCCATCAAGTCCCGGCCACCGATGCCTCTTGCCCTTCATCCCTGCAGCCTGTGGTTCTGCCGCCGGTAGCCGCTTTTGGTGATGATGAGGATGTGAAGGACGACATCGTTCTCAACGCCATGTTTCTCAATGCCTTCTTAAATCCTGCTCCTTGCGAGGCCTTCCCGGTGATCAAGTCCCTACCCTCCTTGGAAGATACTCTTGCCGAAGAGGAAGCTGCTCGTGCCTTGCCTTCAGCCAGGATGATGGATTCCCCATCTCCCCCGATGCCTCCGATCCCTGCTCATCACGGGGGGCTTGAGCCGGCTCCCCCCAAGCACAGAAGCGAGATGACAACTAGGTCTCCAATGAAGCCTTTAAGGGGCGTT
This sequence comes from Juglans mandshurica, assembly GCA_022457165.1. Classification (NCBI taxonomy): domain Eukaryota; kingdom Viridiplantae; phylum Streptophyta; class Magnoliopsida; order Fagales; family Juglandaceae; genus Juglans; species Juglans mandshurica. Next base: position 25,388,428 of record CM039620.1, on the reverse strand, counting down.
GGGGTAGGGCGCAACCGATCGAAGGTGATCCCCACCTAGAAAAAGGCTTCCCATAAGAGGATATTGGTAGAACTGCCTTGTCGATGACGACTCTTCTCGTCGTGTAGTTGGCGATCTGCACGATCACTACTAAAATGTCGTCGTGAAGGTGGAGAATGACATCCTCATCTTTTTCATTGAAGGTTATGATCATCCCCCCCTAAGTGGCTCCTAGTGCCCGGGACTGCCTTGCTGGTGGTGAACACTTCTTCATACCTGGCCCTTTGGCATGGGCCCTCCATGCTGAGGAGGTGGTCCCTCCCCTAGCGTATCCTCCTGCAATTGTTCGAATTTTGCCCGCAGGTCATTTTCTCTAGCTGGGCTTCTTCGGCATGGGCTTACTCGGGGTAGTCCTCTTGCCCTTCGCCTTATTGGACTTTCACTCCTACTCGGCCGCACGCGACCGTCGCGTTGTCAGCCACATCACTCATCACCCCGCTAGTCTAGTAAGGCATCCAATTCCTCCATCTTCCATTTTCTGGTGAAACAATCTTTTGTTCGGCTGTCAATACGGTGGTAGGTGCAGTACTTAGGGCGGGTCTGGCCCTGTTGTTGTTCGCCCTGCGAGCTCAAGTTTCTTTCGGTATCCACAGCCATGCTAGAGTGTGTGCGTGGCTCGACTCGCCCGCGGGCAGTCTGCTCTTCCTTGCGCTTGGTCTCGCGCGCCTTCTTCCTCTTACCTTCTCAACTCATGCCGCTGCTCTAGCCGGTGGCTCTCTTGTCTGTCTGTTCCAACTCGATTTTCCTGGGAGCTGTCAGCGCCCGTAGCTTGTCTCGGCATTGATGAAACCGTCGACTTTGTCCATGAACTCCCTCACGAAGTGGGGGTTTTCCGCACAATCTTGGTCATAAAGGGGTTACGGGGCCAAACCCCCTAGCAGAGTCGCCAGAGTGATCTTTTCATCCTGGTCTTCTATTGTCATGCGCTTTCTGTTGAACCGAGAGAGGTATGGATTCAAACTTTCATTGTCTCGCTGCTTCACAGTCAAGAGGTAGGCAGCAGGATGCCTCATCTTCCTATTTGCCATGAATTGCATCAGGAACTTTTGCAGGGTCATATGGGCCTTGAATGTTTCCAGATAATCTAGGGGATCTATGGACCTGTCGTACACATTTATCTGCGGGACTTTGAATCTTGGGAGATGAGGGACTACCATAACCTCAGCACTATATGGCAGGTCTGTGCTAGTGAGTAGCTAGTCCACCGTGGACTTCGTGCCCATCCGCTTGGCCATCTAAGCGTATTTTTCCCTGAGTTCATGGAGCTCGAGGTGCATCCAGCGCTGCTCTTCTTCGGCTGCCATTAGCTCAGGGGCTCGACGAGACTCCGAATGGTGGTTGTGCCCGCCTCCTTCCAATTCCCCGCTGGTCCTCCGTAGGGAGGCATTCTCCCAGTAGAGAGCCGTCACCTCCTCCATCAACTTCCGTATCCTTTCAGCTTGTTCATTGGCTCTTGCTTCCATTGCTTCAGGTTGTTCTCCTTCATGACGTGAGGCTTGGGAGCGTGTTGTTGCTAGCATGCAAAGGGCACGCTACTATAGGAAAGAAAAGAATCCAACAGACGGTGCCACTGTTAGTGTCGTGTTTCGCGGCCTAGACAACTCCACGCTGCTGAGCTTGGTTTGGATCTTGTTGAGATAGAGAATGGGGGGCTCGAGAGCCGTGGTACCTCCGATGCCTAAGTCAGTTGCTGGGATAGGGTGGCCAAAATAAGTGAAGGAGAAAGCTATTCGAAATCAAAGAGAGCGCTCCAGAGGGTGTGGGGGTATTTATATACCTGGCCAATGTGGTCTTCTGACAAAAAGGATTCGAGGAGGTGTCGTCCGTACATGTCAGCCGGGTCGTGGGGGTGTTGCTTGCACCCCTCTTGCCGCTTTCCGTGTCCTGTCAGCATTTCGTAAGTTGACAGGACCCCATGCCTGATCATGGTGACCATTGACACCTTAGTCCAGGCCAAGCCGTGCTTGGCGTTGTCCTCCATTTAATGTGGCGTGGCCATGGTCAGGCGAGATGTCGTCAGTACCCGAGGGCAAGGGGTTGTCCCTAACACCCTGCTCTTGAGTTGTCGGCGCTTCCGTCTGTGCTGCTTTCAGCGCCTGGGTGTCAGTGTCCTTCTTGACACCCTGATCTGATCCTGATACCTTGATCGTGGGTGGTCAGGAGCAATCCATACCTCTGACCGGTTCCCACACAAGGCTCGTCTTCTGCACCCTTCTCGCTATATGGGCCTTGCGGGTCGGCCTGGCCCATGCTACCCAAGCGACCTGGGCCAGTTCGTTCAGCCCAACCCAAATCTAGGGGATTACTCCCCTCACACTAATGGTTTAAGAAATCTGCATAACGAGTCATTTTGATTTTGACTTTTCAATCCTATATTAGGTATCTCTTGTTATGCTAATCAATAGATTATGACACATTATGAGATTTTATTTTAGTTCAATGGCATTGATATCATAGTGTCTCGATATATTTCTATTAAATTCGAGTTATGCTATTTACAACTTACAAGCTCGTGAATACCGGGGGCTGGGCGGGCCGGAGAGCGAGACCCTGTTGGGGTCACCCGTATCGCCCATGCCTTCCCCCGTCTGCCCACCCCTACCAAACATAATCTTAAGCAAATATGACAAAAATAATCTTTTGATTTTTTGTTTGTTTCTTTATTGTTTAATGATAACTAAAGTAATAAGCCATTTTCCTATCATTATCGTGCTTATAGTTTTAAACTTTTAGGCTCAATCCCCTGAATAAATACACAAAAAAAAAAGAAGCTAAATTTATATGAGAAAATAAAGGCAAAATCCAAGAAGCAGATAAATAAAGCAATCTTGCCCTATAAAAATGGTGAAGATGCGGAGCTAATTAAGTAATATAAGGTAAACATGTGTACTCGTGGATAAGGGTTGACAATTAAAGATATTCCAAAAGCCTATGAACAACTTTAACGGACAAATAGCCATAAAACAGGGTCAGTCAAATAACGAAGAATAGTAAATATCTCTCGGGTTTATACTGTATTCCTCTTCCATCCTTCAAAAGGATGAGATGGTGTAAAACAAAAATCTAATCTCGAATATTCCTCCAATAATTACATTCTCTTGGATGTCTTAAAAAAACCAGATTTTTTTTTTGAGAATTTTAATGATTTGATTTGTAAGTAAATTTATTAATTATTGTACTAGTAAGTCAGTCATTTGAGTTATAAAATAATTTAATTTTAATTTAGATCAGTCAGTAGCTTAGAAAATATCATTTTCATAATAATTTGATTGGATTTCTTGTTTTATTCTATAATTTTCTTTTTCTGGATATATTGAATTGGAAAATATTATTTTTATTTATAATTTTTACTCACGTAATAATACATACTGTCGTGTTAATTATTAATATATTGAAGATTATGAAATTTAAAATTAAAAAATTGAATTAAGAAATCCAATCATTTAAAGAATTATACTGATCTGGCTTCATGAACTAATTATAAGAATTATTATTAATTTTTTATTATTATTATTATTATTATTGTTATTTTGTATAATGAGAAATCAATAAACCTCAAGTCGATCTCATTCCTTTAGTTATATTTACGTGAATTGCCATGCACCAGTCCACCGTCCGAGTTAAAAGGCTGGCCATTGCTTGTCCTCCGTACTGAGCGGTTGCACGTCACCGTGCTATCACCTTTCAGTGGCCACGTTTTGCCAAGTGTCGAACACCCAGAAAGCCAAGGAAAAACATTTATAAATAGCGTATTGAGCTGCGTCAGACACTCTCACAAAACCAAGGTGTAGCGTAGAGTTTAATGACTGTTTCTTCTACACCCTCTTCATATTTTTAAGAACTTTTTTGAATCAAAACGATTGATTTGGTTTTTCTACCTCACCTTCTCTCGCTCCCCATTATTGGATGATTATTTTTAACTTTTTTTTTTTTTTTTTTTTTTTTTTTTTTTTTTTTTTGGGATTCGGCATTTTCCACCGGTAAGTGCTTTTTTTCTTCTCTCCATTGATCTAGTTTTCGTCCGTATAATGTATTGCCATTGGAGTACTGATGCAACGGTGGAATCGATTATATAAGTATTTATGTTATATATTTTTGAGTTTTCGCATATGAGTGAAAATGTTTTATGAATTGATCTAGTGTTTATGCAAATCATTTTTGATAAGTACCATGAAAATGGTATTGTATACGTCATCATATTATGGTCTGAATGACAATTTATACTGAGGACTATTTGTAGGACACGTGCTTCTGCAAACAATTTTTATGGGTTTTTCGTTCTTGTCAGTTTTTAATGATATTTCACTTCTTGGGTGGTTGTGGAAGGTTCTGTTAGGAGGAATAACACGTTTAAACTAGGTTAGAGGAGGGAAGTATGGAGCCTCTATGTGAGTTTTGTAAGGTGGCGAGGGCAGTGGTGTATTGTAAATCAGATTTGGCTTGCCTTTGCTTGCACTGTGATGGGTGTGTACATTCTGCTAATTCTTTGTCCCGAAGGCACATGCGTTCTCTCTTATGTGAAAAGTGCTACTACCAGCCTGCAATTGTCCGATGCATGGATGATAAAATGTCTCTTTGTCAAGGCTGCGACTGGAATGGCAGTGAGTGTTCAAGGCTGGGGCATCGGTGCCACCCATTGAATTGTTATACAGGTTGCCCTTCTTTGGAAGAGTTGTCAAGGATTTGGTCCTCACTTCCTGATATGCCCCCTTCAAGTGGTTTTGATAGTGGTTGGGAGCACGTGAGCACACTGCCTATAGATGAGAATTGCATCAGCAACTGTTTGGAACAAAGAGACAGTGAGGGATCATTTGGGTTGGTGGCAAGCAAGCTGAATGAACTAGAACCTTGCTCTAAGTCTGACCCTTGGATGGAGCTGTCTTCTGTGATTCAACCGAATCCAAATTCCATTCCACGCTGCAGAGATCAAGCACCTCTCTTCCCTGGAGAATCAAGTTTGCCAAAGGTAGTATTTTTCTTTGCTGTTAACTTGGTGAAGCAGGTAGTTATGTGCTAAGATTTTTGTCTATTTTATTTTAAATAGTTACATGGTATCTATGTCTATTTGAAGGATATAGCCTTTTTATTTGCTCTTTGAGATTTAAAGAACTAAAAGTAATTCCCTAAAGTACATTTTATCTTCCTTGTCAAGTACGTTTTGAAATTCTGAGCCATGCATTGATTTCCTTCATGTGCTTCAGGATGCTTCTGATTTGAAGGATCTTGGAATTTATGATGGCAATGATCTCTATGAAGGTCTTAACATGGATGATATTCCATTAACCTTAAAAGATGGTGAGATATTTGGCTGTCCACAAGGTACTACCAGATACCAGTTCGAGGATGGAGGAATGGAATGCCAATCGATGGAGAAAAACTTATCAGTCACTGAATCTAATGGTCCTATTGAGAGTGCTTTGGAGGTTATATCCTTCACTTGGATTTTATATCTTTTTTTTTACACATAATCTGCTACCGTTATTCCACTTCTCTTTTCGTGAAATTCCCTTGTCCAATCTAGAACATAATGCATCCATAAATATCCAAGTCAATTTGTTTGCATCTCACATGATTATGGACACATTTTCATATTGACATGTGAATTACTGCTGAGTTATACTTCTAATAAGAAGCAATAGTTTATCACAAATCTTATCTGTATAGCGCACAAAAAAATTGCAAAGTCCCAGTGATCAGCATTTTGAATTACATTCCAAAACGCACCTATTTTTGAGAACTTATAATCGAAAATGATAAGATTCATTTTCATGAGTTTTGTGAAATTCAATTCCTTTATGAACCAGAAGCCTACTATTGATCCATTTTTGCGCCATTTAATTTGGTAGGTCTCAAATATGGCTTTTAAGCACTGCTACTACGTTAAACTATTCATTTTTGCTTTAGTAAGCTAGGTGTGACCTTTTATTCTGTTATTACTTAAGTGGAGAACTTTTTTCGGTGGGCGAGACTCACCTTGCGTATTGCGGCAGGCATCTTCGTCAGGACAACAAAATTGTGTGGCTTTTCAATCTTCTCATCTTGGTGGGTCAACTAGTGTTATGCAGTCCATTAATGGTAATGCAAATTGCTTACCAATGAATCAACCTTGCACTGGAAACCTCAATCTGGGGTTACCTACTGGGCAAGTTCACTCAAGCATGTCACTTTCATTATCCAACATCACGGGTGAAAGTAGTGTAGCTGATTATCAAGATTGTGGATTGTCACCCGTATTCCTACCAGTTGAATCACCTTGGGAATCAAATTTGGAGGCTAGCTGCCCACAAGCAAGGGAAAAAGCTAAGATGAGATATAATGAGAAAAAGAAAAGTCGATCGTATGTGTCTCCGATCTCAATTTATATATATATTTTTAATTCAATCTTGATATATATATGTGTGTGTGTATATGCATCCTTTTGTTTTTATAATATAAATACAATCTTGATATATGCATCGTTTCATTTCCAAAAGTACTTCAGAAAGGCATCTTTTTCTATTTCTACCCTTTCAAATGCTCCATATGATAAGTCTAAAAAAATGGATTATTTAGGTATTCATTTCAGTCTTGATCCTGATATATTTAGGAAAAGATAAATGTGGCCTCTGACACCTCTTTTGTTCATCAAAGTACCATTTACACCCATATAAACATTTCGATAATAACTGAATACTGGTATTGCTTCTCGATTACGATTAAATTCCATAGATTATCTTTAATCTTCCTTGTACATTGTTTATTCACTGAGGTGTACCTTAAGACATCTATCATTTCATAAAATCTATGTTTTTGTTTTTGTTTTTGTTAATGTATAGGTTTGGTAAACAAATAAGATATGCCTCACGCAAAGCCAGAGCTGATACTAGAAAGCGTGTGAGAGGGAGATTTGTGAAAGCTGGAGAAGCATATGATTATGACCCTCTTGTGACAAGGAACTTCTGAGCCATATCACCCAATATCCACTCCTTGACTTGCATGGCAATGCCTGCTCGGATGAGGTAGTCCTTGCAGTAACTAGATTATGTTTCATGTCTGAGATTATGGATATCAAGATGATCAATATTAAATACAATTTTTATGATTTATGGGCCCTTTTATCTGATAAAGCTATGTTCTATCACTTTATGAGATTAGGTGTTCAACACAATCATGCGCGTATAAAGAAAAAACTTATTGCAAAATTTTACTATGAGGATGAATCTTAAGGTCTTTTTCCTTATCACGTGACATAGAACCTAGTTGTCCCATTTTATGCTATAGACTTCGTATCATGCTTATATCTGCTGGCCTGTTTATTCTTTCCCGATCTCAGAGTGGGATAGTCCACATTCCACTGAACAATCATCTTCCTACAGGTTGTTTACCTTCTCTGTCTCTTTCTCAGCCAATCCAATATTGTAACATGTGCTTTGTTCCTTTATTTTGGAACCATTACAATGCAAAATATAAAACAAAACATTTTGATTATGCACCCTTTCTTGGAGTTATCTTGATTTTCTCCTTTAATCAAATGGCAGCAGATTTTGTGCACATTAGCATATCTTCAGCACTGGTAGCCCTTAGAATAAATTAGACATTCACATCTCTGGATTCTGGAATCCGTATACTGCCTCACCTAATATTTTAGTAAGTCTTCCAACTAATTTCTTACGTAATGTTATTTTTTATATTTAATATATCACATACACTCATATATAGGCAATTATTTCCAATTTCACCAGTCAATATCTTACTCTTTTGTTTATGTTTTGGCAATGGCAACAGATAATCAGTCGGGAGATGCAATTGATGAAGAACCTTCTGTGAGAACCTTTGGTTCATGTCCTTTTGTGTATCCTAGCGAAAAGCCTCGTTCACTTTTGCTGCCCCCACCTCCAGCAACCTTTCCATAAGGTAGAAACCTTGTCGCACAAGTCATTTTCTATTGTCTTTGTTGCATTATATATTTAATCAGTTTTTACTCAGATGTAATATTTTTTTAACCATATTCCTATTTTACAACTTGTAATAAAATTACAGCTTCCATATCAAAGAATAAATAGCCAATACACTTTCTGTTCCATTACTGGAATATTTTTGTTATTAGAGTACATGTTTAGATCAGCACTTTCCTACTCTAGGTACTTTCTCACTTCTTGTTTCTGTGCTAGAAATTAAAAAGAGGGAACGATCTACAGTATTGCTCAAGGTCAGATATGAACAGACCAATTGAGCACTTGACTAGATAATTGATTTATGGTTTTTTTCTTGTCCTCTTTTTGCATAGAAAGACTAGAAGTAATGATCCATTTCATTTACAGGAAAAGAGCAAAATTAAACTGCAAGAGTGTCTGCTTGTTCTAAAGTTTAAGAACATTGGCAAGGGAAAAATTATATTATCTCTTATAATTAAAGATTATGATTAAATGATTATGAATAAGACTTCTGTTGGGAAAAAAGTATTGGCTAGAAATAGGGGTGATGAACGGTCGGTCCGGACCGGTTTGGACCGGACTGGACCGAGACTGAGACCGGTTGGTCTCGGTCCACGTTTTAGAAGATCGAAAAGTTTCAGTCCGGTCCACGGTCCCTGGACCGGACCAGACCGGACTGAATGAAAAATAAAAATAAAAAAATATATTATTTATATAATAATTGTACAATTAACAATATAAAATTTTAAATATGTTATTAATACTTGTTAATATTCTATAAATTAACAATATTTTGTATATATCTTCATCTAACCTATCACTATTAACAATATAAAATTTTAAATATGTTATTATCACTTTTTAATATTATATGAATTAACTAATATATAATATCAATTAGTTAATTATATAGTAAGTATATAAATTAATAATGTAATTTTCATCTAATTTATTATCATTGACCATATAAAATATTTTTTTATTGAGTTTGTTGCATAATCTACATTAATAAGTGACTTAGTTTAATTTAGTATTTTAAATAAAAAAATTTTATTAATTGATTTAAAAAAAGAAAAAAAAATTAGGCCGGACGAAATGGACTAACCGGACCAATAACTACCGGTCCCTATGGGTGTTCGGTCTGATCCAATCCAAAAAAATGATGAAAGGTCCATCGTCGGACCGACCGATTTGCACAAGTGGCTACAGTTTGAGTGCGCGCTATTTGGTAAATTTCTTTAGAAGGATGACAAGGAAGTCCAAAACATGAATTGAAGCAAGCTTTCTGGTTAAGAGTTTGCAATCATCTGGGAGCTGTATATATCAATCTTGTGTGCTATTTTAGCAGCAACTTTAGCTCCCTTTAAAAGACGAATCACCAATAAAGAATTAGTGAAAGATCACGAGGCAGCAACTGAGCTGACATTTTATAATGTTGAGCTATTTGGACGTACTCTTGGTGCTGACGGTATTCCTCACTACTCCACATCTCTCCCTTCTGCTGAACGTCATTTTCTTTTTTTTTTGTTTGGCTAATCAGTGCTACCCTATCAATTACCTCATTTATAACGAGTGCAAACTGCAAGGCTTGGCTTGTGGTACTATTATTACGATGGGTGTGTTGGGACATCTCACATCTCTCGCATATGAATGGTTTATCTCTGTGATAGTCTAGCAATGATCAGAACAAAACAGGTGGTGGGGTAATCAGAACAATACATGAGGCCATACGTACACTATATAAATGTTTTAACAGAATGTGGAACAGATGATGGAGCCATGAATTTTTGGAAATTCTGGGGCATTCGGGTATGCTCTTTATATATGATTTTAGTTCCATTTCCTAGAATATTGTCCATCAATTATTATATTAACTCTTTTTTTATTTCTTAAATAAATAATATTATATCAACGTATAGACTAAGATAGGAGTGGAACAAGGATATATGGTATATAAATCGCATTTTCTTCATATTTTCTTTCAAAATCATATTCAAGGGTCATCTTTTTTTGTTTTTAGAGTTATAAATCTGTATCAACCATTGATCAAATCTAGAGTAACGTGAACAATCTATTCATTGTTTTGAGGCTACCACGCATCCTTTTTGTAACAGATATTTACCCACCAGCATATGATGGATCACCTTCTTAATTTACCACCACAAATTCCTTCTGGTATATGTGGCGAGACAGATTTTTGTCCACAATATAGCTAGCTAGCCATCTTTGTGAAGTAAAGTTCAACAATTTATATGTGAATGTGAGGATCAAAGAAAAAATATGCGTCTTGTTGAAGTAAATATGGTTAAATTTTATACCCTTATGATTCATATGACCATGTATCATTGGTTTAGACTTGTATATGATGTTGCAACTAACAAAAGGTCGATGATCCCCTAGCGAATCGGGTAATATGAAATTCACTGCTCTATGTATGGCCAATATATATATAGATATGCTTCATAGATACAAATCCTCTATGCCAATGGAACAAACAAAGAGTACTGACAGCCTCAAAAGAAAAGGCAAAAAAAAAGAAAAATACATGGTGAAAGATAAGAAAATACTGATCTGAAACAAGAATAAAAAAGTGAAGATCAGAGCAGCAGAAAAGGCATTTTTAGCTTCCTCGAGCACTGCTTCCCTATGTCCGAATTACATGAATGATCACTTCCCTCCGACAAACTTACTATTGTTGGAAGCATCACCTCGAACGAAGCTCCAAGAAGATATCGTTGAGTAAGGTTTTGGCATGTGTTGCAGAGAAAGCACCTAATATGCCTGAGGGCTAAGAAATTAGCCCCATGAACACATTTATCGCATTTTCTGCACAGAAAAGCATCATCGGCTTGGCAATAGAGTGAAGCCCTGGAGCCACAGAGCTCGCAAGGCACCGTGGCGGCAGTGGCACCAGGCGGCGTATCTTCTGCATCTAGGTGGGTGGACTGCAGCCTGCAGAGGCCACCTAACTTTTCCTCTCCTAGTCCTCTACACATTCTTTAGAAACTGAGTATGGCGTGGCAATGGCATAGACGTTGGAGGAAAGTAGCCTTTTATAGAACGTACGTAGACAAAATGCAAAAATTATTATTCCACCTGAAAAGAAAGAATTTTTTTTTTTTTTTTCTTCTTTCGTTGGCCACATATTATTATTTCACACATGGAGGCCATGAAACTGAATTATGTCCGAGAATTCTTCAATAATGACAGCCTTTTCTTTTAGCTTCGTGGGTCTTGGTCATGTCAAGGCAAGATAAAGTCTAAAAGCATTAGATTTGAGTAGTGAGATAATTTCAAATATTCTGTGAAAAAAAAAATATATTAAATAATAGTAAATAATAAGTAAAAAAATAATTAAATAATAATACTTCACTATCCAAACTATCTCCAAAACTTATGGTGGAGAAATTATATGATTTAAATAGTCTTAAATATTTAGATAGGAAAATTCAGGCCTAGTTTATTTTCACAAACCATCTCATCTCATTTCATCTAATCATTATAACTTTCTAAATTTTCATACAAAATATAATAAACAATTTAACATTTTCAAATTTTAAAATAAAAATAATATTAAAAAATAATATTTTAATAATATTTTTTAAAATTTTTAACTTTTATCTCATCTGTATAAAAAAAAAAAAAAGGAGAAAAATTATATTCCATCAAACACAAAATATGAAAAAAGAAAATTAATGAATTGAAGAGCTGCAGACCACAATCGATAAAGGAGTGATTGGGGGAAGTAGTACTAGAATATATATATATATATATATATAATTTGATTGTGCCAAAGGCTCCTTTTAATAATCGAGCAAAATGGAGAATTTTTGTGACACCACTAAATTTGACAAAATAGGCAAAGATAAAACTTGAATAAACCCTTTATGCTTTATGGGATTCTTGGGGAGTTGTTAATAGCCATGATTTATGTTGTTGGGTGGTTAGCAAGTCAAATTGGGTTTCTAAAGAAGAAAGCTTTCTTCTATGGCCATGAATTTTTTAGGTATTTTTATTTTGGGACCCACCTAATAGAGTTCTTTGCATGTAGGATAAGTTATGGGGTTAGAAAATTTGAAATATTATTTATTTAAAAAATTCTTTTTATCAGTTATTATTCATTACATCTCACGCTCTATATCTTATAATATGATAAAAAAAAATTATAAATATAAAGTATAAAAATAAATAGTGATTAATATATAATATTCTTTTATTTATTTTTGTAATTTTAGATTGGAAACTGATTTGACTTGTTTTGTATACATACGTACACCCTTGGTTGCCCACTCTCTATTGGACCCTCATATTTCATGGAGCCCACGTGGCAAGCGGGGAGAGGAGAGGGTGTCCTTGTCCACACATTGAGAGTTAGGATTGGTACATCAGTCCACATGTGTGGTTGAAACTTGAAAGCTTGGAGCTCTATCCAGATTGTGACTGATTTTTTGGAAATTATAAAAACGACTGTAGAAAAAGGTTTTAAAACCATAACCATTGTTATAAGCTGTTTTGTTCGATTTTTAAAATTGAATTATTTGTAAGACATAAATAATTAATAATTATTTAATATAAAGTTATGGGTGATGCTGTCAAAGAAGATTGAATTTCTTGACGATATACATTAAAGAAATACAAGTTTGTGAATTTCATCTAGGGTTATGTGAATGTATTAGAACAGTTCCTGTTTAGATATAAAAATATTATCAACTCATTTTATTTTATTTTATTATTATAATTTTTTTAAATTTCTATATAAAATATAATAAACAATTTAATTTTTTTAAATTTTAAAATAATAATAATATTAAAAAATAATATTCTAATAATATTTTATTCAACTCATCTAAAACCATCTCACCTCATCTCACTATCTAAATCAGCCATGAAGATCCAGTTTCTACTTGTGTTTTATTGGTTATATTTGGACAAATATGATTCAAGGCCGCAGGCATACATTCTTTTTATATTTTTCATGCGCATTCTATTCGAATTTCTTGCAATTAGAACACACACATTTCATCTACAACCGACGGTCCGACACCATACATCTGTAATATCCCGATCGATCAAATCAACAATATCTACTTGCATGATCAAAATATATATATATATATATATATATTTACTTGCAAGGTGTTACAATCTTATATCGACTAAGTATAACATTGATTGGTGGTTTATAAGCCCCTAAGTACCATTCCCTTACAAATCGATGTCAATGGTGATTTCTACCTAGTGAGTTTATAACAAATAGTATCAGAGACACCCATGACTAAGGCCATGTTGTAACGGTTGCAATCGTGCGGCATGAGAGTGATGCCGGCATGGCAGTATTCATCTGGAGCTAAGAAAGACCTAGCGCACAGCTAGCCCGTGTGAACGTCGGGACCGCCATGGACGTCGGCTACGGAGTGTGGTGGTTGTTATGATCCTACATCGACTAAGTATGTGATTGATTGGTGATTTATATGCCCATAAGCACCCTTCCCTTGCAAGTCAATTTTCAAAGGTGAGTTCTACCTAATGAGTTTATAACACAAGGGTTTGCAACCTCGATCCTCCCTGCAAAACCCTCTTCTAATCACCACAATCCCATATCATGAAATTGAAATAATGACTCGATAATAATTGTAGGATTCTTATAATTTTGTAATTCATTACTGTCCAGTAATTTTTAGAAGAGTAATGTTAGATACAATTATAGGTTGTGTCAGTGTCACAAACTCATTTTGAAAAAGAGTGTGATCCATTATTAAAAAATTAATTTTTCATATGAATCTTATATTTATTTACTTTTTCAAAATGAGTGACCACACTTACGCACTATATTATAAATGTAAATATCATTACTCTTTTTTAGAAATGTTATTAGATAGAGTTGAGTTGTCTACCCTCCTTAATTTTAATATATAGTTGGAAGTTGGAAAGCAAAAATTTAATGTTTCCTTTAAAGCGATGGAGCAGCATTGCTAACGATTATTAGCTACAAAGTACTGTTCAATTAGGGGCCATTATTTTATTTTATCATAGAGCTCTTTAGAAGCTTCAAAGTTTCAAAACCTATGGAGGTCTCGTACCGGCCTTGTGGTTATGTGTAACAACATTTAAAATGTGCATGTCTTGTGGTTGAAGTCTATAATCTTCTTCTTCCTCCTCTTTTTCTTCCTCTTCATATATATATATATATATATATATATATATACACACACACACACATACACACGATGATAAACAACTGCGAATGTTGCTAATATATAATGAATAATTTTATTTGAATAATACAAACTATTCCAACCACTACAATAAATTTGATTTTTAGAGACAACAATTTTTAGAGACAAATATGTTTTCGTCTCTAAAAATAATTTTTTGAGACAAAATGTAAATATCGTCTCAAAATTTGTAATTATTAAAAATATAGATAGAACTACCACTTTATAGTTCGAATGGTAGTATCTAAAGATGAAATAGTTTGTACCTAAAAATATTTGCTCTAAAAAATGCGGCAATCAAACTTTTTGTTGTTCGAACGTAATTCGAATGTAAATTTCTCAAATAACACCGTGAAAATCAATCCCTAATAAAACAAATTATTCCCTCCTTCCTTTGTTTTTCACTCTTGTTCTCCCGCTCTCCATTTTCCTCTCTCTCTATTGTCATCGCCGATGCTCTAGCCTCTAGTCACCACCTTCGTCTCCAACGTCGGGCCAACCACTAAAGTAAGATTTCCTCCTTTCTCTCATTCTCTCACGCCACTTTCTTATCTCTCTCTTCTCTCTCACTCTCACTTTCTGTGTCTCGATCTACTTTGTTATTGCCACTGTCTCCTTGCGCCACCAACATCGTCCGCATTCACCATGTCACCTGCTGTAAGCTTTGTTCTTTCTATCATTTTCTTTTATTTCTCCCTCAAAACAGAAGTTATTGCTTTGCTTTTGTGAATTTCTTGTGTTTTTCAGTTATGAATTTTGGATTTTAGGGCTTAGCATGAGAGGACTATGCTCGGCTGGCTATGCATGGATTTGGGATTTTTTGTGCTTACGGGCTACTCTGTTATTGCCAGTGGTTCCTTGCGCCACCACCATCGTCCACGTTCACCAAGTCACCTGTGGTAAGCTTTGTTCTTTCTATCATTTTCTTCTATTTCTCCCTCAAAACAGAAGTTATTGCTTTGCTTCTGTGAATTTTTTGTGTTTTTCAGTTATAAATTCTGGATTTTAGGGCTTAGAATGAGAGGAGTATGCTTGGGCTATGCATGGATTTGTGGATTTTTGTGCTTACGGTTCGATCTAAAATCATCAGCAGCAAAGGAAGACCATATGGTATGTTTTTGAACCCTATGTTAAAAAAAATAGGAACTTTACCTTTTCCAGAAACGTCATCTACTGCCTTAACCAACTTTCCTAAAAAATCCTAGTATTACATGAAATCTCTTTAAGCCTCCTATATCTGATAGTATCTTCAAACTTCTAGTTATTAATTTTGATTTTGTACTAGGAGTTCCCTTGGATTACCTTATCTATACATGGTTGTAGTTTGTATGCGGGATTTTACTCTCTAGAGGTTTTTGAAGGGCTTCCTTACTTAAGTGCGGTTCCACTTCAAAAAGAAAAAAATTATTATTCTTTACATTATTAATCTGGTGGAGTGGTGTGCATTTTAGCTTTTCTTTTCATAATTTAGAGAAATCTATACCATCTTGAAGTTCCAATTCTAAATTTTTTTTTGCCCTAGCTTGATGAATAACAACGATGCCACTTGGAGGTCAATAATGTGGTTGCCCAGAGTTGAACTTGATGATTTGCGATTTCAAAGTATGATATCTTAGCATTATTGATCTTGGTATGTAGCAGAAGCAGAGCCATTAAACTTTTTTCAATCCTAAACTAACAAATTGATTTGTTCTGATTGTTGCAATATTTGATGTTTTCAGGTGATTTTGAAATCATCAAGAGCATGCCTGGTGAACATTAATACAATCATTCCTTGCATATCCAATGATTTGCATTTTTGTAAGTTATTTATATGTTTTTTTAAGTTAGTAAATGGCTCAAGGCAAAGCTTTTATATTAACTGAAATAATTTGAGTAGTAACTAAGTTGCCTCGAAGGTGTTTTTGATAGTATTGTGGTTGGGACTATATGTTTTAGTTTGTATGAGTACAAAATCATATGAAAGACTTGGATCTTTGTTTCCATATCTTCATTTCTCTCCAAAGCTCTTCTTAAACTGCCAGACTAGTCTCTCCAAAGCTCTTCTTCCATAGTTGTTTATTTTATGAATTCCTATCTATACGATTGTGCCCCTTTTCCTAGCTTAGTTGTTTATTTGAAGCCAAATCTATAAAGGCTTTCAATGGTTTGTTTATTAATCACTTTGAGTTGTTGTTTTGAAATTATAGTTGTTGTTGGATTATATAATTATTACTAGTGTGGGGTTGATATAATTCAATGGCCTGGAATTAAATGAAAGTAGTATGTTTTGCTTGAATTGGTGCAATTAGATGAAATAATTTAATTATAATTTGATTATCAATATATGGTGCAATTAATTTGCTTAGGGTCTTCATGATATCTATGATATTTTATACTCAATATTTTTCTAGGTATGGTTGATCAATTTTTCTAGGTATAGTTGATCAGTTAAGAATTTCTTTTTTTCTTTTTCTTTCTTTTTTGTTTGTTTGAAACAGAACATACATTCTTGTTATTACTCATAACAATGGCCATCAGCCACTACAACAATTCTTGAGAATTTTAACTTGGCACTTATGGCCAAGCAATGTTGGAAAACTGTTCAAGACCGTATCTCTTTAGCTGCTCAGGTACTCAAAGTTAAATATTTCCCAAATGTTGATTTCAATCAAGCTAAACTAGGAAGGAACCCTTCATACATATGGAAAAGTTTATTGACAGTAAAACCTCTACTGGAAGAAGGCTTGATATGGAGAATAGGAAATGGTGAAACAACAAGAATTTGGTCTAAAATGTGGATCTCTAAATCGAGCTCCTTCAAGCCTCATAGTGCAATCAGGTTCCTCAATGCATATGCTAAGGTGGCAGCTCTAATAGTGACGTTGGATGATTCGACGTCAAATAGACTTTGATACAAAACAATGGAACTAGACCTTATAGAATGACATTTTCTCAGATGGAGAAGTGGAAATCATCAAGACCATTCGCATCAACCCATGCAATAGGCCATATAAGCTAATTTGGATTTGGAGATGCACTTCCAATGTCCTATTTTCAGTTAACTTATCATCTCCAAGGCGAGTTGCAAGAAAGTGCTAAAGGTCAATCCTCCAGTACCAAACCACAAAGAAGGAAGTATGGACTAAGATTGACATTTGGCCATCCCAAATGTAGGTAAGACTTTCACGTGGAGAGCCTCCTTAAATTTCATTCCCACAAAATCCAACCTATTCAAGAAGAAGGTTGTTGAAAACTCAAATTGTCCTTTTTGCCTCTTAGAATCTGAAACAGTGGAACATGTTTTATGGGAGTGTAACTCAGCTCGAGATGTGTGGGGACAATGCTCAAGAAAGATTCAGAAAAGCATGATTATGAGCCAGCCCTTCAAGGGCACTCTGGCATCTATGTTTAAATTGTCAAAAGTGGAAATGGAAGAGATGGCAATCACTTGCTAGAAGCTCTCGAAAAGAAAAAATGATTATGTATTCAAGGAAGAATTCACTCATCCCAGTAAAATAGTGCAACAACCCAAACCGCTCATACAAGAACTAAAGCTGATCAATCATAGTCCTAGAATCATAGAAGGCATGCTCATGTTTTGGGGAAAAATGCTTTAGGAATCATAGATACTCTTATTGAATTGGAGATATTTCTCAATGCATTCAATCTCTGCTCTAGAGAATCTTATCAATAAAGTTCGTCTTGTTATTAAAAAATCTATTTAAAAACTTTTGCACCAGACACTATTCACATGTTGACTTTTTAAAATTTATGTGTGAGGCAAGTAGGCGGGTAGGATTGGTGCATATACATTAATTTTGAACTTAATTACATCAACCTTTTGACCAATTTCTTGTAAATTAAAAAAAGGGTGGCCGCGTTCCACCCCTAAATCTTAAGGATCAAGGTGTGGCTTCTAAAATAGTCATGCACCACCATTAGATATACCAACGCTACATTATAACATTACGTAGCAATAGGTAATAGGCGATCGGTCCAGTAATACATTTCGATGATGAAAGATAATTGACCAAATAAATTTTCCATTGAAAGGATCTTAGATGTGACTTTTTCTCTCCGTACATTTTGAGAAAGATTCCCTCGTTGAAACCCTCATTAACTGGGACTTTCTTTTATACATTCTTGGGAGGTGTGGTTTTGGTGAGAGGTGACAGTTGTGGACCCGTTGGTGCATATCAATAGTGAAATTATCTGTGTTGATAAATGGTAGTCCAATTGGTTTCTTCCATAACTCACGAGGCCTAAGATAAGGCGATCCGTTGTTTCCTTTGTTGTTTGTCATTGTAATGGAGGGGTTGAGCAGGATGACATCAGCGCCTTGGTTAATAATGGCTTTGTGGATGGATTTTCAATTGGAACCCCTGATAGGGGAATCATTAATATATCTCATTTGTTTTATTGCAGATGACACGCTTGTTTTTTGTAAGCCAAATCAAAATCAGGTTCGAGTTTTGAAGGCCTTGCTTCTTTGCTTTGAAACAGTACCCGGGTTGAAAGTGAACCTAGACAAATCTGAGATGGTTCCAATTGGATATGTCCCTAATATACGATAGTTGGCAAGCACGTTGGGGTATAAGATAGCCTCCCTTCCTTTGACGTACCAGGGACTTCCGTTGGGGGTGGTTGCGAGGGCATTCTCTTTATGGGAGACAATGACTGAGAAGACAGAAAAGAGACTAGCAGGATGGAAGAGAATTTACTTATCGATAGGTGGCAGAATTACCTTGATCAAGAGTACACTTTCTAACCTACCAACTTATTTTTTATCACTTTTCTCTATACCTACAAGTGTGCCATCCAGAATTGAGAAACTATAACGTAACTTCTTATCTCCACCAACAAACTCTACATCAGCAAGATCTCCATCAACAACTTACCTCCCTGCGAGGCAAAAACGGAAAGGTAGGCCTAAAAGGTTGCCTTATCACTCTCGATAAATATTAAAGTGTTTCATGAATGACTTATAATTCTCAATCATTGAGGGATGGACTGTCAACCCATGCGTATGTAGCACGTATTTTGTTTTTTTTTCTTAGTTATTTGTTTCTAAGCTACGCGTCCAAGTACTGCATGCTGCTGTTTAATAAAAGTTTTTTTCTCTTCTTAATTTTTAAGTTGCAGGAATACATTTTGTCGGAATGGTGGCTTGATTTCCTGTTGAAAACGCCATTCCAGTGACTTGGCTCTATTGTTGCTTGATCTTGGCTCGAGCGACCTTGGCTTGAGCGAACTTCAGACAAATTATTAATTTGACATCTGCTCAATAGTCCACTTGAGCGTACATTAGACAGATTGTTCGCTCGACAGTCCACTCGAGAAAGAGAGATAACTCCTTTTGTGAGACCTTGAGAGCTCATTGGGTGTATTGGGACTTTTGAGTTGAGAAGTGATTTGTGATTACTCTCTTATACTCCATCTTTATAATAGTGAATTCCTTGAGATCAACTCTACCAGTGGACGTATGCTATTGTTTAATTTGAACCACTTAAATTTTGTTATTCTTTGTGTGATTGTCAAATTTTTGTTATTTGCTTCCGCTAATCTATTTGAAAGTCGTCTCTAGATATTCATTTAATCCTAACATACTGGTATCAAAGCGCTAGGCTCTGCGGAAGATCTTTATTCTTGATAGATGGCTTCGATGAAATTTGATATAGAGAAGTTCGATGGTCAAAACGGTTTCAACTTATGGCGCATCAAGATGAGGGTCTTGTTACGACAACAAGGGTTGGCGAAAGTCTTGGAGGAGAAGGTGTCGGATGAACCTTCTACATCAACAAAGGAAAACGAAGAGAAAGCGCATAGTACAATTTTGTTATCTCTTTCTGATGAAATTTTACTTGAAGTGACCGATGAAGAGACTGACGCTGGTTTTTGGAGGAAATTGAAGAGTTTGTATTTGAACAAGTCACTCACCAACCATTTGTATTTGAAGCAACAGTTGTACACTCTCTGAATGAAGGAATGTACTCCTATGTCCAATCATCTAGATGAATTTAACAAAATCATTATGGATCTAAGGAACATTGATATTAAACTTAACGAGGAAGATCAAGCTTTAATTTTGTTGTGTTCGTTGCCTATGTTGTTTGATAACTTTGTGAACTCGATGTTATATGGTAGAAATACCATCTCTTTGGCGGATGTAAAATCTGCTTTGAATTCTAAGGTGTTGAGAATAAAATTGGGTGTACAAGGCATGTATAATCAAGCTGATAGTTTGTTTGTGAAATGTTCCTCTGGTGGTAGATCTGGTGGAAGAGGTTTGGATTAGGGTGGGAGTACTTCTAGTGGCAGCTTTATATTTAACCAAAAAAAAAACGTTAAATATCATTATTGTCACAAATTTGGTCATTACAAAAATAAATGTTTGAGATTGAAGAACAAGGAGGAAGGTACAAGTTCTAGTAGTCAACAGCTTTAGCGGTCGTTTTGATGGCAAGTGGGTCATGGACTCAGCTTGTGCATTGCATATGTGTCCCAAGAAAGATTGGTTCACTACCTACGAATCAATCAACAATAATTTCATTTTGGTTGGGAATGATATGCCTTGTAAGATTGTTGGGATTGGTTCAATCATGATTAATATGAATGATGGAATCGTTAGAACTTTGTCTAATGCTCTTCATATTCCATCTTTGAAAAAAAAATCTTGTATCTTTGGGCACTCTTGACTCCTTTGGTTACCTATATACAGCTAAAGGTGGAGTCATTTAAGTCTATAAGAGCTCTTCGGTTGTAATGAAAGGAAATAAGATTGATGGTCTTTATTTTCTATTTGGTGAGATAGTGATTGATCCAGCTACAAGGTTATCTTCAGATGTTCCAGATTGAGGTATTACTCGTTTATGGCATATGTGATTGGGCCATATGGGTGAACGAGCGTAGTCATTTGTGATTAGGTAGCTTTTGCTCTTGTGTAATCAGAAGACAAGAAAGCTTGATTTTCTTTGTGTTAGCATTGCAACTTTGTGAAGCAATGCAGAATCAAGTTTACTGTAGTTTATTTGTTTTGATCTTTGGGATACATCTTGTGCAATGTGGTGCCCTGTTCTTACTCATGTTGTTTGGTAACCATTTTGAGAAAAGGCCAGACTTGTTTTTCTAAAGCAGTGAGTGATGTATTTGATGAGTTCAAACACTTGGGAAGACTTTGAAAATTTGACAAGCAAGTAGGTAGAACGATTTCAAATATTGTACAGTTGGGTCCACTCTATAGAGATGTGGGAGCTAAACGAAATGAATCTAACTCTTGTGTGAGAGCCCGTAGTATGCTTTTGGTATGCCAAGCTTGTCTAAAGACTGGGTGAAGCGTTCAACACAGCTTGCTATTGGGTGCAACCTTTCTCCTTCCACAACTTTTGAGTTGTTGTTTCCACAGGAGAGGAGAACAGGGTTATGGCAAGAAGGTGGAGTTGATGGGAGAGTTTCACAAAAGGAGTGTAGTTGGCACTATAGATCATGCTATTGTAAAGGAGCATGATTCTGATTTTGGCATTGGCACGAAGTGAGAGCAAGTCTACAGTTTCGTCTGGTAGATAAAGGAAGCAGTTTGGCCACCTTTGGGATTTGCTCATTCTAAGTTTGTGGTGTACTTACCGTGCACATGTATTCTGAAGTCGTTGTTCAAATAGGCAATCTATATAGTGGTGAGTTGCTTTTGTGTGAAGAGGTATGACCTAGCTTGTGATTTGGCCAAGTTATCAATGGAAATGAAGACTTTTTGGTGGAAATGGGTTTTCAAGAGATGGGTGTTGTGCACCCCGTTTGGGATTTGTGGAGGAGTTTGTTTTTTTATGATCTTTGTAGGCATCTCTGATGTTTTTGTTGTCAAATGGTAAAATTCAATTAGGTAGAATTCATTTTGTTCAGGCTTGACAGAATTCAAGTCAAAGTAGAGATTTGTTAGAACAATGGCTTAATTTACTGTTGAAAACGTCATTCCAGATACTTGGCTTAACTATGGCTTGACCTTGGCTCTAGTGAATTTTGGCTCGACCGCGAACTTAGACATATTGTTCACTTGAAATCCGCTAGACAGTCCGCTCGAGTGAACTTCAGACAGATTATTCACTCGACAATCCGCTCGAACGAATGTTTAGGAAACCTAGTTCTGCCGTTCTATATATAAACATATTTTTGTAAAGAGAAAAAGGGTGAGTTGTGGCCAGAAAGAGAGAGAACTCCTTTTGTGAGATCTTGATAGCTCACTGGATGTATTGGAGCTTTTGGGATTAAAGAGTGATTTTTTATTGCTCTCTTGTACTCCATCTTTGTGATATTGAATTCCTTTAAATCAACTCTGCCAGTGGACGTAGGCTATTGTTCAAATCGAGCTACTTAAATCTTAGTGTTCTTTGTGTGATTTTTGAATTTTTTTTATTTGCTTCTATTAATCTATTGCAAAGTCGTCTCTTGATATTCAATTAATCCTAACACATTTAACTGAAGTAATCTTTTAGTAATAGCATGTCATTTCCTTCTTGTAATGTTTTCTTTTGTTATTGTAATTGTCAAGAGTTCCATTGCAATAATCAAACAAGGTTACACATCCTCATGGAGGGTCTTTTAATGTTTTACATCTGGAAGGGATAAAATATCACATGCCAATACTGGATTTCCAAGCCCAGCCCAAGATGATGTGACTCATCAGGAAGGAAGAAAAATAGAAGGAATGTGGGGACAAAGAGCTGAGGAAGGAAAATGGTGTCAGAAATAACAGTGGAGATTGGACATAAATGAGAGAAGATGAGACATAAAGCAAATGAGGAGCAGAGGATAAAGAGGGCTTCTGCCAAACGACTAAAGGGGACTTCTACTTATTGGACTTCTTCTTCGGCTTCAATTTCTTCAACCTCACAAGAGGGACTCCAGCGATGAGATCTCGACCAGAAGACAGAGCTCATATCTACATTGTACAACGAGAATGAGAGACCATAAAAGACTGTAAAATAATCACTTTATAGTAGATCCTCCCCTCCCAAAAACCCCCGTGGACGTAGGCTTTACGCCGAATCACATAAATCTATGTGTCTCCGTCTCTAATTTCCCCCTGCATAAATTTAATGCTCACTGCCATGGATGAACGCAATGCACACCATACAGCAGCACCGAACCACCAATGGGGGCTACATATGGCACCAATCGAGGCCCAAATAGTCTAAGCGGGCTGGGAATGACATTTTCTCCCCTTCCGGCCTGTTGCGCTATTTTTAGATGTTAACAACATCCTTAGAAGACTTGACTACCATTAAGGCTATCAAAACCCAGAACAGTTGCTTGTTTAGCTATGAGGAGAGCTCTACCAATAATGCCTTAGCTATAACTACTATAACTACTATAACTGGTTTGGTGATGGTGCCCTTCTGCATACATGCTGCTACTTCTGGTTGCCCAATGAAAAATTTGCTCTTCCAGTTGCATCAAAATTCACTTCCATAGTATTTTTGGTTGCTAGTCCCATCCCAACTTGATAAGTGTTATTTTTATGTGATTTTTATTACTCTTTTATTTATGAAAAGCGACATTTTTCCTTCAATACTATTGACTTTATTTATATATATTTTTCTTTATTTTCTTGGATTTAAAGGAATGAGAAGATTTAGTGCGAAAGGAGAGCATTTTAGTACAAAAGAAGAAACTACAGATCCAGACCGATGAAAGGCAGCAAGATCTAAATAGAACTGATGAGATTTAGGCGAGGAGACTCGTGACCAGAACTGGCAACGAGTTAGGCAATAAAAGAGATATTTTACCTTCTAGACGAGAAGACTTGGCGCAAGGCTCTAGGAGACTAGATTGGGCAACTTGTCTAAACAACCAACTTTATCGATTTCGTGGACGACAACTAGCAAAGACGAGCAGCTTTACCGCTCGGTAGGTTGGTGAGAGGGTTCTATCATCCCAATCGAGAGTCTTACCTATCGGTTGGCGAGAGGGTTCTATCATCTTGATTAGGAGTATTTCCTCTCGGAAGGCGAGGAGACCAGTTATATTCAACGCACACGACATCTACTCGATAGGACCCTTCCGAGTTCCTCAATCAATCAATCCGCTGACCACCAAATCCTCCCGAACTTCATAAATCAAGCCGCATATTACTAAATCTTCAATTTTAGATAATTCCATTATTCTCGGAATAATTCCTTTTATGTTAACTTTTATTTTTAGAAACTATTTTCTGGATTTTTAGGCTAGATTCTGGTATTTATCTTGTTTGCGAATCTGAATTTTGACATCTATTTAATCCTGTCTTGTGTGATGAATAGGGGGGTTCTAAGTTTTTTTAGGGAGTGACTTTTATATTTCAATAATCCAGAATTTATCATTTGAGTTTCTTTCAAGGAGACAGATCTAGGGAGCAGAGACAATAACAACATGCTTCATCAACTAATTCCAACGAAGAACAATAGTTCTATTGTTTTTCTTTTCAGTTTCATTATGAACTAATTCTATTTTCTAGATCTTTGATGTAGTCTAGCATTGAACACACAATTTATATTTTAAGTTATTTTATTTTAATATTTCCATGATTGAGTGTTTATTCCTTGTTATTAATACTTTCAATTTTCTAGCTAATTATTGTTCGATCTATTGAATCATAATGAGACCGAGAGGTGATTTGTGATTAAAGCTCTAGGATTAAGCACCATTAGTTGAGCGAAAGTAGAGATATTTTACCACGATTAGTGTGATTTTCAAGAAAAATCCAAATGACTTAATGAGTTTCCAATTAGTTAAAATGAAATAGAGATATGGAGCTATTAGTTGAAGATATTTTTGGTATTATTCGAGAGAAAATATTCAATAGTTAAGGGATTTTTATCATTAATTTTGGATAATTGGAATTCTATAACAAGGAAGAATAAATTGTGTGAGATTTGTTGGATGAAATCAAACACTCTAGATTTATTCGTATTATCTTTAAAATCTTAATTTTGATACTATTTTCTTCAGTTTAATTTAGGTAATCCATTTTTCAAATTTCGGTTTTCCAAATAGTAATTAATTTAATAAATTTCAATACTCAATAGTATAATTATTTCATGTGGGTTTGATATCTGTTTTCTTAAAAATAATTTACTACTTATTACGATTTTGTGCATTTACAGATATATTTTTATACGAACAAAAGTCACATTATTTTCTTCCCAAGTCACGATGAACTTTTTTTGGAAAACTTATTATATACTTTGAGAGTATGGAGGATGTGTTACTCTCGTACTATCATTGCCATGTAATTAAAATTATTTTATGCAAGCAATAACTTTAATTGACATGACATATTATGATATAATAGCAATACCAAGTATCCTATAAAAAAAAGTAAATCTTTTTCTCCAATATCACTCAAATATAAATATTTTATAAAAAATTAAAAAATAATTCAACTTTTTCAAATCTCCAAACAAAAATAATATTAAAAAATTATATTCTAACAATTTTTTAATTTTATAATATTTTTTATCAACTTTTTCTCTTTCATTTCTTAAAATCTCATAAAATATTAATTCAAACTATCTCATTACTATTCACAAATTATCTTATGATTATTTATAAAAATTTTCATCTCATCTCACTTCCCAAACTTGTCTGAACACATTAATATTTCGAAACTGCAGTAGTGACTATATTCTCATAACAACTTCACAGACTCACAGTTGTCTTCTTTATACATTTCCTAATCGTGGGTTGGATGCTTGGATTTGGTACGACCTTGAAGAAAATTTCTTCATGCCTGTCTTGATGCCATAAGCCACTGAATGAAAAGCTTCTACAGTCTCTTTTGTTAGTGATAAATACAGACACATTAAGAAACAGGCTCGTAGATTTTGATAATATATATTTGTCCAAACCTCTACATCAATTAGTATTATGATAACAATTTCCCAGGAAATAATCCACCGAAAACACATATAAAGCAGTTGAGGAACAACCTGTCATTGCCATACCCATATGCTCTTGGTGATATATGTACACCAACTCCAAAAACCAAACCATAAAACAACAATAATTTCATTCTAATGGGTTTGTCGTTTTTGTAATTCTACCTCTCTCTATATAAATTCCTACCTCGAACAGGTGCCCATATTCTCATCATTTCTCAGTTACAGACTTTCTTTCACTCTGCGTTCCACCATTCCTCTCCAATTTCTGCTTATTACCCAGAAAATGGCAATGCTAAGAACATTGATAAGCTTGGCTATTTCAGGCATGCTCATCAAATTAGCCATGGCAGCAAGTTACACAGTCGGAGACCAAAACGGTGGGTGGGATACAACCACGAACCTGCAAACATGGGCATCATCCCAATCATTTTTAGTTGGAGATAACCTAAGTAAGTAACGTACACCTTTAAATGAATCACCTTCTATTTCACCAACGATCTGTTTATGCATTGTGGTTCATCGTACATGCATGTTTTCAAATTGACATCATTCAGCTTGTAACGACTTATATGTTCACAGTTTTTCAGTATGCACCAAACCATGATGTGGTTGAGGTTTCGAAGGCGGACTATGACTCCTGCCAGGCAAATAACCCAATTCAGTCCTACAATGGTGGCACCACAACCATCCCACTTTCTTCTCCAGGCAGTAGATACTTCATCTGTGGAACAATAGGACATTGCAGCCAAGGAATGAAGGTGGAAATAGACACTCTAGCAGCATCAGCTCCAACAACCGCATCTCCTCCAGCAAGCCCACCGGCTTCCTCGGTGATTCTGGTTCCTACTCCAGCTCCAGAAAGTTCTACTTCCTCACCAGCACCAGTGCCAGCACCAGAATCAACTTCCACGCAGCTGCTCACTCCATCACCATCTGGCTCACCTTTGGGTAGTCCTGCATCACCCTCTATTATTCCTTCAACTGAATCCACTCGAACCTCTTCAAGTGGATCTTCAACTGAACCACCTCCCCCATCAGCAGCTCACAAAGATAGTTTCCTTGTCATCATGGCAATGGGGTTAAGCCTTTTTGTAATGATGATGCTTCAGGCATACTAAGCATCTGACTAGTTTTATGTACGTGATGAATGCGGATGGGTTATTTCTGTAAGCTACCTGATGCATTTGGTAAACAAGTTCATGATCGTAAAAGCATTTAATACCATGTCATTGACAAATTTCTGATTCAGAATAGCATCAACCAACCTTCGAATAAGCACGTGATGATCAAGTTGGCTTTCTTTTCCGCTTATCCAAAGAACATAGCCTTCCTCTAATCTTCTTTCTGCAAAGCCCTCTACAAATTCACTTTCTGCAAAGAAATTGATTTTTTTTTTTTTTTTTTGGCTGAACCACTAAATCCTGCCAAATAGATACTAATGCACAGTTGCTGATGGGTAATGGAGTGGTTAAAATATTCCAAACTAGTGGGAAAAATACAATATATATTAATCTCAGGTGGCTCTACCTTCTACAGTTGGAAACCAATCCCAGACCCAACCCCAACAGACAGGCTAAAAGATGACCAACTACAGTACCATTGGATTCACTAATAACCCCACACTCAACAAGTTCCAACCTCCGTAATAGTTTTAATAAAACTGAATGTTTTGCATAAGAAAACAGAGAGAAAGAATAAATGCAGAGAAGAAAGTTGCAGAGAATTTGCTATTTGTATTGATATGTTTGCTTACCTTTTACAATACACAGAACTTCCTATTTATAGTATTTACATGCATGAATAAAAGAATCTGATTCTCTAACTAATTGTATAGAAAATCTCTAACAGAACGACAGCTCATTTATTCTAGAATATTCATCCTTGTTTTGCTGCTGTCCCTTTGCTGAGCTGTGTGAAATCGTGGCTGAGGTGGAATGTTGTGATGGCAGCTGCTGTGTTGGTTCTAACATCCCCCCGCAAGATGGAGAGTGGATGTTAATTACTCTCAACTTGAGCAACAAAGAATAAAACAAAGGAGAATAAAGTGCTTTGGTGAGAATATCAACCAGTTGGGAGTGTGATGGTGTGTATGCAGTGGAGATCAGACCCTCTTGAATTTTATCCTGAATTAGATGACAATCTAATTCAATGTGTTTGGTCCTCTCATGAAAAAGGGATTGGAGGCAATGTGTAGAGCATATTTGCTATCACAATGAAGGGTAGCTGGTTGAGGATGGGGAATTGTGAGATCAGCAAGCAAGTATTTTAACCAAACAAGCTCACATGATGCGGCAGCCATGGACCTATATTCTACTTCAGCAGAGCTTTGAGAGATGGTGGTTTTCTTCTTGCATTTCCATGATAAAAGTGACTTTCCAATAAAGACACAATATCCAGTAGTTGACCTTCTTGTGTCAGGGCATGAAGCCCAATCCGAGTCACAGTAGGAAGTAAGTTGATAAGTAGAAGATGAAGGAAAAAATAATCCTTGGCCAGGTGACTTTTTAACATAATGTAAAAGTTTGTAAGCTGCTTGAAGATGTGGAACACGAGGTGTACTCATGTATTGGTTGAGCAAATTAACTAAGAAGGATAGGTCAGGCTGTGTGATGGTTACAATGAGTCTTCTGAATTCAGAGGGATCATATAGCAGCTGACCTTCATCTTTACTGAATTTGAGGTTTGGATCCATAGGAATTAAATTTGGTTTGCAACCAAGTAAACCAGCATCATGCAAAATGTCCAAGGCATATTTTCTTTGATATAGTTGAATGCCAGTTGAATTTCGAGTTATTTCCAAACCAAGGAAGTACTTAAGAGTTCCAAGGTCTTTTATTTTGAATTGTGAATCCAGAAATGCTTTGAGAGTAGAAATTTCGTGATGATCATTTGATGCAACAATTATATCATCAACGTACACAAGTAATGCTACAAAAGATTGATCAGTTCTTTTTGTAAAAAGGCTATAATCAGCTCGGGACTGAGTAAAACCAAAATGGAGCAATGAAGAGGAGAATTTAGCATACCATTGTCGAGAGGCCTGTTTAAGGCCATACAAACTCTTTTTTAACTTGCAAACTTTGTTGTGTCCTTGAACTAAATAACCAGGAGGTATTTTCATATATACTTCTTCTTCCAATTCACCATGTAGAAAAGCGTTATTAACATCAAATTGTTGTAGAAACCAACCTTTGATGGCAGAAACAGCAAGCAATGTCTTGATTGTTACAAGTTTGGCAACGGGGGAGAATGTTTCATGGTAATCAAGCCCTTCTTCTTGGGTGTAACCCTTGGCAACTAAACGTGTCTTGTGTCTCTCAATTGTCCCATCTGAGTTGTATTTGATTCGATAGACCCATTTTGAACCAATAGCTTTCTTTCCAATAGGCAGATCAATGACATCCCATGTTTTGTTCTAAAGCAGCAATCTCATTGTCCATGGCTTTGTGCCAATCTAAGCTTTTTACAGCTTGTGCATAGGTGCTTGGTTCAGTGTGGTTAAGAATAGAAGTAGCAAAAACAGCATGGGTAGGTGATAATTTGGCAGAAGATAAAACAGAAGATAATGGATAGAGAGGAGTAGTAAGTGAAGTACCTGTTATCTTGGAGCTAGATGGAGAAGCAGTAGGCACAATGACCTGTTGACAGTAGTAATCTTGAAGGTAGGATGGAGGTTTCTTTGGTCTGTTTGATCTGCGCGGAGGTGTTTGAATTTGTGAAGAGGTGTTTTTAGAAAGGGAGGGGTTGGAAGAATGAGAAATGTTAGAAGTAGAAATGTTAGAAGTATTTTCAAAAGTGGTTTCAGAAGTAAGGGGTGATGGAGTATTTTCTGAATTGATGTCAGTTTGAAAGTTAAGTGAAGGGGTAATGTTTTCTGGGTGAGAGGTGTTGAGAGTGATTGTGAATTAGAGGGGACAGTGACACTTTTATTGGAAAAAATATGTTTATAGAAGATGACATCTCGTGAATGAAAGACAGATTTAGTCTCTAAGTCAAGTAACTTGTAGCCTTTGATGCCAAAGGGGTAGCCGAGTAGTATGCATTTTTTTGCTCAGGAATCAAATTTGTGCCTATTTTGTTTTAATGTGGAGGCATAACATAGGCAACCGAATGTTCTCAAATGAGTGTAAGTTGGTTTGGTTTGAAAAAGAAGTTCGTATGGTGTCTGATTTTGTAAATTGGGAGATGGTGTTCTATTAATGAGGTATGTGGCAGTCAAAATACAATCACTCCAAAATGAGAGGGGAATGTTAGATTGAAATTTTAAGGCACGGGCAACATTTAAAATGTGTTAGTGCTTTCGTTCGACAACTCCATTTTGTTGGGGGCTCTCAACACAACTCTTTTGATGTATAATTCCTTTTTGTATGTAGAAATTTGTCATTACAAATTCATTTCCATTATTAGATCGAATGATTTTAATTTTTGTTTCGAATTGTGTTTCAACAAGGGAACAAAAGGATTGGAGGAATGGTCTGGTTTGTGATTTATTGTTCGTTAGATAAACCCATGTGGATCTTGAGAAGTCATCAACAATTGTTAGAAAGTATTTGGATCCATCATGTGCCATTTGGGAAAAAGGTCCTCATATGTCACAATGAATGAGATCAAATGGTTTTAATGCACAGTTTTCACTAATTGGAAAAGGTAATCTATGATGTTTGGACAAATGACAAGTGGAACAAGGAACATTGTCATTCATTAATTTCAAATGTGGTAAATGTTTTTGCAATAAAGATAAACGTGAGTCAGACAAGTGACCCATTCTACAATGCCATAAACTGTGATCATTTTGAGGAGTAACATAAGCTGAAATGGGAGAATGATTATAAGGTAATTGTGACAAAAGAGAAGAAAGGGCTGTGGGAGACACTTCTGTCAACTGCAGTTGATATAGACCATTGTAAGCCTCACCCTTCCCAATCGTGCTCCAAGAGAAAAGGTCTTGCACATAACACTCATTATTAAAAAAAATGAAGCAACAGTTAAGGTCTTGGATTAATTTTTTGGCTAGAAGAAGATTAAAATTAAACGATGGGATGCATAATACATCTTTGAGAGTAAGAGTATTCTTGAGTTGGACAGTGCCTTTGTGAGTAACATTGGCATGGGTGTCATTTGGAAATTCAACTTTGAAATGAACTTTGTTGGGCAAAGAAGTGTAAAAGGATGTGCAGCAGATCATGTGATCTGTTGCACCCGTATCTATGATCCAAGGAATGTTGTGTGAAGATGCTATGTGAGAGATTGAGGAACGAATAAGATATACCAGACATGGTGGAAGCTGAGGGATAATTAGAGCTAACTTGAGATTTATCAATAGACTGAACTTGATTGGCAGCTGGCTGTGTAACCTGAGACTGGAGCAAAGCAATGAGCTGTTGATATTGCTCTTTAGTTAGAGCTGCTTGGGATTCCTCAGTGATCTGTTCTTGGTTGGAAGAACTAATTTGGTTGGCATAGGGGTTGGATCCTTTGCTTCGATTGGCGAGTTTATGGCCTGGGGGATAGCCATGTACTTTGTAACATTTATCAACATTATGGCCAAGAATATTGCAGTGAGTGCAGGTTGGTTATTCAAGGTGTGGATTGGCTTTGAAGCATTTTTCTAAAGAATGGCCAGAAACTTTGCAAAAAATGCAGAAAATTTTTTCTCTCTTGTGAGAACCAAAATGCTTGTTGTTGTCTTGGGTGTTTGGAAAATGAATTTTGGTAGCCAAGGCAAAAGTGTCATGGATATTAGGAATATTGAATAGCTATTTACGCTTTTCTTCTTATTGAACAAGAGCATAAACTTCACTTAAAGTGGGGATGAGTTTGATCAGGATAATTTGGGCTTTAATGTTGGTGAAGGAATCATTGAGTCCCATAAGGAACTGCATCATCCAGTCACGTTGCTGGTTCTCAAGCACAAGTTTCATAGCACCATAGGTGCAAGATGGGATGAGTTCAAAATTGAGAAGTTTATCAAATAGAACCTTCAATTTGGAGAAATAGAGGCTGACAGAGTCATCACCTTGGGTCAGAGAATGAATGGACTGCTTCAATTTATAAATTCGTGGTCCATTATTTTGTGCAAATCGTTGTTCCAACTCAAGCCATAGTGCATGAGCTGTCTCAACATACACAACACTGTGTTTGATTTCAAGGGACATTGCATTTTGAAGCTAAGTCACAACCATGTCATTGCATTCAAGCCATGGTTCTAACAAGGGATCATTAGGAGTGGTAGGTTCTCGTAAGATACCATCAACAAACCCCAATTTTTTTTTTTGATTCGTAATGAGCGACGAACAGTGCGTGCCCAGGAATGGTAATTATCAGCAGTGAGAAGATGATTGGTGAGCAAAGTCGCAGGTCCGTCATTTGGATTAAGAAAGTATGGGCTAGAGGGATCTTTAGGGTTTTTGTTTGTTGGAGGAGGAGGAGGAGGCGGTGGGGTATTGGTGTCTGAAGCCATTATTGCTCTGATGCCATAACAGTTTTAATAAAACTGAATGTTTTGCATAAGAAAACAAAGAGAAAGAATAAATGCAGAGAAGAAAGTTGCAGAGAATTTGCTCTTCGTATTGATATGTTTGCTTACCTTTTACAATACACAGAACTTCCTATTTATAGTATTTACATGCATGAATAAAAGAATCTGATTCTCTAACTAATTGTACAGAAAATCTCTAACAGAATGACAGCTCATTTATTCTAGAATCATCCTTGTTTTGTTGCTATCCCTTTGCTGAGCTGTGTGAAATCGTGGCTGAGGTGGAATGTTGTGATGGCAGCTGTTGTGTTGGTTCTAACACACTGCAAGTTTGGCAATAAGATTCTTTACAAGCTGTAGAAGATTTTGACAATGCAAGAGATCCCACTCTATAATTTTCCTTGAAGAGGAAAATTCTGTGTAACGATGCCTCTAAGGGCCCGACCTCTTGTGTCACCCAGCTGGCATTTATTGGGACAAACACTTTTAGTTTCCATGCATGGTGAAGGCATAAAGCTTCGGAAAGGAGATTCTTGATCATAGACATGACATGGTAATTCTACAATTTCCGAGTGTGGTCTTCATTAAGCCCTTTTTCGGACCTATAGAGATGATGATGTTAAGTTTAACCAAAACATTCCCCCCATTACAAGATTTATGAATAGACTGCACCATCTCCTGTGTAAGACTGATATTCTCAAATATACTACGCCCAGGAATGAATGCCCCTTGCTCTTGAGAGATAATCTTACTAAGCAAGTCCGTCAGACGGCCCACAATAATTTTAGTACAAATCTTGTAAATCACAAAGCAAAGACTAATAGGTTGAAATTTGTCAAAACCTGAAGGCTTATCCACCTTAGGAATTAAAACAATAAAAGAGACAGTATAAAATCTGAGAAATGAATTATTATGAAAAAACTCAGAGATAGCACTCAATAAATCATCTTTAACCAGATCCCAACAAACCCTATAAAAATCCAAATCAAAACCGTCCGGACCAGGACTACTATCAATGGAAATACTAAAAAGAGCATTCTTAATTTCCTCTAAAGAATGAGCTCTACAAAGTGCCATATTATCAACAACCGTAATCACATGAGAAATCAAATCACTAAGATTTGGCAACTCACTATTACCCCCAACCCCCAAAAAATTTTTAAAGTACTCAATAGCAGCAGTATGAATATCAAAAGGGGTATTTAAACAAGTACCATCAACCAGGCGCATCTCCTTAATCCTATTGTGATTTTTGGCATTAAGAAAAGCATGTTAAAACTTAGAATTTTGATCCCCATCTTGCAACCAACTTTTTTTAACCATATGAGCGAGACAAATTTCCTCGTCATCCCTCCAATTAGAAAGATCCAAATTAGTCAGCAAGATACCTTTATCATCATCTATATTAAAGCAAGTTTGAACTCTATCTTCCAGAGTCTCAATACGTTGCTCTAATTTATTAATGATAATCTCAATTCTACCAAAAACAAATCGGTTCCATTCCCTTAAAGCCACCTTAACCCTTTTCAATTTATGAGAAAGACTAAAAAGGCCAACACCATACCCCTATAATCTCCACACACTCTCAACAAAACGAAAAAAATCAATATGATCAGTCCACATGAACTGAAACCGAAATGGACTAGTATCATACCTGAAAGGATCCTCACCCATTTGGATCACCAACGGGGAGTGATCAGAAGTAGTACGAGCCAAAACTTGAAAGAATACATTAGTTAAACAATTAAGAAATTTAGAATCGATGAAACATCTATCTAACCTTGCCCATCAACGAGCCAGTCCGCCTTGACCATTACACCAAGCCATACTTGGGCCTTTAGAACACATATCCAACCAACCATTGTTATGAATGCACAAGTTGAAATCTTCCATAGCTGCAAAAGGATGAGGATGACCACCTTGTTGTTCCGAATCGTTCTTGACAATGTTGAAGTCCGCACAAATCACCCAAGGAAGGTTACCACACCCAGAAGCTTCTAGGTCCTCCCACAACATTTTCCTATCTAACTGAGTGCATTTAGCATACACAATGGTAAGGACATAAACATGCCCATTCTCTTCGATTTTTACTGACACAAATTGATTAGACCCAGCCAACCAATGAACAGAAGCTGTAGAATTCCAAAGTAACCAAATTTTCCCATTTTGCTCTTCGTTAGTAAGATACAACTCACAGTTGAAACGCCCCAAAAATTTAGGGATTTTATCCACCTTCAAGAAAGGTTCGGCCAAAGCTATTATATTAGGCCGAAATCTTCTAATAAGTTTCTTCAAACGCATATGAGAAGTACCGAGACCCCTACTATTCCAAAAAATAATTGGACTTATCATAAATTCAGTTTGGAAGAGTGAGTGACCACCCTAGTGGAGCTTCATTTTTGAAACTTACCAATCATAAAATTAGGGCCTTCTGAATCAAAGCAATAATCTTTGGACATATCACCTTTCAGCTTATCTCGCTCCAATTTACAATCGGAATTAATGGCAGTGTTCAACTCTTGCTCGTCAACACATATACACCCATCATGGGCAATATCTTCATCACCTTCCTCTTCAAGTTCCTCAATTAACTGTTCCTAAAAATGTGATCATGATGTTGAATAGACTTTTGAGCTCCTTTTTTTGGGGTGAGTCTGAAGGTAAAAGTAAGAGGAAATGGGTTGCTTGGAATAATATTTGTAGGCCTATTAAAGGAAGGAGGCTTGGGTATCCGGGCCTTTGGGGATATTCAGAAGGCTCTACATTTGAAACTTGTTTGGCGTCTGATTACTAGCCAGTTTTTATGGGCGGAGTTTTTTAGGGGGAAGTATGCTAGGGGTAATCATCTTTCTTTGTTGACACCTAATAATGGTACTCAGTTTTGAAAATCTATTGTTAGGAGTATTCCTGATGTTTTAAATAATTCTAAGTGGCTCATTCGTGATGGTAATCTTTCTTTTTGGCATGATAATTGGGCGGAGGGTGGTCCAATCAGCAGGTTTTTTCATGTTATTGAGCAGCCTTTGTTGCAAATTATTGAGTGTCGTCTCAATAATGGGTGGGATGGTCCCCTTCTGGAAAGGCTTGTGGGCCCCCAAAAAGCTTCTGACTTGTGTAATTTTTTGGTTAGGAGGAAGGAGGGTCAAGATGTTTTAATCTAGTTAAATGACACGGCTGGTAATTTTACTACAAAAAGTGCTTGGGATTGTATCCATGTCAGAGCACCTCCTCTACTTTGGGTTGATTGGATTTGGCACAAGAATCTTCCAAAGAAAATATCTATTATGATGTGGAAGGCTCATCATAACTGCTTGAGCGTTGATGAGAAGATTAAATATGTTGGTATCCCATTGGTCTCTAAATGTCAATGTTGTTCTGGGGGTCAGGTTGAGGATCTGAATCATGTGCTTTGTACTGGTGGTTTTGCTCGTCCGATTTGGCGTATGGTTGCGACTCAGTTAGGTGTTCACATGGGTGTGTATCAAAATTGGCAAGAACAAATAAGTTTTTGGTTCCGTCGTGCTAATAGGTCTTCTCAAGTTAGAACTATTTTTAGTCTTCTCCATTTTATTGTTTCTTGGAAACTTTGGGATTGGCGTTGCAAAGCCCGGTATGAATGTAAGGTTTCTAATGTGGAGTCGGTTTGGCATGTTATCATCTTTTGGCTTCGCAGGATTATGTAATTGATTATGAAAGTCTCTAAGATTTCTAATCAGGATGTGGCTATCTTAAATAGATTGGAGATCCCGATATTAGCCCCTAAACCTAAGTAGGTGCGTGTGGTGAGATGGTCTAGACCACAAGATGGTTGGGTGAAATTGAATACAGATGGTAGCAGCTTAGGTAATCCTGGACTGGCTGGTGCAGGGGGTGTTCTTTGTGACCATAGTGATAAGCTCCGTATGGCGTATTCTGTGCCTTTGGGTCAGGGTTCTAATAATTTTGCAGAAATGTGCAATGTGTTGGAGGGGATTCGTAGGTGTTATCATCTTGAGTTTTTTCGTGTTGAGATTGAGACGGATTCTCAGTTGCTTGTCAATTGGATTATTAAAGGGACTTGCAATATTTGGTATTTAGAGAATTTTTGGAACGAATTACATGAGTATCTTATATGCATGGAATATCGTATTTGTCATATTTTTCGTGAAGGTAATGTTGTGGCTGATTTTCTTGTTAAAAATGTGCTAGAGGTTTAAACAGGGATTGGGTGGATGAAAGTGATATGCCAACCCAGGTAAGAGGGATTCTTTGTACGGACAGGATTGGGCTTCCTTATCTTTGCATCTTGTAGGTTTGTCCTTGGTAAGTTTGTTTTTCTATGGTTTATTTTTCTCATTGGATATTATTATTTGTTTGTGTGCTATTTCTTGCAGGTGTTGGTTGTTTCTAGGGTTGGTACTGTTTTTGTTATTGTAATTTGAACAATAGTGATTTCTGTTTTATTTTGGTTGGTTGTTTAGGTTTTTTTGATACATGAGTTTTGGTTTTATGCTTATTTGTATCATCAAGGTGTTTGGTTGTAACCACAGTTTTCCTCTGCCACAAGTGAAGGTTATCAATAAAATTAAGATACCGTCCTCTTTAAAAAAAATAATAATAAGAGAGAGATGATGCTAGAGGCATTGTAACACAACCTACTCCAGTACATATATACTAATGCTCGGCTGCCATTTACGACTAATTCAGAGACCATGAAGAAAGGATTTCAGAGACCACACTCGGAAATTACAAGTTTACATAAATGTTTCACCCATTTACATACTCTTAAGAAACCAACATAAACGCAGTTAAAAAGTTACAGAAAAACAGAATAAAAAGAAGCATCCTTGCCTTACAGATAAGATGAACTAAACCATGGATGTCTTCAATTTTAAGCAACTGGAGGGCGTAATACATGATCCTGTGATGTGTCAACTAAAGCAGGTGGCAGGAATTGCCACATGGCAATACTGGGGTAACCAATGAAAGGTATTAGCTTGTTTCTAGAAGCCTGTCCTTCAGCAGCAAATGCAGCCACCATTGAAGAGGGATGAGGCAGGAAGCCTGGTTGCCCACTCATTGCGCTGACTTGCTGCTCCAACTTCTCTTTGTCTGCCTTGAGCCTCTGCTTCTCATCCCGAAGCTCATTCTTCTCAGACTGCACAAAGAAGGGCAAGCAAAAGTTACACCTATGCACCCAGTTACCCATATAAAATGGCAAGTACTCAGCCAAGGATGACAGGACAGGATGCGGATGAAGAAGCAATGTCTAAATTAGAAACATCATCCAAATAGATAAAGAGATCTGACTCAGAAATAACCACACCTTCAATTCTTTAATCTTCAATTGCAAATCCTCATTTGATTCCTTCAGCTTCTGGGTTTCTCTTCGTAACTGTGTCATCATTCGAATAGCATCAATCAAAATAGCAGTCTTGTCTGTTTTGGCTGGTCTTCCAGGCTCCACAATAGAACCCAATTCAAGGAACCTTAAAATCATGCCAAATTTGATTTCCAAATTAGGGAACAGAAAATATGGAATGAGAGAAGATAAAGAACACTAGCATGCCTCTCATTTAGACAATCTCTACGCAATTTCTCCCTGCATGCTTTTGAGCCAGTTGCACCATTTGTTTCAGGCCTCAACCTATAAAACAGTTGGCAGATATATTAGGGAACATAACATGAGAGAGAGAGAGAGAGCTACATATTCAGACCAAAATGCATGGTTGCCAATCCAACATCAAAAGTCTGCCTATGTTGTAAGATACGTTTTTTTTTTCATTTTTTTTTTTTTTTTTGTCTTTGGAAAGTCTATAAAATATGCATATCATATTAAATGATTTTCAAGGAAAAAGTCTTAAACAATCCAATATGAATAAACATAATGTCAGTAGCTAAAGTAGCACATATGAAGTCTCAAGTGCAGACACTATTTATTCCGAGAAATGTGAACATAACTGAAGAATCCATCAGGTTATGCTTGAGCCACTAGACAATCCATCCTACAAACCAGAACCTCATATAACATGGCAAAGTATCATCAGTGTGGCTTTGGTGATACTGCCACTAGAAATCTACTAAGACAGATCAAGTTATTGATGAAACCTAACTACTTGTAGGTCTGTTGTAGTAAAATTATAACGACAGGCACCAAGTTGAGGCTCAAGATGACACCCATCCTCATCCATTTCTAACTGTCTCAATTGAGAGAATCTCTTATTGGTTGAGAGTAGAAATGTCAGGAGTTCCTGCCTATTGGCAGATAGTTCAATGTGTACAGTTGGGTGGTGGTGGCAACTGAAGTTGTGTCCATTGACAGATGGGTTTTCTCAAGGCGAATGTTCAGTTCAATCTATTTCTGTTTCAACTTTGAAACAAATCACAATCTACTTCTGTAAAAATTATATATAATATATCTGTATATATACTTATTTTATAAGTAGGTTTATAATAACAGTCTATGTTACCCATGAAGATGACTGAAAAGTGAAAACCTTACATCACAAAATGACTGCATAAACCTTTTTTAAAAGGAAACTTGTTTAATATTTTGTAGCAACTCTTTCTAAAGAAAAGGGAAGAGATATTTACCGTTTTCGAGGAACAACATCCTTAAGGTTATCTGAATCTCCAAAAGAGCATTCCACTATCATACTGGAAACAAGGAGTGTAGCCATCAAGATGTGAATAAAAACAGAGTGAAAAAATAATATCCTTTTATGTCCAAAATATCAGACTTGCATGGATTTAATCTATTGCTTCTGTTCTGAATTACAAGTTATAAACTTTCTTTTGCATCTGACTTGTAATTATATGATCCTAATCTATATTTTCTTCATACATGGGTAGCTGTCTTTTGTTCATTAATAAAATTATCTTGCTTGTAGGAAAATCTTTTTTTCTGAATCCTGTCAAAGAATTATATTTCGAAAGGAAAAAAAAACTAAAAACTTATGAACATCATGTCATCAACAACCATTAATTAAACAGAAAAATATTGCAATTTGAATAATTATAAGTTGTAGGTTCAGCTTTTTGTATCTGAATAAGGTACACTTACTGCTCTTAAATTATACCAAATAAAGCGCAACTCAACAACGCTGATTGAGACCATTTGTTTCCAAAACAAGCTGTAGCCAAATGGACATGTTTAGGAAAAAGCACATGTTTTTGGAATTCAAATGGACTTCAGCCACTTCACTGAACAAACAACTAAAAGGGGTAACTATCAAGGAAAGCAGAAAATAAGTTTCAGAATCCCCACTATCTCCTTTTCTTTTCCTTCACTTTCCCGGTAACCAAACATGAAGTTAAAAGAAATAAGGTTCAAAAACAGATCCCCCCCACCTGCTATTGTAGGAACAGTTGAAGGGTTGTGGTCCCCAGCTGAAACTACCGGAGGCCGGTGCCCGAAACGGGCCGCCTGTAACGGATATGTCTCCCATAATTTCATAGTCAAAGAGCCAATTAGAGCTCTCTGAGGAATTAAGCTCCATATTTCAGTGTGCGGGGGAATTCAAGAGTGTCAAAGAGCACTGCCCAAGTGGCAACTATTTGAAAGTAACGAGGACTTCTTGTTTGTTTGTATGGAAAGAGAGAGAATTGGGAAGAAATTGAGAGAGAGTGATGTCAGCAGTGCTCGAGTATCCCACCACGTCACAGCATGTCATCAACATCTTAAAGTCAACACGGGTTTCTAACGCATGGTTTGGATACGTAATAGATGTGATGAAATGAAAAGAAAAATTTGTTAAATAGTAAATTAGTAATGAGATTATTTATAAATTGTTTGAGGTAATGTTTTTATTGATTTTTGAAATAAAGATAATGATAAAGTTAAATAAAAATATTATAAATTAAAATATTGTTAAAATATTATTTTTATTTTAAAATTTGAAAAAATTGAATTATTTTTTATTTTATTTAAAAGTTTAAAAAAATTGTAATGATTAATAATGATTTGATGAAAAAGTACGAAAGAGAAATTGAAAAGTATATGTGCTTGATTAATGTTTTGATATTAAGATGTGATATGATGAGATGAGATGAGATAAGACTAATTGTGTATCCAAACAAGACCTAATTTTAAAAAGATTAATTCTAAGGATTAAACGTATATATAATTACTTTATCATTTTTACACATATGATGAATGCCTAAAAAATAATTTTTAAAGATGAAGAATATAAATAAGTAAATTGAGATTGCTTGAAGTGTATGTATAGATGCGTTAGAATTGGGAATAATTCCATGAAACCGGATCTTAATATATTTTGGGTATCGGTTCTTATTAAATAGAGAGCTATTACTAA
The DNA here is from genome assembly GCA_022457165.1 of Juglans mandshurica. NCBI lineage: Eukaryota > Viridiplantae > Streptophyta > Magnoliopsida > Fagales > Juglandaceae > Juglans > Juglans mandshurica. The sequence goes on along the minus strand of CM039620.1, from coordinate 25,347,598 downwards.
TATTGAATTAATAATATAAAATAAATTGTCCCTCTTGGATAGTGAGATGAGATGGGATGGTTTTAGATGAAATTTGAAAGTTGAATAAAATATTGTTAGAATATTACTTTTTAATATTATTATTATTATTGGATTTGAAAATATGAAATTGTTTATTATATTTCGTGTGAGAATTTGAAAAAGTTGTAATGATGAGATGAGATAAGATTAAACCGTTTCTATATATAAACGGGACCAGAATAACTAATATTAAGCAAATAAAATTTATGTTATTTGTGAAAGATAATATATCAATGATTATTAGTCATTATTCAAGGAGAACAATGATAGTGATAATTATATATTGAGTAATTCTACATACAACCGTGAAGTACGTAACCGTCACGTAATTGCTATGAAAAAGAGTGAGGTCTACTATTAAAAAATTAATTTTTTTTTATGTGAGTCCCATATTTTATATGACTTACATATATATATGACTTACAATAATATAAAGACCATAATAGTAAATTAAGAAAGAAAGAATGACTTCATAGGTTGGTTCAACGGGGCTGGTTTCACCTAATATCTATATAAGAGTAATAATTTATATAAGTTCAAGTATATAAATCTGACATTGTTTTTATAAAATAAAAAGTGGATAACATCATAAAGAAAAGTGAAAAATCTTTTTTTTTTCTTGTGAAATTTACTTTTTTATAAAATATTTATAGGAGACTTAAACACCTAAGATTTGCACTGAATATTATTATATATAGGATGAATAAATATAGATAGAAGCTATTATTGGGAGTATCTATTTTGCACACATGATGTGGCATCATTTAGACCACACATCTCTCCAAGTGAGTGTTGGGAACAATCAACTAAAAGCAGCCACGCAGTGAGTGCAAAGTATGCACTACTATAGTGGCTTCTCTCTAGCATTACTTATATAGGATAGTGCTACTATATTGTCCAGGTTTAACCATTAATTGTAAATTGTATTTTTTAAAAAAAATATTTTTTAAATATATTTAAATATTATTAAAAAAGAAATAAAAATTAATACATTAATAATCACTTCATAATTATTAAACAAAAAAATATTAAAAAATAAAATAGAATACGGTTAATTTAAAGAAACAAATTTAAAGGATATAGTATCATTCATATATTATAAATATATATATATATTTTTTCAAGTATTTTTTGTTACTTTATTTTGTGGCATGTTTACGCAACCGATGAATTATGTGGCATGCGCACAACCAAGAATTAAAAAAAAAACTACAAAGTACAATGTCATGTGCTGACGAGGACTTAGATAAAGATTCCACTAAATACTTTATTCACTGTCATATCACTGTCCCACACCGCCGGCCTTTACAATAATCACATAATCTATAATAGATTTCGGAGACCTTTTGATCATTGCGTGGAAAAAAAAATCGGTTAATCGGAATCGGACCGGACCAAATTGAATTGGTGGGTTTAGATCAGTATCTGATTTGGTTCAATCCAGGTCTAATTCTATTTTTCGATTGGTTCATATATATATATATATATATATATATATATTAATTTTTTATATTATATAAAATATTTTTATATGATTTTTCATATTTTATATAATTTTTATATATATAGTTATATATAAAATAATTTTATATTATATGAAAAATTACTAATTAATATAATTTTAAATTTTAAAATCATATATCATTATAGTCTATTGTATTAATAGTTATACTAATATTATATATTATAATATATAACTATAGTCTATAATATAATTATAATATATATTATAATATACTACAATATATTATCACTATATTATTATATATTATATTATATTATATATACTATATAATATATCGAAGAAATCAGACTATAACTGATAAAATCGAAAATACCAGTTTAGCGGTGTAAGGCCTCATTTGTTTTCACAAATGAGATGAGACAAGTTAGATTAAACTTAAAAGTTAAATAAAATATTACTCGAATATATTTTTTTAATATTATTTTCATTTAAGGATTTGAAAAAGTTGAATTGTTTATTTTATTTTGTGTAAAAATTTAGGAAAGTTGTAATAATTAGATGAGTTGAGAGAAGTTGTGAAAACAAACGAGGCCTAAGGCCTGGTCTGGATAGAGAGATGCTTCAAACTTATTTCATCTCAATATCCAAACACCACAAATACAAATATTTTTTAATTTTTAATTTTTAATTTTTTTCATCTAATCATTACAATTTTTTCAAACTGTCAAACAAAACACAAAAAATAATTCAAAATTTTCAAATCTCAAAACAAAAATAATATTAAAAATTATATTCTAACAATATTTTAATTTTATAATATTTTTATTGAACTTTTTCTCTCCCATTTCTCAAAACCCCATAAAACATTTTAATTCAAACCATTTCTAACTCATCTAATTTCAACTCAAATATCTAATTAATATTCACAAATCATCTCAACTTACTATTCAAACCAGGCCCTATTTGAACATCAAACCTTAGCATCAATTGTTACCCGAAATAATACTATTCTTATATAATAATGAGTGATTAGTTGTTTGGCAAATTATTTGTGAATGTAAACATAAGAATAATAGGAATAATCAACTTTACAAAATGCATATTTGTCCAATTGTAATGATATACGTGCAATTGTTTTATAATTTTTTATACGAACATGTTTTAAAATGAGAATATTTTTATAAGATAATGTTATTTTTATAAGTTGTTTTACCAAAATACCCCTTATTTAAAATATGGTTGTAAATAAAGTTGTATGTCTATCATTTTCTGTATAACCAATATATGATCATAACTATAACACATCGTTTAGTCGGTTATAAGTATTAAGCCAAGGCTCAAGGTTTTGAATACCGTGCCGTGTCAGACTGGTAACCGACAAGGAGTGATATGTGTTTCGTACCAAATCAAATACCGACCATTTTGGTGCGTTTCGGTCAATACCGACTGGTTTTCAGTATACCGACCGAAATTTTATATTTTTATATCTTTAGTATATTTTCATAATTTTCACTCAAATTTTTACATCTGAATATTATTTTCTTAATTTTTTTAAACTTCTTTTCTCAAGAACTGAAAATCAAATCCCTACTCCCATTTTCGTGATGGAGATGAATGATTTTTTTAATAGTTGATTTGAGAACTTAGAAGCATTATTGAGTTTTATAAATATGTGTTTTAACTTTTTAAGACTTGCATTGATGTTATTTTGAAATATAATTTATACATATAATTAATTTATCTATATATAAACTATTCCGAAACAATACTTGAAAGGTACCGGTACTGAAATATTTCGTTTCAGTGCCTTAACCAAAACAGTCACCGAATCAAAACTTTGCCAAGGCTACCTTTGGGAAGGATGGTCTTCTAAAGCTTATGTTACTACCATTTCATGGGATAATTTGTGAGTTTTCCATCTTTCTCTGTTAATGTAAAATGTGACAACCTGTGTTAAATTGAGTGTCTTGGCATATTCATGTGACAATCTGTGTTAAATTGTGTTGTAGCTGAAGAAAACTGATAAAATGACAAGGGATTGAAATCAGCTCAATATGGCTCAAGCTAAGCTTCATACAAAAAGTTTGCTTGACCTGGACTCAATCTGTTGCTTGAGCGAAGCTCATACGAAGAGTTCGCTCGACACTCGCTCAATATGCTCGACACTCGCTCAATATGGCGCTCGAGCCGAAGCTCATATAGAGAGTTCGCTTGACACTTACTCGACTTGGCGCTCGAGCGGAAGTTCATACAGAGAGTTCACTCGACACTCGCTTGACATGGCGCTCGAGCAGTATTCTAGATAGAAAGTTTGTTCAACATACTCTCGACTCATGGCTGGAGAAATAACGTGCGCTCGATACTCACTCGACACATTGTTCGAGCAAATGTTCAAGAGTATGATTTTGACTAAGATTTCAGCGTTGTGTCTCATTGTGGCTATAAAAGGAAACTTGTTTGTTCCTTCATAAAGCAAGCATGTACAGAACAGATTGAGAGCAAAGAAAGTGAGAAAAGGATTCTATTTCATATACTTCAGTTTTCTCTTGGAATCAGATCCTCATCCAACTGTGCTTAAGGTCAACTATTGCAAAATCAGTTGGTGTGAATGTTCTTTAGTCGGAAGGGATTCTAGAGTTGCCATTGAAGCAGAGATCGAGAAGTTCTCATGGTGAAGCTATAGAAAGGCTGGAGTTTTGGAGCTGCATGCGTGCAAAGATCGAGTGGGTCACTCGTGATGTTGCAAACCAGATTTAGCTACTACAAGGGTCTTGTGAGTATTTCTAAATTGATTGTAACAAACTAAATTTCTGTAGTAGATTTTTGGTGGTCACTTACACCAGGAGTGGTTTTACATTTTGAAAAAGTTCTTCAAATGAGTTTCTACTTCGTGACCAAATTGCTGTATTGATTATTTTTATGTGAATTGTTTCATTGATTGACTATTTGTTTGACAACATTTTTAAATAGTACAGTAAAATTGAAAAACACCTATTCACCCCTAGGTGTTGTGTTGGATTAGAACCACTGGTATTTAATTCTTCACTCGTATTCTCATAACTCTTAAATGCATAATAATTTTTAATTTCCATATATTGTTGTGTTTGTCTCTCATATATGTGAGGTATTGAAATTCGAATAACAAGTTGAGAGAATACTTTATAAAAGTGTAGCACGAATATCTTGTGAGAATCTTTTCTGAAAGCATATAGTGTTGTAGCCTTCATTTAGTGTCGTGTCTAATTATAGTTGTTTAGTAATACAATTTACTTGACAACTCGTCCAACTCGATGAGGTGGACCTGATATGTACGTAGCTACGTGTCATGATTGTCGGTAGTACATATAAAATGCCCACTGCAGAGGGGTCGTACCATAAATTTGTTTGCGCATCATATGTTGCAAAAGAGCATGGGGTCATATGTTAAAAAAACTGTGGATGTGTCGGTCGATGGCATGTGCTATACGTTTTCTTCAACCTTTGTTGCACAAAACCCAAAATTTTCATAGGCCCACACCTTCAAATGCATGCTAGCTCTGATTCTGTGATCAGTGCTCGCAAGGCTTTTACTTTTATGAATTCTGTCAAATTATTACAAGTCCCGGCTAAAAATACACCAAGAAAGATTACACTGTCTTCCCACATGACCTTTCAAAGTTTCAATCACCGGCAAGTTCTAACTTCCGCTATCTGTACACCCTGAAAATTGGCACTGAGATTATTCAGAGCATCCCTTTCCAGTTTGTCCTGTGATTGGGGAATGTTCAGAAAGCCACGAGACCCCCCCCCACCCCATCCCTTTCCTCATCTAAAAAGCAGACATGTAAATGCCTAGGATTCAAAACCTGTCACCTCAGACCTTTTGACTCTGTAGGTCAGCCACTCCGATTCATATATGACTACCTTCACCGAAAATAGTCCCGAATAAGGATGTTGAACAGTCTATTTTATTTTCTTATTTTTTTATATATTTTTTTAATCATTATAAACATTAAATATTTTTTAAAAAAATAATTTATAATATCATTAAAAATACACTTACTTAATTATTAAGTAAAAAAATAAAAAAAAGAATTATTAGGAACACAAATTCGAAAACCATATTCACGACAAAAAGTATTTCTTTTCATATATATTATATATTTAATTTTACATGCAATCATAATTACGTAAATATTGTAGCAATTGCATGATGGTAAATATTTTTTCTTATTATAAAATTGAAAAAAACAATTGTTCTCAATCTTGTCATTTACCAAGGCAGAATCGGTAGCATTACCCTTTTTACCATTATACTTTTTAGACTTTAGAGTATTCGCATCAACTTCTTCAAACAATATTTTATCTTTAAATTTAACTAATTTTATCAATAGTTAGCATACAATGAATTAGCCAAACCCATTTCATTTAAAATATGGTCTACAATAATTTTATCTTTTTTTTTCAAAGATGAAAAGTACTATTGTATGAAGTCTAAATGCATTGTTTATTAATTTTGACTCCCTCTCTCTGCGATTTCTTTCTTTTTCTTATTCTTCCCTCTTTCTCTCCCACGTCTTTTCTTCCCTCTCTTCTTCCCTCTTTCTCTCTAGCGTCTCTTCCTTCTTTGGATTCTTCTAGTTTTTTTTTTTCTCTTTTTTCTCTTCTTCCCTCTCCCGCGTCTCTTTCTTCTCTCTCTTCTTCTTCCCTCTTTCTCTCATGCGGCTAAAAAACCTTCCATCTTTCTCTCCCACGACTATTCTCTCCAACACGGCACCGCGTCAGCTTCTCTCCAGCACTACAAATCGTTCTGGGGGGTCATTGACCAATCGATGGTCGGTGATCCAAAGATGCACAAATAAATTTTGTGTTATTGTGGCTCAAGTAGAATCATGACATCCAAGTGGTGCGACAGAGCAGGACAAGGTATGAGTTTCTAACTACATTTCATTCTAAATTTTCTTGCTGAAATTATATTCTCACATTCTTGTTACATTCGCATATTTAGATTGAAAGAATCAAAATCATGTATAGAGAGACTGAGAATACCACATACAACATGGAATATTGCTGGTGTCTTTTGAGACACCAACTAAAATGGCAGCAACACGTGTCCATATTGTCAATGAGAAGGAAACCACATGGAAAACGCCCTGCTATGGCGGAGTTGACTCCACTAAGAGACGACACGATAGATGACAACATATAGGTCATTTTTTAGAGACCTCTAGGGAAGAAAGTTGAGAAAGAAATAGAGAGAAAAATGAAGGTTACAAAATCTTCCAATGCAGAATTTATTGAGGCCTTAACTTGCATGAGAAATGATAGAGCTGTCTCATATTTGAAAGAAGACAAGCGACCATCAATTTGGATACTGATAGGGCTCAATTACTAGTGAAGAAAAAAAGGAAGAATGATATGGAGAAAATGAAGATCGATATGGAGATAATGAAGATGGATCTTGCTGGCATGAATGGAATGCAACAAGAGTATTTCTTGAATCCTCAAAAAGAGGTTTTCAAGAAATCAAGGAAGCGATTTTCATCTCCATCTCTATCTCAACCTTTAGAAGATGTGTAGCCTTTTGTTAGTGTAATGTTTTGGAGTTGTTTTTATTTTGTGGTTGTATTTGTTTTGGGGTTGTAGCATATGTTATTTTGTGATTTTTTGTTACTTTGGAGCACAAATATGAGTGTTTGTAAATGTGGGCAGTAACTATATATGAATGTTGTACTGTGGGCAGTGATGAAACTTTTATATTTGGATATTGATATGGTATAAATTGTTCTTCATATTGTTCTCGTTTTTCCTTCCAGCATTTCGTGTATATAATAATATTCCTTTGTTTATTGGATTGTGAAAATGAAAATGAATATGATTGTTGGAGATTATGAAAATAAAAATTAATTAATTAAAAAATAAAAATTAATTAAAAAATATATAAATAATAAATAATAAATTTTATTATTATAAAGAGTGTGATGACTAATCTAATATAGACTTCAAGTTTTGAATAATTAACTTAAAGTAAAAAAATTACATATTAGTCAAAATTTAAAGAATAGGATGACCAATCCAATGCTAATGCTCCCATGCATTAGAGATATCACTACTTGTTTTTTGCATACAAGAGTAATACGAGGAATTGAACACCATCCCAAAGGGATTGAAAAGCAAAAGCTGCGAAGGAGTTGACAAAGCAGGAGGTGCACGAGGAACAAGCATTGCTGATGACAACAGCCAAAGTAGGAGGTGCACGAGGAACAAGCATGCTTATGACAACATATGGTATTGCGCATCGGTGGAGAGCAATACGATGGGTGGAGGCAGGGGCGAGGCCAAGAGCCCGGGGGGCCGCGAAGGCTCTGATTTGTATATATTACAATTTATAATTGGCACTGGCAAAGCTCGTAAATGTCCGATCGTAAGGGTACGTTAAATAGATCATTCTTCTATATCATCAAATTAGGATTTGGTCACATTTAAAATTTTATCATAACTATATTTTGTTTTAGAATAGATATTTGCAACCATAAATTGTGCAACTGTTGCATAATTGCTTTGAAAAAAATGAATAAAACGTGAGACTCACATTAAAAAAAATTAAATTTTTAATCGTAGACCCCACTTTTTTTCAAAGCGATTACGCGACGTTTACGCACTTCACGGTTGTATGTAGAATTACTCATTTTGTTTTCCAATTTTATTTCAAGTAATTAAATTAGAATATAATATTCACGTTAGATTATTTTGCTCTTAAATTTTGTAATTATCTAGGTGAAACATATTTAAACAAAAAAATCCCCGCATTCACTATATAGCTGACTATGCGGTATGCAATTGCGTTATTTAAAATTTTTTATATATTTGACATTAATGCTATACATTATTTAACAAAATACGAAATTTAGTTTATTGTTTACATATATTACCTTTTTTTGTAATTCCTATATAGATTGTTTTCATAGTTCAACATCTTCCCGTAATTGCAACATATGAAAAGTTTAGATATACAATTTATGTATTCATAAAAGAATGCAAGTTTAAAATTTGTTCTTTCTTATTTTTTACTCAATTTTTTTTTATCAATTTGTTAAATGTGTTCCAAAAAAATTTCAATTCAACTATTCATTCTAGACTTAAAAGTACTCTACTTCTCCAAACTTGTAATCCTGGCATGTCCTTGGGAGGAGGGCCTAAAAAAAAAACACCTAGTAACCAATCGGTGGTTTGAGAACACTTTATTAAAGTGCAACCTATTGACCATAATAACCCAAAAGCTCAGTGCAATTATTACGCTAAGCTATACAGTTGGCACTACAAGAGTGGCATTTCATCTATGATACACCACCTCCAGAATGCATGTAAAATTTCCCCTCTTAGATTTAAAGGAGTTGGAAAAAGTCAGTCATGTAGTGTTAAGAGGGATGCAGAGGGAAGAGCGTGTAGCCTACAAAGTTTAGTGAAGTATGATGCAGAAAAACTTAGGGTATCAACCGTTAAGTTTTTTATTAGGTGTGAATTGCCTTTTAGGCTTGTGGAGAACGAAGGGTTTGTTGAGTACGTGGCTGATTTAGAGTCTTGATTTACTTTGCCATCCCGAATCACTTTAAAAAGGGATTGTATTAAACTGTATAACGAAGAGAAGATACAACTAAAAAAATTATTAGATGGTCAAAGAATCTCTCTAACTATCGATACTGGACATGGTGCAAAATATGAACTACATGTACATTACTGCACATTTTATTGATTGCAACTGGAAATTGCACAAAAAAATAATAAAGTTTTGCCAAATTCCCAACCATAGGGACGAAACTATTGGGATGGTGTTAGATTTGGGGTTACATGATTGGGAGATTAATAAGATATTGACTATCATAGTTGATAACGCCTCCTCTAATGATATTGCTGTTGATTACATGAGGAGGAGAATAAATGATAGTGATTGTACTATATTGGGTGGTGAGTTTCTTCACATGCGGTGTACTGCCCATATATTGAATTTGATTGTTATGGACGGTTTGAGAGATGTTTATGAGTTTGTAACAAGAATTAGATATGCCGTTAGATATGTGAATTCTTCACCGTTGAGATTTACCAAGTTCAAGGCTTGTGCGGATAGTGAATTCGTGAACCCCACTGTTGATGATTGGAAAAAAACACATTTTTTTAGAGTTGTTGAAAGTATTTTATGATGTTACATTGAACATTTCTGGTTCTTTGTATATATCGGCTAATGTATACTTGCAAAAACTCTGCACAATTGAATATATATTAAATGATATGTGCAATAGTCATGATATTATCACTAACACCATGTACATAAATATGAAAAGTAAGTATGAAAAATATTGGAGTAACACAGATAGGTTCAACTTGATGATATATGTTGTTTTTGTGCTTGATCCACAATATAAAATGATAACAATGAAGTTTTGGTTGAATCAGTACAAAGGAGATGAGTTGGCAGATAGGATAGAGGCCAAGGTTAAACTCTTGTTAAGCCGCTTGATTGAGCAGTATAACAAATTTCGTGTGGATAGTGGGGGGAATTCTAATGTGGCTCAAGGGAGGCCAAACACTACTTCTACTTCTACTACTATCTCGACTAAATTTGATATCAGGTTAGATAAATTTCTTCTGAAGCAAGGGTTTATGGAGTTTAGATCAGAACTAGATCGGTATTTTTCGGAGGGGTGTGAACAAAAATCACCCAGTTTTTATATTTTGGATTGGTGGAGAGTTAATGCCACCAATTATCCTGTCCTTGCTGAGATATCACATGATGTGTTAGCCACCTTCATTTCCATTGTTGCCTCGGAGCGCATTTAGTACTGGAGGACGCATCTTGGATTCTTTTAGGAGTTCATTGTCTCCAGAGACTGTCGAATCCCTCATTTGCACTCAAAATTGGTTAAGGACCAAACCTGTCGACATCCGGGAGTTGGAAGAATACGTACAGTCGATGGATCTTGAAAGTAAGTTTGAAACTTGAAATATTTTTTTAATATCTATCTATCTCTGTTTATTATCTATCTAAATCATTTTTAATATTTTTTTAGATGATTATCTAGCTTCATCTTCAACAGAGGCTGCTGTGAGTCTTTTCTTCCCATTCATGCAGAAAAAAATCTAGAGTAAGTGCTTTCTTCTTGCATAATTTTACTTTCTTAAAGTATTTATATGGGCAGCAAAATTGGTTGTACACAATTTATTAGAGAAGCTTTTTATACTCACTATTATGCTTTGTGCCATGCCTTGATGACAATGCTCTTTCTACCTTTTCAGATTTTTTGTTTCATTTTCTTAATTGACAGTTCAAATAATATGATGTGTTATGGAAATTGTTTCTGGTTAATTAACTTTAAGCTCATTGATTGGGAACTTGCATTAAAACTTCTAGTTTGTACAGGTTGTAACAAATGCTCCTTTTCCATATGGGGTGCAACAACATCAAATACTAGTTTCTGATTCAGTTAAGAGAGCTTGTCAAAACCACTATCATGTGATTGTTGGAAAAAGAGCTAATTGCTCGAAAAATTTCTGATTTTTTGCAAAAAATTTGTTGTGTATTAGAGTTTAATTAAATCAATGTATGTGTTTTGTAATATTCTTAGCAAATTAGTTCAAACAATGTAATATGTAGTTGATTGCATCTTGTATGTGTTTTGTAATATTTTTTTATTTTTACATGCATTTAGTTAAAAAGTTTAATTAATTGTTTATAGGCTCATGTTATATTATAAGCTGATGTTGTATTGAGAATATGATTTGAAATTCTAAATGGAGACAAAATATTTGAAGTCTAATTAATAATAAAAAAGCTTTTTGTATATAAAAAAAATCCGAATTCAACCGGGTTCCGACCCTGGTCTGACCCGGACTAACCCGATCCGGGTTCCAGCCCGAGTTTGAAACCCGGTTCCCGATCCGGATAGACCCGGTTTCCAGGTTGGAACCTAGAGGAATACCCCTAGAGGAGGCATTGTTGCAAGGTGTGGCGAGAGAATGAGAGTAGAGGAGAGGCACATGGTAGTTGGCAAAGAGAAGAAAAGAACACATAGGTCTAGAAAGAGGGGAGGAAAATTGCGGGAAAAGAATGGGGTGAAGTTGACCAAGAAGATAGCAAGCCTCCCTCCGCAAAAACAAGAGGGATCAAGTCGGAGTCAACCTTACATTGCAACTTCAAATTGGTCAATATATAGGGCAAACAAGATTAAGGGTTCGTTTGGATAGTGAACTAAGATGAAATGATTTCTATAATTTGGAAAGATATTGATACAACAAGTAGATCTTACCATATTTAATGGTTTTTGTGGACAATATTTAAAACAATAGAGTCTACATATTGCACTTATTTCTCTCCAAATTATAGAAAATGTTTAGGAATAAAAAAACTATAATAAATCTCAGCCAGGACAATTAAGAAAACAAATGCAATGAATGGTAACTGAAGTAAGTAACACTAAAAAGGCAAAAAGAAAAGATTATACGAGACATATGCACCGATCGATAGGGAGATGCGATGAGATGATTTTAGATAAGTTAAGTAAAATATTATTATAATATTATTTTTTAATATTATTATTATTTTGAGATTTAAAAAAATTAAAATTTTTATTATATTTTATATAAAAATTAAAAAAATTATAATGATGAAATAAAATAGATCTTTCTTTATCGAAACAAATTCCAATGGCCCACTGCGGGCTGATCCCTCAGCAAGTATACAACTTATAAAGGATGTAGTCGATGTTAGCTCGGAGGTCCCATTTATTCAACTATTCTTTTTTTGAATTAGTGTAAAAGAAATTCATGATGGCATAGTATAGAAAAGGAGATACCTGTAATCCAATCAATCAAACAATTAGACAAACCCATGAAAATGAACATTGCGAAAACTTGACAGCTCGACCTAAACATTTAGCGGATGTTAGTCCTAATTACTCGCATTAGCAACACCCAATCCACTGTTAAAAAGACAACCTAAACGGGACGAGTTGGAGTGACATCAAGAGTCGGACAAATTCCTCATTGCAAATAGATTAAAAAAAAAAAATTGTATAAAAAAATGCATTGAATTACCAAAGATTCGTAGTAACAGCAGCAAAAAAGATGCTCCAAACCGAGGAAACCAAATCCACAGTTACGAAAAACCAGAACCAGGAACAGCCCACAACGTCAACCCACATTGTCCTATAACTAAGATTTACGTTAAAAAAAAAAAAAAAAACAAAAAACAAAAGAGCTAACCATGCACAGGGCCGGGTGTCACCAGCGCAGGACTCGGGAGATTTGATGGCGGCGCCGCCATTGTAGGAGGCTGCGGTGACGGCGGAGGAGGAGGTGGGTCAGAGTATGGTGGGGGTGGGCTTAGGTTTGAGTACGGTGGAGGTGGGCTCGGGCTTGAGTTAGGATTAGGTGGGCTGGGCTGGTTTGAGGTGCCGGGATCGGAGCTTGGATTCGGATTAGGTGGGGTAGGTGGAACGGAAAGAGGGTTGGGGGGGAAGGGCACCGCTACCGGAGAAGATGAATAAGAATGGCAGGAGTCGCCGGAGCATTTATGGGTCTTCTGGAGGGCGTGGCGGAGAAGTCCAAATCCGAAGACAAGACCTAGAACCACCAACACTGTGACAATGAAGATGAAGATCTTTGTAGCTTTACCCACATAACACATTGCTTCTTTTTTCACAGTGGTGGACTGAGGGTTTGCTGATTCAAAGATTTGAACTCGGGAATTCTCGAATCTGATATGGGTTTGTCTGTGTTTGTCGTAATTTTCTCATCAGTCATGGCGTTGTGGGTGTGAGCGAGAGAGAGTGGGGTGAGCATTGGGGGGTTGGTTGGTTGGTTGGTTTTACTGTCTGTTGTTTTAAGGATTGGGACAAGGGTTAGATCAAGATGCTTGTCACGTGAAGTCTAATTAATGTGCTCTTTAATTTTTTTTTTCTAAGAAAAATAGTATTTTATGATTATGGGTGCGTTTGGATGTTGAAGTGAGTTGAGTTGAGTTGAATTAAATTTAGAATATTATTTATTATTATTATTATTATTTTAGAATTTGAAAAAATTAAATTGTTTATTATATTTTATATTGGGATTTAAAAAAGTTGTAATGATGAGTTGAGATGAGTTGAGAGGAATTTTGGTTCCAAACGAAGCCTATATCTACTTGTGTAAATTTTATGATGAGCAATGATACTCACATAACATATTTTATAATATATATTTTAAAATAAGAGTATTTTTATAAAGTGATATTATTTTATAAAATATTTTATTAAACTATCATTTATTTTAAAATATAGTTCTGTAATGTATTATGAAAAATAATGCGTATTTATCATTTTTCTTTTATGCTTATATCAAGATGCTTGTCACGCGTGTAAATTTTATATATTCTTTTCAAAAAATTAATAAATATGAGATTTATATAAAAAAATTAATTTTTTAATAATAAATTTTATTTTTTTTAGAAAAAATAATACGTAACACTAGCATAATTTATGATTATATCTAACAATATTAAATTTCTAAACTATTAATTTTATGCTCGAAGCTTTGAACGAATTAAATGGTCTAAAAGTTAATGTGCAATATAAAATAGGATCTAGCTTGGGACTAATAGAGTTAGATGTGAACAGTATGTGTGTCTCGTAATAAAGAACAAGATATAGAAATTGTTTTGGGATACCCGCATGGTTACGGTTGTGAGTGTGTAAATACCGTATAATCATTTTGAAAAAAATAAATATATATAAGATCTACATGAAAAAGCTTATTTTTTTAATAATAGTTTTCACTCTTTTTCAAAACAACTTACAATACTTACACACTCTACAACTACACGTAACATTAATCCATATCTAGTAGGTTTAGTACTTACACGAAATTTATCCAAATCTTGCCTTAAAAGCATTCCGATCCGCTTTTTTAAATCCTTCAAATATCTAAATTTTAAGAAATAAATTTAATTTTTTATAAAAGTACCTCTTCATCTCATTCTCTATTTTAAGAAAAGGTTTTAGGAAGTGAACAGTGACTTCTTATATTTGGAGAGTACTGTTCATCCCTAAATCACTTTTTATATATATTTTAATTCTGACAAATATAATAAATTCTTATTCCAATCATCTACATTTTCTCTCGTAATCATATTTGTTATAGTTGAAATTTGAAAAAAAATGTCACAATTGAGATTATCTATTTTTTTTTTTTTTTAAATTGACCATTTGGGAAAGGACTATTTTTTTAAAAAAATATTATTATTACAAAAGAATTAATTTTAAAAATATTATCATTTAGAGATATGAGTAGTATAAAAAAAATCGTTACAGATTAAATATGGAAAATATGAGTGCAACAAATAATGACATAATTACGAAAATGTGAAAAAAATAAGTTAAAAAGTTTTCTTCCCATCATTCTTGAAAAGACAGAAAAATGAGTAATTAAAGATGTACAAATAAAGGAGTAGAAAAAATAATAAAGAAATAATAAAAAATATTATTTTAATAGAATATAGAAATAATAGGGAGTGAAATGTAAAAATTTCTTTAAAATTGAGTAAAATTTAGAAAAAAATTTTAAGAAGTGTGTTTTTTAACCAAATTATAGGAAAAATTATAAGAAAACCAATGAGAATTCCCTAAGATATAGATCTTATAAGAAAACTTATTATCAAACCCTTTCTTCCTTGTTTCGGAATATGTAGGAAAAAAAATGAAATTAAGGTTGCATTTGGGCGTAGAGAATCTCATAGATCATCTAAGATATTTTTGTACGAATGATCATTTCAGATACCCTCCTCCCAAACACATAATTTAGAGCATTGTCATTAGCTTAGTCAAATGTCAGTGTATCTTCAAAATTTAAAAGAATTTAGATGAAATGATTTATATTGGAGTTGTCAAATAGTGGGAACTCCAAATTTGAACTACGGTATTTCCAAGTCTATCTTCATATTTAGAGATAAATTGTTCATTTTTAAAAGTGATATTTTATTCCAAAATATCATACCAACTGCAGTGATATTTTATTCCAACAGTAATATTAATACATTCTGCTGTTTTTTTTGTTTAATTTCACATTTCTGGTTGTTTGTTTTTTGAATAATGCTACTCACCATCTTAACTTCTATCATCGTATGGTGTCATTAGATGATTGGAGATTATTTATTATATTTCACTTATAAACTTATCATCTAATGCCACATCATAGGATGATGAAAGTTAGGATGATGAATATATTTTTTCTTATTTTTTTACTTCACATTTCTGGTTGTTGTTTTTTTTAACTTCACATTTCTGGTTTTTTACTTCACATTTCTGGTTGTTGTTTTTTTTTTACTTCAGATTTTGGTTGTTTATTTTTTACTTCACATTTCTGGTCCTATAATCTACTCCTCATTCCAGGTGCCCACATGAATTCAAGGCTGCAAATGATTTTGGCCTTTTCTTGATTTTGGCCACATGAATTCCAGGCTGCAATTAGATTCAGGAAATAAAAATAGTTGAAAAATAATAATTTAAATAAAAATTAAATGATTAATTAACATAAAGTTTGTATAATTGCAAAATATGAAAAAAAAATTTAAAATTATTATTATTAAAAAATAATAATATATTTATTATTTTGACTAATTCAATATGAGATTATGACTTGAATGATTTTGGCTTTATGTAAAATATGTACTTTTAGCTAAATTTTGGAGATGACTTTGATGAAACCAATGTCAATACTCTTATTTCATCTCAATTGATGGGACCACCACTTTTTCAACTTATCATAAAAAGTTACATGAGTCATTCTACAGCCACCGCTCAGCCCTCCCGCTCGACGTGTCTTGCCTCTATCATGCCACGTGTCATTATATTTAAAAAGAAAAGAAAAGAATAAATACGTATATGTGAATTTTCATATCATTTCTGGGTGAGTTATCTAGCGATTAGCTCAACAAAAACATAATTTTTAATTGCATTTTTCTCATATGAGTTTCTGAGAGACATCGGCCTCCAGTATCCCTTGTAAATGAAGTTTCCAATTCAAGAACAAAAAGTCACAAAAAACTCAAATCCAATAAAATTTGTTTGAAGAAAGGAAACTTCCACTCTTAAATTTCAAGATTAAGTAAGAATCCTGAGTTTTCTAAAAAAACAATACAAACATTCTCTTCTTTTTCTTTTGCTACGCTCATCTCAGCAAAAATGTGAAAGAATTACCAGCAAAAATGCCAAAATGTGCATACTACCCAAAGCAAATGCAGATTCGACATCAACACGAAGCAACAATAGCCAGATGAAGAAGCAAATTCAAGACTTTATATATTTACAAGAAAACTAACACGGAGATGCAACGCGTATTGACGAGAAGGCCGTATGAACACCCACCCAATCCCAAACACTTCAATAAATAAAGAAAAAATAAATCTATTGTTCGTAAAGCGGGAGGGAGGAGCCCCTTACCACTTGAATTTATCAAGATCCCAAACACTTCAAGCACTTAAAACTGCAGCACGTGAGCATTCCTCACAACCCAATCCCAGACACTCCAATAAATAAAGAAAAAAGAAATCTCTCGCATTAATAAACAAACGGTTCCTACAATAGTTCCCAGCAAAATAACAAGTTTCAGACAAATACATGTGGTTTGGCTGGTGGACGATGGGATTCGAAGAAAAATCGGTGGGTTTGGCTTGCGGACGATGGGATTTGAAGAAAAATCTATGGGTTTGGCTTTTGGATGATGGGATTCGAAAAACAATCAGGTTTGGCTGGTAGACAATGAGTTTGGGAAGAAGAAGACAAATTGATGGGAGGAGAGAAGAATACTATGCATTAAAATTTTATTTTTTTATTATTTAAAAATCAAGCCACATGGGCATTCCACGCCAAGCGGGAGATTGGAGCGGGAGGGAGAAGAGGTGGGAGTAGCATTTTCTCAAGTTACATATACCCCAACATACTTTATATATCCAAACTCACTATATTTACTTTTTCCATGGGATCCACTCTTACACAAAACTTATTCAAATATCTTAACTCATTATCATTCTCAGATATTCTCATATATTCTGAGATACTCTTAGCATTCAGCCGCGTTTGGATAGTAAAAGTGTTTCATCTTATCATTACAACTTTTTCAAATTTTCACACAAAACATAATAAATAATTCAACTTTTTCAAATCCCAAAACAATAATAATATTAAAAAATAATATTATAATAATATTTTAGTTAACTTTCAACTTTCATCTAAAACTATCACATCTCATCTCACTATCCAAACCGCTCTAAATCCCAATAGGGTTTAATATATTTCTTTGCTTTAAAGTCACATTTTGACAATGATCAATACTAGACTTCATTCTAGATTTTATCATTCAGATTCACATTGACTGATAAAACATTTGAATAAAACAATTCATTAAAATATAATATATTAAAATGGTATGACCGAAGATAATAAAATTTAAAATGAAAAATAAATTTCTTTTTAATTATACTTAAAGACTAGGTAGGCTTCTCTTTTTTCTTTCTCCAATTTTCCTTAAAAAAACTACTTAAAATATGATGCACATTTCTCATGAACTTCTTTTCGTTCCTCTCTCTTTTTTAACACTTTACAACATGAGCTCGCGATAATCAAGCATCACTTATATTTTCATTTATGAACTTTTTCTTGTGATTTATTACTAATTTATTGGTGGATATATGATATATTAAAAACAAAAATATGTCTACAATAGCATAAGGTTACATCCTCTGTTTTTAGTTTTAATCATTATCATATATGTATATATACAATTTGGAATATTCCTCTTCTTCCCAAATTTTGTATTCCTTTGGATGAAACGGTTTATTATTTTTGTTTCGTTATAAATAGTCTGTGATGTTAAGAGTCTGAACTCTTAATGACATATAATCCGGTTCTCTAAATTAAAAGTGTGATTTCATACTCTCCATTCCTTGCTAAAAAAAAAAAGTAGCCTGTGATTTGAGCATTTAAACCAGAAATGTCCTATTAGTGGAAATGTCGTAATTACTAGAAAAACAAAAGGCAGGGGTATAGTCGGTATAAATGAGAAGTTAGGGAGTTAACGAGGATATAGATACAGTGATTGGAATTAACCGTCAAAAGGGAATAACTTGAGAGAGAAATGATATCCTTACTATTTCTATACAATTTTTCTTCCACTTTTTAATAAAATAATATATTTTAAAATATTTATTTAAGTTTTAATTTTGATTTGATGTGTTTAAAATTTTAAAAAATTATTATTCTATTAAAAAATTGTAAATCGATAGCAAGGCTATAACTTTTTTTTTTTTTTTTTTTTTATAAAAATCTGAAATTCATTCATCAATGGAAACAAACAGTTACAACAATTATCAAGTCATAAAGCTTGCGATGGTAAGGTTATCATTGCTCAATTGAGAATCGATCCAGACAGAAAGGCATGCATGCCATGTCACTCCCGATCGGGATGCTCTGCAGGTGTAACTCTTCCTTAATTATAGTATACATCGGTTTATTCATTATTATTTTTTATATAACTTGATTAATTATATTTTGAGTAATAATAAAAAAAAAAAATATGAGAGGAGAGAGATCGAGAAATTCATAAAATTATATTATGAATTGAAGAATGTCTAAATGTGAGTTAGTATAAATCCGATATCTTTTTTAGATATCTTTCGCATGTAAAAATAGATTTTTGATGTCTTTCGCACGTAAATATGATAGAGGGAATCTTTTATGGAATGGCTAGCTATTCTGCGTATAAATGTAAGAAAAATGTTCTAACTACAAAATGATTATATAAAAATAATTTCAAAAAAAAGCTGTCATTCGTGAATAATTAATGCAAGGCTACCGCAACCACAAGCTAAGTTCGTAAATATATATATTAAAAAATATTTTAACTGTAAAGATATTTTATAAAAATAAATTCATAAACTGAAATTCTATCAATAAGTTGATTTTGGTTGATTTATGAGATTGATATTTTTTTTATTGGAAAATATTAATAACATTGAAACAAAGAGCATTACAAATTGTTCTTATCAAGTCATATAGCTTGAGATATAGACATAGGGACATGTACCACTTTGCACTCATGAAAGTTTTTCATCAATCTCTGTATTTCTTTCAGTAAATTTTCAAGAGCTAAGAAATTCTCTCTAGATAATTGAAGTTCATTAACAAGTAATAAGCAATCATTTTTCATAATTAGCTTCGGGATACCCCATTGAACACAAAGCTGCAACCCCCTCAACATAGCTAGAGCTTCAATAAATTTTGGATTTGCCACCTCATTTGCCATTTTACTGCATGCTAGAATAACATCACCCCGTTCATTTATAAGAACAACACCCACTCCCGCATTCCTTGGACAAAAAAACATAGCACCATCCACATTTAGTTTCAAATATCCTGGTGGAGGGGATTTCCAGTAACATAGTAGCTTTGAGTCTTTATTTATAGAGGGTTGCACCTCCTTTTGAACTTTCTGCAAAGATATAGCAAACTCAATTACATGTGTTGGTTCATGATACACATTTTCATAAATAAGTTTGTTCATTCTAAACCAAACTTCCCATGCAAATGCAAAGAAAGTGGATAGATCCTCATGATTGCTTTCTTCCTTAACTAAATCCCAAAAAGACATCAATTGATCAACTTTTTATACAGCTGGGATATAATGGTTCCAATACTGACGGATTTCTTTATAGAAAAACATGGCATGTGCAAGGTCCTCATTTGTTGTTGACAAAAAGTACATTTGTCTTCCACAACTACATGTTTCTTGTTCGGATTGTGGAATGTTGGCAATCCATCACCACAAGCTCTCCATGTAAAGATCTTTATTTTGTTAGGAAGTTTCATTTGCCATAATCTCTTCCAAAATGGCCCCTTTCTGGATTCCATGCAGCTTCTCCTACATTCTGCTTTAATTTGTTATAAAAAGAACTTGTATGCCCTTCTTACATAATATATCTCATTCTTTTCTTGATTCCAAAAAACTTTTCTTCATTGGAATTGTGATAGATAGTGATTTTTAAAATTTCTGTTGCAATATTTGGATTGAAAGGAGCTCTAATTTTTTTCCACATTCCACCACTAAGTATTTTCATCAATGAGAGAATCAACAGTTGCCTTTCTATCTTCTACAATAGTCTAATTAGTAAGTTGTTTGACAGTAAGGTCAGGTATCCAAGGGTCATGAAAAACCTGAACATATTTTCTATTACCAATTCGCCATTGACATCCTTATTGAAGTAGCTTGGTAGTTTCCCATATTCCTCTCCAGGCATAAGAGG